>OY015314.1:55176002-56426002 GCA_955612985.1 Cheilosia scutellata
AAAGGAACTTCGGACAAACATCCAAAAGTATATCTGTCTTAGGAAAGCTTTTACATTCCGCTACTCGAAACCAGCAGGTTCCATTCGCATTTGACCCAAATAAACGAATGATTCTAAGAAACTATTTCAGTCTAAGAACATTTATATCTACTGCTCCTCTCCTATCATGCTCATCCTCTTAATAATAGTTCCATCATCTTCAGAAAATTAATCTAAGTCCCTCTGAAAGGGATACAATTAACAAAACCGAACAAAAAAGAAAATTCCAAACGTAATCCTTTTCATTAATTTACAAGCTCAAATTATGCCACAGAGTAGTTTGAAATGTTTTGCCTGCAATCCCAATGAAATAAGACAATTCATACATTTGAAGATGCAGAAGCATCGTAGCGGTAAAACTTGTAGTTTCTCTGTAGTTGGTTGTAACTTAGGAAGGTCAAAACAAGGAGGTAGGGGCTATACCCAAAGACTCACTTTTCCGTACAACGATGCGCCAGAGCCAACAGAGGAAAAAGGTTTAATGGAGTTGCCTAAGTGCTTTTAAGTTTTGTCGTCTTCATCCATTAGTGGAAGGTTTCGTTTAAGTCGCCTGAATGCATCTGGCGACAATTTGTCGCCTTCCCTTCGACATTGCCGGTAGGATACATGTTGTATTTAGAAATTTGCAAAATTTCCTTTAGGGGAACTACTTACATGGTAAACTGGTCTCGGAAGATTTTCGTTTAATTGAATGCAATTTCATTCCATGAGTTACATTAATAATTGATGCTGATGTTGGTTGGAGATGATGCGAAGACGATGAAGGATGTTTGTACTGAAGAGCGCTCTTTGTATGCTATGTGCGGGCATTGGGCTTACGGAGGAAGGTAAATACTCATGAAAGATTCTGCTCGTAATTTATAATTTGGATAGCTCAAGGCTTGTCATATATACTTAATGGTATTTCTGTCCTGGTTGTTAAATTCGTGTCCTGCGTCGGTTAAGAAATAATAAATGGAAAATGATACTGATAAGTTTTGAGTGCGGGGTGCTTCTTTTGCTTTTTTATGTGTGGCATAGGTGTTCGTGTTGAGAGTGATGTTCGTAAAGTATATAGTTTTGGAATTGCTACTGCGAAACTGAGACATGATTGCTTGTGTTGTCTTGTGATGTTACTACAAAGCCCTGTTTTAATGGACATCTTTCGAAGTAAAGTAGAACCTTCAACATGCAATAATAACACATCTTGACACTTCTAAGATTAATAGGTATTTTTCCCAATTAGAAGTGACTTGACAGAGCAGTTACATTCTGAGCGCTACGGGAATTTTATAGTTCTTGTTGACACATTTCTATTTCAGGACACTTTTAGTAAACTGCTTTCAGTGCCATTCACTTTCAGCGGGCTTAACTTTAACCTGAGCGACTGTAGAGCAGCCACCGATGACTTATGTTGCTCTTCATTATTGAAAAGATTAGAAACCCAATCTGAGATATGGTGAAATTAAAAAAAAACAGCTCTTATCTACTCCTTTTAACTTCCTATAGCAACAAAGATCTGGTATCTTGCGAAGAGTGGTATCGCCAACCTTGTTGAGAAATGATAGTCTCAACTGTCTGTTTGTTTTCAGATCACAACAAAATGTTCTTCACCCTAAACTTGAATGCAGATAGGCTTCCTAAACCTTTTCGTAACCTTAAAAAATTGTAAAAAATCTCCAACTCAGTTGCAAATCTAGCCCCACTATTAGCCGCAGCCACTTCAAATACGACTAACATTGAGATGAAGGTATACAACATGGTAAATATTCGGAACGAATCTTTTAACGGGTGGTGTCCTATCTCCCAGAAAAGGAGCTCTTAGAGAATCCAACTTATGCAAACAGACTACCTATATAGGTCCATACGTGATCTAGACATATGGTGATATTAATACTACTAACGACAGTGGGTGCCAAATATAACTCAGAAAGTTTCACTGCTACGTTCGACTAAATTGTCCCCTATAATGACTTCAAGTCTTGATATTCCACCAATGATTACAAAAATTAGATTTAGAGCTCTAGAAAGCCAACGAAACAATATACGATCCATTAAAAACTACTCTCAGACCTTTAGTTCTAGAACTTAAGTGTATAACCATTAAACAGACTTCATGGGAATTCTAAAAAAAAATAAAAGTATTTTCTTATAATTTTCAAAATTGTAACTTAACACTTTTGGATTTGGTTTTAAAAGTTGCTCTATTCTTATAAATTAATCTTCGATTTCAACAAAATGTTTGAAACTCTTCAGTACAACATTTTGGACTCGTGTAAAACATTTTTCAATAAGTAGGTAATTGAATTTGAAAATGTGTTCGAAGCAATTTGTTTTTGAGTTTATCGAGCAATTTTAAAAACCCTTACCAGAACTTAGGAAAGCACTATCTATAGCTACGAAATTTCTCTTCAAAGAACATATTTATACTTTTATTTCCTATCCAAATATTTAAGAAGAATTCAGATATGTAAGTATTGTAAGCTCCAAAATTCGAACTCTAACTCAGAGAAAAAATTGTTGTAACAGTTTTAATTTATTTTTATATTTTTTTTTCGAACCAATGTTTTTCTTAGATTTATCAGACACAAGTGTCAAAAAATCCTTCAAACATCGGCAACTCTTTTTAAATTTGAAAGATTTTGTTATAAGAGCTCGAGCAATGCTTTTTGTTTTTTGAACTCTCTTATCCAGAACTCATAAGAACTCATAAGAAAACTATTGCGGGATCGCTTATAAAAACAACCATTTTTAGAAAACGTGGGACTGGCACATTTTACAAGAAACAAACAAATTTCTGAATCGAAGCTCGAAGTAACAGCGTTTCTGGCTTAAATTGAAATTCTATTGTTTACCCTTATTTGACGGACATTTTTTTAAAACATCTAATGCACTCCAAAAATGTGTATATTTTTGCGATCAGGGTGGTTCAATGGTTTCTGTGCTGTACTAATTAGTGTTGTGTTAAACACCCGATAAAATATAAATTGCACCTGAATGTTCCTTCTCCCACACCCGAGAGTCATGAGCATAACTTATGAGCTTCTACGGATTGGGTTGGCTTCTTTGCCAGCAATTCAAAAGTCCGTTTCCAAATGCCAGTTTTCAAAAGCCGGTATAGCAAAAGCCCGTATTTCAAAAGCCCGTAAATCAAATGCCTATAAAAAAAGCCCGTAAAAAACAAACCCATAAAACAAAAGACCGTAATTCGGGATTTTTGAAAATGTTCATTTAGGGGCTTCTGTATTACAGGCTTTTATTTTAAGGTCAACTTAAAATAAAACAAAATGCTGTATTTGCATATATATACATATTATACCGGGCTTCTGTGAATACGAGATAAAGTTTCACGGTCGAAAGTATCGTTCCGGCTTCTACATTAAGCCGTTTTCGGACACGACATAAAATTGTATTTCCCTTCCATTCGCTTGGAAAATAATATTTCATATAATAACTAGCTATTTATTTTTTAGCTTCTTAAATATTAATTGATTTTTTGCACCTGATTTAAAGAAAAAACACACCAATACAAATTATCCGTATCGTCAATAAAATGTTCATTCGTGAGCTTTACATTCCAGCAAAATGGGCGATTCGCATTTCATTCGCTTCGAGTTCCCGGAAGAAGATTTTTTGTCGCTGACGAGTTCATCTGAGAATGTACGATTTGAAATGGTTGGCTTGCCGACGTGATTGTGAATTTAAGAATCGCTAACAATTCGAAGAAAAAACAAAAAAAAATCGGACATCTAAATGTTGTATATACGGAGTTGTTAGACAGACTGTAACATGCTGTAACTATTTAATGTAAAAGTCAGAACACAGCACAACTCATTTATGACCGTTCACTCTCTCTCTATATATTCTTAAATTGTTAGTAAGTAAGGTTATATAGTTAGTAAGTAAGGGGTATAGTATTTAAGATTATGTATTATGTTAGATTAAGTAAAAACGAGCATTGAAGCTCAGAAATAAACGTGAAGTCAACGAGACAGTTGTGTTTCTCTTTTCGGCGGTATGTCAAGGAACATACATAACAGAATGGCGACGAGGATAAACTGTTGATTTTCTTATTAAGTCCAGTACAGTACACTACGTTTTTTTATATAAACTTAAGATACGAAAGACCATAATTGATGTTGGAAGGTGTCACAAAAGCGGAAGCCGGAATTAAAATAGAGGTGGCTATGGAAAATCAGCGGCCAATGATTGGACAGGTGGAAACGTATACGCCTGGAGATGATTTTGAGTTATGGGTAGACAGAATGGAACTTCTACTGAGGTTAAACAAAATTGAAGACGATCAAACCAAAGTGGATTATTTTATAACTCTAGGTGGCGGCGAGTTATATAAAGTCTTGAAGTCGTTGGCATCTCCAATAAAACCAACTACTCTCAAATATAGCGACATGCTGCAAAAGCTTAAAAACCATTTTAAGCCAAAGAAAAATGTGATTGCAGAGCGGTACAAATTATTTCTTAGAAATCAACAACCACACGAATCGATTTCTGAGTATATTATCTCAATTAAATTAATCGCACAGGAGTGTGATTTTGGTGATTTTTTGGAACACGCGTTAAGAGACAAATTAGTATGTGGTCTACGAAATGACAAACTTCGAACAATTTTGTTAAATGAGGACAATCTAACTCTGGAGAAAGCGAAAAATAAGGCCCTGACGTTTGAAATGGCAGAAAAGGAAGTACGAGACATGGGTTCTAGTAATCAAGGACGCATAGCAAGGATTGAAGGCGGTCGGGGAAAAGAGGCACGGCGGCATGGCGAGGTTTGTGAAAAAAAAGCGGTTGTTGCAGGTAAATCGTTCGAAAGAAATCGTAGTCTGTCTAGAAATTGGTCTAAAGGTAGACGAACAGGTAGTGAATCCAGTGGGCGGTGCTTCCGATGTTCCAAAGGAGGGCACAAAGCTAAAGAATGCAGGGTTATTATTTGCTATAACTGTTCTGGTCAAGGGCATTACGCTTCTGCATGCACAAAGGCGAAAAAACATAAATTCAAATACAAGGCGAACCATATGGACGAATCAGATGATGACGATGCTGTGAATGATTTGAATAATTTAAGGTTAGGACATATTTATAGTGTATATAAGCATGGAAAACCATTATATGTGAATGTTAAAATTAATGGAAAAGATATCAAAATGGAGTTAGATACTGGTGCATGTTCTACTATTATAAATTATAACGATTTTTTAAAGCTGGGACTGAGATATGGAAATGAAAAGAAAAATGTGAAAAAGTTGCATGTTATTACGGGTGAACGGGTAAAAGTTGTTGGTGTTATCAATGTGCATGCTAAATTAAATGAAATTTTTGCAGAGAATTTAGATCTCACGGTTATAGAATCGACAAGTTCGTTTGTGCCCCTATTAGGGCGTGATTGGTTAGAAGTATTGATACCAAATTGGAAGTTATCAATTTTTGGGGAAAATGTGGGCCAATTACATTCGGTTGAAAATTTGAGAGAGATTGAATATTGTAGACAGAAGTTTCCGAATATTTTTGATAAGAACTTAAATACTCCCATAAGCGATTTTGAGGCGGACATTTTTATAAGAGAAGATAGTAAGCCAATTTTTTTTAAACCCTATACGGTGCCATACGGTTTACGATCCAAGGTTGATCAGGAATTAGACAATCTAGTTAATTCGGGGATTATAAAGCCAGTTATGTCAAGCAGGTGGGCTTCGCCTATCGTAGCTGTTGCAAAATCGGATGGTACCATCCGACTTTGCGTTGATTGTAAGGTCACAATTAATAGGTATATTGACAAACATCATTATCCGTTACCGAGAATGGATGACATTTTTGCTAAGTTAGGAAAATGTTCCTATTTTTGTGTACTTGACCTGACTGGGGCATATCAGCAAGTAAAAATATCTGAGGCGTCGAAACCACTACTCACAATTAATACACACAAAGGGTTGTATGAATTTCAAAGACTAACATTCGGAGTTAGTAGTGCACCGTCCATATTTCAGTCTATAATGGACAGAATTCTTGCAGGAATTTCGCACGTTCAGTGTTATTTAGACGATATCATTATCGGGGGAGAAAATTTTGAAGATTGTAAGAATAATTTGTTTTCAGTTTTAGAAAGATTAAGTACTCACAACGTCCGCATTAACGAAAACAAATGCAAGTTCTTCGAAGAAAGTGTGAAGTATCTTGGACACATTATTTGTAGCAATGGGATTAGACCCAATCCGGAAAAGGTAAAAGCGATTATCGATGCACCTAAACCCGAAAACTTACAACAACTGCAGTCATATTTAGGACTTATCAATTTTTATGGTAAATTTATTCCAAATATGTCAACGAAGTTTAAAAATCTATATGAACTATTAAAGAAGGAAAATATTTTTAATTGGACAAGTGAATGTCAGAAAGAATTTGATGAGAGTAAGAATTATTTATTAAATAGCAACCTCTTAACTCATTATGATGAACAATTACCTTTAATTATTGCGTGTGATGCGAGTCCCTATGGAGTTGGAGCCGTTTTGTCACATCTTGTCGATGGTGTGGAAAAACCGGTGCTGTTTGCGAGTACGACTTTGAGTAAAGCTCAAAGGAACTACTCCCAGCTGCATCGTGAAGCTTTGGCTATCGTGTTTGCTATTAAAAAATTCCATAAATACGTTTATGGTAGGCATTTCACGATAGTGAGTGACCATCAACCTTTAAAAGAAATTTTCAACCCTTCCAAATGTACACCACCAGTGGCCGCAGCAAGGCTTCAAAGGTGGATTATTTTCATGGGAATGTATGATTATACAATTACGTATAGGAAAGGAAAATTATTGGCCAATGCAGATGCGTTATCAAGGCTTCCGCTAACAAACGATTCGATGGTTGAGTCAGGTATTATCGGAAGTATTGTGGATAAAGATAACTTTCCACTAAATATTACCATAGTTGCAAAATACACGAAAAAGGATAAAGTGTTAAAATTAGTTGTCGAGTGTATGGAACGAGGTTGGAAGGGCAATTGTAGTAGGATTCCTCGAAGTTTTTTGGAGAAAAAGAAAGAGTTGGAATATGAGGAGGGGTGTCTATTTTTTGGGAACAGGTTGATTATACCGGATATATTACAACACAAGGTGCTTGAATTAGTCCATGAAGGCCATGTAGGCATAGTTAGAATGAAGAAACTTGCTAGATCGTATGTTTGGTGGAGTAACTTGGACAAAGATATTGAGGACTGTGTTAGGCAATGCAGAATTTGTTTGATACATCAAAATCAGACACAAAATGTTCCTTTAGCATCATGGAAGGCAACAAGTTTACCATATGAGAGAATTCACTTAGATTTTGCCCATTTACAAGGACAGACATTTTTAATTTTGGTAGATGATTTTTCTAAGTGGTTAGAAGTTTTTATGATGCAGAAAACAGACGCGCAAAATGTCATATCAAAATTACGATCGAATTTTGCAATGTTTGGTTTTCCCTCAAAAATAGTAACCGATAATGGCCCACCATTTTCTTCCAGTTTATTTAAAAGTTTTTGTGATGCCAATGGAATAGAGCTTATGCATAGCCCACCATATCACCCACAATCAAACGGACTTGCCGAAAGAGCCGTGCAAACTTTCAAAAAAGGGTTAACAAAAAATTTAAGAGAGGGTAATATTTCAAAAACTACTGTGAAAGAGTACATTGATAATTTGTTGTTTAAATATCGTAATACACCATGTACCGTTACTAATCGTTCTCCATCGGCTGCAATTTTTTCGTATAAGACGAGAACATTATTAGATTATCTTATTGAAAAAAAAGGACATGCAAAGGTAGATAATTTCAATGGGGAGCCTCATAGGCAAAAGGTATATGATAATAAAAAGAGTTGTATTCATATAAAAAGAAATAAGTCGAATAGTATTGAATTCTTAGAGGGTGAACAAGTTTTATATTTAAATAATTCCAATTCAGGTGTCAAATGGCTTTTTGCTACTATTATTAAGAAGTTAAGCAAATATGTATATAGTATTAAGGTAAATGAATCTTGTAGAACAGCTCATGTGAACCAACTAAAAAAGGGACAGGGAAAAAAAGTAACTTTTGCTAACAAACCTATAGTTTTTCATAATGAGAAACGGATAAAAAATAAAAATACGAAGAAGAGACGAAGAGTAGTCGAATTGGATGAAAATTCTGATACGTTAAGACGATCGAAAAGGCTTAAGATGAAAGAAAAAAAAAATAGGCCAATAAGTTAACTTATAATTAAACATTGTTAATTAACATTTTTAAACAAATTTTTTTTGTAGGGGAAAGAAGTGTTGTATATACGGAGTTGTTAGACAGACTGTAACATGCTGTAACTATTTAATGTAAAAGTCAGAACACAGCACAACTCATTTATGACCGTTCACTCTCTCTCTATATATTCTTAAATTGTTAGTAAGTAAGGTTATATAGTTAGTAAGTAAGGGGTATAGTATTTAAGATTATGTATTATGTTAGATTAAGTAAAAACGAGCATTGAAGCTCAGAAATAAACGTGAAGTCAACGAGACAGTTGTGTTTCTCTTTTCGGCGGTATGTCAAGGAACATACATAACACTAAATATAGGAAGTTTATTCAGTCGAAGGTGAGCCTAGTAGTATCGCAGTATCCTAGATGTTTCCATCTAAACCCTGCTCTGATTGCTGATGCGTCCGCGTGAATTGTTTGTTTAGCGTAGAAAAGTGGTACATACACGTTGTGCAGACTTATACAATCCACACCAGAGGAGCCTAGCCTTGCTAGTTCATCTGCTGCACATCAGTTTGTAGTAGGAGGGGTGTTGTTTCGAACAGAACTAAGGTGTTGGTAGTTCGTTACACTTAGCAGCTGGGAGACACGAAAGTTATGCTCAGCTTGGCTCAACGGTTTTGGGTGGGATCTTGCTGCTCTCCTTCCTCTACAAAAATTGTGTCTCCTAAAAGGGGGATGACAGTGTTGATTCTACCTCTGGGAGGTGATCATTCGCTTGGTTGCCATGATGAAAGCTCTGATGACATTTCTGGGGGGGGGGAGGGGGATGTTGGTTAAAATAACTCCATGTGTAGGAATACGAACTATACATTGAAAAGGAAAAGAAAGGAAGATGGCGGTCCTTTCTTGTATTACTCATTGTTTCGACTCGATGGCGAGGTGGTATGCCATCGTGAAGGGTGCCCGCCCTCTGACAGCAATGGAGTTTTTCACCATTGCTCCTTGACTACCCGCGTCCTTTATGTGTTCATGGGGTAGTCCCTATAACGTTTTACATGCACAAGTAATCCATGTGCTTCTTCCTAACCTGTATGCATACTACCCGATCTGGATCTCACCCGTAAAATCAACTTAAACTTCCATTTCAAATTAAGATACCAATTTCATTCTTATACATTTTGCAACTGTAGTAAACAATCCATTTTTTTATTATTCAATCATATACTAATCTATATACATTATTGGAGAAAACACTGTAACTCTACAACTGACCAGAACGCATAAATTCGGTGTGCTTATTCAAGTAGTTATATACCAAAATTCGTATTTGAAATAGTATATCTATCAAGATATCAATTGTGCTTGGCTAGCCTATTTAATTTTGCAAATTATTAATGAACTTTTTGAAAGTAATAGGTGTAGTTAATAACAATTGGCAAGGAAAAAGGAATTAACAAATTAAAATCAAATCTTCAACCTCTTAAACTTCTCTCATCGTATTCACTAATTTTTTAATCAAATTC
Organism: Cheilosia scutellata; assembly: GCA_955612985.1. Taxonomy (NCBI): domain Eukaryota; kingdom Metazoa; phylum Arthropoda; class Insecta; order Diptera; family Syrphidae; genus Cheilosia; species Cheilosia scutellata. The sequence goes on from OY015314.1 coordinate 55,185,768, forward strand.
ACGAAAAATTTACGGCTATATACTAGCTGGACCGCAAGGCTCACTTATAATTACACATATATATATGTATATGTGTATATATTACATATACACATATATAACGTACCCTACTCACTCTTTATTTACTGCAAATTATCCGGGATGCTGTTGTGGCCACAAAAACACTTCGACGGGGACGCTATATTCCTACGTCCTTGGGAATGATAAAAAAAATATATAAACTAGATATATGTATAACTATCACTTCAAGCACGCTCATGGATTTCACGAAATTAACGTTATATCTACTTGGAAATGAGAGAAATTCAAACTCTTACGGAATAAAATACAATAAATGAAGGAAATTAAAAATTAATTTACCACTATGAACTCAATTTTGGAAATAAACAGGGACAAAATTTATAAAAATTAAAAACTTCAAGAAAAAGCTCTGAGGACAGAATATAAACGCTACTTGCACATTATTTTGGGCGTTTTAAGCGCGCGCTAACGTCAATCGACTTCACAGCTTTCTTTGGAGCTTGCTTCTCGGACGCGAGCAACGGGGGAACTGGCTCGGTGTTACCTTCAGCGTTTTGTTTCCGAAGCGTTCTCATATAATGGGATGGTGAGTTTTTCTGGCTGGGCTGGAAGGATCCGCTATCCGGTAATCTTATTGACTATGGTGGTGACAGTGGGTGTCAACAGAAATCGCAGGTAGGCGTACGTATCGTTGATATCGTTTTTTTTTTTACTCTCTTGGCTTCCTATTGCGACCTTGAAATTTGGCGAGCGGTGCTGGAACTATACTTCCAATGACTGATGGGCATGCAATTAATGCGTTGTCTATGCTAGGTGCAAAGGGTGCCGCGGGGAAATACGTCTTCTTCGGAAATTTGCCAAGATCAATGTGACAACCTTATAAAATGAAGACCAGGCGGGGTTTATCCTAAAAAAATGCACATGGAAGGTATGCCTACATAAGTGAAAGTTTTCAATTTTAATCGGCTGGAGAATTTACCTTTTCCCTCGAACTTTTCTTCTTGTTCGCTAATGTTCGGGCGCTATAAACCCCCCCACTGGTCAATTTCACTTAAACCAAGTAAGCACTTAATATTGCTTCTTTTTATATGCTCGAAGTATAAATTCACTAATTGGAAATTAAATATAGTTTACGTTAAACGTGGCAACCAATTAAAAAAAAAAACGTAAATTGGCGTTGGTAGGTACGTGGTAGATGGAACAAAAAAGAGGCCGCGCCACCGCACATACACTCTTAGCCGCGGTAACGCCGTGTTCCGCTATGCCTGCACGCACCCAAACTTCGACAAACCCGAGTGAGCGAGCGAAGCTGCTGAATCTGCTCGGTCTCATAGCTGCAGTTTCGTTAAGTTCTGAGGCGGAGTTTACACTCCGGCAAAAATCAAAGAAAACTTTCGTTTACTACAGTAGCACACTACAAGTTCCCTGGGATGCCACAGTCACCAGGAACCCAACAGAGGGTGAGCTTGTACTGTCCAGCTATTTCGAGATACACGGAAATCTTCCATCGCCTTAGATCTTATTTCGCTGGATATCAGGGATTTGATTGCAGCTCAATCTCTTTGACCATATCCGAATTAATCGACAGCCACGCTGTAGCTTGACGAATAGCTGTAAATTGTCTTGGAAGACCCTGCAGTGTTTCGTCAGTCGGTTGCCATCTCCAGTGTTTCCCTTCCCTTAATCTGATTGCCACGTTTGTGGCGTATTCTTTACTGACAATGTCTAGTGGAAGTAAGTTAAGCCTGGTTTGTAGAGCGGCGGTTGTTGGTTGAAGACCTCAATGTGCCCGTGATGCACAAGCATGCTAAGCGCTGAGTCTGCTGTAGGACCTTTAGATTGGAACTTTTGTTTAAGGCCGGCCACCACACAACGATGCCGGTCTTATACACAGTATAAACAAAGCCAATGCATTGTATATTGGGTTGAAGGCCCCATCTAGAACCGACAGCCCTTTTATAGGAGTATAAAGCCACTAGGGATTTACTAGTGTTTTTGGCAATATCTTCTCTCCATAAAAGCTTCCTGTCCAGCTTCAGCCCCAAGTATTTAGCGCTGCTAACGAACTCGAAACACTGTTTTTAATTCAAACCACATTTTTGAACCCCTTAGTGATACCACTGATGCGAAACTTTTTTGATGTTAGTTTGCAGATTAACCTCAAAGGTATTGTTACAAGTTTTTGAAAGGGCAAGTTGTATAGATACCACGTTTACCCAACTGGGTACACAGCATCATGGACTATTGTATATCAAGCATCCCTAACTATCTGCAACCCAGATAACGAAACAACTAATTGAAATCCACTCTTCCAGGACTAACAAAATGTTCATGCTGTATTTAGATACTCGCAAAGTAGTCACCTAATTTCCTTACAATATTTGTCTGACCGATGCCTTTCCAAGGATTACATATATTCTTGCTTAACTATGCAACTGACAGCCATTAGCAAATTAAAAGCAACACAAAAAATTCTACAAAAAAAAATAATCTTGCTACCTGAGAGCGGAAAAACTATCCCAGAGTCCTTCGCCGTTTGTTGACTTTTCTGATTATATTATTTTTTTATTTATTTATTTTCATCCACCCTCCACCCCTCCGCTTCAATCCGTTTCTTGTCCTGTATACGGTATACCCTAACGAATGTTTGACTTCCTCTGGACTGTATTTATTTAGCTCATGCTGTAGTAATTTTCACTTCTCAAAGACTGCATTGTGAGTGTCGTAGTTGTAGTCGTTGCAACCCAGTGCCAACGGCATAGACACACCAATTAAGAAAAATGTCCATTTTGGTTCTGTAGAGGCGCATTTTTTGCTTCCCGTTCAGACTCTCTGTCTACCTCGCAGCCCTACCGCCCCGATAAAGTCTTCTTTTGAATCTCGAGAAGTCAGGAAAAAAAAAATTTCGTATTCCTAATCCTTGCCCGAAAGGTGGGAAAAAACAACAAAATACCAAACGCCCACTAGCCTTACACGGTTGACGCTGACAAAGCTGAAAATCCTTTAACTCATTTGAATTTCTATTTTACTGTTGTTGGAAGTGCAAAAAAAAAAAAAACTTCCCTCCGAGAAGGACCTAGCTATGCGTAAAAAAGAAAAATCGTTAGAATTTAAGATAACAACAGGGCAACAGCACACACACACAACCAAGCGTTCCCCAATTAACTTAATTAAACGCTTCCATGGACTGCTGCCTAACTGAAGTTTGGCATGAAGAGTAATCAGGATAAAAAAAATCCCATTTACAAACAAAGTGATATTTAAATGATAAATTATACAGAGGGATACACAGCGTGGATGTAGAGTGGAACTAACAAAAACAAAATTTTTTTTAAAGATTCCCCATCAGACAAATGACAATCTGATTACGCAAGATACTCAGCGGTTTCAGTATTCTTAAACGTCCTGACACTAAATCCATGCCAGTTTTTTGGAAGGCGGAAGAACGCAGCCAAAAACACAATACCAACCAGTTAACATTATCTGATCTGTTTCTGAAATACCTACACGGGTATAAAATAAACCAAAACCGCAAGTACACCCTGGTGCCTATTAAATTATCCAGAGTACCAGTACCAGTGGCAATGCTCACCACCAGCGATGTCCTATTTTGGAGGCACAACAGAAAAAAGTCAAATCCCTAAAGAGAACGACCTTATCTCGCATCATCATCATCATCATCATCCAGAAGGTGGCATTCCGAGTTGAGTTCGGATTATGCTTAGGGTGCGCGCACTATGTGGTGTCGTGTCGGTAGGTATTTCCTCCTTCCACTTTGACACAAAACGGTTTTCCAATTCCGTCCCTCGATTGTAGGTATTTTTTTTCCCATCTCACTTAAAAATTTCGGCTTCATTTAGAAAAGTCGGCCCCCATCGCACTACCGTGTGCACGAGCCACTTTCAACCCACTTAAAGATTAAAGCTAACGATTCACAATCACCGCAGGAGTTATAAACGACTGCTGGCTCCGCTCTAACCATTCCAGTGAAAAGGAGCCAAACCAAATGAATATAGAGTGGAGCCGGGGAAAGACAAAAAAAAAAAAAAAGGATCGAGAGAAATATTTAGCAAGCGCCAAAGGATGTGCGAAAACCGTTTGGGGGTGCCGTTCCATTCCATTCTATTTGGTGTGGTGACTTCCTTTCAATAGTGATAAATAAAATGTTATTCGAAAAAAAATACAAAAAAAAAAAAAACCATAAAACAAGTTCGACAGAGGAACATTTTTTTTTTCAGCAAGTCGTCTGCGGGGTGGTGGCTGCAACAATGTTGCTGAGTGAAATTAAATCTTCTTCAACCGGCTGCCCTCCCTCTGTCTTGTTTCAAACAGCATGGTACTGTTTTAAAATCATCATGATTTCGATTTTGCTTCGTTTTTTGTGTACACTTCGTTGTCTAACGTCCTTGCGAGTGGATCTGGATATTATTTTTCCTTTTGCTTCTCGTTTTTGGTTGATTCCTATGTGTGTTATTGGGTGTTTTCAGTTTCCTCTTCCTGGAGGGCAGAGGATGCTCATCGAAGAATCGAATGGTTTTAATTGACTTTATTGTTCGGCGGAGGTGGAGGCGATGTGTTTGAGGTTTCTGTGTTGAAAGGATACCTCTCTTGTCGAAAAGTAATGGCATAGCCTTGGCTCTTTTCCTGTGATAAGGCGCCACCTGTCGTTCAATTTTCAAGTCTTTTTGTATCCTTATTTTGATATTGTTTATCTTTTATTCGTTGTTTTTTTTTTTTTTTTTGTAATTTTGCGGTGTGCTGCAGATGTTCTTCGATTTTTGTTGGCTCTTTTCGAATATTAATAATTCAAGAAACGATTTGATTGTTTATTTATTCTTTGTTGTGAGTTTTTTTTCTTCCTTTGGTTTTGGCTTTGAAACAGCTGTGAATAGAAATTGAAATGCGAAAGGAAATACTGCTGATTTTGGGGGTTTTTTTTTGTTGCCTGCAACAATAAGGTCCTGTTGCTTAGTCAAGTGATAAATTATTTTGTTGTATTTTTTGTGAATTATACAAAGGGAAAGATGAACATATAAATGCGGACGGGGGGGCTATTTTGTTTACATTATTTTGTGGAATTAAATGGCATCGTGTGGATTATGTCAAAGAAAGACTTATGAAAAAGAATGACAAAAAGTTTTGCGAAATAAACGTCTACGGGCAAAGATATTGAATTTTGTTGTAAAAATATACAAAACGTGGGAGTTTTTATAATAGAAGGATATTTTTAAATTGAAAGTTACGAAAATAGATCGTGCGTTTGATGTACAGGTAGGTATGGAATATTTTACTTTTGAAGATGCCTCATATTTGGGGAAAAAATGCTTCTGATGATGTTCTTAATCTGACGCTTATACGCATACACATCGATTAGATATAAGTCTACGGATGGTACCGGAATGAGAAACTCACCACCTATTACAGATACCAATAAACCAATAAATCATGTCATGCCAACCGAGATGCCAACAGTTATCCCATGGGAATGATGCATAAATATGATCATGAAGGCCGAAAAAGTTTAAAGACGATGTCCATTTTAAGACGCTAGAGGGCAAACAAAAATTACAGGGAGCCAGAAGAAGGGATGATAAAAATGTCCTGCGTAGAAAAAACTTTGCAGTGTATGGTCTCAAAGAGTCTCGCAGTCTAAAATATCAAAGATATCCGGCGATTTTTAAGAGCAACAGACTGCTCTATCCAGAGGTACTGTTAAGTCTGAAGATAGATGACTCACTTTGCGATTTGACTAATCTACCGCTTAATATAGTCTAAATATAAACTTAAAGCTGGGTGATTCATCGGCTTCTGCGAAAGAAGAAAAAATACCATCAAAAGTATTGAGATATTAGACTTCAGGAACAGGAGATGGCCGAATTCAGAATCCCAGCAAAACTGATTCAGCTGTATCGCGTGACAATGCAAAACACGATCCTTCGAACTAGCTCAGACATGAACCGGATTCGACAAGGAGACGGCATTGAAATAAATGATGACAAGACTGAGTACATGCTATCTTCAACATGCAAAATAAACATTTGTCAACCACCTAGGACAACCTCACTATTGATAGCAAAATGTTGAGGTAGTTAAGAAGTTCATCCACCTCGGAGTAAACATGAACTACACGAATTTCACCCTAGTGGAGATCCTGTAGAAATGAAAGAGGAAACCTGAAATATGGAAACATGTCCCTTTCAGACTGCGTATAACGGCGATGAAGACCAAAATCGCTCTGTCAGGCAGAACGAATTATTCAATATAGACCAGGGGTTCCCAATCTTTTCATATTTCGACTTCCTAGAGAGGTTGAAATATTTTTGCGACACCTTCTAAAAGCACAGATATGTGAATAGAAGCTGATCTTACTGAAGATTCACTAAAGGGGCAAATCAGCGAACAAACAGCTTTTTCTATGGTCATTCCCTTTGAAGTCCTGGATTAGCTGGATCTTGTACGGGCGTAAGCCCAAGTCCCGATGCAAAACTCGAAATCTGCGAAAGGCAGTGAAAAAATAAAACTAGCGACGCCCTTAGGATAGGCACAGTTAGGGAACCCCACTGATATATGATAGCAATGATAGCAATATCCAAGCTTAAACAAGACTACTGAAACTGGTGGCCTACAGACCGAGTTTTTCAATGCAGCGCGCAGATGAACTTATAAACTTATCCATGAACTTATCTGTAAAATTTTGGGAAGACGATTGCAGGCCTGCTGAATGGAATCCAAGCATCTTCTGGCCGGTTAACAAAAAAAAAAAGAGTTCACTTAAATAGCACCAGAAACACCCTTTGTCAACAATGGACCTCTATCAGTTTCAGGCCAGAAAAGTCCACAGTGGATCGAATTTTCACACTTTCAGAGATTTCAAAGAAGGATTTAGACCAAGTGACGCGCTGTTATATGACTTCTTCAATATCACTTGAAAGGATCGTGCGGAACTCAAAAGTCAACACTGGAAGCACAATAAAAGTCTGTGCAACTACTAAGGTATACCTTAAGAATTATTGGCAGAACACAGCGGGCTGGCTCTGGTGCCTTCGCTGGCAACCTGACAAAATAGGTCTAACGATAAATGAGGCCAAAAACAAGTACAAGTATGTGCTGACAGAGATTCGATGGCTATATCTTTGAGGTTGTAAGTGCCTTTTTCTACCTCGGTTCTGCTATAGATTCTGACAATAACATCTCAGCAGAAATTCAACGAAGAATAACGCCTGCTGTTTCCTTTAACTGCGAAGTAGTAGAGCCATTTCTCGAATAATTAAGAAGATTTTGTATAAGACCTTGATGATCATCCCAGTCCTGGCGCTGAAGATTGGTCACTTCAAAAGAAAGATTCTTCATCAAATCTTCAACCCCGTTTGAGTTGACGCCTTGACGGGCTTTGAAGGAAAAGATTCAACGATAAACTATACAAGCTGTCCAACGATGGTCATTGCACTAAATAGAAAATTAAATCACGCCTAAAAACCAGCGCTTCCGGTCCTCAAATGTAGTGGTACCACATATAATGAAATATGCATCCCCCGCCTAATGTGTGGTCGCAAAAATCAAACGCTTAACGAGCAGCCATTGAAAAAAAAACTCACACACTCACAGTTTACATCTAAAATCCAAAAGGCGTTCATTGTGTGTCCACCACCAATTCCACCCATAGAACGTAGGTCTATCATACTGCCATAAAAACGATGAAATATTCAATTATCCTGTGAAAAAGTCTATCCTCACATAAGGTAAAAAAAAAAAAGAAGGAATGCCATTTTTTTTCCTCTACTATATCTATATCCCCTTACCGCGCATTTATTGACCTTAGATAGGCAGTTCCTGTCGTTGAATGCTAATAAAAGAGTGTCCTTCCCTTTCGGTGGGATTTTCCACGTATACGTGTTTGTTTTTAGCAATTAATAATTTCCGTCTTTTGCCGCGATCTGTTGTTGTGTGCTGTCATCGTCGTGTCGTTGTATCGGCCTTTCAGCTTTTGGATAAGTACCAGTTTATTATGTTAATCCAACACCCCCCTAAAAGAAAAAAAAAAAACAGCTCACACCAAGTCAAAGTCTGTCGCTGAATTCCAATATTCTTCTGCCGCATACCAACAACGGAATCTATGTATTCTATGGAGATAAACTCACGCACAGAAGGGAACGTGAGAAGTTATCGTTAATTTTCAAGGATATCGCAGGCAATAATCGTATTATCCTTCGACAAAGTGACGATTGCCATTAAATAGGTAGTTTTGTTTTTCGGCCAAGGTCATTACTAGCAGCAATTGAGGGTCCTTTCTAGGTTCGTGGCCCGGCAATCCTAGAAGCAAAGAATTTCCATCGACATCTTGGAGCGCTTAATCCCCTGAAGATTTTCTCTGACTACCTATACCACCTATATCCACCACCGATTGGCTAACAGCAAGGAGTGTTCACTACGCTGCCGAATTAATGCTGAATTTACAACGCAGACGGATAAGGGACTTTATTTTGTGTGGACTGTGTATAGAAAGTTTCAAGAGGAATAATACAATTTGATGAGAAAATTCATTAAGGTCCTTGATTGCTTTTGTTTTCTCTAATTTGTTGGCGTAATTAGTTTAATATTTTATTGGGTGGCAAAGGCAGTGTGCTGTTGAAGTGGTTTGAAAAAAAAATAGGTGCCTACACAGTAGGGCGGGCGAACTCATTTGCACAGCCAAAGGTGTTAATTATTAAACACACGTCGGGAGATAATCCCGAAGGTACATCTCAATGGTGACAAGTTCATAACTTAAGATGATCGATACAGCAATGGGGCGGGGGTGGTGTTGATGGGTAACAGTTGTAGCCCAGTTGAGCTCTTGTTCTCATGAGATTGAATTGCCCAGAAGCAGTCTTTGTAAGTGTTCGTTTCAGTACCTAGTTTAAAAGGATATTCGCCATAGTATACACAAACATATACACAGAAGCGAGTCGTTTATGCGATATTAATTTGTCTTTGATGGAAATTGATTTTAACACTCACCCGCAGCTAAATTATGATTGATGATATGGAATGCCCATTGTCCGACCGGCGGAACTTTCCACTAATTTGTGTACTTACTTAAGATTGATGGAACGAATTTAAACTAAAACCGAAATGACTAGGATAAGAAAGAAAAGAAGTAGAAAACCTCGCAATCAATCATTGTCTCACCCAAAAGAAGTTTTGTTTTCCCCGAATACATATCGCACGAATGAGAGATTTTCATGTATTACGATAGAGCGATTTGGAGATAATGTCTTTCACTGTTCTATCCAGAGGTAGGTAAGTTCATCATTCTAATGGGTTTTAGTTATCTGACTCTATTCAAGATAGTTCTATCATTGCATAAAATGGAATTCCATATTTTGGTCTCACTTAATTTAAGACGAATAACAGACTCTACTATGGCTATCGATTCAAGAAGCAAGGTCAACGTATATGAATGCGGATTTGTTATTAGATACGACGAAACAACAAAATAGAGCCCACTCAACATAGTATAAAAAATTAAAGGAAGACCTAAGTAAGAAGTCTAAGACTTCTGATGTGATGTGATGTAAGCCCCCGTCAGCTCACAATCCACATCAGGGTAAAACTAAAAAAATGCACACTGATTTGTGCTCACAATCCCACAGAGCCAAATGATGACGCAGCCAAGCATTCGTACTATGATGTCCTCCAGAGACTGACCTGGGGGGGCCGAATCGTCTCATCCGTAAACCGTAAACGAGCAATACGTGACGGAATTTGTTTTTACCTCGTGTGTAAAATCGATTAATTCCGTGAACGTATATAACTCGACGATTCGACCCCGTTTGATGAAGAAAGCCGGCACATACAGGATACAGCCAAGAACGAGGCCTCTTAATCAATCCTGCAGACTAAAACCAGAACAGATTTGGTGAGAGAGCTGCCCTCGAGCCAGCGTTCCCTCCCTTTTGGTTGGGCAAAGTTCTCATCTCGGTGGAAAATAGTACTCAAATGGCTTCCAAGGTAGTACGTCTCACAATGCACCTAAACTAAAGTGTACTTTCGAGGTATACCTAAGTATAAAAGTGGTTAAATTAGAATTTCCGCAATCAGTAATCTATTGACGTAATAACACCATGTGGCTATGCTGATTTTGACAGACAAATTTGATAAAAATAGTGTCTAAATGTTGTGTGGCGATGCATATTTATTTTTTTTATGGTATGATTTGTTTTTCTATAAATTGTTAGTTGTAGTTTTATTATTTTTGAGACTACATTCTTTATTTAAAAAATATCATAAATAAACTGAGCAGTTTTTTCCAAGCTGTTAGAATTCGTATATTCAAACAATAACTTTTAAGACGAATAATGTATTGTATTAGGGACATTGTTCAAAAAGCTATAATTCCGACCAATGGGACTATATGGTATTTTCTTAACATTCATTTCTAGAAAATTCGACTTTAATTTCCCAATATAAATTGATTTCTTACTTTTACAAATTCACAAATAAATAAAGATGAAGTTAGTTTTCCTTTATTTCATAACAATAATGTTTATGTATGTTGTTTCACTTAGCGAATTATATCTGATTTGTTAAACATCAAAAAAATGTGTATGAAAACAAAACCATTTTTCACAGTTTTCTTTAAAAATAGATGAAAAAGCATTGCAAAAATTGCGCAAACATAGAAATTACCTCCCCAATAGTATCAAAATACATCAAAAAGGCAGTGGGCAGATTCACCAGTCAATTTTTGGACTTTGCTGAGACTTTGACTTAGTTCCAGTGTATAAAGAGTCAACTTCGTTTCAAATAAATAGTTGAAAATCGAAGAAATCCTCATTATTCCTGAAAGTTTTATGTACCTAACGGAGTTTACTGTACTCAGTGCGTCAGTGCTTGACTATTCTAGCTCCATTAGTAAATTAATAATATTTATTGAGTAAGTTACACATCTTCTTAAAAAAAAGTAGGTACATATAACATTAGATTTACGTAGCTTACAGTTTTAATTGCAACATAATGTCCATTGTTCTTATTCGTACTATTATTGTAAAGGGTCCGCCATCTAACGTTTTTTTTTTTCAACTAGTGCTTATTTCGCGAATGGTAACACTTAGCTCATGTCTGATTTGACAGATAATTAGTTTTATCCTTCCGCTGAACGAATATGGTTGTGTATACGCTTGAACAACGCTGGGAAATATTGCGACATTACTTTGAAAATCATGGTAATGTTGCAGAATGTGTGCGAAAATTGCGTACGGATTTTGGAAGAAGAGAAGCACCGTCAGCGGGTATGTAAACAAGCAAAATTGTAGCATTTGGGCACAGAAAACCCGCACCCATACATTGAAAAGCCGATATACCCAAAACGAGTCACTGTTTGGTGCGGATTTTGGTCCAGAGGCATAATTGGGCCATTTTTCTTCGAAAATGAGCAAGGAGTTACAGTCAATGGCGATCGTTATCGGGCCATGTTGAACGAATTTTTGTTCACAAAAATTGAAGAGGAGGATATTGGCAACATTTGGTTTCAGCAGGACGGCGCTACGTGCTACACAGCCGAAGTTACACTCGATGTTTTGCGCCCTGTTTTTGAAGATCGCATTATCAGCCGCAGAGCTGATGTCGTTTGGCCACCGCGGAGCTGCTATTTGACACCATTGGACTATTATTTGTGGGGTGCCGTAAAAGATAAGTGTTACGCCGACATGCCAGAGACAATTGACGCTTTAAAGGACAATATTCGTGAAGCCATTGGTGAAATACAGCTGCACACAATCGATAACGGGCTTAAAAATTGGACCGATCGTGTAGGCTACTGCATGGCCAGCCGAGGCAGCCATTTGAATGAAATTATTTTCCATTATTAACCGGAAGGATTGTACTTTCAAATAAAAAAAGAAATTTGAGAAAATATTCAGTAGTTTTTTTTTATAGCATTTTCAAAAAAAAAAAAGTTACTTGGCGGACCATTTATTATGCACATTTCAAAAATTTTTAAGGAAAACAAATCTCTCACTATATAAAGTCAATTTTTGTTCTCTTACAAAACGTTTTGTGATTTTGTGTTATAATTGGGCACTTTTTAATCTATGAAGTTCATACTAATATTGTATGGGAAAGTAAAAAGGTCCTTATAAGTAGGTAATAAAGTACTCCTCAAGTGTCAGGTTTAGGAAAAATAAAATAAAAATGAATTATGTTTATATGTTATGAAATAGTAGTACGCAACGGCTTCAAAGTAGTATCCGTACTCAGTTCATAAAAATGTACTCAAAATGAGCAAATGAGTACAATAGTAGCACGGGAGGGAACGCTGCCTCGAGCTCTATTTGGTACACAATAAAAATAGGAAGCATTGACTTGACTCTCTTGCAAAGAGCACGCGAAGCATGCGGTCGAAGTTATTGACATTTTTAAGCAAGCAAGGGCGTAGAAAAGGGTATAATTTATTTTACAGTCGGTGCTGATGATTTCGAAAACCAGTCCTCCATAGGCTGTCCTCCAGTAAAAAATTCCCTGTTAAGCTGAATGATTCGTTTAACTCGAACGATGATTACCAAATGCACAGTAGATACTAATAATAATTTTTGTGACCTAAAATAAATTTAGGGTTAAAGTGAAAAAATTATTCGCCCCTATCATGGCATCGGTTCCGAAAGAAAAATTCTCCTTCAATTGAAATGAATGAATATTGCTTCATGGAAATCGTTCCGAAATGCTGTTCGGAACATTTCTCCGACAAAACGTAACGCACACCGGCAGTCTACGTTTCATTGCGATGATCGATGAATTGCGTTTTTTGCACCTGGTTTTGACAGCCATAGATACGTCAATTTCTCTCCGATCGATGGTCTCCGACATCATCTGTTCATCGCGGAAAGATTTTAGTGAACAAAATGCGTTGATGCACGTTCGGAAAACGGATACTATGAACATAAATTCAGTATCCGGCTGGATTTGCGTTGCGGAGAAAATTACTCTCCGAACGGATACCATGATTGGCCATTGGGCCGATTATTTGTAAGGCCTAATGTCGGTCCACCTAATCAACATGAAGTGAGGACAGCAGTATCCAAGCATAAACCCATATGCCAGTTGCTGAGCTGAGTTTTTCGAAGCGGCATGGATAATTTGGATAGGTATCTATTCCCAATTCGAATAAACTTCCTCTAGATGTTCGCATTTTCTTCTTCTGCGTAGATTTCGGCAAATCGCCGCCAATTCTTTCATTGACATCCGGAAAAAATTTCAATCTTCTCGGGGGACTCAAACTCCAAGCAAACGAGTTGCTGGGATATTTCTGATTAGCATTATTGCTTGAAATCTGAGAAATTAAATTCGGGGTATCCCGTATCCCTCCCAATTAATTTATTTATCATACAAATTCTCCAATAAAATTCAGCGTGGCTTTGCAAACACAAAAAAATGCTATTGTAAAGATTAAAAACGGATTGTCGTTTTCGTCTTTCTTATTTTAGCGCAAATACAAAATACTGGAACTGGATTCTGTAAGATGCAAATATTTAATCGTTTTCGCTTGCACGAACGTTTTGCTTCATGTAACTTCGAAAAGGAAAGTAGTTCAGCTTCATGGCCCTCAAACAAAAAAAAAATAAGAGCGTTTACATTTTTCATAACTTTGAAGTGACCGTCAGAATTCAAAACTATTCAACAACTATCACTTGAAAGGAGTCTGATGATGAATTCGAAATAGTTTGCTATACAAAAGCAATTTCAATATCGTTTTCGTTTTTTGTTTATCGTTTTGTAAATCCAAAAACGACAGACATTTTCGTTTTTGGCGAAAGAAACCCAATAAACGTTTTTTCATTGACGTTTTTAATTTTCTTTGAAGATGTTCACAGCATTAATTCCATTAAGCAATAAATACATAACATTGTGTTTGCAGTGCAAGATAGCAAACGAAAATAAATGTATGGTATAGCACGTATAAATGCATACGGCATACCTACATATATACACCATGTCAAATCAATGCGACGTCGCATTTTGATTATTCTTTTCCTAAAAAGGACACATCGGTCCTCGAGCTGTAATGTATGTTGAGCTTCTGGCTAAATATGCGGTGTGAAAGGTTTTCGTTCCGACAGATACCTACCTAGGTCTGATCGACCCTAAAAGTATGCAATTACAACTGCATGTTTCTTAAACGTTTCCGAAGAAGAAGAAATTAAAACGAAAGAAGTTACATGAAGAAAGTTTTCGCTTACGCGTCATTACTCTTGTGAAAGTGGATTTTGTTTCGTTTCTGCATTTTGTTTTTAATTTTTTACAGAACCCCTGTGCCTGTCTGTTAAAAGTGAAATTTCTTGGAAACGAAACGTTCATGCACATGTCGAAGCAATTCGTTCGATTGGCACTCAACTGACAGTTCTTTTCCTGAAAAGAAGAGAATTTTGCTTCTGTGGCCCCACTCTCCATTTCGTTCCGAAAGTCAATCCTATTCAAAAGTGCTTTTCGTTCAGCTTTTGAATTCGTAGTCTGTAATACTTTCGATTTTCCGTAAATTAATGCCTTTGATATTCGGTTTCGGAACATTTTACTTTCGAAATGAAATACAGAGTAAACCAGAAGCACTAATACTATAAACGTCAAAATCGTTGTCATGTCATTTTTGTTATATCGCATTTGATAGTTTTGCTTTTTAATTCAGATAAAAGTAATTAATTCAAAAAAATAATATTAAAATGGATATTGCGATGGAGTTTTGTAATTCAATTTTATCTTCCTAATCATCTTCCTAGTCTAAATTATTGCCTGCTCTCAAATAGATTGTTTATTCACGTTTGACTTCACGGCCCATAGACTTCAAACTCAAATCAATCTGTTTGTTTGTTCGATTGGTATCTCGAATCGGAGGGTTCTTCCGGGCGGTTCTGGACGACCAATTGAAAACTACGTAAGTCTGTCTCGTTGGACATTAAATTCATATCTAATATGTCAACAATTTGACTGTTATACGCTATACCTACAACAAATTTCTTCTGAAGCTTTCCAGTCCGGCATCAAATTACTCCCGATTCCCGAATATGAAACTTAATTTTCGACTAATAAGATCGGATGCCTGGATATTACTGAATATATTGTAATAATTAATAGATCCGCTATTAAAGGAGTAAAAGCTTTTAGAAGGAAAATTACGACCTCAACGAAATATTCCACTATAAATAAATTAAAAAAAGTATCTAAGTATTCTTAATTTTGTAATTATCGAGAAACTATGTCAAGCAAATATCGCGTTTGTGATAAATTTGCGCAAGTCTCTCACGAATTTTATCAGAAATCAGTTCATCATCTTTGTAGGTAGGTCCTACCTTTCAAGGGTTATAATAATTCCTCTTCGATGAAATGCAGTTTCAGTTGCACTCGTGACTCGCCTGAATGGTTTAGAATGAAATTATTCCCTTTGCAACTGTTTCTTTTAGCAATTTATTTAAAAAAAATGTTCAGAGAAAGTCACGAAGGATGACAGTGACAGTGCGCAGATTTTAATATGCTTTATACGGTATACCGACGTATACCGACATACCTCAAGTGGGTAATGCAACAGTGATGCAGTATATGACAGAGAAAGTAACCCTTGGAATTTATGTAGATACAAACTAGACGCAGTGAGGAGTTGTGAAAAGTTTCCCTCACATAATGAATCCTTTTTTTTATGCCTTTATTCTATATACTACCTTGTCGAGGCGTACCTTTGACTGCATGATTAATATACAAAGAGATTAGATGGAAAAAGGAAAGTGGGATTTTATTTTTATTTTCCATGGAGACATTGTAGCATTGAATTAAATTATTAGAAAAATATGTCATGGTTAGTGATGAGGATGAGGATTTTTTGTAGTCTTTTCTTTATTTTTGTTTACGAAGGAGAATACTTTGATCGTGTCTAGTCAACGAGGTGAGGCAGGGACTCTTTCAATGACGTTTTGTCCTATACATACTTGGGTCTTCTGGGGGACATTTATAATTTGTGTTGGGACCAAAATTGGCGTCGAATGGGAACACTTTTGGGAGATTGACGACCGCACCTAGTAATAGGGGCTTCGGGGAAACTAAGCGTGTATATAGGTAGGAACAGTGCGACATATTTGCGCTCACCATTCCATGCATTTCCTTGAATAATTTTAAAGGATTCGAATTTTTGTTTAATTTAATTTAACCTGATACATTTAATTTAACCTGATTTTATGCAAAAACGACTTACTTACCCCTACTAAGTTTAAAGAGCTATAGTTTTGTATTAAGCCAAAACGTTTAGGGCAGGTATATTCTATTCATAAATCCGAAATACATTTATGTTGTTTTTGTAGCCATTTCAAACCATCTGACTGATAAATACAAACGCACTTCATAATAGGTCTCACTCCACTATACCTACCATCACTTTTCTGTTTTTGATCCTAAGCCAAAAGTACGTAAGGCAGACACGACGTTATTATCCTGTTTCTGCTTAGATTCTTGGCGAAAGTTTCCGCGCCGTAATTCATAGGAAGCACAAATGTATACCTCGAAGGAATATCTGGCAATTGAATTCACAATGACTGGTGCTCGCACTTTTTTTTTATTTTGGCTTCATAAATTCTGACGCCTACGACGATGACGGGTGACTGAAGTTGCTTTTGAGGTTGTGAAAGGACTTTTCTTTTTGTTTGTGGCGTTTTTTCGTTTTTTTTTTCTTTAAACATGACGTAAAGCGGTTGAATTTGGAATTTTATTTATTTTTTGTTGGTGCGGATATAAAAGGGGAAACTGCTGAGCAATTGTTATGAAAGGAAATAATTTGAGTTATTTTGAATAGAATTAAAAAATTTGACATTTATAACGAAAGGATGATACCTACTTTATTATTATTATTCTCGGAAACGTGTAGACCATCTTGTTGGGAAGAGGAATGGAATGCCAGCTATTCGAAGTCTTTGAAGTGGAGGTAATTGAATTTATGTGTTTATGTATTATTATTTGTATGTCAAAAGCTTTTCAGACAGATGCTATCTGTTGGAGCACTTCATCCATATTATCTACAACTTCATCATCATCATCTAAATATTTTTGAATTATATAAAACCAAAATTGAATTATTGAAATGTACTAAAAATTTTGAATTTAGCGCTTTAATGTAGCATTATAGCCATATTTATTGAATATGTTTTCGTTAAGTTTTTATACCAAAAAATCGGCGTTAGGTCTTATCGCCCAAGGTCATAACGCCCAAATTAAAAATGTCATAACGCCCAAATTTTTTCTTAAGAATCTGTTGTTGTAAAATTTACTGAAATTTGGGCAAACTGACATTGTTTTTGGGCATTATGACATTACTTACGTGGTAATCGACGCTAGGTCTGATCGCCCAAGGTCGTAACGCACAAATTAAGAAATGTCATAACGCCCAAAAGCTGTCACATGACCCAAAATATCGTGGCATAATTCGTCAAAAGACCCAAATGGATTGTCATATCGCCCAAAAATACTAATAATTCGATTCACACACAACATGAACAACAAGAAAATGTATATAATGAACTCAAAGTAGTGGAAACTCTAAAAAAAGAATGTTCAAGTCCTGCAGTTCTTTTAAGCGACACCAAATCGTCGAGTGGCATCAGAAAAATTTTTCAAAATGTTTGTGCAAGGTAATTTTATTAAGTTTCGTTTAACAATAATGGAGCGGCGGCGACGCGCGGGTCCTAAGCGGTAGCGGCGCGGTTCGGGCACGCCGCGGGCCGCGGCCGCCTTGGCGCGGGTCCTGCGAAGTAGTCGACGCGCCGCCGCCGCCGCCCCTTGGCGCGGGTCCTGCGAAGTAGCCGACGCGCCGCCGCGCCCCCCCCCCCCTCCGGGATTATTTCTGTAATATTATTTTTATTTTGTCTTTTGTTCTTACAGTAATCAAAAATCTTTTCTTCTTATCTTTTTGGGTCATGTGCCAGTTTTTGGGCCTTATGACACATTTTTGTTTTGGGTGTTAAGAGCATGAGCGATGATTTCTAAAATATTATTTATGTCATACCGCCCAAATGAAATGTCATAACGCCCAAATTCAAAAACAAGTTTTCGTTTGGGCGTTATGACATTTCTTGATTTGGGCCTTATGACATTTGAGAAAAGTATTGGGCGTTGTGGCATTTCTTTTGGGCTTTCTAACGCTTTTTCCCTTCGATTTCTTAAAGAAATTTGGCTTTTGGGTGCTATGACATTTTTCAATTTGGGCGTTATGACCTTGGGCGATAAGACCTAACGCCCAAAAAATCACTATATATAGAGAAAATAAAAGCTAACTTTCTTCTTGCTTGTATACTCGAAATTAGTCTTGTTTTGTCTTTCACGGCTGCAGTTTTATTCGCTCCGTCGCATATCACGCTTTTTCTCGTTGATTTCACGCAGTCTCTTCGGTCGTGACAAATCGCCATTTCACCTAAGGAATCCGTAAAAAGCCTTGACCCACAAGTCCCTTGATTGGTGTGGATTTTCCTACGAAGTCGACAAAGTAAATTTCTTCACCAAACGGTCAGAAAGTCGCTGATCGTACATTTTTTGGCGCCCAACGTGGGGCATTTTTCGGAATGGTTAAAATCTTAGTTCTTAGCTAAAACGTGAAAAATAGTCCAAAGACATCTTATACTAAAAAGTGAATATACATATATATATAAAAAACATTAAACATTTAAAAAAGTGAGTTGCGGTTCGGTATTCGGTTTCGCGGGAAGAAAAAGTGGAGAAAGAACCAGGAGAACAATAGGAGAACACCTCATCCCAACACAAAAGGAAAACGGGAGGAAGGAGAGACCAGCTGTTGAAAAAACACCTCGGCCAAGGAAGTAACAGGGAAAGTTAAGTATTCCTCCCTGCAAAGGTACGTGATTAATACTCCAAAGGGTAGAATTTGCGTTAAAAAAAAAAAAAGAAAAAGAATTGATTAATCATTTAAAAAGTTAATTAAACCACATCTAATTAACTTAAAATTGTTTAATAACGCAACTTCGACATACGAGGAGAAAAACTGCATTAAAAATATATTACGTTTTATTCATAATTATAAATTAAATTTATGCTGCAACAACATGTTATAACAAAAAAAGCTATATGTAATTGATATAACCATACATAAATTGACCATTACTGCGGTTACCTCGTCAGGAGGAGATCAGAATTAGAATCCACAAACAATTTCACGTTCCACATCTTCGATTTTCATATGTTGCTTTTTCAAATCATTCGCAAAAGAGCTTTCGCCCACTTGAATGCTAATATCATCATACGAATCTAATCAAAATTGCATAGTAGGTTCTTTCGTCTACTCGTTCGCTCGATCGTCTCATCTCCAGCAGATGAAGTTACGCACTCACTCAAAGCTGTATCATACATACTTTCATCGTGTTAATTTTCGCAAACCCTTTTCGGTTGATTTACATACTGCATTGCCGTATAATATCATTATCATTATCATCGCTAAATTGCCAACAATTGCATTAGCCTAGTCGTCGTTGGATTTTGATTTCGTCGCATATTTAGATTTGGAGTTCGAGTTTTGTTCGCAGAACAACATTGTTATCGGTTATTCATATTCTATTACATGATTGGAATTAATAGTAAATAGGTTGAATCTCGATTACGGTTCACATTCACCTACACATTGCGTTCTTGTTTTGGTATCGAGATATTTATGCAAATTTGATAGCTGATAGTTAGTTGCTGCAGATTGCTACTTGTTTTGGATGTGGATAGAATTTATCTGATTTGGGTTAGCTGAAACATTAGTCGTTGTTGAAGGGAATCGTATACGGATTTGGTTACATCGCACTACTTCGTCGTTTAAAGGAACTAGTATTACACAACTGATTAGTTCTATCATCAAACTGTTCGTCGCTGTCATCAACATCAATAATCGGTTGCAAGTAGTTCATCATCGTCGGAAATCACTGCTTCTCATCAGACTTTCGTTAGTTCCTAATCCTTTTCGATCAATTTTATTTTAATCAACATTCTTTCACCATGACCGAACATTCGATTGAAGAATTAAAACAAATGCGGTCCTCGTCAAAGGGAAGCATTACACGAATCAAGAACAACATTAGGAGTGAGTTGTCGGCTACGGAATTGGAATGTCGCTTAGGGATAGTCGAGTCCTATTTTAAGCAAGTTTTGGCGTATCAAACACAAATAGAACGAATAGAACCTACAGATATGGGTAGAGGTGATATTGAAGACCTCTACATTTCTACAAAAACAAAAATATTATCTGCTTTAGGTCCAAGAAGAGGTAGTGTCTTAGAAACAACTTTCTCGGTTCCACAATCGGTGAACCATTTGCAAAAACTTAGCTTGCCCAAATTCAGTGGCAAATATTCGGAGTTTAAAAACTTCATCAACTCGTATAAAAAACTCGTTGACGATGATCCTAGTCTATCAGCCATCGAAAAATTTAACTACTTGCTTACTTGCTTAAGTGGCCAAGCACTTGGTACAATAAAGGCATTTCAAGTGACAGAGGAAAACTATCCTAAAGCACTTACGAGACTTAAAGAACGTTATGATAACGATTGCCTCATTTTCTCTTTTATTTCACAATTATTTGAACTGTCAACTATTTCAAAGCCATCTGCGTCTCTTTTGCGCAGTCTAGTGGACAATGTTTCAGCTTTGTATAGTTCATTAAAGTCACTCGGATCACACGTTGACATATGCAATGCTGTGATAATTTATATCACTATGTCCAAGGTGGATGCTGATACTCAAGCCAAATGGGATGAACAGTGCGACTTCAAATCATTTCCGACTTGGGATAAGTGTGCTGAAGTCTTAAACAAACGCTGCCAATACTTAGAGGCACGTGATAGCAAGCAACTTCGCGCAGATAATAAAAAATTGCCAACAAAAAGCAACCGCATACAAACGTCGTTAACCCTAACGCAAAAGTCATGCAATTTTTGTAAGGAAACAAACCATTTGATTAGCAGTTGCGCTAGCTTTAGCAGGCTTTCAGTACCAGATCGTTTCGCTAATGTTAAGAAGCTAGGTCTTTGTCTGAACTGTTTAGGTAAAGGTCACAATGTAGCTAGATGCCCGTCATCATATCGATGTAAGACATGCAAACAGACACATCATAGCTTGTTGCATCGAACACAACAACAGCAAGTTGTACCATGCGATAATATTCAACCAACTACAAGTTCCGCAGCCTCCAACTCTGCAATGGAAAAGAAGCCAGTTGCACGGCCATCGCAAGTGATTTTAGCTACAGCTTTGGTTTTGGTCAGAGATAGTTTTGGGAGCTTCCAACTCGGACGAGTGTTGCTGGATTCAGGCTCACAAGTCAACTTTATAAACGAACGATTCGCTAAGATCCTAAATTTGCAAAGGCAACGAAGGAATATAGATATTGTTGGAATCGGATCAACCGAAACAAAGATTAGCTTCTACACACAAACCACTATTCGATCAAGGTTCAATAATTTTGAACTTTCGCTAGAATTTCTTGTCGCACCAACCATCACTGGTTATCAACCCGATTCAGAGCTAAACATAGGGAATTGGAACCTGCCTAACAATATTGAACTCGCAGATGAAAAGTTCAACCAGCCATCGCCAATAGATTTGCTGCTAGGAGCAGAAGCATTTTTTGATTTGCTTTTGGTAGGCAAAATCAAATTGGGAGCAGAGCTACCATCATTGCAACGGACACAATTAGGGTGGATTGTGTCTGGGAGATACAAGAACCAGCTGGAGTCTAACAAACAGATATGCTGTCTCAACTCAGCGGAGGACACGCTGGATGCATTCGTCGAAAAATTTTGGGAGCTGGAAGCGGTGGATGGATGCAAATCTAAGTGGACAGACGAGCAGGCTGAAGTCGAAACACATTTTCGCCAAACAATTGAAGAGTTGCCAAGTGGAAGACTAATGGTCCAACTTCCTTTTAAGAGCGATCCTGCCTGCTTAGGAAAGTCATTTGACATAGCATTCAGAAGATTTTTAGCACTTGAGCGCAGATTATCCAAAAATCCTGCCCTCAAATCCGACTATGTCAAGTTTCTTCAAGAATATAGAGTTCTTGGACACATGTCTTTAGTAAAGAATCCTGATTTAGAGGAACCTCATTACTATCTCCCCCATCAGGCTGTTCTTAAGCCAGGTAGTGTCTCCACAAAGTTAAGAGTCGTTTTTGATGCTTCTTGCTGCACATCTTCGCAGGTGTCTCTCAACAGTATCCTAATGGCTGGACCCACTGTACAAGATGATCTTTTTTTGATTTTGCTTCGTTTTAGGCTGCATAGATACGTTTTGACTGCAGATATAGTCAAAATGTATAGACAAGTACTTATTCACCCAGCTGATCGTCGTTACCAATACATCTTGTGGAGAGAAAACGAGCACTCACCTATACAAACTTTTGAACTGAACACAGTTACTTATGGCACAACTTCAGCCCCATTTTTAGCTATTCGGTCGCTCATATATCTTGCCGACAAATTTGCTGACAAATATCAATTAGGATCCAAAATACTTCGCTCTGATTTTTATGTAGATGATATGCTCACTGGAGCTGACGACCTCGGCAAATTGCAAAAAATTCAGGACGAAGTAACAACAATTTTGAGGACTGCAGGGTTTGAGCTTTCAAAGTGGCATACCAATTATACAAACGCTTTTGAGACGTCAGAACAAAATCAACAGGGTAAACATATTAACGTAGCCGATTCGAACCTAACGAGTACTCTTGGGATCACTTATGATCCCAAAAACGACAACTTCTCGTTTTCATATCGAAATAGTCGTACGTATTTACATTACACAAAACGAACTATGTTGTCCGTATCGTCTGCTTTATTTGATCCAATGGGTTTACTTAGCCCTATCATTATAACAGCAAAAATCTTACTCCAAAAAGTATGGATAGAAAAGCTTGATTGGGATGCTGCGGTTCCTCATACCATAACAAATAAGTGGCATCAATTCATCACGGATTTACATTCGCTGAAAAATCTTTCAGTACCACGATATGTCTTAGCGCCGGATAAAAAGGATATACAAATCCATGGATTCTGCGATGCCTCATTAGACGCATACGGTTGCTGTATCTACGTCAGAACCACTGATGCGTCAGGTTCAACTGTTGTCCAACTCTTGGTGGCAAAGTCTCGAGTATCACCAGCAAAAAAGAAGCAACTGCCTCGACTCGAGCTTTGCGCAGCTCACCTCCTTTCAAAATTGTGGTCAAAAATTGAACCAATCTTCAGAAAATCGTATTCGAAAGTTTATTTTTGGACGGACGCTAGCATTGTGTTGCATTGGATCGCTACGCATTCGTCCAAACTTACCACCTTTGTAGGAAATCGAATAGCGGAAATACAAGAACATTCAGAGGGTATCATTTGGAGACATGTCCCTACCTCAGAGAACCCCGCCGATATAGTATCGCGTGGATGTACGATTCAGGAGCTAAGAGATTCGATATGGTTCTCTGGACCCCAATTTTTAAAGGAAGGACCAGAAAAGTGGCCTTCAAATCTGAATGTCCAACTTACCCCGGAACTTTTGACTTTAGAAAAGAGAAAAACCACACTGCTTTGCAAAAAACAGCCTGAACATATTCCATATTTGTTAAACGTCATACATAAATACAGTTCATACAGAAAGGTAGTGCGTATCTTCGCGTATATACTACGATTCATACGACAGAAATCGAAAGACAACGTTGGATTATTAACGCCCGCAGAACTCGACTCAGCTCTTCTTAAGATCATATGGATCGTCCAGACCAACTATTTTGCAGAAGAAATCGATACTATTCGTAATGAAAGGCAGCTAAAAGGATCAATCAAATGGTTAAACCCGTTCTTGGATGAATCGCACGGCATGCAGCTATTAAAAGTCGGTGGTCGACTAAAAAATGCGAACATCACAGAGGAGCAGAAATATCCAATTCTTCTTCCTAAAGATTGCAGTTTCGTATTCAGTATGATCAGGGATATACACATATCTAACTTTCATGCTGGACCCAAATCTCTGGTTGCATTAATTAGACAACGCTTCTGGATCATCAATGCACGAGACGTTGCCAGAAAAGTTGTCAGGCAATGTGTACATTGTACTAGATACCGTCCGAAGCTGCTTCAGCAGGTCATGGGGGATTTACCCTCTGAAAGAGTTAGTTCTTCTCGGCCATTCTCTCGTTGTGGTGTGGATTTTTGTGGTCCCATTTATACATTTTATAGGATTCGTGGCAAGATTCCCTATAAAACGTATATTGCTGTTTTTGTCTGCCTTGCTTCGAAAGCTGTACATCTTGAAGCAGTTTCTGATCTGTCTGCAAACGCGTTCATAGCTTCACTTAAACGCATGATTGGTCGTAGAGGTCTCCCATATGAAATCTTTTGCGACAACGCAACGAACTTCGTTGGAGCCAACTCAAAATTAGTAGAACTGCGTAACATGTTGTTTCAGAAGACATCACAAGACACTATAATTAACTTTTGTACTAATGACAATATAAACTTTCGTTTCATCCCACCTAGGGCTCCACACTTTGGTGGAATCTGGGAGGCTGCAGTTAAGGTCGCAAAGGGTCACCTATACAGGAGTCTTCACAACGCCAAGCTCACCTTTGAGGAATTATCGACGGCATTGGTCGAAATCGAGGCCGTGATGAATTCCCGGCCCATATCTCCGCTCTCGACAGATCCCAATGACTTGCAAGCCTTGACGCCTGGACATCTGCTCATCGGAGCACCCCTGAAAGCCATTCCCGAAGCCCCAGATGACGTATCTGACATCAGCTATCTTCAACGATGGCGGCGCATTAATGCCGTCAAGACTCATTTTTGGAAGCGCTGGACCGACGAATATGTCAGCGAGTTGCAGCAGCGATCGAAGTGGTCAACGGATCAACAGAATCTTCTCATCGATACCATGGTAATTGTGCATGAGGATAATCTTCCTCCCCAAAAGTGGCTGGTTGGTAGAGTCACCAAAACTTTTCCTGGTCAAGATGGCAAAGTGAGAGTTGCCGACATTCGAACGCCAAAAGGAATCATCAGACGTCCAATCCGCAAACTCGCCATTCTTCCTGTTTGAAAGGGAGCTTTCAAAGGGGGCGGAATGTTGGAGCACTTCATCCATATTATCTACAACTTCATCATCATCATCTAAATATTTTTGAATTATATAAAGCCAAAATTGAATTATTGAAATGTACTAAAAATTTTGAATTTAGCGCTTTAATGTAGCATTATAGCCATATTTATTGAATATGTTTTCGTTAAGTTTTTATACCAAAAAATCACTATATATAGAGAAAATAAAAGCTAACTTTCTTCTTGCTTGTATACTCGAAATTAGTCTTGTTTTGTCTTTCACGGCTGCAGTTTTATTCGCTCCGTCGCATATCACGCTTTTTCTCGTTGATTTCACGCAGTCTCTTCGGTCGTGACAAATCGCCATTTCACCTAAGGAATCCGGAAAAAGCCTTGACCCACAAGTCCCTTGATTGGTGTGGATTTTCCTACGAAGTCGACAAAGTAAATTTCTTCACCAAACGGTCAGAAAGTCGCTGATCGTACACTATCTACTCAGGTATTTTGAAATTGCGAATCACAAAGGAAGTAAAAAAAGAATCCAGATTTAGCCGTGTTGGTGAAAATATTAAGGAAACTCTAAGCTGATTTTATAGGAAAAAGGACTTCTGAATGCCAAGTGATATTGCCATATCAGATGCTTTGGGCGCTAAAAGAGAACTTTTTATACGATATATCATCGAAACGAGAGACCTTGGTTAAGGCTGATGTATAATACTAGTTCGGGGCTCTGGGGTCTTCCCAAAGTACCACATACCTTGGGTGAGAGTTGTGATGATTATTTAACAAACCAATTTATAACTCGCCCTGATGGATTGCAGAAGTCAGTCCAACTACAAGCGTTCTATCGTGAGGCCCTATGATAAAGTGTACTGCATGGGTGGCATAGCGGCCCAATGACAAGCCTGATTCATTTGGGGCGCACGATTTTGTGATTGGAAGGTCCTACCAAAAGCGATTGTGAATTGTATATTGGCGAATATAAATTGTTTCTCGTATACCCTCCTATGGCGGATAGGATTACGGCCAGTAAGTGGAGAGTCTCTGCTTGAGGTATGTGTGGGTTCGAAATCAGTAGCTATAGGTGAGTGGAAACAAATTTGTAATTTGTAATTTATTGATATAGGAAACGCTGTACATCAAGATAAACTTATAGTTAGTACAGGATATAAAATAAGATAATATTTTTTATTATAAAGTGCAAAAATAGAGAAACACTAAAAGAAAATACAATAATTTAAAAATGAATACAAAATTTTAAGTTAAACATTATTAGATAAAAACGCAACCAAGGACGAGTTAAAAGTTAAGAAAGAGAAAAAAAAAAGGTAAATCAGTTCAAGTTGGAAAGGTGTTCAAAGCAGGCAGTGAGAAATTTTCTGTGTTCGATTCTAGACTTCACATGATTGGGTAGATTGTTCCAGAGTTTGACAGCATAAATGAAAAATTGCCTGCGTGATGTCAAGCAGGTGTATGTGGCAGGTCGCAATACAATATAGCGATTAGATGAACATAAATAAATTTTATTAAATAGATAGTTTGGTTCTTTCTTGTGAACAATTTTGAAAAGTAAAGAACAGCACCGATACTTGAAAAAAACATCCAAGTTACATCCAAGAAGTTGACGAGCTTCGGATGAAATATGGTCAAACCGACGACGATTGAATACAAAACGTGCAATAGAATTGAAAGCAACTTTTAGTTTTTGAAATGAAACGGAATCAGGATCCGCAAATAGCTCACAGCCGTATGACATTATGGGGATTATTAATGATTTAACCAGTTTTAGTTTAACTTGTGTGGGTAAAATAGTTCTTGTAATCGATAATCCTCGAAGCGAAGCGTAGACTTTATTTGTAATAGAATTAATGTGCGCATCCCACGTTAATTTGTTGTTGAAGATTATTCCCAGATTTTTAGCATAGGCGACATATTCAACTTCGCAGGAGTTTAAAAAGATAGGAGGAAAATCGGAGAAATGTGGTTGATGTTTGTATATGGGAATGGCTTTAGTTTTATCAGGATTAAGTTTAAGCCCATTCCGTATGGACCAATCGAAAATAGAACATAGATCGTCGTTTATTTTTGCTATGGCGTCCTCAACCATACCAATAGGAAAACTAAGGTACAATTGAACATCATCAGCATATATATGAAATTGACAGTGAGATAAAACGGAAGGTAGATCATTGATGAACAGAGAGAACAATAATGGACCTAGAATAGATCCTTGAGGAACACCAATATTAACAGGAAGAAACGAAGACAATTTGCTATTACACGAAACGGCTTGCAGCCGATTAGTCATATATGAATAAATTAATTTGTTAGAAGTGTCAGAAAAGTTAAAATATGTCAGAAGTTTATCACAGAGAATATTAGGATTAACACAGTCAAATGCTTTGGAAAAATCAAGTAAGGTTATCACAGAAGTATAATTAGCATCGATTGCCTGTCTTATATCGTCAGAAACTTTTAGTAGAGCAGATGTGCAGCTATGTCCGGATCGGAAACCTGACTGAAGAGGGTTAAGAAGCTCTTTGTCTTTTATGAATTGTTTTATTTGGTTGCTGATGATAGATTCAAAGGCTTTAGATAAGAAGGGAAGTATAGCTATGGGTCTATATTCTGAGTTAGTGCCTTTTTTGGGAATTGGGATGATCTTAGATTTTTTCCAGGCAGATGGGTACGTAGAAGTCATAATAATGGTGTTGAATATATGGGTGATGTATGGAAGTAAAAAAGGAAGAAGGATTTTTATAAAGTCAGGGTGAACATTATCTAGTCCGACAGACTTACATTTAATAGAGAAAATTGCGTTTCCAACGTTATATTCGTCAACTGTAGACAATGAAAATACGTTTTCTCTATCGTATAGCGCAGGCAATAAAGATACATTTTCGTTGTCATGCTGACCATTCATTTGGACTGTGGCAGTTGACGTACTGGGTGTAGAGAACCTAAGGTTCAACTCATCTATGTCAATATCGTCGTCTGAAACTGAGATATTGTCCTTTCTCAATCCAATATTACGAACTTCATTCCACAGAAACTTAGAAGTGCGATCTGAATTACTATTACTGTAATAATTAAGCTTAGCGGATCTTATGAGTTTGGTTACAAGATTACGGGATGTTTTAAAATTTCTTAGCATATCTGCACAGCCGAAGCGTTTCCAACGGCGATATAAGGCATCTCTTCTTCTAATGGCATTGAGAATGACATTTGAGAGCCAAGGGCAGCTATGCGATTTGATAAGACGTGTCTTAATAGGTACATGCTTGTTGAACAAGTAGTCAATTGCGGTGGTCAGGAATTCGGTTTGTTTATTAACGTCAGAAGAAAAAAATATGTTGTTCCAATCAATTGACGAACAATCACTAAAAAGACTTTCAACATTGACACGGCGGAAATCACGATACTGAATGGGCTGCGCTAAGTTTTTATTTGCATGTAAGTCAAGTGTAGCAAAAATTAGATCATGATATGAAAACACGGGGACAGATAATTGACTAAAACATTTAACAAGACTTTGATCACTAGCTAGGAACACATCTAACAAGGACGGCACACAGTTAGGCTTAAAGTGCGTTGGCTCATTATAGTTAACGAAAGAAAGGCCAAAAGAGTTCATCGAAGTTTTGAATGAGTTGGATGAGGATTGCAACATGTTTATATTTAAATCTCCACAAAGAATAAATTTAGGTGCAAGGTGAGATATTTCTTCCACAATCGGGGAAATGACACCCGAATTTGCGATATGTGGTGGCATATAAAAGCCCCAATGATGCATTTATTTTCGCCATTGAGGATATCGATGAAATAATAGTCACAAGGCTGGGAGCCATCCGAATGCGCAACGCGACTAGATCTGATATAGTTCCTAACATATATAGCAACGCCTCCTCCAGTTGTGCGAGTACGATCAGCTCGGTAAGGCTTCTTAAATCCTCTTAAAGACACAAAACTATTTTTTAAGTTAGGGTAAAACCAAGTCTCGGAAACGCATACAATATCAATTAAACTGTTTTCAAAGAGCATTCTGAACTCATCAAACTTATTCACAAGACTCTGTGCATTTATGTGGCAGATATGAAGACCATTACTACTTTTACAGATGGTATTTAGTAAAAATTTGTTTTTTTCACATATGCTGTCAAAACCAGCATCATTGCTGCTGGCCATGGTGAAAATAAAAACCCACAGCGAAGCTAAAATCGAACGCAGGTTGATAGCATTTTCTTTTACATGCTAAGAAGAAAAACGACAAAGAACACTTAAAACCAATGTGAACTGAGATAACTTGAACATTAAATAATAAAGTAAGCAAAAACAAGAAAAAACAAAAAACTTGGTGCGATAAGGAAACAAGATTCAAGATATACGTTAAGAAAAAAATAAAAACAGAATTAGCTTTGATTTTCATTGATATGCAGATCATTGTTGACGTCAGGTCCGATTGCATTCCTTAAATCTCCAATGTTGTGGATGATGAATGGGGTCTGGCTATTTGCGGTGCGAATGTAAATTTGCCCATTGAATGTATGCACTGAAGACAAAAGAGATTTTCGTTTGAGTCTTAATGCGTGCCGCTGCAGTTGGTAATTTGTTTTCGTTAGACTGTCATTGATAAAAAAGCTTTTCTCAGAATCGATGCTGACATCACGAAGCTTTAGGGGAGCTTTTTTATTTTTGCAAAAGCTCGCAACCGCCCGCATTAGATTTTGTTTGCCACGCTTCTCAGCAAACTTTAGAATGATGCTGGCGTCGGCAGGGGAACGATCGTTGCGAGAATTCGTTTTGGCGCGAAAGATGTTGTGTAGGCGAGGTGGCTGAATATTTACTGTAGAGCAAACTTTGTCAAAGAAAGTCTCCAAATTTTCCCCAGGAGACTCAGGCACACCAATGACAACAGCATCACAGCTGATTTTCTCTCGCTCGGATTTATCGACGGCGAGCTCAAGCCGTTTTATGTCTTGAGACACTTTTAGCAGTTTTTGTTCGAAAAACAAATTATTTTCTCTAACCTTTGCATTTAGACGATCCTCTAAGGCAGAGAGTTTATCATCCAGCGATTCCATCCATTTATCCAGTTTTTCTTCTATGCGGATCCACAGTTTGTCAGCTATGCCAGCTAGATTGTGTGCACCATTATCTCTCGGAGAGCTTACACTGCCTTGTTGTTGTATACGGCAACCTCGAGTATTAGCAGGCATTTTTAAGAATAATAATGATAATTCACAAAATTAGACCGAAAAACCAATTACACAAGCTAAATAATAACGATGGCTTGATGGTAAAGATGCGAGCTGAGAGATGTGCTGGATTTTGTGCACTTAAACCGTGATTTAACTTAAGAAAAAGAATTTAATCAGGGCGACGAAATTAACACGTCTAGTAACTTTGCATACTTTTGCACTACACAGTTTTGCATAATACACAGTTTTTCGGGGATCTCCCCTGAGACACCTTGCGCAGTAGTCTTGCATAGTATCTTGAACTATACTGGCACCCTGTCACCTGTCTATAATTTTCGACAGTCTATAATACTTGTTGATCTCTTTGACCGCAGAGACTTTTCGTCATGCCTGGTTTCCAACTCGACTCAAATCCCTCCTATGTCCTTTATAACTGCTCTGTATAATCAAGCGCCTGTCTTTGTTCAAGGACTGATAATAATCTAAGTTTTTGGAAAATTAATTTTCAGTGTTTTGAAACCTGCCTGCTGCCTTTCTCTCTACACTTTCTGTAATAAGGAATAGGTCCATAGCCCATTGAGGGACTAAGCAAACATCGTTAGTATAATCGAGCTTATATAATCGAGGTATATAAGACTATGGCAAACCAAAAACTCACTGTCAACAGTATCGAAGGCCTTTTTAAAATCAGTAGGTGAAGATGTGAATGTTATTCGAAGCACTGCCTGGCCAAAAATGATCCACAAGGCATTAAAGTTGTCAACGCAGGAGAGCCCAAGACGAAACTTCCTGGGTTGTTTGGCTTCGAGTATTTCACTATAGCTGGTCCCTAAGTCGATCTAGTATGAGTCTTTCTATTAAAGTCTGACTCAAATTACTGTTCAATTTAAGATGTTCATCAGTGACACTCAGAAAGAGCAAAAATGATGGAACCAGTTGGATCGATTTGAAACGGACTATATCTAACACTGCGTAAGCTTTTACATCTTCTATATAAAAACGGATCGTGGTTTGTTCGGATGCTTAGAACTTGAAAACGACTGGACCAAATTGAATACTTCCTTCTACGGTTTGTTAGTAATTGCTACGCGAAAGTAGGAAATAAGAAAAGTCGATAGTTCTCAACAGGTAGACGCACATTTCAATATCTCAAAAATCATCGACTCGATTGAGCTCAAATCTACAGATAAGGTATTGGTTAAAATTGGATAAAAGGGTGTGCCACCCCTGTAATGAAACGTCCCCTTCCAGGTACAAGTGGTAGTCGGGGAGAATCCTGCCAGTAGAAAAAGTATACCAAGCACGCGTAGTACAGGCTAAGACTCCCACTGTATTAAATTGATTCTCATCAATTTCCAATGAATTTTGAAGGTGGAGCGTCCACAGAGTTAGTAGTCAAATAGCAGCAGTGACGATAACCATGTCGCTCTGCTTCCTTGCCCTGACGACAGCATCGCTCTATTAACCCGTGCTCCGACGCTCACGCCTTGCCGTAGAGCTGGTTCTGTTAGCCCGTACTCCGACGCTGACGCCTCGCCGTAGAGCTCGTTCTGCCCCTCTCTAGATTGTAAGTTTCGGTATCGCCTCATTGTTAAGGTATAGTCTTAAGTAGGTATAGTAGGAAGAAAACGTTGAATAAAATTGCACCTCTTCTCCAAAGTTTGTGTTTCTTTGGAAAGACTCTGGATCCGACGAGTTATACCTCAGCCTTTGACAAAAAGCACATCACACCCCCCATGTAAAAAAAAATATTCAAAATCTTACACATATCTCGAAAACCACTAAAACCATTGAGCTCAAATTTTCAGTCAATCTTAGGTATTGGCCCGGGATAGTTCCTGTAGAATTTTGGGCGAAATTGTGGGCGCTGCTTATAAAATTATACCGAAGTAGGTACCATTAAATCTAATACCGAATTATTTTTTTGTCAACGCTTTGATCGCTGTACCGATCTCATTCTTGTGGTGATAGGGGTGAGGATTCAAAAAAAAAATTATTCCTATGGAGCAGTTCAGTTTGTCTTGAGTGAATGTCACCGGCGAATTCTCTGTTTAACTCTAGAGCAAAGTGAGCCTTCCATCTTTTGAACTAGTTGATGTTTAGATAATATATCTACCACAAATGCTTAGAGTTCGAATTTAATGCACCGATTTAACAGAAGTTTTTTGACAAAGGTCCGCATATACGAAACTTAATAATATTTCCAACAAATAGCTAGATCAGCTTGCTTCTCAATTGAAGAAGAAGAATATCTTTTACTACGAAACTGATAGCACTGCAAAAAACCTCTATGGCTGATGGTTCTATCTTTGATCAAGTCTCTGGTGAATAGTTGAAAATGTTTGCCAACAAATGTACTTAATTACTTGAATCCAGTTTCAAACAGTCAATAATTTCTTAATCGATCGGAATCCAGAACATGGTTAGATAGGTATTCTTAGGCTTAGCTCTATACTCTGTATAGTATAGTTATAGTTTGTATAGAACTTTCTTCCTATACATCCCCTAGAGCTCCTAGAATCCAAAATATGCTCGCAGGTATGGCTCCCTTTATTTTTTTAATTTTCCCAATTTTATAATGAAAGCCTAGAAGCATCAATTATCTACAAATCTGGTTCCAGTATTGAGACTTTAGTACAATCAACGGCAGGACAATACTGAAGTGCTTCGCCGTTTCTATACAAAAAACAGCCAAAGAGCAGAGACTTCTGTTCTACTGACATACTTAATATGATACTGCACAGATATACAGACTATACCATTATTTCTGACCCATTTTGTAATAATCTCTGACCTCTTTTGTCCTGATAGATAATAAAGTAAGCGAATTACCCACTTACCTAAGCTTCATATTCGTAACCACAGCGCGTATTTTCCAATTCAATTCAATTTCGCGCACAAATCAGATCCAACTATTCCCCAAGCGCACACAGTCAATGATGATCTCCTATCATTTTCTAACAATCGCTAAGGACATTCGCATTCTGAGAAAATTTGTATCGAAAAATATTGTAGCGCTCACAAATTACCCACCATGTTCACAGTCCCATGAGTAACATTCCACCCATATCCGGCAAACAAAATGTCTTTCTTCCTTCATTAATTCGAAAATAAAAGAAACACAACCATGTCTATGTCACTGGCTAAGTAAGATACAACAAAGGAAGCACGAAATAAGGCAGCACTATATACCTACCACCGATACGGATACAAAACGAATTCCCCAAGATAGATACTTGCCTAACGTATACCAAAGCAACAACAAAAGGTCATCCCCACTTAGAATAAGCCAAGCGAAAAGCGTGTAGCAAATTGAAAAACTTTTTTTTCTTGTCAAAGATATACTACATAGGTATCGGGCTTTGATGCCGAGCTGAGACTCCTTCACCGGAAGAGTCAATGCTGAAAGGAAACAGCAAACGAGACAAGAAACAACGAAATCCATATACACAAAACAAAAAGAGCAAATAAAGGGAAGTTCCAGGATAATAAAATTATGTCACAACTTTGACCCCGGATAACGATATCACTTAGCTGGAAGATCACGTATAGCCCGGCATTTGCGTTTTTATGCTCTCGCACTCGATTATTTTAGTATACCCTGTGCGAGGTCCGGCTCCGACCCGCCAGTAAGTGGTTAAGGCTTCAGTTTTAATGAGATACTCTCATTCGCATAGAAACTCGCATCCTATCGCATCGCTCACTCAAATGACCATAGTCGGGTTCGTGCAATGGAAGAAATTATAATTTCAGCATACTCAGTCGGTCGGAGAATTATGTGGGCGGCTGCTGGGATGGGACTGGGACTGGGACTGGGACTGGGCAAATGAAAAGGCTTACGAAAATTCAAACGAATTGGACTGTTAAAGTGGAAAGTGGAAGGACCCGTCTGCCTTAGAAGAAGAATTTGCCATTGCCGCCGCGCCGCCACCGCGCCATACCAAAAATGTCCTTGCATTAGACGAGCCAACCAGACACGTGATATGAAAAATTCATTCCGTTTAATTTGATGCTTTCATGGAAATATGTCCGGCTAAGTGCGGGAAGTGGGAGCACCACGGAAAACAGTGGTGGATGTTTTGCCTCTGATGCCTGCCCCGCCCGAGGTCGACGACGGCAGAAATACTCTACTCATTTCCATGGCAGACAACGACGACGAAACGCAAAGGCATTTGTGTCAGTGCCGTTTGAATACGTTGTATAGTGGTATAGGGGTGAATAGCAGCGATTTGGAAAACTTGTGTACATATTTAAAATTTTGAAATTAAAACTAATAAGCGAGATGGTTGTACCAAGTGGAATGTTTATTTTTGAATGGGATTTCTTTGAGAACAGTTGTTGCAATGAAACGAAATGGATGTGGGTGTGAATAAAGAGTGCTCCAAATTCGCTACAATCGAAATGGTTTTGAAAGTTGTGCGTCAAGTTTGAGCTTATTGTGCTGTTGGTAATAAATAAAATGTATTTTGACAGACTCTGTGTGACTCAAAATGTTGAATCAGCCATAATACAAAATTACGACATTTGTTTTGAATATTTAACAGCTTGTCGACAAGGATATGGGAAGTTTTATTGTGATGTAATAGCTTCTTATATTATTTTAGTCTCAATTTTAAAAATAATTTCATTCAGTAAAGTGAAGTTTGACTCTTCTGAGACTCACAGTTAACCTATAAACATATATGGGCTATACGGTCTGACCCTTTTTTCCTAGGCAAACATTTTTTTTGACATTTAAGTCGTTTTTCAATCAAGCTTTGAATTATATCGCCTAAGTAGATGCCGCCGTCGCCATTGTTAATTACCTTTTCTTCAAAACCTCGGGCGATAGGTTCCACATGGATTTTCCCTTTGAAGACTGCCACAATGTGTGACTTGTTCCCGTAAGCCCCTGAAAGAATCGCTATTTAGAAGTCAGATCTTCGACCACTTTATCGAGCAGCTTTGGCCATTTATATCGGTAATTCTGCGGTGAATTTTCCAAGTCTGCAAAATCGATTTCGGGGCTTAGTTCTTGGCCATACTGAATGTTGGAAGTCCGTAAACTTAAATATTTCCGTAAAATCTTTCATAAAGTGGATTATTTGCACTGAATTTGTATTCAAACCACCGTCCACCACTCGTGAAGGTAGGTATCTCATCTCATTAGCATACGCATCGCATACTTTCGCGTTCGTTTCTGCACAAACTATTTGGTCAAGTGAATATGTTTTGGATGTGCGAACACCGCCGAAAGCCAGAGCCACCATCGAGAACAATTAATAGTTGCTGATATTTTTGGAATTGATGCAATAAATTTAATTTTTTTCGTTTTAGATTTTGGTCTATAGCTCAGCTTCTGGATGGAGCAGAAAGCTTATTGATAGCTGAAAATATTGAAGGAAGTTCTGAATCCCTGAAGTACCTATTGAGGTTTTGTTTTGATTAACAATTATTTGAAACATGGGAAGATAATCTGAAGCCATAACAAAATCTATATAATATGCAATTTTTGTGCGTTAGCTTAGCAAAAACTCGAAAACGGCTATATCGATTGAGCTCAAAAATTTGTTTCTATTGGCCTAAAGCAGTTCCTGTCAAATTTGATAAAAAGTGGACAAAGGGTTAGAAATCGTACCCAAAAGTTAGAAATCGTATATCTCGAAAACCATCGAGTTTTATTTAATCACCAAAAGAAACTTAAACTGTAGCCAGTGCGGCTAATATGGCCGATCTCAATGAACTGGATTTGGAAGGTCGATCGGAATTCGTAATCGCTTATGAATAGTTACAAACAAATCAATTTTAAGTGGTACGAAGCTCACCGGGTCATCTAGCATTTATTATGTTGGTCAAAAATGCTCTCAGAGAGTAGGCGAGGCAATGAAACCCCTTACCTTAAACCTGAGTCTTAAGAAATATATATATACAAAAATAAGTTGTATTGTGTTTATCGCCAATGTTCTCTGTAATGCGTGATACGATTTTGATTTTTGAAATTTCCCATGAAAGTTGGCGTTGATCCCATGGTTTGTAAGTACATACGGTCTTTAAGGGTGTATTGCTTCATGAGTTATAGGGGCGTGACACCTCCCATACAAAAAATGCATTCAAAGTCTTATATTTCGATGACCACCCAATCGATTAAGTTCAAATTTACATACAATTTTAGGTATAGGCCCAGGAGTATTCCTGTAAGGATTGGTCAAAATTGGACAAAGGGGCGTGGCACCTCCCATACAAAAAATACATTCAAAA
The DNA here is from genome assembly GCA_955612985.1 of Cheilosia scutellata. Classification (NCBI taxonomy): domain Eukaryota; kingdom Metazoa; phylum Arthropoda; class Insecta; order Diptera; family Syrphidae; genus Cheilosia; species Cheilosia scutellata. The sequence goes on from OY015314.1 coordinate 55,222,297, forward strand.
TCTTATATCTCGAAAACCAATGAATCGATTGAGTTTAAATTTACATACAATCTTAGGTATCGGCCCAGGAGTATTCCTGGACGGATTGGTCAAAATTGGACAAAGGGGCGTGGCACCTCCCATACATTCAAAATTTTTTATCTCGAAAAACACCGAATCGATTGAGCTCAATCTTACAGATAATCTTAGGTATTGGCCCAGGAGTATTTCTGTGAAGATTGGGCAACATTGGACAAAGGGGCGTGGCATCTCCCATACAAAAATACATTCAAAATCTTATACCTCGAAAACCATAGAATCGATAGAGCTCAGGCTTACATACGATCTTAGGTATTGTCCCAGGAGTATTCCTATGAAGATTGGTCAAAATTGGACAAAGGGGCGTGGCACCACCCATACAACAAAATCATTAAAAATCCTTTATTTCGAAAATCACCGAATCGATTGAGTTACAATTTTTGGACAATCTTAGGTGTTGGCCTGGGAGTATTCACTTCTCTTCGACAGTCATGGGAGCCAACGTTTTTAAAATTTGGAACATTGATATGCATTGTCCTGATAGACAGAATACTATGTAGGCAATACGATTCTTGAAAAAAACAAAACATGTACAGTGTACAGAGCATTACAACAAAAACGTTCTGTCACTGATTTAAATGAATTTGCAATTGATTTTTTTATTTTTCTATTTTGCACTACGAAGTGTGCAGGGGGTCCGCTAGTGTATATATATATACCTACAGTTTTACTATAAACTTTTAGGATATAAACTTTGTTGATTATAATATTGCAAAAAAAAAGAATTATTAAATAATGCTTATAGTATCTCAGACAGCCATGTTGGTCTCTAAGTCCTTGACTCATCTGCCATAAAATCGAAGGTGGTTCTGGAAACATATATGGCCATTTACGAACTTGCAAAATGGACCTAGTCATTCTTCACTGGATTCCAGCATACAAGGGCTTTTCTGGAAACGAAACAGCTGACTCACTGACTATAGTCGGCACGACAATGCCATTTATTGAACCTGAACCACTCTGTGGTGTCCGTAAAAAACACTTCAGGAATTACATCAAAAGCTTGGTTCAAATCAAATCCAACGAAGTCTGGCTTAAGCCACCTGGGCAGAACACCAGACAATTGTTCTCAAAATTCTCCTCAAACAAATTTGATTACTTCATTAATCTGGACAAAAATAACCTGAGGATCATGACAGGTATAATTAGCGGCTATGGCCACCAGTGGTCGTTGTGGTCATCGAACCAGATGAACTATTAAAACGAAATAAGAACATATTTATGTAACTTAAAAATACTACACAACAACTGAAAGCCTGTCATACACAGAATTGAAAATAAAGAAAAACAAGTAAAAGTGTTATCATCGGCCTGGCCGATGCTTTGATACCCTCCACTGCATAAAAGGCATGCAAAATGTTTGCCATGCCATATTGGTTTTGTATAGGAGGTACCAGAACTACTTGACCGACATAGACAATTTTCAATACAAACCTGACGACGGTAAAAAGAAGTCCTCTCACAAAATTTCAGTCGCCTAGATCGATTCGTTTGGACGCTATCCTGATTTCAACATACAGACAGACAGACAGACAGACGGACAGACAGACAGACAGACAGACAGACGGACTGACGGACATGGCTAAATCGATTTAGAATGTGATGCTGATTCAAAATATATATACTTTATAGGGTCTCCGGTGTATCCTTCTTGGCGTTACAAATGTAATGACTAAGTGAATATACCTTCCTGTGGAGGGTATAATAGAGGATTATGTATAACATTGCAATTCTAGGTATAAATGGTCAGCGTCAAAACGAATCATTCGTAGTGGTGGTTGAGAGGGTTGTTGTTGTTGTCTTGATATTATCCTCGATGGTGGGTTATGGGTTGTCTCGGTCAATTCGTGGAAGGATAAAATAGTTGCCCAGTCGGTGTCTCTTGGGGATAGACCCTCGTTTAGGACATCGACGCACCCAGATTTGAACATCCTGAGGTGAACCCAGACAACGATGCATACTAATATGAGTATGAGTCTGAGACAACACACACTATTTATGCAAATAAAAAAATAAAACAAATAGTTGGCGCAATAGTCGTGTAGATACCCTAGGTCTTGCTTCTCACAACCAGTCGTTTGTATGAGTTTTTATTTTTTTGGGACGTTTGTCAGACTTTCGCGAGAGGTGGCACAGTGAAAAAAAATTGTATTTTTCTAGGTTTGTGGAACCTTCACTCGAAATGAAATCGAAAATGAATTTTTGTGTTCTACATTTCACTGCATTCGACTTCGAAAAAATGTTGGGAGTTTCCGAATCGCTCGAAATGCTGAACACTGAAAACGAATTCACTCGATTTGCAATTTCGATTTCACTCGATTTCTGGAACCTAGCTGATTATTTGTTTTTTTTTTATCGAGGATCAAACCTGGGACCCATCGCACAGTAGTCAAGCACACTCACCCGAGAAATGAAGAACCGACCAAAAAATAATTTGGATGATTTGTCATTCGCTTTGTACGATATTTTATTTTCAACTTTTTGGAGGATTTTTCATAATGAAATATCTCACAAAATGTCAAAAATGGAAGTTCACCCTAATCGACAATTTTCGGCCTATTAAGGATTGACAACTAAAAAAAAAACCAAGACTGACAATTAATAGGATAAAAGAAGGCCCAACGACCGATTAAAAATTTCTCAAAACAAATAATGAAAAATTGCCCAATTTTTCTTCCACTCTTGTAAAATGAAATATTGCCCAAAAATTTAAATGAAAAATCGCCCAAAAAGCGCAAATAATTTTCTTAATTTTATTGATATTTATCAAAGTTCTCTAGTAAAGGCACTTACCCTTTTTACAGGAACAAACTCAGGCGGTTTTCGACCCCCCTCTAACTTTGGAACCAATTAAGCCAAAAACTTCAAACATTTACTGTGCTCATTGAAAAGGTTCACCTCACCAAATTTCATTTCTATAGCATTAGTGGTTCTCAACATACAGGACTTCAAAAATCGCAAAAACCGTAACTGACTGACTCACTCACTCACTCACTCACTTAGATGATGATCATCAAAATTATGAAGCAGTTCCGGCCATCCTACAATCGTGAAATTTGGCAGAATGCTAGATCCTGTGGTGCATACACTGGGACAAGTCCAAAACTTGAGATTTTCCATTCAGGAGGCCACTTCCCATTGCCGTAGAATGTTGAAATTTGGTAGAGCAGTGAGACTTGCAGTGTGCAGAAAGAAAAAAATTAAAAATGTATTATTCTCCATTTAGAAGGCGTGGTATCCGCCCACTTTTGAAAATCGGTCATTATTTATTTGGGCCACTTACCATTGCCGTAGAATGTTGAAATTTGGTGGAGCGGTAGGACTTGCAGTGTACAGAAAGAAAAAAATCTATAATTTTATATTCTCTATTCAAGAGGCATGGTATCCGCCCACTTTTGAAAATTGGTCATTATTTATTTGGGTCAGTTCCCATTGCCGTATAATGTTGAAATTTGGTAGAGCGACAGGACTTGTATTGTACGAAAGGAGAAATATCAAAAATTAAAAATTTTCCATTTAAGGGGCGTGGAATCTGCCCATATGAATAGATATTAATCTTCCTGCTGATTGAAATTTTAATGAATAGTTTATTAGAAAGAAAACCAAAGTGACGGTAGTGGTAGCCAGTGTCTGTTGGCATATTAAAAAATAAAGACGTTCAACGTTGTTTGTGAAATCAAATAAGGAAAAACTTCGCAAAAAGTAGTGAAATCACACCAAAAACATAAATGTAAAAGAAGAGCCAAGTTCTGTTATATAGAACAAAAAGTGTGTAATTCGTCAGCCACGAAAAGTAATGAGATCTAAATGTACGCCAAGTTCTTCGTTTAAGAAGGTTAAATGTTAAGCAATTGGTAGGTTTACTTGGCAAGTTTTTCGTTTATAACTTTATTATATCTTACAATATATAAGAGTTTGAAAACTTGACCAGTGACCTACCAATTGCTTAACATTTAACCTTCTTAAACTAAGAACTTGGCGTACATTTAGATCTCATTACTTTTCGTGGCTGACGAATTACACACTTTTTGTTCTAGGTACTTGACAATAAACTGGACAAGGATATGCATTTGTACCATCTGTCAAGGTTATGTGCTTGAATTATTAAGTTGCACTCGCTGCAGATTTACATAAAGTTAGATGGGATTTCGATTGCTGTTGCAAAATTTAAAAGTAGCTATAGCTTTAAATTTCACGTTCTCCATTTCATTCCATTTCCAAAAAAATTAAATTATCTATCCCACAATTTAAATGGAAATTTGGTCTAAAGCTCCTTCTCTCAAATTACAGAAACAGATAGTTACAAGCTTCACAAGCCGTATTCGTAAAGATCTCCCCCACCAAGTTTGTACAAGTGGATATACCTTATTAGAAGTCAGTAAAGACCCCACATTCTACGTAAGTACACAATTTTCCAATTTTCTACAAATCTCCCCTAAAATTTATTTTCCGAACTGCTGACCTTATTACGCATTTTCAACAGAAAATATGAAACGGTCAATGTGCTCTACCTTGAACCACCTGCTTGGCTAGACATCTTCATAACGTCGACTCCATCCTACGAATCTATCCATCAAATTAGATTTTAACTCGATGTAAAAAATAAATCCCCCATAGACATCTGCACGTGGGTTGGTATATCATAACCTTTATGTTTTAATTTCATCATCATCAAAGAAGCTCCCAACATGACGTCCAATAAAAATCAATAAAAAAAAAATTACAAAATTAAAAAGGACCCCCTTTTCAGCATTCTGTCTATTACCGGCCACTTGTTGCCTTTCTGCCCCACCACCTGGCTTCAATTCAATACCGTCTCATGACAAAGTTAACTCAATGAAACATCTTTCTCTCTCTCTTGTATCACACAATCAAGATTCAATGAGAATGCCCACAAAACATCCTAAGGTTACTCTTATCTATATCTGATCTTTGTTTAAAAATCAAAATATAATTTAATATTTAAGAACTTTTGATAATAAAAGACACAAGTTGAATCGGAAGTCCTTGCCAACTCAAATTACAAAAAAAAATCCCTTTTGTCTATTGAATTACAAATAATTTTCGTACTTGGTTGCTAACAAAACTTTTAGCCCGAAGGACTTAACTTTTACTGTAAAATAGATGACAGCTAATTAAAGCGCAAATCGCGACCATTCTGGAATAAATGGCACTCCTCTGACTTTTCGTAGTAAATTCTAAAAAAAAAAATACACAAAATTCAACTATCGCAGTGAACATTAATTGTTTCCTTAATCCTTTTCCGGCATAACTTTGGTGTACGCTTTTTCTCTCCCTTCGCAGTTTGCAATTGGAATTAAATGTTTGACACGCCCCCACCCAATTTTCGTCTCCAAAAAAAGTTGCAGAAACGTGCTTGCAGCAAATTAAACAAAAATCGTCAACAACATCTGAGCGCTGAGCTATAATTCAATTTAATTTATTTTTTGCTCCCACTTCGTCCTGCTAATGCTAAGTCGTTCTTTCTTATGAGAAGAAAAAAAAAACAACAGAGAGGACAATAATTTACGAGCGATTTTTAATATTTTGCGGACTGTCGTGGCTGTTAGTCCAAGTCCAGTACGGAGGGTGCGCTCTAGGCTGATGATTTCTTCCTCAGTGGTGAAATTCAACTCCGCAAATGTGGTAGTGGGCAATCAATTGTAGACCCCGGAGTTAATATTTTTTTTTGCTGTCTACCCCCAGAACATTATGCTGCCTCGTGCCAAAAAGCGAATAGCCTTGTGCCATGGTAATAGAAGAAAATAAACGAAAAAACCGAGGACCCTATTATCCTATGGAGTTTCTTTGGTCGTTTAGAGAGGGAGGAAATGGTTGATTTAACTGTATTATTGGACAATTTGCTTACGGTCAAAAATATGATGAGAACGGATTTTACGGTTGAATTACTTTCTTTTTTTTTTCTACCAAAATTGGAACACGTGGATGAAGGGATGGATATAGGTGAATGTATGGTGGCATAAGAAATTGTGTACTGTTGTCAGGGGATACTTTCATTTTTTTTCGTGCCTTTTTAGGTCAGTTGATTGATTTTTTTTTTTTTTGGAATATTGAACATTAAGGATAAAATATTGAAGGATTAAGTCAGTGGTAATAGAAACACAGCCCATCACTATATTGTAGAGCCGAAGTCGTATGTCCAAACTAATACACACAAATAATTTAGTTTGTTTGATAGAGCATGGGTTCCCAATCTTTTTCATACTGCAAGAGGTTGAAATATTTTTGCGACGCCCTTTTAAAAGCACAGATATGTGAATAGAAGCGAATCTTACTGATGATTCACTAAAGCTTTTTTCAATAAAGACGGGTCGACACGTTGAAATACCGTCGCGTCGTCTCATATTCATGGCAATTTTGCTTGTTAACATACCTGCATTCATCTAAAAATGCACCTCCTCTTACCAACGGTCCGAAGCCAAATCAGGAAACAAACAGCTTTTTCTATGGTCATTCACTTTGAACTCCTGGATTAAGCCCAAGTATCGATGCAAAACTCGCCAAGTTGAAACCTGCGAAAGGCCGATTTCTTGTGCATGGCGAGGAATTGACTGCCTCCGGTTCTCCTATGTACACTCTCATGGACCGCGGCAATGCTCGCGGACCTATCTGGGCAGCAACCCGTCCCATTTGAAAAACCCTTATTTAATTTTGAGTCCTAGGCAAATATACGAGTGCCAGTGCCCCAGGCAGGGATGATAATGCTGAACCCAAAAAAAGTAGCAAATTGCCCGAAAAAACGAAGTAGATTTACAAAAAACGAAGCAGACATTTGGCGAAATGCTCAAAATGATAAAGTTAGGTCTTCAATGGGATAATGGGATCTATAGAAGGATGTGTAGTGGGACAGAAGCACATAACTGATATTCTATAGTGCATTATATGACACATTTTTTTCCTAATATTTGTATTTCGTTGATTTTGCTGTCGTTGTTGATGCTTTTAGAGTCAAATTGATCAATATTGTCTATTTTAAATGGTATTTTGAACCATAAATAAACGAAGTAGAAATAAGTTGCTACGTAGCAGATGAACAATAATTAAAAAATGAAGTAGATCTACTACATATGAAGTAAATTATCATCTCTGGCCCCAGGGCGTCGCGACACACAGTTATGGAACCCCTGTGATAGGGTAAGGCCGAGTGTCCAAGAAAATGTTGAGCACTCTCTGATTGGAGTGGCCTCCGCAAATTGGGGATCAAATCTTTCGAAAAATAGCAGCCAAGAAAGTGAAAGTCCATTAACAGTTAATGTAAATTCTGATGTCAATTTCATTGTAGGATTGTATGAATCAGATACAAAATTGCGATAGCTGTGAGTCCCCGTTGACTAATATGTAGTCAATGAAAAAATATGTAAGTAACTCTTGGCTCCATATGGCGAGCGACAGTTTTTAACAAGATAATGAGGGTTACAGATTTATTGTAATTCCGATATTTTCAGGCTTGGGGAATTAACTATCTTAACGGATTATGGCGATCATATCACTGCAAACTTGAAAAGGTCCAGACATCCTTTAGTTATCTATGAAATCTCTGTCAATATATTAACTCCTTTGCTTTCTGTATATCCTTTGAATTGAATAGCTTCCCCAACACTTAACAAGTTTCGGAGTGATTGCTTAGATTATCCACCATCGGTATAGCTCACCCTTTTCTCACTTTGACATTACTATAAATCGCAAAACTGTTAACTATTCAACTCGTATTTTCCACAAAGAAATAGTTTTCTATACGGAATTAAGGAATACTGTCACGAAAACTGTACCATATACATAATACATTTGTAAGGCTAACTAACCGATATTCAGCGTTCCCACTTTCACTACGATTTTGCCTTAGTTCGACAAAATCATTACGTCACTACGAAAAATTTGGAAACACTACGATTTTCCGTTCGATTCGTATCCTTACGATCCTTATAATTCTTGTAAAAAATTCCTTCAGTAGGTAAGTAATAATATTGATTTCTAAAATGTTTTCCCTTGGAAAATTTGTCTGAACGCATTCACAACAGGGCGATTAATTTAACTAATTCGGCCCTAGCGAGGTATCCGTCGGAACGGAAAATTCTCCGATTTTGTACGAATCGGAGGATTTTTGCAGCGAGGTATACGTCGGAACAGCTTTTCGGAACTTCGTTCCGACAAATATATAACGCACACTGGCGTTTTGCGTTTCAGTGCGATTATGTGCGTTTTTACTGATATTTTTGACAGCTTCATACGAATTTTCTTCCGATATGCTCCGACAGAAATAGGTTGCGGAATTTGTTTACGATTTGCAGTGAAGTGTTGATAAATGAAAGCAATAAAGAAAAAACATTTTAGCAAAGTAATTGGTTGTATTTGTTGCTTATATGTGTGTTTCCAGGAAAAAAAAAAAACGAAAAAAACAAGAACTAAATAAGAAAATCCCGATGTACCACGAAACAACATCATATCAAATCAATGCGTTGTCGCATTTTAATTATTCTTTCCGAAAGCAGATACCTCGAATGTAATTTGAGTCTCCGACGGAGTATGCGTTCCGACGGATACCTCGTTAGGGCCGATTATCTTTTCAGCGCAATAATGGTGGTTACAAGGGTCGATTTCCGTCCTGTGACTGTGAAGTGATAAATAATTTAATATAATTTGTACTTTTCATAGGGCAAATCGGGGCTATTCTCCTGATACTATTCGATTAAATATGTAGTTATTTTGGGTTTCTGAATCCCTTTGTAAGCGCTTATTTTTCATTTCCATTGTGTGTCATAGAGCCTTGTCTATGTTTTTCAAATGAAACAGCTCTGATAAAAAAAAATTATCATATGAAAAAAATCTGACATTTGTTTTCATTTTTTCATAGACCGAGAATCGAATTAAGCGCGAACTTTTGAGAACTCTTTTCACTTCACAGTATCGTAGAACGAGAATCGATCCCCCAGTTAAGTCGTCTTGGCTTAAAACTAAAACATTATAGAGATGCAATAATTTTTCATATTTCACTACGATTTAGCTCGAAACACTACGTTTTCTTCATCTCGGCACTACGCTTTCGTAAATTTGAAGTGGGAACGCTGCCGATATTAGAGATTTTTTGGTCACAGTAGGCGTATTTTTTTGGGAAGTGAGTATAATATAACCAAAAGTGAGTATAACAGTTTTGCATGTAAAACCAAAAGTGAGTATACCAATTTTGCATGTAAAAGTAAAAGTGAGCTAGCTATAGATTCTCAAAAAAATACGCCTAGTGTCAGCCATATGAGCTGTGGGCAGAACATTATTATCGGGACAATGATTAGCGTTTTGTCGGCTACTTAGAAACTACATTGCACTTGTTAGAGCCAGTTTTGAAATTGAAATTAAATGTCCGCAAAACATAATTCAATTATTTTACTTTTGCCGTTTTCGATTGGCACAAAAAAGGCAATTTTTCTTGCCCCAGATCACTTTTTGCCTTCGTTTGGTGCAAAAAAAGCCATATTTTTTTTAGATTCGAGAGCACTTTTGCGAATATAGATTTGTTCTCAGAGTTGCTCGAGATTTACCAATACACTTACCTGTGATTTGACATTTTTATAGCTAGCGTTGGTTTGTTTACGTTTTACGTAAAATCTGGCCGAAAAAGTTAGAACTAGGGAAAAACCATATTAAAATAAATAATATAAACCAAAATTTGGATAAATATGGAATAAATAATAAATGATTGTGTTATTTTCATATTCATGATGTGCCACATCTTCATTGTCCTCGTCGTCGTCTTTGGTTCGTCTTCTATGTACATACCAGCAATTTCTCCAGTTGCAGTATTTATTATTTGTAAGGGAGAAGAACCATCGAGTTTGCAATTTTGTAGAAGACGTGGGGAACATATATATTCGAAATATGTATTTATTATGAGATTTCTCTTATAATTATTTGAAAATGTAATTAGGCGTATTTTTTTGGGAAGTGAGTATAACAAAACCAAAAGTGTGTATAACAATTTTGCATGTAAAACCAAAAGTGAGTATAACATAACCAAAAGTGAGTATAACAGTTTTGCATGTAAAAGTAAAAGTGAGCTACATATAGACTCCCAAAAAAAATATGCCTATTGTAAAACTTGCAAGTTGCAACCACTCTACGAAAAAAAATATTCACAACAAAAAAGGTAAACAACTTTTGGCAGCTACACCACCAACACCAACAAAGAACAGCTCAGTAGGTATACCTTTTTTGTTCCATTGGACAGCCGAATTCTGAAATCTGAAACACGAATATCAATGGATGATATTCTACTTGGGCTAATCAATTTAATCCTACGTTTATAATAATATTGCCTTCTAAATGCAGAAGGATACAAAATAACACAATACTTTGTGATTCCTAGACGCTAATAATGTTAATGCTAATAATGACGCATAATGTTCGGTCCGACGATCCATACCCTTATCAATGCAAAGTTTGATTCAGTTAGTTGTATCTAAGCCCGCGAACAAGTAACTTTTCTTTTTGTCTAGTAGAAGATACATTTTTTTCTAAACATTCACGAGTACTACTAAGTTTTCTCGCGCGTAACCCCCTTTCGTTTCCTGTCGCCTTTGCGTTTCATCGTCATTTAGAATACTGCACAGCGGCAGCTATTCATAAAAAGTTTCACTTTTTTTGTTCATCGAAATTTTGCGCAGTAAGCAAAATTTTACTCAACCTGTCGTTTTCTTGTTTCATTAGAGTTCGGAATACCTGCCCAACTATCCATAAGAAATTTTACTTCAAAATTCACAGGTTGAATATAAGGGCCTTCTAAATAAACGTATCATAAGACGATACACCCAAACCCAACTAGGCACCATTATCACCCCATCGAATTTAGAATATCTTCTTGGTCAAGTATTCAAATGAGCTGTTGAATTTGAAATTTTGTTTCTATTATTTTGAATATCTTTATGAAGTGCATTTTACCAACAACAAATGTTTAGTATGGAATACAAAATATTAATATAATATGTAATTATGTTAATAAAATTTGGATTAAAAGACAAAAATTGACGGACCTAGTTTTAAGTGAGGTAAATGGTCCAAACGTCCTAGATCTTCAAAAGGCGTGGATAGACGAACACCATCAGATCGGACAGTAAATATGGTAATAATACTCTTTTCTACTTGCATTGACCTGCAGTTTTTTAATAAGAACTGTATCCATTCAGTAAAATGATGTGTCCTTGTTGAAACCAAGCCATTTGAAAACCATGTATAACTTTTTAGTACCAAGTTGAATTAAAATTCCACAACGAAATTATACAATTTCTCCCCGAAATGTGTATTATGTATGCATTATCAAAGCCATGAAACCGAATTTTATATGACAAAATAGATATAAAACGAGTTGGTAGCAAAATATAAATTTTTTTTGTATACTCAACTCACCGATATTCTTTTCTTTTCAATCTCGTTTACAATTTAAATAGCTGCCGTAAATTTTGATTTACATTTTTATGATTTTGATTTTGATTGCAATCGCAAAAGACTGTTCCAGTTGAATGAGCGTCATTTATTCAGAATAGGTTCACCGTTAAATGGAAGACAATAGTCGTCTGCTATCGCATTCTATTTTTCATGCTGAAATCCATTACTGTTATTAGAATTCATCCCATGAACCACACACATACAGTCATACACATTTCATTATTATTTAAAACTATCTTTGTTAATGAGGACGATTATAATCAACTTAAATTGAGTGAGTCATTTGAATTTGTTTCATGGATATCGTCATTGTCGTACTAATTAATACGATGATGTTGTTATTGTTCTCTTATGAAATGTCATGTGTACAAAATGACGACGTAGTTGGAGTATGACTTAATTTTTTAAATGTTTTCCAAGAAACTAGTTTTAGAATTTAAAGGCCAACGATATTGAGGTAGGTTTTTATTATAAATGGTAGTCGTCTACTGATGGAGCCATCCCGCGAAACGATCATTGGTAGACAATTTGAAACACCGATGACAGTTCAATCAAAAAACATTTTGTATGTGAAAAAATTCGGCAAGAAATCTTTTGTGCTGATGAATACGTTAACCTTGACCTATCCGTCGAAGCCGACTCGACGGATTCTATAGGATTATGTCATTTACTGCACAAGATTTGTGACGCGATGCGTATAAGGTATTAACAAATACAGAAATTGCTTAAAAGAGAGAAGCGAATATTTTGATATGTCCCAGCCCAGCGAGAAATAAGTCCCGAAAAAAAAAGTCGGGACTTATGTCCCACCAAACATATTTTCGTAGATCTATGGTGCCGTGACATTAGGCTCAGCGACATAAGACCAAATCTGTAAATCTGGATATATGTCGTGTTGTGAAGGTGACATAAAGCCAAATTCTTTAATTTGGCAGTATGACGCTTTGGTAAATTAACATTAAGCTATTTAGACTTTGTCATTTTCCACTGCATATCCGATTTTCCTTAAATGATTAGTTAGAAAATACGCTCCGTTGACCATTTGAAGTTTAAAATCGATGCATGAAATTTGAAAAATAGCCCAAACGAAAATGAAGTACGGTACCAATATGAAAACCAACAACTACAAAAAATTGATTAATTTTTTTTGCTGAATTGGAAATACATATTTAATTTTTGGGGCACTTTTCCTTTTTATTTTTCTAATTCATTCTTGATTATGCATATCTCCTGGTAAGTTCTGGCACTCTACAGAATAAGAGAAATAAACTTGGGCATACAAATAATCCAGAGGAGTAGATAGCAAAGAAACGATTACGAAAGGGAGGATCAATTTCAAAATCCGTAGCCAAAAAAAAATTTTGAGCAAGGGAGGATCGATTTTCACACCCCAAATCGATCCTCCCTTGCACAACAATTTTTTTTGGCTACGCCTTTAGGTTCTTCACTTTATCCCTCTTATTTCGTTGTTTGCCAGGACTTGCCCAATAATAGTCTGCTTGCCTTGCAGATAAATTGCATTTTTGAAACTCTTGGAGTGCCATTTAATACAAGTTATTTGTAGATGCTTTAAGAAAATGAAAGGAAAATAATAGCTGTCCTTGCTAGTGTACATAAAGTGTAGAAGATATCTAACATCGAAGTGTAGCTGTACCTACATAAATTATTTAATAAAAGCAATAATATTATATAGTTCGGGGTGATTTTTTATTATTCGATTCAACATTTTCCTATTTCGGGGCAACTTTTCGTTTAATTTGGGTGGATTTGCATATGAAACTATTTTTTTCTTGGCAATAGATTAAGTACCTAAACAATATTATATACTACTACACAATGTATAAATATAAAGTGATAGCAATAATTTATTTTATATTTTATTATGTCAGCGCCTAACAAAACAGTTCTGAATTTATAAGACACATTATGCGAACTACAAGCATGCTAGATGCATATAACCGCAAATGTTACACGAACATTATTAAAATCCAAAATATCCACTGACTTGTTTGCGTTTCATTCGGGACTTGTGTCCCATTTTCGACAATAAAAATTCGGGACTTACGTCCCGCTGGGGTGGGGCATAGGTCCCCAATTCAATTAGGAACTTATGACCCACTAAAGTGGGACATAGGTCCCCAAAAAATAATTCGGGACTTATGTCCCTGCGCCAGAACGAACCACTTAGTTTAGAAATTTCCATCCAAAGCTTCTGCACATCCAATATAACGACCAATAAGGCTGGCCCTGATGGCAATATATTTTAGAGTAGACTAAGATGGCTTATTGTAGAAGACATGAACAAACTGATTTTTTATAGTTTGTTGGATCATGATAAATCAAACCTAAACATACCTTACATGAACTTCAAGAAAGGTGTCGGCGACCCTCAACTACAAAGATATCAGTCTCTTTAAAATCCAGTACAAAATCATTTGTACCATATTATGCGAACGCCTCAAATTCTTCCTTCTGACTCTACCCTTTCATTGTGATTTTAAGCCAGGAAAGACCACTGTCACTGAAGCTGTGACAATACTCCTACCTCAGCTTTGCTAACGCATCTGAAGAGATGACGGGTCATCAGAAATTATAGGAAAAAATAAGTTTTTCCAACCGCTGGACATGCCAAGCCAACTGTATAATAAGGCCATCTCCCAATCAACTAACGAAACTCTATAAATGGACTCTTGGACATGGACTCTTTGAAAAGCGAGTTGGAAACAAAGTAATGTAGGTAGGGAGAGGTGGCGGTTCAGTCATGAAACCAATTAGCACTAAGATGTGCCGTTTTGTTACTACGACTCGTGTGACCTACTTTGTGATGATTGCTAAGGATGTGATCCGGTCGGTACCTATAACCAGCCCGTGTAGTTGAGAAAGCGCATAAGATCCTGTATCCGTTTGCCCGAGATGTCACTAAGGTCGTCAAAATATGGTTGGTTCAGTGCGCGTACAAATGAGAACATTTGTATTTCCGCAACTGCGGCAATGATGGATGTATGGGATACCTAGTTTGGCCGCATGGTCTCCAATTGGGCAATGCCTTGTCCCCCGTGCCGTGATTCTGGCGATATCTGGGCGAGTTCTGTTTAGTCTTTTTTTTTGTGCTATTTTGATCGTAGGTAACCCATATCTCCCTTAATAAGACGCAGTTTGTCAATCCCGACCATTGGCGATTGGCGTTCTGTATTTGAATGTATTTGTCCCTTAACCGCTCCTAGCGGAATATGGACACTCGTTTCAAGCGAGGCGTGTAGTGCTGAGCCCTTCCTGGCCAGATCATCGGTGCACTCATTTGCTGTTATGTCACTATGCCCTGGAACCCAGAGAAGTGTAACCATGAAACGTACCGGCCAGTTTGGAGGATATGGCAGCCGAGTTTATGGCTTTGATAGCGGCTTGGCTATCTATAAAAATAGCAATGCTTTGTTTATGCATTGTGTCACGTCCTAGTTGCATGCAGACATCTCGGATGGCCAGTAATTCAGCCTGGAAAACGCTGGCAAAATCCGGTAAGCGGAGTGAAATTGATATTTGCGGTAAATCCGAGTAGACACCGGCCCCCACACCACAGCTCAACTTACTATTTCGTCCCTCCTCCACTGAGCCCTTGTTATGAAACCGACGTGGCAGCCTTTCATGAAGTTTAATTTGAGTGTGTTTTAGTCAGTTGGAGACGTGGCCATGCCGTTCGGTAACGAATTCAGGATATTACTGTGGCTATACGGCCTTGCAGTCCAGCATCCAGACTCCTTGAGTCTTATAGCACTGCATAATGCGGTATATTTTGTGTGTAGGTAGAGGTAGAGGTTGACTAGAAAGAAATCGACTACTTATCTTCAGCAAGTTTGTTTTTACTTTGCAACCTTAAACCGATCTGCACGACAGTACAGTGGAAATTGTTTAAGTATCGGCTGTATATCTATTCAGAGCTTACAGCTGTCTTATAGAGGGTGGCGCAGAATGAGCTATATGGTTTGAATTCTTTATAACTTTTTTAATTATTATTTTTTCTTTGTTTTTTTTTTCATCATTTTTTGAAGAAAACTTGGGGAATTAATTATGAATTACACGATCGAACAACGTACAAAAATAATTGAATTTTATTTTTCAAACCAACAGTCTATTGTGTTGACACAGCGTGCATATCGTCGTCATTTTAATGTGCGCATTGCACCCACTGCGTCAGGATTTGGGCTACGGAAAATCCAAGAACAGTTCATCAGCGACAATTACACCCACTTAAGTGTACTGTTTGGTGCGGTGTATCCTCCGAAAGGATAATTAGCCCATATTTTTTTTTAAATTAAAGTGGTGTCTCAATCTCTGTCAACGGTGGTGCATATCGGACGATGTTGGAAAATTTTGTTAGGCCAGCTGTGGAAAACCATCCAAACTTGTGGATTCAACAAGATGGAGCCACAGCACATACTGCAGGTGCCTCAAGGGCTTTGTTAAGGGACATATATTCGGCGAACGCATTATTTCGCGCACAAGCGATTTTAACTGGCCGTTCACCAGATTTAACAGCTCCTGACAGTTTTCTTTGGGGATATTTGAAAGAAAGTGTGTACGTTAACAGACCAAGAACCATACTCCAAATAAAAACCAACATTCGAAATGAAATCATGGTCATTACACCCGAAATTTTGGGAAAAGTTATGGAAAATATGCTAAAAAGAGCACGTATGTGCGAAGCAGAAAATGGACATCACTTACAAGATATAATTTTTCAAAGCCAATTGCAAAAAATTCCCCAATAATATACTGTATTTAAAAAAAAACAAAAAGTTATAATAATCGTATAAATAAAAAAGTTATATACCATTTAAACCATATAGCTCATTCTGCGCCACTCTGTACAAGTAGCTCTACTAAAATCAGCAATTTCAGATCTTTGCACATTTCACTCTGGGAATTTGTTAAATAATTTCTAAGAACCCGAAACCCAAAATGTCTGATGGATCTAACTCTGAGCCATCGGTTTAGTAAGAATTTTGTTTTGTATAAGTCTAACTTGCAGCTCGGAGATTTATGTTATTCTGACTTAACTTCCCCGCCGCAGTCAAAATACTTACTTAATAATTAAGTTTCTTAGTTACGATCACGAAAAAGCTTAAAAAGGCTTAATAGAGAACTTCAAAACCTCCCCCTTGCTGACTTCCAGGAGAACAAAGTGTTTTTGATTTTTCTTTACTAAAAGGAAGCAATGCTTCGAGAACTTTCAAACTTTCCATATAAAAAAACCATGAAGCAAGGCCATCCGCCTTTCTTCATTTACATTCACAACCAGTTCAGTGTTAAACTTTAACCATTTAATATCTGTTATTTCGCTCTAATAATGACTCACATCTGTTCCACTACCTCAGGTCTTTTCGGGAACTTCATTTAGTTTACTATCCAACATCCAACCAAAACTGTGGCCTTTATTTATGCAGATGCTCATTTTATAGCCACAATTATCGATAAGATAAAATCTGCCAAAAATATAAATCCAATACAATATCCATTTGAAGGAATTTTAAGTCAAGATTTCCCAATTAACGAGGATCTGCCTCTTTCGTCCTTAATGTACCATTTTACCGAAACTTAATGGCAAACCAATTTCATTTATAATCAAAAAATGTTCTTAATGACCGCACAAACATTCCCTCTGCTCGGAATTGCTCTAATATCCTGAATTTGATTACCGCACAGCTCCCCCAAAAATATATACATATCTACACCCACCACCTATATACACACACATAATATCCACTCGTACACATTCTCGCAAATAAAAATCTTATCGCATTTTCCCTTCGAGCAATATCTCTTTGGGATATTCTTCCTAATCTATACCTACATGGAAACTGTATCAACATCACCTTCTCTCGTCCTATCGTATAATCTAGTAACAAAAGCGAAAGAGAACCACTAGAGAAAGAAGGAGAGAGAAAAAAATAAAAATAATTAGAACGCGAAAAATATTTTTCTTATCTCCGACATATCCCTTCAGGGGAGTTGTATTTGTGTGCTCTGTCGGTCGGTTAGCTTGCTGGAATTGAGTGGAATGCAAAGGATATAAACCGCGGATGGAGGGGAAGCCCAAATGATTTCCTCTCGAGATGAAAACAGATTAGCTAATCTTTTGCTTCACACAGAGAGCCTTCCTGGCCTTGCTGGATGGCAACGAGGAAGGGTGGTAGTAGGGAAAACATTTTCGTTTTTGTTTCTGTTTTCTGTTACACCAAAGGATGTGCGGAAAAATGAAACGCAATTCAGGGAAACTCCTAATCCTTTCCTTTTATTTTAAATGGCATTCCGGCAGATACTCCGATCCTGATGATGGTGTGCTGTTCTATTTTTGTGCTAATTCTCGCTGTTTCGCTGTTTTTGTCGGTGATTTCTGGCGCTTGTTATATTGTCTTTGCAGCTAACGCGCAGATATCCATTATGAGAGCTTAATTCATAATTAACAAAATGTCTGTTCAGGAATACGCCTCATAGATGCGACGATACAATGCGTGGAGGGAAGGGAAAACATTCCTCTTATGAAGTAATTGCTGCAAATGGCGGCACAACGATGCGCAAAATCAATTGTATCGCATGACCTATAGAGGATGTCCAGATTGTCAAAGGACAAAGTCCTTCCTTCCATGCCATTTGCTTTTAACGAAATGCAATGAAGGATGAAAACTCATCCGTTTTAGCTTCAGTCATTTAACTGCCGTCCGTTGGAAACAAAAAAACTTCTATTCCTCGATCATTCTATTGGAAGTTATTTACAGCTTTTTATTCCCTCCTGCCGATAGTTTAAGTTTCCACTTAGATAGTTTCGAACAACAACCAGCGGGTAAACGGATACATATATAGGCGCTTGAATGGGGGGCGTATGGAGATTTTCTATTCCATTCTTGTTACACATTCAGCGAAAGATCTGTACTCTGTTTCTTGCCCTCCTCCGCATATAGTCAATAACTACTTGGTTTCTGTGCTACTGTGCTATGATTCCAAAGTTGTGTACATCCTGCGGGGGCACTCTCGCACAGTGTGAGAGTATAGTAAGTGCTTTATGTAGCGTGATGAAGGAAGCTTTATGATCTAGTTTTAGGATAAGACAAGCGTAGAGCTACACCTCTCACCCCTATCGCTAATCGAAAATCAAACCAGAGGATGTAATAAAAACGTAAAAACTCAAACGAAAGTAGGAAGCATAAAGAATTGAGAAAACAAACAGCAGCCAAATGTAAAGAAGAATGGCTATGGTGACGCGAGCGTGTATCTAACATTCCATTTTTCGCAACATAATCCTGCCAGACTGCCTAGAGAGATACCTACGAAGAGATATGGAAAGACAGCCCCCAAAATGCTAAGGCGGAGGTTTCCAGAGAATGGGGTAATAATATTGCGATGCCTTGAAGCAATATTGTTTATCTTGATGATATGGTTTCATTTTGTTTCTTTCTCCTCTTTTTTTCAGTTCGATTTTATTTTTTCCGATTATTATTTCGGTACGAGGTAGATTTCTTTTTTTTGGAATGGAATATTGTGGACAAGGACACTCTGTCAGCCAGTCGCTGTATATAAACATTGTAATAATTATTTTGTAAATGGCCTTTCTTGACAATGGTATTGTAATAAATTAAAAATTCATAGCAATTGGATTGGTTTTTCGCAGAGTCTTGTAAATATATTTATTTTCGACGAGGGCAATATGCCAGTAGAATTTTATTTATAAGTATGTAGGCAGATTAAAATATTTAAGAACTTGGACACATTTTGTCATTCGCTTTTAAGTAAATTGAATAAAATGAACTAAGTTTGTTTGGAATTATAAAGCAAAAAAAATGTATGGTAGGTAGGTAGGTATTTTTTTTTTTTTTTGGCGCCAGCCCTACATTACATAAATGGTAATCTATATCTAACTACATCAAAGGATAATGCTTTCCGATATTCAATGCTACCAGTATGTAGAGTTTGTGCTTCTAATCATAGATACATTATTCACACTTGCAGGTAAAGAGGATAGACTATATGTTAAATTTTGTAGCTTTTGAGTGAAATAAGAAACATGGAGGAAGACCCAGTCTAAGGTAGCGGGCAACTACCAATTTGGGAACTGAATGCAGTTAGCTAGGAACCGAAAAAAGGGCGAGTCTTCCTAGTTGAGTCTCTTGTTAGAACTGTAGGACTGTATCGCCGCCTATAGGATGAAGAAAAAGTATGTCAGCTTAGCAACCTGCAGTTGCCCCACAACGTATCTACTGATGGTCAAGAATCACATCTTAAGAGGCCTTAGCACTGTGCTTTTCGAGTTTCATTAGATGTCATAAATAACTAAAATGTCAAATCAAAATCAGTTGTTTAATGTCTGCGAAGAGTTCTGTTGTACTACATGTGAGAACATGTAGTATGTACTTCCAATTGGGTGCCACACCCCCCACCACAAAGGACACACACGATTACCTACATTGATTCCAAGCATCTACAGAAATTCACGTATCACCGCAGTTCCTATTAAAGCTTGGATCCTTTTGGTAGTAACTTTTCAAGTGCATACTGCATACTAGCATACATCATAAATAGAAGGCATATACTTAGAAGGCATATACGATACCTATGCAGGCCGACATTGTGATGGCAAACCGCAGAGCTCAAAGCATGTGCTGTGCTGATGTAATTCCGGGATATATTTCCAGAAGAGTAAACTTATCATAATTTTAGTGAAGTGCAGACAGCAGTACTGATTTTTAAACCCCCAAACAACGCATATCATAACTTTTTAGTTCCGCTCTTATAGCGGACGTTTGACAAAAAATATCTGAGAAGTGAGAGTATAAATATCCCGATTTGGATATTGGTGGTCCCTTTAATTCGCCTAAAAAATAAACAGAAATCAGCTAGTCCCCGAGGTTCTATATATAGACCTGTTGCCCAGACTATTTTCTTTCTTTTCTCTGACTAACACTAATTTGCAAGAGTCACAGCCCGGTGTTAAAAGGTTTTTTGGTTTTTAACTTCTGACTCGTCGGAGCGATATAATGCACGATTTCTTTGTAATACCACAAAGGGACATATGATATGGTCAGCTGTTTTGTCTTTCTCAAGACATAGTCGCCACTCCGGTGAGTCACTATAATTGCATTTTATTAAGGTGATATCTGAAACCGTGGTGACCTGTTAGGTACCTAGCCTTAGCCTACTAAATTTTTAATATCGTACCTGCGTATAGATTTAGTAGATATCTTTTTAGCATCGTTATTGAAAGTCTGAATAGCTTTTTTTGGCCTGCCCAATTTTTAGGTGATTTGGGGATTGTACAGAAAGGCTCAAGTCCTAAAAAAGGAGTTCCCGAGCCTCTTCTTGATAGTTCATCAGCTATTTCATTTCCTTCAATTTTCTCATGGTTTTTTTCCCGGTACTGAGGGTTTGGAGGTTATTAAAGCAGTGTAGTACTGATTTGGAGTCAATAATAGATGAGCTAAGGGCGTTTATAGGTGATTGACTGTCCGTGAATATATGATGTATATATGGATGGACGTGAATATTTGAAAATGGAATACGGAAGCTTTGCAGCAACTATTAGACCTATTATCTCAAATAGGCATCTGCCTGTGAATGTGAACTCAGTTTTCGATTATCGGTTAAGTCTTCCATATATTTATGTTTGTAGATTTCACAGAAATCCTAGCTGATTATAACAATTTGAAACAAAAAACAGGAAAAGGAAATGCATTGTTTCACTCAGCAACACGGGTGTCCTATTAACTCCAATGAGACTCTTTTGATTTTTATAAGTTTTCGTCCACGCAAGAAATATATTTTAGCTCACTACTCCGGTTCTATGAAGCATATACATTTATATCAATCAATATAGGTATTAATGATTGATATGTCAAACGCGTTAGCGATTGATCAGATATTTTAAGTATATAAGCTCAAATCGGTTCGACCCTAATTTGAATTAGAAACGTGTAAGTTTAACAAAAAAACGCGTACCTACTCATATTTATTTCTGCTGCTTATATCGATTGACTTAGATTTATTTTAGACTTACTTAGTTTTTAATGAAAGCATAAGGGAAGAAACCATAAATATCTATGCATGTATAATTAAACTATATTATTAGGCTACACGCTATTTTTTGTCGTACCGATTATGGCGTTATTTAAAACCAAATTTTATAAATTAGGGACCAAATGAAAAGTGAATTTCCATAAATGATTTTCCGCTAGTATTTTTTTTTTTGTCACGCACATGTTTGACTTTTCCCTAGAATGCTGACAAATTTTGACCACTCAGTTTTCCTAGTATATGGCAATGGAGGTTCAGAACGATATAGACAAACAATGGTATTAACTTTATAAATATTATTTCGCGGACATACAACTTGGGAAATCTTCAAGTCTAATTTTAGACTGACTAGTTTTTTGAGCAGCTGTAGTAGTAGGTATATCGAGTATCGACAGTCCATACACATGGTCAATTGGCAAACTAAAATAAGTATAAATCAGCTATCACTTATTAAATTGGATATCGCTCGAAATAGTTTTGAAAATTTTAAAAGCATAGCTATAAAAAATCACCTTTCATTGTCAAACACAGGTCGACCATGGTTATTACTACTTGTTGAAGTTGGCCTGATCTCCAAAAATGATTGTAGTTTCATTTTAGGTTGGTTTTAGATTGGGTAAATCAGAAGCTAAGATCGTTGGTCCTTTGGTGGCTGGTAATGCCTCAAGAGCTCATTATTGATTCCATAGATATAGTACCCACCTACTGACTGGCTGACCTATTGCTATCTGAGGTGTAATAACAACTTTATTGTGTCCATCCAACATTATTTTGTAAAGTCTCTTCTACAGTTTTGAAGTAATTTTACTGCCAATAAGATGCAAATCAATTGGTTCTTCAATTCTAGAAGTATGTATACCAATTTTTCAATAGCCAATTTCATATTAAAGTCACCAACTTGAAGACTCTCCTGTCTATAGGTGTTACTGTTTATGTCGCATAATAGAGGAGAATTCTTGGAAAACAACTTAGATAGAGACTTCCAGTCAGTTATTCAAAGGCATGTTATATTAATCTACAATTCTTAGTAATTAAATTTCCACCGAATATACTCAACATTCGTAATTTTACTTATTGTTCTTTTTCTTTGTTTTTCGCTTGAATTGAAATATTGTTAGGAAACTTCTACTAATTTGAGTCAGTCAAAGTACAGAAACTTTCTGCCTTGATTGCTCATTCAATTTATATAAAACTAAAAAAAGAAATTTAGAGATGAAATGTTATTTTTGAATTAAAGGCTTTCTTTATAGGTAATTCAATGAATCAAATATTTTTCGGATTAACTCTTGATACACCGCAAAAGAAACAAATACGAAGAAGATTTTCCAAGAAAAGTCCTTCAAATGCTATACACGCGCAGCGCATTTATTATATCTTACTAAACTTATGGTTTGAGATGTATACAGTTAACGGTATACCTACCTAATATTTCGTCAATGGTAATAAGAGTAGGTAATACAAAATATGTATACCTATACCATATACCTATCTACGGTATTTGTATTGTATATCTTTTAAAGTGGGTTATTTCGCTAGCAGATAAAATTTCAATTTTTATTTAAACAAACAAAAAACTATTTTTTTTATTTTTGAATAGCATATTACATACTATAATATGTATGTATTTTTTTAAATTTTTGGTTTTCTATAGTTTACATGAAAACCGACCTAACGATTTCGACCAAAATGCATATAACTACTTTGTGTAAAACTAATGTTTTAATGTTCTTTCGATTTCCATCCTAATCGCCAATACCGGCACATATCTCGAAAACATAATATTCGATTTCGACAAAAATAGCTATAACTGGCAGGAAATGTTTATATCCTGAACAATACCTTGTACTCAGTTTTCAGCTAAACAGTTGAAAAATAGTGGTTTTCTAACCAAACATTGTAATATTTGTTGCAATTTTGTTTGCATAATTTTTACAAAAATCAACAACACCAAACAAACTTAAGACAACATACGTATTTTAACAAGATCACGAACTTAATTTTTCTCAAAAATGCAAATAAAGCCGTTTTATGAATATTTTTCTCAAAAATGACTACCCAATTTCCGATCTGTATTCACACACGGTATATTTTTAAAGGCTTTTATTTTACTTAACTTCGTGAAAAATTTGTTATGCTGACATCTTGCAATCCAAATTTCAACCACTTCCTCTAAACTTAAAACTTTGAAGTTTTCCATGCTGGTTGGGTTGTGAAGACAATGCAATATTTAAATTTGGATTTTGACTTCCCCTGCCCTAAGGGAGGCTTTTTCATAACACATGAATAATGTCCGTATTAACCTGAAACTTTTTATGTCAATAGGTAAGGCAAAACTATTACACTCCTAATTAATACTTTGTACCGATTCGTCCTATATGGGTTTACAAAAAAGGGTGTGACAACTTTTCTTTTTCGACCTTACTACGCTCAACTTTTATCATAAATCTATGTATAGATCAACTCAAAAAATCCTTTTAATTGTTAGGCAATACTTCACCGAGTATTTTGAGCTAACATTCATCTTTCTTGTCCATCCGATCTCATTCGGAAAAATGCGAAACAAATTGCTGTCTCGATTGCAGTTGTGCTCAGGGTTGTCAGATGTGGCGATTTATCGCCAAACGGGCGATTTGAAATTTTATTTGGCGACACGAAAATCGGTTTGGCGACACACCCCAAAAAAGGCGATATTTTTAGATTTTCGCGATTTAAATTTTTTTAACCAAAATCCTCATATTTTTATAATTTTCACTCAAACCTTACATCTGCGATGACTGTGACGAAATAATTAAAATTAGTAACGAATGAAGACAACTTTAAAGCTTGGAAAGATTTTCATTTAGGGTCGGATATTGAAAGAATCGCGATAGAAAACAATGGTAGCACAGAGCATGGGAATGAAGTTAAGAAGCAAGTTAACGATTTAATTCTTTTTTTACTAAGAGCAATTCGAAAAAGATTGTCTGACTGCAACACACCTCTTGTTTCTATGGGATATTTTTCACCAGGCGTCTGTTTAAGCCAACTGCAACCCTGTTTTAAAAGTCTGCTTGTAAGCTTGATTCCACCCAAAATCTTACAACTTACTGAGGCTCAGTGGGAAAAATTATTTTCTGTCAATTGGTCAAATGAATTTTATCTAGAAAGAGTACCCGAAGAAGACGTTTTGAAGTTTTGGAACAAGGTGTACAAAATGACAAATGCCTTAGGACAGCTAGAGTTCCAGGAGCATTAAACTTTTGCATTAAGTTTTTTTACGTAAAATATACGAGTTCATTTGATTTTTATGGTTTTTGGATTTGGAGACTGTAAATTTTAGAAATTTCGCGATTTTTTGGCGTTTTATATTTTACGTTTGGCGATTCCGGCTTTTAAAACCTGACAACCCTGTGTGCTTAGGAAGGGTAGTTTTGTTTGAGTTCTAAAAATAGAATTGATACTGCGGCGGGCATTCAGAATGTATGTTCATATGTACATACATATGGAACCTTAAAGATAATAATCAAAAAGCATAGTTATATTGTGTAGAGTTATGATTTATGAGTTCATCGCAAACCAATTCGCCCAACACACAATTTCCTTATAGAACCTAAAAGCGTTTTTTTTTTTTTTGTTTAAGAAACTAACCTCCTTTAAATTGTCAAATAAGTATACTTTCGGAGGTACGGAGCAATTGATTGAAATTCACGGAGACGGTAGGTAGTATCCTCTGCAACAAGTAGGTCCTCATAATACCGGCATCTCTTCTCTGCATGCGTCCGTGTTCGTTGCTGAGTTGAAGGAATTCTTAAGATTTTTTTTTTTTTCTTTTCTGCCGATTTCATTGTTTAGATATATATAGTGACTGTAGCGTTTTTATCAATATAGATACCAATATTCTCGTTGGATATTGATCCCATTTCAAGCAGTTTCGCAGCTTTGCGTACTGCCAGAACCTCTGTCTTAAATATATTCCATGTGTCTGGAAGTTTCATTGCCTTTTTCTAGTTTTGGGACCATCCGTATAAACCGAAATTTCACTTTCGCTTGAAACTTTATTCCTTTGCCAATCCTCTCTAGGTACTTCGTAGTTCGTACGGTATGTCGAAGTCAAGTGTATAGCAAAACTTTCATTCGCTTTATCAGGGAAGTTGGACATTCTACTTGAGAGTGCAGCTATGTAATACAGAGCCGGTTTTGAAGACTCCTGAGTTAGTGAGCCGAAAGGCACTATCCAGCTTGGAATGTTATTTCTAAGTCGAGTTGCAAAAGATGCAATCAAAAAGGGAAGGTACATAATATATAAATCTTTATGACATTGTTGCCATAAATACTCTTTGCAATTTGCATTACGTGTTTCCAATTTTCTCTCTTAGGTTTTGCATTGCGATTAGTAAATTTTAATTTCGAAGAATTAACCAGAATTTTTGCAGAATTTTCGTATTCAATATTAATAACACCTAATTCAAATTACAAACACAATTGTTATACATATATCCACATAAAATATATATTAAATTTCCAATTAATATTTAATCAGAAGCAATTTCCATCATTTGAATTTGAAATAATTACACACAATCAATGTATTAATTGTCTACATACATGATCCTAACAACATTATTGGCAATTATTATTCCATTCGTCGATTTTGTAAATAAAATGAAATTAATTTCAATTCGAATATTTATCTATATTTGCAGTCTATAATTCAATAATATAATAATTACTTGCATATAGCAATACAAAATTATATAATTTAAATAATTTCCCTTTCAAAAAAAAAGCAACAATATAGTCTCCGAAAATAAATTAAGCATACTTATCGGCCTTTGAATGTGTTAATTAATTTACGAAATGAAGCACTTAAATAAATTTGCAGAAATTCGTGTTTTTATCTCTATTGGATTTATAGAGATGGTTGTTCTTTTTTCGCACCCCCTCTATACTCAGGAAGAGCATTGACGTAAATCACAAAATGTCGATTCCACATATTCGCCAGTTCGAATATGTGTTTTTTTTTTTATTTATTGCAGCAGTCGGTTGGTAGATACCTGTTGAAATATTTTCCATGCTTAAACAATTAAACACAAATTTACCCGAGTTGCTGTAAATTAGGTTCTGAAGGGTGGAACTTCACTTTAAAAAGTAATTTTAAGGATCAAGTGGTTAAATTTTTTTTCGCTCTATTTAAATTCGATTGAGAGTTAAACTTATTTGCTCTTACAATAAGGATTGGGTTTTATAGGAGTACTAGCGGTCCCGGCAAACGTTGTTTTGCCTGCTCGTACATTTTCATTGTCCGTCAATTATTGTTGTTTTTTTTTATTGAGTATTTAGATATATTGCTTTTTAATTTGTGTATATTATTTGAAATTGTATTCATGAACTTTTTGCTTCTTAATTTTTGTATTTGTTGTTGAGTGTTTATTATTTGAAATTTTGTTGAATCGGATCGCAGCGCCACCTATCGGGTCCAATTGTGAATCTAAACCATTCTTAGACCCATTCAATCACACACACAAAATTTCATGAAAGTCGGTCCAGCCGTTTAGGAGGAGTTCGGTTACAAACATGTACAGAAGAATTATCTATACATATAATAAAACTGTAGGACTTTTCTTTGTCAGCTAAAAACTCAAAAACTACTGGACAGATTTCGATGAAATTTTTTTTAAAATGTTCCTTAAGACTGTAAGACTGCTATAGGCTATGTCGTTTATAGCCACGTCCTTGGGAACAGTTTTTAGCCAAAATGTATTTTCTGAAGTGAAAATATATACATACACATATGCTTTGCTACAAATGGATGTTTATACTTTTGCGATCGTCGAACAAAAACAATACGTATACTACACATTCGAAAAGGGTTGATTTGTTTTCGCAGTGACTGCTATGGTCAGTTATATATGTAGGTATGTATGTATATTATGATCGTATATCCGATGCATGCAGGATGGGGATGGGGTGCGCCGTGCGTGCTGCAGTATAGCATGGGGAAGAGACGTATAATAAAAAACAGGTTTCATTTCAGAAATTTTATTCGATATGGTGTATGGTAACAGTGTAGGGTTCGGGTAGGTAGTTGTTTGGATTTGTGGATTCCATAGGAAGAGGGAAACAAAGGAAAGGAAATGTAGTGTTATAAACAAGTAGCAATATCATGGAGAGGGAGGGCGATGAAGAGGGTGCACATTATATATCCAATACATTACATCCATTATCGATATCGCCACGCCAAAATTGGACAAACGGGGGTGACGCCTCCCATACAAAAACATCTTCTATGATTTTCATGATTCTTTTTTTGCTTTTTTCGTATTGCTGTATATTTTAGGTTTAGAAAGAAAATTCCAGAAAATAGATTTATTCTCATTTTTCGCATTTTACGAAAGAACATTATTATGTCAGACCTAAGCAATACAATTCCTGTGCACGGGCAAAGCTGGGCGGGTACAGCTAGTATATGTATAAAGATAAATTACAATTTACCATAAAATTATTCTATGGCACCACTGAACCATCAGCCACTCTGGCTAGTATGAAATTTTAAAATATTATAAATTTAGCACAGCCTCTTTAGAAAACCTCTTGACATGCTTTGGGAGAAAGATTCTACGAGTGATTTTCGGTCCAGTTTGTATCGACGGTTCAGTTTGTGGAGGAGGAGTTTTAACGACGAACTTTACGGGCTGTATAATAGCGATGGTTGACCTAGTCAAAAAGCTCAAAATACAGCGACTGAGATGGACAACAACGCATCAGCCCGATGAGTCTTTGAGTACACTCCTGTCTTGCTAGAGTTGGAGAAAACTACGCAATATTCAGGATTTCTTTTTTGCCTCTAAACTGTTCCGCTCTATTAACAAAGACACTACCCACTACAATAATACTAATGCCTTTATTTCATTTTCTAACTTCGAGGGACAACAAAGCAGAGGAAGACCCCACCTCAGATGGCCCGCACAATTCGAGAGTGACCTCAACCAACTTGGTGTTCGTAACTGGAGGTAACTGAAAATTTGGTCACTAGACCAACTAAAAGTGGGACAATTGTATTCAGACTGCTGACAAAATTAATAACATTTTTTCTGGCTTAGTCGGCCGATTGCTATGAAATAAAAAAAATAAATGTGGCTCTATTAATATCTACGGTATGTCGGAGAAATCCATATTGATTGAGCGGTTTTAACGTGAAACCATAAGACCGTAGTCCCACATACAAACAGACAAAAAAAAATTATTATTATGTAGATATAAAAATAGTTAAATTAGCGTTTTTTTAATAAAGGTCGAAGAGTTCCCCCTATATCGTTCTTATACAAATTTGAAAAGCACCATGTACCATGCAGCGAGTATCTACTCTAAATAGACTGAAAGCATTTCGACATAATTGATCTTCCCTTCCTTCTTTGGCTTCTTAGGTCTCTTGAACGTGAGCTTATAAAAATAATTTTCCCAATGTGAAGCACGCGTTAAAGATGTATTTTTAACAAAACAACCATTGTTGTCAATTGTGATGTTTGATATGTGCCAATAAGTTCATATACTCGAAGAACTCCTTCCAGATAACTTGCGTACTTTTTAAATTTGTTTACTATTTTGACATGTCATCCATCAGAGCTTGGCTGTAAGTAAACACATCCTGAGTGAGTATATATTATTGGAAGAAGCCTTTTTATTTATTACATAAAACTAAATTCCTTCCCACATACTAGGTAATTCAGACTCAAATACGGGTCCAAGCCAAAACCCCTTTCAAGAGTTTAAGAAAATCTGACGCAATATTCTGCTTTCCTTTTCTTGTCTCTAAACTGCTCCGCTCTGGTTACAAACAAACACACTACCCACTACATCAAGGCTAATGAGTAACTTCAAACTCAACCCTAAAAAAGGCGAACGATTTATTCGACACTGAAGAAAAGCCAGAAAGATTGATTTTACATATTTACAATTCTTATATTGCGATTATAGTCCGGGATGGATCAAGACCTAGATCCAATAGTTACATTGCAGTGGAAGATTAAGCACATTTGTGTTTCCCGCATTTCCAGTCAGATTTTCTTCGTGGCTGGCACTCGTATAAATCTGCCTGGCACTCAAAATTAAAAAAGGGTTTTTCAATTGGTACGGGTCGTTGCTAGCCAGTTTCGTCGGGAGCATTACCGCGGTCCATTAGGCTGCACAGGAAAACCCGAGGCAGTCAATTTCTCGCCGTGCACAAGAAATCGGCCTTTCGCAGATTCCAAATTGACGAATTTTGCATTGGGCCTTGGGTTTACGCCCGTACAAGATCCAATTAATCCAGGAGCTCAAAGTAAATGAATATAGACAAAGCCATTTGATCGCTGAATTGGCTTCGGAGTATTGGAATAGGACCCCAATCTTGCCCGAAAAATCATCTTTAACGACTAGACGCATTTTTAGATATTTTTAACAAGCAAAATTACCATAAATATGGGACGACGATATTGCAACGTCGCTCAGTTGACTCAATGGTCCAGCAAAAATAGGTTTAGGACAAAAAAGAATTCGTTACAGCACTCTGACATGCGGAATATTGTCGAACAAGCTCTCGTAAAAGAGGACAAAATAAATCGAACCGATATACAATTGTTGTGAGCCTGGGTCGAGCCACAGGGGCAGCTTCAAGGAAGAAATCTACGTTATGCGGACCTCGGATGGACAGAAAACTTTTAAAAGACGAGTAAAATGATAGAAAAAGAAATAAAGCAGAAAAGAAAGAACCAAGAACTTCTGCCACTACCCTTGAGGAAAACTGGGAAAGAGTTCTCGAAACTTACCCTAGCTATAACCTAAACTAAATCTATACTATCCTACAAATTTAAAACTAAGCCCTAACTTAAACTACGCTGCTCTAAACCTAACTCGCAACTTTGCCCTTCCCAATGTCCCTCCTAGATAGTGATTCGCCATGAAACTAAAACTATAGCAGCTATCCGGGGTGCAATGGGGTGCAAAATTTTAGGAGTTGAAACAGTTTTTGTAGGAAATAAAAAGATCTATAACTTTTGTATTTACCATTTTTAGTTTAGTCTCAAAATGTACCTACAAATTTATTGCAGATGTTTTTCATCGTTCTCCATGCGCTATAGCAAGAGTATTAAAAGAACGAAATCTACCACCAAAACGGGTCGAAAAAAAAACAACAGCTTTGCTAGATAAATAGATTTGTTAGAGAGGCTCTAAAGATCCATTTACAATATCTCTCGAAGTATTCGAAGACCCCTGCATTAAAGAATTTTGCACGGAAGAATCGCAACAAAGGTTCTATTGTCAAGTGTTAAGAACAAGCGGATTGAGTTTGCCGTATTTGAAATCAAGCATCAACGAACACACGAAATTGGGGGAATGTCTTTTACAGCGTTTCACACTAAAATAAATTAAGTTGGATCTTATGGTAAAATTTATGTAAGAAGAAACAAAAACGAAGAGATGAATCCTAGGAACACTACGAAGCACGGTGACGGTAGGTAACATCAAAATTTGTGTTTGTTCTTTATATGCTGGATTTGGTCCTATCTTTTGGATAAAGCCTGTATATATATAAATTTCGAGAGATATTCGATTGAGACCACCATTTTCGGGTCTCTTTTCGTCTCCCTACTACTATAAACCTTACACAGAGAGACTCTCTGGACTTCTCCAGAGTTCTTCCCTGAGTTCGATTCCTACTATTAACGCTAGCATCTGTTTATGTGAGATCTGTTTCATCCCAAGATCCTCATTTTTCTGCCAGCCAAAGCTGGAAATTGACATATATTGTGTGTCGCTGTCTCAGATTCCTTCAGGCATAGCTTACAAGTATCATCCTCTCTAAGGCCCTTCTTTCTTAAATGATGCCCAAAATTACCATGACCTGTAGTTAACGCCACCACATATTTCAATGTTCCTCGACTCATGCTTAGAACCTTTCTCTGAGTGGAGCAGGTCGGCAATTGTATTGCCATTTTAGCTTGTCTACATTGTTCCACGGTTGGCGACCTTCTCAGGTGTTCTGCCGTGATCCATTTGTGAATCACCTGTTCTACCATTCCTCTACCAATTGCTGATAATGGCTCTGGTCCCAGCAACTTTTCAGTTGACCCCTGTTTTGTAAGGGAGTCCGCCTTTTCGTTGCCGGTCCTCGTACCCAAGTCAGCCTAATAATAATGCATAAAGCCTAACATGAACAAAAAACTTTACCTCGACATTTTAGAGAATGTACTGCTTCCTTAGAGGACAATATGCCTTTAATTCATGGACCTTCCAGCAATACAACGACCCTAAACGCATTGCCAAAGTATAGTGACTAGGTGGTTTGAATAACATAACATATCGGTTTTGCCATGGCCCTCACAATCACCAGACCTAAACCCTATAGAAAGATTTGAAGTACATATCGAGTTTCAGGTAAGAAAACAAAAAAATGCACACCAGAAATTGACAGAAGCCGCTCCAAACGATATTACCCGGACTAGCCTCTTCCCCTATTCAATCAATAAACATAATAGTCCTATAGGATAACTGTTTGTGTAAACCATGTAATATCATCCTTCATTCCCACATAGTAGTCTCAGAAATATTGATTTTGACACAGATGCTGTTATTGGTCAAACAGGAAGTTTTTTCCACGTACAAACCTTCCTACATATACTGCCTGTAAAAATTAGTCCATACACCTCTAGGCTCGAGCTATCGTCTTGAAAATAATTATGTCAACATCCGTGCGTAATACTTCCTGTATTGGTAGCGTGACAACAACTGACGTACATATCACACATTTCCGTTTCAGAACATATTTCAAAAGAAGTCGGAGAGAAAATTTTTAAAAAAATACTTCTCCTGAAATTCCCTAAAATACCTTTCAATATTTGTAGAACCCGAAAGTACACATTGCAACCGACAATTATGAGTTCCTAAATATTCCACCCAAAAAATGTAAATTAATAATAAAAAAGCTTACGTACACATTTCAATTGGTTAATCCATTACGGGGAACTGCAAATCCTTGTTGTAAAGTTTATAGCACGATTACTGAGTATGTACGTGTATATTTTTGACACACATATACCATAAATGTATTAGCCAACTGCAAACAGTTTTGTTTACACAAAGCAGCAAATATTTCCTTTTCTATCCTCTGCTTAACAACTTTCTTCCTTTTTTTTGTGGGGCTTTATTTTTTTTTTTACGCCAATGTGATAACGGCGTCAGGATATTATAATATTTTCCCTGTTTTATTGGTTGTGAAAGACATAAAAATACACAACATTTGAATTTTTATTACACTCAACACCAATTTTTTTTTTTTACACTCGTAAACGGGACGAATCACACCCGTCGTCCAACAGGGTAGGTAGTCGGTATCCCTTTTCAATGTAATCACAGTATACGACTTCGGGGAGTCCCCAGAAAGCCACTTGCACGAATTTGTCGGCTCCTTAAATCACTTTCACTATAGGTATAGATCCTGGAAGGGGGTGAATCACCCACAATACGCGCTACCACTTCGACATCAATATATCAAAATCATTTAGCGGCATCATCAACAATGGTGGCAACATCATAATCACTGTAATCAGAACATATGATCACATCCTGTCGCATATCCTGCGGAAATTTCAGTATAAACACGTACGACAATAACCAACAAGGCGCGCCGCCCAAATGACATGACAAATGATGTTCGCCTCGGAGGCTGTGCACTTCATATAAGGATTCGTATCGAATCGCTGGATGTTATAGGCGCGCACGGAGCGAAGGAGGAAAAACGAACCGAAACATAATATACACGACACTCTGATGAAGCTATCACAATATATCAGATCAGGATGTAAACAAATCTCAAGTGATTGCCTGAAAGAGAGCGAACCGAACAAAGAACAAAAAAAGCAGTCCTTTCTCTCCTTCACAATATCAAATGGTAATTAACAGCGAACGGTCTGCCACAGAATGGTCATGTAAGCGTTATCTTTACACAAAGGACTAGGAATATGTTGATTACAACCACCACCCACACGTCGTCGGTTGGTTTGGTATTGGTTTTGGTTATCCTTGCACCTTCAAGGTGATTCGTTCACTTCTAGCACATAATTCAAACGATTTCTCTCTCACAGTTGTGTTGCCATTTTTATTTGGAAAACATTTTCCATTATTTTTTTCTGATACACAATCACACACATCCTACGATGGTCCTAGTGCCGTAGGTCATACGCGGATTTGGGTTAACGATATACAGCCAACACGAGGACCTACATTATCGAAAAGGGCGATTTCTGGTCAGGTAGCCAAATCGAATCGTCCGCAATAGTGACAGCGTAAGGGAGATTCATGCGAATATTCTTCGATTCGGAAAAGGATATCTTTTTGGATTGCCTACTGACAAAAAAAAAAACCGAATTACAGACAACACACGAAATTCACACGGAAGCGCGCGATAGTTTGCCAGCTTTCGACGAGAATTCGCTGAGGACTGGTATACGCCCGTGTAACCGGACCAAATAGAGTTTACATTTCGCCATTTGGCGCATGTGTTATTTCCCATTAAGCTTTTGGGCCAGCAAGCTTCACGATAATAGTCCTTTCGTTTGAATTTTTAACGAAAGGACGTTGTGCTTTCGGAAATTGAGGAGATTTGTTATTATGATGGCTTTGTGCTTTTGAAGTTTTCTCAAATTTTGTCCACTCTCAAATTGAGAGCGTTCCAGAGCCAGAGAGAAAAATGGGGCCACAAAAGCAGAGATGATAATGCTGAACCCAAAAAAGGTAGTAAATTGCCCGAAAAAACGAAGTAGATTTACAAAAAACGAAGCAAACATTTGGCGAAATGCTCAAAATGATAAAGTTAGGTCTTCAATGGGATAATGGGATCTATAGATGGATGTGTAGTGTGACAGAAGCACATAAATGATATTCTATAGTGCATTAAATGACACATTTTTTTCCTGATATTTATATTTCGTTGATTTTTTCGTCGTTGTTGATGTATTTAGAGTCAAATTGGTCAATATTGTCTATTTTAAATGATATTTTGAACCATAAATAAACGAAGTAGAAATAAGTTGCTACGTAGCAGATGAACAATATTTAGAAAATGAAGTAGATCTACTACATATGAAGTAAATTATCATCTCTGCACAAAAGTCAATGTAAAGCTTTCGGATTGTTATTTTCCCTCTTTTTGCTGGCGAAGGGAAAATAACGAGTCGTGAGCGAAATTGGCTTCTGATAGAGCTGAGATGTTAAATATCTTGAGGATTGCATATAGCTGGCGGCCGGCACCAGGAGCAGCTTTTTTTTTTTTTCTTGTGGCATGCCCTGTCAGTGCTCAAAGGGATGGCTGATGCTATACCACTCTGGTAATTAAGTTTGGCTTGTTTATTTACACATTGCCATGATTTAGTCATAATCTGGCAAGGACGAGGTTAACGAAGGATACCTATTTTCTCCCAGCTAGTTAATGGGATTTTATGTCCTAATTTGTTGTTGTAGTTTGTTTTTTTTTGCATTTTTATGTGACCTCCAACTACTTGTAATTACAAATTTTATTTACGATTATTGTGACATATTTCGGTGCAGTTTGTTGTCAACTTGATTTATTGGCTGGACACATTTTTGACACATTTACGTGTGCTTAAGAGAGGAAGCAAATAGCGGGAGTTGATCGGGACTATATTTGGCAACGAGTGGGATGCCAAATCCAAAAGAGAGTAGGTGGATGGAGATCGATTCGGGAAACAATTTTGCTACTTTGGTATTTGTATTGAAATGCTGTTATTTATAGGACATCATTGAGGAGCGAGTTCAGGCAATCAGTCAAGTTTAACAGCAGTTTTTAAAAATAAGTTTCATTTTAACTGAGCTTACGATTGGTGACTTATCACACAACATTGTAAGAATGTAGCTAGTCAATAGGATTCTAGTAAAAGGTTTATTACTGATCGAAATTCGGTACAGTAAAGCTGCCGGCTTATCAAGCACTCACTATAGACTGGGTGAAGAAGCTCAGTTCAAGTTCATACACGAATGAAAAATTCAGCTATCATTAGGTGTAAGCGAGAGTTCTGCGCCTTTGTGCGTATTGAATGCATACGAATCTGTATTCTGGTCCGGCATTAGGTTGACCTAAGTCGTTTATGCTGTCTGGCTGTAAACGAGGACAAAACGAAGTATATGCTAGTCAACGAGAAAGGGATCTCAGCATCGACGACGCGGATGGAGAGATACAACTTCGAACTAGTTAAAGACTTTGTCTACCTGAGCTCCACTGTCATTTCACAAAACTTAACTCAATCCCAAACATGGCATGTTCTGTTCCATCCTCGACATAATGGTTAGGGAATAAAGTTTTAGGAAATTATTTGAGATACAAATACTGGACCGTACAAAATGGACCAAAAGTGTCCTGACACTGGACGTATGGTTTGGTACACCGACGGATCGAAAATGGAACCTAGAGTTGGTGCTACTGGTGTTTTTGGACCTAACACCAAAGTTTCTATACCTATGGGAATGTGTCCCACGGTGTTTCAGGCATCTGTGCTGTTTTAAACTCCCAAATGCTGAATCAAAGGCGCCAAAATACAAATCTTCTCTGATACTCAAGCGGCCTTACAAGCTTTATCGTCCAATATACAATGGACTCTAAAACAGTAAAGTGCTGCTGCGATGCCTCGCAAGCCCTATCCAAACACAACAAGGTCAAACTTGGATGAGTACTTGGCATTCAAGGTATTGCGGGCAACGAATCGGCAGACCAACTAGCTAGGGCTGGATCCGAATCCGCGTACTATGGAGCAGAACCTTATTGCAGGGTCAATTGGGCTACTGCTTTAGGTGTAATTAACGATTGGGAATCACGTCTAAACCGCTGGGAAAATGTTCCGGGTTTAAGACAATCTAAAAGAATAATTAAACATCACTGCTACAAGGAAATCCTCAACCTAAATAAGGAAAGTATCAGAAAGCTGGTGGGCTTTCTCACAGGGCATTGTGGTCTGAGATGTAATCTTGACAAAATGAATCTGTGCCCGGAGACAAAATGCAGGTTCTGCCTTGAGGATGAAGAATCCTCCGAGTACAGTACATTCTCTGTGATTGCCCGGCACTTCATTGGTTAAGAAAACGCGTCTTTAACAGTGAGACACGTACACCAGCAGAGTTTAGATACTCCGCTACTAAGGATATTTTGGCCTTCGTTAGGGTGGTCACCCGTCTATTAGATTAACTTTTTCCCTCTTCAATACAATAGATCTTTTTAGGTCGCAGTGTCAGCCAAATGGGTAGGGAACTATAAAAAAAAATGTCCTCGCAAAATGACATCACCGCAGAGAACAAACGAAGAATCACTCTCGCCAATCGCTTTTTCTTTGGGCTAAGAAGTAAAGCCCTCTCATAGAACCAAGGATATATTGTATAAGACCCTAATCATCCCGGACCACGCAGAAGCATGGACTCTGTCGAAATCGGATGAAAACCTCCTGGCCGACGAGCTTTTTGGGCTATACATTATACAACGATATTGACCTGGTCAAAAAGCTGAAGATACAACAGCTGAGCTGGCTGCGGCACGTGGAGCGTATGGACAGCAATGCACCAGCCCGATGAGTCTTTGAGTCCACTCCTGAGCGATAACGTAGTAAAGGATGACCCAACCTTAGGTGGCGCGCACAGTTGGAGGGCGACCCCAAGTCCTCAACCAACTTGGTGTGCGTAGCTGGAGGCAGCTAGCTAGAGACCGAGATGGTTGGAGGGGTTTTTTGGTTGAGGCCGTGGTCCGCGCGGCCCGTCAAAAGTAAGTTAAAGTAAGTCGTCGTTAGAACGACTGAAGATAAAGCGCTCAGTGACAGCTATATCGTTGCTGTCACGGCAAAGTGACATTTGTGGAAAATGTATGATTTTCAGGAGAGGGGTTTAAAGTTTTGCGTCACACTAAAAAATATTGTTTCGCATTAGGCAGTGACCTTATAACTGTTAGATATTTGCGATATTAAATAAGCAGGCAAATCTGTGGTTGTCAACGCAAATGGGACCGAAAATCGTACGAAGAATCTTTCTCTCGAAGCGACAAAGAACATATTCATTAGGAGAATATGAGTAATATCCTCTGCGACATGTAGGAGGTCCTCGCAATACCTGCACGTGTCCGTATTTGTTAATCATAATCTCCTAGCGTGCTTCCTAAGAAGGCAGTGCCCAGAGAGTATCCCTATCACCATTCGTAGCTTTGATCTGCTGAGTTTTAACAATTCTAAAGATTTTTTTCTGATCTAGCTCAGGCCACAATGCCTTTAAGCAACTATGTGGCCTTCTGTATGTGACCATCTTAAGTCTGCCCTATTTTTAGTTTTCTCGATAGTAACTCTCTTGGTGATCTTTTGCCCTCAATCATTTTATTTTGTGGAAACTTTGCTCCATTTTTGGCCAGAACGTCAACCCTTTACTTTACCTCAATATTACAGTGTCCGGGTACCCAACACAATTGTGCGGCAGCTCCTGACTATTTGAGATTTTTAATGATTATAATGATTTAAGACTCTAGCTGGAAATGAGCTGGAAATGAGCAGGCTGATGAGCTTGCGAGAAAAGGCGGGGAAATGTTAGATGGAGGAGATGTGGATATTAAACCACCTCCCTGCATCATAAGAAGTGATATTAGGAATAAAATAACTAAGGAAGCCGACCGGAGGTGGGAGGGCCTCACCGGTCACGCAGTATCTAAGGCACTTTGGCCGCAATACGACCGTAAAAGATCTAGGGTAATCCTCAAACTAGGTAGGGAACAGCTCAGGACACTGATCGGCATATTATCAGGGCATTGTCTTCTTAGAAAACATGCCAAAAGGCTCAGGCTGGCAGACTCGGACAATTGTAGATTCTGCGATGACCTGCAAGCCGAAGAGGACATAACACATATACTTTGTGAATGTGAGGCAATATGTCGTAGTAGAAGGAAATTTCTAGGCAGGTACTTCTTCCAACATCTAGAGGAGATAGACAATACCAACTACAAGGGGCTACTTGGTTTTTGCAGGGAAATTGGGGTTTTCTCAAGGGCAAGTGTTTAGGTGTTTTTCCATTGTAGGTCACTGCAATTGGTTCCCTCTAGGGATCGCGATGGGCCCTTTTGGTGCCTAGTGCCGTATGAGATATCTCTCTCATACCCCTATTTAACCTAACCTAACCTAAGACTCTAGCAAAATATGCAGGAGTTCAAAGATTCGGTCAATGGTCCGCTTAAAGAGATCTTCTGAAGAATGGACAACATACGAAAGGTAGATACTACCGCCTTGGTAGTTGGTCAGGTGTGCGTATGCCTATGTTCTCTTTAACTTTGATAAGCGACGTTATTAAGCAATCATACAAGGACCAGAGATAATCTTACTCGTGTAGCGACAATAAAAACTCAATCCGGCTCGAAGGACCATTGTTTCTTTTGTAATTAAAAGAGGTGAGGGGTTTTCCTTGTCCATACAAAGTTAGGTTGGGTTTAAACTTGCAAATATCTATGTACTTATGAACAAAGGAATTTAGTATATAATATAATAAAAGACCAAGAGCTCCACTTCTAACAATGTTCGAGTTTTATTCTTAATTGAAAAATTCTCTAGATAATTATTTGACAATTAATGACATTATTGATTCTATGTGTTTTTTTTTGACATATATGGATGGGTTTTTCTCCATTAAACTAAGGGTTGAGACACATAATTGATTGAATATTGAAGATATAATGATCTACAACACCTATATAGCCACTTAAAAGCTGAGACTGAATTCAACTTCACTTTGTTATATCAAACATCATCCTAGGGGATAAACCGAATTAATTGCAAAGCATCAACGGCGATTAACTTCACTTTAGAGCCACTTGATGACCCTCGTCAAACTGTAAATGCTTAAAAAAGCCGACATTTTATATTCAGTCGACTCTGCCTCTCGATGGTTAAATTTTGGAGCTTGTAATCGCCCTACTTTTTCCTAGTGAATCCGCATTCTCATTTTTGTAGCGCAAATCACCCCCTCTCGCACATAAATTCGATAAACCATCATCATATCAGCCGGGCAATCGTTCATTCTCTCTACAAATATATTATTTAGCAATGGTAAATTGAATGTCGT
The DNA here is from genome assembly GCA_955612985.1 of Cheilosia scutellata. NCBI lineage: Eukaryota > Metazoa > Arthropoda > Insecta > Diptera > Syrphidae > Cheilosia > Cheilosia scutellata. The sequence continues at coordinate 55,261,990 of OY015314.1, forward strand.
TACCGATGCCATCTGTCATGATAGTGTGTACCATGTGATGTGCTTTTTTAAGGACTTCGCTCGCTGTTGTAGCGCCGCGCCGCTCGGCTCTACGCCAAACGATTTGCCAACCAACCTCAATGTTTTATTCCTTGTGTGTTTATACAGTGGAGGCCGGGGAGTATACTGTGAGTTGTGTTGAGGGTTGTACGAGTGAAAAATCGCTTTTGCGCGAAAAGCTCTTGCCATTCGTCATTCAGTTATGGTCCACTTACATACGGGTTTTTGTATGGTCCCTACATCCTTTGAACATGCTGTTAAGCATCTATCTGGTTGCCTGCCTTCGTAAATACAATGGACGCTTATTAAAGCCGGACCCTATATAAAGCCCAAAACGATTGCCATTACTCATGGTTCAAGCAGAATGGATTTTTCGTTTGTCCTTTTTTATTGGGGATTTTTTTTTTTTCTTCTGGGAATCACGATGACCTATTATATTATATTCGCTGGGGGGTTGGTGTATGACCCCTTATTGACGAGAACAAATGGCGACGAAGTGCGTCCATCAATTGGGTACGAGAGAAATAAACTCAAGAAAATGGGGGTCACGAGGTCACCTAACTACGTTCTGGTAGGAAGAAAGGATTCATCTGTGTGTCGTCCGTGTATATAGTGGAAAAATCCCAAGTCATTACTTTCTTAGATTAATTGACACACGAGATCCTCTATTTCATCAGCAAAAATGCCAAAGGGATATCTACCCACACTACAACCTCAGAACATGAGCTGAGCACATCGAGAGCGAACCAAAGAGCAGTGATTTTGATTGCTCGTCGCCTGCTCTATATGCGTGTGCTGAACTGAAGGAACTATTTTATGATGTTCCCTTTCCGTGGTTAACTTTTTAGCATTATAACTTAGGAACCAACCCCCCCAAATGGTTCCTCTTCACGTATCCACTGTCGGTGGATTTACTAATTCCTTTTTTTCCAGTTCAGATAAACCACTTGGGTGAACTTTTTTTTGCTCATCTCTGGTATAGAGAGAAGCACCATTATACCATACAGGTGCAGGACCACAGCGACAACGACGACGAAGGAGGACATCAAATGTTCTCCGAGCAGTTTCACACTTAGTTTGTTTGTGTGCTCTAAATTTGATGCCCGCTTTTGTCCTTTTTTGCTCTGCACCTCCCACACGCATTCGTTTCACTTTGAAAGCTTTAATGAAGCTTTTATTTCAGATTGATTAAGAGCACAATCGAGCCTGAAGGAGTTAGGGCGGCGCGCGATGGGTTGACTTGGTGATAAGAAGAGGTTCTATTTGTTTGGATAAGCGACTGTATGTGTGTGTGTGTGTTTGGGTGTGTAACAACAATGTTTTCATTTTCGTTTCATTGAAGAGCCAAAGTGGGTGGTGGCAGTACTGACTCTGTTAGTGGTTAGTATGCCAGCCTGTGAAAAGTCCGCTCGGGTTGTCTTGACTGTTATAGACCTTTTTTTGCGTTTGCTATGCCCTCACATCAATTTGTGTGTCGATTTTGAGGATTCCTCTTCATCCACTTTTGTGTGTGTCTATCTAGAACTGTTTGGCAGAGTTTATCCATTTCTATGTGTATGCGGGCGGTGCGACTTGGGCAATGGAAAGTTACTCTGTTTATTATCCTAGAGGCAGCGTCAAGGTACAAATATAGCGATTATCGAATTTTGAGAGGATAAATGGGGTTAAAATTGTGTGATTAAGGGGAGTTAAGGGTTGAGATCGACAAGGAGTCTTTGTTGGGGGTGAATAAAAAAAATGTGTTTCACAGGGGAGACAAGGGAAATTTAAAAAAAAAAGAAATAAAATTGTAAAAAGGATCGTAACTATTTTGGAAAATGAATGTTGGAACCGATGGTCGATTAAGAATAACTATCTGATTTCTCTCCCACTCGTTGCGATTGATTAGCGTGTCAATTAAGTGACAAATGGGATTATTAAGCCGACAACAAAAATTAAATTTTGTTCGGTTTTTTCGCTGGGGATTTCAATTTAATTAGGTCACATTGTTCGACTGGAATTAATCGCAGCTCTAATGGGGAATCGGTAATTTAATCTGGCTGATTTTTGTTTTCAGTGAAGGCAACAAATTATTAAATTATGCCCAGTCTTCGGAAGAATGCTGAATTCTACGCAATTTGTTCAGTTGCCTAGATGAAGGGGGTCATCTGTACATATACCGAGATGGCATGAGGATTAAAGCTACCGAAACGATCGCGCTATAATCAATACTGGCCGCTTTTTAATTTTTAGTAATCAGCCGAGCCCCGGGAATACCAATATCGACTCTATCACATTTAGTCCAAGACATACTAACATCATTCTCTAAATTGCTACCAAATGGTTGACTATTTGACGGTAAAAATTTGGTTGTCAAAATTAATTCATAAGCGGAACTATAGATGGAAGGTATTGAGTACCAAAACGTACATAGAAAGGAGAATACCATCCTCATGAGAAATAAAGGCGGCTGTCAGAAGTGTCTTCTTGGATTTATTTCCAAATCCAAATGTCTAAAAGATATTAGTCCTGACACTGTTGAATTAGATATTTTGCAGAAGATGAAGATTAGTGGTCAAAATTCTGGTCAAAAATGAAAATCATATTCCCTAATTTCAGTATCGCTGGAAGAACTATAGTTGACAAGAAAAATGTACGAGTTAACTGGGACTATAAATCATTGAAACAGTTGAACTCCTTCCTCTCATAATAAAGTGTTCTTAGCTTGCTCTTGATATCTAATCCTTATATTTTCAAGCATAGCATTCCCAGTTTCTTGGCTTTTAAGCATCTCAGCAAATATGTTTTTGGGGGTTTGGTGCCATACCAGGTTTTTCTCTCAGTGTTTCTCTATCGTTTTAAAATTGTGGGCCTGTTCTCGGTAGTAGTAGAGTTTCACAAAAATTCTAAATTTTCAATGGGTTAAGGAAAATTTTGTATCATTCAAACGGAATTTAAATGACCTTTCCATTGATGCCAAAATTTACATGAAGGAAGTTCAAATTACGAGTAGAATTAACTTTAGTTTTGTCAAAATACGTATGGCCACCCCTGTACAACAGTCGGCAATTTCAAAGGTTCCACATGAACTCCTTACAATTTAGCTAGTTTCGATTCGATTTTAAAAACGACGGTCATCATCGGTAAATATGCCGACTGAAATCCTAAACATTTTGCGAGTTTCCATTCAATTTTGGACGGCTGCCATTTATAATTTGAAGTAAAATTCGAACCAAATTGTTATTCGCTAGTTTGTGGAACGCGGATTATTGATGTGGATTGTGAATTTTGACAATTCGCGGCAAGGGTGTTTTCGTTTGCGGCAAAACGTTTGGAAAACGAAATTTCGTTATTTAAACTGTTTATAAAATTGTTTTCTTAATACATTTTGATGGGATAGAAAAGTAATAGATGACCTAGAAAAGTGTTCATGTGAACGGACTGTCAAAACTTGTGAATAGTAGTTCGTTCGTAGGTAATTGGTCGCTCTTATGTGAATGGTCCTTTAGGTATTGGCCCATGGCTGTTCCTGTTAAGATTGGTCAAAATTGGACAAAGGGGCGTAGCGCCTCCCATACAAACAAAAGCAATCCAAATAATATATCCCGAAGACGACCGAATCGATTGAGCTCAAATTTACAGGTGTTCTTAGGTATTGACCCGGGATAGTTCCTGTGAAAATTGGGCGTGGCACCTTCAATACAGTCGGCAAGTTCCTGAAATAAGTCGGCATTTCAATGGAAGTCACCTGGCTCAGTCCCAAAGTGCAAGATCGATTGTTTTTTCTTTAATTTATGTGACTGATTTGTTTCAAACGCTCATGTATTACTTTTTATTACATTTCAGTTGACTTAGGCTAAAAACATGGTCAAAAGTCGGATTTCTAAAACATGATAGAACTCAATGCAACCAACTGTTTATGACAGTTGAATAACTGGTCTATGATAACCCACCAACTCCCACGTCTTTCGCCACACCCAAACGGCACACGAGTAGTCGGAACTCGGTCGTCATTTAATGGACTCTATTGCTTTTTCGATGCATTCAGTTTTTCGATAAATTACATGTGCTCTTTTAGTTTTGTTATTCGGTATTTGTAAAATAATAAGATGAATTTATGCAAGATCGAGGTACTTTTTTTTAATAATAAGCATGTTAGATTTAATTTATAATACGCATAATTACTTTTTGTATTATTATTGTAAATAATTACAAAAATACCCTTTTTTGTTGTTAAAATATTTAAACCAAGATGTTTTTGTGCAAGTTCCGGGTGCTTCCGAGTGGTTAATTTTTACTTTTAATACACTTGAGCCCTCCCTGAAGAGAATAGCATAAAAAAAAGTTCCGCTTTTCTCCGCTATTTTGTTTACTAGACATTTAAACTTTAACCTATGCGTATATGGTCATATGCCAGGACACCCTAGAAATCCTTCTACCTGAGGATTCAAATGCGACAAAATCAATGTATTTTCGAAACAGTGTGTCTGGAAGTGAAAGTGAAGTAGAAGACGATGGAGATTCATTTGATGAAGAATCATCCGGCTAATTATTTCACCTAAAATATAATTTCTATTCCAAATTTATTTATTTTTTTTTAACTTTTAATAAAATATCTTCAAATGAGGAAAATGTATTATTTTATTGCATAGCTACCATTTTCATACAAAAATAATGTTATTAGGAATGAAAATTAATTTTGGCCGGTTTTTCGATTGAAATACTCCACTGTGCGTCGCCTTGAACTAGATTCTAAAGATTTATGGTTTTTCGTGGAAATCAAGCATTAAGAACTAAAATATGGTGACTTAAGTTTAAAGAAGGGCTTACCAACTGCCCAGATTCTAATGTAGTTCATATAGAGCAGTATTACGAAGTTTCTATTTTGTGTTACTGTGTCTCATCAAAAAAAATGAGATTAATACCCCGGTAAAAAATTTTCTTCGTGGAATCTCTTATGCCATCAGACACAATCGTGCATCTCACATCTATCTATAATTTTCACATGACTGCTTCTCTACTTCATGTTACCTTTCGGGAGTCTAAAATCATGCATTCTACAAAGTTTTCCAATCGTCTCTAATTTGCTTTCTCAAACCCAATCAATTGCAAATCGTCACTATTGTTCCCTTACATTACTCGACAATAATGTAACCTCAATGGCGCAACAAAGTCCACGTGCCTTTAAATATATGTACATTTCGTTCGAGTTGAAATCTCGTTTGATGTGCTCACGATTACCGCATCAGACAGAGAAACATGTTTCCAAATACGTTTTGATAACGAGCTCGCATGCATATTTATAAGTTTTCCATTAAAAATGGAATATGTCATGGAAAATCTTTGGAAAAACCACCCCTCCTCACCCATATTACAGTAGAAAAAAAAAAAATAAAACAAAAAGTGCGAGAAATAACATAAATCTTGTCCATTGAGGAATGGAAGAAGAAGAAGAAGAAAAAGAAAAATCTCATCGCTAGCTAGAAATGAAATAAATTTAAATCTAAAAGAATTTATTTGTCATGTACCTATTCCGTGTAGCACGGTACAAATAACTTTACCTGATTTGTTGTTTGGGCAAAGTCTTTAACGAAAAGCCTGTTTTGTTGCTTCCTTTCTCAAATACCACCGCCCACCGGAAGAACAACAAACAAAGGAGATTCTGACGCACAGGATACGTATCTAATCCCATAACGATAAATGACTTCTTCCATGTGTTGCAAAGTGTGAAATGAAGACAAAACAGAGAGAGAGAGGGAGGAAAAAAATACGCGAAAACTCAGTCGGCAGATTCGCAGGACATTAAAGATACTTTTGTACGATTTTTTTTTCTCAAACACTTTTCTCCCCATGATACGGCAGTTGGATTCATGTGTCTGACATCATCGAAGTTGAAAAAGCGTCAAGGATATTCAACAAAACAACTGGCACCCTCTTTCACGGTTCCATTAATTTTCACTTGATTCAACGCAATGTGTCATATATTATGGTGTTGGGAAGGATGACAACAGAAACACCATTGGTGCGTATATATGCTTGCAAGGAAAATCCTTTGTGCGGGTACAGCAAAAGCAACAGCACATGTGTGTTTTATTTTTCTCATTTTATTTTTGTAATTCCATCTCTGAATTCCCATGTTGCATTCGATTAAGGGAAGGGAAAGTTCTCCTACTTCACAAGGATATATAAGATCATCATTTCATTCCATTGCCCTTTCCTCAAAGAAAGGGTCCATTAGTGTACATATAGCACCTTTATTCAGTCATCCGTTTCTCCTTCGAAGAAGCGATAGCACATGTCGCAAGCCAATCAGTTTAAAGTGCAGAGGACAAGGAAACCCGCACTGAGAAGGACACTATGCTGGGCAGCAGTACTACTACCACCACAAAGGAGCATAATTTCTACGTGATGACATGCTGGGTGATGCATGCAATGGAATGCATTCGGAATGGAGGTCTTGCTGTACTAGAAAAAAATGTATCTTGAGCATGATCCATGATGAATGGTTTGTATGGTGCATCTATAGGGTTGAACCGGAGGAATGTGTGCTGTGCTGGGTGACGCTGCAACTATCTGCTTAACTTATTGTCTGGAATTCCTTGAGGAAATTGCTATGTCATATGAGAAATTAGACACAGAGGAGGTGAAAATGGGTTTCAGTCACACGATTGCACTTAATTGCTTGCTTTGTGTTGGGTTCAAGTTGCACGCGATATGCGAGTCAACCGCTGTTTGTAAGGGTGCTAGATAACATTTTTTATATCTATATTTTTATTAAAAACATTTTTAAGAAATGAATAAATGAATAAATGAATAAATGAATAAATGAATAAATGAATAAATGAATAAATGAATAAATGAATAAATGAATAAATGAATAAATGAATAAATGAATAAATGAATAAATGAATAAATGAATAAATGAATAAATGAATAAATGAATAAATGAATAAATGAATAAATGAATAAATGAATAAATGAATAAATGAATAAATGAATAAATGAATAAATGAATAAATGAATAAATGAATAAATGAATAAATGAATAAATGAATAAATGAATAAATGAATAAATGAATAAATGAATAAATGAATAAATGAATAAATGAATAAATGAATAAATGAATAAATGAATAAATAAATAAATGAATAAATGAATAAATGAATAAATGAATAAATGAATAAATGAATAAATGAATAAATGAATAAATGAATAAATGAATAAATGAATAAATGAATAAATGAATAAATGAATAAATGAATAAATGAATAAATGAATAAATGAATAAATGAATAAATGAATAAATGAATAAATGAATAAATGAATAAATGAATAAATGAATAAATCAATAAATCAATAAATCAATACATTATAAAATCGTTGCTTCTTTAATAAAAAGTCCCAAGATAAACATTTCATAACACAATGTCCTTGCGCCTTCTTCATACCATTAGTCGCAATAGTGATACAAATGGCGACACAGTTTCGCTCTCCAATGTCTAAATATATCTTGCACAGCTGTCCTTCATTTCTTACACTTGACTGTGCTTTATATCAGTGTGAAAAATAATTTATTGATATAACAGTGATTTAGGGAGATTTTCTGTGGAAAAATTCCACCCTCAGCGTTAATTAATCAATTCGCCTACTCTTCATCGACGAGTACTGTAACACAACACCCAACGACTTAATCAAGACGACATCGCATAGAGAACCAACCTAAAGTGTCCGTTTAATTTCACAGAAAATCTCTCAAAATTTACGCAGTCCATGCTGTATAAGTGTCTTAGAAGTAAACCAATTTACTCGTATTGAGAATTAGGCAATTTTGCGGATCATTTAAATGAGATTGCTAATTAATTCCGTGCCACTAAACATAATCCGTGGTGCTGGCAAATCTGCGAAGGGCGGAATACTAACTCCATTAGTAAACCCCGTACACAATCTAATGCAGGGGTGTGAGCCACTATTACCTGCTACCTACCATAGATTTATTTTTACGAGAGGAATCTTTCACTTGCTCTTGGTGAAAAAGTCGACTCATTTCCATGGTTACCCCTATTTAAGGTGCCAAGAAGTTTATTTCTCAAACGTTGCTCCATTTTGCACTTGGACTAGCCTGGCTTGGTATTTTTGCACTTTTTAACTAGTTTGCCCTAATTTGTTTGGTGGCCCCTTTTTTGCGAAGCAAGCAGCTCCTTTTCATCTTCCGTACTCTTGTATACTTTTTCAGCGAAGGGGGTTTTCGTAGAAGTTAACGTGCCTCAATGGATGTTTAAGTTTACACAGACGTGAGCATGAACACAAAATCGGTTTCAACATTGCAATTGGAAAGTAAGTTGGTAAGGGTGTGGCAGGGTTCTTGGTTCGAGGATTATTCAAGAGATGTGCGTGTTTAGATAACGAAATTTTGAAAATTTCCTGGTTAAGTAGAAACTTTCAGGATTGCATTTTGTTGTAGAAGTTTCACATTATATACGTTCATAGTCTTGTTTGGGGTTAGATACGAGTACTAAGTGCGATATGCATTCTAAGTGAAAAAGTGTTTTCTTGTTATTTTGAATATTTGGCAATGAATATTTGGAACATGTCTTGCCACATGAGAAGTTTTGAGGTGAAGAAGAGTTAAGGAACTGTTTAATGAGGTCGAAACAAGATTGTTGTCACAAGAGTTTCATTGAAGGGATTGTTTAATCTTAATTCTCCACTGTAAGAGGCCATCGTCTGTGTTGCAAAAGGATTGCCATATATTATAGTGGGCTAACATATATATGTAACCTTATTGTTTAGAATAGCCGGAAGACAATATTACTGAGTACACAATCTAGACTACATTTTGACTTAAACGTCTCATGCTAAAATAGCCAGAGGAAAATGTACATAGCTTCTTCAAATAAAGTGGTTCGTTTTAAGATCATTCGATGTTAGTAATCAAAAATGATGCACTGTATATTTTTAAATCGATTTATTAAACATGCTTGCCATACCTATAAGTATCTAACTTAAAAAACTTTATAATTATTGCGTTTTTCCACGAATAATAGGCACTTATCAAGGCAGTGGCTGGACTACTGTGCGAGGGTTCAGAATTACATCTTAAGGTTTTTTTTCTCGCGAACCTCTGACATACATCTGAGAGTATAACTGTGCGTTATACTGAACCGTTGGTTGCTCCGTTCTAACTGTACTGGTTTCGGTTCGGGCCTCTTTGCGAAGTGAGTCTTTTAATGCAATTATCAAAATTGTGAAAATGGCAATTGATTTGTTTACACCTAAAGTTAAGTCTAACAAGTGTAACAAGCATTTGGTTTAATGACAGAATCATAAACTTAAATAATAGGAAAAAATAAGGCCTATAAACCTTTTCGTAATAGAAATAACGACCCGGAACTTCTGAAAGTTTATCGGACGCTTCAAAAAGAATTTGATGTTTTAAATAAGTATCTTTACAGATAGTTATGTTCTTTCTGTCGAATCTAATTTAAAAGCCAATAGTAAACGATTTTGTAGCTTTATTAATAGTAAAAAACAATCTAATGGTATTCCGAACTGTATGCGTCTTAATAGTGTATCCTGATCTGATCTGCCAACCATTTGTAACATGTTTGCTAACCACTTTCAATCTGTTTATTCTTGTGATACCACCATACCTAGAGTCTCATGTAACAACTCAATGTCCTGTGATTTCGTAAATATCGCCAACTTAGAGTGTTCAATCACTGAACTTCAAATAGCTCTTTCTTCATTAAAACTAGAAAACTAGAAAAAATCGGGTATGGTTGGCATCCCGCCAATTTTAGTTTTTTTTTCTGTTTAGTTCTTAATTTATCTCTGCAGTCTGGAATTTTTTTGAAAGATTGGAAGTGATCGTTTTTAACGCCCATATATAAATCTGGAACGAGGCATGATATTAGCAACTATCGTTATCGTCCAATCTGTAAAATGTTTTCTATCCCTAAGTTGTTTAAAAAACTAGTTTGTGACAAACTTACATCTCTCTTAAAAGAATGTATCTCTCCGTCTCAGCATGGATTCATTACAGGCAGATCCACTACTACAAATCTCTAAATTTTTTGTAATAATGCCTTGAATTACCTTGAGAATGGCTTGCAATGTGATGTAATTTATACAGACTTTGCTAAGGCATTTGATCGCGTTAACCACAGAACACTAATTTCCAAACTGACTACCTTAGGATTTCACTCCAATATCCTAAAGTGGATTCATTCCTACTTAACGGATCGTATCCAATATATTCGCATAAAAGAAATGCTCTCGTCACCAATTTATGTTACCTCTGGAGTCTTTCTTTCCTTAGTTACATCTCGGGCAAAGGGATACAAGATCTTATCCGTTTTCTCAATTCCACAGGTTGGCTATAGGAACCGACCGGACCACATCCTAAACAATCACCAGAAAATAGGTTACACGAGTCGTGGTAAGATAACTGCACATCCTAGTGCTAATTGGGTTCAAGGTGAACCGCGACTACCTACCTTCCTCTGGAGTACCTCAAGGTAGTCGTCTGGGTCCTCTGCTTTTCCTTTTGTTTATTAATGACATCCCTGGCTTGTTTTTGAGTTCCCAATGTCTTATGTTTGCCGACGATTTGAAGATCTTCCGACTAATACGTTCAGTTCAGGATTGTATTCTCATCTCGAATACTGCAGTATAGTATGAAATCCATTTTACCAAGTACATTCTCTTAGAATTAATTTATTTATTTATTAATTCTCCTAGAATTAATAAATAAATAAATAAAAAAAAGCTTCTCATTTCAGCCGATTGGACTCGGCATAAAATTATACCAAGGTCCCTTCCATTCGTCCCAAAAATAAAACTCACGCAAACGAGTGGTTGTGAGAAGCTAGCCCTCTACGCGCCTGTTGCGCCAAATATTTAGACACTTATTACCAATGGTTTAAATAATGAAACATGAAAAATGGTCACTGGCGTTCGGTATCTATTTTTACATACAAGTTGAATAAGTTCCTACTACTGCATTCTCTAATCCCTGACATAATACGTTGCTATGCCAGAGATAGGCTGCAAAGTGCCATAGTCCAAGTGCTACTCTGGCGTATACGCAATATTTTTTTTTCATCTATCGCTTGGCTTCATTTAAAACATTTCGGAGTGCACTTCAAACGCTAAATGTATCGAGATGAATATTTCCAAGTCAGTATACCAACTGCAGACGTATCCACTCGATCTAAGTAAAAATATGTAAATGACGCTTATCCAATTGAATGTAATGTCCTCGCCTCATAACACCTCACTCCCTCTGATTATTGAATAAAATAATTTTTTTTTTATGAGCTATCCATTCCATAATGCCTGATAGGCAATATAAGTATAGTTGGTTGCCAACTGAACATAGCTGCCCTTGGCCTATATTTCGTAGAATTTCGCAAAAACAAAAACACCAACCATCATCATCATCACATCGCTCCTATACTGGGGGGAAATCATGTCGATAAGTCTGCACTCTCCCCATATCAAATTTCTATGGAATTTTTCCACATGAACACACCCATCGCCCTTGACTCAAATTTATTCCCCCAGAAGGACCATTGAATTGCCTTTGAAAATCCTTATAGTCGTTTATGGTCTGGTTGGTAGTCGTTTTTCATTCCCAATCACCTGGGCAGGCCAGGATTGCATAGGAGTTCCCATATTGCAATCGCTGCATCAGCCAGCTCTACTCAATATTCTGGATCGACCTGTGTAAGGTACACGTGTCCATTGATACCTCCATTGACTAACTCCGCATAAATTGTCATCGTCTTACTGCCAGAAAATAGAACGAAGGGCTTATGTGCACTCTCGACTTATATTCATGAATGTGCAGGGATACACTGGGTCTCTAAGGATACAATTATTTTGTACAGAGTTTGCGATGTTTAACTTTTATCACGTTCCTTGGGCACACCGAATATACGCTACATATACTAGTACTGTACCTGCGAGTGGTGTTTAGAGTACACACCCTCCACCTGAACACTTCCGAATGGTAATGCTCTGTGGCCTTGGTGCAGGCATATCGCTATCGATGCCAGAGCTCAATGTGTACGTGTGAAAGAACTGTGACCGAGTGGTGCACATTTAACGCTAACAATCGGTGTTTGGTGGAGGAAACGCTTAAATGCGCGAACGGCATGCCTTTGGATTCGTATTGCTGCAATCGATTCTCGATAGTGGATGGAAGGTTTATTTTTCCCATTTCTGATCTGGATTTTACCGATTGTCCTACTTTTTGTCAGATTTAAAAAGCACGTACAGACATCAATGGGATTGACTCTGGATGCTCTCGTGATGCATTGCATTCGCAATCATTATGGAAATATAAATTATCGCGGCCTAAGTGATGGAAGGAAATCAGTTGAATGAAATTTTAAGTGGGTACCCTGATTAACGGACATTGCATTGAGGCGCGTGATGTTATTTCCTTATTGCTGGATGGGTTGAAATGTCGTGATTTTTATATAAAAGGTAAGGCACTGACTGTGGTGACTGTAGCATCTGTGGTTGGCGTATGATGTAGTATGATGTCCATGTCCTTATGGATTTGGGTTAAGAGTTCCTCGATCCTGGCGATAAGCTTATTCCTTCCTACTCCGGAAAAATTATTGTATATTAGGCTTATGATCTGCTTTCAAAGCGATTAAATTTGTCTAACAATGTATAAGTAATGCTCATCAGAGGACCATCTGCGTTGTAGAGTATATTACATACGTTGTTCATATCTGTATGTCTATTGTTCTTGGTTTTTGGCCTATTTTCAAAGCGATTGTGTTCTAATTAATAGCTTACCAAATATACATTATTGCTTTTGGTATAACCTGCGAAGTACAGTTTTTGTTATACTATTCCGTTTTCAGTTGGCCATTTACATCCATAACCATTTTTACGATGATAATTTTTTGCAATATAATACGCAAATAACCATCCAAGTAAATAAAGTCAAATCCCTATTAGGAACCTGTAGAACCTATTATTTCCATAAAAAAAGGCTTAATGTCCTGCCAGATAATAGACTTTCAGTGCACGCTTGTTGCCAACTTGGCCTTTGATGTTTATTACTTTACATCAAAAACGAATAACACAGTAGCTATCCATTTTAATTAACCACAAAATTGCGAATAAAAAGTTAAGTGATTCTTGAATGTCCCCAGAGTCCTTCCCTTTTTTTCCCCATTTAATTTTCAATGTAAGGAGGAAAGTTTTTTCTGCAAATACAAAAAAGGCTTCCGCAAGTGCGGCACCGACAGTGAAATCACAGTTCCTTCCTTTAAATAGGTATCCCTGAAAATAAAAAAAAAAAGATCAAATAATCAAACACCAAAACCAAACCCCCTCGTAGCATAAATCATGCAATCAAGCTGATGGCCGACATTCGTTCCTTGTGGGACATTATTTTTTTTTTATTTGTCAACCGTCTTGCTGGTATAAATTTCTTTTGCGGTTTCCTTTTTTTCACTTTCCCTTGCAGTCCGTTTTTATGATGGAAAATCAAAAAAGCTTTATCAAAAATAACAAAACTTTAGATTTTCAGTTTTGAGGAGTAGTAGGTACAAGAAGAGAAGAAAAACAGAAATACGAAGGAAAAACCAAACTCTTCCACATGACCCACATTCTTCGTCGAATTCATTTTATATCGCAATTGCAAACTTCCGGAGAGAAATATTTCAAAGCAGGATGAATAAAATTGATGTCCTTACTCATATACAATATTTTGTGTAGAATCGGTTATGAAAGCGGAAACTTTGTTATATTGTTCAAAAAAAAATTAGTGACCGGTTTACCATGGCCTAGATACAATCAGTAGCATGAGTCTTAAAAGAATTTAATCTTACCGATAAATGGAAATTACCTTTTAAGTAACAACTGTAGTAGGTACTAACACTACTAACTACTATCGTAGAAAAAGTTGAAATGGATTTTTTTAATCTCGTGATGATTATTAATGTATTATTTTCTTTATAGCTAAGGAGGATATCTAGCAATATATTAAACCCAACCAAAATGATGAAAAAATTCTTTTAAGTCCTTAACCGAATCACGGACACCCCAAAACATCACATTTTAATTCATTTCCCAGTGAACTGAAGAAGAACAAAAATTAGAAGTGAAACCTCCCCGGTGGCGAGAAAAAAAGTCCTTTCATTGTTTCCGACTACTTTCGGTACAAAGAGAGAGTGAGCTCCCTTACCAATGGCCAGAGTAAAGAACTTAAAGTCAACATCAAATAATAGAAATCCAGCACCCAGACTGTAGTGCTTCGCCCTAAAGAGCGACAAGGAAGCAACTACATTACAGACCTGTGTGTTGAACATTGAAGACAATGGAAATAATTAAATTGTCCTCGTTTTATTGCTTCTGTGTGACATTTTTCAGAATAAGTGCCTCAGTAGCAGTCAACAGAATCATGGCCGTCGACAATCTCTTGATATTACAAAAAAGTTCCGCTCAATACTTTCACTTGCATACTTAACTCGGTTACGGTTCCACTTCGTATTATACTCAGCATATATTTATTTCGCAAAAAATCAGCCACAGGAACGATGACAAAAATATCTTTTGGTCAGTGGCACATCTCCAAGGGACTCTAAATTCAATTACAATGGGGATTCAAGGATTTCAGTATAGTAGATGCTTTTCGTCAGGGGGAAAAAAATTACAAAAATAGAACTAGGACAATCACATTATACATTTTATTTATGAGTGTTTCCTGCTGCTGTTGGTGGCGCGGCGCTTATACCTACCTTGGTTGGACACATTCATTTTAATGTGAAATAGATTGGCTTAGCAAATTGGAATTCGTTGTGGTTTTTTGATGTGAGGTACTAAGATCGGATTTCGTTGTTTTGTTGGGACTAATTTTGCAGACGTAACCCACAGGTCAGTAGTCCAGATATGTGGCAAAAAAAAATGTCCTTCCACTTGCATACCACTTGCAAAATGACCATCCAGAGTATCTGATTGAAAACCGAAACCCTATTAGAAATTCAGCCTACAAGGGCTACAAGATGATACGAACTTATGTACATTCGAAACCACTGCACAGTACAGGCTTACAGCCATAAACACCTTTTCATTATGCATTTCATAGAAGATAGGTGTCCTAGTGTCATCAGATATGTACAGGTAGATACACTGGCCGAATGGAATATTCTCACAGATTGCACTTGTGAGGGCAGAGGAAACGCTATGCCTGCGTGTTTCTTATACATTTCAGATACAAAACTTCTCGTACTTGATACGGTCGGAGTCTGCAAGTGAATGCTGGATGAAAGTATCATCGATGATGTTGTTTATATACCTAGCAATGGTTTCAATTATGCAATCAAATGTGTAACTTGTCAAATTGTGCATTCACATAATCAAATATATATTTGCGGTAAACATAGTGATGAAGGATTACCTTGTTATGTAGCTCGGCTACCTGATTAGAAGTCAATCTTTAATTTAAATTTGATCAACATTTCGGATACACTGGACATAAGAAATTGGTATTATTACTAATTCATTTGTATTCAAGTGTGAATTTCAAGTGTGGTCAGTAACTGATATCACCTCTTGTCCAGTTTGAAATACAAAACAAAATTGTTGTTATTTTAGTCTCCAACCCCTTACAGGTAAAGAATTCTTCAGAAATTACTTTAACTGATGCTAAAGATTTAGATTTTCTGGAATGAGCTCAAAAATTATCCGATAAAGAGCCTTAGTTTCAAGTGGCTTCTAGTTATCACAACTGTTACTAACAGAAGTATGCATTTATACAGGAGCTATGAACATCTTAATAATTAGGCGAAGAACACGTTACTTGATGGAGGTTTAAAGGTCGATATCAACAGGTGGAATAGTATTAACGTCTGAATAGTATCCAGATAGATTTGACTGAAACTAGACGCCAAAAGAACCAAAACATGTTTTTCTATATATAGGAACAAAATCAGCTTCATTATGAGAGCATTAGCAGTAAGCGGGACACTGTCTGATATTCAAGCTTCCCGCAAAATGGGAGTTTCCTTCAACAATTTCTTATAGAGCGACTAATATGCATACCTAACGCTCGTATCTATCCTCTTTTTTAGGGGATTATCCCTTTTTTCGAAGTCAAAGAAACTATCCCCTGAAAATTTCCAAAATCCCTTTTTTATCCTATAAACTCCTCTTTTCACCATAGCAGATTTCTGGTGGAAATATTCAAACATCTGCAGCCGAAAATAGTGAGCGCAACGAATTCGATATGTTGGTGGAATGAATACTTTTTCCGCGACACAATTGCGACAATTTCCATATAAAATTATCCATTGTGACCGTCAAAATATTTAAGTTGAAGACCAAAAATTATTATTGGTAAGGCCCTTTGTGCTTGCGTCGAACAACAGTATCGGTGGAACGAGTCTTTTCTGCGATGACCAAGCCTTGGACCAATGAAAAAGCTCGATTGCAAATAAAAACTTTAAAAGCAATTATCACAGTAAAATGTAATATTCAGTACTCAACTCATGCATTGAATTCTACAAATTTCTGAAAACGAAGCTTGAATTCCTTCGTTCAATCGCTGCAGAAGATAAATATAAGAAGAAAACCAAAAGTGGAGAAATTATTGCTATCGAAAACGATTCAGATGCGAATGACGACGACGGTGATGATGGCACGTTGGTTGTTTATTAAACACATAATGTAATTAAAAAATAATAACAATTTATTAAACACAATTTACATTAATTTTTGTATTGATACTATTCTTGAATTTCATGAATTTCAGTGCGAAAACAAGTTAAAAACTTATCCCCTATATATCCTCTTTTTTAAATTGCGATATCCCTTGCAATCTCCAAATTTCGGGCATTTATCCCCTTTTCTGTCCGCAAAAAGATACGAGCGATATGCATACCCCATCAATTATCGGAGATAAGAAGTCGGG
Organism: Cheilosia scutellata; assembly: GCA_955612985.1. Classification (NCBI taxonomy): domain Eukaryota; kingdom Metazoa; phylum Arthropoda; class Insecta; order Diptera; family Syrphidae; genus Cheilosia; species Cheilosia scutellata. The sequence goes on from OY015314.1 coordinate 55,278,945, forward strand.
TAAATTGCTTCAATTACCCTTTACTGTTCCGCAACAGACTTCTCTTTACAGGCCGACTGTCAGAGACTATAAGCGGTGGCATACGGTTTCGGTCATCCTTCTAAAACGGCGTTAGGCAATAACGCCCAAGGAAATAGCGCCCAAATCGATTTTGAAATAACGCCCAAAAAAAACTCGTACAATTTGTTGTTGCAAAATATTTCGTCATTTTGGATGTTATTTCCTTTCCAGGGTTCTTTTTTTTTGACAAGCAGTAAAGCCCAAAATAGTAAGTGGAAATGCATAAACAGTGGAATAAGTATGAGGGCATGCTGCCCCCTGCAACCCCTCTGCTTGGCTTTTCTGCTGGATTTTGGAGTAGGTGGGAGTTCGTACTGTAAAAAAAACCTTCAATGTATGCAATTTTGCACATACTCCACATCCGACAGTAACCCCAAGCAGGGGGGTTGCGGGGGGCAGCATGCCTTTTATGACTGTCAGAAGACTAACTCCATCGCTCTTCTCCTTACAACCACACGATCGCTGGCCACTCCCTCTTTATTCGAGAGGGTAGTTTTTCCCTTTCAATGGCTGTTGTTGACTGAGAAAAGGGATCATTTTTATTCCTCGTGCAATGTCATACAACACTTTGTTTTACCGAAGATTAACCGCCACCTCGATGAGCCTTCAGAGCCAATCAGTAGTGCGCACATCTTTTCAATCAACAATTTCTGCTTCACCGTCCTCCGACTGTCGTTGTCAAGCAGAAGGGTTGATTGCTTCAAGTACCCACTTCAACTCCACATCAGTTCGAACGTAACCTAAGGAGAGCACCTTGAGCGGTTTATTAGCCTACTCATTAGATTAGGCTTTACTTTTGGTTTTATGTATAAGTACGGCTTGATTTGATGATAAGTGACTTCCGTCCATGTTCGTAATGTGCAACATCAATCAAAACTAAATCGATAATGGCAATCATGGTGGATGGAATGAAGTCGACTCTTTTTTTTTTTTTTGGATAAAAAAAAATAAATAGGCGGCGCAACAGGCGGTAGACACCCAAGGCCTAGCATCTCGCAACCATTCGTTTTGTGTGAGTTTCTATTTTTGGAACGAATGGAAGGGACCTACAATTTTATGCCGAGTCCGAACGGCTGAATTGAGAAGCTTTTTCAGGACAGTCATACTCTCGGATGTTTGTCAGACGTTCGCGAGAGGTGGCGCAGTAGAAAAAACCTTAAGATGTAATTTGTGTTTTTCCGGGGATCGAACCTGGGATCCCTCGCACAGTAGTCCAGCACACTAACTACTGCGCTACTGCGCCCACCCCCCTTTTTGGATAAGGGCTCGAAAAATACCATCTTTATCTGGTGCTTTGAATATAAAGATATGAACATGTTTAAAGTTATTTAGACAAAATATTATAAAAAAACAATTTTGACATCAAACAACCACGGTTACCTTAGCCGCCAATAAAGCCATGGTCATTAATTGCTCTTTTATATTCAGCCTATAGCGTCAAGAAAAAAATATTTGTAATATTTTTTCTGTTTTTGAGATGCTATTATTTTTGAAGAAAAAAAAGAGTTGGACTTACAGAATATTTGTGTGGCAACCAGTCCACGAGACAAAGACTGGTGCTGAGCAGAAGAGCTTGATTGAAGCAAACCATCCTACTGCTTGGTACCGAAAAAAAAGGTTTTGTCGTTCAGGGAGAACAAAGACGAAGGGTGCCCGCAACAGTCCGTCTATTGACGCTGACGAGATGTTCAAAGTGTCGAAATGAAGTTGAGTTATGTTGTCAGCTCCTCCATTTCGTGGTTAGTCTTCGGCGAGGGCGAAGCAGTGACCGAATCAGTCTAACCCCTCCGCTGGTAACCTACGACAGTCTGCTTGTAGGGAGGGTGGATATTAGAGATCAACTTGTCAAAGTGAGGTTGAACTATGTATTCAGCTCCTCCCTGTGGCGAAACAGTCTAATCGGTTCTTGTAACTTCTGATCTGACGGTCGTTAAATAACGTTTGCAGTTTCTTTTATAATTAAAAAGTACCACGCCCCTTTGCCTGATTCTGCCCATATTTTATTAAATGCTTTCTGAAGTCAATAAACGTCTATTTACCACATTTCAAGGCCTAAACTGACACAAATGTCAAGATATATTGTGATTTTAAGTTTTGGGTGTTCAGCGCCATCTATCGGAAAACTTGAAAACTTTTGATCAACGTGCACTGTTCACTTCATTATACGGATGTATTGTGTATTGTGTATAATGTTAGCTTAATGGACCGACTAATTTTCATAGAGTCTAGTAAAAGTGTTTGCAATATATTTTTGTATTAGAGATGCTACCAAAATTTGCCGCAGGAACATTCTCGGGATATTACCGAGGATTGTCTGAAAATTTGGGCTCAATCGGTTTAGTTGTTTCGGTGTGCATTGCATAAATAAAGGATGTACCATCTAATGGTTTCTTTTTAAATCATAGGTTATTTTGACCCTGACAGCTGTTTCCCGCTCGAAATTTTGACAGAAAGTCAGTATCATACCTCCGTGGAACGAAATGATGTGCTCTAGGCTGCTGGGAAATACTGAAAACTTATTTCCAAAATGAGTGCTGTGTACCTCAAACAGTGCAAAAGAAGTTTCTGAAGAGGCACATTTTCATCTCGGCGGCTATGTCGATAAACAAAATTGCCCCATTTGGAGCTCGGAAAACCAACACGTTATTGTCGAGTAGCCAATGCATCCCAAGAGAGTGACAGTTTTGTGCGGATTGTGGAGAGGTGGCATTATTAGACCATTTTTCTTGGAAAATGAGGCTGCGAACAACGTTTCGGTCAACGGTGGACGTTAGAAACCATGTTAACCGACTTATTTTTACTGAAATTGAACATGAAGACATTAGACGATCACTGGTTCATGCAGGATGGCGTGCCATACCACACAGCCCATGCCACAATCGATTTTTTGCTCACCAAATTCCCAAATCGTGTTATCAGCCGTATTGGTGATGTCAATTGGCCACCTAGGAGCTGCACTTTGATCACTTTGGACATTTTTTTTTGTGGGGAACCGTGGAGGACCGATGTTATGCCTACAATCGAAAACGATTCAAGGACTTAGTCGGCTCTCATATCATCATCATCATTTATTTTGTTTTTATTGAGACCTTAATACAATAGATAATTTATGATTACATTATTTTGAATTCATGATAACCGACTTCAGTAATTGTATCTGGTTAAGCTCATATATATATGTACAATAGATGTTCAAAAAAGAACAAATATAAATAAAATTCTACATTTTAATTAATTATGTTATTAATTCTCACTTCCTTTCATATGTTTGCTCCCGACATATGTTCACTTTATGGCTTGAAGTGGCCGAAATTAAATCTATGACTAGAACTACTTACAAACTAAACTTATATATAGCATTTATATATAAGGAAGGATCTTATTTGGAAAAGATATAATGACTTAAAAAGCATCAACATTATAATAACGAAGTCTACTTAGTTAAATATATAGTATATGTATATAGTAACAAGAAGAGTGCATTATTTAAGAGTCAGTTGAGCTATCAATTAGATGACCAGTGGGAAACAAAAGTTTATGTTATTTATGTGTTTACAATAAGGCATGTATTTGGACACATTTTATTTGAAATTGCTATCCTCTAAGAACAGGCAAACTTGCTTTCTCCTAAAAAGGTAATTTTAAATTAGAACTGGAAATCGGTTCAAATAATGGTTGAGATCTTAAATTCAATATATTTATAGGCGATAAATAAAAGTGGTTATCTAGCACACTTTCATTTATATTTCTGTCCCAAATATCTTTTATAATTGGGTTCGGATGATTGGCGAGGGATTGTAATTTCGTTTTCAATAGGTTTACCATATATATAAATAGAGGTTCAATATTATTTTCTTTATATATTGTTGCATTTGAATACAATTTTTTATTCGCCCTTCTGTATTTTCCGCAACAGAATCTTAGTAGTTTTCGCTCAAAATTTTCCAATTCATTTGTTGCTGTTGGTGAAATACTAAACCAGCAGCCAAAACCATATGTAATTATAGGTCTAATAAGAGTCTTATAAATAAGGAGTTTGGTTTTATTTGAAGTGGAACTTGATGAAAGTAGTTGTTTGAGCATACCAGAGGCCATTTTGGCTTTATTCAACACTTCCCGGGCATGTTTATTAAATTTGAGTTTATTTTGGTAGCGTATACCAAGATATTTTGGTTCCGTTCTCAATGGGATTGAGACACTATTAATTGTTAGTGATAGCGTTTTACTCTCCTTGACTGCTTTACGGTGCCCTTTTCCATAAACGTTTCTGAAACATGTTATACTACTTTTCTCTGGGTTCAATACTAGTCCCCAGGAGTTGAGATACGATGTCAATCTGGGTACAAAATCTTTTATTTTGTCAAGTGCATCGTTTGGTCGTATTGCACTTGCCAATACCTTAGTGTCATCCGCAAACAAAAAGGATTCAGGCTCATTTACCTGGCTATTAAAGGGGAAATCATAAAGGTATATATTGAAAAGTTTTGGACCAAGTAACGATCCTTGAGCAACGCCCATTAAGACTGGAAACTCCTCTGAATATTCAGAAGCGATAGAAATCTTTGCTGTCCTACAACTCAAAAAACTGCTGATCATTCGTATAAAAGCTACAGAAAATTCGAGCGTTATCAATTTAAATATCAATCCATTGTGCCAGATGGAGTCAAAAGCGGACTGCAGATCTAAGTCTAGGACAACATATAACACTTTTTATTCCTTAGGTTTTGAACGATTCTATCGTTCAGTACCAGTAATGAGTGCTCTGTCGAATGATTTTTTCTGAAACCGAATTGGTTATTCGAAATAACATTTTTTTCATCACAGAAACTATCTAGGTACTCGGCTAAAACCCTTTCAAAAAGCTTTCCAATATTGGATAATAAGGATATTGGACGAAAATCTTTAATTTCCTTCGCACTTTTCTTCTTCGCTATATGAATGAGCTTCGATTTTTTCCATGCTGAGGGGAAATACCCATTATTTATGCATTGGTTGAAGATACAGGTAAGTGCTACATCGAGCGTGTGTGGGCATTTTCGCAATATGAAGCTAGAAATCTTGTCCAAACCACACGATTTTTTGCTGTTTATGTTCATTCTGTGAGCATTTACTTTGTTTGGAGACGTAAACGGTAGAGCTAAGTTGTCTGAGGTTGTGTGGTACGGTGTAAAGGATGTTAAACAGGTATTTGTATATCTACTTTTGAACTCATTGACTCTAAGATTAACATGGTTTGTTAATATTCTGTTGAAATAAGGTATCTTTTCTGAGTACAGGTTTGAATATACTGTCTTAAACGCAATTAGTTTATCAACATTATCCGAAAGTTCTTCTCCATTAAATGTTACGGATTCCTTGGCTATATTTGTACCAAAATACTTTCTGCCAGTTATTCTGTCGATTTCCTTAAAAGCTTGCGGAGAAGGCTTTATTTTTCTTAATCGTGACCTAAAGTCGTTATCGAGGTCTGTTTTGACTCTTTCAGCTATTATTTTATTGAGGCATTGTATCCTAGATGATAACTCCTTATATTCTAAGTTAACCCTGTTTAAATGCCTATGAAAAATTCTTTTAAGTTTTCTAAGCCAAATGGATGATATTGGTCCTAAGTCGGCTCTCATATTGGCAACCATCAACAAGCAACTGGCAATAGGAAACACGCAATATTATCGCTTACAGTTATTTTACATTCAATTATTAAATTAGAGATCTCATATTCACATCAAAGCAACTCAATATGATTGCTTCAATTATTATCGCTAGCGATACACAGCGCATGTTGAAAAGCAACATAATATTGCTTCCTAGTACCAACATTTGTGACTATTGACAGATTTGCGTATACTACGTTCTATAAAGTTTTGGAAAATATGTCGGTAGATTCTGTTTTCAGTACAAAATTCGTATAAGTTGTGGGAAAATATCCCTAATAGCTAGCAATTCCAGGCAATACTGTTGCTTCAATGCGAGAATAGGTTAAAATAAAGTTGCGTATTGCTTATTGGCAGTTGTTAGGTGCTTAGTTGCTTATTGCTTGTTGCCTCAATCTGAGAGCCGACTTAAGACCAATATCATCCAAGCAATTCGTGATTTTCTACAATATGTCTGTCAATACAAATTGTCGGTTGTCTCTCAATAAAGAGAGTATTTTCTATCTTTGCAAATTCCAGGATTTCCGGATCAAATTCCAAGCAAGGAGCATTCTTCATCCTTACCCAGCATATCTGTCAGCTAGACAATTAGATATAAATCTTCCCATAATAAGACCTCATTCTCATAGTTGTTGTCATGGACGGATTTAAAAACAAGCACTAAACAATTACTTCAGTGATTATGGTGTCCGTTTTACGACATAACAACATCAAAAACATAAGTCTCCAAGTCCAGCATCAATGCAGCCAACTGGCTTTATTACTTTCCGCAATCATATTTGACATAGACCCCTGCAACAGAATGCATCTACGCGAACTGTCCCCCAAATTGGTACCGCACAATAGGACGTCACTTTCTATCGGAATTCAGGTGCATTCCAAAATTCAACCGAATTTCCAATCAGATTTGCAAATTTCCCCGAACCGCTACATTTCTACTGCAGTTTTCGGTTGAACCGTCATCTCCAGCGATTTTATAACTCATCGGACGTGTACAATTTTAAATATTTGACTACTATATCCAGCCAGCACAGAGGAGGACCACAACTGAACGAGCTGTTGTCCTTTCTCTCTCAACTCACTGCTAGTGTCAGCGTAATAATCGGAGTCTACTCGAACTGTATAGTATGCCGCGGTGCACCGCTGCCATGATATTCATCCTCGAGTGAGTTTTCAAATACGCTGTGCGAATTATGCATGAGGAAACGGAAATGATTTTCCGTGCACCGATTACTCGTTTCGCGCGTGTATGCCTACACATAGACACGGAATGGCAGAATGGCAATGGCGCAGGGACGACATAAGGAATGGATGCGAATGCCTACCGGCAGAACGCTAACATTTTATCACAGTGTTTCCTGTTGCATATACAAACATGCCCGACTGGTAGGTATGTGTAGGTATTTGCTTACGATAACATATTTACCCAAATGGATTTGCAACCGTGCGATTGTCGCACTATAGGCATTCGATGGTGGAAGGTATATCCGCATTTGTTTGATTTATTTTTTTTTTTTTTCGTTTGCCTTTGAGGAAAAAGATTCGAGAAACTCGCGGCATGTTTGTCAGCGTGATGGTTTTTTGAGCCGAAATAATCGAAAACTGCTGAATGGCATCTGTCAAAGAGAACGCAGCTTTAAATATCCTCGAGGCTTAATCATAAAGTGCTTAACGTCAAGTGCTCGAGCCGGAGGGATTAACAAAAGTATGATTGCTGCGGATGGTGTGAAGGACGATGTCACCAGAGGTAGGCAGTTTTGCGAAGAAGAACGCACACTTTACTGAAGGGTGCTCTGAAGCGAAAGGGCTTTTTCAAAGGTGCTTCGAGAGTGTGTAGTAACCGCATGCTATCTTTGATGATGGTGGGAAAGGTCTTGTGCGTTCCAGAACGTATCGGTGGTAGGAAATAAAAGGTGTCTCTCATTCCGTCATTATTTTGCCAGATGTATGTCTATATTTTTGATGATGAGATGGTTGAGATGACATTAACGCTCGAAGCAAACTGAACAATTTTAAGAGCATTATGCTAATGCTTTACGTAACGTTGAGTGGTTCTTACGACGAGGAAAGGAGACGGTTTTGCTATGTTACGGCATTTATTTTAAGCCCTTCGGTAAACCCATATACCCTTTGAGAGCATATAGATTCTTTGAAGATTTAAAACCTGGCCGAACAGTATTTCATTCATATCCTTGCACTAATCCGTTTGTGGAGCTCTGTTTGATGTCCAATGTGATGGAAGTCAGTTTGTGTGTTGTTTGGTTTTCCTAAAAGGGTGAAATTGAATTCCGTGCAAGAGGAAATTAAGGATTTGTACGTAGGGCGTAGAGGTGCACTTAAGCCAAAGCACCTTTTGATCTCAAATTTGGCACAGAGCAAGGGAAGATGAACGAAGGTCATGATCTTTGAAAGAAACTAATTTTATGGCGCCTGATTAGTGTTGAGGCGTATTGAGAGGGTCTTTATGGCCACGGATCACTATTAGGTTGAAGGCAGATAAGTACAATTGCGGGTAAGTAGGTAAGTATAGTATCCATCACAGTATGGAAGATCTGACTTCTTATGCCTACCTAACGTGACTGTGCTTCAAAAGTTTCGCATCCGCATCTTTCTGTTTCTCAGGAGAATCGACCGCAGACTGCTTGTGGGCGTCCTTTCGGGCCACCAAGCTTTTGTCAAACACTTAAATATCTTTGGATTGAGCGACACCATCTGTCCTGCTGGTGGAGAGGACGACGATAGAGCGGAACACTTCCTCTGTAGTTGTCATGCCTTTGCCATCAGGTGGCGGGCCTTTGGTGCGGTGAGTGCCGAACATCTAAGCTCTTCATCACTGAAGCTCCTTCTCATCTTTCTTTGAAAGACGGGAAAACTAAGTACAGTAAAGTAAGGTGTCTGCTTGGCAGTACAATGGACCAGTACCAGTAGTTGTGTCTGAGTGCTCCATCGGATAGTAGCAACCTCCGAAAAAGAGAAAAAAAAAAACAAAGCCTAGAAACGTTGCTAATTTTACAACCCTTCCAGCTATACCCTAAAAACATGGCAGCCAAATGTGCTCTCAGACTAAGAGATAATAAAATTTGATCGACCGAATCGTTCGGTCAAAAGCACATACTTAACATCTTTGAGCAGAGCGGACTCTTGTCACTCCTTCTCTCGGACTACAAGAAAGCGAAATATGAAATTTGCCTTTGACTAGAAATTTAAAGTCTGCATACCGGACAGGCAGGATTGCCATGGTTTACCCTTCTTCACAGATGGCCCACAGACGGAAAATGGAACGGGAGCAGGAGACTTCTCAGAATAACTAACTATATCAGTCATTCATACCGACTAGCAAAGCAGTGCAGCATTGTTCAGGCAAAGATCCACGAGCGTAAGAAAGCGGCTCAAAACTGTCTTAACGAGGGAACTATCAGCAATGGAAATTACTTTCTGTGTGGACTGTGGGTGGACAGTGAAGCAGCACTTAAAGTGAATCTGGTAAACTCAAAAACTCCAAATCCGCTCTCTCGACATTAAGAGCAATAAACCATCTCACAATACTGTACACATGATGATGTGAAAGGAACGATGCAGCAGATAAACTGCGGCTATGAAATGTGGATATACTACAAGGTATATAGAAATACATGGTATGATATTGCGCATGTTTGTTTGCATCTCTCTCTTCAAAGTGACGTCACCAGACGACAAAACATAGGGAACAGATAATAATTTATTTAATTTGTTAACTATTCTATTACACTGAAAACAGCACACAAAACATTATTCTTATTAAAAATGAAACTGGGGCACAGAAAACTACCCGTATTTTAATATATTTTCACAGAAACGTTAAAATCGTTGTCGTCAAGTGACGTACATGCGCAGAAAAAACGAAAAATTAATCGCGGAATATCATACCTTGTAGTTCTATATACCTTGGATATACTACTAGCTGACAGACAAGTATACTACCAGCGTTCAACTTAACTAAGATTGTTGACTAAAGAACGATGGAACAACAGTTCCGGTTATACCATAATCCGCAGCTTGTGGCCCCCAATAGACACTAAAACGTCAAAAATCCTAACATCTTTTGATAAAATCCAAATTCGAGTACTCGTCGGGGTAATAACCAGAAACTGCGTCACTGGCAAACATGGCCAAAAGCCTTGAGTATCTTTAAAAATGAGTTCTACAGAATTTGCTGGGATGAAGAGGAAATAAAATCTGTGGAACATCTTCTGTCCTCTAAGAACGCCGCCACTCTTGTATAGGAGACCAGTTCTTTGACGATATCTAGCAACCTCAGGTTAATATCCTCAACCTTAGATTAAAAATAATGTTGGAATTAATCTTTATTCAAAAATAAATAAAATAAAAATTATATACGTCTAAAAGTGATACCTTCTCTACCAGATTTAAGAAGATTCAACAACAGATCCTAATGGTTTTGTTAGTTGCAGGTCATATCATGTACTATAAAAGTGTAAACACAAGGGGCCTCAATGGCTTCTGGGTGAAAATTGAATATATTGAATACAAGCTGCCCTTCTAACCTAACCTAACTTACCTCGCACAACGCAATACAGCAGTCACTTTGCACTTCAAAACCGATTCATGGTTATTTTGGGTCTACCCCGATATCTCGAAAAAAAATGTCGAAAGCAAAAATCTCAAATGTTAAAATGTCGAAAAAAAATCACGAATTTAAAAAAACTCGAAAAAAAATCTAGAAAGCATAATCTCGAAAAAAACTGTTTGGATATGGGGTGGGAGCATAAAAAAAAATCTCGAATTTATTTTTATTTTCGAGATTTTTTCGAGATATAGCTAGTCCTTCGAGATTTTTGTTCATTCGAGATTTTTGTACATTCGAAATTTTTGGATTCGAGATTAAAGAAAAAACTTTTCGAGATTTTTAGCTTTCGAGATTTTTGTCATTCGAGATTACGTCATGATCCCGGTTATTTTAGCTCTTTCTTCTAACTGATTGCACTCAGCAACTCAATCTTTTTCGACTTCCCAATTCTAAACTCCTTCTGCAATTAGCCTCACCAGGGATAAATTTAAGTGACTGATTTTGTTTTTTTTTTTTTTTTTTGCGTGTGGAATAATTGGCACCACATTTACAGCGACATGATTGCTGTCGCACTACTTGTCACTGTCTCAACATTTCAACCAAATTAAATGACATAACCAACAAACATTCGCAGATCTGTTACATTCGCGCAGCAATTCCCATTTCTGATGCTAGCAATCCATAAACAAATTCCGAATTAAATTTAACTCATGAGAGACGAAAAAAAAATGGAACGAAAAACGTTAAACTCGCTTATATTTTATAACAACTGTCCTCAAACAAATTTGTACAATCACATGGCAATTTGCAGTCCGTCACTTTTTGCGCTGTAGAGAAACGGGTAACCACTCCCGCACATATCATTTAGATTTAGTGTTGTCGCCCGAAAAAATGCACTATACCATCAGCCATGTGGGCCAACCAAAAAGGACACACACAGGGTGGGTGTGTGTTTTTGTTTACTCCTTCCAATGCTGCTGCTTTGTGCATCCTTTATTCAATCCAATTGTCCAGTGTATCTTGTTTTTAAATTTCTGTTTTGGTTTTGTTTTATTTTATTTTTTTTTTTTCTAATTCTTTTTTATCGCCCGCCTAGGAGAATGGTGCATTTTAAATGGACCATATAAATAACGGCTAAAGCAATTTGTCCGGCTGTCAGCAGCAACAACAACAACACCACCACCACCAGAACCACCCGACCAGCAGTTTCAAATAGAATAGGACACACTGGATAAAACTTTGCAAACGAATTAAACAATTGCCAGAGAATGTTTTGCTGTAATTGGATTCCCACATCACATTGCAAATATAAATTGCACTGGGGGCCAGGTTTCCATGTCTAAGGTTGGATGCTCCTTGACCACGACTGCCGTATATACAATACAAAACAAAAGGCTAAGAGTCTCAAGTAATAACCGCATCATACTCGAGATGAAGGAATTAAAATGCAATTTGACAAATAAATTTCCAAGGAATACGCAAATACCCATTTGGCTCATGTTGCATGTCCTTTTTGCAGAGGAACGGGCGGGTGGCAGGACAATGTGGACCATGAAATGATTTAGAATTGAAAAAGCCAAGGATGCAAACCTAAATCTTGTCAGTTCATCCACCCATGGTGGATAGGAAAAAGTAATAATTTTTCCAAATGTCCTTCAGAAGGACCTGCTGCCACACAGTGGGTGTGTGCGGGTATCTGCTTTAGTCACTCATCATTGCCATTGCCGAATGTTCATGTCATTCGTGTATCATGCACCAAACACACACAGACTCAAGTAGCCTCTATCGCTATCCGGAAACGGAAGGAAGGAAAGGACCGACCGACAGCCCAACCGACGTGTAGACGAACAATCTACCAAATGTCCAGGAACACACTGAGAGCCATAGAGACAAGCAAGACAAAAACCTATTTAACATGCAAAGTGATGCAACCTACTCTGACGCGCTCAACGTAAGTGAGAATCCAATATGGATGGAAGTGGGCGGCGTTGTTGGGTGGGGGCGAATAGATGGATGCCGCACACAGTGGTAGCGCAGAGTAGTGCAATTCTTTATTCATGAATTGCACCCAAGTGTACACCACCAATGTGCCATTGTAAATGGCTGTTTGTTATGGCTGAGCCTTTGTGTCTCTAGGGGGGGAGCAAACGGAGCAGAGCTCCCATACTGACTGTAGTATGTGCATGCATGATGTCCTGGCAGCGCGCTGGAATCCTAATGTAACAACTTCTCGGCGATGTTAACTGGACTGCGCGCACACACAGTCAGTGTGCCGGGTGCATACGGCACAACATGCTTTGAGGGCTTCCGACCTCGGTATGTTAGGTGTCATCGTCTTGGAAATATTTTCCCATTCCCATATTTTTCCCGAGGTGGCTACAGTGAGGCGGCCGGCGACCAGAATGAAGTCCAAGAAGACAACAGACATCGGATAGTATTCCTGGGAAATTAATTATGCCAAAGAGATGATGCACCCGGATTAGGGTTGTGCAGAATAATGTGGACATGCACCGACAAAACTGTTTGTCACCACATTCTGCTATGTTCCCCATGTGGCTATAGTGGCTTTCGAAATTCTCAATGATTCGGCAAATCTGGATGACATGTGGTTTATCGTGAGCTGTGACAGTTGTTGTCATTGAAAGTGATTTGAATCGACTTTTTTTGTTCAAAGTGTCTTACATAGGTTATGGGTAAAGTCTGCCACCTGAGTCTCATCAAATCGCAGCCATTTCAATATCTCTTATGGTCGTCCTTTTCCTGAGCCCAAATGAAAGTAACTTTCTCTAAAAGCAGAGGATTAAGTCTGTGGCATTGCAGCAGAAGCCTAATTCTACCTAAGCACACCCTGCGTACCCATTTTCACTTTGAATTCAATAAAAAAAAGTACTCGTTCCGTACCTACCCCGATTTATATGCCGCCCTTGGCATTTGTAGTCCCATCCTGTAGTACCAGGGTATGGTGTTTTAAATTGAGCAAATATTTGCGCGATAAAATGCGAACCGAAAATCGCTCACCAAATTGAAATGCGATATAATGTTCGCCGCCCCAGTTTTTCAAACGACATAGACATACATACATGCCCACATATGAGGTACTACATACAGCCTTGGCTTTGGTGTGATGTCGAAGTGCAAATATTTGGGCTGGGTTCGCCTGTGTTAGGAACTTAACTGCCGACAACGCGCTACCATCGTGATGTTGGCAATTCAATAAATTAGAAACCATTACGATGATTTGAAAATGAGAAAAAAAAAAGATTCCGTCAAATTATCAAACAGCTAAATCAATGAAATCCTGCGTAGGCTTGAAAGAAAATTTAACGTAAGTTAGAATTTCATTTTGGCACAATTTTCATTATCGGGGGAGTAATGAATTTGTTAGGCAATCAGCTAATGTGTAGGTTCACAGAAATTATGGGAATGGAAGATTTAATGACGCAGGCTATACAGAATAAGAAATTTTCAACACAACCTAGAAGTCTAGTTTAGATATTGTGGACATCTACCTACTGATGAGCTCAACCACCATATCAAGGAGTTGATGCCATTTATATGTTCCCAATTCTTTTGACAGACTCTCTGTTTGTAGAACGTACTGGAGATGGCCACCATAAATAGTTCTTTAAAATGGAGAATAGACCCTACACCTTGGACTTGGATGGTGTAACTAAATTTGGTGCATTCGGTTTGCTGTGGTCCTCGATAAGTTGCAGGTCCAATTTGTGTGGACACGGAGAAATATAGAAGAATTCGTGAAAAAATGTAGCTTTTGTAATGTCTGTCTGTAAGCAACCAGCTTACTTCCTGCATTGCGGCCAATACTCACAGGCGACCAATCTCAAGTTAATGACAAAAATACAAAGACTAGCATGCATAGGGACAACCAGCGCCGTGAAAACCACACCTACAGCTGGACTCGAGGCAATTCTTAACCTGACACTTCTGGACCTATACATGGAGGCATCTATTACCAAAAGTGCCTTAAAGATTAGCCAACACTAGCACTTGAAATCTACGCGGTTTTGGCTATTCACAGATTCTAGGGCAGGGATTACCTAACTATGCGTCGCAAGATGGTACGCACAGGTCGCCTTCACACGACGTTCCATCAGCTTTTGAGCTCGATTTGAAAAAGATGTCGGGTCGGGTCGATGTTGGCCATTGTGTTTTGCTGTGCACAAGAAGTCGGCATTTTAAAGACTTCAACTTCTATGGTAACTAGCCAAATATGGGATAACGCTAACCCATACCCGAGCTGGCAATGCATCCATAAAAAGCTGTTTGGTGCCGATTTTAGACTAGAGGCGTCATTGCTTCGTACTTTTTCTTCTTTTACAGAATGATGCTAACCCATTTATTTTGGCCCAATTGAACGATATGGAGGTAGATGACATGTGGTTCCAGCAAAACGTGCCTACATGTCACACAGCAGACGCCACGATGGCCATTCTGCATGAACGATTTGAATGTATGGTTATCTCTAGCAGAGGTGACGTGAATTGGCCACCAAGATCGTGCGATTTAAACCCGCTTTTGTGGGCTTGCCTGATATCGCAGCTCAATGCGAATAAACCGCAATCAACCGATGTCCTTAAACCCAACATAACAAATGCCATCGCTCAAATTTAGACGGATCTATGCGGCAGACTGGACTACTCTGATCCGTGACAACGTGGGAAGCTGCGGCGGACATATGGACATGGTAATATATTCCATACAAATAATGTAAGGATTTCGTTAATAACTCGCACACAGCTTGTTTTATTCCTCCAATCTTCAGTAAGCTCAGCTTCTATATTCACATATATCTGCTTTGTTCCGTTGAGTGCTTTTCGAAAGGCGTCGCAAAAATATTATAACCTGTATAGGGAGTCGCAGAATGGAAAAGATTGGGAACCCCTGTTCTAGGGAGTCATTTCTTTTTCTAACTATATGTCTGCCTAGATCTGTACTTTGATAGACCATTTTCTTGCTTGACCAACTGGCGAGAAATGGGTCTGCAATAGAATATGATCGAGCACTTCCGTCAATCAAGCCACGACTCTGTAATCTTAGAGAATGAGAGAATGGTTTGTATGAAAACCAACAACAGGTGGAAGAACTAACGACCTGTGATATCAGGGAAGTTTAATAAAAATATGATAGAGGACAAAGAATCAAACTTCTAAAATTTGATAGGTCATCACTGTAGGGGCTCTAACAGGTCATAACTTCCTAAGAAACCATACAATAAGACTAAATCTCAAAGATGGCGATATATGTAGAGGCTGCGGAGAAGAAGAGGTTTGATTCTGTCACTTGAGGAACAGAAGTCATTACTTCCATGACTTACATGAACTTTCTGATGTTTCGCTTTTCGATCTTTACTGGTTTTTGGTGATATCAGGCATCGGGTAAACATAAAGGTGCCTGTCCATTTGAGAGTAAAAATGCTGCGAGCAGCTCTCAAGCAGCTCTCGATAGCAAACTCGCAAGTGTACATAGTCTTGAGAGTAGTTCGCGGAGAGTTAACTTTTTACTCTCGAGATTCGAGCCTTTTGAAAGTCACTCGCAAGTGGACACATGTTCTGATCACTATCGGAGATTAGCTCTCAAAATTCCAACACGGTTCGTATTTTGCGAGTAGCTGTCGAGAGTGGACATGGCAGAACAATGGATATCGGAGGAAATAAATCAACTCATAGCGTTACCAATACACACTCACGTACTGGTATGGCTTCCTTTCACGCTGGTTGGAACATAGTTAGAATCAGTGATGCCATTCTGACCGGATTCCGGTCATATCTGACCGGAATCTGTTTACTCTGACCGGAGAAAATTTTGAAATCCGGTCTAACCGTTTTTTGACCGGAACGAAAAATGTTTTTAACCGGAAAACCCTTTTTTGACCGGAAAAATAAAATTGCCCTACACTGACTTAAATAAAGATAGATTTCTATAATTTTAATATAACTTTGCCATACATTACGAACATGCTCCCAAGTTCAAACAGAAACCAATTTAATGCGAATAATGGGACTACAACATCACGCATGGAATTCTGCTCCGGGAGCAGGATAATAAATTATCTTATAGGCTAATTTCTTGTCGTTTTCTTTTGCTAGAATTTTGAAGAGGAAATTAAACAACGAATTTCAATTAATTAAAGTGTGAAATTCGATAAATCTCAGATTGGAGTTTGGTGAACTACTCTTTTCAAGTATCAGAAAATTATCCGAGAATAATATTATTTAGGTCAATTGACACACGGCCTTAGTACATGGCCGGGCCATACACGTCCTCCCATGACTTTCATTTTCATTAACGATTTGGCTAAACATATAAACCAGGCGTCATTGCAATGAAATAAAATTTGGCAGGTAAAATAATAGTGAAATTGAAAACACAAACAAATTTTATGGTTAAGCCAAAGTGGACGCCCGTTTTTGACGTCCTCACTCTATCAACGCAAATATCATGAAAATTTGTATCGAAAGCACAATGGTGCGAAAAAGAACGTGCCAGAATTATTTCTGAAAGTAGATTTTCTAAGCTATTTACCTTTCTCCTTTACTCACTCAAAATCTACCTGACACAACGTTCATTGGAAGGCGTGTATGGCCATGCACTAAAAGTGTATTTCAGAACTTAAAACATGTCATATAAAATGAAAAATTAGTTTCAGTAAATTTTAAACAAACGAAATAAAAAACAAGTTCACAAACTCAAAATTCACATATTATAAAAACGTTTTCTAAACATCGATACCTAATGCAGGTGAACATAACAATTCGTAAATTGTATAGGTAGGTATAGGTATTTTCTCTATTTGACCGGGTTTCAGGTCAAAAATGCTCATTTTAACTTTTGACCGGAATTTTTGACCGCATTTAGAAAATAAAAATCCGGTCATTCGGTCAGATTTGACCGGATCCACTTTTTTTTAGTGGCAACACTGGTTAGAATACATTTTAACTAGTAAAATAAATATCAAGTGGACACGGTTATGAGAGTACTCTTAGGGAATCTACTCTCAAAATGTTATCGAAGAACTCGCGAGATTAAAATCTCGAAATTATTACTCTCAAATGGACAGCCACCCGAGAGTAACTCTCGAGAGTTTACTAGTGATAGTGAAAGTACTCTCAAATGGACAGGCACCTTAATAGAGGGACTTCATAGCTAACAATCTCTAACATTAATGGTTAATGCCATAGGTCCACAAGCACATAATTGAATGTGGTACAGTATTGTTGTATTGTTGTAGACGCAGACGTCAAGCTCATGGCATGACAATAGTAGAGCAGTTCTGGTTTGGCGGTCAATATCGAAATAAAATAAGAAATAAAATTTGTTAAAATATTTTGAAAACGTGTTTTTTTCTTGAAATTTTGAAGCGCGATTGGAATTGCATGTGTGTGAGCTCAAGTTTCACCTTAGGTGACTTTTTGGTCGTTTGTCAGTTGTCACTCAGTATTACACACAAGCCCTAAACCTTTCTATACCATCCTCGACCTTCAAATAAAAACTCCTCTCCTTCCACTTCGTTCGGTAAAAATAACCACACCACACACAATTCTCATATAAATTTTCAAATTATCCAAACTTATTATCTGACAATATAATTGAAATAAATTTTGTTTTTATTAATTTCAATTCGATATCCGTTTGACATGAAATGCATTTAATTACGATATAGTAACCCAAAAGCGCTAACCATGTGCCAAAGCCGTTTCCTAATTTCCAAGTTCAAACTTCCTTCCGCCTATATAGCTGTTAGCTGTATACGGTAATAATGGTGCCAACGAAATGCTTTAAATACCACTACAACCGCAATTTGTGTGAGAGCCCAACACAAAAGTCAGCTTATTTAGGAAATAATTAAACCATATTTAATTCGGATGCGACAACCGCAGCCTGCCTATTCCGTTTCATTTTGACAGTAATAGTGCACTTATTTTGCGGTCACTATACTATTATAATGCACTTTCGAAGTCATAAATCCCGTTGGAAGGCTAAACACCAGCAGCGTGAGTGTGCGGTTGCTATTGCATTATTGCACTTAATTAAATTCATTGCAATCTAGTAGGTACTATCGCCAGCACAAGGCGGAGATGGTATAGCTATGAGGCTGAGCACTGAGGATAACCCGCTTGTTAATTAGAGAGAGATAGTGAATAGCTGTAGGTGCTGTTTTCATATATGGTGCGCCTAGCGAAGGACTTCTCGGAAGAGTAATCGTGGTGGTGTAGCCGCCGAATATGGGCGCTTTTCCCCAGACATGGTGTTGTTAAATGCGGTTTCGCAAATTGTATTCAACGAAAATTCTAACAATAGGTATCGTACACCAACTGTAGTTGGGTTTTGGGTACCCATATATCTACAAAATGTATCTGAGTCGAGCGGGTTTGTGATAGTTTTTGAATTGAGGCAATAAACGCTTAGATTAGTGGCTACATTTTCTATTCAACGCTGCGAATGGGTTGCGCATATGGACTTTCGAATATTTGTAAAAGAGGATGATCAGAAAAGAGTTTCTAGTTGGTCTTTTAGATGATGTTCGAGGTCAGTGGATCAGTATTAATTGCCCTCAATGGGAATAAACTTGACGAGGGATAGGTACTTCCTTCTTTTCATTTTTGACTTCTCACATTGTGTACAGATGAATTAAAAACATGAACCGTTCAAAGCTTAATTTTCAAATTTTTTCTAAGCTTTTTGGAAACCATCCTTATGAATTGAATCGCTTTTTCATCTCATTACTACATGAATTTGATGCATTGTCCAAGTGTCACTTCCATTCTACCAGTAAATATGGATTCCCCCCCAAAACTAGTATTTTTTTTTTTTTTTTTTTGAATTATTTAATGGCTCAGTTCGAAGCTGTGATATCGATAACTGCTCCAAAGACTGCTTGTCATATGCGATTTACAGATTTTTTAGGATACAGAGACGAAGACGATGCATATGGTTCCTAGGATACCCAAAACCCACCTTACTTTGAGTTAACTTCTTTGGCAGAATCACAGAATTGTTTCTTCGATACAAGCAAAAAATATGTCTTTTCTCTCGTTCTCTCTATCTCATAGTGGATGTTGTTCGTATCTACTACAAAGTTTTCATTTGACTTTCTTTAAGTTCCCTCATTTTTGGATCATAGCTGAAGACCTCTAGCCTCACTGCTCCATTTGTTGATGGTGACTATTTGACGCACATACCCTTTTTGTCTTCATACCATGCCAATAGGGCAGATCAAAGATAGTCGGATATAGTAGGGCACAGGGTCTCAAAGGCTCTGTGGCCTAAACTAGATCGGAAAAAATCTGCAGAATTATTAAAGCTCACCAGATCAAAGCTCCGAATGGCAATTCGGTACCAATTCGTACCCTCCGGGCACTGTCTTCTAAGCACGCCATGGGACTAGGTGTAACAGATACGGACACATGCAGGTATTGCGATTTCCGAAGACTTACATGTCGCTGAAGATAAAACTCATGTCCTCTGTGAATGTCAAGCTATTTCTCGGTACCAGGAGGAAATACCTTGGAAGTTACGTCTTCGACAATCTGGAGGAGGTTGGCCTCGCTAACAAAATTGAATCAATTTTTGGGTTTTGTATCAAAATTAATTGTTTGGGCGAAGTGGTTTAGACTTTTGACCGTTAAGGTTCCACAGGGATGGCGATGGGCAAAACATAACTTAACCTAACCTAACCTAAGACCGAACTTTCTCCATTTGCAAAGAGCCCATCTTCATGATTTCAACGAGAGACTTAAGGCACACGAAGTAACAGCCGGTGTACCCGAAGGCTCGGCGTGGATCTGTGCCTCAACCAACACGCCTCTCCAGTTAGCCCGATCTTTGGCTAACCGCCTCCAGTTGCGCACTTGTTGGTTGAGATCCCCTTCCACTTTTCGGCACCACATACAGCGAGGTGTTGTCCCTTCGGCTTGGAATCAAAGACTCTTCAGGACTTCCGGCCGAAGCGTTGGTGTCCAATCGCTGTACATGTCCTAGCTATCTTAGTCGACTCATACGTAACTTTCTGACCAAGTTGATGTCGCTGTACAGCTCGTAGAGTTCGTCTCCTCCAAAGACCGGCAACGCAAACGTGACCGAAAATCACTCGAAGAATTCTTCGTTCTTCCGCTCCATGCTTCTGCGCCATAGAACCATAGAACAGGGCTAGGATGATAAGTATCTTAGACTCTCCTTAGTATTTCTTGACAGGACTTTACTGGTGAGTTGCCTTCTTAGGCTAACAGCGGTAGGCCAATAGTGTTTGATTTCTCCTGGTGAATTTTAGTCACCTCTTACGATAGGCATACCTTACATTAAGGTGCGACCCCTGGACGCAGGACTTGGTGAATTCCAAAGTGATATCCCACTGTAACGTTTTGTTGCTTACGTGTAACGCTGCGTTACAAAAGTGTACCTAGTATGCTGCTATCATCTTACATCGTGCGATTGAATATTAACCCTACCTCTAAGAAAAGGTTGATAATGATTTAAATTTTTGCCCCAATATCCTTGTACATAATTCTAATATGTCCTCAAAAAAAAACTGACGTCTTTCAGGCGTTATATTGACCGGCAATAGGTTTCCTAATTTTTTTTTTTTTAATTACTTTACATTTTTGACATTAGTTGTTTATACTCTCCACTAAATTGATTTGACTTCCTTTTGCATTCACTTCCGCATTCGCCTCCGGAGTCCAATTGACTTTGCCTTCGCTGCCCATTGACTCTTGGGCATTGGAAATCCGAGTATCCGCATACGCACACCATGGTGAAAAGACGAAACTCAATATCTATTGTAAATGATGACCGACTTCATCAATGTATGGTATACCCTTTAGCATATGAGTTCAAGGATAGGAATAGGATCCAGTAGCAGGATGTGTCTGGGTATTCGTGTATGATTTCCAGCTTTCCTGGACTACTGTATGTACATTTGAACTGAGTGAGTTCTAATAACTTTCATCCTCATTTTGGTATTTTTTTTTTTTTTGCTCCCTCCGGATGATGGTGAGATTTATATTTTACTCGACGACATCCGAGAGAGGGAGAGAGCGCGCGCAAAATACCCTTTCGAAGGACACCCATAATGTACTAAATGCACACTGCTTTGCCTCGTCATATCGGAAGAATGGAAAGAAAATCCTTTTTTTCTTCTCATGAAATTTACTGCCGGGCAGAGAAGAAATCACTGGAAATGTGAATATAAAGTGAATTCGTGACTTGCATGCAAGTACATAATGGACGGATAAATTTCAGCGCACACACCCATTCGTATACAGAAATGTCTAAAGTATTTCATATCGTATATACTGAAACGGGAAATGCCTGCAAATACTTGTACAAATATGTGTATAGAGAGTGAACGAGTATTATTGCGAATATGAGCTGCGGAAAAGTACATTTTACTCGGTTGTTCGTTTGGTTTCGTTTTTATTTTTTTATTTTCTTTTCTTTTCGAATGCAGAATGGTGCAGCGGGTAAGGTTACACACCCTACTTGACTTGTCTAGGACTTGAATGTGGAAAAATAAAGGAAAAACGTCCGACTCCGAACAAGCTCAGTGCGCTCGTCATCTTTATTTACTTTAGGGAGGTTTACAATTATATTATTCTGGGGGATCATGCGGTGGCTTGGGAAAAACAAATGTTGTTTTGTGTTCTATAATCTAAAGGGAAGTTTCTTTGTTTTCATTTTGTGAGCGAAGTGGATGACTTTTGACAATATCTGCATTCGTTCAGTATATGTTGGTGAACAAAAGTCAACTTTGTTCGAGTTTAACGGAGCTAGAAGCTTAGTAAAATGCTTCGACGGACTCATCCCATTTCGGTGAGACAATGCAGTTCTTGAAGTTAGTGGGATATAGCTTTATAGTAGAATGCTCTTCGTTTTTGAGACAATCGAGGGGAACTGATCCTTTTCACAAGCAATTTATTAATTTTTCTATGAACCACTGAAGCTTTACTGTGGAATTTTGCAAATTTCCAAGAGACTTTTAATATTTTTATAAATTTTTATAAATTCTTACTAAAAACCCTTCCTACCCTTTTTCAGTATATATGGAAAACTATTTTTATTAAATGGTTCACTTGGGAGTAGCTCTTCCATATACTTTTAATCGTTCGAAGCTTCATTTCGCTAGTACAGGGTGCCGCCAAAGTGACATCCTATAAGTAAACAAAAAACCATAACTCCTCTATTTTCAATGCATTCTCTGTGTGGATAAAGGTGGTGCCGGTGCTCACTTGAAAGATATTTTATTCCGGGTGTAAAATGCCCAAGTACCTACAGCCCACAAAACTCAGGATCTTCCACCAGCCATTCCAAACTTGACGGTTTGACGGTCCTCATACTCGTAGTTGAAAGATAATGGATTTGATCTAACCTTCTCACCCTAAGCTTTAGGTATGTAGAGGACCTGATGATAGGGATTTAGCAGCAAATACGAGTTGGAAATGTTCGTTTAAGATAACCAAAACACTGAAGAAAAGTTGCTACCAGCTATGCTACCAGTGGCCTATTTCACCAACTTACAAATTTGTATTGACAAGTATTTTTTGACAATTTTGTTAGAAAAAGAGACAAATTCTGTTTCTGATTTTGTGAAAAAATACTTGTAAATACAAATTTGTAAGTTGGTGAAATAGACCACAGCTGGTATGTGCTACACGGTCACTGTGAGTCACACCAGCAACGAAGGAATATCATTTCGGTATTCAAAAATCTCATAAGTCATAACCATACGTAAGAGTTGAAGTAAAGGCCGGCTTTGACTCCAAGTTCGATCCTTTTGATAAAAGAATGACCTAGTTGACTCCAAATTGGCCCACCCTAATCAATACTACAAGATTGAGATCGAATAAGACCCCGAGATCACTACGTGTTTTAATAGGACTTCACTTCACTTCAGATTTACTTATATTTCAATTCCAGCTTTAACACAAATGGCTACAATCCTGTCAAATGCGAATACTGAAGTTTAGTCTAAGAGGGTCATAAAATGACCAAGTCATCAGCGAAGAGCAAATGCCGTTATTATAGATCTCCCAATTTGAAAGGTGTTGTGTTACATTAAGTCTATATTATAAGCAATTGAAATGGAGAGGAGACAGAACTATTCATCACAAGGAATTCGTGCCCCATTTGGAGTCACAGTCAATTCGGGAATAATATATGGACCGTACTTATCTAATATCCCAAGATCAGGATACTCAAAGTAAGGTTGCCTATTTAGCGCAAAGAGGTGATTCAGCCCAAAACAACATCATTTTCTCAATGTACCGCAGGTAAGACTAGGTCTAGACTCTAAAATTAGACGGGTCAATAAGTCGCTGTCAATTGAGATAAGAAACACTCTTTTCGGGAAAAAAAATCCTTTTATTTTTCAACATAGCCTCCTTTTAGCTCGACAAACCTCGTTTAAATTTTTTTTTTCAATTTGTTTATACTCGAATGATATGATTTCTTGAGGCTCTCAAAATAAGTCGCCATATTCAAAATGAGAAGCAAATCCTAAAACGATATCACTAACCTGTCCATATCCCAGAGTTAACATTTTTGCTTTGAAGATCCACAGTAAGGTTCTGCGTGAAGAATGTAACCATTGTTATCCGCTAAACATCAGAACTTCAATGAAACCAAACCTATTGGGTTGACCGTGAATGAATTACTTTGACCCATGATGACCAAAGTAGGGAATAAGAAAACCACTGAGACCCAATTTCTTAAAATTTGAATTTAGTTCAAAATGGGTCGACTTTTATATTAGCGATCATGGAAATCAATCCATGTGCAAATACCGGATAATATCTTTGAAACCGATTTAGTCTGATTGCATTGGATACAAGTCTAGACAAACAATCGTCATCTTTCTTCCAATACATACGACGATTTGTCAATACGTGGTAGCCTCTGAGCAATAAAATACCAAGAAAGGCTTTAACTTCTTCTGTATTGCACAATTTGGTTCCCTTTTTGATCCTGTTGGATACTGTTTAGCAATACTTTTGATGAGATTCTTCGAAAAACATAAAAACACCTTCGGTCGGGGTTTTTATATTTTGCAATAAAACCTCTTCTAAAGCGTGCTTATCACTTGAATCAAAAGGAGGCAAGTTGAACTCTGGCATACCTTTTCCCCATGTTGCTGAAGGCTTCTTTGGGATTTTAGGTTTCCTTTTCGGATGCTCTTAAGCAAACTGCGATAATTCACCTACACGTCTAGCTCATCACTATTACCTAAATGTTCAACACTAGGCAGAAATATTCCTTGATTAACATTTCCTCCTGCCTCGGTATCGGAATGGTCAGAATCTTCATCCGTATATTGATCTGCAGTTTCGATCGACGAAATAATAGAAATAACAGGTCCTCCAACTTCATTAAAATCGTCCAGGCGTTAACGCTCCTCTAGCACTTCCTCAAGTGTAAGTTAACGCTGGGTGGATGTGCAAAAAAAGATGTCCAAAATATGTGCCAAAATCCAACAGCAACACATGAGACACAATGACCAATGGCTATAATGTGTCAGTGAAAAAAGCTTAAATTTGTCATTTTACGTGTCATTCGTCATTAAATAACTGCACGTCTGTTTCGCATGCGTTCCTACATGCATCAATGGGTGCACATCTGTTCGAGGCATAACACATCTGCAGTCATACAAGGGTTCTTCTTGCCCTAGGAAGGGGGCACATATTTAAAGCTGCAACTTTTACATTGAATTCATTTCAGCACTTGTTACAGCAAACGTCACCACTCACAAACTTGATGAGCAAAATATTACGTATACGCCCTACATGCCCAATTTGTGTAGCAAACGCAAAATTGTTTTCCTTCTCCCGAGATGCATATACGATTTGCGAACAAATTTTATAGAACAAGTGAACCAAAACTAATTCTCCGTATAACAAGAGCAAGAGCAACCTATATACGAAAACACTCTCTAAAACTGAAACTAAAACTAAAACTCTAAATTTGCTTCAATTTCTTCTCGTTCGCTTATTTGCATAATTTTCATTTCGCAGTGCATATTTTTAGGATATAGCTATCCTTGTTGCAAGCAACCCTGAACACACATGTTCTGAAATACTCCTACCACACCCACTACCAGTTTAGCTTACAAACTTTACACGCCATTGGTTTAAGCTCAATTGCATTTAACATGTTTTCACTTTGTCCGATTGTTTTAGCAGAGCAGAGCAAGTTGTCCTCCAGGACACCACCGGTAGTTGTTGTTGTCATCGTTGATATGGACATTATTTTGTGTGTGCTTTAAATTTTATTTTTAATTAAAATGTGCATATATCTATTATGCCTAGCCTGTAGTGGATGTGTCGAAAATTCATTACTATATTTTTTCTGACGTCTAATTTGTCTTATTACCGGGTGTGAAAAAGCTGTCCTTAAAAATTGGAAATGCCAAATAAAATCGAACTTATAATCTCTGTGGGGATACCCAAAGAAACGTTTCCTATATAGTCTAGTTAAACAAATACTCTAAGGCTTAGACGAGGAACACCTTAAAGTGGCTTCTAAGGAAGTGCTCTTCTATACAAATCCGATTTAATGGAATGATTGTGTTGATCGTTCTTTATCATGAATCCAAAATTAGAAAAGGGAAGTCCCGTACTCGTCTTCGAATTAAAAATTACTGAAAATATGTTTTGGTTACAAGTCGGGTGGTAAAGATTTAATGAATTGATTTTCTGGATTTCCGTCTTTTCATTGCGTGCCGGGAGTATTCATATTCTGACGGTTAAACTGAAACCTTCAGGAACACTACTTTTGATTAAGGATCATGGTAAATAAGTGGGCGCAGTAGCGCAGTGGTTAGTGTGCTGGACTACTGTGGGTGGGATCCCAGGTTCGATCCCCGGAAAACACACAAATTACATCTTAAGGTTTTTTTCTACTGCGCCACCTCTCGCGAACGTCTGACAAACATCCGTGAGTATGAACTATTTTGTTTTGTTTAGATACGTACTTAAGAAAAACTGTAGGTACGAATCTCGCAAGAGACACGGGCATGGCATCCTAAAAGTCTTATTACTCCCTAAAATCAGCTCTTCAGATAAAAAAAAAAAATAAATAGGCGGCGCAACAGGCGGTAGACACCCAAGGCCTAGCTTCTCTTCAGATATCACTGTAGTTAAACTGGATACTGCGAAAGTTTATAAAAGGATAACAATGGTTACCAACTTTTTAGGATTTTTCGAAAAATAAATTGGCTCAAACGTACATCTCTATGTCAAGGTCAAAATAATTAATTTGTTTTTTATTGTGTTTCGAGTTTCGCTGGAGGGAAAAATCATCGAAAGACATTGCAGAGCTATGACGCGAGGGATGCTTCTGCAAAAGTGAGGAATTTTAACTCGATCTACAAAAAGCTCCCGAGGGGACTGAGTTTCATCAACCTGAATGGTATTGCACCTAGTCCCTCGACTGATCGACAATTAATTTTTAACTCCTTTGGAAAAATAAATTGAGAAGAAAGCCCCACCGTTTGTCGGATTTCTATACTTTTTTTTGTTTGAAAATATTACCTAATTTCTTGGTCTTAGCTAACTCTCATAGATCAAGATCAAGAAGATCTATCCGTCTTAATTTCCTGATTACTTTGTCAGTATTTAAAAGTTATGTTATTTCTAAGTTAAAATGGTTATGAAGTTTTCTTCTTCGTTTTTGGACAACTTTTTTAACTTCATTCTCAACCATCTCAATATTTAGATCTATCTCTATTTAGATCTCTATCTAGATTCTTATTTTGGAAAACTTGAATTTTTTGCACATTTGTTTGGCATGTTCATGTGTCCAAAATTGGAGCCCGTACTGACTGACTGGACTGACTTTTGGGTCATTTATTATAATCTGACATTTTTTTGTCCCTTCAGAGATATGTTTATTGCAATTTGGAGCTTTTTTGTTTTTATTTCAACAGTTGCTGCCACAGCAAGTACAGCAGTATCATCTGCAAAAGTTGCTATGGTGGGTTTGTCAAGTTTTAGGCAGAAGACTTGGATCGCTAGTGAATAAAAAGTATAGAACTGGACCTAGCACACTGTCTTGCGGTACACCAGTTTTAATTTGTCTTAATGATGAGTTCATTCGCCTCTAGTCACTCAAGTGCTACAGAATGATACCTATTTCTAAAAATGTTAAATTCTTTCTTTAATTGAAAATTTTAAAATATTTATTATGACTTTTGTATTAACATTTTAAGAAAATAAATAAAAAACAAAAAAAAAAGTACTCTGTATCCTGTAGAATCGATCTGACAAATATCCCTCCAGAATTGCCAAATACGGCTTCAGCAGTTGCTTTTCAAAAATCCTTTGTCCCAGACAGTATTAAAAGTTTGTGCTATATCATAAATATAAATAAATATTTTAGAGCTCACATTTTCCTCTTCAAATACTTTTTCGATTTTATCTGTGCTTCTATGCATCTGATCAATTGTTCAGTGCTTATTTCTAAATCCAAATTAGTGATTTGGGACTGACGATAACGATTTTTCGTCAATTATTTTTTTGGAGACGTTTTACCAGCATTTTTTCTAATAACTTTGACAGATTTCATTTTCATAAGGTTTGAAGACGTCTTCAAGATACTCTGCAAAAGTGTTTGCTTGTTGCCCAGTTACCTTCTTCGTTTTTAACTGGCGGAATGTGAGCTTTTGGCCTGATCATTTTCTGTGTTTCCTTATAGTGCGAGTAGCTAGTCGTTACTAGCATCATTTTTTGTAATACATACTGGTAAGTTATGTTTTCAATGACTCATTATTAAATTCTTTTATTTTTTGAGCTTATTATTTAAATTATTCAGTGTGGTTTTGTCGCTTGGCGCCATTGTTTGTTGTCAACATTTTTTAGCTTTCCTCTTTTCCTCACATATTTCGGCGAGGATAAAGGTTTTGCTTAATCTTGTTTGTTATTTTGAGAGTTGATGGAGTGTAAATTAATGAATCACCTGCAGACTCTTAAGTCCTTTCTTATGAAACGCTTAACCGTGAGCTTAACTGTATCAAAGCATCTTACGTTGGCCTTTAAGAAAACGTTGTCTTCTTCGTATCTTCTTATTCTGAAAAGGACTTGTAAATATAAGTTACATTTTTGTCGTCTCTCGAATTGGGTATGCTCACAAATAATTGCACTCACATTTCAATCGAACCAAAGGTAGGTACAAGAAAAGTGACAAATTTGACAAAAGCAATCGTTGAAAATATGTATATAAAAAAGAATTCAGAATGAGTATTGGAGACTCTTTTGTGATAAAATAGAAATCCTCTCAACAAACTCAGTTATGCGAAACTATTTGTTAAAGACCGATGCCACTTGGATGACTTCCATCGAAGAATTGCTTAATCTGCTCCTGGGTAGCATAAACATTAGCTCCAACAGGTCAAATGCCCAATTTATTTAACCTCTCTAGCTTCAGACAACTCAAATACTAAAGATGCAGGTGTGTAATAACAAGTTGTCTAGATCTGAAGAACCATCACATTCCACCGATATGGAGGGAATGTCATTTACTAGCCGAATTTTCAAATCAAGTCTGAGTGGAATATCTGCGAGAAGATCTGTCGGTAAAGTAACCCCCCAAGTTGATAAACTATATCCCCTCCTTTGGAACATATGCCTGAGACCAAATCTAAGAAGGCCAAAAATCGACATACTCTCAAAGAGTAAATCACCCCTTAAAGCTCTTGATTATACAAATTCAACTCCAAACTCCTCTAGAACTGGCTGAACACTATCGAGTAGCTTGGTTCCAGGCCTCCTAGAGATTCGAATTCAATGAAAGGAATGATGAGCTCGCCCAAAAACTTTTTATGGCCTGATAACCAGCAGAATTGCCTCAAAGAAGACCAAAACACAAGAAATAAAATACTCACCAGCGACCACAATTGCAAGGTAGGTACCTTCCAGACCTTTATTAAAACGCATGAAAAAATGAATCTCTAATCATTGTGATTCCGAGGGGAGTAAAAAAGACTTACTTAGCTTGCAAAGCTGCGCAGATTGAAATCTCGGAAATCTCGGGAAGAATTATACAGTTTCCGATCGTATTTCTTTGGCCTAAGACGGGAATTGAGTAACAAGGCCTTGAAAATAAGGGGACTCTATATAAAACCCTCATCCCAGTCCTCTTCTTTAACGCAGAAGAATGGATATTATCGAAGCTTGGAATTTTAGAACAAATGAAGGCCTCCGTAATAAGAACCACAAATGGAAAAGGACCTTAACCTACCTAGTAGTGCTACATAAGTAAAATCTCTGCATCCTTTAACGAGCCCTAAATTCACGAAAAAAAATAACGACACACGAAGAAAGAAAAATTCCTTCAAGTATTGCTTGTTCAAGGATAAGACGATTCAGTCCGTCATGACATTGATTACCAACTATACCAACTGATCCCTCGTCATTATGTCGATATGAAAGAAATAATTTTAATAGGAAATAAAAGCGACGCAGTCCATTAGCTCGCAAAAAAAAAATGCTCTGATTTTAAAGGACTCTTCCAATTTCTGATTACGATGGAATGAAAGATTCATTTGCCAAATTGTCAAGCCGAATTGTTGACTAATTAATTTGCCAAACGGTAGATAAGTGCTGCTTCATTCCTTATTTTTTACATTTGATTTTATTTGCGTCATTTAATTTACTTTTGTTTATTTTTTGATGAAATGACTTAAGCAACAATTAAAAGGAAGATTCGAGACACAGAAAGAAATAAAAATGAAAAAAATTGGTAGGTACAGAAAACACCGTCAATTATTTCGCATTCTGCTAATGCTGATGACGAACGGATGTCATTAAGTGGAAAAGAACATCTGACTAGGCTCTCAAAGATGAGGATTAAGATAAAAGTCTCATTGTCTGTGTCTTTGTCTGTCTCTGCATTCTCCACCTATCACCACCATACACTACACATACATAATATTATTTTCTACTTATCGCCATCTAAGTCAGTGCGTAATGAATTTCCTTTTGTCAGTGCGTATTTGTAGCGTGAGTCCGATCCTTTTTTGTCTGTTGTTATGAAAAGAAAAGAATGGAAAGGAAATTTCGCTGTCACCATGTAACTAATGACATGGTGACAAGCAGCTGGATATAGGATACGCTGTGCGTATATTCGTATATGATGTGTGAGATTTAATTGGAGTTTAATGTGGTATTAGCTTTTGGATCCGCTTTAATTTCCCAAAGGTCCTCATTACTGGCAGAAGGAGAACGTGATAATTGGATGACTTTTCTCTTGTTAAAGGATTTAATTTGAATAATAAATGTAAGAGTATTTTTGTTATTTAAGGCTGCAATTAAATTCTAATACATTATTGGTAGACATGTCTTATTTTTTTCAAGTCATCACTCAATACTCAAAACAAAAGTACATACATATCATGAAATCATTTAAAATGGATAATTCCTTCCACAGAATAATCAACCCGCCACCCAAAAAGAGGATAATGAATAAAGGGTTGATGAAATGAAATCAATTATCATATGATTTGGCAACACAAGCACGAACACGCATTCTCCACCCCAACAAGAAAAAAAGAGACATCCTCATATCAAACTCGCCCATATCCGTGTCCCGAAAAAGGACATTCCCATCAGCCACAAAGAAGCTACCAGAAATAATTAACTTGAATTCCATACATATTTTTCGTAATGTACGTCAGTCTTTTTAATGGAATATTGCACACCTTCGAGATTGTTTAATTGTATTTCACAGTAAAATTGATTAAACACAACACCCAATTTGTGATATTATAATTGATATAAATACTCAAAATTGTTGATGCGTTTGACACAGCACGTGCTCCTAGATATAATTGCTTCACAATGTATAGTACATTATTCAAAAACTATGTCAAATAAAGTAATAAATTCTGCCCTAAATTTGCCCCTAAATTGATAAAATTCCATAAAGTCGACCTAAAAGTTTTCACTGCTATAAAATTGAGAGTGGTTTGTTATTTCTCCAAATTTTAAGAAGCACTATCCCAATCCGATAGGTTTAAGGACTTTTTTACTGTTCAATTTTAATAAAACGCATTGAGTACTCAAGCAATGTTTTATGAGTGTCCCGGCATTTAACTTCATCTTTACGATAGTCTAAAGATATCCCTTTACAGGAAGTCCTGACTTTGGCAAACGATGAACGAACAAAACTGAAATGTGAAATAAAAAGGTAGCAGCAATCTATAGATACTATTATATAAAGATGTGTCTTCTCAAATGAATGTATGTTCGCTGTAAAATTGGAAGCTACTAAATGGATTTCGATGAAACCTTCACTAACATAATTTTTTAGTTCCTCTGCGTGCAGTAAACTATATAAAATAATTCAACTTAACTAACAAAATAAAGTTTCCTGACAACTGCAGTACGTATTCCAAAGAAATCATTTATATTCATGAATTTAAAACAATCCAAAAATGCTTAAAAGAGATTTAAAGCAATACTTTTGGGAGCATTTTGAAGTATCATTCATTTCTCTGCTCTATCCAGAGGCTGAGTTGCAATAAATTCAAAACAAGGTTTATTTGATCACCAGAATGTATACATACAACATACAGCAGAAGGAAAATAGTGTGATGTGGCCCGTGTGTCTTGTATGTGAATAGGTGCAGAATAAAAGACTTGAGAGTTGAATCGTGATGTTTAGTGGTGAATGACGAAAAAACTAAAAATATATACAGTCAATAAGAAGCGACACACAACATCGACGATTCGGACAGTATGGCATGATAGACAGTTGCAACTTTGAGGTGGTTAGGAAGGTGAGCATGCATTACCTTGAACACTACTGGACAGATTTCAATGGCATTTTTTTTTTAATTGTTTCTTAAAACTGCGAGAAGGCTTTATGCGATATATTCGTTCATTGCCACTCACTTTTTGGCAAAGTTTTTGACCGCGTATTACTTAATCAATAAGGATATTTACTAATGTATTTATAAATTTCGGCGGTGCTTTAAGTGAGCACCCCTCGGAATTGTCATTGCGCTTTGTTTTTTTTGGTTGCGCCAATGGATGTGGTAATCTTCTCAAGATGCGGTAGCCCGTGCTACCAACATGCACGAATCGCAAACCCGAATAATCGATGCCAGTTCGCTCTTCCCCCTGCAAAGCGCTTACAATGGAGCATTGCGTGCTCCGTATCTTCTTCTTCGTCTGGGCATTCGGGACAGAAAGGCGAGCCATCGTGACCAAATCTGTGAAGGTACTTCCGATAGCTTTTCTTTTTGTTCTTTTTGTCCAGACCTTGATGGTGGGGATCAGTTTGTGGGCCCATCTGCCTTTTGCCGTGTTATCCCACCTGGCTTGCCATAGTGCCATCGACGTTTCCCTCTCTTCTACTTTAACCCTTCTATTAGGGACCTCTTGTCGGTTGGCTGTTTGCCTAAGGTAGATCCTTTGCATCTCGCTAGCAAGAATGTCGATGGGGATCATTCCCCATATAACGCAGGATGCTACATCCGAGATTGTTCAAAATCCCCTTATTGTTCGTAATGTGCAGAGCCTGTATGCTGACGAGAGTTTTCTCCTTGTTTCGTTTGTTTTTACAGCCCCTGCCCAGACCGGTGCAGCGTATAGAAGTATTGAGCTGACCACTCTGGATAGTAGAAACCTCCTGGTATATCCAGGTTCACCAATGTTTGGCAGCATTCGGGAAAGAGCTGCTTGCATCTGTGAGGCCTTCCTGATGGCGTACTGGATGTGCGTTTTAAAGTGTAGCCTGTTGTCGAGCAATACTCCTAGGTACATTAGAGACTCCTTAGACCTAATGCTTTGATTCCCAACCCGGAAATTTGCAAATTTCACTGACTTTCGGCTGGTTATGAAGACAGCCTCGGTCTTCTGGTCAGCTAGTTCTAAGCCGGCGGACTTCAGGCATTTTTAGATTGTGGCAACTGCTTCATCCGTAGCGGACTCTATCTCTATTTGTGATTTTCCGCGGTTGATTTCCGAGCCTAAATCGTCGCTGAAAATTATGAAGTCTGCGTAAATTATAAAATCTGACAGTTCATTTACGACGTGGTAAACTTCTGCAGGACCCCGAATAAACCTCACATTCAGCTACTCATAAAATTTGGTACAACCTACCCTACATCTTATGCGGTTTTTAGGCCTTAGCCATGCCAGTAGAAATTCAGTCTACTGGGGGGAGTATGATACATTGATACCTACAATCTAGATCATAACCTCGCCAATAAAAATCGAAGAAGACGAGTGATATTGGGTACATTTGGAATATAAGTCACTATTTCAATCAATCAAAATAAATTCACCAGCCATGGGTTCCCAAAAGTATTCGTAGAATTTCAGTGAAGTTGTCATAGCTAGGCACTATCTCATTGGCCAACATGTCAGTTGACCCAACGTTCCATACAATGCCTTATGTTATGTAGAAGCTGCATCTATGAAGAGGACGATGAGACCATTCGACAGTATCTCTGTAACTGTGCCTCATTTTTTCAAAGAAAGGATACTCTTGGTGTCAACTAGCTTAAGCTTTCAACAATAAAAAGTACATCCATTTGGTATCACAGAGGAGTAACCAATATTCTAGCAAACGGTGTCTCCTGTCAGCATAGACAGTGACTGTGACACTGCCTTTGCCTACATAATAAATCTGCAGGAAACCTTGCATGAATCTTTTCGGTATCAATATGACCGAAATCACATTTCAATATTTCCAATTCATTTATTTAATTTTTTAAACAAACAAACCTCACAAATTGTTTAAGTCACCTGTCAAAGAAATCACGATTCAAAATTTATCCCAACATTTAAATAGATTTCGTAACGCAATCCTTGCATCCTTGTAATCGCAAAATATCTTATTACAGATTTGCATATCTGCAATCTAATATGCAAAATGTGTAAAATGGTTAAAAGTAATCAAAAGTCTCCGTCTTCCTTGCTATAGCTTCATATTCCAGACAGACAGGCAACTTATACGCCAGAATGCTCGCAGACGCTCCTGGAAAGAATTTCTCCATGGGAATGCATAAGTTCACCTGATTTCCGTTTGTTATTCAAATTTGTTAATTTAATAAGTGCGCGAAGTTATATCGAAATGCGAATGCATTTGAATGCAAATGTGCATGCATTCGCCTACCTAACCAATACCGGTATGTGTAGAAAAGGAACCGCTACCGCACTCGTGCTGAATGGTGTGTGTGCAGGTGCACACAATGCGAAGCATTTCGAATGCCACGACAACTGCAAGAAAGTCTGCTTCTTCGGCTCGGATGGCAAATGTGACGAAATTGCTCAACGAGCATTGTACCTTGTACGAGTATGTATATGTATGCGGATGTGCTTAAATGTGACTTTTGGAAAGCACCTGTTTGACTAAGCGCACACGTGAGAAAGGACTCCGAAGGTAATCAGAGTTAAAGCGTTGCGCGATTACATGAACCTCGGGTGTAGAATTTTAATTAAGTTTCCACTTTTGTACCTCCTCCAAAGAGGCAAACAGGCAAGCAGGCAAGCAAACAAAGGTGCTCCGACAAAACGATAAGCATTTGATGTCGTGGAATATTTCTAATGCATTACGACATGTAATTGAAACTTTTGCGGGTAGCAAATGATTGCGGGTACAGCGATTGAATGCCTTAGCAATTGAAATTGTTTAAGTCAGGATTTAAAATGGGGCGGGAATTTATTAGCTTATAGTACGGAAAGATTTATTTAGCTGGGTGTTGATGTTTGAAGGCGAATCATCTCATCCGTGAGCTGGCAATTTTTTTGATGCGTGGATGAAACTATTTGTTCCTATATGAAACAATCAGTCAAGATCGACTGATTGATTTAGACGTTTTATACTCACTTGTGCTGGTTTAAAATAAAAATGTTTTTTACCTCGATGTTAGACCACCCTATTCAGATTTGAACGACGAAAAGTAAGAAACACATTCGCTACAGTTCTCCTCTGGACAGCCTAATTTCATACGTCTATAATCACCCGCCCGCCCCACCTTCTACGACGCTCTTACAGATCGCTCCGATTGACTAAGTGGTTAGGGACTTAGTCTACCTATAGGTTCCGCTATGAACTCAGACTGGGTTGACACCAGCGCCAGCGCTGAGATTAAACGAAGAATAACTCTTGCCAATCGCTGTCCCTTTAGGCTACGAAAGCAACTGAGTAGAGTAGCAAAGCCATCTCTCGAAAAAAATATAGTGACCCTTTGTAAGACCCTAATCGTCCAAGTCCTTCTCTATGTCCCATAGTCATGGTCTCTATCAAAAGCGGATGAGGTTAAGGTTACCATTGGTTGATTCCAGCGAATATTTCTTCGAGTAAATTTCGGTCCGGCCTACATAGACGGCGAATGATGGAGGAGATATAACGACGAACTGTACGGGCTGTACTTATACAGCGACATCGACCAAGCCAGGATAGTGAAGGTCCAATGAAGTAGCTGGGTCATTATAGAGCGAATTCACGTGAATCCTCCCGCCCGAAAGATCTTCGAATCTATACCCGTGGGACGGCGCTATAGAGAAAGACCGCGACTCAGATGGCGCACCCAGGCGGAAACGGCGACCTTAACAAATTTAACGTGCGAAACTCTAGGCAGTTGGCTAAAATCATGCTGGACTGTAGCGCCACATTAAGTAAGTAAGTATAAGGTGTCTAAAAAGTCTGTCCTATAGCGGAGTTGACTTTATTTGGAGGTTACGACATTTGCAGAGCTCGTGCTTGCTGGTCTCCATTTCTTCTGGTCGTTTTGAACGCAAAATTCTTCGAGTTATATTTGGACCCGTTTGCGTTGACGGGCCTAAGAGGAGGAGATTTAACAGCGAACTCTACGAGCTGTACAACGACATCGTCTTGGTCAGAAAAGTACGTATCAGTCGACTAAGATGACTAGGACATGTTAAGCGATTGAACACCAACGTTCCGGCCTGAAGAGTCTTTGATTACAACCCGGAGGGACAACGCAGTAGTGGACGACCTCGCCTTAGGTGGCGTGAGTTACGATTCACACGCAGCATGTAATTCAACCAATATTGTTTGGACACCGCACATTTGCATCATATATTTTGTTATAACGTTGTGTTCTCCTCTCTCACTAAAATATCGCCCATAGCATACATGATTTGTAGTCAATAAAATGACAATAGGTCCTTACCCAACTAACATTTCAACTTCCTTAAGGCACAAATGTTTCAGATTCGACAGGTCAAGGCTTCTTTAGAGCTTCTGTAAAGCTTCTAGCAGAAGCAAACTCTTTACCGAAGTCTTGACTTCTATTACAACTTCATTGAGGCCTTTTAGAAAAATAAGATGAAGCTTTAAAGAGCAATTAAATTCATAGCTTCGTTTATTGTAGTTATCGAAAGAAGAGGAAGTTACGGTTTCTATAAAGCTTCGATTAAATATTATTATACAAGCTTCTATAAGTAAACTTGTATAAAACTTAAAAGAGTCATTAACCGAAACTTTATGGAAGACTTGTTTGTGGCTTGCATTATTTTACTAGCGAAGCTTTATAGCTAGGGAGGAAGAATAAAACATATTGTAGGTGAACATTTCTTCAGTTTGGTTAAAGAAACTTTTCCGAAGATAAATAATGCTAATGGAACTCTTAACGAAGCTTGTTTTGGTATAGAGAAAAGACTGGTTAAGTTTTAACTTTGCAACATGCATATTACAGATAGCGCAGATGATGAGTAAGGTACTTCTGATACTTAGAAGTCTGGGTTCGAATCCCGCGGGAGTTTGAGTTTTTTCTTTCATACTATAGATTTGTTACCTCTTTTCATGTTTCATTCCAGGCCTAAAAAAGAACCCCAATCAGAGAGAATAATGCAACATTATACTTACTACCTTTCAAATAAATAAATAAAATGAATGGAAATGAAACATTTTTTTTTTACAAATTCGTAGTTTCGATAAAGCTTCGATTATTAAGCTAATAGAGTCCTAATAGAAGTCTTTTCAGAGGCTTTATAGATAATATACTTTCGATAAGTGTTCGCCTTTCGGGCCTTACCGAAGTTTTATAGGATTCTTTTGGAAACTAAAAGTAATCCTCTATTGAAGCTTATCGAAGCTGAAATGTTAGTTGGGTATGGCTTACCCTGTGCTACTAATAAGTCTACATTGATTGGGCTTAAAGCAGAGAGCCACCATAATTCAAATGTTTTATAACAACCCCAAAGGGTTTATTATGTAGGAAGAAACGCAATTTTTTACAATTTTTCCACCGAAATTTTGCTTCTGATTTACAACATCAGAAAAAAGTGTACAGTACATAAAATCCACCAAACCTGTTTCACCCCAGATAAAGGATAATATCTCCTGCCTCAGGCAGCACAACGACAAAAAACAAATTCCCTACAGAATTAGACAATCCCTAATGAGATTCCATCCGATTTCAAAATCTTTCCACAAATTATCCAACCATATCCTTACTTTACCGCAATCAAAACGAATCCTCCAACTGTGTCCAAGGTTACCCGGAAAAGGAGACTTCTTTGCTCGTTTAGTCATAACAATAGATCTCCATATGTATGCCATAAACTTTTGCCGCACAACAAAGCCAGCAAAAAGTTTCCGAAACTTTTTTTTTTCTTTGCCTTTTCCATTGTGTTGTTCTACACGCTGAACCAAAATCGGCTCCATTAATACGCTTCATGTACCCATCACCGTCAACTGTCAAAAGTGTCACTTCGTCCTTTTCACCTTCCCAGCTAGATAACGATACACAAATGATACATAAAACCAAAGTAAGAATGAAACATTTCACACAAAGGACGACTGTCTGTTTTTTGGTCCTAATAACTTATAGTATTCCAGGACTACACACACACAATCTAAATTAAATAAAACATCGTCGCAGCAAAGAGTCAGAGAGCAAAAAAACGCCTCAAAAAAATCAAAGCAAAAACGCAAAACATATAGAAATGTATAGCGAACGCAAAAAGGACAACCCAACACACGACTTACTTACGTGTCATTTCTGCTGCGCGATAAACGTAACAAATAGCGAAATATATGAAAGAACTGTCATCGCTGCACGAAACCGCTGCTGCCGCCATTAAAACACCGCCGCCGACGCCGCCGCCGATAGCATTTGAACTTCCACAATGGTGTTGCTGTTGGTGCTCAGAGATGGCATCCTTGTTGCCAGCAAAACGAACGAAAATAAACTGCCCTACATGTGGCACATTCTAGACCAGTGGAGCGGGTTCGGTGCTTGTGGCTTGGGGCAAAGCCGATAACCGGGCACAAATCATTCGGTTATGCGGGGACGCAGCGCACATAAAACCCTTCGTGCCGTTAGAAATGGACTCACACAAAGGGATGGGAGTCTGTTTTTTGCTGGCAACTTTGATTTATGAGCCGTCAAAAGAAACGCTCATATGACCTCCCCCCCCCCACCTCGGCCGGAGCGTAGGGATCAGGATCTTCTCCCAGTTATCGCATTTTCTGTTTACTTTGTCACTATCAGTTGCGTCGTCGTTGTTTTGCAGTTTTGATACCACTATACGTACTATGCTTTGTATTTATGTGGCCTGGAGTGTGTGTGGTAGCTGTGTTCCATTCCAACCAGATTGTGGTCGGGATTTGAAAGTTGAAGTTCGTCTTCGCATAAAGTTGTGCGGTTGTGTTGTTTGTGTAATTGTCTGACAGAATGTCATCAACATGAACAAAGTGAACCAGGACATGGAAATTTCAGAGAGACATACCCAGTTAAACCACTTTCAC
The DNA here is from genome assembly GCA_955612985.1 of Cheilosia scutellata. Taxonomy (NCBI): domain Eukaryota; kingdom Metazoa; phylum Arthropoda; class Insecta; order Diptera; family Syrphidae; genus Cheilosia; species Cheilosia scutellata. The sequence goes on from OY015314.1 coordinate 55,317,957, forward strand.
AAGCAAGTTTTTGGATGACAGCCAAAGCACATAAAGGATTTTCAATGTCTTAGAAATAGGAGGATTTAATTGCTTTTCCACATGGTTCCAGCTGGACGAGAAAAGTGAAAATTTGTTGTCAAGCTACTATAGCATTGGCCCGCTAAACTATATAATGTATCCTGGGGGCATCGTTTTTGATATAGGCGTGTAGCTATACAAAGCTCGATACGTTCGATAGTACTGCTGGTTTTGGACTATGGCCAAAGGTCATTTCATTTTAGTTTGACAATATACCCACTTGTCAACGGTTCTGCTACATGTGTTTCTGGGACTTGCAGCACTCTTTTGTCTACTCCATATCGGTGACAGGATATGGTCAATGATTTGCGCACTTATTTAAAGGACAGTTTGTGAAATGCCTATACTACGTACTGAGAAGTTGTTGCTGCTAGGTGTGAGTATCCGCAGTATCCTTTCATTGTTCGAATAGCTGGCGGAGTTTTCTAAAAGTACTATACAATTGCATCATCAAAAATGTGACGGCACAATTTTGTACCAGAATCTCTTTCTAAACCTATATTGGTCGGCAAATAAAGTCGTAGTTTAAAAATAAATAAATAGGTGGCGCAACAGGCGGGCAGACACCCTAGACCTAGCTTCTCGCAACCATTCGTTTGTGTGAGTTTCTATTTTAGAGACGAATGGAATGGTTGTAGTTTAAGGGGCATTATTATGAGAGGCACGAAGATATTGAAAGTTGTTGGATATGCGTTTCGAAGGTTTTGCAAATGATGAGACTGCAACAAGGGAACTTGCATTAAATATGCAGGAAAACTATATCAACCATAGTCGTACTTTCATTGTGTCCTTTCAAAACCACACACACATTGGAAGGCCAATGTTACGACACGTTTTTCTAGAATCCCGAAATCGACCCTTGCCGTATAGAGCTCTTGACAATGAATGCTATCATTATATGCGGATAAAAAGACGATGAAGAAGTTGTGAATCTCGGCCTGAATTTCGTTGGTCTTTTCCGGCAAAATTTGCTGCAAATTTGGTTAGTTGTCATTCTGCCGTGACGAAAATCACACTGGTGTGTATGTGTACCCATAGTACTGTGTTGTAGATCATTTTGAGACGACACAGTAAAAATGGATATTCTTTGATTGTTCTTGCAAGACAAAGGGATATGTGGAGCTCAATTTCCAGAATTCCATTGGTAACATATCACAGCCAATGGTATTGCTATTAGCTTTAGCTTTTTTAATAGTTTAGCCAATCACTTCTAATGAGTGAGTGATTTTTTTAAGTGTTAAAAAAAAAACCAGTAAGACAATTATCTTCGACTATGCCGAAGCTCAAATACCCGGTACTATATTATTGTAAAATAAAAAAAATATTTTAGTATTAAAAAATTATATATTTGTATGGGAGGTGTGGGTACTTTTTATTCGACCAAGCTCATTTTTTGTCAAAAATTTTTAAATATTATTAAAACAATATGTGGAAAGTTTAAACTTGCTATCTTTACTGTAGCTATTTAAATTTAATTTTTAACATAAAAAGCTATATAAATCTGATATTTTTGTATGGGAGGTAGTAGTAGTTTTCATCCGATCTTGCTCATCTTCGAACTTAGCCTCAGTTTGGTGGATAAAAGCTTACATACCAAATGAATTGCTCACCAAATCCGCCTCGTAATATGTAATACAATTCAATAATTTGGAAACGTTGGTCAGACTTAAGTCTATCCATGGTGAAATGACATTGCTAGCTGATTTTTTACTTTGACACGTGTCACGAATCACGCATGAACTGTCAAAAAAATCAGGCTGAAAAACTAAACAGCAAAAAAATCACCTTTTATATTGAGTGGTGGAAGTGGTTCGTCATTGACTGGGCGTTAGTTCTTTTGTTATCCTATCTCTACATGAATAATGCACATTTAGCACCTACTGAAAATGCAGCTTAAGCAAAACCACATCTGCTATACTTTCTGCGCTAGGTTACTTTCACTATTTCAAATAGATTCAGCCCTATCGAGGTATCCGATCGGAACGGAATTTTTTCCTCTACGCATACTCCGTAGGAGACTGAAATTACATTCGATTTATCAATACTTCACTGCAAATCGTAGTAAACAAATTCCGCAACTAATTCCTGTCGGAGCATATCGGAAGAAAATTCATACGAAGCTGTCAAAAATATCGGTAAAAACGCACTTGATCGCACTGAAATGCCAGTGTGCCTTGCATATTTGTCGAAAAGAAGTTCCGAAAAGCTGTTCGGAAGAATACCTCAAACACACAAAAATCCTCCGATTCGTATTTATATGAAATCGGAGAATTTTCCGATCGGATACCTCGATAGGGCTGATTGAGTTCCGATCTTAAAACTAGTGGTCTCCAGTATTTTTAGCTTTCCTATAAAACCTCCGATAGTCATTTCTATTCATAGAGTTTTCAATCTCCTTGAGCTGAGAGACAGCGTTGATTCTGTTATCACCGGACCTTTCATGTGGTAGATGGAACCCTATAATGGTCTTGGCTATCTCTTTGATGATGTCGCGATCGCGACTACTTTTCAACGATTGCGGTGGGCGAACTTACAGAGGATAGTTTCTCACTCTGTAGAGTGTAGACTCTGACTAGGTACTTCATGTTAGCCACGATTCAACGTCAATGTCAACTTTATTTTTTTGAGCGGTTCGCAACTTGTCACTCCTTCTCCTTATCATTCGAACTCCTAATCTAGACACAACAAGATAATAGTTCGAGCCAGTTCCACATTGAGCATATTGGACACATATCTCGCATTGATTAGCCTATGGTTGGTTTAGGGCTTTGGCGGTATACAGAGAGCCAAGTCGCTCTGTGAATTCTTAACCTGGAAATCCTAGTTCTACTTATCAGCTTATTATGAGTGATACTTACTTACTTAAAAGGCGGTACAGTCCGTGTGAATCAGCGCTTCAACCAACACGCCTCTCCAGTTACCCCGTTCTTTGGCTAACCGCCTCCAATTGCGAACTCCAGTTGCGACCTATAAGGTTGGAATCAAAGACTCATCGGGCCACAGCGTTGGGGTCCATTCGCTCTACATGTCCCAGCCATCTTAGTCGCGTGATACGTACTTTTCTGAGTAATGTGGTTCGATAAGTGCTGCAAAATATTATTTTTTCTCGAATTTAGCATCTACATTCAAACTAATTTGACCAACTAATCTGTCTAAAGGTTTTATTCACGGTTTTAATAAAACTTTAACATCATTTGCAGGACGTATTAGAAGTGCTTGCACTTTTATCGGATGATTCAAGTTCCAGCAGCGAATCAGTGGCAGTGCGCAAAGTCCTTATATGCAGTGTAGCATTTCAGCAGCCCCAATGTCTCCTCCCGAGTCCAAATTTTGCGTTGCTATCTTTTTTGTCCACATTTTCTTGATTGTTTTCGATTTTTTTTTTTGTGCTTCTTTTATTAAATTATGGTTGTGAAACTATTGTCATTTTGACACAATCGATAGCACTTTCGATAGCATTTAAATCAATCGTAGATTGGTAGCACCGTTTTTATCTGGGCTAACGAATTATATAGGACTAGCTGTACCCGCCCAGCTTTGCCCGTGCACAGGAATTGTATTGCTTAGGTCTTAGATAATAATGTTCTTTCATAAAATGCGAAAAATGAGAATAAATCTATTTTCTATTCATGAAAATCATAGAAGATGTTTTTTGTTTGGGAGGCGTCACCCCCGTTTGTCCAATTTTGGCGTGGCGATATCGATAATGGATGTATTGTATTGGATATATAATGTGCACCCTCTTCATCGCCCTCCCTCTCCTTGATCTTGCTACTTGTTTATAATACTGCATTTCCTTTCCTTTCCTTTGTTTCCCTGTTCCTATGGAATCCAAACAATTATACCTACCCCAACCCTACACTGTTACCATACACAATATCGAATGAAATTCTGAAATGAAACCTGTTTTGTATTATATGTCTCTTCTCTTATGAAGATTATTAATATATGTACATCACCATCCTGCATCGGACATACGATCATAATAAACATACCTACATATACAACTGACAACTTCACTGCGAAAACAAATCAACCCTTTTCGAATGTGAAGCATACGTATTGTTTTTGATTGACGATCGCAAAAGTATAAACATCCATTTGTAGTAAGGTATATGTGTATGTATATATTTTCACTTCAGAAAATACATTTTGGCTAAAAACTGTTCCTAAGGACGTGGCTATAAACGACATAGCCTATAGCAATCTTACAGTCTTAAGGAACATTAAAAAAAAAGTTTCATCGAAATCTGTCCAGTAGTTTTCAAGTTTTTAGCTGACAAAGAAAAGCCCTACAGTTTTATTATATGTATGTATAGAATAGATTGCGTGTTTGTATGGAAAGTTCGCTAGGCCCATTTAGAATTGCAAAAGAAACACACAGAATATTGCATAGATTCTGACAGAAAAGATTGCCGGCTACAAGGATTCATATTTATACATACTCCTTAAACTGTCTGAAACGCCCAGTTTTTTGTCAAACAATTTCGAACTACTACCTCTCATACAAAAATATCAGATTTATATAGCTTTTTATGTTAAAAATTAAATTTAAATAGCTACAGTAAAGATAGCAGGTTTAAACTTTGCACATATTGTTTTAATAATGTTTAAAAAATTTTGACAAAAAAACGAGCTTGGTCGAATAAAAAGCACCCATACCTCCCATACAAATATATAATTTTTTAATACTAAAAAATTTTTTTTATTTTACAATAATATAGTACCGGGTATTTGAGCTTCGGCATAGTCGAAGATAATTGTCTTACTGGTTTTTTTTTGAAAATGCTATAAGAAAAAAATACTGAATATTTTCTCAAATTTATTTTTTTATTTGAAAGTACAATCCTTCCGGTTAATAATGGAAAATAATTTCATTCAAATGGCTGCCTCGGCTGGCCATGCAGTAGCCTACACGATCGGTTCAATTTTTAAGCACATTATCGATTGTGTGCATCTGTATTTCACCAATGGCTTCACGAATATTGTCCTTTAAAGCGTCAATTGTCTCTGGCATGTCGGCGTGACACTTATCTTTTACGGCACCCCCCAAATAATAGTCCAACGGTGTCAAACCGCAGCTCCGCGGTGGCTAAACGACATCAGCTCTGCGGCTGATAATGCGATCTTCAAAAACGGGGCGCAAAACATCGAGTGTAGCTTCGGCTGTGTTGCACGTAGCGCCGTCCTGTTGAAACCAAATGTTGCCAATATCCTCCTCTTCAATTTTTGTGAACAAAAATTCGTTCAACATGGCCCGATAACGATCGCCATTGACTGTAACGGCCACTCCTTGCTCATTTTCGAAGAAAAATGGCCCAATTATGCCTCTGGACCAAAATCCGCAAACTCGGGTGTACACACTGTTTTTGGCTTTTCACGCTTTGGTTTATCGATGAGGATGCCAGTTTCTTTCACTTTTTTCACAAGATAACGAACATACGGAGCTGACGGTGCTTCTTTTCTTCCAAAATCCTTACGCAATTTTCGCACACATTCTGCAACATTACCATGATTTTCAAAGTAATGTCGCAATATTTCCCAGCGTTGTTCAAGCGTATACACAACGATATTCGTTCAGCGGAAGGATAAAACTAATTATCTGTCAAATCAGACATGAGCTAAGTGTTACCATTCGCGAAATCAGCACTAGTTGAAAAAAAAAACGTTAGATGGCGGACCCTTTATCATTTGACTATGCGAATGGACATAATTCAAAACAGCTGTGCACTCAGATGTTCGCTATAAATGCTAACTTTTGTTTCCTGGATACGATTTTCAAATTCCACACGACACGAATTTATAAAAACAGTGACTATATAAAAATCTTTCCAATCCAAATATTAGAAAGTCAAAAATGTCTGCCGTACAAAATTCCATCTTAACTTTCCCAGATGCCTTTCCGTTCCTAAATATAATATTCCTCTCCGCTCTTGTGTATTTCAAACAAAATTTCACTGAAACCACACCGCACCAATGAAACGAGGCAATGAATTACTAAACCTGTTCAAGCGTATGCACCTCATCAAATGTCAGACATGTTTCGCATTAAATTGCATTTATTTTAACCGCGCAGCCACTTTACCGCTTCTCAAAGCGACTTTGCATCCAGAATAATAAGTTACCTGCGAGGGGAGTAATCTTTTATAGCTTAGAACTCCCATCAGTACAGCTGCATCACAACAGCTTCGTCCTTGCGATATGGTTCTCTTGCAGAGTTCATAAAACATCAATTTCAACTGAGAGATGAAAAATCTCCACGCCAACGTGTTTAGTTACTTTCTTTGCGAAGGACTATGAAAGTATGGCGCATTCGAAAAAAACCACCACTGCCACAGTTTCATTCATAATTTTGCGCGGCGAAAAAAAAATTAAAATAAAAAAAAAGGGAAAACTTCCAGAATCGTTGATAGCAAGCAGTTTCCTGTACTGGCGTGAAAATATAACTTTTCATTCGGGACAGTTTTTTGCATCATTCCTGTTGCGAGTTGGTACTTTGAGTTCCTGCACAGTATTCCTATTATGCTGTTGCAAGTGGAGCGCAAAAAAGTTATGCCATCCCATTGGGAGCCGGAGTTAGATGAGGAGCCCCGGATCCGGCAAGAGTGACGAAAAACTAACCCAGTTGAAGTTTGAGTTGTTACGATTAAGGGCCCCGGTTCGTCTCGAATGTCGACGCTTGGTTGTACTCACTTTAGTATGCGAATAAGCGAGCATGCTCCGATAGGGTGGGTTATTTATTTACGGGTTGATCTGCTGGGTTTTTAATGATGCTTTGTTTTTAGGTGGAACTTTACGATTTGCAGGTGAAAAATAATGAAGCATTGGGAACAATTCGTTATGTGGTTGTTGGTTTTTTACTGTACTAAAATTTATCGACAAAAATCCTCCTCTTTGGTCCTACAAGTAAGCGACTGATGCCAATTTTTACTTTGTCTTCGCTAGTGTGGTTGGGAAAAGGCAAATTAAACCTCAACTCAAAAGGTTTACATATTATATCCGATTAATTTTCTTCGCATGATTTTGGATCATATCAAGTAGGTCCATGGTGGTTTTCGAGTTATTATCCTATTCACACCGCACTGTGTAGGGGACTCTGCATTAAAAAGTAAAAATAAAATCAAAATAGAAAAAAAATATTAATAGTTCCTCTTAAGGCACACCCTGTCTCTGTTTTCATAAAAGTCAAGACCCAAACCAAATGGAATTCTGTCACGAAACAGCCGAGTCCTTTCGTTTACTTGAAAGGCGGAAACGACGCCCTTTTCGTTAATTTTTTTTTGAGGATGGCTACTTCAATCTTCTCGAGAGAAGACACATTCTCTTCTTTTTCTGGACACCAACGACGACGGTTCATTACGTGCTAAGGCCTCATATTTCGCCTAAAAATAACTCAATGTTCAGTCAAAAACATATTTTTTTTGCTAAACAATAAAAGTGAGTGTATAAGCGAATTTAATTTAAGCGAAGAACTTTCCGAGCTAATTTTAGATTTTTTTTATCACGTGCAGGTAGATTCTAAAGTCACCTATTGCCGCCCAAACTCAAACCATCATACAGTGACAGTAAATTGAACGCCTTTCTCCGCTAGGCATTATAGTGTCGGACATTAAAGAGTACTGCGTCCACGTCAATCCACGTGCAGATTCCTCTGGCCCAACACCTAGCCTACGAGAGCGAAACGTCACCAACAGGAGCTTCAGCAAGGCGCAATTCGTACCCCCCTTACCACCCAAAAATAGAGTAGTGGCCGCACTCCGGTATTTCACTTGTTAAGTGAGCGATACGCGCAAATCAGTATCGTCAGTATCCACGATCATCCGTGCTGAGCGATAACAAGCTGCCATACGTAATCAGCGATCGCCCAACATACCACAATTCCGAGTGAAGGGAGGAAGCCGCTGCTCTACGCGTTTAAACTCGGAATCGAGTCAAAATCCATCGTCCAAGTGAGGTACATATTTCATCCCCCAATCCCCGCTAAGCACCCACTTGCTAGTGCCCAGAAAAAGTCAGCATTCAATGAGACAACAACACTCATATCCAACAATAACAATCATATAAGTGTCGTCCAACTTCATCGACGACAAAATCCAGCATCGAGCGAACACATAACATCAGCCGCCCGCTACCCCCATTTGCCATCTCGCAAGAACCCATCAGCGGCACACGAGAACAGATTAGCAGGTAGCCGCAGCATCGCCAATTCACGATCGAGCAGCCAGTGTCAGCCAAAAGCTGTGGTGTTATCCACAACCGATCGCATAGAACTTTTGTTTATTTTCTTTTCTCTCCTAACGCCCCACGATTTCAAAGTTAATTTATTTTTTTTTTTTTGCCATTCATGATAAAACGATAACAAAAGTTAAGTATACAAATGACATAGTGTAAAGTTCGTTCAATGCTTTAAAATTCTTTCTTTCCATCCAAGTGAATTTAGGTTACATCTAGGACCCTCAATGAATGCTGTGCACACCATCCATGGAGGAGTCATCGTCAATAAACAGAATAACTATTGAACGAGTAAAGGTACAAAAAGGTACAAATAATAGACCGGTGAGTGTTTGATACTTTATTGAACGAACTGTTTTGCAATAATTTTGAAAGTTTGATTGCTAAATCGTTAATTGATTGTGTCATAATATTAGTGCTAGATACTAGAGTACATGCAGGATAAAGTAGTTTTATTCTTCTTTTTTTTTTTGAGTGGGCATAACCAAATTACATATAAATTAACTAAGACTAAAGTAATAGTGAGAAACAAAATGAGAATAATAGTAATAGAATACAACAACAAACGGTTTCCCAAGGATTTAAGGATTCATATAAACTCTTCTTTCGCGGTTTTTTTTCTTCCATTAAAAACTTCAAGATTCGGTTTGGGCAATTCATTCGTGGTTCCAATTTCAATTTTTATTTATAGTATACCGACTAATGTAGGCATGAACAAATGTACGGTCGTCCGGCAGTGAGTGCAAGAACCTACGCCTCCGTCGAGCTAGTGACGCGCATAAGCAAGCATGCCTGCTCACACCTTGCTGTCAGGAATCGGTGGGAATGCAACACGACCGCACTTTGCAAGGTGGGGACAACTTCCGTTACAACTGAAAAAGGAGTTTTCGACAAAATGTTTACAAAAACTCGTCGATGCATTCACACTGAACACCAATTAGGTTTTTTGTACGTTTCATTTAGTTGTGAAAGTAGCTCTGAAATGTTAGAGTCGACTAGATCAGGGTCCTATTTCCTAAACATTAACAGGTGACAACGACAAATTTGTCATGACTATTTTGTCATTGTGATATTTTGACAAATTTGTACTGATAATTTTGTCATAGTTAGAAATATTTGCCCGCAGCAGACAAAAACTAGGGTGCCAAAAAATGCTCCAAAAATTACCTAAAATTCGCCCTAGAATGCTCTCCAAATGGGGATCATGACGTAATCTCGAATGCCAAAAATCTCGAAGGCTAAAAATCTCGAAAAAATTTTTTTTTAATCTCGAAAGCAAAAATCTCGAATGTACAAAAATCTCGAATGTACAAAAATCTCGAAAGACTATATCTCGAAAAAATCTCGAAAATAAAAAGTAAATTCGAGATTTTTTTTGCACCCATCCCATAGCCAGACAGTAAACCCAAGCGGGGGGGTTGCATACGTACCGAGATTTTTTGCTTTCGAGATTTTTTAAATTCGAGATTTTTTTTTCGAGATTTTTGTTTTCGAGATTTTTTTTTTCGAGATATCGGGGTAGACCCCTCCAAATGCGCACCTAGAAATACTCCAAAAGTGCTTCGACAAATGCTCGCAGCAGGCAGTAACTAGGGTCTTAAAATTGCTACAAAAAATGCCTTAATATATGCCCAACAAACACCTAATGAACCCAAAACCGCTCCAAAATATTCCCTAAAACACACATACAAAAACGCTCCAATATGCCCCGACAAACGCCCGCTACAGAGAAGTACTAGGGTTCCAAAATATGGCATTAAAACCCTGCATAATACGCCCCAAAGAACGCTCCTAAATGCGCACTCAAAGATCCATCCAAAAATGGTGTTGGGCCCGCTGCGGAGAAGGATAGAGCACAAAAAAAACGCCCCAAAATACGTCCTAAAATTCCCAAAAAAAAAAAAACCTCCGAAAAATACCCCAAATGCATTTCTAAAAAACGCTCCAAAAATGTCGTCTGGTCCACTGTAGATAAGGACGAGGGTCCCATAAAACGCCCTAGAAAAAAAAAACAATCCTAAATACCCCTAAATTCCTAAATACGCCATGAAAAACCTCCAAATTACTCCAAAAAACGTTCCCAAATGCGTCTCCAAAAAACGATCCGAGAATAGCTTTTTGCCCACTCCACTGCAGACAAGGATTAGGTTCCCAAAAAACGATTCAAAATAAGCCCTAAAGTATTTATACATTGGAAGTTCCATTTGAAAACGATTTGAACAAAAATGTTTATAAGGGCCAAGTTTCGGCCTTCTAATACCTACTTCAATTGAATTTTGAGATTGAGATTTTGAGGAACGAAAGAAAGAGAGTTTCCTAGTAAAACTAATAAGGTTCCGATTTTTCTCATTGGCTACGAACATGTCACGGCTCTAAAGACGTCATCAATGAATCTTCAATTCTACTACAGAGGGACAACGCGGTAGATGACGACCTTACCTTAAGTGGCACGCAGTTGGAAGGGGGCTGAAGCGTGTTGATTGAGGTCAAGACCCACTCCCGCCTTTAGTCCCATCAAAAGTACTTAAGTAATTTAGCGGACGCCCAATTGACACAAAGAAACCACCTCATGATCTAACTGAAACTCTTCCAATTTTTCACAAAAGCATCCATTCTACCTACTATCCTCTTGAACAAGTCCGCAAAAAACAACTGTATGCCTGTCACTTAATGGTAAAAACAACAACTAGTCCACAATCTAATCCGAAATCTCCCCCATCAAATAGCAATCAATATCAGCACAACTCTAATGGAAACAATTTTAGTATTGTAGCTAACACATACGAATATTCGAAATTGTTTCTATGTACTATACAAGGACAATCGAAAGGAAACTATTCTGAAAGTAATTTCTTGTAGAATTTCATTATAATGTCGACTGTATATTGGATTTATAAAGACAACTAGTAGATAACTACTCACTCACATGTCAGCTGATATCGACGTCAATTATTCCTCAATACTCGTTACAATATCTCCTGGCTCACAAATAATTCACACAACAGTCCTTCCTCATTTGCTGTTATTTCTTGCTATGATTGAAAACATTTCTGCAGCTTGTCAATCGTCCTTCCGATTCGCATTTAATAAATCATTTTCAATCCACTGCCACTGGCATGCATACTCGTATGGCAGGAGCGGCCTTCTGAGTGCATACGAATTTGCAGCAGCAATGAAAATTTTCTGTTAAACATGCTGCCAAGCACACTACCAAACTATATTTATTATTATTTATTCATAAACAAAAGAAAAACCCCGCCGGCCGACGCGACTGGTACACAAGTGGGCGGTGGGCGGACAGTGAACTTCCCCTAAGTTTTGATAAGCAATGGAAAAGTTTTGCCATCTCATATAAGTTAACAACTTTGTGATACTTTTTTTTTTTTTGTTATTGTTGTTATGATGTGGCAAGGATATTGGCTGGATGGATTTTTCATATTTATCTCTCTGTACCGGTGCGAGGGGAAGGAGTGCACGGCTAGGCAGGATGGCATTTGATGTGGGGTGGGGTGATTTGCTCCAGCTCCACCTATTAGTTAAACTTTTCAAATATTATCTGTTACATAGAAGTTAAAGCTTGAATGGGGGAGCAAAAAAAATGTGATGGGTCATGGTTGTGCGAAGGGATCCCGAATAGGAATATTAAGGCTTCACCCTATCGTAGTATACATCGTTGCAAATAATGGACGCTGAACTTAATGTTTGATCGTTTTATTAGGTGATGGTTGGGTACCATCAGAATACTTGATGAGGACGTTAAGGGATGACCATATGCGTTGTTTATTGGCGGGCTTATAGTTACATGGGCGACTTTGTGAAGTTAACAACGCACCAGAGGCAGAAACTTTTAGTTATTACTTTCCACAGCTATGATGGGTTAAGACAGACTATGCATAGTTGGTTAATTTTTTGCAAACTGAAGAAAGAACGAGTTACTGATGGGAGGTAGAACAGCTTGAACAGTTTAATGAGCAAATTAGGTGTGTTTATTATTTCTTTTTTTATTGTGTGTGGACAGAGTAATGAGGTGAAAATTGTGATAAGGAGGAGGACTTTTTATAGCGCATAGGTGGTGCAAAGATATGTATAGTAGTAGAAATTTCTGGCTGAAAAGACCAACACTGTCACTGCATCCATAATACTTTTCCCACGGATAGCTAATTCCTTCGCTGACTAACAACTTACTATCTATGCCAAGGCTTAGCTTGGAGTTAAGCTGAGTTAACTTATGTTCACAAATTGAACGAGGTATTAGTCTTTAATCGCCAGAGTCCTTACGTATGTCTCTGCATGCATCCGTGACATTATTTTTGTTAACCAAGATGACAAAAGACTTTGATTAGCAGAAAGGCAAAAATCCCTACGAACCTAAGGCCTTAAAGGAATCTGCGATGACTCTGAAATAATTGTGCAGAAACTCGAAAATGTAGACTCAATCATGATGATCCTTAACCTTAGATCCAAAAATACGATACGATGTACTGAGCTATGAAATCTGAAAAGTTGCCATCTCCTATTCAAGAAGTGTGGAATTTTCAATGTTGATTTGTCATTGGAGTTGAGCTACGAAAAAAGTCTTGTGCTCTAGATAGTCATAAAGTTCATCAAGGCATATGCTTCACTCACCGACGAAAGATGCAGGCTCTAGTTTTAAGGAATTATTCTGCAACATTTGGTAGGTAGATATAGTAGCATAGATAGACAACATGGGACTACATCCGGAAATAGTATTTTTAACTTTCTCGTATACGTAGTAAGAGAAAGATATTGTTTTCGTACAAAATTTCGAACTCGAGATTTTGATCAATTCTGATATTGCGATGATAGGGGAACTCAAAAAAGTGGGTCTCGCAATTCTGTCCGTCCGTATGTCTGTCTGTCCCACCCCTGGGGAATCTAAACGCTTGGACGGATTTGCTTCAAACTTCGTATTTAGAGTTTGTGGGTTTCCCGCTAGGGACGTTTTTTTTTTTTTATGCTAGCCCTAATATTAACAGTACCTCCCATATAAAAATTTTACGAAATATTACGAAATATTTCTAAATATAGATTTTTTCGAAAACGGCTCTAGTTGAGTTAATGTAAGCATGCTTAACATGACTGCATACCCAGTTTTTCGCTAAAAAGTCCAGCAACGGCAGTTTTGAAAATTGGCTTTTTCTCGAAAACGGTAAAAAACGATTTAAAAAAAAAACTTATTTTTAAGGTAGGTACTATTGTCATTCTTAACTTGATAGCAAACTCAGTTTTTCCCTAAAAAGACTGCGTCCTTTGATATCCACCCAAATTCCTAATAATAGTACTTTAAAAAACTGCTCATATCTCAAAAACGCCATTTTCGATTATGATAAAAATGTTACTTTCAGGTAATGCTTAAATCCATAGTAATATCATTTGCTCAGTTGCAAAACAGTGTTTTTTGAACCATGAATGCGTCCTTCGATTTCCACCCCAATCGCTAAAAATGGTACTTTAAAAACTGCTCATATCTCGAAAACGCCATTTTCAATTTGAATGAAAATGTAACTGCTAGGTAATGTTTATATCCTGAATAATACGTCATACTCAGTTTTGCGCTAAACAGTTTAATAACAGTGCTTTTCGAATCCAAATTTGTAACATTTGTCAGCATAATTTTACAAAAAACCGCTCTAACGATTTTGATCAAAATACATATTTAGGACAACATAAGCATTCTAAACATGATCACGTACTTATTTTTTCTCAGAAAACTCGAATATAGCCGTTTTATGAATATTTCTCAAAAATGACTACCCAAATTCCGACAATTGAGACCACTTTTTTAAAAAATCAAAAATGGGAACACGAAATTCATCGCCTACTTGCCTCCTTTAAGTGTCAGTTGTTCGGGGTGAAATTTGAAAGTAAGTAATGAAGTGTTGTAGTTAATACGTATGTTTATGTAGTATGTATTACTTTTTATATTTTAATTAACAAGGGTTGAGTTACTAAGCCTGAGTACATCTTAAGTGGGTATGATTTTGAACGTAAAATTTGCTGAAATAACTCTAAGATTCTGCGAGATTCGCAATAAACGAGAAAGTTTCGTGCGACCCAGTCGTGCACATTTTTTTATTCATGGAATAGTCAAATGGCCAAAATTTACATGATTCCAAGATTTAGGCGAAACGTAGTGGTATCAAGCACGCCTATCAATAACAATGAACCGAATCCAACCAAGAAGAACAACCAAATGTGCACGACTAGGTAGCACTCGCACGTAACTGAAACTACACGACCTATTTTTCCCAGCCACTTAAAAAAATATTTTTTGATTATCTTCCGGATAAAGGCTTTAAAAGCCACTTTAACCGGCTGTTGGGATGGATATCCGAGACCTTTATCTGTTAGATACCCATATCACCATCCGAAACCTTTGAAACCAAAAGTTGAAGTTTATCTGACAGATAAGTTCAAGATAGGCTATCCGGGACTTTCTCAGCTGGTCTTGAAACTGGCCCTTAATCTTCATCATTTTGTAGTTTTTTCACATAATTCCCATTTATTTCAATACATTTCTCCAGACAGATCCATCTTTCAAAATAGCTTTCAAAATTCTCTTTTTGGAGCATTTTGATCTCTACATTGACTACATTAACAATCTCCTCATTAGATGTGAAGATTTTTACTCACGAATCTTTTTTTTTCTCAGAAACAGCCAAAAGTCACACGGCGCTAGATCCGGAGAATAAATTGCTGGGTGAATTTCATTGATGCCCGAGAGTTCAAGAAATTTGAAGGTTTTTTTCAGTAGTGTATACGCATTGTCGTGGTGCAAGAAGTAGCGGCGCAGCTCCTTTTTTGTCGGTGTCCTAGTAAATTTTAGAAAACTTGTGCTAAGCAAGTTTCATTATTCCAATTAGCCGTAACTTTCTGACCAGTTTTAAGTGGGATGACGACGACCAGTTTTTGAAGTACATCGACATTATAACTTTCGTCGCTAACTTTTGTTGTTTGACATTTACTGGAGAACTTGCACCTTCTGGGCTCCATACCATGGACTTTTCCTTTCCAGGTTGTACTTGTAAAACCAAGAATGATCTCATTGAAGCAGCTTGACCATCCATATTGAAACTTATCCAGGAAATATTGAGGAAAACTAAGACGATCCTCTTTTTGCGCTCCCTTAAAAATTTTTGGAACCTATCGAGCTGACGTCTTCGAATATTTCAGGTGATATTTTAAAATACGTGACACAGCCATAGCATTCAATCCCCGTTCATCCGCTATCATCTCCTATGTCATCATGGCATCTTCGTCAATTTTAACCTTCACCTTCACGGTCGAGGATTTATGCCGACCTTCATGAGAATCGTTTTCCACAGAAAAATGTCCAGTCTGGAATCTTCTACAAACTAGAGTGCTGGAGCAGATTGCCTACCGTTAAAGGTTTCTAAAGCAGTGGAAGATGATTTGGCAAGGAAGCATGCATCAACTAATCATCAAATTTTGGTCGAAAGAAAGTAAGCTTGACAAATAGAGCTTCAGCATCGTGTGTCCCGTTCATAAAAAATGAGATGGTATAAAGTATGCAAATTAAAGAGAAAACACTCCCCTAAACGTGTTGTCGTTTTGTTTTAGAAGTTACCCACTGATTTCCTATCGATGCACTGCACACCACCTCCTTTTCGCCTACGATAGTGTATCATGTCAAGTTTCGGCCGCACCCAAATCGTTCGCCTGGAAAGGTTGACCATCTCACTGGGTCTTTCAAAGTCGGTAAGTATACCACTGAACCCTTTGATGTCGAATGGAGCTCAAGAAAGGCTGACGGGCTACCTTGTAACGTGCTTTAAGTACATACATCATTCTCAACATGAAGTCAGAAATAATACCAAAATTCGGTTGAAGCTACTATCTTCCTTCATGATCCTTAATGGAGTCATTTCCATGGATTTCGTATATGAAACTAACATCCATCGGAACATGTACAGTGCGCTCCTTGTCAAACTACAGCCCGTTCGTTCGTTCATTAATTAGCCATATCCTGTGCGAAATGCTTCCAAAATAATATTCATAACACGATGAAATTGATTTAAGTTGATGGCGTAACTTTATCGTCCCGGTATACGGGTATATTTTATGCTCAACCATAAATAAGGAACGTCATCCTTTTTCCTCAGCATTTCGGTGGTATTGTCTTTATGGCATATTAATGTCCCTCTTAATATAACACCATATAACGGGAAACACACGCACTCAAAACTCCCCGAATGATATCGAATGAGTCCTTCCGAAAGTAAGATATCCCAGCCTTCTTGCCAACGACATCGAATTAACACCGAATGTTCATTTTGTTACCTGTTTGATGGCTGAAATGAATAAAATAAATTACATACATTGGTATACTAAGAACGCCTCCTTGTCCTTGCCTTTGTGCTGTTATTATTTGTTAATTTTGACATGTCCTCGAGCCAACAAATCTCCTGCCTCCAGATACATATGTATCTTCGTTTAGCCCATTTACTAGTCGTATGTGTGAAACAAAATAAAAAACAAAAAAAAAAACGACGAATCACAATAAAAAAACAAAATCCAAATGGAAGGCAATATATGCGTTTGCGTTTTGCTGTAGGCTGTCGGCTAATGGTGGGCCAATTGTTTTTTATATGGCCTATATCCTATTTAGCCATTATTTAATATTATCCTGTGGAGATTTATTATATCAGAGTAATGTCTGTGTGAGAACTGTCATTTCCTGTATAGTATAATGCAATGTGTGCGAGTTTTTGTGTCTGAATTTCTATTTTATTGTGCTACGGATGTGTGGAAAGTATTTATGTTTTTTCTTTGCTCCTAAATCACATTTTATCACTTTAATGTGTAGGTTGGCTTTCATATTAACCAAAGTGCATAACATAACTTTGGCAAAAAAACAAAAAACAACAATGAACATTTTAAGAACAACTTTCGGGCTCCAAATGCCAATTTATCATTAATGTTGTCGATACTCATATTTAAATGTTTACGATCAGAGATTTTGTTTACTTCACCAAAGTGGGGTAGTTCAATTAAATTTGATTAGATTAATATAAATTGCAGAAATCGTGCATAAGAATAGAAGATGTACAAGAGTAGTTCTTATATTCGTCTATTTTAATGCCAATACTATATGTGGTTCTGTATAGGTCATCCCTACAAACTTTATTAATATTAACCCCAAAATCGAATTAGAATTTCTTGGTCCTTTCAAAAATCTGCTACAGCGTGAGATTGTTCTTTTCTGGCATCTTAGGACAGATCATACTTTAGAAGACTGCGTCATTATCTACGGAACAATATCTGGAAAATCCACTAATGGAATGAGCAGCATCTTTAGAGTATAGGGGCAACTCTACCCCCGAAATATCCTAATTTATTTCCTTATTTCCTTGCATACATTGTAAATTGAACCTCTGCTCAAAATTTTAGCAAAGAGTCAGTGAGAGAGTCGTAATTTAAATTTCTGTATATGAGATGAGAAGTTGTAACTGAATCCTAGATCACTGCGGCTACAAGTGTACGTTTGTTTATATTTTGTCCTCTTTTATAAGCTTACAAAATATTTTGTCGCAAGAATTTTTTAAAATTCAATTCAATTTATTACATCTTACCCTATGGATTTTGGATAGACCAGAAAGATGAATGTTAGCTCAAAATACTTGGTGAAATATTGACTAACATTTAAAAGCACTTCTTGAGTTGATCTACATAGATTTATGAGTAAAAGCATAGTAAGCATAGTAAAGTCGAAATAAAAAAGTTTGCACCCTATTTTTTCAACCCTTAACCAACGAATTTGAATAAGGTATGTAATAATGTAATAATGGTATGTAATAATTTTGACTTATCTATCAACATACAAACTTTCAAGTTCATACGGCTAACGATTCGTGAGACCCCCCTTGCTCCCCGCGACCCCTTTACTCATCAACTATTCTCACCCATCCTACAGCCTAAATGGCCATTCATTTATAAACCAGAAAAAAACAGTAAGACAATTATCTTCGACTATGCCGAAGCTCAAATACCCGGTACTTTATTATTGTAAAATAAAAAAAATATTTTAGTATTAAAAAATTATATATTTGTATGGGAGGTGTGGGTACTTTTTATTCGACCAAGCTCATTTTTTGTCAAAAATTTTTAAATATTATTAAAACAATATGTGCAAAGTTTAAACTTGCTATCTTTACTGTAGCTATTTAAATTTAATTTTTAACATAAAAAGCTATATAAATCTGATATTTTTGTATGGGAGGTAGTAGTAGTTTTCATCCGATCTTGCTCATCTTCGAACTTAGCCTCAGTTTGGTGGATAAAAGCTTACATACCAAATTTCAAGTCGATAGCTCTTAAATTACGGCCGTAATCGTGCGGACAGACGGGACAGACGGACAGACGGACAGACGGACAGACAGACGGACAGACAGACGGACATCGTTAGATCGACTAAGAAAGTGATGCTGATCAATAATATATATAGTTTGTCATACCTACAACGCCTCCTTATGGGCGTTACAAATGGAATGACAAAGTGAATATACCCTCACCACAGTGTGGTACCGGGTATAAAAATCGTGAAAATCTGACGAATGGTTCTCGAGTTATGGAGGGACGAACAGACGGTAGTAAATCGGCAAATGATTTCTGAAAATGGAAGAACCCCATAAACTTTGTTTTGAAAAAAATTACTGACATTTTGGGAAGAAGGTAGATTGTCCGATTATAATAAAATTTTAATAAAATTAAATAAGGTAGTTCAAAATAAAACTACACATTTTTTTTTTGTCTTTATATATCGCACTTTGTATCGGAACTAAGTCCGTCCACTTTATAAAATTCGGTTTATTTTCCACTAAATGGGAATAAGTCTCTCGGCGGACTTAGTACCAGGAGGCATATTTCCCTGCATCGTGTTGCATCGTTTCCCTGCATCGTATTTGGTATCTGATGTAGGAGATCTGAGCAAAAGGACAAACACACAAGAACTGGTTATTATTTATGAGGGACTATCACGAGAATGCTTCTCAATTTAATTCCTGGGAAACGCCTTAAGTGAGTGGAGTTTTTTGTTTTCATTCATCTGAAAAATATACCAATGGCCACACGAGTATTGTAAAAAAAAAATTCACTTTCCTGCTCATTATCATTGCACAAAAATTCGCATGGTTTGGTTTTCTCAGAATTTAATTTATTTTATTTAAAGGATCTCTTGCTTGAATAATGATAATTTTATGTTCCACTTTACAAGCCAACATATTGCGAGTACCTCTGTTGCTGCATCCCCCAACCTACCAAATACATTGACATACATATTTCATGAATTATAATTTTACTCGTAAAAACATTGGTCTGTTTTATCTATTTTTAATAGCTGCGCCATATTGAAGGCGACTTATTTTTTACTGACAGAGGAAGAGCCATTTTCAGTTGCAAATCTTTTCCCATCATTATCAGTATCGAAAATATGTCTGTTGAAATACATTTACTATTTGTTGAGGTACCGGCCGTCGAACAGCGCCTTAGGTTTGTGGTGTGAACTCAGGATGTTAAACTTATCGATTTCCTCGAACTACGGAATGGAGGGGATCCTCTTTTCCAGAAATGCTTTTACTTTCCATTTTACCCCGTCAAATAAACTTGTCTTTCGATTATGTTTACTGATGGCAAAAAGCAAATATGAATATGCCCATGAATAAGTAAACTTTCCCACACTACTACAGGACACAGGGAATGGATGAAGGGTAAGGGGTTCCATTTAATTTGCACAATTTAAATGTGTGCTGAATTATTAAAGTGCCCCTCGTGGAGTGTAAGAGGCTCAACTGGTTTTTGTCAAGGGATGTATTTTTTTTTTTTTGGTTAGCAGTATCCTGATGAGAAAGTGCTGTACATTTTTTGTACCAACCGTGCGGAAGCTGACTTCTAGTGAATTGCAAATTCTTGGGCGCTTCAGGATTCAGCGAGTTCGGGTGACGTGAGTGCTTTGAATATTTTTATTTAGTGCTTTACTTAAAAATATTAGAAGGAGAGGGAATTGTTGGAAATGCAAAAGTCTAAATATTAAGTGGTACCAAGCTGGTACAACAGGGAGACGCTCATTGTCCGCCACATTACTAGGCACAGCACATAGGAATTTTTGCTTGTTCGCAAACTGATCTGAATTATTAGCATTGTTCAATCCAACACCAAAGCTATTGTAATGCCAAAAAGCTAGTTAAGGTGATATGACTATGATGCTGCCCCGTACTTCATTCCAAACTTATTGCATCCCTTGGTGAAAGAGTTTAAATTACCCCGACACGGCAAAGGTGGGAGTGAAATATTTCACATGTCACATCGTTTCGGAATTTGGGCAGAGCAAGGAAGCAGTTTCATATGTGGAGTAGCAGGACCTTTCGTTGACAGACACCTCTGTATCGCCTCTTCTTCCTTTTTTTTTTGGCTGTGCAGTGCATTTAATTAATTCTATGAAATAAATTATTGTTCTCCATCGTGCCCATGCAGTGGTTCTACTCTTCATCTCCAACCTCGATCAGTCAGGGACGTGTGACGGTGACGGTGACGGTGATGGCCGGGATATAGTATACTTAAAAAAAAAAAGCCACGAAGTGTACAAATTGCATTTTTTGCTAGCAGCAAAGTTGACTGTTGAGTTGGGAGTTATTTACCTGTGACCATATTATATTGTTGCGTGGGGCCTTTTGCTCTGCCACAATGTTATTAAGGATATAAGGCTGAGTGTTTGTTTAACTTTTGTTTGCTGTTTTTGTATCACCTATTTAATGAATAGTAGCGTTATTATATTGAGCTATCCTAGGTATTGACATAAAAACATTGATTGCATTTTGACATAATAAAGGTTGTTTTTTTTTTTTTTTTTTTTTGCATTTTTGGTAATTGCATATGTAAATGTTGGACTGTTGCTGCCATCAATTGTCACAGTCTCATGAGGATAAGTAAATAATGCTCGTTATTTTTTTTATTTAGTGAAATGGACTATAAAATGATGCAACGGAATAAATAAATATCCCGTCCAAACGGTCAACAGGACTTTGAGTATAATTTTTCCCGGCCATTTCGGTGTGGCAGTTTTATTTTGGACTGCACAAAGTAAGAGCTTTACAAAAAATATTGCCACGAGCCATAGCAGCTGTTTTCAAGTCAGATATGGCACAAAGGTCGCAATAACCCAATTCCTATAAAAATCGATCGAAGCTTGTGAAAACATAAATGGCTTTGACTGACATTCTTCAGCCTTATGAAACAGAGCTCCACAATTTCAATACAATTTTCGAATTAACTCAGGAACAGGAAGAATTCATTAAGTATAGGCTTCCCAAAATCGAAGGTTCGAACGCAGGAAAATAATTCGGGGGATTTATGAAAAAAGAAATTTAATTTTCATAAATATCTTATTTAGAATACTATTGTAGTAGTTCTCTAAATTGAAGTTATAGATAAAATGTACGAAATTGTTGATGCATTGACTACTAAAAAAAAGCGTTTCGCCCTGATGTGGTGGGTGGGCTCATAAATAGACGACCATCACATCTAATTTATAATTCTAGACACGATGTTTGCTCGATGTTTACTGAGACTTATGGCCAACTATGGTTGGGTGTCTCTGAAAAGGTTGTCATGGTCCAGTAAGGGTCCATTTTAAATGAAAATGAGTTATATCTAGCATGATAATTGTGCTCGTAATACTCGAAAACTAGCCATCCAATTGAGCTGGCCCCTACACAAATATTTACTTTGAAGTGAGAAGTGCACATAATTTAAAACTTTTCAAGATTTCCGATAGATGGCGCTGAATAATAAAATCGCAAAATCACACTAGGTATATTTTAACTTTGATGGCAGCTTTTTTTAAAGGCTTGTCCACATCAAACATGTGAGTTAGTACGTACACAACACATGGGTCTAATATTGGCTTTGTATGAGAGCTACTAGAACTACTTGACCGACATAGCGCATTTTCAATACCCCGTATAAATGGTGGAAATCAACAAAATGAAAAAAAAAGCAGTCATCACAGTATCAGCTGTTCCACATCTAAATTTGTTAGGTTCAGATTTAATGCAGCAATTTCAACTGTTCGATGCACAGGTTACTTCATGCACCACATGTCAGGTTAGCAATACAACGACAGATGCCGATCTTAGAAGCATGTTTCCGAAAGTATTTCGAAGCGAAATAGGACACTGCACCGCATTTAAAGTTCACCTACAACTTAAATCACAAGCTGTCCCCGTATTTCGTCCGAAAAGGCCGGTAGCATATGCAGCAAGAGATCCAGTTGATGACGAATTAAAAAGGTTAGAGCGTGAAGGCATCATCACACCTATTAGTTTCTCTCCATGGTCAGCGCCCATAGTAGTTGTTCGAAAATCATCTGGCAATCTTCGCATATGTGGTGATTATTCAACAGGACTCAGGGAGAAAGCTGAGAACGGAACTAGATCTTTTAAAAAAATCAGATATTCCTAAACAGACCCGAAACGAGGCGATGGAAAGGCAATTCAACAAACAGCAAGGAGCCAAAGAACGCAAATACAAAGTTGGGGATCCAGTGTTTGCAAAGTTATACAAACTGAACCAGTCACAGTGGTTTCCTGGAAATGTAAAGAAAGTTATGGGAAGTGTAATCTACGAAGTGGAAATCGAAAACTACCCTATCTTCAAAGCAGTACGATCTCATGCAAATCAACTGCGACCGCGATTTGTAAAATCATCATCACATCGTTCATCTTTGGAAGTATTATTTGATTTCTTCGACTTACAACCAAAGCAGTTTACATCTTCATCAACCGATACGGAAGTTTCTACCGTTGCTGACAGAGAAGCTCATCCTTCACATCAGCCAGAACCTGAAGCCGTGCCGGATGATTTAATAGAAAATCAGCAGAACGAGGGTACTTCACCGGAATCTTCTCAGATTCTTGAAGCTGTTCCTTCGTCTTCGAACGCCATCATTCCTGTAGAACCGCCACAAGACCTACGCCGATCACAGAGACTTAAACGACCTCCAGCCTGGACACCAGATTATCAAATGCTTAAAAAGAAGGGGAGATGTTGGCAACACTAAATGCATTTCACTAATGTCACATACATACTTACGTTTATACTTGTCAAAGATAACTTGTCATTTAAAATTGTCCATTTTGTGTCCGAGTCCAAAGGCGTAATATACGCGGTAATACCATTGTAATTTTATATTGTTTTATTTGTTATTAATTGTAATTGTTTTTATATCGTTAATAAAAGGAAAATGTTCGCACTCATCTAGTCTTACTACAAGATCACAACATCTTCTCAAAAAATTTCATTCGTCTAAGTCGATTCGTTTGAGGGCTATCGTGTTTTCAACAGACAGTCACAAAGACATGGCAAGATTCAGAATTTGATCCTGATTCAGAATACATATAAAGGGTGGACCAAATACAAGTTTCGTAATAAAATGACCAAAATTAAATGTTTTCCATGTATTATGGCTTTATTAATAAGAGCAAAAACATTCCCGTTTGGAATACAACGTCGTTCAAGTGGCTACCACGGCTGGCTTTGCAGAAGCGCTTTCTGTCATTCCAATTTTCCAAGACCTTGTTGATGGTTTCGGGCTGTAGCTCACGGATTGCTTAGATAACATTTGCCTTAAGTGCTTGTTGGTATATTATCGGTTCTTCACGGTTCCCCACAAAAAAAAGTCCAAAGGGGTCAAATCGCAGCTCTGAGGCGCCCACTTGACATCGCTAAGACGGCTGACAACACGATTTGGGAATTTTGTGCGCAAAAAATCGATTGCGCACCATCCTGCATGAGCCAGAATTCGTCCAAATCCATGTCTTTAACATGGTTAACATGGCTCTGTAACGCGCACTGTTTGAGCGAGGGGATTTTCGCGGTCGAGAAAGAAGCAAAAGTATTTTCGAAAAAATTGTTAGAGAACGGGTATGGGTTTTAAGTGATTTTATTGGGTGAGTCTTACCTCCTTGATGGTGAGTGATCGAGCTGAGCAAACAGGAAATTCACTTAGTTTATAATAAAAATTCATGGCGGATTATCCATTAAGAAATTATGGGAAAATACCCACCGTTGAACGAAACGTTGTTCCCCAGCCTCATTTTCGAAGAAAAATGGTCCAATGATGCCACCTCTCCACAATCCGCACCAAACTGTCACTCTCTGTGGATGCATTGGCTTCTCGACAATAACTTTCGGGTTTTCCGAGCCCCTGATGCGGCAATTTTATTTGTTAACGTAGCCGCCGAAATGGAAATGCGCCTCGTCAGAAAAGATGATTTTTGTCCAATTCAAGCTGCTCTAAGAAGGCCCAAACTGCGAAGCTATAACGAAGCGGATGGTCGTGCACCTTCAATTGCTGCAAATTATTGCAAATTAGCGAATAATCCGAGATCTTTATGCAAAAGCGACTCATTTCCCCGGAGGTATGATACTGACTTTCTGACTTTTTAAAAAGAAACCACTAGATGTCCCAACCTTTATATACTTTGTGGGGTGTCCGGTGATTCCTTCTTGGCATTACAAATGTAATGGCAAAGTGAATTTATACCTTCCTGCGGAGGGTATATAAATAGTTGGTGTAACAGGTTTTTATAGCCACCAGGCCTAGCTTCTCACAACCATTCGTTTTTGTGAGTTATTTTTTTATGGATGGAAGGGGTACATGTACAACTTCGTACCGAGTCCGAACGGCTGAATTGAGAAGTTTATAGTGCATATTTATTTGATTTATTAAACATAAAACTATACACTGATTTTTAGTGTCCAAAACATCTTCATAGACAAACTTCGCTTATTCGTATTAAAAAAGAATATATCCATGCTGACAAGTTGACACAACAGTGGTAAGCGTCTACATCAAATGAGGAATTATTGCAAAAGAGAAAGACCATTGCAATTAGAGAATATCGACCATTATAATTGTCATGAAGCTCAAGTCTCTGGTTATAGGTTTGAAATAATCATTTCAATAGCATGTCACGTAGATGACATATTTAGACCCATCACAAATGTATTAGTTGTTTCAATCCAAAGTGGTATACATCATCAACTTATTATGCGGGCAACCGTTTTACGGATTACTGGCCACATGGGAAACTTTTCTTCGAAAAGTTAATCCTTGATCCCTTTTTGGGGAGTTGTGCGTCACACGCGCTAAATTATTGTCATTTCCACGGTCGCTCGTCCATCCGAATGAATACAAATTCATAAAGTATCTATATCTATAGCTATGTATATCATTTACTTTGCTGTCGTCATATAATTAATGAATACAGATTAAAAGGTTGATTGCAAATGTCACGTAATCCAAAGATATCGCTATAAATTCCAAACTCCTAGAACTTACTAGAGCATGGAGGAAATTTTCCCCAACACAGCTGCATGTCAGATGGCATATTTTCATTACTTAAGCCAGGGGCGGGAATTCGTTTGCTTCAAAAATTTATTACATTCTTTGTTGTTTCGATAAAAACAGACAGGAATACATCAAATTTGTTTTTTTTTTTTTCTCTCTGAGATATTTTACTCTACTGACTTATTAGGGAATACGTGACAAATGGGCGTAATGTACCATAAAAATATGCAAATTTGACATCGTTCGGAAGAAGAAAATACAAAATAGATTTGTAGAAGGAATTTATGACAGATCAGCGGAGTACGAATATAGAGCAAAGTAACCGTGGTGGTAATGATTTGCTATTTTTGTTGGCAATTCCACAGGAAATACTATCTGGTCGGGAATTTTGTTTCCTTTTTATTATTGTAGAGGGTGGTTCTATATTAAGTTGACTTGAGTTCTTCAGTTGATATCATTGGATTAGAGTGTTGGTGAATTTTCAATTCGTGATGAAACGAAAATCTTTGCGAATGATGTAACTGATGATATACAATATTTTAACTTTGCGCACAAATTGGTATAAATGATTTTGTCTTTCATGCTATAAAAAGAAGCAACAATTTGACCCAATTTGAGCATCGAAATCATACGTGATTTGGATGTGCAACGATCTTCTTTAAAACAATCAGGATGCCAGCAGTGTCTATAAAAAGTGGACCATTCAGCACAGCTGACTCACTATATAGATAACTTTTACTCGATGTTAAGGAGGTTCTACAATAACATGCGGGGTTTTCACTTTTTCCATTTTCTGAGTATTCAGCTTGTTGATATGTCCGAGAGGTTGAAATTATGTTTCGACAACCAAACCTTAAAAAAAAAATCTTCCTTTTTATTGTTAAAGTTTACGATAAGTTGGTTGTATACCAGACGAGCTTTTGGTATTTATAGGCAGCGACTTTATACCAAACACCTTCTTGATATCGTTTTGTAATATGAAATATTATCACAGATAAGATCAGGCGCTGTTATTTATCCAAGACACATTGAAACCTATACATATATAAAAATGAGTTTAAAATATGTTTTTTGTTTGTCCGTTTATATCTCGAGTTTGGCTTCACCGAATTTTATGATTCCTTTTTTTCTCGAAAGATATTCTTTTGTAGTAGGTTTTTATGTAAAAAATTAGGACAAAAGGGCGTGGCACCTCCCATACAAAAAACATGGTATATCTCGAAAACCACACAACCGATTAAGCTCAAATTTCGATAAAATCTTTACTTTTAGCACGAAGTCTTTTCTGTGAAGTTTGGTTGAAATTGGACAAAGGAGCATGGTACCGCCCATACAAACAAAAAATTCAAAATCATATATCTCAAAAACCACCGAATCAATTGAGCTCAAACTTACAGATAACCTTAGGTATTGGCCGTGGAGGTGATCCTGTGCGGATTGGTTAAAATCGGACAAAGGGGCGTGGCAGGTATACCTCGTATACAAAAAACATATTCTACGGGGTGAAACTCGATGACGTTATATCTCGATAACCGCTGGGCCGATTTTCATGATTCGTTTTTTTTGTTTTGTTCGTATTGCTGTATTTCAGATTTAGGCAGAAAGAAAATTCCAGCAAATCGACAGCAATGATATGTTGTGGCATGGATTACACCACTTGAAAGTTGACTCGTCTCTAACGTTGATCCCATTTAGTCCTAGTGTAGCTATCAATCTATGATTCATCTTCCTCTTGGGACTGTAGCCCATTTTGAGGTTGAAGTTGAAGTCATATGCGATTGCTAAAGCTCCCTAGGTTTTTTAGTACTTTCATCCAGGCGATCTAGATTTGCCCGAAACTCCATTATGCTTTCCCTCCCTGTAATCCTCTTCCTGTGTTATGGCTTTAAATATGAACAGCTCTTTCGTTCGAGATCCATATACCTTACCTACGTCTGTGTCAATAGTATCTGTCAACCAAGCGGGGTAGTCTTTATATATAATCTTAGCTGAGATGACCAGCTATACTTCTTTTGTGGATATCTTCTTGGAGGATTTTCATTGTGCCTTAATATATTTTAATACATTATTTTTTTTTGCAAATTCGTTGTTGTCCAATTTCACAAAAACATCTGTCGATAGAGAAGAACCAGAATTTAAAAAGCTGATCCATCAAGGACTCTTTTAATTAATTAAAAAATGATAATCTAAATTGGTAGAGTCTAATAAAGTCAGTTCAATCAAAGCAAACGAAAGCCGCTATTATCTGCTCTTTAAAATGCTCTGTTTCCCAAAGTGTTTAAATAGATTTTATTCATGCCTGTATCTCCAATGGAGATTTCCAGACCTTTACACGGCTATCCTTAAATTAATACAGCCTGGTTTTATATTAATTATCGTTATTACCACTGCCAGCACCAACACTGAACAGAGAACACTGAAAAGGAAAATGTTACGTATACGCCTCAGTGTGTACTGTAAGTATAATTGCAGTTCAATGTGAGTTCAAGTGATTTCCTCTATATACATGCACCACACACATACACTGGCAGCATTGTATGTGAGATTAAATTTTAACTGTAATCAATCCGAAAGCCACATTACCAAAGCTCTATAATTATTGGCAGTTGCCAATGCTTTACTCTGAAATATGAAACGGATTTACGCTGTTTTCCAATGGACGCCCTTTCCGATGGCAAATTTAATATTTATCCCCGGAATTCTGACAGAATCGAATGTCCAATGCAACGGTACAAGGAGTGCGCGTAGTATACCAGCAGCACGGACTCGCAACGGAGCCTATTTAATGTGTTTTAATCATTTCGCGTCGCATTCAATTTGTGTGAATACTGCATGGTCGTAAGAGGGTTTCCTTTTTTGGGTGGCGCATTCATTATCATCGAAAAGGATAAATAAATATCATTGGCCTGATTCCGAGGACCCACACGAATGACTCTATTGCAAATATGTACTGTTCGGATGGCAGCTGCTCGATGGGAAGGAGATACCACTGTCCATTGACGACGTCCATACCACCGTTCGGTTCGGTTCAATGGGATTTGCGGAAATATAAAATTGTGTTATTAAAAGTTTGAGTGGCATTCGTAA
This sequence comes from Cheilosia scutellata, assembly GCA_955612985.1. NCBI lineage: Eukaryota > Metazoa > Arthropoda > Insecta > Diptera > Syrphidae > Cheilosia > Cheilosia scutellata. The sequence goes on from OY015314.1 coordinate 55,346,722, forward strand.
TGAAAGACCAATGCTTGTAGTGTGCGGTTGACCGAGGCCTTTTAAAAACACGAAACCCCATTACGAGGAGCACCACGATTTCACGAATCTTTGGTCTGGTTTTCGGTTTATTTTACTAGCTGTTGTCGGAGCGGCATTGGAGTTCATCTCAATGGATTTACATTTTGTGGTGAGACGGCCGAGGCGAGGTCAATTCATAATTGAATTTCCTTGTGCCGACGCAGGAAAATTGCCTGCAATTAGGGAATTTAAACTTTGCGATGCGGTAGGAACCGTTTCGTTGTAGGATGTGTATGGCATTGGGCGTTTGGGTTGGGAAGTTTAATTTGTGCCGAAATACATTTTTACAGATCGCTGGGTGTTTTTTTTTTATTCCGCCATATACAGTTTAAATTTATTGTCTTGTATATTTTTTTGTACTACCCAAAGTTCAATTCTCTTTGTAATCGACTTAAATGGCCCTTAACGTTGGTTAAATGTTGTGCTTATAGGACCTTTGATACTGGTGAAGCGTTAATGCAACGCTATTTGCAGGTCTTAAAATTGAAGTATCATTGCATATAGGTCTTAGAGTCGTTTGTAATTGATTCTCCGATATGTGATTTTATAGATCATTTCTGAGTCCAAGGCATAAGGCTTTCTTTTGAGATTATCTAAGAGGCGTTTTGTAGTACGATTGAGTTAATCCTTTGCACTATTAGATTTGAATGTTTTCCGATATTTTACATCAGGGCTGGGCAAACGGTTGATCGCGACCGCCATCCCATTTCTAGTAGACCGCGCAAGAGTTTCATTCAATTAAATATTTTTAAATAAAATAAAAGCGAATTTTTTTCTCCTTAATTCATTTTAATATAAACCAATTCTTTCTTCAGAATTAAATTTTTTTCCTGTAGAATTTCTATTTTTGAAACAAAAAATACACTGCACGCATTCATTCATTGTTATTGTTATACTTGTTTTGTGAGGTGACAAATTAAATTTCTTGCGCACATAGTTGCTTGCGGTTGTTGACATTTTCGCCGCTGTCACTCTGATTTTTAACGACTTAAATCTACTATTTCACAATGTCAAAAATTGTGTACATTTTTGAAATACTCTTATCAATATGACTTCAGATTTTGAACCACAACCTTAGGGCAGAATCTTACAAGATTGACATGATTTTGACATGTTTAATAGTAGTCTAACAGGAAAAGAAGAATTATTGACATTTATACCTATAAAAGCGAAATCAAGAGGTGAAGACATTATGCTGCTTTTCAAAAATACATTCAAAAAGCAATCCAATTTATAAACTTAAATGAATCACAATCGATTGTGAATGATGGACAGAAATAATGGGCTCGTAGGATTAGGTATAAAAAAGGATGATGATTTCGAAGGTTTCTATCTTATCACGGTATAATCACCAGGAATATCTGTGCCTTAAAATTTTGAATTTTCCGCATGTTATTGATACATAGAATAAAATTGTTCGTGGTAGAAGGATACAAAGAAGACTTTTCAATTAGAAGAAAACAAGTCCGTTCATGGTGAACTGCTGAATTACACCGACGTTCGATGGTTAAGTAGACATATGTTTTAACAAGGATTTCGGGACTTATTTGATGGAATAAAACATTTTCTAACATTCGCAAATGCAATACATCAAGAACTTCATAATGAAGAGTGGTTAGCTTTCTTGTCACATATAACTAAACACCTCAATCACAGACAGATAGACGTACGGACGGACTGAATAGCGTGACCCAATTTTTTCAGTTCCCCTATCGTAATACCTATGGTATGATTAAAATCTAGAGCTTGAGTTCGAAATTTTGTACGAAAACAATATTTATCTTTCTCTTAGTAGGAAAAAGTTAAAATAATCAGAAAATTCTACAAGGCTCATGCCTAAAGTGACCAAATGTACAGTTTTACGCTGTATACCACAGTTTTTCAGTCAGACAATGCAGCGCGAAATTGTCAGAAAAACATATACAGCGAAAACATGAGAATACAGCATTTATACAGTTTTTGTAGAGCTTTGCCTGTTGTTCAACGTAATTAGAAAATGCGGCGAATTTTACATAATAAAATTGCCGAAAACACATACACATATACAAATAAATTCGATTCCTTTACTCTTTCACTGTTCCGAAATATACACCCCTATCGTGGAATCCGCCGGGGGGAATTATTCACGGAAAAGAATATTTTGGTATTGTCAAAATCGCAAAGTGAACAGTTCCCAGCATACGTTCACTTTCATACCACTTCTACGGCATTTCATCGGCACGCTACTCCTATGTCACCTGCCACTTGGTCACCACGCCACTGCCACACCACTTCGGTGCGCGCCTCGCCTTAGAAATGTTATTTCAATAGTTAAAAAACATATAATTCGCTGTTAAAATGGTACAGTTTTTATACAGTTTTTCGGTCTCGGTTTTACAGAGCTAACCTGTCAAAGAGTTGGTCACGTTACTCATGCCTCATAGTTCGGACTCCGAGGTATGCTTCTGGAAGTTTATGAGCGAAGAAGAGTATGCGAACTTAAAAAAACAGTTTTTCATTTTACGTCATTCCTCTGTTCAACCTATTTATGTGTATGGGGATTACCTTTTCCAAAAATGAGCTATAAAAACAAAACATATCTGAAGAGAACTTGGATGCCTGTTTGAGATTTACAAACTTAGAAGACGATTGGCAGTGTCATGCTTCAACTTCTAAGAACTGCTGAATTTCTTAAATTTTTAGTAATTTAAAGTAATAGAATACATATTTTTTTATTCCTTAAGTAAACTTTTTTCTCTTTGTTAATTTTTTGAATTCTGAAAAATAAAAATACCAAACACAATTTTATTTCTAAAACAAAAACATTATAAAAAAAAAAAAAGAATTTGAATAAAGTATTGTGACCAATATTGCCAAGTGGACCGCGAAGTTTTGTAAAAGGCAAAAGTAGTCCATCACCTGAAAAAGTTTGCCCACCCATGTTTTACATCGATCATTTTTTGGTAGATTTTTTGAATTTTTTTCGGTTCCCAGAAAATTTTCAAAATCACTGTCCTCGGGAATACAATAAACCGTGTGGTAGATTTTTTTAGCGAGACACATATCAGATAGCCTTGATTGTAGTATCATCATATTTTTGTGTATACGTTTTTATGCTACTTTTAAGCGATGCATGGGGTGTCAATTGACAGCCAATTCCACCTTACCTAGGTCGATATTGTTGTCACTTTCAATGCCGATTTGTATAATTTTTAATCAAAATTTTCGGACAGGTTTTGGGAGGACATTTTGTGTGATGGAAAAGGTAGCGAAATGTTGTTTTGAGCGAAAAATCCAACATTTGAAGCTATTTCTATGAAATCAAAAGCTTTTCAAGCATTTTTGGCAGATTTTTTACCAATTTCTGTTTCGAATTTTAAGCCGATGTGTCAAATGTTGTAGTGACAATCCTTGAAACATTTTCTGAATACATTTGTCTTTGATTAAATTGAAAATGTTTTTGGAAAACATTCACTCATTCATTCATTTTCAATGGCCCGCTTATCCATTAAGGGAATCGCGGGTGTAGATTACTCAATGGACCCTCCATAACTCTCGATTCTCCAGCATCGACTCTAAATCATCAATGGCAACCCTCAAAGGAGAAATTATGAACTTGATCTAACCATCTCATCCTGGGTGTAACTATAGAGGACGGCTGTCTGATAGTAAGTCTTGGGATCGTGGATGGCGACATTCGTTTAACATAACCAAACCATCGAAACCAGGAAAATTAAGATGACGATAATTTAGACAGTTTTGATGAAATCTTTTAAATAACTTTAGTGACAAATTTTGATACAATTTTCGAGGCTAGGTTAGTGTAATTAAAAGGGTATATTTTGACTATCTATGTATTTTTTTTATGCCATTGTTAGAGGGGATTTTAAAGACCAACTGGTCAGTTTTTCAACGAGATTTTTATTTATAATTTTTCAGCGATTTTGATTTACGTTTTTAGCATATTTTGAAACAAATTTCGAAACAATTTTGAGATACTTTGGGATGATTTAAAGGCAACTGTAGAAGGCTTTTGAAGTAGTTAGGGCCCAATTTTTTAGGGGAAGTATTTTTTGTTTGTCTTTGCAAGTTTTTAGGTTTTTCAGGGAGATATCAGAGAAGATTATTTCGAAACGTAATTTTACTGACAATATTTGAGCAATTCTTGAAGTTATTTTTGAGATAGTATTTCTGGTGTGAATTTTCTTATACCGGTTTTCGATGTTGTTTTATAGAATAGATATTTGAAGATAATTTATGAAATTACTGAAATCTTTTGGGAAGCGATATCCTAGGAAATATTGTATGAGTGGTTTTGATTACATTTGAAAAACATTTTTAAAATAAAATTGTATGGATTCTTGAAGCAATTTTCGATATGAATTTTGAAGCAATTTTTGGAATATATTTTCACGACAAAGGAATTATTTTTGAACAATATGTAGGAATTTTTTTTATGTGATGTTAGTAGATATATTTTCCCGGGTGTTTTCAGGTCAATTTTCGATGTTCTTTTTCAATCAGATGTTGAGGGAGTTTGAAGCCAATTTATGTAACTTTTTAGAACAATTTTTTAGTGTAATTTTCGAAGCAATTACTCAAGTAGCACAAAAGTCTACAATACACCAAAATATTTGGTGTATTTTATGCATTTTCGTGATATGCATTTTCAATATAAAAAATACACCACTTTTCAGTGCAGTTTTTGCACATTTAATTTCGATTCAGTGTACATAATACCGTGTCCTCGTATATAATTAACACCGGCTGTGCAAAAATTATACCGATTTTCGGTATATAAATTGTGCTAGTGGTATAAAAATTGTTCTGGTTACTAGGATATAATATACTCCAGAGGTGTATATTATAAATTATTATTCACATTCATAATAAAGACGTAAGAAAATCATGAATAAATATCAATGTGAGTGCCTAATTTAACAACGAAGCCCAATCTGTCGATTTATTTTCTGTCCTACCCCGTCTAAAAATCGAGCGCCTCGAAAATTTTATTAATTAAAGATTTTTTATTCGATGCGTGAAAATTAGTTTTTCGAAAATTATAATTTTCTGGTTGTTTTTTAAATTTTTTAGAGACGTACTGTTAAAAACGAGTCAAAAAAACAAAAAATGCGGCATGATTAAATCGATATATAGTAAAATAAATAATCATTGTCTTCATTCTAAATATGGCGGCCATTCGAATCTCATTTTTTCCTAATATTCCCTGAAAAATATGGCCGTCGTCCAAAATATACACCAATTCCTGAATTTGGATATAAAAATGCACCAATTTAAAAGAAGAAGGAGAAAAATACACAATTGTAGAAGTTATATGCAATATTCTGTTTTCGGTGCATTTATTTTGCTGGAAACTGTGTAAAATATTCACTGATTTGTATCATTTCGTGAAATTGATGCAAAAAATGCACCAAAGTTAAAGGAGAAATGAGAAAAATGCACCATTGTGAGAAATACAGTGCGGTTCACTTGTTTAGACGCACACATTTTATTAAAATTAGGCAGGAAAAAAGTGTTGAATTTTCAGAAAAGTCAAAAGTTAAAGCTTAACTCTCGAAACGCTTTTGAAATCGTGAAATGGCTCATAAAATAGCTCGAAGTGAAGACTTGATAAGAAACTTTGTAAACAATAGAGTATCTTATGGAAAGAACTACAAAGCAAGGATCGTAAAAGTTTTAGCACCACAAAACAAGCGAAAATTGTAAGAATAGTGCCTTATGGCGCTCAATTTTCAAACAAAATTATAGAATTTGCTGTTTTTTTTTTTTGTATCAAATCCACTTGCGTTGTGCTATTGTCAATGCTTTATACCCAAATTTTACAAAACTACAAAAAAAACCACCGCCTAATCATGCATGCAAGAAACCCAGGCCTTGAATTTTCAAGGTCTGACATGGCATGGGATATGAACATTAAGGTGGTCTCCAGAAATTGAAGCAAAGATGACTTTTCGAACAAAAAGGAGTTTAGCTTGGATGGTCCTGCAACTATAACTATTATTTTCATGATCTCCAGAAAGAAAATATGTTTTGAACCGTCATCATTCAAAATTAGGGGTACTTATGGTATGTGGTGCAATTTCATTCTTCGGCGCTTTTAAATTGGAAATCGTTTCCAATAAAATATTAGTATTTCTTGCAAAACTTTTTTTGGACACAGTTTTTTCCGTAATAAAGCACCTTTGTGGACTTATTCCATGGATATTCCAGAAGGATAACGTGCAGGATATTCACGCCTTGTTAAATAATGGATTGTCAGTGAAAATATTAAAATATTGCACTGTCCCCCACATTCGCCTAATTTTAATTTTATTGAAACTCTTGCCCCGTGAAATTGTTTGAGGCAACAATCAGTATCAACACAATCAAGAGCTGATTGTAGCGATCAAAGCTTCTTGAGAAAATATATCCTTGAATTACCTACCTTAAAAGTTCATTATGGCTCTTTGAAGAATATAACTTTTGAGATTATATCCAATTATTAAAATAACTAAAAATTGACTAAAATAAATAAAAATATTGCAAACAATTTTGGTGTTTTGTTGTTTTTCGACTTTTTAACAGGTGCGTCTATTCAAGTGAACCAAAAAAAATGCATACGTTTTGCATGGTGTATTAAGAAATTAGTAATGATTTTTTTATAGTGTATGAATGTATCTTTCTGCCAAATAAGTTTTTTTTTCCCTTTGTTCCACATAATACGACAAAAACAAGAAATAAATCGTAACTTTTGTACGCCTAAACAAGTGAACCACACTGTAGCACTAATATTAAGTACACCGAACTCGGTGTGGTGCATTTTTTACCAAAAAGTGTATTAATTACACCAAACTCTCTGTGTAGTGTATTCAATGGTGAATATTTTACCAAATGGTGTATTAAAATCACCGAACTCTCAGTGTGGTGTATACAATGGTGCATATTCAACCAATGAGTGTATTAAGTACACCAACCTTTCTGTGTGAATTTTTTTTAACCAACAAGCATTTACTGTGAAAAAAATATACAATGGACGAGATTTTCTTTCAGAACAATTTATATTTCCAAACATTTTGTTCAGTTAACAAAATACAAAAGTAGGCCAAAATTATAATTTGCTACTTCGGAAGAGAGGTAATCCGTCAACATTGAATTTGAGAAGAGCTTGCATTGTTTGATTTAATTGACGAAATGCAATACGGAAACAGTTCAATGCCATAGTACCAATATCCCATTGTATGTATAGCAATATTCCGTGTTGTATGGAGCAAAGTACGTGCATCTTTTGGCAGTTCATTTTTTCCTTCAGTTCGCAATAAAACATCCCAATCAGCTAATTAAGACATGAAATGAATACATCACATCATCAATGACGCAATCTTCGTCATTCCGCAACTTCGTCATTATCATCCAAATCATCATTCGAAATTGATTCACTTGATATTTCATTTGCCTGTAATACATACAATATTAGGTGCATTTAAAATAATATTTTGTCCAGATAATGAACCATTTTTAGAGTTTTTGGGCCGAATATAAAAGTTGATGTTTCCCCAATTTCAGAATAAGTTTCGATGACTTTGCTGGATGTTGTTAACTGGTTTGACAATGTTTTTAAATTTGTTTAAAAAGTTTTCCCTTCTACGATAACACTTCAAATAATTATTAAACTCGAGGTACTAAATTTTGTTAATATTTGTTAATTTAAAAAGACAGTGCTTGTTAAGAATGCACAGCTCGTTATGAATGAAATGGCGACTGAATAACTTCAATAACATTATGTTGTTTATTTTTCACACTTATGTAGTTTGGTGTATTTAATTTCCACAGGGTGTAAATCCTTCACCGAAATATAGTTGGCCATTTCAAATGGTGTATAATATCTACAAAATATAGTGTATAAAATATGCCATGTTGGTTGGTTTCAGAATCGAATAATTTTATGCACCATAAATGGTATATTATAAAAACAGCTGAACATCGGTTTATTTTTTGCACCGAATTTCAAAAGAAATGTTGAAATTTTGCACAGGAAAGACAATGGTGTAATTTTGATACCGATAATTTTGACAGATACACCAAAATTTTGAATTTTTCTTCAGTTTTCTCAATTTTGCACCAAAATTTACGAATTTACACCAATTTATACACCAGTGTGCTACTTGAGTAGGCTTAATTTGGGCGTAAGGTTATTATCAGAAATGTTCAAAAGACTTTTAGGTAGACTTACGGGCAATTATGATACAATATTTTTAACGATTTTGAGAAAAAAAAAATGTTAAACTATTTCTAGCATATTTATTCAGACAATAATTCAAAAATATTTTTTTAATATTTTAATACTTTAAGAATTGGTTTTCTGAGTGCTTTTGGAGAGACTAGTAGGCTTTGCAAAATAAATTAGTTTATAAAATCAAAAAACAAAAAAAAATAAGGAAAAAATTAAACAAAAAGAAAATCATCAATTCAAATCAATTTAATAAATACTAAATAGTTAATAATATTTGCCAGTCCCTTTAGTATACTGAGGATAGTCATGAAATTGGACGAATTAGAGAAGAGCCAAGTTGGCAGAACAGTGCAAAGTTCGAACTGCTGGTGAACAATCAAGATGTAACCGTTATAAAATTACAGATTCAAGAAGAGTGCATTTTTATCAAATATCTGTACGAAGCTACTGAAAAGGTAATTTAGTTAGACATGTTTATTTTATGTTTAGAAACTTAACCGAAAATGTGTAACATCGTCACATCGGTTCGCGAACCCCTCGGCTTCAAGAGTATTTCGCCAACACAATGGAAATCAGATCCACGACAATTGGGTTACATAATAACATCGTCAAAGGTCCAGCGTTACATTGATAAGATCCCTCAGGAGAAAGTTCCAAAACTCAGTTCAAACGGTAATATGTAAGAACCTTGAATATTTACGTCTCTGTAATTATTCAATCAGCTTATTTACGGGTTTAGTTTGTCCATTTGTATTGGCGCTATTCTAAGATACCCGGAGGCCCAGAGCTTAGCTTCAATGAGGGCCGAGGCCTGTGCTAATGTCTCTAATACATACATACATACATACATACATACATATTTTAATACTTTCAGAATTGATTTTTTAACCATTATGTTTATGATTCGGTTTTTGGGGGACTATACTTTTGAGAGTTTTGATGATTTCTGTGGGGGGAAGGGTTGATTTTTAAGTGATTTTGGGAAAGTTTGGGTAGTGGGTAGGTATGTGTATGTACCTTGAAAGCTTTATTGCTTCTACAATCGATGGGAAAATGTTCTACAACTTTGGTCGAAAATAGCCGATGGGGCGTTTTTAAGAAAAGCAAATACCTCGCTACCAATTTGTATGTGATTCTTGATCCAATTTTTGGTGGTTTTTGATATTATTTGGTTGGAAAGATAATTGGGCAAAGTGATAAGTGACTTTTGCATGACCCTTCAGCTTATAGCATTACATTTTTCTAGTGATTTTTCATGCTGTTCTTAGCTGGTTGCTTCAATTCGTGTTATTATGTCAAGTTCTTCAAAGAAGTTTTAAGGAAATTTTTAAAGCGATATCTGATTAAATTTATATATGAATTTAGATTGAAATTTTGGGTTGACCCGCATATATCCGGTAACCGATTTTTGAAACGATTTTAGAAAAAACTGAAGTTCATTTTGGGTGAATTTTGGGCACCTTTCAAGTCATTCTAAATAAAACAACTTGAAAGTTGAAACCTCGCCAGCCAGCAGTTCATTTGGATTTGGACAATTGCCAGAAAGCTGAAACCAGCCGAACCTTTATATCGCCAAGTTGATACACATGATTTCCTTTGTGCATAGACACACGATAATGGGTATAACTTTAATTCCCATGAATGATTTGGCTGCACAAAAACACAAGGCATCATTCCAATGAAATAAAATTTGACAGGTACAGGAATAGTGAACTTAGCACTATGCACTTAGTTTCGTCACAAGCGTTAGTGTCCAGCGAGACAGGTAGATTTTGACTAAGTAGAAAGATGAGGTAGAGCGCACATTGCCATGAAGGTTCTTTTCTGTCCCAATGCGCCTTCGATATCAAAAACGAGCGCCCTCTTCGGGTTACCATAAAATTTGTTTGTGTTTTCAATTTCACTATTCCTTTACCTGTCAAATTTTATTTCATAGAGTTGTTCGCGAAAGCGTCAGTGTCAATTGAGAAAAAAAAAAACAGAATGACATCTAAAAAACTTGTAGGAAAACAAACGAAATGTTATATTGCGGGGGATATGTTTTACCTAGTTTATTGGTGAAAAGTTTATAACAAAGTGCGAAATAAAAATTGCAAACATTGCAGAATTGAAATTTGGTGATTGTTTAGTGTTTGTTTCCTGCTGGGGAGAAAATAAAGAGTTCATGTTGTTGTTTTATTCAACATGTAAAATGAGCCTCTACTAGCAACTACTGGCTGGCGAGGCCCTTCTGGCTGGACCTTCCGCAGCAACTAATCTATTCGCTGTCATTCCACCTCATGTACCTACGATTTAAAAAGCGAATGTTCACACTTTAATTGCGATTTTGTTTACTAATGTCCTTGCTTTGTTTAACGAAATATAGATGGCCCATCGGATCGATTGACATCATTAGCTTGATTTCCCAAGCTCCTTCATGAGGCGATCTTTATTTCAATTTCAATTTTGATTGATGTTTTCCATTCTCTTCCAAAATAAATACATAGCTTGAAATGAGACAAACATAGAAGAAAAAAAAAACAAGAAGCAACTCCCATCTGCACAAATAAATGCACCGATGCGAAACGATAGAAATCAGCGAAGGAAAACAACATTTTTTGTAATGAACTTTCAATAATCATCCCGCTGTACTTCCTTTGTTCCACTGATGTGCGGCTCCTTCTCATCCTCGGTACCACGAGTTCAGAGCATCGTGTCGACGAAATCCCATTTCCTATCGTCATCATCGTCACAACAAATAGCTTCTCATCCTTCTCATCCTCGAACAAACGAATGCTCAATATATGGTAGTTATGTTCTTTGTTCCTTTTCGTCTCTGACTTGGACGGGACGACTTCTTCATTGACAACTTACTTCGTCGTATTCGTCTTCGTTGTCGTCGTCGTTGTCATCGTGTCGTTGTGTACTGAACTTCTTATCAATGATTTTTCTTAGTTGTTGCCGTTGTAGTTGTTGCCATTTCGTTTCCTGGAGGATTTCATTTTCCGTTTGTTGTCGTCCGCTTCCTAGCTTTTTCGTCTAAGATTCACAGTAAATTCATCGTATCCACCCCCGGAGGGTAGGAATTCCTTTAAAACGTATTCCGTCGAATTTGCCAATTCGTTGCGTTAGAAAATGATGTTACCGATTCGTCGTCCTTAAGGATTTGTCTCGTTCCGAACTAATGCCAATAGCATGGTTTCGTTTCTATTTCTGTCATGATTCAACCCCCCAACCCTCCTGTTATCTCATCATCGCTTAATTTAGTAGAAAATGCGAAAAAGGTCGGCGATACGCTACTACCCCACCCACTAAGGTCACAGTGCATATGCAAAGCGAGAGTTAGTTTTGATGGAAGAAAAATATTCCCCACACACCCCCTCGTCGCATAGTGTGACTTTTCAGCCATTAAGGACGAGCAGAATGATAAGAGATCCTTAATTGAAAATTGAGTACTCAACTTTGATTTCGTTAGCTGCAGCTGTCACTGTGGCTTCAGCAAGGCGTAAGTGCCGCCTCATTCTTCACCCTGCCGCCCCCAGTCTGTGTGTGTTGATTGCTGTTAGACATTTCCCAGTAGCTAATATGCCAACAGCCCCATAAATGGGTGGTTTGGGGTGGAGACCGAATAACTGAGTCTTTTTTTTCTAAATTTAGTTCGCTGGCTGACGGGGTTTCTTATTTTGCCATTTGCGCCGCCCCACCCTTGTCAGTGTAGTCGTTAGTCTTGCATGAGGGTTTTTTTTTTCTCGATTTTATCAGAAGGTGGGGGTAATGAGAAAGCGATTATAAACTTAGATGAGGGGGAAGTTGTTTTTTTTTTGTCGTCGTCGTGAACCCTAACGTTGGCAATGGGTGGCAAATAAATTTGTAAATCTGTGGAAATCAATTTATTTCTTCGTTCGTTGGTGTTGTCCTTATTTTGTTGAGGTTTCTGTTTTTTTTTGCCGCCCGAGGCTGGTTACAGTCAAAATATCAATTTGTTGCGGTAGGAAATAGCAATTTCGGGAAATTACTCGTTTTTTTTCTCTTCATCTGAATGTTTTGTGGGTATGTTGATTTGGAGATTAAGTTTAATTCGAAGGTTTTTGTGTGGAAAAAGTTGGCACAACGATTATTGGTTTGTGAGCCTGCTGTGGCATGGCTTTGATGATGGATCCTTCTAGCTGGAGAAGAATGAGAGTTGGAATTGTTTTGGCAAAGCGTGTGCGTTTACTTATACGACTGTTGGGATAACTTAATAAAGGTAACACGTACCTCATCAAAAGAGACGAAGAAATTTGAAAATGGGTACTAAGTTGGATTAGGTAACGTAGGTCTGGGACAGGTAATGAGGAAACATGGCTCGACAATGGCATTGAAAATTTGTATGTCGATTTTTGAAGAGAGAGACTCCGGAATGTACTTTTTGTATCCTGAAGATCTTATGAACAATGTATCCAACAAAAAATTGTAATTTAAAATGTGACAAAAGCTGTTGGATATCAAAGGTACTGTAACATCTTGTCCTATACCACCTGTTCTTTGCCGATCGAGTCCCAATTTTGTATTTTATTTTATTATTTATTTGACTGACATTTTAGAGTACTAGTTGCCAGGATACTACAGGTACCTACCTACCTTTTTTCTTACTTAGGCGTTGCTATATTGAGTGCTAGACATGAGAGATCTACAGAATTATTTCTCTGCTTGACATGTCTTAGCTGTCTTCCCGGGTGTTTTAACTGCGTGATGAATTGAGTCTCAGCATTGTTTGACCGATCCATAAGAAAGGAGACCCTCTAAACTGCGCCAACTATAGAGGTATCAATCTCCTTAACATCGCTTACAAAATCGTGTCTGCCGTACTGTGTGAATGCCTGAAACCATTTGTCAATGAACTGACTAGACCCTATCTGTGCGATTTTAGACCCGGTCAATCCACAACCGACCAAATATTCACACTAAGTACGGCAGATCCTTACGAAAACTCTAGAAGTCCGAATCGATACCCACCCCCTGTTTTTCGACTTCAAGGCCGCATATGACAGCATTTTTGGAGACGAGTTATATAGAGCTATGTCGAGTTTTGGCATTCCTGCCAAATTCGTCAGATTGTTCAGAATGACGATGGAGAACGCTCGCTGCTCCCTAAAAGGTCGGAAACCATCTCTCCGAGACCTTTGATGTAAAAAAAAAAAGGGGCACAATTTTCCAAAAGTCTGTGCAATTACTTGCAGATGCCGTGAAATAAAGTCGAAGGAAATAAGGTCGAATCGCATTTATTTCCATTTTGATTGAAAATAATGTCGAATTGCACCTTTTTTCATGGTAGATTTTATTTCCATAGGTCGAAAAAAAAATAAATTATGTCGAAAATTAAAAAAATAAACCCCATAAGCAGTGAACCTCTACCTCTACCTCTGCTCCGCTATAAACTCTGACAATGACACCACAGCAGAAATCAAGCGAAGAGTTTCATTGGATTAAAAATGTACCTATTAAATTAAATTTAAATAAACTTTATAAGTAAAATTAATAGAAAATGTATATGTATTTATATTTTATGACACCAAACGCTTCGGCCCGAAGAGTCTTCGATAGCAACCCGGATTGACAACGCAGTAGAGGCAGACCTCGCCTTAGGTAGCGCGCACAAGTGGAAGAGGATCTCAACCGGCTTGGAGTGCGCAATTGGAGGCGGGGTAAGCCAAAGATCGGGATAACTGAAGAGGCGTGTTGGTTGAGGATAACGTCCACCCCGGACAGTAGCGTCATTTAAATAAGTAAGTACGTAAGCTGGCTTACTTATTCGCACTTTTCTGAGCAAGTCGCTGTCCATTTCGTAGGGTTCACTGATAAATCAACTCCAAAGCTCGTCATTTAAGAAATTTTTGCATTCAAAACTACCAAGGGTATCTTCATTCGACATATAGTAGTACAAGAATGATGAGGGTGCAGCTGTAGAGTATCCTTAATATTTCTTGAGAAGGCTTTATTACTCAATTGCCTCGTGAAGCCACATACGTGGCTTGATCATTATGGGCTGATCGAAAATGCACGCAATGTTTGGACTTTTGTATCCCCACCGGATACTCTGCGATATTGTTTGTATTGTAAGTTAAAAATTCGAGAATTCCTTATTTTCATATATTTTTTTTTAAATTGGGAGGTGATAGTATGGACTGTAGTAGGTCTGTAGTTACCATGGAATAGCAATTGGTTCTTATAGAACATGCTAGAGACAATTTGCGAGACTTCAACACCTCGACAACTGATCATTTTTTGGTCAAATTCCGATTGAAGCTGACATAAAAAACAAAAACAGTTGCCGGCATGTAGACACGCTAGGTCTAACTTCTCACAACCATTCGTTTGAGTGAATTTTTATTTTTGCGACGAAAGGAAGGGACTCTCGGATGTTTGTCAGACGTTCGCAAGAGGTAGCGCAGTGGAAAAAACCTTAAGATGTAATTTGTGTTTTTCCAAGGATTGAACCTGGTGCTCCTCTCTCAGTAGCCCAGCACACTAACCACAAACCTACTGCGTCCACATTGAATATGACATACAACTGATTATGTGTCTTCTGCAAACTGTTGTCATAATCCAATCATCTCTAGGCTTCATCTTAGGAAAAGCAACTTCTGTTTGAATTGTCAAATTGTGTTTTTGCTGCATTTCCATTTAGTTCGAGTTCTATTATGACACTTAAAACTTCAGCGACTTCAATTCAATTTTGTTCAAATAAAGGATTATACTTTGGAAGTATGTAATTGCTATATTTTCCTCTTCAACTATCATAAACATTTCCTTTATAAGCATTGTAGACATTTCTGAAGACATTTTCATGAATATTATTATCTACCATCTACCTCATTACGTGGAAACAATCCCACGCCTTAAAAAATCATCCTCACAATATTAAAGTATCACCGACATAGTATCTACCGCAAAAGTTAATTACCTCATACTTGTACAAATGTTTTCATTAGTTGACTCACCATCACCGTTCACCATAAACAATGTGCTATCCTGAATCAGCAAAATTTTCTTAAAATTACCTCCATAGGCAGCATGAAATATAATTAAAGCTTCCCCCCCCCCCCCCCCCCCGCACTCGCACACCTAATAAATTGCTTGCACTGCAATTAAACATTTAAGCGGTCATTATTGAGAGAGACATTGAAAATTAATTAATATTTTCCACCCGCATACAATGGCTTTCTTTTTAGCGAAAATTCACCACTGAGCTTTTCGCTGTAAAACAAATATATATACAAATAATAAATTCCCTCTGTCAAGCGTCAATAATGCAGAGATGTTACACAACGATTATATACAATTATTGAATAATAGTTGAGACACGATGCTTTCAATGCGGTCATCATCAGATTTCAGGAAAATCCCTAGTGACACAAAGGGAAGATTATATACCAGAAAATATGAAATAAATAATTATTGAAAAATATTATATTAAGCATCTCACGAAAGGTTGAATTGACATGATTGTATAAAAGACAACACCAAAGTCCCAATCGGTGCAAACCTCGTAAAGTTACCAGAAAGCTGAAGGAAATAGGTCTCTGAAGACAGATTTGAAAGAAGACCGGAACCTTAACGCTATCATCGAAGCAATGGAAATAGGTGTAAGCTACTAAGTCGAAAACTGAATCTTGTGACCGATTTTTCCAAGATGTCGAATCCTCGCGTGCAGCCAGTAGGATTGAATCACTCACGAGTTTATGTGAGCTGAAGGTATCCTCACGGAATCCAAAGAGAAAACCTTTGAAAGTCATCTAGAAACGGATTCTTTCGGAAATCAGATAACAATTAGTTCAAGCAATCTTTGAATCTGACGGTGACAATCCGACTTCATAAAGAACAAAAATGATATCACAACACTGGAAAGTAAACAGAAGCACAAAAATGCGCTCTAAGGAAAAAATTCGTTCGAAATTTATATACCTACTGGATATGTTGAGATCTTTGCCGCCAGCGAAGAGAGCCACTTGTCCCATACTATGGAAACCATCTGGGACCATTCATGTTTACTTATGCTGCACTACAATTTGGGTGAGTCGAGTCTTTGACTAACAAGACTCTCTACTAACAAGCATCTTTACAGTTAACCCAGTACATAGGTAACTGCCCCCAGATGTGCACTCCGACTCGGTTGATCCCATCTTCTGCTTGTGCGAGCCACTTAAGACGAGGTCTTCCTCTACTGCGCCGTCCATCGAGCTTAGATTGGAACCTTTATAGTATGTTTCCATACACTCTACATTTTCTAGCTATCTTAAACTAATGGCGCAATCATCGTAGTTCATCGTTCAATATGCTGCTCCAAAGACCCTCAACGCAAACGGCACCGACAATTTTACGAAGAAAAAGTTTCAGCGATTAAGCTGGACTAGGATGGATCTCCGATCGAGTCTCTCTAAATCTTTCAAGAGGTTCTATGCAGCCAGCATCAAGCATTGAAGACCAGTGGCAACATTGCCAAAAAGCCATCAGAGACGCCGCCTCTGATGTGCTTGCTTTCACACGGCCACCACAACGAAACCCCTGGTTCGACGACGAGTGCCGGCAAGCACATGCAGCGAAACAAGAGGCATACAAAGCGGCGCTGCAAAGAAGGACCAGAGCTGCTCGTGAGCTCTACGCGCAGAAAAGAAGAGACGAACACCGGCTTCTCAGGAGAAAAAAGAAAGAGCACGAGAAGCGCGCGAAGCGCGCGATCGAGGAAATAGAGAGATGCTACAACAGGAATGAGGTTCGGAAGTTTTACCAAAGGGTAAAAAGAAGCTGCCAAGGCTACAGAGCCCGAACCGAAGCCTGCAAGGACGAGCAAGGGAACATCATAGTAGAATCGCAGTCGATGCTGAGGATATGGAAGAACTACTTCTGCAGACTGTTTAACGGCGATGACGAACTAAATACCGCTGTCAGGCAGAATGAACCATTCAACCTGGACGATGAAGACCAACAATTCCGTCCACCCGACCTGGACGAAGTGAAGATAGCCATATCTAAGCTTAAGTCCAACAAAGCCGCTGGAGCAGATGGCCTAACCGCCGAGCTATTCAAAGCCGCAGGCGATGACTTGGTTAGGAGTATGCACCAACTCATCTGTAAAATATGGTCGGAGGAAAGTATGCCGGATGAATGGAACCTGAGCATTGTTTGCCCGATCCTCAAGAAAGGAGACCCTCTGAACTGCGCCAACTACAGAGGGATTAGTCTTCTTAACATCGCCTACAAGATCCTATCTGCCGTGTTGTGTGAACGCCTGAAGCCTTTCGTCAACAACCTGATTGGTCCCTATTAGTGTGGCTTCAGGCCAGGAAAGTCTACCATCGACCAAATATTCACACTGCGGCAGATCTTGGAAAAAACCCAGGAAGTCCAAATCGATACCCACCATCTTTTCATCGATTTTAAGGCCGCCTATGACAGCATTTATAGAGACAAGCTATACAGAGCAATGTCTAGTTTTGGCATCCCTGCCAAACTCGTCCGTCTGTGCAGGATGACAATGGAGAACGCACGCTGCTCCATCAAGGTCGGTAAAGAACTCACCGAGACCTTCGATGTCAAAAAAGGCAAGACAAAGTATATGCTGTCATCAAGAAAGGACACCCAACACCGACGTCTTGGACAGAATGTCACTATAGACAGATATAACTTTGAGGTGGTAAAGGACTTTGTCTACCTAGGCTCCGCTATGAACTCAGACAATGACACCAGCCAGCGCTAAGATTAAACGAAGAATAACTCTTGCCAATCGCTGTTTCTTTGGGATAGGAAAGCAATTGAGTAGCAAAGCCCTCTCTCGAACAACTAAAGTGACCCTTTATAAGACCTTAATCATCCCAGTCGTACTTTATGGTGCAGAGGCATGGACTCTATCAAAAGCGGATGAGCTTTCTCTTGGTTGCTTTGAGAGGAAACTTCTTCGAGTAATTTTCGGTCCCGTATGCATAGACGGTGAATGGAGGAGGAGATACAACGACTGGGTTGAGGCCCAGGTCCACCCCGGACTGTAGCGCCACCTTAAGTAAGTAAGTAAGGATGGATCTTATAGTATAGAATCTTCAGTTGTTCGGGATAGAGTTCTACTACTCAAGAATAGTTCTTCGTTTAATTTCTTCTGAGATGTTATTATCCGAGTTTATAGCTAGACCGAGGTAGACAAAGCCTAGGTGAAAGCTTGATTGTGATATTTCATTCGTCGATGTTTGGTGCCCATTTTTGTTAACAACACATGTGTACCTGGCTTTGCCCTCATTGACCCCCAAACCCATTTTAGCTGCTTCCATTTATATACTAGCAGACGTACCAGTGACAGCTCCCTGTGTTCCACCAATTATGTCAAATTTATCGGCGAATGCAAGGAATTGAATAGACTATTGAAGGACTGAGTTTTGGACAATTTTTTCAAGTAGCTACCTATGATATTAAAAAAATAGCACCTTACCCTTTCCAAACATCAAAGGTTTTGGTAAGATCTTTATTACCGACCTTGCATCCGCGAGCTTCCTCCATCGTCATTCTATAAATCGAGGAACGAGTTTTGCAGTGATGACAAAACTAGGTATGGCTCTGTATTGTTCGTGCCTATAGATGCTTTCATAGGCGGCGGATTTGAAAGCGATGAAAAGATACAATCGATTTTGACTTTTCCAGGAAGTGTGAACGAAGATAGACTTTACTGAACTAAAACCGCACTGATAGAGTATGTGATGTTAAGGAGACTGACACCTCTGTAGTTGGCGCAGTTGAAGGGATCTCCTTTCTTATAGACGAGGCAAATGATGCTTTGAATCCATTCCTCAGGTTTGCATTCATCTGGAAAGAAGCTAGTCCATGCTCTTTACCAAGTCATCTCCAGACGCTCTAAAAAGCTCGGCTTGTAAACCGTTAGTCCCAGTAGGTTTGTTGGCCTGTAGGTTGGACATTGCTATAGTGCGTTTGGATCAGGTGGACGGAAGTATTGTCTATCATCATCTACATTATTGAATAGTACGTTCTGGCTAATAATGGAATTATGATCCTCGTCACCATTATAGAGTCTGCAGAAATTATTTGTCCACATACCCAGTACCGACTGTATGTCTACTACAGGGTTTCCCTCGTTATCTCTACAGGTTTATGTACGGGATCCTAGCACATTTCTCACTTAGAAAGGTTAACTTTTTTTTTGCAAAATTTCCAAATACTCTCTGTTAATGCTGCCTAAGAACCTTCGCTGGAATGCAAGGCCTTGATGGCGATATTAAGATGACCCTCTTCTTTCTTGACTCACCTTCATCTTTATGGCGGAAAGTTGCAAGCTGCCGGCCGATTCAAGAGATGTTTCTATTAGGCTGTGGTTCCGGTGAAAGCGAATTTTACTCGCGCGAACTTAACGAATGTAAGCGAATAAAACTCCCAAACCTCGCGCGAACAGAGTGGCTCCGTGCAAGCGAGTTTAATATTATGACGAGACCTCGGCCTTCCATCGAATACGACATTCAGAGTCACATTCATTCTACCAACATGTTCACTTCTCAAACTAGCAAAGAAGACATTTTTAGTAGCCAACGTCGGTCCTAGAGATTATGCACCTACATTCTTCCTCTTTCATTTGGATCGTACTTCCAATAGTTTGCAGCATAAAAACACCCATATTTCTAACTGATGTCTTTCAGAGGCTACAAGCTCCGATAAATTAATGATATACTTGTTTTTTAAAATGGCATTGTTCTTAAATTTTATTTATTTTTAAAGTACAGCATTATCTAAAATAATAAATTTTTGTTTTCTATTCTAAAATACAAACGCACAGCCTAACACAGAAACATTGGTAAACACTAGAAAATTAAAACTAATACTTAAAGTCATATATTTGGCAGCACTATAACGCCCTATTAACATCGCACTCATACTAATACTCCCCTTTCTATGTCCATCATCGTCCTAGCCGGGCGTTCTCACAATTTTCATCAAAGCATGTCATTCCTGCATTCTCAATGTATACGTACATAACAGTCTCTTCGTTTGAGCCGTCCTTACAAGTAAATGGTGTCCTTGGTATCCTGTATCGAAGACTATATGTGCGAGCACTTATACACGTTCGATCTGAATCGTACTATGCTTAATGTGATATTTGTTGTGTGCCATCGAGGTGGCTTCCAGCAGTATAGAATCACTATCTGCCAGGATGTCTGAAATGATACATTAAATGAAATGGAAATAGGTTAGCACAACTGCCGTCATCAGCAGCAGCACTATTGCCATTGCCATTGCCGGCACTCTTGTATTAACATACCAACAACCAAATGGACCATCATTAAGCTGTGATTGACCGTGTGATTCCACACATTCAGATGGTGAACGGATCTGTGCCAAATGAATAATTACACTCATTATTAGTTGAAAGTAGGTATTGTGTGTGTGTATTTGTGTGGAATGGGAGGACATTTCATCCTCCAGATAAGGGAAAATCGAGAAACTTACTTAACTCCACTTATGCTGGACAAATCGTTTTGCAACTTCGGTAGAGGGACTAGCTTTGGTACCGAGTCCAGAAGGATACCAACGGACTCTTTGAATAAATTGACTGTCGTCAGAATCACAATTATAGAGAAGAGAAGCGTGCATAATGGATCGGCTACTTTGGCATTGGGCTATAGGAAAAACAAAAATAATAAAATTAATTAAAAATTATATAATTGCATATTTGGGATATCGAAATAGTTGGAATTTCGCCAGAGATAAATGTGACGTTTGAATTCAATATATAAATTGAGTAAAATCAGACATCAAAGAATTCAAATTAGTAATCAAATGCATTCCACACATAACATACCGCCAATTTTTATATAGATAAGATATGTAATAAAAAAATATATATAAAATGGAAAAAAATTCGATTGTGACAAATCTGCTGTCAAAATGTCAACTGCTGTCAGATATTTTACAGGAGGCAGATCACGCGCAAACAGATAGGTGATTTTTAGTGCTTCCTTATTTTTGGTGAGGGACCTTTGGATTTCTAGCGTAGTACGTTTCACAACAGTCTGATAGTGGGAACGTTTAGATTTCTTGTGTAGTAAAGCTGCGATTATATATTATGTTCGGGACAACTGACGTTTAAAAAATTGACTCATGAGGCCGTCATGTACGTGTCATTAATAGCGTGTTAAGGGCGATTGACAACCGATCACACAGTGTCAATCGTTCGGTCATGCGCGTGCCGTTGTGTCTCAAATTCCATTACTCGCTGATGATGTGTAGCGAGTACCTTTAGCCCTATTGTTCGCTTTGTTGCGGTACCTCCGTTGCTAGTGAACGACCATTCGCAGGAATAATAACAACAAAAAACCAGTAAGACAATTATCTTCGACTATGCCGAAGCTCAAATACCCGGTACTATATTATTGTAAAATAAAAAAAATATTTTAGTATTAAAAAATTATATATTATTGTATGGGAGGTATGGGTAGTTTTTATTCGACCAAGCTCATTTTTTGTCAAAAATTTTTAAATATTATTAAAACAATATGTGCAAAGTTTAAACTTTATTTAAAGCTATTTAAATTTAATTTTTAATATAAAAAGCTACATAAATCTGATATTTTTGTATGGGAGGTAGTAGTAGTTTTCATCCGATCTTGCTCATCTTCGAACTTAGCCTCAGTTTGGTGGATAAAAGCTTACATACCGGACAGACGGACAGACAGACGGACAGACAGACGGACAGACAGACGGACAGACAGACGGACATCGCTAGATCGACTAAGAAAGTGATGCTGATCAATAATATATATAGTTTGTCATACCTACAACGCCTCCTTATGGGCGTTACAAATGGAATGACAAAGTGAATATACCCTCACCACAGTGTGGTACCGGGTATAACCAGTAAGACAATTATCTTCGACTATGCCGAAGCTCAAATACCCGGTACTATATTATTGTAAAATAAAAAAAATATTTTAGTATTAAAAAATTATATACAGTGGTCCCTCGATAATGTGAATTATCGATAATGTGAATTTCTCTAAAATGTGAATCGACAAAACTTTACATTGTCATCTCTATAATGTGAACTTCCGAAATTTTCAACCTCTAAAATGTGAATTTTTTTGTAAGTTTTTATATTTCTCTTGTTTCTCTTGCTCGTTTTGCGTTCGATATTAAGGACTAAATAACTGTTATTTGTCTTTAAGCTGTAAATGCAGCTTCAGTTCGTGGTTATATTTTTTTAACTAGCTTATGTCTTGTGTGGTTGGTGTATCTTTTTTCGTTTTGTGTGTAAAATAAGCTCAATTGGTACTTAATGGCATCTAAACAAAAATTGCATCGATTTTTATCGATTAAAGATAAGTGTCAATTTTACGCGAACTAGATGCTGAACATTCTGGATTTGCATTAGCTGAAAAGTATGGTGTGACAAAGTCAACAATTACAGGAATAAAATTAAATTCGAAGAAGCTGTTGGTCCTTTTCAAACAAACCGAATTTTAAACAAAATTTTCCAAAAATTGATAATATCAATAGGTAGGAGGTATCTAGACGATATAAATGTTTTTTCTATTTTTTGAAATGAAAAAAAATTATTTTATTTTCGTTTTTCTTCTAAATTAATAAATATTGAAACTGTGCTTTAAAAAACCATGTTGTGTTGTTTTTAATGCATTTTAAAATCGTTTCAATCAGTTTAGTAAGTACTGAAAAAAGTTCCAGTAATGTGAATCCCTCTAAAATCCGAAAACGCCTTGTTTTAATTAGTTCACATTATCGAGGGACTACTGTATTTGTATGGGAGGTATGGGTACTTTTTATTCGACCAAGCTCATTTTTTGTCAAAAATTTTTAAATATTATTAAAACAATATGTGCAAAGTTTAAACTTGCTATCTTTACTGTAGCTATTTAAATTTAATTTTTAACATAAAAAGCTATATAAATCTGATATTTTTGTATGGGAGGTAGTAGTAGTTTTCATCCGATCTTGCTCATCTTCGAACTTAGCCTCAGTTTGGTGGATAAAAGCTTACATACCAAATTTCAAGTCGATAGCTCTTAAATTACGGCCGTAATCGTGCGGACAGACAGACAGACAGACAGACAGACGGACAGACAGACGGACATCGCTAGATCGACTAAGAAAGTGATGCTGATCAATAAAATATATAGTTTGTCATACCTACAACGCCTCCTTATGGGCGTTACAAATGGAATGACAAAGTGAATATACCCTCACCACAGTGTGGTACCGGGTATAAAAAAGGAAAAACGTGTAGAAAATCGTGCAGTGTCACGCGTGTCATGCTGTCAAAAAAGTAAATTCTTCAGTACCAACAGCATTCACAAGCTGATCACACAAAGGTTCAAATCAGTTGACATTTCGAATTGATAAGGAGACTTACTGCTGTACCGGAATGAAGTCTTAATTTTAGTGTCCAACTTTTAACTGTCAGGTCGGATGTAGAATGAGTTTGTGGGTGTTTCATTTTAACAGCACGAACCAATGTCGCACGCAAGCGACTCCAATCGGTTGCACCTTTATTTTTTTTTTAGCTAGCGCAGTTCAGAATGTCTCCTTTAGTGTGGATGATTCGATTCTTTCTTGCAGATAAGATGAGTTGGCGAATTCTCATCTTGGGTTACTCGGCCGGTAGACTATCCACTCAAGGAGCGTTGTTGGGCTAGAGTTTTGGTGTACCTTTTCTAGTATTTTAAGATTGCGCTTACATCGTAAAATGGACGAATAGGTTCAATAGTGGATTATTGGCTGTCATTCGGAAGTGCGTTCTTTTCAAATCCTTAGCATTGCGGCTCTCCGTTCGGCTTTTGCATTCCTTGGTAGATCGTTTTATACTCTGATAGATATTTGTAGCGTTGCTTAGGTACCGCACTTTTCTTTGAAAGAGGGGTTTCATGTTGGCCTAGTAAGTAGATCGTTTATCCTCTGCACTAAATGCTGGCAATAAGTTACGAGACTTTACCGGAGTCGCGCTCGGCAAAAGTTGTGGTACCTAGTCTCTTGTGATAGTGAGTGCTCGCTCTGTGACATCAAATCTTAGAGTATCCATTCAATACTATGTGGCGATGGATATCCGGATCCTTACTTGACCTAGTACCATTTTTTGGTCACAGTCTATGCTGGAAACTCGAAATATTCGCTCGAAAATCACACCCATGACTCTGCAGGGATATGTGATGTCAATCGGAATATGGCTAGTTCATCTGCCAAGTTAATTGGGGTATGGTCAGGGTCATCTATCGGCCTTAGTCCGTTACATGAGGTATTGCAGTGCAGACTACTCAAAAATGTTCTTACTTCCAACTTTGGAAAAAATAATCTTGACGTCTTACTTCTGACGATTGTCAGAAGACTCGAAAAGATCGGTCTCGTCATATTTTACTTCTAAGGGACCCGAACGTGATTATGACCAAACGCTCTCTCAAATTTCGAAGGGGAAAGGATGCAAAACGTATGACAGCTAGACATTGGATCCTATATAGATCTGTTTTATCAGCTATTTTTATTTTTTGCCAGGATATATATTCTTAAGTCTGTCACATAGTGATAAATACACATTCAAATAATCGCAGTTTTTTATCCTTATTGTCAGCACTTCGACCCATCTGATTTCCAGGCTGTAATGTCAGTACCTATCCACCATCTACATCAGTTGCTCAACTGCACACGTCCTATTTCTGGCCCGGATAGTCATATCGAAATCTGAAATTCGTTGTCGTTACTTTTGTTGTTGGGTCGTCAGAATGTGGAAAGTTTGTCATTGGTTCAAAATTGAAAAGTCTTTTCCGTGGGAGAGAAGTTACCCGGGCAACCTGGATTGCAGGTTTCCCTTTCGAAATCCTTTAAAACAATAATGTGAATCCTTATTACCCAAAAAGTCTCAACATATATGGTGCAAGCTCATAATTCCGACGCCAATACGAAGTGTTTATGTGTCTCTGCAGTCCAGAGTGAACTTGGTCCACTTTAGCTAGTAAGACCAAAA
Source organism: Cheilosia scutellata (assembly GCA_955612985.1). NCBI lineage: Eukaryota > Metazoa > Arthropoda > Insecta > Diptera > Syrphidae > Cheilosia > Cheilosia scutellata. The sequence continues at coordinate 55,371,966 of OY015314.1, forward strand.
GGTGCAATCCAACGGGTCTATATCTAGTTTCATATGGAGCAAAATTCACCAGAGTTCAACACCACCTTCAATCACCCCAAAAAATTCAAGTCAATTAATATTTATAGTATAGGTAAATACTCACATAAAATTTAATGATTGCTGAGGCTATAAATACACCCACACTTTGGACCAGATCGCCAAACACATGAATGACTGCAGCTCGTAAATTCAGATTTTGTTCCTGACCGCACGCTGGCGGCGAATTCTTCCTGCAAATACAAAGTGATTACCATAAAGGAAACAAAAAAATATCCAAAAAACAAAAACAAAAACAAACAAAAAAGGATTTCTGGTCACGAAATTAATGAGATTTCAGATCAGAACCGCATCCTTGATGTATACCTCGCATGTTGTTGTTGCTTGACTATGTCTACAGGCGTGGAAACTGAGACGTCTGCTGGCAGCGAATTCCCATCATGCGGCAAATGACTATAGGCATGAGCATGACCATGGGAGTGCGAATGTTGATGGCCATGGGAGTGACCATGGGAACCGGGAAAAAGCGACGACCCATGCAAAATGAATGCCATCCTGCAAAGAGACAACATGAAAATATACACTATACACTCCACAAAAACGAAAGGAAAATATCAAAAACGAGGACAACACACAGTCCGTTCACTGCCGGGAAGTCCCAATCGCATCAGTCCTTACGCAATGTTAATTAAAATCCCAATTCCGGCGATTGTCATCATCGTATTCGCATCCAAGTCGAAGTCATCTGAGAATAATCTCTGAATTGCCACAACCACCAAAGTGGCGGTTAGCACCCAGATGCCCAGTATCGATACCACAGCTCCGATGACCTCTGGAAATGACAAACATTTATACACAGTTACAAATAGAGAAATATTTCAAAATCTTCTTCAAATTTGCTCAGACGCTAGGGAATTTATTTTTCCCTATTTGCGGCTGCAATTTGCCGCATGCGGATAGCACTCTAGAATTACCGATTCGTTTGTATCCAAATGACATATTTTGATCCGGCGGCCGGCTGGATATCCAAATCGCCAAGAGACCAATCACAAAACTAACGCAATCAGATGCCAAATGGGCAGCATCTGTCATTATCGCCAAGCTGCCGGCCATGTATCCTCCAAGGAATTCTATAATCTGAATGCATAAATAGTTATTTACGGTTCTATGGGAGATTAGATGAGAAATGAGTTTGTGTTTGTATTTGTATGCGTAGGGATGAGATAGGTTTTCAATTTTGTGTTTGAAAATAGATTTGGCCTCCTAATTCCTCAAGGACTCATTTATTTAACTATGTTGACGCATGGACTTCGATTTCGATTGTACGCTGTTTGCATTACCAACGATGTTTAGGAATCGATGTCTGCTATCTGGTGTGTTAATGCGATTTTCTCCGAAATTGTAAATGAAATCTTGTCATGATAGAATTCGTCCTGCTCTACTGGAAGAAGTTCATTACCGATGAAGAACCGAATCACACAGGTATTCTTACCTTTGTGCATAGTAAGAGGATTAAGGAGGATAGGGGAAAGTGTAACAAGTTCGTAAGAGCCTCAAATTGGATTTTATATTGATTTGTATAAACAACAGAGCGCATATCATAATAAATGACCTCTCCATCGAAAGCTGTTATGTATGTAGGTTAAGTTTCAAAAATTATGTAAAAATACCAATAAAAATAATAATTTGATGACCACAAAGCATCGAGTTTTTTTATAGGTGAAAGTAACATCCTTGCGTCCTTCCTAATGAGGATTTATATAGACATCTATACCTTGTCTAACAACTACAGCTGCAGAATATAAAATTGCGATCAACCTACCAAACGTCATGTTACTTAGACGGAATTAAATCCCATCGCCGAGCTTCTAAAGGCACGATCCCGGCATTAATGGCCTGTATCGTCCGACCACTATACGGCTGGAAGAGCGATTTGTTACGAGGATCGATTGGCGATGACTTTCAGTGTAATGTAATGTATACCAGTATTCCCTACCACTAGAGGCAGTGGGTAAGGTGACCTTGTCGTTGGACGTTGGTGTGGGGGCTTAAACTGTAACGAATCAACGGGCTATGCCGCCTATACGGCATGACAGACAGGCTGTTTAATGAGCAACGAACTAAGAACTGCCCAAAACTCTTATAGCTAGAGTGCTATACCTAAGTCCAGTGGTGGTGTGAGTGAACAGCAAACCGTGCCGAAGGATGGAAGGTTGGGGGTGAAACCAACTGCTCAGGTACCTAGGCGAAGGTCTGATAGTAAATAGCCTTACCCAGGTATAGCGGCTCTGCCTGGATAGACCATACTTCCGGCTCTATATTTGTGGAAACAATATCTATAAAAATATAATGGAGAACCAAAACATAAACGAAAAAGAAAGTCTCCTTTGTTTCCGGGAAAGAATATATCGGAGAGACGAGGACTCATTGCCCCTATCACCTCGATCCAGTATTTCCTTCTTGGAAAGGGAGGAAAAGGCGTTGCTGACAAGCGATTGTGAGGAGGCAGTCAAAACACTAACTAACGTTAGCGAAATTACGAATGAGCAGGAAATAACTCTCATAAGTGACAAACAGAGCAGGAAGGAGGAAGTTAAGACAGCTAGCACAACCGCTGTATTCACTTTCGCCAAGACCGGTCTTCAAGGTACAAATACCGCACACAAAAGGGTAAATACGCTAATAATCGGAGCCAAAAGAAAAATAGAAGTTTGAGGAAATCGACCCTAATCCCCTGAGTATGTGGGAAGAAGCTCAATATGAGCGAGCGAAAGCAATATTGGCAGACACGGCAGTAAATCCGCAATTAGCTGAAGATAAGAAGGATGCTTCCGGAGCAGCAGCAACGACGAGAGAGATGGCAAATCCAAAGGAGCGAAAGGAAGGCTTCCAGAGGAAGAGGAGCAGATCTGACGATACCACTGAGACTAACAGGGCGCAGAAAATGAAGGCTGGAACTTCATCGACCCGTCTTAAGCTCGGTGGCTCGAAAGGCGAGCTCCAAATTTCCGTGGTAAACGAGCAGGAACCTTGTGGTCGCCTAACTACCGAATAGTGGCAGAAAATCGAAGAGAAGGTTCATGACGCTCTGTGGAAGGAAATGACCACCACAGTGAACAGTGAGCTGGAATTCGATGGCGCTGCCGTCTTGGCGACAACGACCGAAACAAGAAGAAAGCTCTCGTCAGAATATTGGCACCAATCAAGACAATAAAACAGAACAGTCTATGTGTTAAAGACTAAATGGCACCCATCGACATTCCTGCCAACTTGAGGAAATTAATTTAATAAGGGTGAATCACAAATCGACTAGGATCGTCGCTATCGCTATCGCTAAGAACAGAGGAAAGGAGAAATTGTGGCAAGCCAGGGAGGAAAACTAAACAAGGAGGCTGTTGAACATATTGGAAGCTAACTGACGACGCTACAAAGAAGTCCTCTCACAAAATTTCATTCACCTAGGTTGATTCGTTTGGACGCTATCGTGTTTTCAACAGACAGACGGACAGACAGACGGACATGGCTAAATTGATTCAGAATGTGATCCTGATTCATAATATATATACTTTATAGGGTATCCGGTGAATCCTTCTTGGCGTTACAAATGTAATGACAAAGTGAATATACCTTCCTGTGGAGGGTATAAAACCGGCAGCTTTCTAAATGCGTCAAAATTATCCGCAATGAAGAGTTTTTCAAAGTGCGATCATTTGAAATGTTGACTAACAGTAGGAGATCTTCTGCCCAAAAGAAACGAAAAAATGTATGCACCATAATTATTGAAGAAGACATAAGTGTTAAGGTGCTAGTACACGGCCTGTAGCAAGCCACATGACTTCATTTTGACGTCAGCGAATGGTCGCATCAATGGCTATATGCCGTTTACAAGCTCTATTTGTACACTCTCTATTAATGTCAAGAGCTACATACGTATGTGGCTTGCTACATGCCGTGTACTAGCACCTTTACCTTCTCCTATCTTTAACAGATGGCAAGCTATACAGCTGTCGATTTGACAAGTTCATTTGTATTTTTATACCCTCCACAGGAAGGTATATTCACTTTGTCATTACATTTGTAACGCCAAGAAGGATTCACCGGAGACCCTATAAAGTATATATATTCTGAATCAGGATCACATTCTAAATCGATTTAGCCATGTCCGTCTGTCTGTCTGTCCGTCTGTCTGTCTGTCTGTCTGTCTGTCTGTCTGTCTGTCTGTCTGTCTGTCCGTCTGTTGAAAGCACGATAGCGTCCAAACGAATTGACCTAGGGGAATGAAATTTTGTGAGAGGACTTACTTTTACCGTCGTCACTTTGGTATTGAAAATGGGCTATGTCGGTCAAGTAGTTCTGGTACCTCCCATACAAAACCACTATTAGACCCATGTGTCTCTCTGTCTGTTGAAAACACGATAGCGTCCAAACAAATCGATCTAGGCGAATGAAATTTTGTGTGAGGACTTCTTTTTACCGTCGTCAGGTTTGTATTGAAAATTGTCTATGTCGGTCAAGTAGTTCTGGTACCTCCCATACAAAATTAATATTAGACCCATGTGTCTCTCTGTCTGTTGAAATCAGGATAGCGTCCAAACGAATTGACCTAGGCGAATGAAATTTTGTGAGAGGACTTCTTTTTACCGTCGTCAGGTTTATATTGAAAATTGTCTATGTCGGTCAAGTAGTTCTGGTACCTCCCATACAAAATTAATATTAGAACCATGTGTCTCTCTGTCTCTTGAAAGCACGATAGCGTCCAAACGAATCGATCTAGACGAATGAAATTTTGTGAGAGGACTTATTTTTACCGTCGTCAGGTTTGTATTGAAAATTGTCTATGTCGGTCAAGTAGTTCTGGTACATCGGTCAAGTAGTTCTGGTACATTTTTCATGACTTTTATGCAGTGGAGGGTATCAAAGCATCGGCCAGGCCGATGATAACACTTTTACTTGTTATTCCTCTTTACGAGTTCAATTCAAGAAAATAATTCTTTGTTCGCTATAATTAGGGGTTATTTGTTGCAAAAAAAAAAACATTTTGAAAATTAAATAAATTATTATTAAATTCAGCAAAACAAATATTTTTATGTGCTGCAAGTTTTCATTAGTCGCACCCATCAATTCTTTGTAGACATTTCTATCAAGCTTTTTCTCTAAGAGTTTTCGTGGTTACTTATGTTCAATCAATTTTTTTTTTATGTATTACTCCTATGATAAAAGAACTCCCATAAATATGAAAATAAATTAACTTTACAACTGTACTAAAATAATGAGTGTCTTCGAAAAGCCACTTTCTTTTAATCGCATTTTTGAACTATACGTAGTTCCTTTGTGAGCTACACACGCTGCCAAAGTGGCCAAATATTTATAAGTATCTACCAAGAAGAATGTGGTATACAAAAATCGATCTATTTCTGTCTTAGATGTATCTATATGCACATTTTGTTCGACATTGGGGTACAAGAAATCTAATTTCAAAACACAATCTCTATATCAATAATAATTCTGAAAATTAAAAATGAATCTTCTTACCATAAACAACGTGCATAATATGACGGCTAGTAATATTTTAACTTTGGCATCTCGTTGACTTTTGCTTTTCAAATGTACAGCAAATCCGGGTTGATCACATTTACAGTTCTTATAGATGTAAGTTGCATCACAGTCATCCTGAAAGAGTAGACAAAAAAAATGTAATTTAAATGTTATAATGGCAGTAAATTGTTGGTAGTGCTCTTGAAATTCTTATTCACTGATAAAATTGGCAGTTGTTAAAACTACAAAATTGGAAACTTAATAACCTACTCAATACTCATGTAGTGTTATCTGAAATTTTGTCGTGCACTAGAGGTACAATTAACTACATATCTTGTAATTTCCAAACATTTTTCCAATCACATGTTCTTGTATGGATCTTACTCAGTGCTTATGTAGCTCAATTACACCTCTATTTGGTGCTGGTAATTAACATTCATTGGACTTGTGTATCTTCGAATAAACAATCGTGGAAATTCCCAAATGAATAATATTAGACGTGTAATTAATAGCTTGATAATTTAGAATCGGTTGCGGAGTATCGAGAGTTATGGAGGGTCCACACAACTCACAAACAACCTTTTTACTTTAAAAGCGGGACATTAAAAATGAGAATTTACTCCATGTTTACACTTCGAGCCACTCTCAGCTAATTTTAGAACAAAACACAGTAAGTTGAGTTTTTTTTTCAACTACTAAAATCGCAATCACTTCGCATTCCAAGTTTTCTCCTACAATGTGCGAATGCATGGCTAAATGTAATAATTTAATTTGAATCATTAATTATTTTTGCCATTAGGGGGTCTCCGTGTTCTCCTACCTGCTAAATTAAAATGCTTTCTATATCTTTTTTCCAATTCGCTAAACTTTTCCATTGTATACTTTATAAAAAAAAAATACAAATTCGTCTACTAAACAAACAATTAAGACTGATGTCAGAAATCTTATTCGGAATGCAATGCAATAATTTCCATTTCCACTTAAACGATTTAGTCTAAATTAAATTCATCGGTCAGTGTGGCGCTCCACTGTTTAAGCGGGCTTTAGGTGAGTGCATAATGTGCATGAATCAGAGCTGCCAGATAGATGGTTTTTTTCTTCAATCTTCGGAGATATTTTCATCCACCAGACTAATATTCGCATATTTAATATTTACATTACGTTTATCTAAAAAATAAGCTCCGATAATGGTCTAACATAACCTTACCTACTTACCCCCAGTTTTACAGTGAAAGTTTAAACTAAAGTTCCAACTGAACCTGAACTTGAGTTTAAATTTGAAGTTCAACTCGTCCGGTTTCACTCAGTTTAACTAAATATTTTGAATAGAATTTTGCAGTATTGTACAGTACTTAGCTTTTATACGACTTTTTCAAAATCGTTCTTTGTCTTTTCTTTCAAAGAACACGCAAAACACCGTAAAATATTTATGTTTTTGACAATCGGCGGCTTGGAAATTGAAACGTCACTGTGTCAACGTCAAGTGATCTGAGGTTTAGACGGCAGAATACTGTCGTTTAACTGGAACTACAGAATGAACTGTGTTCAATGTTTAAACGATACTGTGAAACCGATTTATTTGTTGAAGTGAAATTTAAACTAAAAGTGTAGTTTAGGCTCTAAATTTCGAAATTAAGCAAGGCCTCTGCTAACAAGCCTCTACAGTTTCCCCGGTCGTAGATAACTGCCCCCATTTGCGCACTCCAATTCAGGGGACGTCAACTTTTACTTTAAGGGCAACCTAAGGCGAGGTCGTCCTCTACTCCATTATTTCTCCGGGTCAGACTCGAAGTTTCACGAAACATTTGTGCCCATCTTAGGCAGCTGATGCGCAATTTTTTTACCTTATCAATGTCTTTAGGTCTATTCGCGTACTTTTCCGAGCAAAGCACTAAAAATCTATCAAATTCGGATAGCTATTTGAGCGCAATTCTCTCAGAGAACGGAAAATTAATCTTTCTCTCATAGCGACCTAGGATTATTCATCAAGCCTTGGCGCCATAAAGCAGGGGTGGTATGATCCAGGAAATCACAACAAATGAAAGCGAAGAGAAGAGTTCTGCATACCCACGACATGGTAAAATTTCCCATGCCTGAGATCCTGGTCTTATTCAGAATCTCCGCAATTGTACGATATGAGGGTCTACTACTCATTTGCCTTCTTAACCGATTGGCTGAGATTTCTGCTGAGATATTATTTTCAGAATTTATAGCAGCATATTGAGGCAAACAAAATCCCTTATTAGCTCCAATTCGTCGATGTTAGTACCGTGAAATCATCAATAAATTCTCTTTTGTGATCGAGTTCTTAAGCTTAGTACGCTGCTCGAGGTTACTCTTAGCTCCCATAAAAAATTCGCCCCAAAAATTTACCTCAGCCAAGCTAAATTTAAGCAAATCCATTTAGCCGTGGGTACGCAGCTCCAAATAAAAAATCAAAATTTCATTTCAGACTGTACTGTAGATATGTATCTTTCAAAATTCAGACCCATTAATGGTTCGGCACACTTTATCAAGCAAAATTTTTACAGTTCGTGTTTTTATACCCTCCGCACAAGGAAGGTCTATTCAATTTGCCATTGCATTTGTAACGCCAAGAAGGAGTCACCAGATACCCCGTATTATATTCTGAATCAGGATCAAATTCTGAATCGATTTAGCCATGTCCGCCTGTCTGTCCGGCTATCTGTCTGTCTGTTGAAAACACTCAACTTAGATGAATGAAATTTTGTGAGAGAACTTCTTTTTACCATCGTCGTCAGGTTGGTATTGAAAATGGACTATGTCGGTCAAGTACTTAGTTCTGGTACCTCCCATAGAACTCACATAGCAAACATTTTGACTTGTATGCAGTGGACGGTATTAAAGCATCGGCCATGCCGATGATTACCTGTTTTTTTTTTTTGTGTTGCAGAAAAATAAATAAGGATGAGTTTTTTTCAATGAATGGTACCTCGACGAGGAATCCGTTGAAAGTGAATAATTTGAGATCAAAAAATAGTCGACAAAGAAAAATGAAAACGCAACGAAAATAAAACATTTTTTAGTCTTGGTTTATTTTTGAATTTACTTGCTTAGGTGGCGCTACAGTCCGGGGTGAACCTGGCCCTCAACCAAAGGCAAAGAGCCGTTCCAGGTAGCTTCTTGACCATTCTCTTGACATATCGATCTGTAATACGAGCTTAGTGTTGAAGTACCAAACAGTGATTTTTAAATTTTCACAAATCATCTATCGCCCAAACGTCAGATATCATCCAAAAATTTGACATAACTGCAGTGTAACAGGTTGGTAACTTTTACGCAGTATTTCCGCTATACCTACATACCTATGATACCTGCCTTAGTATGAGATAATATTAGGCAAAAATAATAGCATAAACAAAAAAAAAAAATTGACAAATGAGTTTAGGAGTTTCTTTTGACAACATAACCTGGCAACGCTGGTTTGAGTATTTTTCTCCATACAATTGAAAAACAATAACAAGTCAGTTGACATCGTTAACGAGATTTACTTGCAACAATATTACAGTGCATCTGTTGTTAAATTTTCCTCATTGCACTGACTGTCAGATAATTTGCATAGAACAAACGTCATTCTTGGCTAAATATAGAAATTTAATAACAAATTCGATGTTCTACACATGACATGAATGAAACTGTTCGATATTTTCTTCTTGTGTGTGGGACTGTGGGTAAACAAACGCGGATGACTCAAGCTAATTAGATTTGTTTAAACAATTCTGTCTGTGTGCATAGCAATACTGTTTAGAAACATTAATTACTTGAAATAATTAACCGATTTAATTGAGCAAATAATTACGAGGTTCTGTTTTTTTTTTAATATACACCTGCGGTGCAAAAGCATTTGGACACCTAGCTGGAGGTGGTTGTCTGGTGCGGTTATCTATTTATATGGTTGAATTAGACATTAGAATATCAACAACAATGTTTTTGTCAAAATTCAAAACCATATCGTATAGCAGCAATCAAAATCTAGTGTCAGTGTGTACCTAGTTAACGTTTGGTTTTATACGGGACAATAAAGTAAATTGGTGTGCGGCTTAAAGAGTGTGGTGTATGATGGGTACTTTGAACCTTTACAAGCTCATCAAGGTTATCGAGGGTATGAGTTTAACGACACACGCAATATAATTCATAACCATTCGGAAAGCGTTCATAAATTCAACTTTTTTATTTTATTAATTGGCGTGGTTAAGTTTCGGATTGGGATACAGTTGTTTTGGAACAGATGGATTGCTGTTTTATATATGGGATTCATTATTTATAAATGGGGCGGGGGAAAGTCACATCCTGCAAGGCAAGTCATTCAACCTTTGACTGTCGTTTTCGGTTTACTCGCAGGTCGTTGTTTAATTTCCTTTATTCGTATTTATTCGTGTGCGCATAGAAATATTATTGGGGTAAGACCGCATGTAAATACAGTTTAATTTCCCTAGAGTAAACGCGGGACAACCGAAATCAAATATTTGAATGAGTTGACCCAGTTACAGAGTCTTTTGACGTTTGCTAGAGAGCTTTGGGAGCAAAAAGTATCAACAATAAATATATTGACCACACCAACAAGCCTAATTATGACCATGACTAAATACTAAGCTATTATTTTTATTATGAAAATCTCGCACAATGAATTAGTTACCTACTTCATTTTAGTTGAGGAAGGGCCACGTGCGATTAACTTACTTAGTGACTTAGGTGGCACTACAGTCCGTTTTTTACCTGTGCCTCTACAACACAGTCCGTGTCCGCCTATTTTCGGACCATTTCAAAGCTGTACAATTCGTAGAGTTTGCTGTTAAATCTCTGTCCCCATATGTATTTTCAAAAGCGCCAGTGACAGATCGCTGAGTTTCACTAGGGTTGGGTTCGATATCCCGCTTTTTATAATCCCGATTCTTAAAATCCCGCTATTAAAATCCCGCTTTTTATAATCCCGCTTTTTATAATCCCGCTTTTTTAAAATCCCGCTTTTTAAAATCCCGCCTCTTATAATCCCGTTTTTTATAATCCCGTTTCTTATTATCCCGATTATCGCGCGATTTTTTAAAATAAAGCAACTACTTTTGATTGTAAAAGCAACTACTTTTGATTGTAAAAGCGGGATAATAAGAAAATTAAAATAAATTAAGCAATGAGTTTTTTTTTTAATGCAGTTTATTTTAACATTTATCATTTTTAGAGGAAGAAACAAAATAAGAAATAAATAATATCAAAATAAATTTTTAAGTAATAAATATAACAATCTTCTATAGGTAATTTAAAAAAAAAATATTAAGTAATGTTATATGATATTCTGCAAAAGGGAACAAAAAAAAACTTCAAACTATTAACAACATTTTTTATTTTATTAGTTAAAGTGTATATTATAAGCAATGCGACGCAAAAAACCTGTTTTACTCATATTTTTTCTATTTCTCATTATTTTCAATGTAGAATATGTAAGCAAAAACAAATGTGTGCTTACAATAAAAACTAAAAACATTCGGATGCATTTTCTTTTTGGTCGAGTATTTTTAATATTTTTAAATATATAATAATATGTATAATAAAAAAGCGCATATAACCAACATCTATTTTTTTGATAACAATGTTTTGTAAAAATACGGGATTGGCGGGATTTTAAAAAGCGGGATTATAATAGATCGGGATTTTGAACAAGCGGGATTTTAGAAGACGGAATTTTAAAAAAGCAGTATTTTAGCAGACGGGATTTTAAAACTTTTTTTTCGGGATTTTTGAAAAGCGGGATTTCAAAAAGCGGGATTCCGATACGCTCCCGTTTCACTAATGTTGTCAATGTCATCCGCTTGTGCTAATAAATGTAGGTACAGACTTGTGAAAAATTTTGCCTCTGGTGTTCTCAAGTATGATGTTGAAGAAGTTACTTGACAGCTCATCACCTTGCCTAAATCCTTTTCTAACATCAAAGGTCTTTGTGAGATCGTTTCCGACCTTATAAGAATATTAAGCAGCGAGTATTCTTCCCCGACATCTGACAAGTTTTTCAGGGATGCCAAAACCAGACATGGTCCTATATAACTGGACTTCTTGAGTTTTCTGCTTAAGTGTGAATATTTGGTCGCTTGTGAACTTACCGGGCCTAAAATCGCATTTATAGGAGTCAATCAGTTGTAATGGTTTCTAATAAATAGTTTAAGGCATTCACAGAGTACGTGAGAAAGGATGTTGTATATCAGGTGTTAAGGGAACTAATGCCTCTAGATTGTCGCAGTTTAGAGGGTCTCCTTTCTTGTGGATCGGACAAACGATGCTGAGGTTCCATGAGGAACTTTCCTCCGACGAAATCTTGGAGACGAGTTAGTATATGCTCTCCACCAAGACATCTCCCGCTGTCTTAAAAAGCTCGGCCATTAAGCCGTCCGGCCAAAAAACTTTGTTGGACTTCAGCTTGAATATTGCTACACGTGCTTGCCTGCGCTCTTCATAAAACCAAGGTGCCCAGCTGTTTTTTCATACATTTTTTTACATACATATCAAATATGCTTATTTTACCTCCCAGTGGTAACCACCGGGTACTGGTCTGCCCATCCGCGGGCGTGACTTCCTGAACTTATACCTAAGCGCGAGTGTTGAACACGAAGAAAATAGCAACACTTATAATGCTCTGTCGGACAGACTAACTGAACGAGTCTCCGACGAGAGGACGTACGGCGGATGAATTCATTAGACTGAATCCACGGAGAAAACCGGCCCCTTTCATCCAAGGGGTCCAACAAAGGGCCTGGCCCTCCAGGTTGGGGGTTGTATGCCGGGGTAACTGCCCGACTGCGGAAAATCCACGTAGTTCCGGAGCGGCAACAATCCTCAGATACGGATGATTTTACTATTGACGAACCTGGCAACGAATATCGGATCTACACGTGGAATGTTAGGTCCCTTAATAGATCGTGTGCAGCCGAACAGCTAGCGGAGGCCCTGAATTGCTGTAAAGCAGACCTAACCGCCATCCAAGAAGTGCGATGGGATGGACCGTGCAAGAAAAGGTTGAAAAACTGCGATATTTATTATGGCGACTGCTATCGGCAACAAAAACAGCGCTTATTTGGTTGTGGATTCTTCGTTGGAGGCAAACTTAGGCAAGAAGTCTTAAGTTTCAGCTGTGTGAACGAGCGCCTCACGACAATCCGCATCAAGGCAAAATTCGCCAACATTACCCTAATATTCGCCCATGCCCCCACGGAGGAGAAAGACGACGACACCTAAGAGATGTTCTACAAGCTCTTAGACAAGACATAACAGCAGTGCCCTAACTATGACATTAAAATTGTCCTAGGTGATTTTAATGAAAAAGATAGGAAGAGAGGGCATCTTTGGTAGTACTGTCGGAAGGTACAGCCTACACGACACCACCTCCGATAACGGATTTAGACTAATCGACTTCGCGGCGGGGCGAAATGGTGTCATAGCAAGTACGCGGTTCCCGCATCTCGATATTCATAGGCACATATGGAGATCTCCCGATCAATCAGCCGTCAACCAGATTGAACACATTGCGATCGACGCAAGGCACTCCTCCAGTATTATGGATGTCCGAACGAACAGAATGTTACTATAGAATAGACAGATATAACTTTGAGGTAGTAAAAGACTTTGTCTACCTTAGGCTCCGCTATGAACTCAGACAATGACACCAGCCAGCGCTAAGATTAAACGAAGAATAACTCTTGCCAATCGCTGTTTCTTTGGGATAAGAAAGCAATTGAGTAGCAAAGCCCTCTATCGAACAACTAAAGTGACCCTTTATAAGACCTTAATCATCCCAGTCCTACTTTATGGTGCAGAGGCATGGACTCTATCAAAAGTTTAAGAGGTTACTCTTGGTTGCTTCGAGAGGAAAATTATTCGAATAATTTTGGGTCCCGTCTGCATAGACGGTGAATGGAGGAGGAGATACAAAGACGAATTGAACGGGCTGTATACAGCGACATCGACCTAGCCAGAAGAGGGAAGATCCAACGACTGCGGTGGCTGGGTCATGTAGAGCGAATGGACGTGAATATGCTCCGGCCCGGAAGATCTCCGAATCCACACCCGAGGGACGGCGCAGTAGAGGAAGACCGCGACTCAGGTGGCGCACGCATAAGTGGAAGAAGACCTTAACCAACTTAGCGTGCGAAACTGGAGACAAATGGCTAAAGATCGTGCTGGCAGAGACGCTTGTTGGTTGAGGCCCAGGTCCACCCCGGACTGTAGCGCCACATTAAGTAAGTAAGTATTGGGGGAATTTTACCATAACACTAATGTCAAGGTTTGTGGCTTGAGTAGGCTTGAAAGCCTTCCAAGAAGTATTTATTTCGCGGATTCTCATATTATGGCACTCCTCCATGCTAATGATGTTGCCTCATAAGTACGATTTGCTGAGACCCTACAGCTTATTATAAAACGACTTGTGTGTTAATTTGAGCAAATCGAAAGTAATGATTTTCAAAAGGGTTGCAACTAGACAGCCTCGGGGTATTAATTTATTTTCACCCGGTGAGGCTATTAAAATTGTGAAGTTGTATACAAATTTCGAAGAATGTACATCACAACTAACTTTGGGTTAGGTTAGATTAGGGTTTGAAGAGGTACGTGAGGAAAAATATCTCTCCACTCTTACTCAGAGATATAAATTTCCCTAGAGAATCCCCTTTAAACCAAAACCTATCAAGTTACTGGTCTAGAGGTACCTACTCTAAATGAAGTAACCATATGGAGTAGATTTTGAATGAAAAACGTTTCAAGTCTTAAGATGCTATATTGAACTTAAAGGAACTGTTTTCAAAATCGCTAGTTTGATTTCCTTAAGCTACACATCAAGCTGAATTAATACTGAAATCTGATGGGCTCAAGCTATATGTATAAAGAAATTTCCGACAGAACTAGAATACAAAATTAAATAAATGTTAAAAGTACAATAAGACCATACTTAGCCTAGCTTCCCACAATCATTTTTATATGAACTTTTTTTTCGCCACCATTGAAACAAGTGGTCAACAAAGCTATTGTCAGATAAGCTAAATTGAAGTCCTGTTCTACACCACTTACAAAAATGTGTCAAAATACGTACAGTACTTAGCCACCGAATGACAACTTTGAGTGAAAGCCTCCTGAATAGGTCTTACTGGAAACCAGCGATAAAAGTGACCGTAGTGTAAACATTTCGTTTCCCTGTGGTAAACAAAAAACAACGATTATCGCAATCGAATCAAAAATATAACAAATTTATACTTTTGTTTCCCAATTTTGTCAAACAAAAGTGCACGTGATCCAACGAATAACTGATAGACTTATAGACGTCTTTGTTTTAACCGACCTATCGTATATAAGTAGGTATCTAACTCTATCTACTGTTATCGTATATATTTCTTTGTAAAGAATATTGTCATTGTCATAGTGATGTGCATGTGCGTAGAACATTTTGTAGCGGATGAGTTATAGTCAGTACTGAACTGACACATTTTTATAAGTGGAATAAAACATGGAGTTCAATTCAGCTTATCTGTCACTGACCACTTGTTTGACATTTGACGATGAAACCGTCTAAATCGCATAGCAATCCGTTATATCGAGTTTGTTTAGCTTTTAAATTTAATAATTAATAACTCGTCGTGTTGTTCCGTTTAACGCATTCGCAGGCCATCACTGAGCAACACTTTCCATTCGACCTGTTGTACAACAACGTCAAACAGACACACACACATTCCATATCGCGCCAGTCGGGGCAGTTAGGCGGGTATATCTTTCTTAATCTTACTCAAATATTATTTTTTGTTAATTTGAAGAACAAACAAAGTTTTTGTATCTACAGACGATTACTAATGTGTGCCTGTGTTTATCTTTATTGTGGTTGTTTGTCATAGATATCTAAGCTTTATGGCAATAGTGTCAATAAAAACTGCCAAATATGTTTGACATTGACAGCGCGAGTAGGCACAGTTTCCCAGAAAAATATGTAAATCGAATGCACCCGCGCGATTCTCTCATGACTATAATTGCCTAATGCCTATCCAATTGAATTTCCTGACATCAAGCGAGCGAATTATGAATCGAGAGAGTCGCTAGCGCTCCCCTTCTATTTTTATAGCTTGCTGCTCACGAGACTTAAGCAAAATTTTAGGAAAAAAAAAAAAAAAAACTAGAAAAACAAAAACAAGCTAGAGATAGAGATACATTATGGAGTGGACTACTTATAGCGAATTAGATACTTGCATTGTCAACTAGAAGTGGAATCTCCATGGTGTTGTCGTCCATACCAGCGTTGCTGCTGCAATAGGTGTTGTTGTTGTTGTGATTGCCATTCGCCAGCATTGCGATGCTGTGAGCTGTTGTTGTTGCACTGCCACTGACACCGGTTGTCAGCACAAGATCTTCGTCGGAAGCGTTGTCATCGAGGTAATATCCGGACATTTGTATTTATTTAATTTTTTGTTATTTGTTAGAGAGGATGTTCTCCTACACACTGCGGCACTAGTGTCAAATGAAATGCGCACGCAACTATCATTTGTTTTCACAGCACCATGTTAAGGCGTCCGATAAAGAAACTCAACCGAAACGGGACCACCGCACCAACAACTGATTCGCTGTAGTTTTGGAATTAAAATTAAACGCGTTCAACAGCGCAGCGCACACTTGTAATCGCACTGTAGGGTAGCTGGCTGAGCAGGAGCGATAGTGATCCTTATCAGTGAAACGGTTTTATGGCTTTTTGATAACAAGGAACGTGCAAATGACTACGACTCGATCGCGGATCAGTTTGATATGTTTGAAGAATTATAGCTCTCGAAGTGATAGAAGTTTTGACAGGCCCCAACCCGACCAGCGAAGCGTGTTTCACGTCGAGATGATTAAAATCCACTGACGATCGTCTACCCAACCCGTTGGGTGGGGGCTCTCGTTGGGGAGAGTGTCGTTTCGTTTGGTATGGTGGCTGGTGGTGGGCCTTGTGCGACTGCGAGATTTTGATGCATGCGCTCTGAGACTGAGAGCTTCCTGCTTTGGGGATACACTTACACGAGAGGGGTTTGATATTATGGCACTAATGTGTGTGGAAATGGAAATTCACAAACTTGATCGTGTCGATGGGGCTAGGGCTAGTGACTTCCGAGCGCCACAGAGGCTGTCAACTTGTAACAAAAACAAAATAATGAAAACAAACTCTCGTGTGCTCATAGACCGTGTAATCTAGGAAATTTTACAGCGTTATTGTATAGCCCTCCCATGCGTAGGAAAGAGTAGCTCTCTAGTGCACGTGAACCTATCTATACATATTTGCTAGTGCGAATTGGTGCTTCTACAACGACTTGGAATTCAATTATGAACGCGCGGAGGAGATACACTTTGTTTGTTCGTAATCAAAGAATGGTAATTGGGCGACGGCGAATTATGTAGACAGAAAGAAATTGTAGACTTTTATTGCCGGTGATAGGTTAATAAATGCGTATAATGAATGAGCTCATTGCATGGCGTCGACCTAAGAATGGCTGGCCTGGGAGTATAGTTTTTTTTTTATAAGCTAGACTATACACATCACATACACATGAATATAATGTTTATTTAGGAATTATGATGAAATGACGCGGGTCGTTAGGGGTTATATTTTGTATGAGTCTGGTGCAAATAGAGGGAAGAGCTGACGTCATTCAACATATACTTGAAGGGGTGGTTATTATCAAAAATGTGTTTGCAAATTCATCCTAATCAAAGAAATATGTATTATGAAGAGATTTTCATGAAAATTATCATTGGCCATTCTTAGAAACGGCCTTCCATTTAATAGGTAATAGGATTTTAACCTTATATATGTAAAACAGTTTGTCCTGACTGATTGGTATGGTGAACACCCAAACAGTAAGAACTAGAAAGCTGATATTTTGAAGCAAATTTCCTTTTATGGCCATAGTGAGCACTTTGAAGTGATTTGGGGTAATTCGAACTGCAAAAGGGGTTAAGGGGGGTCAACGTTTGTACCGAAAAATTTTTATCTTTCAAACTCGGTTTGTGTTCCTACTCTATACAGGTGGGCCATCTAGTGGTTTCTTTTTAAATCATAGGTTATTTTGACACTGACACCTGTTTCACACCCGAAATCTTGACAGAAAGTCAGTATCATACCTAACCTATACCTCCGCGGAACGAAGTGAGTCGCTTTACGCTTGAACAACGTTGGGAAATAGGTATTAAAAACTTACTTCCAAAGTGAGTGCGGTGCGTAGCCCAAATAGAGCGTTTTTTTTTTAAAGAAGTTTTGGCCGAAATGAAGCACTCACCACATCTGCTGTACGCAAGTTTGTGGACAAATTTAGTGAGACTGGTATGCTAGTGGACAACACTCATGGACCCCGTCGTCGTATACAGTGGGCACAGACGAGAATGTGGCAGTTTGGTGCGGATTGTTGAGTGGTGGCATCATTAGACCATTTTTCTTCGAAAATGAGGCTGGGAACAACGTTTCGGTCAACGGTGGGCGTTACAGAGCCATGATAACCGACTTTTTTTACTGAAATTGAAGATAAGGATTTGGATGACCTCTGGTTGCAGGATGGCGCGCCATGCCACACAACCCATGCCACAATCGACCTATTGCGCACCAAAATCCCAAATCGTGTTATCAGCCGTCTTGGCGATGTTAAATTGGCCTCCTCGGAGCTGCCATTTGACCCCTTTGGACTTTTTTTTGTGGAGAACCGTGAAGGACCGATGTTCAAAAATAAGGAAACGATTCAAAGCACTTAAGGCCAATATCTTCCAAGCAATCCGTGAGCTACAGCCTGAAACCATCAACAAGGTCTTGGACACTTGGAGTGACAGAATGCGCTACTGTGAAGCCAGCTGAGGCAGCCACATGAACGAAATTGTGTTCCATAATATTAATGGGAATGCTTTATCTTACCAATAAAAGCCACAAAAAAAATAATTTTGTTCATTTTATTGCATTTTTAAAAAGAAACTTGTATTTGGTCCACCCATTATAAGAAATAGAGAACATTTTTCACATTTTTGAAATCTGACTTCGAGCCTGCGCTACTAACGACGCTAAAAGGGGAACTCAGTTTGTATGGTGAACATTTTTTTCATCCTATCGAGCGCGTAGCAAAGCACACTATGTACTTCTATAACGGGAGCGAAGACTCGGATAAATGGTAGTTTCAAATAAAATAACAACATTTTGACATATAACTTGGACAATGCATCCATTGAGCATCCATTCTCTGGTGAATAAACATGGAGCACCCACAACTGAGTTCAAATTCTGGTAGTATCTACATACATAATATACTATATGTAATTGTATTTTTAAACGCTTAGGGGGAAGCGTCAAACGCTGCATGACGAAACTGCAACTTATGCTGAATATTTTGATGACTGAATGTAAATCTATCATCCCAATTGAAGGTTCAAGGTTCAACCCCTACGACCATCGAATTATCACAGACTTATCTAGAAACAAGTAAAAGTGTTATCATAGGCCTGGCCGATGCGTTGATGCCCTCCACTGCATAAAAGTCATGCAAAATGTTTGCCATGAAATATTGGTTTTGTATGGGAGGTACCAGAACTACTTGACCGACATAGACAATTTTCAATACCAACCTGACGACCGACGGTAAAAAGAAGACCTCTCACAAAATTTCATTCGCCTAGGTGGATTCGTTTGGATGCTATCGTGTTTTCAACAGACGGACATACAACTCAAATACAAGACTTATTACAAAAACCAAGACCGCCAGGGCTAGCTTCCACCCAAGGTTCATGTATGGCTTCCACCTTGTTACTAAAATCCTCACGCACACTCTCGCAAATTAACTGTCCTAGAATCAGTAGTCGCATCTGACATCTCGTGGGAATTTTCTCTTATTGAGGAAATGATAGATCTATAGGTTAGGTTATGGTGGCAGGCCGTAACAAGTGCAGTCTCACTTAGGCCAGAGAAGGCCTATTAAGTTACCATATTATTGAATGATCTCACAACTACTCCTTGAACCAGCAGCAGCTAAAAATGAAGCGTTGGGAGCAACTTATCTATATTAGCGAATTCGCCGAGATTGTCGAAAAAGTATTCTTCGAGATGTAATCTTCTACGATATGAGAGGGTTGGGCAGTGGGTACGTGCGTAGGAGGAATAGAACAGCCTCTTCCTCCTCCTCGTCCAAGCAGCTTCTATAGAAATCGTTGGCAGGGCGGCCCAACCTGAGAGCTTGCCTATCAATAATGCAGTGTCCTGTAATGACACCTATACTAATCTGCTTATAATGGATGTTTTTAGTGATACAAGATTGTTTGAGATTGTTTCAGACTTAGCCTTGACATTTGGTTTTACAGTTTGGTAAACAAACGTTTATTGTATATAGAAATCATTTAATAAACTACGGAAGGGGTCGGGGAAGAGGGACGTGGCACATCCCAATTAAAAAAAGACGTTTTTTTCCGACACTTGTGTGAACTAAGGCTTTAAATTTAGAATATTGATGTGGATTGTGCTGATAGAAAAGACGCAATACTATTTCTGGGCACGCAAAGCTAGGCGGGTCCTGCTAGCCTCATATATAAAAATGGAAATTACGACTCACTCACTGACTCATCAACGCCCAGCCCAAACCCTTTGCTCTAGAAAGCTTAAATCATTCACAGAAGTTCCCTTTATGATGTAATAATAAATAATAAATAATAATAGTAATAATGGAGATGATGTATACAAGGAATAAGGAATTTCGAAATTCAATCCTTAAAGGGCTAAAAGGGGGGCCATTTTTATTTTTCATCTGATTGACCTCAAACTCGGTTTTTTACCCTATTTAAGAAATAAAATAAATTTTGAAATATTGCTTGGGACCTGAGTTATTGGCGATGAGCCCTTTAAAGGGGGCTTTTTCATAACTCACGAACCGTTCGTCGTATCAATTTGAAACTTTGTAATGCATCCCAACCTCGGTCGGTCGTTGTTGATTATGATAATCGCTTCATCCAACTCGAGGAAACGAACTCCAAAGATATTCGAACTGAATTCTGTAAGAATGGGACATTCTGCTAGAAAGTGGTACACATCCTCCCGATATTTCCGGTTGCATATGGTGCACAGTATAAAAAGATCTGGGCGGTATCGGGATATAATTAAGGGGTAAGAGTTCCGCCTTAGTCTAAAGATGGTGCTCTTCATATCGGGTGTATTTGTCAGCTAAGAAATATGTTTTGTCCCGTAGATAGTGGCTCAGTCTTCTGTAGCATGATCTGTGATGCCAGCGCTTCACTTACAAATTGATCATATAATTTTTGAACTGTTTTCTCCAATAGGCCGTTAAACATATTTTTAGGAGATACTAACTGCTCCTTGGGTATGTTCTTAGGTAGGCTTCCTGTGCGGTATATAAATATTAAAGAGGGAACTAACTCACTGTGAAGTAATCTCTGTGTATCAAATCCTTAGGATTGCGCGAACGAAGCCGCGGGCAAAAGCTAGTAATTTATAAAAATACATTTCTGAATCAATATACCTATGTACCTACCTACCTACTTTAGCCCAAGTACCAACTTGAAACTATTCAGCAGAAACTTTGCAAATGGATTATCGCCTACAGGATGGCGTACCTATATACAAGGTGGCGCAAAAATAACCTTCCGATGTTTTTTGGCTGTAATTTAAAAAAAAAAATGAAAAACTTTGATTCTTCTTGTGGATTATTTTTATTTGGTCTTTTAATTTTTTTTACATCAAGTCGAGAATATGATGTCATGTAAATGGCCGCCGCCACAGTTGATTGTCATTTAAGCCCTTTTTATGGCATTTTCCATCACTTTGGCCAAAACTTCCGGCGATAGGTCCTCACATTCTTGACGGATATTGTCTTTAAGAGCTGCAAGAGTCTGAGGCTTGTTGACATAAACCCGCGACTTCAAAAAGCCCCACAAAAAGAAGTCTGGAGCGGTCAAATCAGGCGATCTTGCTGGCCAGTGCAAATCGCCAAAACGGGAGATTAGGCGCCCGGGAAATGCATCCTTCAGCATATCGGTTGTGGCACGTGCAGTGTGTGCCGTTGCACAGTCCTGTTGGAACCACACGTTTTCCAATCCCAATTCATCAAGTTGCGGCAAAAAGAACTCGTTGATCATTGCTCTGTAGCGCTCACCATTCACAGTAACCGTCGACGGCGCTTCCATGACATCTTCGGCTACAGCAGCAATATTCTCTGCAGAACGGCTACTCCGGGGTCTGCCACGCCTGGCAGCATCTCGTGTTGTGCCAGTCTCTTCGAGGCGAGCGGCTAAACGTCGCAGTGTTTCACCAGTAGGCGTTGGACGGCTAGGAAATCTGCGACAAATTCACGTTGTGCCAAAGTCACCGACCGATTATTGCTCAAATAAATAGTCACCAATATTCCGCGTTCTGGAGCAGTGTAGCGTACATTGTTTATTAACGTGTATTTCGCATGTGTTTACTACACAAATGTCAAAACAGAACTGACATTAGGGGCCAATCGCAAAATTTATAGCATTTTCTGATAGGAGGATTACTTTTGCGCCACCTTGTAGTTTTATTATTATTTTTTTTTTTAATTAAAGGTATAATTCAAGGCGAAGTGCAAGCTGAATATAGAAAATTTATTTCCAACTTTAACGGTACTTCAATTAAAAACAAAATCAGTTTGCTCCCAATGGTACCTAAACACACTCATTAAAAAAAATGATTGGTCCTAAAAATTGCCAACATATCCCAACCGTCAACAAGGATTGCGTTGAATTATTGCCATTTAAAGACCTACACTAACAGCTTGAGTAGATTTTTGTTTGCACAATTGTGTATCTATGTTCAAAATTCAATTCCCTCCAATCCAATCTAAATTCAGTATAATCCTACTCTTTGCGTGTTTTATTTCAAATTTAGTAGGTACAATGAACTCGTATACGGTCGTACGTTCTCGTTCGACTTCGAAAAGAAGAGGAAGTTTCTTCCGAAAATCCATACATGTGACATGGATAAGCCAATTTGTTGGAAAACTTTGTCCTTGCATTCGTGTCGCCTCACTTCCCTGCCAACAGCAACAACAACTGTCAGGCAAAGTTGCGAAATTTATTTTTTATTCCAACCAAGGAATCATCAATAAATGAAAATATACTACCTATACACATCAGGTGTATGGTATACTGTACGTGTACCTATCTATACACGAACATGTCTATCGAAAAGTATTAGCAGTTTCAAATATACAAATTCTATTTGCAAATGTACACGTCAATTAAAAGTTAAACTTGTGAAACTATAGGTATATGTGGGACCAATAATGAGGTACCTACCCTACTCGTAGGGAAGCTTAAAACTTGTCAAAACGTTATAGTATATCTTCAGTCTTATTTTTTGAATATTCACTGAACTAGATTTCCATTACATTCAAAGGGAAATAATTTAATTACCCTGCCAGGGAGGATGCGGAGCAATAATGTGAATAGCTGATTTCACATTTTCCAACTGACAGCCCTATACTATACGTAACGTAGGCTAGGCACATAGCTCAAGGACTATAGACAATGGAACGAAACACTAACGGCAAGAATTCAACAAAACGAATGTCCTGCAGAAAAACAATGCAGTGGTGTGTACGAGTACGGTACACTTAATGCGAGGAGTCTTCTGCTCTCGGTCGACGGTATAATAATTAATCATTTGGGGATAATTCGGCATGGAAACATCTGGCAACAGATTTTGCCGGAATTCCATGCTGGCTATATGAAAAATGTCTCCTTCCTTCTCCACCCCAAATTATGTACATCCTTCTGCCATTATCGCTGGCATTGTACCATGTACAATGTACATCATAGCGCATGATAGCATGTGTGCATAATTTCAATTTGCCCAACACTTTATGGTTGAAATATTCAAAACTTCAACTGGGTATAGCTGGACCGATGCGATGCTATAATATGGTCCCTGCGGCCTGGCACTGGTTCCAAAAATTCTAAAATCCAACACAGAATATTATTTCATATTGTTATTAATTTGTTTTCAAGAGAAATTGCAAAACAATAACCAGGACAGGACAGGACAGCATTTTATTATGCTGACAACAGGTATATCCTGTTCCTGTACAGCTGTAGCCAGTAGTCGTGTAAATGTGTAGTGTATCCATGCGTAGACAACATTCCAAGTCCATTAACAGGAGGGCGCAATCATTGTGCTGATTTGACATTTAATTGCGAATTCAGGTCGATGTGCTGTTGAATGGCTGACAAGTGAGCACTCGTAAACATCGTTTTCGACCTTTGACAGGAGACATCGACAGGCGGGAACTGAGTGTGTAACTAGTTGTCAACAGGAGGGTGTTGTGTTTTGTATAGGAGGTGCGCCGGGTAGGTACTGGTTGCGAGCCTCGGCCGGAAAATGGATTTATTGCGATGGAAAAATTATCATGTGCTCTCTAATGTGATGTTGTGTGCTGAAACGGGAGGAGAAGGAGATTGGAGAGGGATTACTATATCCTCCAATCGAATTATATGGCAGGCACGTTGGGGTATTTTTGGCGGAATACTGAAAGTATATTGAATGGAATCTGATTATGCTGCTATATTGGTGCGGAACCATGTTCGTCTGTGATGATGATAAACATAATTAGCATAATTGGATCGGTGGTATCTAGCCGAGCAGACATGCTGATATGCGCGCTTCATTGGGTATTGTGAGTGAGCTAGACTTTGCCAGCACAAACAGATAGGGGCTTAATAACGGGGAGTAGGTACCTAGGTGCATATTATACTACTCAGTGTTTGATGCTGGAAAGAGATTTTAATGAAATAAGTGTTTTGGTTACGGGTTGATGGTTATGCTTAATTTGGTCATTAAATCAGTTAACAGCAAGTGTGTGTTTGCACTTTGTCAACTTTATCAATTTGGGCTATACATTTTATTTAAAGTTGTGTGTAGCTACTGTGGAGAGTTCAGTTTTTTTCATCTGCCTTTATATATTTGGCCCTCCAGGTTGGGGGTTGTGCCGTCGGGGTAGCTTCCCGGACATTGAAAAAAAGAATAGTTATGAGATAGAATATACGATGGATAGGAACAGGTCTTATGAAAAGAAAAAATTGCGACATTTATTACAGCTACAACAAAAGCAATTAAAAACTAATTGCTTCACTTCATCATACATTTTATGTATTTGTGGATGCTTGTTCACCTTCACATTTTCAGAAGATATTTGGAAAACTGCAAATGAATTTTTGTATTCGATAAATTTGAAAAATCTTGGAATTTTATGCTTTCTTAGCTCAAAAATCTTGGAATAAGTTTTAAGCCCTAAAATCGTAAAAATACGATAAATCGTGGAACCTGATACCGCTGGTTACATATATGTCGGAACAGCAAAGTTCCGAGAAGCTGTTCCGACGTATAACTCGATGCAAGAATCCTCCGATTCGTATATGAAATCGGAGAAATTTCCGTTCCGACGGATACCTCGCTAGGGCCGATTGACTTTAAGCCGATTTGTGATCGCCTGGCTTTGATCCGCATCAGAGCTACTTTCCAAAATATAAGCCTAATATGCGCCCCTACCGACGAGGCTGAAGATCCCATCAAGGAGGATTTCTATGACCTCGTGGATGGAGTCTACGGAGCCTGGTCCGGAGTATGATGTAAAAGTTGTAAGTACTCGGGGACTTCAAGAAAAGAAAACATCTTTGGAGTGTTGGTAAGCACAGAATCCACAACAGACAACGGCTACCGTACTGACTAATCGATTTTGCTGCGGCTCGTAATACGGTGATAAGTACAACCTGGCACTCTCCAGACGGTCGAACCGCCAACCAAATCGACCATGTGCTAATCGATGCGAGGGGCAAACGTCAACTCTGACCATTTTCTTGTCGCGCATAAATTCAGAGCTCGACTGACCAACGAGAAGAAGCTGCGAACCGCTCAGAAGAAGAAATTCGACGTTGGACGCCTTAGGAGTAGCCAAGCCAGAGCCTACAGGGAGCGCCTGAGTATGAAACTCTTCTCAGTGCACTCACCTATACTTCAGACGCCAACAATCAGTGGTGCCAGTGGTCGGGACATCATCAAGGAGGTAGCCGAAACCACTGTAGGGTACTAGCCACCCCAGAGAAAGAGCCCATGGTATGATGATGAATGCGTCTACAGGGGGGTTATTCCCAAACTCGCGGCCGATCGTATTGAAAGCGATACCTCCATTTCCAATTTTCCATTTTTTTTTTTTTTTTAACACTTTAACAGCTTTTCCCGCCACAGGAATTTAGTTTATTTTTTATCCGCAAACAATCCGTCACCTATGCAGTCATTGCTCTTGGTTGGATCAAATCGCTTTTGGAAATACCTACAAAAATACAAATCCGCCATGAAAAACGAACCGCCGCGCATTTGGGAATAAGCCCCCAGGAAAATGGTGACAGAAGATGCACGCACATGAAAGCGCTGCATCGCAAAATAAGGGCAGCGAAAAAAGAGTATCGAGCCAGAAGAAGGGAGGAAAAGAAGATCCTGCGTAGAAAGAAGCAGCTTCCCCGTCAATGAAGAACTATTTCCACCACCTACTATAGAAGAAGTTGGCTTAGCAATAAAAAAAGCTTAAGAACAACAAGGCCGCAGGCTCTGATGGTTTACCAGCGGAGCTACTTTTTCTTGACGTTTTTTGGCGTTCAACGCCTTACAGAATGATACTGAAATTTCTCACATGACGTTCGGCGTACACTAATGGGTTCCTCAAGGCTTTTAACGACAAAAACGCCACTCGTAATTCCAAATTCAAATTGGCGTGTTTTAAATCGTCATTAACGCCACTCGGAATAAGGGTGAATCCCATCTTTTCCAATATGTCCAGGCTTAAGCTACACGTCTGAGATGGAAGAATCCTCGTACGTACATTCACATATATATACATTCCGACTACACCCGACCAGCGGTGCCAGATTCCACGATTTATCGTATTTTTACGATTTTAGGGCTTAAAACTTATTCCAAGATTTTTGAGCTAAAAAAGCATAAAATTCCAAGATTTTTTTCAAATTTATTGAATACAAAAATTCATTTGCAATTTTCCCAATATCTTCTGAAAATATGAAGGTGAACGAACGAGCAGCCACAAATACATAAAATGTATTATGAAGTGAAGCAATTAGTTTTTACAATTTTAGATTTTTTTCTTAAACCCGATATTTTAAAGGTGGTAAACATAAAATACCTTAATGATGAATTTAAATTGCTTTCGAATATTGTTTCAAATTGTATCTCCGTGTAGAAGTTCAAGACCAATTGGATTCTTTAAATCTAAACAGGAACGATGTTGAAGCATTCAAACAGGCTTGCTTGGGTTTCTATATAGAGCTTGTCCCTCAAATCTTAAAAAAGATTTGACTTCAAAAACCAATTGCTTCAAAGTTTAACCCTTCTAAATCCACTAAACATAATTGAAAAAAAAGTAGATTATTTTTATCCATTATTCAAAAGTTTTCCAAATTTAATTCTAAATAAAGATATTTAAGACGCCGATGCCGAATTTCGTGAGATAAGAAACCTCAATTTTGAATATCTGTTTTCTACACCTCGATCTTCAATAGATGTAACATTTTTTTGGAAAAACGTTTCACAAACAAAGCATGGTAATGAAAGTTTACCATTTCCGTTAATGAAAAATTTCATTTTTGAAGTTTTATCACTTCCGAAGTCATCTGCTACTCTTGAACGTATATTTTCTATAAATACTATATTTTTTTTTTTTCTAACAAAATCGTATTTCCACGATTTTGAAAGCTAGTAATTACGATTTCTGGGGAAAAACATCTGGCAGCACTGCACCCGACACCGACACCCTAGTCTCCTCCAATCATATAAAAAATAAATAATAATAGAATCACCAATCAATGACAGATTTATCCTCTCACTTCTCAATCCCCACTATATAGAACCATCATAAGACCACATCTTGTTCGTTCCTAATCCAATTCGTACTTGTCTTCAGATTGACTTAATTAAAAATACTTCTCACATCCAAATCCCTATCAATGGATATGATCTCATTTCACTCGACTTGTCCGATTAACTTGAGCAAAATATTTCCAGGGAATACCTAATATCCATCCAGCAGCATTTACACAGCAAAGACGACAGTTGATTTCTCGTTGGAATTCTCCTGTTCGTCCTTGTTTTCTCTATCGTTTTTCCCTCCTCCCCCATCAACATGATATAAATAACTGACAATATAAAAGATTATTTTCCACTCGTTGAGTTTTTTGGTTTGGCAAAAATGGATTCCTTTCGTTTTCGTTTATTCGCAAGAATAATTTATCCCAATCACTGTAATTCTCTCAAGTGACACATAAATTCGAACAATTACCAAAGAGTACGATATAATTAAAAGGAAACAAATAATAACAATGAGGACGAGGCAAATTGACATCTGCAAATGATTGCTCGTACATCATGCGCATAACTAATGGTAGGATTGGAAGGAAGGAACGAAGTATCTTTTATTTTTTATATGTTTATTTTTTTTTTTTAATAAATTCTATTCAAATTTTATCGCTTAACCATTATTCTTAAAAGTTAAGCTATACAAAAATAAAAGTATCAAACTAATTGAGTTTTAATTATAATAAATCAAAATCACCCGCGCGCTCCACAAATACTGGAACAGTAGCCATTGTTATTGTAGTTGTTTCGAAAAGTCCTCTCATAGTAATAAATAAATTGTCAACAAAAACAACAACGAACTTTGCTAGTGCTCCCAAGTGCAGAATATTGGAATTAATGAAAATGTATATTTTCCGTTCGCCAGCGTTAAATTATCTTTCCAGTCGAGCGATTTACTTTTCGTCGCTCGCAAAGGATGAAGTTATAATACACACCACCCTCTGGTTGGGTTCATAAAATAGTAAAACGAAAGTTAAGACAAAACCTGTTACGGTTGTTTTTATATGAAAGATTTATTTTAATTTATTACTCTTATTTTTTTTATATACAAAAAAGTGTTTAAATTGTATTTTGTATAACTTAATTAATACAAAGTCTTTTTTTCTTTAAACAATATTAAAAAATATTAACGACTAGATTTGTATTAAGTAATTCAAACAAAAGATTTATGAATAATGAAAAACGATATGACATACACACTTACATTGGCAAAATTATATTATTAGTTGAAAAACAAAGGAAAATTTACCCACTTATTAATAAAAATAGGTTCGTACAAGTTAACGGGAATTACGTAAAATCTCCTTTCTTTTTCTACTAAGACGTTTGTTGGCTAACGAACTTTGAAATTTTTTTTAGTAATATGAGGGTTGGGGAATAAATATTCACATAGTTTAAGACGAGAAGCTAGGCCTAGGGTGTCTACCGCCTGTTGCGCCACCTATTTATTTATTTATTTATTTTTATAGTTTAAGACGGATGGCAGTATACTCAATCTAAATTTTATCATATAAAAAAAAAAAAAAAAAACAAGAATTTGCCGTTGCCGTTCCCGTACTTTTTCAGTTCATTTTTTCAATAATCAAAATCAGGGAAGAGTGAGCAGAAAACTAAATTGGCTAGAAAGTATTGGAACCTTTTGGGCAACCAATTTACAAATTATATTATTCTCAAGCCGAGAGCAAGTAAATGTCAATTTGACAGATTGCAATGGTTTCGAAATGTAAAAAGAACGTTTTTCAAAATGACAGGCTGTTTTCGCAGTCAGTTTTTTTTTACAAAACTTGTGTTATGGAAATAGGTTTAAGTAAAATCTATGAAAAAAATCCAAAAACATATCACTCTTTGAAGATTAGACACCTTGTCGAGGTGGGGCGGTTCAAGCAGAGGAACCGAAGGCTGGACTAGGAAAATAGTTAAAACTCCCCGTTCCCAGGTAGAGCTAAATGTGACTTGAAAACTAAAGTTCAATCACTCTTAACTCCAAGGTGACAGATCTGCCATACATAGACATCTGTGATAAAGTATATAGGTAATACCACAAGGTGCAGGTCAGGGGTTTTGGATTGGAGTTCAAGTACTCACTTACAAAATTAATATGCATTCGAGCAATCTAGGCTTTATTTATGTCTTTTCTATTCTTAATACCTATATAAAAAAGAATTCTACTCAGGGCTCCAGCTATAGCAATATGTAAAACAGAAACGTAAAAATACGAACTGAATTCCTATGAAATTGTTGCCAGTTTTTTTCTGTTTCGTGTTTTTACGGATACATTTTACTGATAGCTATACATACGAGGCCTAACTAACGTGTTTTCCTTTTGATGAAAAGATACAACCACACGGCTTCCACATACCATTTACAAGTGGTAATCGCCAATAATGACCCAACGGGGGCAGATCAATTCTCTATTCCAATGTAGTTGAATGGGGTAGGTTGTCATAATTATTTTGTCCTACTCATGGATCCAATTTGTGAACTTGAATGAAAATATAAAAAAGTTTTCAGAAAACGAGGTGGAAGGCTTTGGAGGTGTCGAGAAGCTGCCCAAAACGAGAAAGAAAACTATATCCGGGCATGGACCCATTATACAAAATCAAAAGAGATTCGCTTTGAAGGAATTGCAAACATTTTTAAACGTTACTTTTGACAAATATGGACTGGAATCATGACCAAAACCGATTAGGACCCAATAGGCTTTTTTCAGAACCATTCAATTCATACCAAGTGCCAATAGGTAACGATGTGGAAACAGAACATTGAAATCGTAAATTATGAAATTAGTAAGCCGATTCAGCGCTAATTTCTATGGACTTGGATAGACTGCGAGCCGAAACCAATTTGGCATTCATTTACACATTACAGCAAAGTTTGTCCGATTTCCACAACGAACGGCAGAAATATTTAGCAAAATCTCCAACATCGATCTTTCTACAAATTATCAAATTAACAGCTATTCCCTTCAATTGAGAATGTAGTTACCTAACAGAAGAACATGTGTTGCGTGATTTGGCAGTGTGATATTATGTTCCAGAAATCACATAGATATTACACCCAACAAATAAGTTATACGGCCTTTATAGCGTCTATTTTTTATTAGCACACTTTTGAGTACCTAAATTTATAACGTATAGTTATTACATGATGAATGAATGTAAGAAAAATCAAAGCCCAAGTGGCACAACCTAACGCATACTCTCTATCTCCATGTATGTATGAGAAATGGAAATAAAATGGTACCAAAATTTGGTTAGTTCATATTTCCTGCATCTTTGCCTGCAAGCTTACCTAAATTATGTGAACATTTATACATTATAATTTAGTTGTTATATTTATTACATAGAAAACAAAAATCCTCTACTACTATACTTAAAGCTAACAAAATTACTAATAAAAATAAGAAATAATAATAAATTAAATTAAGCCAATTCTTTTGAGTATAAAAAGTATCGTCAAAAACAAAATTAATATACAAAATAATAAAAGTAGTAAATGTAAGGAAATGAACAGAAAAAAAAAAACAAATTTACACGCTTGTATGGCGTACTCTTAAAAGGATTCTTCATTGAGGTACAAAAAATGCCGTGCGGCGGCGGCGGCAACGTCATTCTCCGCAGCAATACATCCAACAAAAAAAATGGACGCAAATAGTAGACCTCCTCATCATAAATATCTGCGGTTTATTCTTTTCTGTGGCGATATCAAAGTTGTATCTCCATAAACGGGCGATTCATTTCCAGGTGATAAATTTGTACTGCCACCACTAGTCCGAATGTCGGATTTGTTACCAGCTGTTTGTGCATTAATGGCGAGAAGCGAATGCAAAAAAAAAAAACGAGGAAGAGACAAAAAAAGGAGAACATTTTAATGAACACAATTAATAATGGCGATTACCTGACGTTAATTTTATGAGCATGAAATTTATTTACCATAATATGACGACAAATTGGGATAAAGCTGGTCCGATGTCCTCGGACTGAAGGATCCTCCGCCAGCCGTTGCACTCGTGTTGTGCGATTTATTTTTTACCGAAGTTGAAAACACTGAAAATGAAGCATGAAATTATTATTATTTTTTTTATTATTAAATTAGTCGGGGAAAAATTAATTTCAATCAATTATTTTTAAGATGTGGACAATTAATATTGGAGGGGGAGGGGAGGACTTTTTTTTTAAATTGCATTTGTGTTTTTGCTTAAGAGGGAGTCGGATCGATGATTTTAAGTAAAATCTTTTAGTGAGGGAGGAACGAGTTGACTATTAATTGTATTAATCATTGCGTAGGAGTTTCTGGAGTGTTATTTTAATCACTCCGAACCGGGACTCGAACATTGCAATATGTATATCTAAAAAAACAAACACTCTCAGAAGAAACTTGTCGAGCTCGATTGTCGAACTTCGGATTTTTAAGACCGGTCCTGAGACCACAGCACGCCGTTTATTGATTGGACATGCGTAAAAAAGTCCAAAGTGATTTGAAAAACACTTTAAACAACTTTTGTCGCTTTAGAAACCAACCACTACGATGGCTGCGTAATGCGTATGCCCACCGACACGTTTCTCATAGTGATCCAGTTTTCATTTAAAGCATATAATTCTCAGCATTATTACGACCCCCAAGGCCCCAAGTTGCTAGGTAATGCTCTTGGCTTCGGTTCAGAAATGGTTTTGCTGTATTTGAAATGGTTTCACGACCGCGTTTAAAGAGATATTTCTTAAAACAGACGTGGTGCGACGGGCACATGAGACAAGTTAAAGTTTGTTTGACAGTGATTCCGTTTAAACCATCCACTAAATTAAGCCGATGCTGCAATCTTCGTTTTAACAATTAGTTCCATTCTTGTTGGCAGGTTGCGTTAGTTCGATTCCTTTCGTATTTTCTTTTTACGTCACCGACACCACCATTTTGGACCGAAATCCGATGAAACGACAGTTTGAGGTTAAACTTCGTATGGCTGGTTGGCCAGTAATTCCGAACTTGGATTAAATGAGAAACGACGGAAACGAGAAGTTGAGCTTCTTATGGCTCGTTGGGCAATAATTCTAAAAACCGATGAAACGAAAAAGCGACAGGTTGAAACGAAACTTCTTATGGTAATTGGGCAGTAATTCGATGAAGCGACAGGCTGAAGTGAAATTTTTTTATGACTCATTGGGCCAGTAATTCCGAACTTTCTGTTCCGGGGACCTCCGACGTTACTCATTACTCATCAGCCTTGAAAGTGCGCACAAATAGCAACAAACCTGAGGAACATGTGGAAATGTTTTAAAATGTCTTAGCCCAATGGAAGTGACACTGAATGTCACATCAGCCACAAAACTTGAAGCGCACCATGCTACATAAACTCGATTAGAAAAGAAAGGCCGATGATCGATGGTTATAAAGAGACTTTCACTGTAGGTATCAAGTTTGCGATTAAAAAAACAATCGAACCGACCGACGCACGGCAGACGCTCACGCAGTATATAGATGCATGTAAAATGTTCATGCTTCTCAGTCAAAAGATCACCTTTCACCTATAAGGCATTCGATTCCTCAAACACATCCCCAAAATGCAGTGAAATTATGGAATGGATACAATGGAGCAAAAAATGGTCTCAGTTTGGCACCTGTATTTATTTCAAATTTTGAGAAAATTTCACCAAATAGCTGTACAAGCTTTCACTTTCGATACACATTTATCAGTGTAGCTTCATCCCCATGTAGATGGTGTAATCATTAGACAAATGAACACCGAAATCAAAACCAACCGAATCGACCTACCAAAAAGGGTGTAAAGTTCACACTTCTGACATAAATCAACCATCTCACCGTGGAAATTACACGAATTTCCTTATCGAACATAAGTTCAAGTTTAACATCCCGCGCGCCGCCATCCACCTGGATTGGATTTCACCCAACCGCCATCAGCAGACACCCGAAAACAAACACTTCTACTTCCTTAAAACTTCATCAATCATTCTCATCTGTCTCCGTACCAATTAGTATTCATTTTGCGAGTTTCAGCATCTCAACGTCTGGTGGTGTAGCCCACCTTTATACACCAAAAAAACTGAAGAACAACGCACAAACACCATCCCTCTCGGTGTAGACAAAAACTCGATATCGCTGCAGCAGTCTTTCGACAAATTACACACAGAAAACCACCGTGTACTCTTACGTATATTTATGTGTGTGTGTTTGTGATGCTTTGCTTCATGCTCCTTCAAGAGTACTTTCTATGGTATGGCATTCCCAAAGTGATGCTATACTGCAAATTTCCAAGGAACCTTAATTTAATCTCCTCCTGCAAACAACTATGTGCCAGGACACCAACTACCGCATCACGCCACGACTACTCGTACATAGTGTCGCCGAAGGAAATTAATCACAGAGATAAGTGACACAGTTTTACGAAAATTTAGCTACCCCTGATGAAGCTCCTAGGGTCCTACTATACCTCTCTGCTATACCAGTCCACCATACCAGCCGAAAATAAATAGAGAAGGAAGCCAACCAGCCGTGGCCAAAACTTTGAGGCGAATATCTTGGGATGTGATATGGGAATTGTTAATTAAACTCACCTTCAGAGTTGATATCCGTTCTGTTGCTTCTCCGTTGCGGGGAACACACTATAAGCACTGTAAAATAGAATACAAAATGCAATTAATCAACCTTATAGCTGAACGAAGGAGGTTAGATATAAGGAGCTCTGTACCACCAACAAACTATGCCATGTTCTCCCCTTAAATAGTGCAAGAGGGAGACAGAGTCTGCTTGTTTATGCTCTTGAACCATAGTCAACACCCTTTAAGCGCAATAATAGGACAAACATTTGTGCCACTCCTGCTAGCTAGCTAGCTTTTGTTACTTCTTCGGCACACACGTTTCCTGTTGTTTAGATGCAGGAAGGACCAAGCAACAACCACTACATATACTTGATTTGGGTGGGCTTTTAGTTGAATAAGAGCTCTAGCGAGTATGGCATTCCTTATTATTGCAGGCAAAACGGAGCGTGAGACGAGTGCTTGAAAAAGGATTGCATGTTTGGTGCACAAATCAGCTTTAGGATACAAACACAGCGTGTATATACACTCGGAAGACTCCATGGCTTAGTATAGTTGATTTGGTAGTCATGCTTGATGAAACTTACCCCAAATTGTTGCTGCGAGAATAATTAATGCAGATATAATAAGACCCACATTCGAAACAATCTTAATTAGGAACGTTGATGAATTACTGAAGGGCTGACTGGAGCATTTCTGTTGAAGAGCATTTGATCCGAGAATTGGTATCTGAAATATACAAGAATATTGCATTAGATATACGTGTGAGTGTATGTAGAATTGGAAGGATTGCATTAGACTACAACTGCGGCGGCGGACGGAGTTTGGGTTAAACAACTGAACAGAAGAATAGCCACTTGACGTTAACATGAGGGTGCGCCAAGGTGCTTTAGAATGAGAAATTATCTATGGGAATGGACCGGCGATGGGAAGATCAAGCGGTTTAATATACATTCGAACGGAATTTTGAGGATAAGCCATTGCAAACTCAATCCAACCCACCCATAAGGTAGCTAAAGTAGCTAGAGGTACATCTACCGGACGATAGATGCCAAAACGTTGGTAACCGAATACGAAGAGGGACAGTATAGCAATAGAAGATAGAATTTCAGTGGAGCTATAGATGTATCGTGAAGTACTTTAATAAAATAATTAATCGTAGAGTGTGTTTTATTGAACCTAAATCCAAAATTAATACCTGGAGAATGAAGGGCACGACAAAGAGCTACAAATTTTATGAGCTAAACAGTATCGAACTGTGGAAACTGCGGGTTCAATAAAAGGCAGCAGTGCTTTCACATTTCTTCTAAAGAAGCTGTTGAAACTCAGACAGAGGCGTTTGCGAACTTCCACTCAAGGGTCTGGCAGAAACAAGGGTTACACCGCAATGGAAGCTGCAGAGGCTGGTGTTATAAACAAAAGGCGAACAAGCTTCGCGAGTAGTCGATAACTTAATACAAGAAAAGTGCGAAAAGGAAGGAAGCAATGGGATTTCTAACCGACCAGCCATGCGGTAAGTGATTTGCTGTACGCGATAGCAGGTTAAAATCTGCACTGCGATGTCCATAAATGCTTTCAATTCGGCTAATTGGAGCTTTTTACAGTTCTAACTAAGGAATGCCAAACGAAAAGATATAAAATTACAGAAGTGCGACAGGGTTCAGTTATTGGTCCAGTCCTATGGAACACTAAGTCCGATAGAAAGTTACTTATGGAAGAGCGATCATAATCGGATACGCCAGTGATGGTAATAGTTGCTACGACTCTAAGCGAGGCGACGCACGCAACACCATCAACAGCGTGTGTAGATTTATGACTTTGGTCATCAATGTACGAACGGATTTAATGCTGCTGCCAAAAAGTTAAAAGTTAAGCAAGTTGAGTCAAACGTCAAATCCCTACACAAAGTATCTAGGCCTGCTGTCGGACCAAAGCCTAAACTTCAGGCAGCACACTAACATGCGTAAAGAAATATTCGCATTAAAATATCTACTAGGCAACCAATAAGAAATGTACGTGAAAGGCAGTACCTATACCTGAACCTTGATGCCCTTGCTATAAACAGCTCATCACAATGGCGCCCAACGTATGCGGCCTGAGCCCGAGACCCTGCAATTAAAAGCCTACTGCGCTACCCGACTGAGCTAGATGGCTGTTTCCCGAAGATCTCACGAAGAATTTGTATCTCGAATCGAGCAAGGATACTTCCATTGCATTGAAAAGAGTCCATTCTTTAGATCCCCAAAGGCAGGGCTGGGATTATTAAAGTCTTATACAGAGTTCCCTTAGTTTTTCGGAAGAGGCTTCCTAAAAAGTCGCCTTCTCAGCCCTAAGAAACTGCAATTGACAGGGTTTTTTTGGCGTTTTTTTTTTTTTTTTTTTTTTTTCTTAAAAAATTATCCTTTTTAAAACGGTTGATGTTTTAAAACTACAGTACCTACAGTTTCTAATTAAAATAGAAAAAAAAAGAGAAGCTGCTGCCAGTTCAAGACCTATATACAACTGCTTCAAAATTAAACTAAAGTCCAGTTGCTCGTATTTATCCAGCGCACTTTGAAAAACGCAAACACACATTAGCAAGGATAAAAGGAAAACATCCGAGCGAAAGAGAAAACAAAAACCTAAGAAAATGTTAGTTTCCATTAGAAAACAGAGAAAGTTTTGAAAGTTTCTCATAAAGGAAACCATACACCCATGTGAATGTTTTTACCATCTGAAAGGACAAACAGAAAAAAAAATGCAATGTAAAGGATATACGAAAGAAACCACGTTTCAATTCGTACTCACAATATAGGTACCATCGTAAGTGTACATTCGGTTTTTGTTTTCTTCGTTTATACGACCGCCTGGAGATAAGAACTAGAAAAAGTAATTCTTTGCACAGTAAGGGATAGCGAAGAAAAAGAAATACACTCATCGTCAGAAAAATAAAGTCAAGAGAAAAAAAAACCATATATATTGTATTAAGGACACTTTATGTACAAAGTATCATGCACACTTGAATTATCTGATCTAAAATTCAACTGAAAACCCACTGCAAGGATACACATTAGATACATATGAAAGGAGAACATGTATATTTAAATTAATTCAAATAGATACTTGTTTTGCACCCGACTGTATAATGTTACAAGAACGCACTCTTAACACAGCTACCCAGGATGGCAATCAAATGTTTAATAGGTGTACCTAGTGCTAGTACATCCATCTATTCATATATGGATAGGACACGATATGGGAACGCACATTACATGCAATCAAATAAATTCTACTCACCTCAATGTCTTGCAGGGTTAATGGTGAATGCACATAGATAAACAATTGCTCCTCTGTTGGTAGTTGGTTCAACAGTTTCACCTTGTATTGCAATGAGCCGTGTACTTTCGCCTGAGGAATCACTTCCAGGATGGATGTATCTGATGGTTTCACCTGCAAGAGAAAAATATATTTATTTTTTAGTTTAAATTGAATTTTTATTCACATGTGGAGAGAGTGTGTGTTAGATGTATAGGTATAGCTGCGCTGCAGGAGGACGATTGTAAGGAGAATGATTTTAATTTCACCCCCCCAAAAAGGCTGCTAGGTATGTTGACAATTTTGTGGAAAACCGAATTTAATTAAGCGATAACCAAAAGAGGAAAAAAATCGTTAAAACTTTATGCGACAGAGTTTTTAGATTACATATTAAGGAAGGGGTTTTTTTTTAAATGCAAGGATATTCAAAATTTTGTGATTTTCATTTTGAAATTTGATGACAATGGGTGGTTCTTTGTTTTACGAGATAATTTCCGTTAGGGTGGTATTGGTTTAATGTGATTCTAAATATGATAAAGAAAAGGATATTGTCAATCACTAATGATGTCGGGGATGAAATCGTATCGTAAAGATTTCTGCCAAACGAGATTACTAAACTCAGAAAAGCTAAGAGCTCTATTATTACAGTTTGCAGGATACCAGAGAAGAAAAGGGTTGCGAAAAGAAAGTTAGCCAAAAACAGTTCATATTTTCGACATTTATTAATAGTTTAGCATGCATGACAACTCTTGTATTTTGCTTTACTTGTAGTCAAGTTGGGTGGCAAATATTTATCTACATCCAAGAAAATAGTTTTTATATGTGGAAATTGTGACACGATATAAACATCAGTTTCTTTCTTCTTTAGTTTACACAATCAGGTAACTGAGGTAGGGTTTTTAGGGAGGGTCTGTGGAACTTTTCATTTGATTTCCATGATTTTTATACCCGGTACCACACTGTGGTGAGGGTATATTCACTTTGTCATTCCATTTGTAACGCCCATAAGGAGGCGTTGTAGGTATGACAAACTATATATATTATTGATCAGCATCACTTTCTTAGTCGATCTAGCGATGTCCGTCTGTCTGTCCGTCTGTCCGTCTGTCTGTCCGCACGATTACGGCCGTAATTTAAGAGCTATCGACTTGAAATTTGGTATGTAAGCTTTTATCCACCAAACTGAGGCTAAGTTCGAAGATGAGCAAGATCGGATGAAAACTACTACTACCTCCCATACAAAAATATCAGATTTATATAGCTTTTTATGTTAAAAATTAAATTTAAATAGCTACAGTAAAGATAGTAAGTTTAAACTTTGCACATATTGTTTTAATAATATTTAAAAATTTTTGACAAAAAATGAGCTTGGTCGAATAAAAAGTACCCATACCTCCCATACAAATATATAATTTTTTAATACTAAAATATTTTTTTTATTTTACAATAATATAGTACCGGGTATTTGAGCTTCGGCATAGTCGAAGATAATTGTCTTACTGGTTTATTCTGTTTTTAAAATTTATTGTTCATTTAGATTTTGTAATGGTGGTAGGGGGGGAGGGGTAGGTAGGTGGTCAAATTTCTGGAACTATTCGGCTGATTTTAAAAATTCGTTCAACATTGTAATGGCGACATCCTCCGATCATGATCAGTATAGGTTACTTAGGGAAAGGAGGTATTGGGGGAAATGGGGAATAGGGGCTACACTACAACCCTCCGAATCGCTATAAATGTTACAATAGCCTGATTTTAAAAGTGCTTTCAGCGTTGTAATGGTGACACTATGGTTTACCTACTTAAGGTAGGGCGAGAGATTGCTAAAGGTGGCTATTCCTGAAACTAATCGGCCGATTTTAAAAATTCGCATTGTCTATACTATACTACTATATTAAATGCAACGTCTGTCTTTTGCTTTGTTTGTCATTTACTCAAGAAGCATTTATCCTATCGTGATTTTTGAAGTTACTATGTGCGAATAATTGACACCCAGGGGCGTAGCGAGGGTTCGAGCAGTGGGAGGGTGAATTTCATTGAAATGCCG
The DNA here is from genome assembly GCA_955612985.1 of Cheilosia scutellata. Lineage (NCBI taxonomy): Eukaryota > Metazoa > Arthropoda > Insecta > Diptera > Syrphidae > Cheilosia > Cheilosia scutellata. The sequence continues at coordinate 55,411,333 of OY015314.1, forward strand.
ACTTATTTCAGGAACTTGCCGACTGTATAGAAATCAGGAAAATCGGCCCAGCGATTATTCACTCCATAGAAGATGTTTTTTGTATGGGAGATGCCACGCCCCTTTGTCCAATTTTGACCAATCTTAACAGGAACACCCTGGGCTAATACCTGAAGGACCATTCACATAAGAGCGACCAACTACCTACGATCGAACGACTATTCGCAAGTTTTGACAGCCCGTTCACATGAACACTTTTATAGGTAGCGGCAGTTCGCGAATTCCAGCCATCAGTTTTTACCCTCAATGTCTAGTTTGAGGTTAAGTTCGAACGAATGTTTTATTCGCTAGTTTTTGGAACCCTAATGAAATTATGTTCGATCCCCGGAAAAACACAAATTACATCTTAAGGTTTTTTCTACTGCGCCACCTCTCGCGAACGTCTGACAAACATCCGAGAGTATTACTGTCCTGAAAAAGCTTCTCAATTTAGCCGTTCGGACTCGGCATAAAATTGTAGGTCCCTTCCATTCGTTCCAAAAATAGAAACTCACACAAAACGAATGGTTGCGAGAAGCTAGGCCTTGGGTGTCTACCGCCTATTGCGCCGCCTATTTATTTATTTTTAATTAAACGATGTGGATTGCGAATAAACTTTGACAATTCGCGCCAAGGATGTTTTCGTTCACGACAAAAAGTTTGTAATTCGAAATTTCGTTATTTAAACTGTTTATAAACTTATTTTTCTTAATACATTTTGATGGAATAATTAATTATCCTCCTCTTGGCCCAAACACACGTTTGCCACGAATTGTTAACGCTCGCAATCTACATCAATAAGCCGCGAACTAACGAATAACACATTCCTTCGAATTTAACCTCAAATTAGAAATGCCAACCGTCCTTTTAAAATCGAATCTAAACTCGCTAAATTTTAAGGATTTCAGTCGGCAAATTCACCGATGCCGACTGTCCTTTCTAAAATCGAATGGAAACTCGCTAAATTTTAAGGATTTCAGTCGGCAAATTCACCGATTTTAAGGAGTTCATGTGGAACCTTTGAAAAAGCCGACTTTTGTATACATTTACAAGTTTAAAAACCTATACCTAATGGAAATCCAACTTAAGATCTAATTTTTGAAAATTGATCGTTGCTTTGCCGACTTTTGAAAAGCGTGGGGGGGTGCGACACCCCCCACGCCCCCCCTCGCTACGCCCCTATTGACACCGTAAGTCCTTACGCCAAATCTTCTCAATAGCAAACAACAGAAGGAGGAAAGAGACTGCGGAAATTGCATTCAATATTTTTTGTTGAAATTCTTGTCATTTTCCCTTTTCCAATTGGCAAAGAGAAGCAATACGCGAGAGAGACAAATACTTCCATATAATTATTCATCTTTTACATCGATGTTTTATCAAAAGGAACAGCAATGGTGATACATATTAATTAATTACATCTGTTTTTAACACTTTCGGGGGGAGCCGCGGGTCAACTGATAGTCCTAAATAAATACAAAAATAAAATTATTAATTCATATTTATATAACTCCTAATCTAGATTTCGTTATATTATTTATCACTTGTTTCTCCAATGTCAAAAAATCAATCCAATACCCATCGGATTAACAATAACTATACCTATTAACACAGATGGATCCAATATGAACGTTTACCTTGACGTGAGGGATTTTACTTTGAAAGTCTTTGATTATCTAGTTCGATCAGACTTTTAAACTTCAACAGCGTGTTCCAAGTTTAGATACTGGCGATGATAACAGCTTAAGTTGAAATGGTCGTAGATATTACTTTTACCATTGACAGCCAAGCGGCAATAAAAGCCATCTCGGATGACAGATATCAAATCGAAGCTTAGAAGTTCTTGTCACATAGAGCTACGAGTTCTTGGCGCGCATTAAACAAAAAGGTGTACCGAGAAATGAAAAAGCTGATGAGCTGGCAAGAAAAGGATCTTCCCTTGAACTATAAACAAGGTCAAAACTACAGTACTGACTCCCACTGTAAACTCAGACAAGCGAATGAAACAAACTACAAATTCCTGTGTCTATCAATTGCTTTTATATTGCAGATACGGTCTGCGAACTGAAGAGAAGTCATATGGATTAAAGCAGGCGTCAAGATGTTGGACCTGGAATAAACGTTTTGGATTTTTTTTTTATTAAAATTGCGATTATGAAAGAAGAAGCAAAGATGTTCTGTACCCAAAGGGAAAAACGGAACCTTATTATTTTCGCTACGATGTCTGTCTGTCTGTCTGTCCGAATTAGGAGATGCATGAGGACACTCAAAATCCACACTTTCTTTGCTACGGCAATGCCCATCAATCTGGCACATCAGAAATAAAATCCTTGGAAGATACTTTTCGAGGACTTAGAAGAACTTTCTGAGCGAACAAAAAATGATCTACTTTAATTTGTAAACGCCTTGTGATGGGTTGCCAATCCGAAGATTTTCATAGGTTTCCATGGTCGGGGTGTCATAAACCTCACGAAGGCAACATGACAGATCTTCATTGATCTAAGTGTGGCGGTGCAAGGCTTCTCCCGTTTAGCCAACGGGAAAAGTTTGGTTCGCTTGTGTCAGACTCGCGTTCTGATTTTATGAATTTGCATGTCTTTCATTATTTGCTGGAATCAAGAAAATAATATTCTTATATAGAAAGTGTTGTCGTTAAGTGCTTAAAATAACTTTTTGATTGTAGAATCAATTTCTTGACCGCAGAGAACAATTTTGTAATGACAAAAGAATATGAGTATTAGGGAGTCCCTTATATGAGAATTTTTTTTTTTTTTTTTGAAATTTGAAATGCATAGCCTCTAAATTTTTTATAAATGCTAAAACATACCCAAATATGAAATTTCATCTTTCTAGCATGATCGCAACCCGTGCCGACCGAGCTACAAAGTTTATTAAAAATCGTGTTTTGTCCTGATATTTCGGTCCCCTATAAAACTAATATAAACGCAACAAATTAAGTGAATAAGAGTTAAAATAAAATAAGATAAACATTATTCTTTATTTAAAAACATAAACAAGAACAATCAGCCAGGGTAATTTCTCTTGAGTGTAGTTTTTTTACAGTCTGGATACAAATTTCTATGTTCCTGGACACAGCGTAACAGGAATTGCTTTTGCTCTTCTTCAGCCGTGATAAGTCCGTTGAAATCTTGCACTAATTTGACAGCCCTCTCAGCAGTGTCATTTACAACTTTCAAACGACTTATTATTCTTTTAGCTTCCAGAAAAGCAGCGTTATCATCCCAAGAACATACATCTTCCTGAAGGAAACTGTCATCGATCTCCAGTCGAGATAGAAATTGTTTGCTCTTTTCCGATACAAAATCCTCCAACGTTTTATCTGAATGAAAAACCAAGTTCAATAACAAAAACAAAAACATTAAAAAATAATTTAGCTTACCAAACAACTTTTGGGTCAGTTCTTCCTTCGATGGGACATAACGTTTGCCAACATCTGAGCTTTTATCCCTGTTTAGGTTGGCAATCATTTTCCTCTTAGTTTGGTTATCAACTACATCATCAAAAAGTGATAGAATGACAGTCTCTTCACATAAATACCACAAGTGATGGCTAAACTTGCTGATAGAAGCTTTAGAAATTGCTGCGTCAACTGTTTCGTACTCTTTTAACGCCTTCAAGAAGCACAAATCTTGGTTAGGTGCTTTAGTCACCACTGTGCATTCGAGCCAAGGCTTAACATACAATGTGACGATAAATAAGCAAACATCTTGTAGTGCCCTTTTGTCCTTTGCAATCATTCTAAATTGTGTCTGAAGCAAACATATTTTTAAAGAATAGATCGCCTTTGCCATCCATCGTGCCTGATGCATAGCTCCGGGGGGTCTGAGTTTTAATTTCCTCTCTGTATCTCCTCCCAAAAACACTACGCATAGTTGAACCAATTCGCGGTAATCGTCTCTTATAAAACCTTTGTCCAGTTCTGCCTTATAAAATATTAGCAAAGATGTAATGTTTGTCTCGGCAACATGTTCTTTTACGAGATCAAGAGATAGGTCAATTTTACTGGAATCGATGTTTTTCCAATTGTCTCTGAACTTTTTGAAGAGCGGAATATCTGGGCTACTAGTAATGTGCTTTATTTTGGTTTCGAAGACAGTTTTTAGGACCAATTCATAAACATGATGACGACAAGCGAAGAGCAATAATTCTCTTTCTAAAGTATGCTCCAAAACAGCACAAGCTCCATTAAAACGGCCAGTATTCGAAGCTGTTGTGTCGCAGCACATTATTTTCACTTTATTATGAAGGTTCCAGTCAAAGAGAGCAGTTGAGACGGCTTTAGCTTGATGTTTTCCAGAAGAACTCTGTAGTTTTGGCACTGCAAGAAGCTGTTCTCTACCATCAAATGAAGCAATAATTGGCAAACGCTCTTCTTTTGAACTTCGTACATCCAATCCGGGTAAAAGTTTTCCATCCCAATGGACTGTGACTACATCTGGTACATTGTTCTTAAAGTCAGTTTTTATTGCTTCTGCCCTGAATTTTCTGGTCTGAGTACGAATTCGCTGAATCGAGGATTTGTTAATAGGGAAGTCATCGCTGCTCAGGCCAAGCGCTTCTACGACCGCATGAAGAATGTAAACAGAATCTCTTATACTTAACTGGCATCGATCTAAAGCGGCGACAAGTTTAGGTGTAATGAGATTCTTTCTACCCCTTGTTGAACTTTTTTCAAGGCAGAGAATGTCTGGCAAGCTGAGTTGAGAATTTAATATCTGTTCTTCGTCCGAATCTTCTGGACATTCCAAGTTATTTGTAGTGAAATTAGATTCAACAGCCAATAACGCCTTTTGTCTTACATTCCGTTCCTCTTCTTCCAATCGTCTTTGCCTTGCTCTTTCTTCTTTCTCCGCCAATTTTTTGTCTACACCACTTAAGCATCCCGGTCGACCTGGCTCTCTCTGTTTTTTTAAAAATACTTTGTCTTCCTCTATTTTCATTGTCTCAAATGCATCGGCATGTGCAATATCAAATAAGTTATCAAGGTCAATTTTAAAATTATTTTCACGGTTCTTAAACGTGACCTGAGTTTTCTTACAATTTTTTTGCAGCTCTCTCCAAACATGATATAAATCAACAAGTTTCTTCACGCAATTTGGAAATGCCTTTGTGGGAATTCTTGCTTTTTCCCAAAATATAATGGATTCCCTAATCACAAGATTTGCACTTTCACTAACAGTCAGTTTGACTTCGCGAATATTGTAAAATAAGACCGCGAGAACTTGTCGATTAGATGGTAATTTTGCACCATTTATTTGATGGCTAGGCAGTCCGATAAGGAAAATATTTTGTTTATCACTCCGTAATTCTACCGACATCTTTATGCAATAAACAATAGCACACTAAAAATCTTAAAAATCACGAATGAAATGACAAATGAAACACGTAGTTACAGGTGGTAGCGCATTACCCGGCCTACTTGTATGGACAAATTTGAATCGCAAGTCGGCACGGGTTACCGTTTATTAAACGGGATAATACTTTTTTCTATACAATATTGGGTTATTACGAAAGTTTTAAGACGGTATGCGTAAAAATATATCGAACTTGAAATTTAAGGGACACCCTAATGAGTATGTATAACAGTTTTTCTATATTTGAACAAAATCTATTCGATTTAAGGAAAAATAATTCTTAAATTAAGAAAGTGGTCCTCGCGGTCGTTTTTCTTGTTTCTCGGATCAAGAAATATTCGGAACGATTTATTTGCTCATTCGGGAATCAGCTTTTTTAGACAAACACAGATTTTAAGATTTTTTCCAAGTGCGTACGATCAGATTTCCTGTGAAAATTTTAAGCGAATTCGGAACTTATTCGAAATTACATTAAGGTACGTACTTTCTACTACATATTAGGTTAGATTATGTTCTGTTGGAGAGGCCACAGTGAGCGCAGGGTAGGCAGGTAGGCAAGAGTAGGCCTATTGCGATACCACACTTAAAACTACTTGAAGAAATATTCTCCTAGAAATGGTTTTCTTCGAGTTAAGAAAACTGTACGTGTGCAATAGGAGGTGAAGAATAGTCTCCCCCTCCTCCTCATATCATGCAGAAGCTGCATGCAGATCCGAAATGACACCTCGGTACTTCCTAGCGTTACTCATGAAAAAGCTTCAATATCACCACGGCATATAATGTTCAAATCACAAAGCCGAAAAAAATTCGAATTCCGACAAAATGAGTCAGTTATGCAAATCGAATTTATGCGAAATGAAATTCGCATAAACTGGGATATATGTAGTGTGCCTTATTCTGTCAATCATATTTAATGCATTATTTATAAAAATATATAGATACACGTATCCACTAATGCACGCCATGGATTCTTCAACAGATGTGACAACAAAAAAGTGTGAACAACATTTAACAAAACCTGGACAAATTATATACATTTGCGAATTTTTGTATTAATAACAAAACGATTTCGAAATAAACCAGCGAACAAAAACAAATACACAAACAACAAAAAAAAATTCCCAAATTTACATGACAACAGCATTTACATTCATCGTCCTTTGCATATGGGTATTGCAGCGTGAAATTATAGTCCTCTGAGAGAGAAATAGAGATTTTACACTCTGACCTTTGCACACACGTCCGCTGTAATTATTTGTATATCAGTACAGTATACCTACTATTTTTTTTTTTACATTTTCCCATAGGGTAACGTTAGTGTGATTCTTTAGTTCGAATAGCTCCCGGTCTAGGTAGGTAGGTCTAGTATGCCCGGTCTAGTTTTCTAGCCAAACCCTCGCATGTAGTATAGCAATAAAACTATAATTTTGCTATATACATAAGTTTGACTATTCTCTATCCTAACCCAATGGCGGATAGAAATGCGGATCATAGCTTTCAGTAAAAAAGTGATTAAGATTACTAACTAACTAGCTGGAGTCCAGAAGAATTTCCTGGGAACTTATGTCCAATTGGCTTAATATCTCATTGAGATTAGTGATATCACTGATATCATAAGCCTATAATGGATGTGCGTTCCCAAATATTATGACTTTATGCGTTATTCCAGTCATATTCAACTTTCTACGCTCTACGCAGCCGTAGGGACGGCAGCAAGCGAACCAACAGAGTTGAAAATATCGTATATCGTATGTTACCAGGTGTTTTAAGCCAGACTTCATTGGATTCGATTTGAGCTAAGCTCCTGATGTGCTTCCTGGTATAATGACAAATAGTTCGACTTTTCCTACAGCTACTTTTGGCATATTTAGCCTATGGACCTGCTTCTTTAACCCCACTTCAATACCTCCCCTCATTAATTTTCATTTTACAAAGATCCCATAAAGAGTGAGACATGTATATTGGAGGGGCATGCCGTCTCTTGTAACCCCCCTTGTGGTCATTGCAGCATTTGGACTACATGCGAGTTGTTTGTTTCCCTTCACCGCCAAAACTCCGCGTTTTTTTAAAGTAAAATCTAGTCGTACCACATGAGGGGACGTATTGACGTAGAGTTTCAATATACGCAGCCCGACTCACACAACAACTTAATCCTGATGATTATCAAGGAATGCGAACCACATAATGTGCTGGAAAAGCACAATCTTGAAAGAGGAAATTGGTTAGCTTTGCAGTAAAGAGGACAGGACTAAAAATATGTTCTCACCACTATCTGCCCGACTCAACAAATGATGCTTGAGTGAAGATCTGACATAAGATTTTCTTTGTAAACCGCTGGTACTTCGGAGTGTGTTTTAGGCATAGACTTCAGTAGGCAAGTAAAGTAAGTTTTACGAGATATGATGGTTTTTCTTGGACAAGAAAAAGCCAATTATAAGCAATCAAACATATCGACTGAAAGGCGAATGTTCCTGCTTCATGTCTGCACTCGAAGCGCACCTGAGGAAGACGATAAGTCAGTGCACCTATTTCGACAATAAATCCTCAACTAAAATTGAATCAAGAACTAAGTTAACGTCCTATACACGGATTGAATCCAGATCCTTCAGCATTGTATATGGATTATATTTAGGGTAACATAGAATTGACGACACACTTTGACTGTATTACTTTTTGATGTTTTCGAAACATCTGCCCACTCAGTTAGCGGGGTGCCATATTTTGCACAAACACAATCGCAGAGTGCAGTCCTGCAATGTATATAACATATATATATTTTTTAATTTCAAATTATTTAATGCTTTACTCAACGCACCTCGACCGGTTTCACAGCAACAACTCGTTTCAAAGTTGTGTAATTGCATTTTATTAATTTGGATTGGATCGCTCCTTTGTACATTTTAGCATACAAAAAACAAATTGTTGTCGGAGTCTGACACAGGCGGTTGTTGCCGTTTTTTTTTTTTTGCAAGTCCACACCAATTTTGTCACACACATTGTTGTGAGCGGAGGGACAGGATACTGGCACTGTTGCGTGCGCGTAATTTGATAAGGGCTAGCTAGCAAATATGCAACAAGACAAAAAAAAACGCCAACCCTGCCGTTCCAGTGGACAAATTTAATTATTAATTTATGCATGCATAGTTTGGCATTTTGTTTGTTCCATAAAATTTAATTTATTTTCGTTTTTGTATCCATTAACGAATTTCAATACATATCGCAATTAAATATACGTGCCAGTGCATATGTATGCATTTGGCGAGTGTTGTACTTTATATGCATATAAGGTCGCGGATGGACCCTTTCATGGCTTTTAACCCTTTTAAATCATTATGTTGGCCGACAAAAGCTTTTACGAGTTTGTTCAACATCATTGGCTTATCAGTTATAAGTTAGCAGTTACACACGAATGTAGTCGTTGTCGATCAAAAAGTGACTTGCCAATGGAGAAGGCGTACACGAGAGGGAGGAGGTAAGGAAAAGCTACCATCGATTGCACATCAAATTCGATAATATTCGCACTTAAGTGCTATCATAAGGGAGAGAGAGAAAGAGTGCGGAAAAGAGCAAAATACCACTTGAGGAAATTCCATTAGGTACCTAACTTTTTAACGAGTACCAGTGAAACAGGATGCGGTAAGGGTGACTACACTGGCCATCGTACCATTCAACATTGCCCGGTGCAGTTTCATTCACACAGAAGAGGTTTCCTTCTTTGGCATCAGAGAAAGAGTTCCCTTTGAAAGTGGATAATCACTAAAACGCCCTCTATTGTGTTGGTGGATAATGGTCTCGAAGTTTCACAATTTCTGCTGCCAGTAAATAAGGGTGGCTCATTCCTTGTGCAGATTACAATGGGCTTACACTGGATGGAATGTGCCAAGGAAATCATTGAGAGATCAGACTTAAATAAAATGTATATACGTTGCGGCTTCTGAATGCGACCTGGACTATTAGCCATATGGCTATGGGTGAGATTTCCGCTCTTCAATCGTTAGTTAAAATTTTGTTAATTTCATTTGGAAGCAGGACTTTTGTCGAATAATGGTAATTGATGATTTCATTTGTGAAAGAAATAGTCAAATGAATCAAATCAATCAAATCGAGAGAGGACTTGGAGGTGGTATTAAGGATTTTGTAGAAAAAAGATTATTGCTTAAGTTGACTGCCATTTATTCAGTCGTTATTTCTCTTAGGAGTTGCCTTGGGTAGCTTCCAGATAATCTTCAGTTACCAAATCTGAATGTAGAATCAATTGTACCTCCTTACTATAGGAGCTTGGTTAGGCATATTTGCTGACGTTTTAAAAGCAGTCTCGAAGACAGCTCAATAAGAAAAAAATAAATACACTGCATCTATGATGATGCTACTTACGACGCATAGCGCTAAGAGGCTTCCTTGGTTAAGTTTCCCTATTACAAATCCACATTGTTGCACATTAAGCTGAATTATTCTCATGTTAATCTATTATGATTCTCCGCAACCCCAACACTTTGCCAACTACTTTCAGTTTTGGATCCAATACCGCATTCATTGACCATGCATCCTTGATGTACATAATAATGCGTTGGTAGTACATACCTCAAGAGAGCGACGTTTATGTCGTCTGTTGTGTCTGCGTACCCCAGCAGCTGGAAATTATTTTTCAGATAGTTCCAGACAGTGGGCACTGGTAACTCGCATTATCCACTCTGACTACTTTGGGGCGTTAATGCGTTCAATGTGGACGCTCCTACTATAGGAGCGATATAATGTAAAAACAAAAAACAGCACTACGCCTAAAGAAGAAGAATTTAAAGAACTTGTTAGCAACACATACCAAAGCTAAATGATTATTATCTATGAAATTGGTAAAAAGCGTGTGTTTTGGAGCCTTCTTCAGCAACAGAATCGATCTTAAAACCGTTAACGATAAACACGATATATGTGCATACAGTTCTTTACACAACACTACAAGCTAGGCACCCACTCACTTCATGTTATTTGCAAGCGTATTCCACCATTCGTATCATAGAAAATCAATTTGTGTGTGCTGAATATAAATATTAAACTACAAGACTGTGTACATTGTAAGGCAATAAGTCCCTAATTAAATTCTTTTGTATATCAGATTTCCAACAAGTCATCCACTATCCCCTCCCTTAGTCAACACAATCTCTTTACACAGACATCATGTCCACTAAAGCGTCTTTACTCCATATCTCTCGAAAGCAATAAATTATTCATTGAAAAATCGAGAGAAAAACTATTTTCCTCCACCTACTCTATCTCCGCGCAAGGACATAATCCGTAGATCTCCTTAAATACCCGCACGCTATATCAGGTTTCAACTTCAATTGAAATTCCTCATCTTTCTCTGTGTGCGGATGCTCTTTTCAAAATGATAAACGTTTCTATTTAAATTCAACACTGACTAAGGGGACGACTTCAATCGCGCGCGCTCTTATTTCGAATTGCATTTGCAATCCATTGGCACAGTGCACCCCTCGTTCCGCCTAAGAAAACAACATGCAATTTGTCGTTGCTTATTTTCAATTGAAACTGACAGTCAACTTAATTCCTTACACATCGTCCCAAGTCAAATGACACGGCACTAATGGCATCCATCAAAGCGACACGATAAATTGTCGTCGTAAGTAATTACAGAAACGCCCAACCTACCTCAATCTTCTGCAGTACTTTATCCAGGCCGGTAATGATGATATCCTGTTGGCCGATATCAGCAATAGACATCTGTTCGGGAGTCACTCGCACGCCAGGCACAAACTTCAGCGTTATCACATCCGACAATCCATTTGGCAATTGGGCCTGCAATGGGAAAAACGAAGTTAAATTGTTTTGTAACGTAACGTTAAAACGTTTGTAACTCACCTCCAGTTCAAAGGTAATGTCATTCGTTTTGACAATATTCAGGACATCATTAAAAGTTGTCTTCAACTCGATTTGGCATGCATATGTTCCCAGTTCGGCATCGAATGAGGGAATAACCCGGTAATGGTCCAACACCAAGGAACCAAATTGTTGTTGCTTCGATGTTATACGACACGTGAAGAACTTGATGGGAACTTTATCAATTAGGTTTGAGCATATGGATATATTCTTGGCAATCTATACGTTGAGAGAGGAGATGAGAATGTAAGTGTAACTTGGATTGGATTGAAATCAATTTCAGTTTGAGAACATACCAAATTGGCGAACTTATCCACTTGAAGATGATTGCGCACGATTAAGTGTCCTCGGTACGAAGTACCACTAAATATGTCAAACGATTTGAAGAACTCAATCTGTGGGCGGGTTAGTTGGTTAGAGAATCATTTGTATATTGTTCCGTTTATGTATAGACTTACCTTATCGGCGTCACGAACTTCAACATCGTATTTGAGGAAACTACCCGTTTTATCGCCATTGGTGACAGTGACCTTTTCGCCTAACTTGAATCGATTTCCCAAGACTTTAGCAACTCCTGCAAAAAAAAAATACAATAGGATGTGAGTACAAATAAAACGAAGTGCATTTAAAGGAGCTTTAGGGCGATTGCACAGCCCAGACAGAGAGGGAGAATGAAACAGATTCATGCAAAATAAATAGAATGCCAAATCAGGGACACATAATTCATTGCATTAAATCCGGTCGCATAAATACTGCTCAGAAGTGGAATTGTCGTCGTCGTCGTTTGTGTTTGTAACTACGCCATCATAAAAATCGATTAGTGCTATTATCCTTTGAGTCATTTCCTTTACTTTAGTGTAGTATCTTCTGTACGCTTCGGTGATGTTGCTTCATGCTCCATCGCTGCGAATGGTTTTGGTTTGTTTGTGTATCTGTATGGATTTATGTCATTCGTCGGACAAAATTGGTGACATAATTTGGTCAATAAAAATGGCTTTGCTTTTGCAAGGAAGAGGAAAAGGGATAATTTCATTATAGAAACTTGTTTCTCTGCACAAAGTTTGTTTTGGGTTAAAGCTGACTTTAAGTTATGGAAAGGATTTGAATGCAGTTATTTTCGGTATTAAGGTTGCCACTGGCAGCTGGCACAGCTTGGCATAGTGCATTTTTTTTTAACGCAAGGGAGAAATGATAGCAAACAGCTTTCTCAAGATGCCACAGATGATAATGTGCGTAGTCGCGTTCAATGTGGACGGACAACCTTCGAAAGCACAAAAGGACTTATTAGGGATTACACGCTATTTAATTAATAGCTTAGTATATTTTCTCTCCATTCATTACCAAGGAGCTATTTGATTGCATTCGTTCAGTTGGTCGCTGTTTGGTTCCAAAATGCCATCCAATAGAAACATTTTAGGCGGCAGTTGTTTATAAACAATTCTATTGGATTTCAGTAATTTCTTTAGGGTCGTTTACTGATAAGACCCATAACGATTTAAATTCTACTTAAATACTTATGGGCTACTTTTTCTAAGGCATAAATTGTCAAACAAGAACTTATGTGGAACTTAATTCACTAGCTTAATGATGGTGTATTGTCATAAGAGACCTAAAAAGCACCCCAATAACTACATTCACCTGTATCGTAGGATCCGCGCGCCGGGGGGCATTATTAACGGAAAAATAGTCCGCAAAGTGAACTGTTCCCCGTGTGGGCAATGTGAATGAGTTCCACTATATCGTTGAAAACATAGAAACAGCCAATTTTTCGTTGAAGCAAACACAAACACGAGCGCTTTTGGTTCACGCTGGAGAGGAGCGAAAGCACTCAAATGTATAATCGAGCAATTCGTGCGAATTTGTTTGAGTGCTGAGTGTGCCAACTGTTGCATCAGTTGCAATGTTCCTACAATGGATGACTCTGTGCTCTATGTAAAAAATAGCAATAGTGCGCAGAGGTTTCATTCTTTCGTCGCACTGAACCAAAAGTTCAGGTTTGCATGAAACTGAAATTTCAATTGACGAATGTACAAGTTAGCCTGCGATATCTGGTGGCGAGGAAAAGAAACCTCTCAGACACATAGGGATCTGTTATCGGTAAGCGGTACGTGCATTTTTGTACAGGTAATTTATTTATTTTATCCAAGCTAAAGAACAACAAAGCTGCAGGGCCTGATGGTCTACCTGCCGAGCTTTTTAGAGCAGCTGGAGATCACTTGGTAGAGAGCAAGCACCAAATCATCTCCAAAATTTGGTCAGATGAATGCATGCCTGATGAATGGAATCTCAGCATCGTTTGTCCGGTCCACAAGAAAGGAGACCCCTTCAATTGTGCCAACTACAGAGGTATCAGTCTCCTTAACATCGCATACAAGATCCTGTCTGCCATACTGTGTGAACGCCTTCAACCTTTTGTAAATAACCTGATTGGCCCCTATCAGTGCGGTTTTGGGCCAGGAAAGTCCACCGTCGATCAAATCTTCACACTTAGGCAGATCCTGGAAAAAACACAAGAAGTCCAAATCGATACCCACCATCTTTTCATCGATTTCAAAGCCGCGTACGACAGCATCTATAGAGACGAGCTATACAGAGCCATGTCTAGCTTTGGCATCCCTGCAAAACTCGTTCGATTGTGTAGGATGACGATGGAGAAAGCTCGCTGCTGCATCAAGGTCGGTAGCGACCTCACCGAAACCTTTGATGTCAAACGAGGATTTAGACAAGGTGACGCGCTGTCGTGCGACTTTTTCAACATCATACTTGAAAGAATTGTCCGAAACTCACAGGCCAACACACAAGGCACGATCTTTCAAAAGTCCGTCCAATTACTTGCATACGCCGATGATATTGACATAATTGGTAGAACACAGCGAGCTGTCACTGGTACGTTTGCTAGTATAGAAACGGAAGCGGCTAAAATGGGTCTAGCGGTCAACGAGGGCAAAACCAAGTATATGCTGTCAACAAGAAGGGACACCCAACATCGTAGAATCGGACAAAACGTCACGATCGACAGCTATAATTTTGAGGTAGTGAGGGACTTTGTATACCTCGGCTCTGCTATAAATTCTGACAACAACATCTCAGAAGAAATTAAACGAAGAATAACTCTTGCCAACCGCTGTTTCTTTGGGCTAAGAAGGCAATTGAGTAGTAGAGCCCTATCCCGAGCAACTAAGGAGATTCTGTATAAGACCTTGATCACTCCAGTCCTGCTTTATGGCGCTGAAGCTTGGACTCTATCTAAAGCGGATGAAGATATCCTCGGTCGCTTCGAGAGAAAGATTCTTCGTATAATTTTCGGTCCCGTTTGCGTTGACGGGCTTTGGAGAAGGAGATTCAACGACGAATTATACGAGCTGTACAGCGACATCGACCTGGTCAAAAAACTGCGAGTAAGTCGTTTAAGATGGCTAGGACATGTAGAGCGGATGGGAACAAATGCTCCGGCCCGTAGAGTCTTCGAGTCTAACCCGGAGGGACAACGCAGTAGAGGAAGACCTCGCCTTAGGTGGCGCGCGCAAGTCGAAGGCGACCTCAACCGACTAGGAGTGCGCAACTGGAGGCAGTTAGCTAAGGACCGGGCTAACTGGAGAGGCTTGTTAGCTGAGGCCTCGGTTCACCCCGAACTGTAGAGCCGCCTAAAGCGGCCCATAGACACCACACTTGTGTCTGCACAGGTGTACTGAGACCGGTGTGGCATTCCGCCATACACATTACACATCACACCGATCGAGACACCTACCCCAAAAATCAAAAACTTTTGATTTTAATCGCACCGTGTCTGACACCAAAATCGGTGTGCGCACCAGCCCACAGACAGCACACATTTTCGTACACCGACACCGGTGCAGACACAAGTGTGGTGTCTATGGGCCGCTAGTAAGTAAGTAAGTAAGTAATTTATTTATTTTATAAAGGAAAAACTACTCTTATTGATGTAAACGCCTTGTCGGTCCATAAAATACCTATGTTTAAATCGTTTAAAAGTGGAATGAAACTTGTGTTGGTTTCGTGTAAACACGGTCGCATTTTTTCGCGCTAGACATCTGCATTAGCTTTATTTTCGAATTGTGCGCGGTCTGACTATTTTCTGAAGACGATGTCGGGAGTAACTAACTTGTAGACCTGTGTCTATAATTTCATAACCGATTTACAGAAAATTTCTTAAAATAAAAATTGTCTTTTTTTTCAATTCAAAGTCGAACAAGTACTATCTTATCTTATCTCATTTCATTACTGTATTATTATCGTATTTGTGCAGAATGCATTTGCGAGACGTTTTTACTCATTTTAGTTGTAAAGTGTTCTCTTAGCTGAATTGAACTACTGGAACGATTTGTTTCATTTAAAGATTATTTATCAGCATTGACTGTTTGTCTAGAGGGTAAGTTATTTACTTCTATACATAAGTTAATCTTAAAAATTAATAACATATACTCGTCTTTAGATTTTTAAAAGTGCAAGAATTCCAAATAAAAACATGGAACCTAACAATGCATCTGCTCCAGCACAAACACCCACCGAAAATGAAGTATTTGAATGTATCGAACTTATGAAATTATTGAACGTGAATATATTAGATCACTACAATTGTACGAATGAATTAAAGGAGCACGCGAAAATTGTACTCAAAATGATATACGATATTCTTGTGATGAAAGCGAGTAATTACATTGCAAACACGTTAAAGCAAAACAATTTCACTCCTACTGAAACGCATGAGTTATGTGAAGCTATTTATACATTAGATAAGGAATTGTTTTCAGAAATGTTGAGATGCCTAATCTATACATATGCTATTAAAGTTGTTCCTTTCGAGAACTTACTAATTGAGTTCACAGCATTCAATGAACCTAATATGGTTGTGATTAGTCTAGATATGCTATATGCAGCAATTCGCTCAGTTAAAATTTTTGGAAAATACATTGATGTGTTTAGATCGAAAATATTAGAGTATGCAAATTTAAATGCGGATTGTTTGTCTCCGGTTAACAGGGGAAGAATGGAACATATGCAGAAAGAGATCGAATTCATATGGTCTGATCAATCCTCTGCATTTTTAAATGCTCTATGCATATTTGCATTAGAGGATGCAGAGAAACGAACAACTGCTCGCAATTAACCAACAATACCAGTCTATCGTCAACTAGTTTCGATAAAGACTTTGACTGGAATAAAATTAGTATAAATGGAATCCGAGATTCACAAGATGTCCATGACAAATAAAGATTGTTTTTATTTGTCAATTTTATTTTCAACTGGAACTATTTGACGGTGTTATAACAATTATCATCATTGACCCACACATACTCATGCAGATACGAACTATGGATGGAATACATCATCAACGAGTGATAGATACGTCTTATTAATTTTTGAAATATATGTTGCACGATCCAGTTTTTAATGTTGCTTCAATGTGAGAATAGGTGAAAATAAAGTTGCGTATTGCTTATAGACAATAATTACTAGTTTCTTTGTTGCTTATTGCTTGTTGCATCAATGTGAGAGCCGCCGTAAAACATCGCAAGTGGTAGTTTTTTGCAAAACATCGATTCTTGTGAGATTTTCGAGGGCTTTTCGGCACATTGCTGTTTGTATTGTGGCTAAGACTCTCTGAGATAGACACGATCTTTAGCACACCGCTTACAAGAAATAAATTAAATAAATTAGATAATCTTGGTGCGGTCAACTGATGTCCCCTAATTGTGTGTGGTACGTAGATAGCCTTTCGGAATCACAAGTCGCTCATATCAATGTCTAACATCTCAGACCAATCAACAAACACAAAAAAAATCGCCTCCGTTTTCAAAGGTGGATGCATGGGCTTCTCAACGATCACATTCGGAACCTCCAATTCTGCAGTTCTGTTTATCTATGTAATCGCCAAACAAGCTAACGATTTCGTTCGAAAAGCCGGCACCAACTTTCTAATATTAAGAACTCCCTTGTCTTGTCCTTTCCTTAATGGGCTCTCGAACCGTGAAGAGTCTCTGTCACTGAGACGCTGCAGCCTTCCAACCTCTGCCCGGGGTACGCTGCTTTCAATTGTCCAGACCAAGCGCTCTGGTATCCTTGATGGCTTTGCCTTTGAAACGGAGGTTCGGTCTTTCTTGTCTCCTCGAACCGGGGGCTGGGATTCGATCCCTTTTCCTGGAGCATTATTGTCTATTCTTTCGATGTGGCCGAGCCAACGTAGTCGACGTATTTTGGCTTTTTGGACTACATTCACATCTGGGAACGGCTCATAGAGTTCGCGGTTGTATCTAATCTTTCGCCCTCTTGGCACACAGGACTAAAGATCCGGCGAGGTATTTTTCTTTCAAAGGAGGCCAGTATCAGCTCTACCCTCTTGCTTATCGTCCAGCACTCGGCGCCATAACGCAGAACTGGCAGGATAAGGGTTTTGTAGAGCATACATTTCGTCCTTCGAGATAGGAGTTTTGAACCGAGTTGTTTTGCCAAATCGAAGTAGCAGCGGTTTCCTAGGGTAATTCTTCGCCGGATCTCCACTAGGGTGTCATTTGCGGAGTTCATGTTTACTCCGAGGTAGATGAACTCCTTAACTACCTCGAAATTGTTGCTAACAATAGTGACGTGTTCTCCTAAGTGGTAGACAGATGCTTGTTTGTTTGTAGATAGCATGTACTTAGTCTTGTCCTCATTTACTTCAAGGCCGACCGAGAGTTTGCCGGTCCTTCAATCGCCATGAAAGCTTCGATAACGGCACGCTAAAAACGACCGATGATGGCAATATCGTCTGATCGTCCCAGCAGCTGAAGCAGAAGTCCGTGTTGACACCTGCCCTGCGCACTATCTGCTCCAGTACGAGATTGAAGAAGTTGCATGATAGCGCCGAAATCCGGTGCATGTTTGGAATAGTTCGGAGGAGATACTTCCAAGTTGCACGTTGCAGCGCGTTTTTTCCAGTGTCACGCAACACTGCTGAATCAGTTTTTTCGGGATTCCGAATTTGGTCATCGCTATATAGAGCTCCTGACAATGTATACTTTCATACGCAGCTCAAAATCAAATCATTGATTTTTTCCAGGATTTGCCTCAGTGTGAAAATTTTGTCTATAGTCGATCTGCCGAGCCGGATGCCATACTGTTACGTACCAATTAGTGAGTTGCAGAACGGTTTAAGACGTTCACACAGTACGTTGGATAGCATCTTATATGCGACATTAGGCCGGGATATGCCTCGATAGTTCTTACAAGACATAGGATAGAATTTTTGTAGACGGGGTATATGGAGCTGATAATCCAGTCATCGCGAATGTTTTTTTCCACCCATAATAGTCCTAGACTATCTTTTGAATGAGGGCGCGCACAAGTGGAATTAGACTCTGAACCAACTTGAAGGTAGGTATTCAAAGAACTCAGACCCCCTAGGTAATTTGATAAGTAAGTACTCGCTGTCTAATTTCTTCAATTAGTTTCTCATAAACATAGGTAAAAGTTGGAATACCTTGGCTTCAGCACAAAGTTCGGTACCCCCGATAACTGATTCAAAATTGATCCAGGCTGACCAATCCTAAAGGCTCCTCCCATCGCTTTTAATAAGAACATACTTAAACTTCTGCATATGTTTCAATGATTCGAAGGCTCCACTTTAACTAAAACTGAATTTACAACGAGAGGCAGCCGATTTGCTGCTTCACAAATCTATTTCACCTCAAATGTATCCTCTACCCTTCTGCACAGCCTTTTAAAATACAAGAATTACACAAAAGTTTCATGCATGCATGATGCGTTCTTCATCAATTCTTCACACATCCTTTCTAACCAAGTCTAACGATGAAATGCGACACATTTTCAAGAAATATACCAAACGCATTACAAAAGAGACCCTTGAAGACCCATCAGTCAAATCATAGTTATTTCTGCCTTTCCTGTTTACATGTCTGCACTTCCAATCGTCTCATAGCAGTTCCAGTAGGACATCGCAAATAATAACGTGCATTATCTCTGGAGCGGCACTCAGAAAACAATCATAATACGGAATGCCAACATTTGTTTTCGCTTTTACCCGCCAGCCACATATTGTGTGGGCGCGCCCAATAATTGAATGCGAAAACGATCGAAGCCAATGTCCATCTAAATGAGCAAATTAAACCCAATCGAAAGTTTATTCGAAATTTGCTATCCAACTGATTCAACAAAGTAATCTGTGATGGGTAAACTGCAGCAGACGATGCATTTCAATACAAGCAAACAAAAAGGAAAAAAAAAAATAAAACAATAAATCCAACAAACAAATGATCCCAGCAATTACATAAAATAAGTTTCCCCTCTGTCTGGTGGAGAATGCCCCCAGCAATAGATGGAAAAAGTGATTTCCGCTTCAGTCGACAGTTGGAAAATATTTCCGTCGTAAGCGGAAGTAGCAAAATAAATTAGAAATCAGCCAACTTACCAGTGTTCCTGTCAATCGAAACGATTCGCTCATCAGAACTGGACCAATGCGAGGACAAAGTTAGAGGTGATTCGAAGCAGATGATGTCACCTACAGAGAAGATTGTCTGTTCCAGAGAGATGCACGAGCAGGACACGATGACAACAAACCAGCATGAAAAGAGAAGAAGAAAATAAATTATTTATAGAAACATGTACGACTGTGTGTAGTTTCCTTGAAAGTACTACGACGAGAAGCAACTATAAAAATTGTGTGGACAATATATATACAACTTCATTTGACACTATCAGGAATCGCAGAATTTATAAAAAGGAAGAAAAAAAAAATAAAGACCGTAAAAGGATATTAAATTCCCGCGTTCTCACCCACCACCACCTCTCCAGTACTACTAAGTGTATATGTGTTTGGTTTGCTTACCTTGGTCGGGTAGATGTTTCTGGATTCTGCAACCGACAGTTTGATGTAATCCTCGGCATGCTTAACTCCGGTGGTGTCCTTTAGACTAATGGCAATCATGTTGCTTGTTTCCCTTGGAAGATTTATCTGCGGAAGGCAAAATACAAACAAGGACCATATAGTGCAGGAACAAAAAAAAAATATATCAAACAAAAACAAGCATCGTAGCGGTAAAATTTTCCTACAAACTGAATAAGAGAAAAGTGAAATATTCTTCGAAAGTCCATTGCGAACATACATATATCCGCTTAGTGAAAGACTTTTCACAGTAACTTAGAATTTTTACAAAGCAAGGAGCAGCACAAAAAAAATATTGCACGTACGACGCGACGTAGAGCTGGAGGATTAAGTTCACACCGACCAACCGACATTGCACATGCAGTAGATTACTTGCGCCACGGTAAAGTGACCAGGAACTATGGTGCAACTTAGTGCAGCGTAATTGGAAGACGCCACAGTGGAACAAGATAAAACACTATGGAATATTAATCTAGGACGAATTATGTTCGCTGGAGACGTGCTGAAATTGACATCGTTCGTTATCTGGTTGGCTGCACCTTTCAGTTGTGCGGCAGTGACTTAAGATGCGTTCTTTCGATGAACTCGGAGGTGACAAGTTCAAAGGGGTGACAAGGTTTCATTTTTAATGTTGGTTTATGTGATCCGACTTGTGGCTGAGTGAGTGACTGAAAGATGGAAGGAAAAAGTGCTGAAGCGCAACTCACTAAGAACTAAGATGACCTGTTCCGATAGCCTGGCAGTTACGTCTATTTCGCTTTCCACTTGTACGACACATTTCTTTCTAGTTCAGGTTACTCTGTGACTGATGTTTTCGTTCGTTGGTCTGTCGGCAGTAAGTTATTGATAGTTTCACTCCTTGCGCTCATCATTATGTCTGTCGACCCTAACGGGCATTTTGCTGTTATCGTGGTAGCAGTTCGAAGCCTAGCGCCATCCCGATCTCGTCTACTCGTCTGTGTAGTGTAACGACATAGACATCGAGGAGACTACTACTAAAATGGTTAATAATGACGAAATGATCAATTTGAATGTAGCTTGTAGGTTACTTGCTCGTCAGTCGACAGCCAGCTGAAGTTGTGGCAGATCTTCTACTTAAACATGTCGCGCTCTTATTGATAATGCAGGAATAAAGAAAACACTTTTAGGTGCGGTTTCCCAATTGCATGACAGAGACATTCCTGCAGCTTCCATCTTATGATGGCAATAACGTGGTCGACTAGCTCCGCCCAAAGAAAAGTTCTAAGCATGGGACAAGCAGCATTGACATAGGTGGTAGTGTTATCTACAGGACATGGTAATTTCGGGTATCATTTAGGGAAGATGTAGGCTCTGCCTGGAGGAAGGCGAGACAGCGGAACATGTACTTTGTCAATGGACATCAGTAGGTCGAACCAGAGTGGATGAAACAGATCTCCTATAAACAGCGTTCACTCTAGGAATGGAAACCAGTAGAGAACTGTGGAGATATCGAGAAAGTCTCTCTGGATAAGATGGAAATGGTGGTCTAATGCGAACGTTTGTGAAATATAATACACATACAGGGTGTTCGTGTTAAGACGTGTAACCATTTAAGTGGCGATTCATAAAGTTCCACCGAATAAAAAATCGTATGGCAGGGGGTTTTATTTTCATTCCATTTCAAGTTATAGCCCTTCGAAATGGGACAAAGCTGACAGTTGTTGGCGGCATTTCAAGGCTAAGCTATGATGGACTGCGAAAGGTTCATAGGCACCGCATTAGACATTTAATTTCCTTTCAACATATAATCAATTTGTAAAGAATATCCGCAACTATATCCGCGTATTTTTCACCAATAACGAGCGGTCCACTGCAACATGCCACTAAACACTACATTTTCCCAAAAAAGACGACAAATTTGTCCTCAGACATCAATGCGCACTCCTTTCGTTAAACAATCGCTAGACAATCCAACTCCTCCAGTGAAATCAATTGAAATTCAATTTTCCGCTTCGCATACTTTCCACAACTCAAAACTTTATCCATACTGTGAACCAAATTGGCAGCTGACCAGCCCCAACCAACCCTCGCTCACAATGAATAAATCATGAATAAATCATGCGAATCACTTAAAACTCATTCACACGTAAATAAAACATTTTCTACAATCACTCCCTTTCTCGTCTCTATACACTTACCGCGACTGTCAAATTATTTCCAATCTGCACATCGACAATATCCTTGTGCGACAAATCGTACTTAATTCCATTGACGTCTTCGATATTGTGCGAGAATTCATTGCCCAGATTATCGTGCAGCGAAACCTTCAGCACGAAATTCATTCCACGGGGGATTTTCTCTTCCGTTTGTTTCAATTTAATCGAAGGATATTGCAGTGAGGCTAGAATGTATTGAACGTTTTTCACTTCGATGCCAATTGGTAAAGTTTGCTCGTAAGTCCTCGCCTGCAAGAAGGGGATAGAGAAAAGCAATTAAAAGAATTGAGAAATCGCCCAAGTATTCCAGAAGCCGAAAGAAAGAGAGGAATGTACATAGAGCAAGTGAATAACATACAATTATTAAATCTCGTCCGAGGGTATCGCCACTGCGGACAGTGCCATCCGAAGAGACTCGTACTATTCCATTGGATGTGTCTGAATCCGGCTTGTAGACAGCGTCATCCAGATTAGCCTTCAATTGTATTGTGCTTCGTGGGGCAATCAGGATCGAATCCATCGTTATCGGCTTGGGGGACTCGAGTTCAAGCATTTTAAAAACTAAAACAGTTTCAGTGAATATTTTGGTGGGATTTATTCAATCTGTGCTGACTTACCGACAACCTCAACGCTGGCAGTTAGCTTTTGTCCAGAGGATAACATGACGTTGGCCTGGATTTTCGCTTTACCCGGGTTGAGCGCCTTGATGCGAACTGAGATCAGGTCCCTGTCGGTGTATTCAATGCCTGCGGGGAGATAAAATTAGTTTCATTTGCTCGCGTCTTGGGTGAACATTTGTTCTTTTGTAAGTCCCGTATCTGTTCTTGAACCGAAGCTCGAACGTTCAAGATCATCAGAGAACTCGTTTGCTCTGTGGATAGTATGTGAGCTTGTGCGTAAGTTTTTCCACACAAGCTGTATCGAAATATCCACTCAAAGGAGATGAGGCAAATGCGGTCACTTACCTGCATCAGAGAAGATGTTGTAAATATCCACGACATCCGGTTGGTTGGTGGACCAAATGATGCGCATGTTCTCCAGCGTGCCTATCACCATTGGAGACAACTCCGGCAGTCCTATAGTACAATACAAGGTTTTATTTTAAGTCGTGTAAAAAGTTTCTCAACTTACCCCAAATGAAAGCAGGCATCACTGCCCCACTTTTAATGCGAACGAGGGGCGTCTTGATTTGAATCTCCAACAGCGGAACGACATGAACGTCGACAGTGTCCTCGGAAATAATCACTTCCCTGCCATTCGTTGGGCTCTGGCTGATGCACCTGCCGGTGATGGTTGTATGGCCAAGCTTCCTAGCTAAAACTAGGGCCGATTCCATTGCTTTAAGTGGACACATTGGTTAATTCTAGACACGGTTACAAAAACTGATTTTGTCTTACTTATAACGTGTTGATCGTGAACAGAATAAACAATGTTCACATCGGGCTGTGGTCCTCCAAGGTAGTATATCTGAACACTGGAGCCAATGACCAGCGTCGAGTTCCTGGGATAAAGCCGCAGCGGAGGGAAGACCTAAACAATTTGCTGTCAGTTTTGTTAGCTTCAACTTATTCATGAGCGACTAACCTGAATATTAACAGGTATGCTGGACACAAGATTCTCTCCATGGCCAGTGTTGAAGACGACTTTGGTTTCACCGAGCGAATTACCTGTAACAACATATCTACGACACAAAATACGCCTTAACACAACAGCCAATAGATGAGATTGAAAGTCTTACCTAATCTCCCCCAACTCGAGGTCGAATTGATCGCCCAATTTGACACTCAAGATATTGGGATTGAAGATGTCCTCGGTCAGCTCATATATCTGTAGGTTGTACGGATCGATAAGAAGGAGGTTGTCATTGGAGTCATACAGTTTGACAATCGCCTCGATGGACTTGGTTCGTTCCACCCTATCAGGCACTTCGACCTTTATAGCTCCAATCGACACAACAGACACGGAGAGATGTGCTGATTCGGTCATTAAACAGCGGTCGGTCAGTTCTATGCGGACCTAGAAAGATAATTTACAAAGTACGTTCGTCATGACGAATTTGAGAGCCTGGTTCATCAGTCTACTTACATGTCCAATACGGTGGGGCGTGACAATCAACTCTCTCGTCTTCGCATCGAATTCAATCGATATAACTCCAGTCTCCGAGACCTGGAAGTCATAGTAACCGCTTCCCTGCAGAATGGGTACTTTATGAGGCCGATTCTTAGCCAGGAATATAGAAACATGTTCCATTGGAAACAGCGTGCTATTGACTGCCATAAATTTGATTTCATTTTCAATGACCGGAGTGACAAGCTTCTCCGACTTTGCCTGCAAAGGAACAATATCAACAACCATCCTCTCCCCGTCAACACTAGCGCAACAAACCTTCTTGATTCCGAAATGTGGGCTCTCCGCCGAGATGCCATGCTTCGCAAGGACACTAGCATCATAACTCGTCACAACGCCCTTGACTTTGAAGTTGCTGGCCACCTCCTTGATGGTGCTAATGAGCATATCCCTGACGGGAATTCGAACGCCCTCGACAATCTCTTCGTCGCTCTCTCGGAAATAGAAAACATCTTTGTAGTAGTTCTCGCCTGCCTGGGCAAATTGCCACTCCAACACCAACGACGAAATATTCATCAACTTCCTGTTTTGGTCATCTTGCACTTCGATTTCAATCTCAAACTTATCCTCTCGATCCTTCAAGTGCATCAGAGAGTTCTTCATTTCCATGGGACAGCTCTGTCGCAGCTTCTCAGTGGCGTAGAGGTTCAGGAACCTTGGCTTCACGCAATAGATGGTGGTGGCATAGTTCGACACATATGGTTCGAAATTCTTCGCCTGCAGTGCGTTGAATACATCAAAGTTGAGAGTGGTCTGTCCCACCTTGCGACACAGCACCGTGTACGCATATATTGTTCGCGGTGATTCAAACTGAATCTCAGAGACCTCCGCGATTTCGGTATCGTACCTGAGGTTCTTTGTCAACTCAGCGGCCAGAGTGAAGATCTTTTGCGGTCCATTGGTGTAGAGGAGATTTCTCGACGCACCAATCGGAAGAATAATCTCATTCGTGATGGGATTGAGTATGTTTAGCTTTTCGAAAACCACCAGCGTCGCTTCATCCTTCAGCAGCTTGTCCATGAATTTGTACGACACACTAAAGTGAGTGGTGCCGATGCTCGTGCTGCGCAAGTAGATTATGTGGCAGGCGTTCGGAGCCAAGTTGTCCGCCTCCTCCCGCATGCTGTCCATTTGGAAGATCTGATTGCTGAACTCTAGGTGATAGTTGAGGTTCTCGCACTTTGTGAACGGCACATAGGTGTTGTTAACAAACGCGTATACGGCAATATGGAGCTTAACGTAGTCCCGCAGGGAGGTCTCAAAGTTGTATTGCACAATCTCCAGTTTGACTGGAGGCAAAAAGTATATCTCAGCCGATCGTGAGATTTTAATGTTTCTCGCCAGTGCAACTCGTACGTGCGCGTAATTGGTTAAGATGGCTTTGCTGCGTTCATCGAAGGTGTCCGAAGGCAGTTTGAGATCCGCGTCAATTCGAGTAGAGGCCAGGCCGGTCTGTGAAATTTGCAGAAGCGAGGGGTTTTGCGAGGACCACATGTAGGAGCCATCACCGCCCGTTGCACGGAACTGAACTTTTTGGGTTTTTGGAGCATTCGGGTCGAATGGGAGGATTACCTTTGATGGCGCCAACAGAAGCTCTTTGAAGATTTGCAGATCTGCCTTCGCAGTTAACTATTGAAACAGATAAAATGTTTAAAAATCTGTGGATAGATGTTAGAAAGGACTTACATCATCGAAGGCAGCATTGACAGGACTTGTTCCTTCTTTGAACGCTTCTCCGTAGATACGGCTTCCGTTATTGGACTTCTTCAGCACATAGAACAACGACTCGTCCAGTTGGGAGAATATCGTGTATCGGGGACCAAGGGTTATTTTCTGGTTATCGCTGAAAAGAAAATCAGTCAAGGGAACAACAATTGTGGATGTGTTCCATAACTAAACTAACCTCGAGTACAAATCCACAGCAATTTCGTGCTTTTCGCCTTCCACAGTTACCCAATTGTAGTGCGGCAACAGATTGACTGTCAATTTTTTTGGTGTACTAACTGTAAGCGCTGCTCTCGGCACTGGTGACTTGGGCGCATTACTATCCGAAGTGTAACTACCCTCGGACTGAACGTTTCTATCGCGCAACACTACGAATGTCCGTCCCAACTTGTTACCGGTGGCCTTGCTACCACTGATCGTAGCCACATCACTATCCTCAATCTGCAGGGAATACTGATTGTTGAGCGAAATTTCTTGCAGTTTTCCCTGCTTCAGTTGTAAAATGCGGAAATTGACTGTATCGCCAGCTAAAATATGCACATCCGATGGGTCGAGAATAATATTCGCCAACACATTGATGTAGACCTCGTTGATGGGCACGGCGGCATACTCTGGATATGGAATACGCACAGTAACCTACAAGAAAAAATTGTTCTTAACTGCAACATATACCGATCTGCATCCTACCTTAGCAGTTCCTGTGTTTATGCCCTCCAGCAGCACCATATAGCCCTTTATGTGCAAAGCTTCGAATTTTTCCAACGACTTGGGCACCTCATGGTAACTACTCTCGGTGAATGTCAAAAACCGTAAAGCTGGTTTCCAATCTTTCTGGCCACTGGTATCTTGTCGAACTGGCGAAATTTTCCAATTGAATTCCACACCCTCCAGTGTGGTGAAGGCATTTCCCTGCGAATCCTGGGCCCACAGCTCAAACGTCTCTGGTGCCTCTTCCAAATACAACTCTCTGGTTGTGGTCAATACACGCAATTGATCGATCACATCAAGAATGACATCACAGCGCAACACCGCCGTGGTAGCCGTGTCCTCTGCAAGGACTATAGCTGTGTTTCGGCGACGCTCTCGTGTAAGTACCGTGACAACAGCTTTTGAAGAGCACTCACTTTCATAATCATCATACTGTGGAGTGATTAGAATTAGGTCTTGTCTCGAAGACATCCTACGAAATTTGATATAAAATAAAAAACATTTCGAATTGTGGATAATCCCGGCTAAATTGAGGTTAAGCATGCACTCACCATTTGAAACATCCTTTTTCGATAACTTCCAATGTGAAATTTATTGAAATCTTGTCAAATATTGGTAAAAGAACACGTGGGTAATTTAATTTTGTTGTTTTCACATTTGAAATTATAAATAAAACGAAGAAAACTGATAAAATTCCTTTAAACTTGTCCATGGCGCGAACTTTAGGAACACACCACAAGCAAAAAAGTGAAAATGCCAAATTAAACGCTGACAGTTACGATGTAAACACACGTGCTGCCGTTGGCTAAACTGCTTTAACAGAGAGTTTAGATGGGAATGATTGAGGGAACTCCACTGAGTGAAATTTAATTTTGTTATTTTTTCGAAGAGCAATTAGTTTTCGGCTGATATGATGGTTTGGCTGGGTGATGGATTTAATTACCAAAAATATTGCAAATTGCAGCAAGTCGCGCTATCTAGCAATGGGAATGCATGAGCAAATTGAATATTTCGCTATTTGCATATCGTTGTCCCACTCGTACAAGTTGATCAACAACTTTTAACTTTTGACAAGCTTCTCAATCTCAATTACTTATTCGCGCGGATACCATCGGAATATTAGTTTTAGTTAGTGGTAGTCTGACAGCTAGATCATATCAAAAATCTAAAATTAGATTGTGTAGACGTACTTCAAATAAATATAAATACCATGACGGTCATCTGGCATCCGGTATTTATGGATTGCTTTAGGCTACGGACAGAGTGCATGCGAAAAGCTAAGCGAAAGCTAAAGCTAAGGTTTGACAAGTCAAAGCTAATAAACTGCGCCCATACATTTTAATTGCACTGGCCATAGTAGATTCGATGCTAAGATACATGCTAAGCGAAACTTGGCGCTAAAAGCGAATAAACTCTTCTGCTCAGTTTTTTAGCAAGAAACTCAAGCTAAAACGAAGCTGTCAATAGATTTGGGTATATAATCGAATACTTTTAATGACATTAAAAAGTATTCAGCAATTTTTGTCGGGATGTTTTCGGATGTCTTCTTTGTAAAGATGATAAAATTCGT
Source organism: Cheilosia scutellata (assembly GCA_955612985.1). NCBI lineage: Eukaryota > Metazoa > Arthropoda > Insecta > Diptera > Syrphidae > Cheilosia > Cheilosia scutellata. The sequence goes on from OY015314.1 coordinate 55,439,818, forward strand.
CATATAGTTCGTAATTTTTAATATTGAACTGACTGTCTTTTTCCAAACAATGAATGGCTGAAAAATAAATTATTTAATGGAAATCTTTAGCTTTAGCTTTCGCTCTGCTTCTCGCGCTCACTCTGTCCGTAGCCTTAGTCGGAATGTTTTTTTTATTTGCACTAGATAAACGCTCGTATTTCTGCTAGGAAAGAAATCAAGAAATTCTTCTAGAAACGAAAAAATAAAATAATTCCGTTTAATTCCTCCGAATCACAAATCTGAAGTGCAATAACATAAATATCATTTCGAAGTCAATTCGAAATAAATGCCAACATAGCCCATCTGCAGCTAACCGCGTTGACGTCTATCTATTTCCAATAGAAATGGAAACAATAATGTGACAGATGGAATTCCAAATCAAAATATAGAACAGCAGCTGTAGAACACTACGAATTTGTTTAGAAATCAAATTTTAAATACTCTAGATAATTTATTTTAGAAAAATGTCTAGTGAAACAGATGAGAGAAAAGAAAAAAAATCGAAAATTAAAAAATCCACAAAGTTCGCTTTGCGAACTGTTAAATATCTTCGAAACAATTGTACACAAGGAGAAGTTTTCTCCTACATCGACGGCTTACATGAGCATCTGAAGAAAAATCAGAAAAAACTAAAAAAATACAAGGAAAAAATTAAGAAATTGGTAAGACAGTAAATGGATTTAGTGAGATGTTTTATTATTCGTTGTTTTTTTTATTTCAGACGAAGAAAATAAGCAAATTGAAAATTGTAAATGATGCTCCTGATGAAAGGGAACCATCAGTTCCTGTAAAGGAGGAAAAAGAGGATTCAAATGAGGACACCGGTAAGTACCTGTATTATTACTGCCATTCTGCCATGTCTCATAGATTTTGCTTTTATCAGCGGCAACGGTTTTCTTGCAATTAGAACTATCAAAATCATAACTGCGATAAACATCGAACACTTCGTTAGATGTTAGACACAACTTAATGCGCACTTTTGGACATTTGTGGCATAATTAGTCCTAGTTCTGTGTTAATCATATAATTATGGATGTACATTATTTGATTTCGTTATACGAATGAAGAGGTTAGGTTTCCGGGTTGTTGAAGCAGGTAGACCATATTTTACCATACTTAGGGTCGTGTGGACACATAATGATGTCTTTCAATGAGGTAATTAGGCGCACTTAACTATGGTCTCATGTCCCTACCTCTAGTGGTTACTGGATGCTGTATATTTTTAAAAATCTCTGAAGTCTAGATAAAGAAACATTAGACAATTGAATGTCTTGTAAGTACATAGTAACTTTTTATTGTCCTATTCCTCCAGTGACAAGACTCAGCCAAAGTCTCTCTACGACACCCAGAACTACCCCTAACCATTTGGCTTGATCGATCACAATCTCTATGCATTGTTCTTAAGCATCCTCAGTCTTACTTTTATTTTACCAAGTTGATCTGCTTAGCTTACCGTACGGATCAGACCACGGCCTCTGCCAATTGTCAACAGTCATTGCCCCACTTAACTGTCATTGAACTCACGAGCTTGGTAGGGTTGCTTCAGTTTTCCATATATGTAACCAAGTTGATCTGGCTACAGGCACACCCAGACCAGCAGCCCATTCCACAGGACTTAGTCTTACTGTATACACCAAAACAGTTGTACAATGTTCTTCCGATTTCGCTTAGCATTTAGCGATAAATTACTAGATTCAGATCTCTCCCTCTCTCGTCTTATAGCATCCCATCTGCTCTGGTACTCGAATTCCAGAAAGCTAATGAGCAAAAACGAGGATTATATGCTATATCCACCCGAAAACTCATCTCAATCCTCGCAGATAAAGACATTTGACCGCATTGACATAAAAGATTAGAGCATTAGCCCAAAAATGTTCCGCTATATTAGATCCTTTCTGACCAACAGAAAATTTTCTGTGAAATTTGAAAATATCTTCTCATCAACTTTCCCCCTACACAATGGTATACCACAAAGATCACTCTTATCAGTTAATCTGTTTTCAATAGCCTTTAAGCATCAACGCCTGTCATAGCTCCCCGACAAAAAACATTCTAGCAGAAGCTCTACTGCCATTAGTCGAAGATCGTTACTGAGAAATCTTACCTAACCTATTAACTAAATTGTCCTTCGCAACTAATTCTATCATTGACAAAAATATTCTCACCATATCCAAACTCAAGCGAAAATAGAAGATTACCATCCGCATTGGAGCTCTCGTTGGCACTAGGCAAACTGTTGGAAATACCATTTACCATATTCACCCAATTCCACTCTTTACAACCGCCATGGACGATCAGCAATAAATCTGTAAATTTAAACCTTAGCAAATTCCCTAAAGGAAGCTCTGACAGTCGATTATACCGTACGTTATTCCAAGACATATCATCTGAGCTAATCTAAGAAGGATGGTCGTTAATCTACACGGATGATTTTAAAACCGAACACACGTTGTCTTTGCAGTCACCTTAGTTGATGGAACACTACTCAAACAAGGGATTGAATCGGCATCTTTCTTTACAACAGAAGCACTGGCCATACTAGAGGCGCTTACGTTTACAAGCCTTTTAAACGGAAAATTTGTTATCTGCTTTCTCCTTATTGCGTGGAATACTTAACCCTAGAAACAATGTCCCAATCGTCTTCAGAATCCGTGATAAGCTTCTTAAAGCTACAGCTAAAGAAAAGTTAATGTGGGATTCAGGACATGTAGGCACTAAACAAAGATCCACCATGCACCATCACTTTGTAATAAGGAAGGTATAATATTCACTTTACCATTATATTTTTAGCGTCGAAAAGTAGTTACCGGAGACCCCATAAAGTATATTCCATATTCTGATTAAGGATCAAATTCTAAATCGATTTAGCCATGCCTGTCGGTCTGTCTGTCCGTCTTACTTTCTTAAGGTCCGGGGTGGACTTGAGCCGCAACAAAAAAGCATCTCCAGATAGCACGATCTTTGGCCACATGTCTCCAGTTTCGCACGCTACGTTGGTTAAGGTCCCTTTGCACTTGCGTGCGCCACCTGAGTCGCGGTCTTCCTCTACTGCGTCGGCATAGCGACATATCTCCGCCGACATATCTCCGCCCAGTACATTTTTCGAGCGGAATTATGTCGCTTTTTTTCTGGCGGAGTTATGTCGTTTTGAAAACGTCATATCTCCGCGCGGAGCTATGTCGCATTTAAAACGACATATCTCCGCCGAACTAAGAACGACATATCTCCGCGCGGAGATAGGCGTCTGTAAGAAAGTTTGGTGTATTTAAAGTATGGGGTGTGTGGCTCGCTTCGCTCGCTAACAGGATTTTAACCCTTTTTTTCGCAGGGTTTAGCCGCTCACGCGACTTCGTCGCTCCGCTAAGGGTATGTCAACAACTGTCTGGCAGGCGCCTGGAGCTAAAGTTTAAGTATATTTACTAAAACGTCATATCTCCGCCAAACTAAGAACGACATATCTCCGCGCGGAGATATGTCGCTTGAAAACGACATAACTTCGCGCGGAGATATGTCGTTCTTAGTTCGGCGGAGATATGTCGCGCGGACTTATGTCGCTATCCCACTGCGTCGTCCCTCGGGTGTGGATTCAAAGATCTTTCGGGCCGGATCATTCGTGCTACCTCAGTCGTTGGACCCTCACTCTTCTGACTAGGTCGATGTCGCTGTAGCCCGTACAGTTCGTCGTTGTCTCTTTTCCTCTCGAAACAACCAAGAGTAACCTCATCCGCTTTAGATAGTGTCCATGCTTTTGCGCTGGATTTGGACTTTCTGGGTTTTCTTCAAGATCTTGCGCATTGTGAATATTTGATCGATGGTGAACTCCCTTGGCCTGAAGCCACACTAATAGGGTCCAATCAGGTTGTTGATGAAAGGCTTCAGGCGTTCACCCAACACGGCAGACAAGATCTTGTAGGCAATGTTAAGAAGACTAATACCTCTGTAGTTGGCGCAGTTCTTGAGGATCGGGCAAACAATACTCTGCAGCTAGAGCGTGTTAAATGTAAAATTGAGCAATGATTTAAAATTCATTGTTAAATAATAATAATAATAATATTTTCTCCCTTGCTCGTTTCGATTATCTAGCGGCCAAGGCGGAGTTTTGTCATCATTGAATTCTTAGTAAGTGCTCTTGAATCAAGATCGAAGCATATTTTTTTAATATGTACTTCTTCTTTACAAAGCCGAACTTCTAGTGCATACTAGATACCCTATGAAATTTTCTCACGCCAAATAATTTGCACGCAACAAGAGTATTTAAGTTACAATCACCCTGCGACACGTGAACAATATTCCGCTCACTTGATGCAATATATGAGTCATGGCCGAATAAAGCCACACTCCATTTAGGTTGCCTTAATAATCTTCGACCCTGACAGTGATAATAGTGATAATTCATAAATCTGTCAAGGCATGAAATAATTAGGCAACAACTCGTTTTGTTGATAGCAGCCGAAGCGATGATCACAAAATTAAACCACAAATGACCTTACCGTGCTGATATTAGTATATTAACTGATAAGGCGTTTTATTCAATAAAATTCTCCATTACGTAGCAAATAGATGAACGGGAATAAAATGATCACAAAGGGCAATACGTAACTTGGTTTTGCTAGCCAGTGATTCGCCTATACATCGCGTGTTATTTGCTCATTTTTGCAAGTGCTAAAGTCATTCAAAGTAAGTCCACTGTTTTGATTTTGCAGATCGCCCCGGCTGAATTCATCGCATCGGCTCAGTGTGTGTAGTCACTTAGTTAGTTATACTGATATACAGATATATTAGAAAAGAAGCAAAGGCGATAGCTATGCGTAGGTAATGCATTCTAAAAGGCGCATACATATCATAAAATTGAATATGATCAACGAAATGTCCATGTCTAGCAACTTTTGTTTTCTACTTCGTGTTGAGGTCAACGTAGTAGTTCTCTATCAGTCAATCTATGGCGACGTCTACAGTTCTATTTACATCGATAATTACGTAGCAGATCATGGGTAGTCACGCGATTACATGAAATCAAATGCGTATTCACTTTAACTTTCATGATTATCGGCCGCTTTAGGCTGCAGTTATAGCCATCAGTAAAATCCATCCGTAAAAACACGAAACAGAACAAAACTGAAACATTTAACCATAGCATATCATAGGAATTCAGTGGAATACTTCGTGAAACTGGTTGAGAAGTTGAACAGAAAAAGTTTTTCGTACGGAAAAATAAAGAAATTCTTTTTTTAGAAAATTTAAAGATCAATTGCTTAATTTTTTTTGACGAATTAGTTTTATAATTCAAAAGCAACATTTTAAGACCAAGATTGAGTTCAACGATTAAGTTTAAGTGCTCCAAAAAAGTGAAACAATTTTTTTACGGATGGATTTTACTGATCGCTATAACTGCAGCCTTAGTTAGAGACCGCTGTGTGCGGCAATCGCAATTTAATAATAGTTAACCCCATCTCCTCGGCTGACCCAAATTTCTAAAATGGCATACTGCACGTGAAGTTTGGTAAACATTTCATCAACCTTCATCACGGAGAATCGTTTCCGATGTAACATAAGTCGTAACGTGTAACTCGTAACATGACACCGTAGTGAGGCAATTGAATTCAATCTGCAGGGGACCAAACGCAATAAACGCCTCATGATGTCAACTTCCAGTTCTATATAAGTAATCACCGAAAAAGCCAATCAACGTGCGAAATTTATGAGTATCATTCATTGAAAGATTTATCATTGTTCTATAATTATAGTTACACTCCGATTGGTCTTTGATAAACATTTATTATATTGTACAATCCGACTAATTACTCACATATCACTTACTAAATAAACATCATAAAAGTATAGCTTTGCCGTAAAAAAAACCAAAATAATAACAAAACATGCAACTATATTAGTCGGTTATGTTGATAACAAAATTAATTGATAGATACTATAACTTGTATAGCTACGCTTTAAACTTATGTATAAAAGCACACACATAGCAATTTGCGACTCCTATCGCGATAAGCCAAGTTTTTTGGAAGCACGTATTTATAGGATACGTTGCCTAAAGTGTGCATACACTCGAAATATAAAATCTACTTATAAATCATTCTCGAAATAATGGGTTGCTGTCAAAATCCGAAAGTTCTAAATTATTACAAATTAAGAGACGAGACGGGTCAAGAAAAACCACTACGTTCGCCAACAATGCACAGAATATTTTCGTTGTTTTAGGGTGCTACTAGAAATACTTTTTTTTCGACCTTTCCCCTTTTTGTTCCCCTTTCATAATAGCAGAACTCGACGGTATATTTCCTGCTATAATACAAAGAGGCGCAAAGGGATGAAAAAGTGGGAAGAGCTGTCCGAAAGTGATAGGAAGAGACTCCACAATGCACGGGCCTACCTTCAGGAGCAGTCCTTATCGGGGAGCATTCCAATGGAATGCACCCCGACATCGTCTGCACCCGCTGGTAGCCTGAGCGCGAGTACACTGATGGGACCACCTAAACCCGTGACAAGCCTTAGCCAGTCAGGACCAACGGAGCCGCTGCTACTCTCTGGAGGAGAAGTCATCGCCACCTACTATGTCAGGCGACAGCAGCCCTGAAGATAATTGGAATTCCACCAAATGTAGCTTCGCGACAGTAGTGAGTACTGGTAAGCTGATCGGAACATACCCCGTCCGCAAGCGACTAGGGACGACAGGACAAATACGCCAATACGGAATCGTAGACGCAACGCACTTCGTCTAATTCGGCGGCTTAGCAAGCGTGATCCGAAGTCCTTCACGGACAAGGAAAGAGCGGCTCTGGATAGAGCTCGCAGCACGCTCAAGTCTGCAAGGTCCACTAGGACCTCTCTCTGCTCTGCTGGGTTCCGGGACATGAAGGCATTGCAGGCAATGAGAAAGCAGACGAATTAGCAAGACAAGGTTCGACAGCTGTTTCAGAACAAGCTGATCCCTCTGTGAACATCCCGCCTTGCACACTCAAGCTTGAAGCAGGGAGAAAAGCCACAAGAGAGGCAAACGCAAGATGGGCCACCTTAAACACTTGTAACACTACAAGAATGCTATGGCCGTCCTTCAACGAATCAACAACCGAAAAGATAATGCGGAAGGATAGGAAATCCCTGTCTACGCTCGTAGGTATCATAACGGGTCACAACACTGCGGTACCATATGAAGAAAATGGGCTTAACGGAAGAAGAGCTTTGCAGAGGCTGCGGTGATCAGGGAGCTCTTGAGGACACAACCCACTTCCTATGTCACTGCCCAGGTCTCCAACACACCAGGTATAAATTCCTAGGGAGTCACTTCTTCACCGACCTAGACGAGCTTTTTCCAGCACATCAATAGACCAGATAATGAACTTCGTCAAATCTACAAGATGGTTTGTATGTAGCAGCACAGTAAGTAATTTGAATATAGGGTTATAATGGGTAAGGGACGACCTCTTTCCCCCACGGGCATCACAATGGGTCAGTATTGACCTGAGTGTGGCACGGAGAAATCCTCGCCAGCCCACAAACCTAACCTAAGAGGCGCAAGTTGAATTGTGCCCAAATTAAGGGCTACCTACATACGGCCGGGTTGCATGGAAAGAGACTAAAAGGTTGTGTTTTACTAAAACCGAGTAAGAAGTATTTAACTGCGGCGAAGTCGTTTAGGCCGGTCAGGTTATTTTCTAAAGAATCCTACTGTACCCAACTTATGTCCTTGTGATGCTCTTTTATGGGGGGTTAAACTTTGGTGTTAGAGATGGTTTAATGTCCCTCCTTCCTGTGATTACCCGACGCCGCAGTCCAGTCATCTTGATATCCTCAAAAGCCCGTAAAGTTCAGTAACATGTTCCTCAAGTGATAGAGACTCGGGCAGTAACAGAGGAATTGAGTAGTGTCCCCATGGACCTCTTCGTCTCCTCAGCCTCTAAATATATCGTCATCTTTGAGATTTAGTTTCATTGTTTGGTTTCTTATTCTTAGGCGTCGTCGGTTATAGCCATCAGTAAATTGCAACCGAAAAAATTTTGTTTTGCTTTTTTGTACCACTTAAACTTAATCGTTGAACTCAATATTGGTCTTAAAATGTTTCTTTTGAATTATAAAGTTAGTTCATCAAAAAAAAGTTAGCAATTGATCTCCAAATTTTCTAGGAAACGAATTTATTAATTTTTCCGTACGAAAAACGTTTTCTGTTCGACTTCTCTCGTCAATTCCACGAAATATTCCACTGAATTCCTATCATTGAAAATTTTGATTTCCGATTTTAAGACGATCAATCAGACAATATTGGCTTTAATATTGGTATCAAAATAAAGCTAATCATTTATGGAATTTTTTTTACAAAATAAATTACTTAATTCTGATTAAAACATTTCTTTAAATCCACTTTTATTATTTCACTGATTGAAATCGATTTCAATGAACAGCTGATTTTCGTTTCACAAATTTTTAACCCAATCGTTTCACTGATGTGTTCTATTCTCTTTCTATTCTCAGTTGTCAGTTTTGCTTTCAATGATCAACTCTAACCTTAAAACCTAGACTTGTTTGTTGCAAAGTCACTGACAGGTCCTTTAACTGCCAGGAATTTTTCAATGATTGCTATAACTGAGACCTTAGGAAGTTATAACCCGTTAGAGCACCTGTTTAAACTTTGATGACCTGTCAAACTGTAGAAGTTTGATGGTCCGGCTTCTGTCATATTCTGGCCAAAGCTACAGTGATACTTGAACTCTATATCGACGCAGTTCAATATCCAGCTTTGATGAGCTCTAGGGCATAGGAATATTCCATGAAACTGTGTAGGGCTGATGAACTCGCAAAGCATAGAATAAAATAACTATTCTAGCAGACAAAGTTACGGATCGGTAAAAAGCAAAGGCTAGCGAAAATGCAAATTTCAAAAAAGCTAGAACTGTAATGTTCTAAGAGTTTGCGAGACTGCTTATCAGTGCTACAATAGCTGTCATCGCACGGCACTGTCTCAAGCTATATGGACGAAAAGGAGACTATTGTTTGATCAGCTGGCAGTGACCAGTCGAACATCAATACATTCCTGGCATTGAAGTGCGCACAAATGGTCATACTGACAGCTGATATTGGATTGCTCACAGACATGCGCCAAACATGAAGGCATATGCAAGATATACTCAACCTACGATACCTAGTTGATGACCGTGAACAAAAAATGGTCTGGTGTATTTAACAGTTGATCCTCCAATCCGGATAATATTTCTTAAACCTCCATCTATAAATTGAAAATCAATTTTTTGATAGTAATTTTGACCTGTGCACCAACGCTACGGTTTGCTCTGTGTAAGGTGGTAACATTGAATAATAAAGCATATAAAAAAATTCCCAGATATTATGGCTTCGATCATCAACTATCCACTTAGCCGATTGCACTCCTGATTATCACTGACAGATTATTCTACCCTAACCTTCAAACCGCGAGAACACACATTTGGTACATCTTATCATGTCAAAAAAAAGTGCGCTCTCCAAACAAGCATTAATGGAATAATTAAATTAGAGCAAACTTGCACTAATGCCACCACATACCGATCGTCGAAAATCACATAGAAGACAGATTCGAAACGATCGCCCACAAGCTTAGTCAATCTTGGTACAACTATCCATCAACTTGAACATCCTGAACACTGAGGGGACTCTATATAAAACCCTCATCATCTTAGTCCTGATGCTCTATGGCGTAGAAGCTTTGACGTTAGCAAATGCGGATGCAGATCTTCTTCGTCGCAGAATTCTTCGAGTGATTTTCGATTCCGTTTGCGTTGACGGGCTTTGGAGGAGCAAATTTAATAGCGAACTCTACGAGCTGTGACATCGACCTGGTCTGGCCAGAAAAGTACGTATCAGTCGATTAAGATGGCTAGGACATGTATATCGAATGGACACTACGTTCCGGCCCTCAGAGTGTTCAATTCCAACCCGGAGGGACAACGCAGTAGGTGGCGCGCACAAGTGGAAGGGCACCTCATCCATTTTGGAGTGCACAACTGATGGGGGTTAGCCAAATAGCGGGCTAACTATGAAAGCGTGTTGGCTGTGGCACAGGTACACCCCGAACAGTAGCGCCACCTAATTAAGAGGATCTCGTCAATTTTAGTGCTACAGCAAGAGCCAGCGCCATGTTTAATTTCTTTACATTGCTAGAGCACTGAATGAGCATGTGTCCAAAGTATTAGGTTCTCGTTACTTGATTAAGACTCCAAGATTTATCCTGTTTTATTTTATGACTACATAAGTTCCAAAGCGATAAAACCTCCCTAAAAGCAAATATGCAGCTTCTTGCAAAAATATATTTTGGCACTTTGATGACTCTAATGAAAGGCAACTCCGAACTTTAGAATTTGGTTAAAAATAATAATAAAAAAAAAACACACGCTCACCCATACCTGGCTATAAATCTAATCACTGCTGCATTATCGGTAAAAATGTCAGTTGGGAACTCAACCTGAAGTACTTTTAATTCCCAAGCAAATTTATTATCACTTGTATTTGGGTTAACTAATCTCTAACTTGGATTGCTATCTTGGTGGGCAATTATTGTGTTCAACAAACCAAATATTTGTGACCATAAATATGCTTTAAGCGAACATGCAAGTGGGATTATAAATGGTTGGATAATTTCATTATGCAAGCCACAAAAAGGAATACTTGTGTTTCTGATTAGCAAACTAATATAATTGTCTGTTTAATCACTGTCTATCTTTATTTCATTTTATTATAAGGCAAGAGTTAATACGTTCCTATCGTTAGCTTCCTCTTAGATAAGCACATTATGTCCAAAAGAAGGCGAACAATTAATTTTTAATAGCCCCTCAGTTTAAAGGAACTAGAGCAAACACTTGAAGAACTTAGGGGTCATCGAGATTATGTCGCTTAAATTGCACAACAAAAAATAACAATAAAATTGCCCCCGTAATCCTTTCCTGGTTGACCATTAAAGTGTTTGTTTTATTCAGGGTGATTCAACAGGGAGTTTCTGGTGTAAAATCTTTTGTTAATTTTCTTTTCTTTCTTTCTGACTCCGATTTTCTTTCCGACAAATACTGGACCTTTCAAAAACAAAAACAACAGTTAAGTAGGTATACGTGTTTGAAAACCCTATACGTACGGAAAAGAGATAGACCGCATTCAAGAATCTAGCCATCGTAAGTCCACTTGAATTGTCTGAACTCAAATTTACCTGAACGCATAATCTAACTTGAATAATTGTCGGTATGTCGCTTCTTGAAAATGTTGACAATCATCCCTATTCCCGTTGGCGTTTATCGTAAACGCCTAATATTTCATTTCGGTTTTAAGTCAGTGTTTGTAATTTTTTTGAGACAAACATATTGAAATTATGAACACATAAAAAAAGATGCAAAATCGTTAACAAAAGTTCGAAAAAAATCTGAATATTGTTTTTACAACGACACGACACATGAGTCGCATACGACAAACGCCAACGGGTATAAGGGTGCATATCTTTGGTTCTGCCTCTGACTGGTGCTCTACGTCAGGGCAATCGAATTGTAAAATTGTGCTCTACCATGCTCTCCTATGACAATGACCCAATAGAAATGGCAAAACTTGAGTTCTCCGGATACATGTTGGCACAAATAGATGTCAACTTAGTAGTAAGTCGAGAAATTCTTGACTTGATTTGTCGGTGTTGTGGACATAAACGTCAACTGAGAAAACTGTTCACGTGACCAGTACAGCCCAATAAAAACTCAGAAACATGAAGAAGATTCTTGAACGCTCTCATAGTCACTTGACGTACCTAATCTTGCATTTGAATCTGATGACATGAGCTCTGTAGTCCACAACTTATACAATGATCTGTTGTGAATGAATTGCTGCTCCAATCGCACAGAAATAAAAATAAAAATCCAAATGAAAACAATTTCATCAGCACTCTCCTTGGTGATCCCCCTGTCTGGGAATTTACCACCTATACCCTTTGTTAGCTCGTGCTTATCAAAATGCCGTAGCAATTATACGCGAAAAATACACGTAGGCTTATGTCAACGAATCGCCAACATTTATAGGGAATAACACAAGTGCGAAGTACAAGTAAATAGATAATAAAAACATTTTTAAATAATTTAAAGATTGCACTTATATGTGTACATATATCGGCTTTAATTCAAATCATACTCTGCAAATATGATACCCTATTCACACCAAGCCGAAAACCGAGTTTTCGTCAAAAAAGTTTAGATAACTCGTGGATGCATTCACACCGAACACCAACTCGTTTTCGTTTGACGTTTCAATTAGCTGTGAAACTAGCTATGAAATTTTTGTGGCGACTAGACTTTTATTTTAGTTACTAAACTTCGCTCGTATTGACATAATATACAAACAAAATTATTTAAGCTACTTGATAATCGTGAACTTATGGTTAAATGCATAAAATAATTAACATAAGCAACAATCAAAATCAAAATATCTGAAAGTACCATTTAGTTGTGGCAGGTAGTGCTGCCGTTCTAAAATTATAGAAAAAACTGAATAATTTGCCCTTTAAGGTGCAAAGATAACAAGAGATTCCACATTTGTACACAAAAAACTAGAAGAGACGACAGCACTGAGAGAGAGAGCTATCCTGTCAGTTTTGCTGAGCTCGCTGAATGTTGCAAAAGGTGTGTCTGCTTCAACAACCCAACGATCGTACTCGTTTTCGTGGCGTTTTCATGGAAAAAGACCTCAAACAACTCGTTTTGAAAACTGCAATATGTATGGGAAAACTTCTGTTTTCGATTGTTTTCGCGAAAACCCAGTTTTCGGCTTGGTGTGAATAGGGTATGAGAGATTATTTAGTAGAAAACCATTGGTTGTTGTTAATTTTATACTCCGCAGTGACCAGAGTGGGTATACTTTTTTAAATCTCAATCAACGAATCATGATAAGCAAAAAGATAATGCGGAATGTTGCCTTTTTTTATTAGATAATTAGAAATAAGCTAGAAATAATTTATAGACTAAAAAGTACGAACTTTCATATATCTGCCGCTATTCTTAGTGCCTCTGCAACATGTGCCAATCCATCGGCTGAATTTTAGGGATCTACGTATTTTTCTTATTTTGTAAGCCCCCTAAAACGGTAAGAATGGTCTTGCCCTAAAGGTGGATATTGGAAAAGTTTTAAAAACTGAAACGTGTCATTACATTAGTAATGTAAAGTGAATGCCATTCCATCAACCCCAGCCTTTGCTGGCATTGGAATGACATCTTTGTTCTTCGTTCCTTTAACGAAGAGAAGAATCTCAAACCTGAATCAAATTTCAATCAATTACAAAGTACTGATTGGGGAAGCGAGGAGTTACAAGCTCAGCAAGATTGACACATGCGAAAGAGTTAAATATTAGCGAACATCCAGAACTAATGGAACTACTTTCGGAACTTCCTGAACTTGACATCATCTGTGCGGTCACAGACCGCCTACCAAAGACAATTATGCCTCAACAAAAAATTCTTCTCTCTTCCAACCTAACTGCCAAATCGGCCTAAGGTGGTAGATATACGGAAGGTTCCAAAATAGACTCGGGTGTGGAAGCTGGTATTCATATACCAAACCGAAATGTCTCAAGGCAGAGCCCCGCATGGTATTAAAGAATGCACAAACTTTATCTATAATTCAGGTATTAAAAGCGCTAACATCCATGTATTCACGGACAGTCAAGCAGTCGTAATAGCCCTTAGCCGACCCATTATTGACTTCAAATCAGAGCTGGACTGGATTAATACCATCCAAAAACTTAGCACCGGGTGGGTTCCATTAAAAGAAACGAAAAAGCTGATGAACTATCCAAAAGAAAGTCGGAAACACCCCTTTTTAGAACCTGAACCATTCTGAGAAATCGTGAAATAAGCTATAGGTAAATTCGGCTAGAAAAAGCTGGGAACACAAAAAGTGAACTATCTATTTGGAGGGCATCCCAGGGCTTAGACAGGCCAAAAAAGCTATTCAGCTTTTCAAAAACGATGCCAAAAAGAGACTAAACGCAGGGACGATATCAAAAATTAAGTAGGCTACCAAACAGGTCACAACGGTTTGCGATATATCACCCTCATAGAATGTATCAAGTCGACTCACCGAAGTGGCGACTATGTTTTGATGAAGACGAAACAGCTGAGCATTTCATATATGGGAAATATATGGGAATAAGTGCGGAAATCTTCAGCTGAATGCACCATCAGCTACATTGGGAAAGTAGAGACGCTACTAACCTAAACATAAGTCTGAAACTTTAAGCACTTACTAATAGATCTTTTAGTTCGCCATGCATATCGCTCCGTCGAGTCAGAAGTTAAAAAAAAAAAAAAAAAAAACAATTTTTAAGTGAATCCTACCAAAAAATACATTTTCCCCATACAAATTTGTTAACCCCCTTTAGCTGTTGCCAATTTGCGCAAGGGTCTATTGGACAAAAATCAAAATCTCCTGAAACATCTCTCCAATAATTTTTTATTCTCTATTATCGTGTAAAATAGCACATAGCTGTGGTAATTGGTGAACAAGTTAAAGCCATTAAAAAAAGTATACATACTTTTGTAAAGTAAACCCTCGCAAAGTGGGCTTCATATTAATAGGGAAGTAAACTTTATTAAATGTAGGTATCTTTCGTAATTTTTCAAAATGTTCTCTTTTTTTATTTAACATTTTTACATCTCGTATCAATGTAAAAAGCCCCCCTTTTTCAAAATCAGAGGGGTATTTTGTAAAATGACGAAAAATCCATTTAATAATAGTTATTACTTCTATAATTATCAATTTTTACAAATATTTGATTTAACCCAATACGACTAACGGTTGGTGAGCTATCGTGTTCTTTAAAAGGGGCGGGGGATCATATCTAAAAATCCATTTTTAGAGCCCATCTACAGAGATGGTATAGTAAAATGCATCCTCAAAGTTTCCTGACTCGATATGGTAAGTTGTTTGGCCTGTTCGTTGACAAGGTAGTCAACTATCGTAGACCAACCCTTTTATAAGTTTTAAAGATAACAATAGAAAATTGGAAAACAATTCTACCATTAGTGTCGCTATCACCATTGAATGGCAATCATTCCGTGTGATTCTGAGAAATCAATTTAATTAATACATCACGCCATTGGAATAATCACATTTCTTGCGCGACAAGGACAAACACATAAAACGATTAAAGAATAAATGGATGTTCTTTATTGATCGTTGTTATCGACTTAGCTTAGCTACTTTTAAAATATGCGAAGAAAATGCATTAAGGATAATCCTACAGACCCTGGATCTGTTGGCGCCAATGCTGATGTGATCGTTTAAAAAATAAAATCTGCACAACACATTCGCGAGCCCAGCTTCCCAGCTTGAAAAATGAACTCGTTCATTCACGAATAGAATAACTGAATTTTGCGCACCATGACGTAAATAAATCTGAAGTAACCAACTACACCTCGCGCATAAGTGGAAGCGGACCTCAACCAACTTAAAGTGCAGACTTTGAAGTTGTTAACCTCAAGGATTCCGCTAACTAGACAGGCTTTTTGGGTAATGCCCATCTTCACCTTGGACTGTGGCGCCACCTAAGCTAGTAAGAAAAATTGTTCAACTAAATTTGATGGAAGTTAAGTCCGAAGTTTCTTTTCACGGGGGCGTTAGTTTTCATTCAATGGTCTATGTCTATGGTAAGCGCGTACAACACCGCGTTTCCATTTGGTGATAGTGAAACACGGAACCGAGTGTCTTACATTTTTATAATAGGACCCACTTTTAATAACAAAACTACCAAATCAACTGCGGTCATACGACTAAAATTGAAGTAGATATTGTTGAGCGTCTTCTATATTTAGTTCGTTTAATAAATTATAGAGGCCAGCTTCCCGTCTTCCAACCGCGAACCCTACTTGATCTTTTTTTCTTTTTTAACAATAAAATTGTAATTTCATCTGCTAAACGTTTGACGTCTTCTTGCCATGATTTCACAATTTTAAGTAAATTACCTGTGTAAATACCTCTGTAATAAATTGCGACAATTATGATGCGCCAGCTTCTTGCAAGATATTTATTGCAGAATAAATTTCAAGAATTCATGTGACAATGTAAACGCTACTGCAAGAAACTTCTGCAAGACTTCCACGAGTTTACTTGCAAATGGAAACGTGTAATGCAAGCGTTATACAATTTCTATGACTCCGCAGTATAACCTTCGCAATAATAAAGAAACTCACCTTTTGTATAAGTGCCAAAGTTCCACAATCCAAATTCACTTATCTTTCTTATCTTACTGTCACAAACACCAAAACAGAAAACAATCCATTACGAGCGAGCTGCACGACGCTTAAGCTTATCGCCCATTTGATTAGCCAAAAAACCACTTCTGTCGAACACATACCCCCAACCGCCCGGCCCCTACCTGCTTCGTCAATAAGTTAACGATTTTCGCAAAATCGATACGAATAAATCGAACGACGAACCGGCGAAGGTATATTCGGGGCTCGTCAGTCATCAAACCAACCAACAACAACATTATTTGCCTCAACGAGACATCCGTCTTAAAAAAAAAGGTTCTTATCACTTTATGGCCATAACCTAGAGCTGATTATTGCACTTGTTCACGTTTTCTCAGAAGTACCTATTCACGAGAGAGCGAGAGCGTAACCGCACATCACATCACACAACTGCGAAACAGTCTAGGAATGTTATCTAGATCGTTTGGTAATAATTAGTGAACCTCAATGCTTAGTTGTTTAGCCGCTTCCAATCCAACGACAGTTGTCTTTAAGAATTGTACGCGTCAACATGTCGGCAGCACCGCCCCGAGTTCGCAAATTAATGGAGGAGTTCTCCCTCAGCAACACCCAACTGGCAGAGGTGAGTCGGCGATTCTTGAACGAGGTGAATCGCGGTCTGTGTAAGCAAACTCATGACCAGGCCGATGTAAAATGCTTCGTAACATACGTCCAGGATCTGCCTACGGGCGAGGAAGTCGGCAAATACCTGGCGTTGGATTTGGGCGGAACAAATTTTCGTGTGCTGCTGGTCTCGCTAAAAGGACACCATGAAGCTGAATTGGAGTCGAAAATCTATGCCATTCCGAATGAAATCATGACCGGTCCCGGTGTACAGCTTTTTGATCATATTGCCGAATGTCTGGCCACTTTTATGAAAGAGCACAATTTGTTAGAGCAACACCTTCGCCTTGGTTTCACGTTTTCATTCCCGCTGAAGCAGCTTGGCCTGACCAAGGGTTTACTGGTACGCTGGACCAAGGGATTCAACTGTCCCGGAGTGGAGAACGAAGATGTCGTCAAACTACTAAAGGACGCGCTTAAACGTCGTAGCGACATCGATATATCAGTGATGGCCATTCTCAACGACACCACAGGTACACTCATGTCCTGTGCGCATAGAAATCCGAACTGCAAAGTCGGAGTTATCATCGGCACCGGCTGCAATGGGTGTTATCTAGAGCGTGTCGAAAATGTTGACCTGTATGACGGGCCACCGGGCAAATCCCACGTTATCATCAACACCGAATTCGGTGCATTTGGCGAAAGTGGAATGCTGGACTTTGTCCGATCCGAGTATGATCGGTTTGTGGACCGTGCGTCAGTGAACCCAGGCAAGCAGATCTACGAGAAAATGATCTCGGGCATGTACATGGGTGAAATTGTGCGATTGGCCCTACTGAAAGCTATCGACAAGAAGCTGCTCTTCACCAGCAATGGAAAGAAACCGCAGCGCCTTCAAATTGTGGGAAGTTTTGAGACCAGATTTGTATCGGATATCGAATCGGACGAAAATGGTGACTACACTATTTGCAGGAAAATTCTCGCCGGCCTGGGGGTGCCCAATGCCACCGATGAGGATTGCGCAGATGTTAGATATGTTTGTGAGTGCGTGTCGAAGCGGGCCGCACATCTTGTGGCATGTGGCCTTTCCACGCTTATCAATAAAATCGATGAGCCGCATGCAACTGTTGGAGTGGACGGCACAGTGTATAGACTGCACCCGAAATTCAGTGATTACCTGCAGGAAAAGTTGCGGCAGTTGGTAAAGCCTCACATTGAATTCGATTTGATGTTGTCCGAGGATGGATCGGGACGTGGGGCTGCGCTGGTCGCTGCTGTTGTTAGTGAATGATGGGGAAGTGTTTCCCGCACTTAGATTAGTTTATTGTTGTTAATAGTTTTCGAAAAATAAAAGAAAAAATTAAGAGAGTTCGTGTTTTCTGAGCTGTTCCGGTTGACGGCCGGCGGATTGATATAATTGCTATAGTTTTACTGATAAGGAATAATCCATCGGTTCAATATGATGCAACCGTAATAATCGGAATTTGTTCGTCGTCTACAAGTCCAAGTAGTGTTGTTGACGTATTTTTTTTGCCTGGGGTCACAGATGTGATGTATTACTTTGCATTGCATGTGTTGATCAGATGCAGAGATATGTACCTGTAAGCTGTACATTTGAATACGTATGTAGTATTATATGTAGTTAGCAAATGCGTACTAAAAACGTCAAATGAATGAAAACATAGAGAAAAGCTTGTAGTACCCTACTTGAGGTGAAAGTGTATTTTTTTGTAAAAACAAACACACTAACCACTACACCATGTTCACCTATTTACATGAGTTTCTTATGAAAACGTCAAGCCTATATCACACCTAAATAATATGAGCAGTAGGAAGGTAGGTAGAAATGAGGGTACACAGGGTACCCCATCGAAATCAGCGACCCATAGTAGTAAAGCCACAAGTTTGATAACTGCAACCAGCTCATTTTCCAACTATCGATAATCAAGAAAATATCATATTACTGTCGCTAAAAATTCAAAAACCCGTTGTGTCATGGGTGCCAATTGAATACTGACCCATAGCCATACTGATAGCTACGAATTTTGACCGTTTCAGTATGAATTCTATTGATATGAGGTTCTGTTTTCATTGCAAGTGGGCCAGCTTTAAGTGGCTTTCTCGGTTAAAGAGTCCTAGTGGAGAAATAACATTAACGGAACCATGTCTGTATAGCTCGTCAGTCTTGTCGTTCGCCTTAATTTTACTAACCCAAAGAAAAATGACATTGAAATGGTCATTAAATAAATAAATAAATAAATAGTCGGCGCAAGGGTTCCGCACCTTAGGGCTAGCTTTTCACAGCCATTCATTTTGTGTGATTTTTTATTCTTGGGACGAATGGAATAGAATTTTATGTCTAGTCCGAACGGCTATTAAGAAGCAGACGTCCATGAGTGGCGCAGTGAAAAAACCCGTAAGATGTAAGTTATTCTTTTTTCAGGGACCGAACTTGTAGCCCCTTGCTCATTAGTCTAGCACTCTCATCGAATCACTCGGAGCTAGTCACTTACCAGAGTAATATCTCGTTTGCACTGCTCAAAAAGTTTACGTTATTACTGCTCTCGGTAATCTGCAAAAAACGGCTTCCTTAGAAAGCCTAGGCTTGAGACTGTTTTAAATTTTGTGGAGAACCTAAGAATGGAGAAAATGAAAAGGAGGGCTTTACGTGTCCTCCGTCCGGCCTTGACGGTTTAATGACACGGCGACGGTGGTGACTTTATGACATGTATTACGCATGAACTACACTCTTTGCGAGAAAGCGAGGGCTATATGAGACCTCTTTTGTCGAAAGGCACTTATGCTTCCGCGATTATGGACAACCACAGCCACCACGTTACTTCCACTAAGGGGGCCTACCTCTGCCTGTGTATTGTGGTACCAGAGTATAGCTTCCTGTGGAGCTTCGCAACCGCTAAGGTCACTTTCAGATGAACTTCCTATAGCCCGAGAAATGGCAACCTCATGCATAAATGCCAAAGAAAGCACAACAAAAGACAACATATAAATGTCAATCTGCTCCTTTTAAAAACTTTTCAGAAAACCTATCAAAGCTGTCAGCAGTGTCCCTAGAAAAAATAACTCTACTGAAATCACGAGGGTTAACCCTCCAGTCAATGTCCATAGCAGGGACCCTGATAACGTATTCCCAATCGTCATAGGGTTCGCCGCATGCACACACTTCAGAACTAGACAGGCATTTCATTATGTAGAAATGCATTTAGAGAACCATGACCAGTCAGAAGGTAACTGATGTAGAATGAAATACCTTTCTCGTCTCTTCCTGCATCCAATGAGACATCCGTCTATTGATGGAGAGGATTATTTGCATCTAACACCGAACATCAAGCTACTGTTAAAGTCTTTCATCTTATTTGTGTCTAATTTATATATATACATTTTTAGATGCCGCGCCGACCGAGCATAGGCCTGAGTACCGAAACCTCTTTTTTTATGTGTTTCAAAAGAAGTGTTGGACTTTCAGATCACAGCCACCACACATTTGGTTGTGAAACATAAAATATTTGACTGACGAACAGCTCTGTGTATAATATTTTGATTCTAAGACACAGCATACTATACCAATTATATTTTTCTTTTACGTACTCCTTTGTAGCAGTTCTTTGTTTAAGCAATTTGCAAGTCGACACTTCAACCGCATGCTCTGTAGCCTGTGATGATAGATATCCTATGACTGTTTTCAAAGACCATTTTACTTTAGTCTAGACATCGATGCAAGTTTGAAATCATATATAGATCATGTGCGATCAGCTGTCTTAGTTAGTCGGTAATAATCTCTTCTAAAAATGTAGGAGTCTCAAAAACACCATTCATAGATGCCGTTTAAAGGCAATTCCCCGTCGAAAATCGAAATTCAATTTCAATTCTAACCCGCATTCATATAGATACACCACACTAACGAGCTTATTAGTATTTATGATTACCTGACAAGCTGATTAATTTTGTTTGTTTTTTCTATTTCATTGCAGAACCCAAAGAGCCGCTTAGTCTTGTCGATGAAATTCGTGAAGCAGCCGAAGCTGCTCAAAATGAAACCGGCTTTGTATATGAGCCCACATCTGGCCTTTACTACGATCAACGAACGGGCTACTATTATAATGCCGTGAGTTTGATAGCCTTAATTAATTTTTCAAACTCACCAATCTTTTATTTCATCAGGAATACGGGCTTTATTACGATGGCAACACTGGCTGCTACTATAAATACGACCAAGATAACAATAAGTTTGATTTTCATTCACAAGTCGAAGTGCAATCATCAGTCGCTGATAAGGTAACACAATCAAAAAATTGGCCCGCCCGTCATCAAATCTCTGCTGGCATTCTTTCTCTTTACGCGCCGTCACCAATGAAATTCTCTTTTATTTCTTTTTACAGGCATATGACATTGACAATTACGTAATTAGTAATCTCTTAGATAATTTCTCAAACCTAAACATTGACCAGATGCGCTCGAACGCATTAGGTAAGAACTGTGGCCAGAACATGCGATGAAAACGCGGATTTCTTTTTTGACGTTACAGGCGGCTGCAGATGACTATGACTTTGAAGAAAATGACTGCCGAAAGGAGACGACAAAGAGAAAGCCGAAGAAGAGAAAACGTCAACCAAAACCTGAAAGGGAGGAGGCTGGTGAAGCCGCCGCAGCAAAGTCTAAAGACCGCGAAGATGGCGAATTGAATTCCAGCGCTAGTGAAAGTGCTGATTCGATGGAGGAACTCAAAGAGAATGGCCACTACCAAGGTATGTTTGAAGGTCAGAAGAGAAATCCGCAGTTTATCATCGCTGGTGAAACATGTCTTATATTTTCCAATTAATTTCAGACATTGCAAGAAAGTACCCGCCATCGCTGAGGATGATTGTGCAAGAGACGAACTTGGATAAGCTTCAAGTGGGCACCCTGCGTCTGATAACGTTTAAAGGTGGAACTTTAGGCCGAGAGGGTAACCACGATGTGGTAATTCCAGATGTTAATGTCTCTAAGGTAAATATGGAGCAATGGCATGATCATATTAATAGTTTTACGTCGTTTCCTAGTTTCATTTGAAGTTCACCTATAATGAAGACAAAGAGGCGTATACCTGTGTCGACCTCGGCTCTAGGAACGGCACATTCTTGAATGGGAAACGAATGTCGGCCTCCCAACAGGAGAGTGATCCGCTCGACTTGGTTCACGGAAGTGTGCTTCAACTGTCACAAACGAAACTCCTGTGTCATGTTCATCCTGGCAACAGCACATGTGGCCAATGTGAACCCGGCTTGCTGATGGAAACGAAAGAGGAGACATCCAAGTCCGTATTACTCTCACACAAGCAGCAGCTGAAGAAGCTTCAACAGAGATATGGACTCGAGAATGAAAGTAGGTATGCATACCACTGTTTGTTCTATAAATTTTATCTTTCTCTTCATTTGCAGAGTTTCTTGAAAATCGAACCGCAACGGGTTACAATGATAGAGCCGCTACTCGGCGAGTGGAAGTCGGTAGTTCCACAGACAAGGAAAAGACTGAAATGGCCTCAGTGGATACGTAAGGCTTATTTATCTCTATTTTGAAAAGCAATAACGATTTCTTTTCCTTTTAGTGCGATATCCAGCGAAAACAAGGGCTTTAAGATGCTTGCGAAACTTGGTTGGAGCAAGGGTGAAACGTTGGGTAAATCCAACTCGAGCGGACTCCTTGAACCGGTGAGGATTATTAAAAATTATGAAATTTATTTTATGGCTTATATTGTTGTATTCCTTTTTTTTATTAGATTGCTGTGAATTCAAATGAAGGCACCAAAGGTCTGGGCTGTGAAGACACTATACCAACGGTGGTAGCATCCAAGAAGAGTAAGCAGAATATGGAAAAATGGCGTAAAGCCCAAGAAAGATACAACAAGGTAGCCCAGGTTAATGTGTTCAGTAGCAGCGACGATGAGGATTTGATTAGTTAATTTAATTTTATTCAATAAAAAATACATGGAGCAGTTCGTTGGAATTTGTTTATTTTTGTTGTACCTTCAACTGCATCACTTAAGATGATGTTGCAGCTCTTTTAAAATGTCTGGTGCTCGAAAAGTACTTTTAGGAACTTACTAAACTGCATTTAAATAGCACTCCCGTGGAGCTAGATAGATTATTATTTATTACTGTACGGCGTGCATAGGAAGCGACAGCAACAATAATTCTACGTACTATTGTCCATTTGGAATCAATTGGCCGCTCTCCAGTAGGTGCTGGATTGTGTGAAATGCAGAAAGCAGCGATTTGAAGATGGAACATGGAAGTCACATCAGAGACAAACAGGGAAAAATGCTTCAGCTTCCAGCATGAATGTGAGCGACTGGAAATCAAAAAGACGTTCCATCAGTTGTCAAACCTATCGTAGGAGAGCAGTTGGCAAACAGTTGGTGCAGAAAATCTGAACAGGCTACTTTAAAATCATCCACTAACTCGACTGCATCAACATAATGAACTCTTTAGCTACAGCGTTTCTAATCAGTCGTTTTAACTCGTTTAAAACAATTTTATATCAAAAAGGCGCCATCACCTCTACAATATTGGCCAAAAAACACATACCCGATGTTGTTTTTCTATATACATATTTCCATTTGAAGAAAGATGGTATCGGCGAAGTGGGCGCCGGCCGCCACCATTGTTGATGAATGATGATCATAAGGCGACCCGGAAACGAAACCTTTAAAATGTCCATTGTCGCGCCAGCAGTGTGTTCAGTTATTACATCTTCTGATAGAATATTTGGGCCACATTAAAAACCAATAGCTTTGGCATTCCAAACTGACCCAAAATTCCGTTCAACAATTTTTCTCCGCGCGGTAACGCAAATCTGTCAGAAGCTTCTGCCAAAATTGAACATTCAACTGTTGTGTTTTTCCCAGGATCACACAGCTGAACTAGTTTTACCGGGATCCCAAAGTTGCCCATCGCCATAAAGAGCTAGATACTCAGTACTGACGTTGAATGCTATCATAATGCCACTTTCAAGTTGATTCTGCAGTGTGAAATTTGGTCTATTTTTTATACCTGATACCTACGTGCCGATCAATAAAACATTCAGAGCTTTGGTTGTAAACCATCAGAGACGACTTTTGAACTTTTTGTAACTAACCACCTATATTGGCCGGTGGAATCAAATATCAATCAAAATATCTAAAATCGAAGAAATTGAATTCCTTATTTTGTTATATTGATTCATTCATTCATTTTCAATGGCCAGTTCAGTTGGATATACTAGCTCGAATTTAATCCCATTAAGAAAATGGTCAGAGTCGATGCTTGATGACGTAACCTTTGAGCCCCTTTAGCTAGTGTGAAATAAATCATATTAATGTCGATTTCCATTGCGTTTTTACCGTTTTGCTCAGATCCCAGTTTCCTGCCCCAATGGAACATGAAATGAGATTACTTTTTGTTGCGTTTGTGTTGGTGTGTGTTTTGACAGTCAGCTATTTTTTTATACCCTCCACAGGAAGGTATATTCACTTTGCCATTACATTTGTAACGCCAAGAAGGAGTCACCGGAGACCCCATAAAGTATATATATTCTGAATCAGGATCACATTCTGAATCGATTTAGCCATGTCCGTCTGTCCGTCTATCCGTCTGTCCGTCTGTTGAAAACACGATAGCGTCCAAACGAATCGATATAGGCGAATGAAATTTTGTTAGAGGACTTTTTTTTACCGTCGTTAGGTTGGTATTGAAAATGGGCTATATCGGTCAAGTAGTTCTGGTACCTCCCATACAAAACCACTATTAGACCCATGTGTCTATCTGTCTGTTGAAATCACGATAGCGTCCAAACGAATCGATCTAGGCGAATGAAATTTTGTGAGAGGACTTCTTTTTACCGTCGTCAGGTTGGTATTAAAAATGGGCTATGTCGGTCAAGTAGTTCTGGTACCTCCCATACAAAACCACTATTAGACCCATGTGTCTCTCTGTCTGTTGAAATCACGATAGCGTCCAAACGAATCGATATAGGCGAATGAAATTTTGTGAGAGGACTTCTTTTTACCGTCGTCAGGTTGGTATTGACAATTGTCTATGTCGGTCAAGTAGTTCTGGTACCTCCTATACCTACCAAACCAATATGGCATGGCGAACATTTTGCATGACTTTTATGCAGTGGAGGGTATCAAAGCATCGGCCAGGCCGATGATAACACTTTTACTTGTTTTATTGCAATTTGTGATTAGGTACAAATGTCACTTGTTTTGGGATTAGTGAAAGTAGGTAGGTATGTGTGAATCTCGCTCTCGAAACGAGATTCGCAAAAGTGATCTGAATCTTAAAAGAAGAGCTTTTTGTCCGCCCAATGGAAAACGAATTTGACAGACAGCTGATTTCTAGAGCGGAAAAACTGCTCTGAATCTGAAAGGAAGTGATTTTCCTTGCCCAATGGAAATCGACATAAGTCCTGTCAAACGTTTGTAATGGATCAGTTCAGTAATTCTGTTATGGACAAGTACATGTGCATCACAAATGTAGTAGCGCTTCGGCTTAAGCCAGATCACTCCCTTATACCTAATTCTATTACGGTTGTCCCTTAAAATGTCGATCCATTGTAAAGCATTATTATAAATGTCAAACTGTAATAAAAAGCAAAAATACAAGCCACATATATTATGCATTAAATGTTGATTTTTTTTTATTTGCACAATTAATTTGTATCACTACACAATTGATAATGTATTATTTTGTTTTTACTTTTTTTTTTAATTAAATTCAATACTATTTAAATATGAATAACAGAGTTTACTAAGTTGTTAATCTATCAGTCAATAAAACACTATTAATATATTATATTTATAAATTAATTACATTTTTGTAACAGTTTTGAATTAGAAAAAAAAAAAAGAATTATTATTAATAATAAAATTGTATCACCAATATTGTGTCGGATTTGCTAAGTTAATATGAAGAATATAATATTTTTAAAATCCAGTGATCATTTTTGTATTCATCTATGGAGCTGTTATTTAGTTTAACAATACAAATAGATTTACAGCAATAAATGGACACACATTTTTTTTAAAGACTCAGAGAAGAGAACATGTTAAGAAATATTATAAACTACGCGCTATACATTGATAAATATAAGAGTTGCCTACAAATTTCTAATTCTTAATACTTTAGATTCCACTTGGACATGAATAAAGTAAAAATTGCTCCACTCTGCGTTTTTGATTTTCTTCTTTTTTTCTACCAAGCGTGGTTAACAAAAAATCTAATAAAATGGATTTTGGTACATAAATTAATTATATAAAAAAATACATATAAACAAAAATATTTGTAAGTACTTAAATTCATTCGAATGGAGGGGTTCGTTATAGGATAAGCCTCTAGTTTAAATAAATATTCTAATTGTATGTCTAAAAATAAAATTAATGTAGAAAAATGTAAATAAATAATTTATATTTTACAAAATATCTTTAGTGGAATAGGAAATGATTCTCCTAATTCTCCAACTAATTTGTTAAGGAACGATAATTAAAGAAAAAAAAATACAAACATATTTAAGAGACTTCACTTGGCATATACAGTGTGGCTGGAAAATACTTAGTTTAAGTTTATTATTTTTGACATTCGCCAATTGACTTGATATCGATGAAGTATCCTGTCTGGCAAGAGTCCTTTTTCATTTCACACCATGAGAAGTAAGTACGATTGTTGGTGCCGCATAGTTTTCCTTCCTCGTAGCGTAGGTTCTGGAATTAAATTTAAAAATTTATGAATATCATTGCATACAGTAAGGTGTAGATGATGATGTAGAAATGATACCCTATATTTCCTGCTCAGGGAGTGGTCTATAATTAAAAGACTTAAGTCAGTCCTTCGCAAAAACGTAAACTAAATGTTTCTTAAGCTCCTTCTACTATTACACATGTTAAAAATGGTGTCAATTGTTGACATTCTGACGGCAATATAACGATAGATTTTGTCCTAAAGTTGTGTGCAGACAAAATTTGGCGTCATTTTGACGTCAATATGTCAAAAATAGAAGCGAGTTTAATAGTAGCTTTAAAATAATCAAGATATACAACTTACCGCTGGTCGGCGCTTACGCGGGCACTTAAATTTACACAACACACATCTGGGATGGTGTGTTAGCAAATCTGTCAAGCACGTCATTTTGGGTCCACAACTCACATTGCTACAGCTTGTTCGATCTTCTGTAAATAATAAAAAAAAACATCAGTAGGGGTAATTCAATTCAAAGTAGAGCTGAAAAGTATAAATCGAAAACTGCATTCATAACAAAAATTCAACGCAGAGTGACATGAGAAAAATGCATTCTCACCAAACCAACAACAGCGGATGGATGCAAAATTGTGCAGCGGGCCACAAACATAGCGAAGCCCAAAAACAAAACAAGAGGCAGCAAAAAACAAAAAAAAAAAAAACCCAAACACAGGAAACTTATTCGAGAACTTAAAAACCTCGGCTTTGGATATTCGCTCGCGTCATCTACCAAAAAACTAACCGCAGACGCGGACAATAATAAAAAAAACTGCATCAGAACCAGCAACAGCGCACCACATGCACGAAGATGACGACGAAAAAGTTGCCATTCCTGCTCCGGTCCTCCCCCTCTCTAATTTTATTGTTTTCGATTACTTTCATTAATAGCTGGACTTGAAGTTTGGGAGCACCAGCACCAGGACGGCGCGCGGACGGGAGCGGGACCTGGTACGAAGGATGTTTGCGTCGTCATCGTTCCATCCCATCACAGAGTTATTTATTTCGTCCTTTCGTCAATGCGGTGGTGGTGCAATGCAACGCCATTGCTGCGGCCAGCGGATGCATATTTAAGCCGCGATCTATAAAATTTGAACACACGTTGCACACGTTTTGGATGCCTCTTCCTAAAAAAAAAATGTTTATTACCCTTATGGTTGGTCGGATGAGCGTGTACACGGAGTCACTTGATGGTGTAGCTCTTGCAGTGAAGAATGCATTCGTTCGAGGATACCCTTGCTGATGGCTCTAATGGCAGTTAAGCTGGCCTTTGTAATAGTGCGCAGCGCATGCTGTTGCGCAAGATAAATTAAAATACCATCAAATGTTATATAGCGCGCAGCAAACACACACAATACACACAGACATCAACCTGCAGATATAGCCGTCTACACGTCATTGCACCTGCGTTAGGGGTTAAGTGTGCTGTTGGCATGTCTCGACAAATCTCAAGACCCAGACCACTGAAATTGGCAGGATGATGTTTTTGGTCTTAAAAAAAAACAACAACAACAAGGATTGGCGTGAGAAATTTAGCAGGTGCGGATGTTCTTCAAATGTTACAATTTGTGCGAGCAGGTGAAAGGTTAAAAATAAAAATAAAAGTGAAATGTACGCGCAAGGAAATATACCAAATTTTTGGATCACATGCCCTTGAAAAATTATACTAAAGTTGTGTGGAGAAAAAACAATGAAAATGGCTTTATTGCAGTTTTTATGGGCCTTAAAATGAGGGCAATTTTAGTCGACGTACAGTGACGGCAAAAACATTCCGGATTTTTTCTATAATATTTTCCTTATATTAGATATATTGCAAAGGTATTATATTTTAAAGGTAACTATAAAGGTTTCTAATGGAATTCTTCAAATTATTATTTGTATTAAGTTGAAGGATTTCTCCTTGATGTTAAGAAAAATATTACAAATATCTAGAAAAAATCCGGAATGTTTTTGCCGTCACTGTATATATTTGCATCATTGGTCGACATTCTTTGGGAATTCTTTTTTTTTTTTTTTTTAAATGAGGTTAAACAATTTTCAGCGAACAAGGGACACCGAGTGCATTAAGGCTAAAATGCAACGTATACACCCTGTTGTCGAACAAAGCACGTAGACATAAGCTCCATGATCCACGAAACTTGAAATGTTACCTGAATTTGCGTCTTAAGTTCCTGGCAAGGGACCGAAGGACTACCTACTTCTAAATTTTAAGCTACGAACAGCAGAAGACTAATAAAATAAAAAATAAATAAATAGTTGGCGCAACAGGAGTGTACACCCTAGGCCTAGCTTCTCAAAACCATTCGTTTGTATGAGTTTTATTTTTGGGACGAATGGAATGCGCCCACCGATAGCCAGAAGACTAACACAAATTACAAACCAATAAGACGCATGTTTTCAAATTTTTTCACAACAGTCTTGGAGGGAGCAGAAGGGATCTAAGAACTACAGTTTTTAAAAAATGTCTTGCCCATAGTTTTAATGAAGGTGTAGCAGTTTGCTTTGAATAGACTTGTTTGTGTTTTTCCGGGGCAATAGTCCAGCACGCTAACCACTGAGACACTGCGCCCGTCAGGGATATTCAGAAAACCAAAATTTGGCCTCTATTCCGATTGTCGATTACCGATCGATAAACTTTATATAAGCTTATATCGAGAGTCGATTATCGATTTTTTCGTACAAATTTTGGAATTATTAGCCAGGCCTAAAGTGTTTTCGGCACACTATATTTTCGATAACATAAAGGCATGCTCAAACAAACGCAAAAATGGGAAAGCAGGGAAACGGTGGTATATACCGCCATCGCCATAGAATTATTTCCCGCTTTCGCGCTCCGCGTTGGTTTGAGCAGACCTTTAAACTGCAACTTGATAAACCCAAGTAAACCTAAATCGCTTCAGAAAGCTGTCACTAGTGTAGTGTGTCTATCTTTTAATTGTCTTCAACGACTTCGTCGGAGAAACAGTCGCTAGAACAGCTGCTCTGAGTATAAGATTCATTCAGCTTTTCTTCAGATTCGGCATAAAAATGTAAACCCTTCGATTCGTCCCACATGCGACACATTCTCTCCTATACTACCCAATGGAGTAGTTTCCAACAACGTCAGTCTCAGTACCTATCAAATGAAAAGGAGAAAACTACAAGGGATAGCTAAAAAACTAGAATAAAATGAGTTGTTTCCCGGTATAGAAGCGCCTATCGACCGACACCGAGAAATAGATGACTTACTAGCAAAATCTAGCCCCGCCTGACCCGGTCCAAAAAAAGTAGACATAATACGGAACCCGCTGATATTCAAAGACATTGTGTAAAGATCATCTGGAGTCATATTATGACTTACTTCAGATACATCTTCGTCTTTTTGCACGGTTGTTATATATAGACAACTCCATCGGGTTTTCTCTTTGACTCATCACGTGAATGTAGATCTTTTGTAATAACCGTAATTTATACACGGTTTTATGTGGTTCAAGTTACACTCTAAAAAATGCGTGTAAAATTACTATGAAAGAGAAAGTGTATGTAATTTTTAATGTAAAAATAGGCAAGTTGCGTTCTTATACACACGCCAGTAGGTAAAAAAAATATTTAAACACATAATGTTAGATATTACAAACATTTGTTGCAAATATACACATTTTGTGTACCTTTCAACAACTATTGTTCAATAGTAATCTATTATTGTTTAAACATTACTCTCAAAATGTTTATAAATAAACAAATTTTGTTTAAATATAAACATCTTATGAAAGTTACACAGACAGTGTTTGAAGACCAACAACCAAAGCTTATATTTACACCCATCTGATAAAAGTTACACATTTTATGTGTGAAAATTTGCAATTCGATTGTGACGATTCATTTGCGAGTTCATACATGAACAGACCTTTGACTGAAGAAGTTGAACCTCTTGCGCTCCCAAGTTCCATCGCATCGTTTTGTGCGTGTACGGTTTCTGAAGTCTTTTTGGGATTTTTAATATAAATAATAAATATTATAAATATTTTTAATAAATATTTAAACATTTTTGGATTGTTTTATTTCGTTTAGACAGGTTCACTGCAGTGGAAGGTATCAAAGGATCGGCCAGGCCGATGATAACACTTTTACTTGTTTTGAATAGTCTTTCTGATCCATGTACAATTTTGTGTAATTGTACACATTAAATATTGAATCTCTATACCATTTTTAAGCTTTTTAAAGCAAAATTACGCAAAAAAAGTCTAATTTTAAGCGTCTTCATACACAATTTTATTGGATTTTACACATTATATGTCGAATTTTGCTACAAATTTGAACATAAAAGGTTTGAATTTACACATTTTATGTTGATTTATAAACATTTCTTTCTGAAATTCTGTTGGATTTTAAACATTAATTATGTAAATGTACATTTAATTTGAACATCTTAAGTGTAGAAATACGCATTTATAGTTAAAATCTATGTGTGAATTTACACAACAAAGATTTAAGATTTACTCACTAAATATTTAAAATTGATACGTGCGTAAAAATACTGCAATTATGGTAGGCAAGTAGATTCCTCGCTTAATGATAGTAAAATTACACGATTTTTTCTTAGAGTGTACGCTACGCATACATACGCATGTTGACCGTTGAGTAATATGAATTATACGAATGTATATCTGGAACAATTTATGTCCACTTTGCCTTGGGATTTTTTTATAGCTATGTGGGCAGGAGACGTGATGGAAATGACAACGATCAACTTAAAATCTAGAAGAAATTGGAATTTTTTTTAAGATTTGTGTATATGTTTACACAGTATGCACTAAAATTTGACTTTTTGCAACCATTTTATATGAAACGCATTACATGGGCATCGTCCCACCATTTGTCTAGATAAGAAACGTCAAAAAGAGTCGATGCCGTCAAGTCTAATGCTTGAATCATAATACCCAGTTAAATAATTCGAGTGTTGACATTTTGTCTGTAAAACATTCATCCATATTCGCTGGCATCCTAACTATTGTGGGTGAGAACCACGACAGAATCCTCCTCGGAAATCAACATCTCCAGTTCTAACTCCAACGCCTCCCTTGTTATCAACATCTCCTGTGGCACGTCTACATGAAAAGCGATCTCCGTGGTAACATGAGGACAAGAAACTGTGTGCCGGCCAAGCTGTCTCCAATCTGGCTGGGCATTTCAGAGTTGCTGGCACAATCTCAGGAGGCAAGTGCAAGTATTTCCTAAGGCCCCTCATTGGTCAAATGTCCCTTGACGAAACTGCAGAGTTTTGATCATATATAGATTGGGAATAGTTTCCAAATCAATGCTTTGGAGCATGAAAATCCTTTTTTGCAAACATCCTCTTTGAAGAGGTATTCATAGACAGCGATACGATGAGCCTTTGGCATAAAGATTTTAGCGTCTTCTGTAGAGCGGTCACCGGAAATAAATAATTCCATTAATAATAATTAACTACGGTCGAAGGTGTTTAAATGTAATTTTTAGAACATCCTCGATATCCAACTGTAGACTTGGATTACGAAACAACGCAACGCTTCCATTAATCTAATGGAATTCTGAGGCTGGAACCATTAACACTTCTCATATTTTTTTCTTAGATTTATCCTTCTATCAGCAGTTGCCATTGTATCTATACATAACTCAAAATATTTATCGCACTCATTAAAAATGCCAACTTCGAACAGATGTCTGGGTGGAAGCGGTTTTTCGACAATTCACATCTCCTTTGCCATCGCCTGAGGTTTATGTATTTTATTGCATTTTGTTGTCGTTTTTGCTGCTTCCTTGATACACCTCTCTGGTCTCAGGTGTGGTGTGGTTGTGGTGTTGTAGTACATACATATACAACAACGAAAGGTGGGCTTGAACCGAATTTTTCCCCTCATTTGCAGTAGAATCAGCTACCGGTGTTAAGAGAAGACGCGACGTCAGACCATAAAAATAAAATAAAAGATATCTGCAAGATACAAAAGACGGTCGGCCGGCCGGCGCGTGAAAGCCATCGAAAAAGGGCACCCAGCACCCTGTCCTCATGCAACCAACAGAGCTTCTACACCAAGATACGATGCACTCACTCCATCGTGTAGGTATAACGAAACGGGGTCGTCGTCGTTGGAATTGGAATCACACAATTATAATCCACAATGAGGTGTCGTCTCCTGTTCATTCGGATTAATATGTGTAATAAAGTTCCGGAAAAGAGCACACACGTGTTGCTTTGTGTGAGCAAAGTCGCCTACCGATAACAACTGAGGAGGAGACAGAGACACGCTTTTAAGTGGACTTTTGTACGTTCTGACAGTCTCGTTATCCAAACGTTCGACCTGAATGGTGATCACTGATAAGATTGTTGGCCTGATCAGTCTGCCATTGTTGCCATCTTACTAATTTTAATTATGGATTTGACAGCAATATGATTTCAGTGGGAAATTTATAATTTTGACAGTTGTGTCATTAGCACCCCCACCCAGTATAGGCCGTTCCAAATAATATGACGAGAGATTCCATTATAAACCAGTTTACAAGTGATTTGGGAGGGACCATATTTTTTAAGCTTTTTGCATAGTGTAGGTCCATATAGCTAGATACAAATACAAACCTTGGCCTAGCTTCGCAAAACTAAATTGCAGGGACCTAGAATTTCACAGTGGTAGCTTTCCAGGGCAGACAAATATGTTCCAAAATGCATCAGATGAGGTTTAACTGCAAGGTCATCAGTTTCGAAATTCAAACACGAAAATGTTGACAAAGTCGCAGGTTTCAATCGCATCCAAAATGTCATCGCAGCGTACTCAGCAAACCACGCAGAGATAATTTATTAAATGCATTCATTTGACTTTTGACATTTGCTGTGACATTTTCTCTAGAGAGAAGTAACCAACATATTTGTTTTTTTCTTGAATTATATATTTCTTGTAAATTTTTTTATTTTTCAGTGAAAAAATTTGGAGTAGTGAGCAAAAATGGCTTTAAACCATTCACTTAAAATTTGTTTAAATTCAATTTTTATTTTGACCACGTGAAATTAAAGATATATCTACGTCGCTTAAACTTTTTGCATTTGCTGTCATTAAAACGTCATCTATCCGTCTTTGTCATGCAATGTATAAAATACGATCCGAAACGTCAAACTTATGCAAAATAAATATATATAAAACATCGGTGCAAGGTGGGGTAAGATTATCTCTGTTAAAAGGAAGATAATTAAGATGTAGGTACGGGATCAATACGTGGTGTACGTCGGTTCAATCCACAGGTGTTTTCCGCTTCGCCATCTGTCGGTAATGTTTGACAAATAAGTTATTTCCTCGTAAGGAATTAAGACAATTAACTGTACTAACCACTTGAAACAATTTTTTTTATATTTAATGGTTATTAGAAAGAAGAGAATACATTTTTCTCACAATTAAAACTTTTAAATTAGTTCCAATAATTTTTACGCGACATGGCAACTCTATACCACCTGCAACATTGTATCCGCGTCCATATTTATGGAAACAAATTTTTCACACTAATTCCTTGCATTCTGCTCTGCCTGCCTACTGCTGCTTCTGAGCTGATGTCGAATTGCATGCGAACCATCGCTTTGTTTCCATTTTCGTGGCGGGCTTTCGGGTTTGTTCGGGCTTTCAGGAATGCGAAACACGATTCTTGAATTAAATTGAATTTATTCGAGATTCGGTCATGTTGGAGGGTTTTGGGTTTTCTTCGTTTCTTCAGATTCGTTAAATATTTCACAGTTAGACAACTGGGAAGTGGTCGCCTCTTGCCTGTACTAATGGTGCAGTGCTGTACTTCAGGTTGTGATTGCGTTCCCTGATAGGGCGATGATAATTTGTTCTCAGCTGGAAGAGAAATGGATGCCTGTTCGGCGATTGAGTGGATCATTTATTTTGAATATTCTGAACCGTTGCTGCATATAATGGTGGGTGAAGATGCAAAATATCGTAAGGAGGTATAGTTGGGTCGTGGGTTTATTGAAGAAATACTCGTAGATACTATTATATTAACCTACTTGGGGAGTTGTCGTTAGATATCTAGTCAGCAATTAAGGATATGCAACGAAATTTTATGAGAAATTGCAAATTTGAAAAATTAATAAATAAATATTTATAAGATGATTATATGATGAAGTTTTACGTTTAATTGAAAAATTTAAAAAATATCCTTTTCGAGCCTCTCACACTCAATTATTTAAGCTTAATAAATTACCTTTATATAAACATACAAGTTTGTTAGATATAAAAACACACATTATATCGAGACTACTCACCATCGCGATTTCTAGGAAAGCAATATGGCAATGAAAATGAACTACTGATGACTACAATGGAAAACCCTGAAGAAGATTTTCCCTAGAAAAAAACACCCAACTTCCCTGCAGAAACCAAACAGCTCTTTATATAGTTATAATACGCTCTATATCCTCTAAATGTTGAAAGAAGCGTCCTTCGATTGTAAGATATTGCTTCGAAGGTATCTAAGCCTGCCAGACTGAACCTCCTAGCATGCTTAGAAGATACCTACTGCAATGACAAGATTCCGACCTGTGTCCTGAGTTGTTTCCTATGGACCTTTTTTAAGAATTTTCTTAGATCTTCTACGATCAAATTAAGACCAAAGAGCCTTAGATTCTATATGTCCGGTATGGGCTGAACACATCCGGATTCCTTTATTATTGTGTTCATAATTATGCCCTATTTTGATCCACGGATGTGGTTTAGAAAGAAGAAAGGTTTCAGGCCCTTTCTTCTTTCTAATTCCTCACCTTTCCTCGCGAGCTCCGCAGCTTGCTCGTTTCCAACTATATCGCAAGTACCCTATATGGTACACAAGACAACATGCCCCATTCCATGGGCATTGTGCGACACCTCCGCATTATATCAAAATTGACGTTTGTAGATTCCCATGCCTTCGGTTATTTTTGAGACGCATCTATAGACTGCGATTTCAAAGATCTCTAACAAATTCCAACTTATTGGTGGGCAGCGTTGCGAGCGCCTTATCAAAACATGCATTAAAGTTGAAAGCTTTAAATTCGAAATAGTCCAATAATGGTGCCCAACGAGGGACTAAGTAATGATTTACAGACGACTCAGAAGATTAGATATCAACTGAATTAAGTTTGAAAATGGTAGGCACAAATAGTGACGACTACTAAGGGTGGCTATGGGTGTTAGTGTTATGGTCCCACTTAGTGTTAGTCCCACTTCTCGTGAATGCCTGACAAAACTTTCGAGAGTATAACTGGCCTGAGAAGACTTCCCACTTCGGCAGCAAATTGTAGGACCTTCGAAAGATAAAAGTCATACAAAACGAATGGCCTAAGATCGGTCCCTATATATCCTTTTTTTTAACCTACGAACAAGTCTCAGTCAACTGTCACACTCTCAGTTAATGTGAATCACAATTTTATAAACACGGCAGTCGCAAAATGAAAGCGCAAAAATAATTACCAACGACATTGCCTTACAAACTAACTCCAGGAAATTCAAAGCTTTATACGATACGCATACGATATACCTACATATACGCCCAAACCCAAACACATCCATTGTCTGGCGGTTAACGAAGAAATCGATTAATACGCAGCTAAGGCGCACAATATACCCTGAAATGCATTAATTGCCATCCCCATGTCATTTTTGCAAAGAGACCAAACAATTTCCACAACAAAACGAAAACAGTAGGAAAATGCAAAATGTCTGGAGCAGATGCACAAACATAGTTTTCTCGCGTCAAAAACAAAATATGCAAATGGCATTCAAAATCTAAGCGCGCGAGTGTGTGACTATATGTGAGTGGAATAATTTTACAACACCATGTGCTGATGCATGCGGCTGTCTCGATCTCGACCTAGCCCTGCAGTTCAGACAACTTGCTCTGCACTAATCCACCACGTCTGCGGGGCTAGACAGTCAAATGCTGCGCGATGGTGCACACGCGCGCTCTGCAGCAGCAAACGAACTCCCCATCCCCAGTTCCCAGTCTCCAGAGCCAGACACAACAATAAAACATTTTTCATGTGCATAACTTTGCTCAGGATAAGCAAATGCAAAAGAGAGGAAGAGGTCGTGGTGCAACAGCCAGCAGCAGCACACACATAAAAAAATTATAGCTCAACATAGACGCACCAACAACAACAAGCGCAGCAGATATGCGCATAGATACAACGAATATATCCGCCACCGAGATCGAAATGAGATTCAAGCCACTGAACGGTAGCTGAGACTGGGATACATTGTTATTCTTCCGTCTGTGGCGGGAAAAAAGACACAAAATTACTTAGGTCTACTCAGCTCCACACAGAACTCCCCCAGGAGGCCGAGAGGAACCCCAGAGACACGAAGCGAGCAAAGGAACGAACGAACATCGACAACGATAACAACGTCTGCGTCTGGTGTGATGACTCTGCGCGAGAAGGAGGCAGCCGCAGCGCAGCCCAGTCAAGTCAGCCACTGGGAAAGTGGCAAAAGAGTGGAAAAAAAATGTGGGCGCGCAATAATTCTGAATGAATAAATCGTCCGCCACGCAAATCGCTTTGCAACATAAACAAAGTTTGGTTCTTTTGTTTTCGTTGGGATTCCTCGCGCCTTTGTCTGTGTAGTGTGTGTCTGAGCAGACACCTTCATATCATAGCGTTAGCCGCGTCGTCGTCCAGGCTTCTGTGTTGCGTGGATGACACGACGATGACGACCATGATGATGGGTTGAATCTTTATCGTCGACGAATTACTGATGCTCTCGACGAACGACGACGACGACGTGTCCGCGGCAAAACGCGCTGAAGACAATACGATGACGCTGGTAATATGTATAGCAGGAGCAGCCACCAAGAGTCTCGGATCGGGCTCGCTAATGTTTTTGTTCGCCATTCCACGATCGTCGACATTATCGTCTTCGTTGTCATCGTCGGAGTCCGTAACAATTATTACTTAAAACGTCTGGCTGGGATGAGTTTTTGTATTCTGTTTTCTGTTGCGCATTGCAGACTAGAAGGACGATCCAGGGTAAATGTGGTGTGGATAGTACTGACTACCTAGTGATTATGTATGAGTAGTCTTTTATGGGTCATATCCGGGGTGTTAGATGACGGTGCTATTAGGAATGTAATATTTCTTAATGCATATGCTCTGTTGTATAGTTAGACGGGTGGCGTTTGCCATCTAGAGGATTTGATCCATGTCGTGTAGCCGGCGCATTTGTATAGAGAGACCCTTTTCACGGTGTTGACTGAATGACTGCCACAGCGCCACCTGAAATGTAGAGCTATACGATCGCGGAGCTGGAGCCATCTATAATCGGTAGGAAGAATATATTGCTACGAATTACTATTCAATGAAAGTCAGACCCTATAAAGGCAATCTTCGCAGTAGAGGTTACTGGCGCTCGCCACATTATGTTTAGGCTCCCTAACAATTTAGGGCTTTAGGGTACTGCAGATCGATTTACATCTCACTTTCTACGTCCAAATGATACATCGAATCCTTGCCTCCATGGATTGTGGCTATGCAGCTTATATGATTCAAAGATACTTCCTTCCCCTTAGTTCCGACTAAAGAATTTATTTCCGAAATGGACAAAAAATCTATATATTTGTCGATAAAAAAAACAATGGCAGATGACTTACGTGAACATAACGTTGAATGGCTGAAAATCCAAAAAAAGGCCATAACCGATCGTGTATATACATAGTATCCCTCAACCTATAAATAAGCCGCATGCAGCCTGCATAAGGTGCCGAAGACCAGTGGTATCGATGTCAAGAAGTCATCAGAGACGCCGGCCGGCCGCAATTGAAATGCTGGGTTTCAGTCGACCACCCCTACGAAGCAGTTAGTTTGATGAAGACAGCCGAGAAGCACATCTAGGAAAACAACTCGCCTACAAAGCGACGCTGGCTGAAGAGAACGACAAGGGCGGCTTGAAAGTTCCACGACCAAAAGAGGAGGGAAGAAAATCAAGACAAGAAGCCCGCGATCGATGAAATAGAGAGGTGATACTCCAGAAGCAATATTTTTTCTAAAGTTTTCCTAAAAGGTAAAAAGAACGTGTCGAAGCAAAAAGACCCGAATATAAACCTGTAGAGATGATCAAGGAAACCTTGTAGTAGTCGCAGTCTGTATTAATGGTATGGAAGACTGTTAAACAGAGTAGATGAACGAATTTGAGCAGTCAAAAGCAGAACGAACCATTCAATTTCGACGATGAAAGCCCAGTTAGGATAGCAATATCTAAACGGAAGACGAATTGATAGTCGAGGGCATTCACCAAATCATATCCAAGGCTTGGTTGGAAAAGGTATAAATAATATAAAAATAAAAAATAAATAGGCGGCGCAACAGGCGGTAGACACCCAAGGCCTAGCTTCTCGCAACCATTCGTTTTGTGTGAGTTTCTATTTTTGGAACGAATGGAAGGGACCTACAATTTTATGCCGAGTCCGAACGGCTGAGTTGAGAAGCTTTTTCAGGACAGTCATACTCTCGGATGTTTGTCACACGTTCGCGAGAGGTGGCGCAGTAGAAAAAACCTTAAGATGTAATTTGTGTTTTTCCGGGGATCGAACCTGGGATCCCTCTCACAGTAGTCCAGAACACTAACCACTGCGCTACTGCGTATAAATAATATGCCTGCTGAAAAAAACGTCAGCATCGCTTGCGCAATCAGTAGACCCTCTAAACTCCGCTAAGTATAGAGTTATCACGTCAGTCTCCTTAGTATTCCATATAAAATCCTGTTTGCCATACTGTGTGAACGCCTAAAACCATTATTGTCAACGTCATTATTGCGATTTTGGGCCCGTAGAAAGATATTTTGATAACCAGGAAGCAAAGCCGAGAAAGCACTTCAGCGATGAGGAACTTACAGTATCGAATTTACCACATCAGCGCCAAAGATCTACCACCTGATCCGAGAAAAGGGAGGAGAATAATAAAAGAATAATCCGAAGTATCGTCGCAATCTCCACAGACAGTGCGGTATCACTTAGGCCTAACATACTAAGCTGAGAGACAGCAGGAATGCCGCAGACTGACTTCTACTGACTGCGTGTATTTTGCCCACATCCTGGGAAGCCTTGCCATACACAATTGTGTTTGTCGTGAATGGAGGCCCTGACCGATGGACGCAGGAAGCCCCAGCGCAGATTATTAAGCAATCTCATCGGATATCTTATTTCCCGCAACCCCAGTTTGACCTGGGACACAGACAAGAGTCAAGGAGTTCAGTCTTATGCGACTGAGCTCAAAGAGTTCTTGCATTTCAAAACTATTTTGGAACGGTTAAAATATCCTAAAAATATTAGGATAGCATATTATCTTCGCTTGAAAAACAGAGACAAGCTTGCCTAACGAGTGGTAAAGTCCAGTTTTGTCGATTTCCATGAAGACACCAGCACCGGAGCCTTGACTAGGTTTGAATCCATCCGTGAAAATTCGACTACATTCCAAACCAGGCTCAGACTCTGGCTGAAGCCAATCCTGAACGCAAGGAAAGTTGACTCTAAATTTGCACAACAGCCGGTGTCATTGCATCAAACGGCGCGGGCGTATCCATGGAACGACATGGGTTGTAGGATAAGAGTGTCGCTCAACGTCATCGAAACTCCAGTATGCGGATGATACCCAAAACCGACCATAAGCTAGAAAAGGCCTCATATCAGCATAAAAAGGAGTCGAATATTTTATGTGGCTGTAAATTTTGTATCATGAAGCTTTAACCCACCTTTTTTGATTTTTAAGCTCAACTCAATACTTTAGCTCCCTTTCACATCTTATGCAATTGTGCATTAGCCAAATAGAAGGGCTCACGTTGGGCGCCATTTTTATTAGGAAAATTCTACACCTCATCACTATGCTTAAACCTCCGGCCGTTGATTGTATCCATTCGACTGATATTCCTAAAAGCCCATTTTCCTTGCAATTACCGCTAAATGCCCACACAACACACCCACTTCCTTATGACATTGCAGCGATATAATGGAGCCTGTATAGCTGTCCTATACAACATACTAAACAACAGGAACAATAAAGAACAAGAAATAAACACGATTTCCGCTTGAAAGATGCATCCGAAGCTATCAATTATTATCGAAGTTACACATATACAGTATACACATCCCCAGATTGCATCGATATACTCCAGCCTGCAATTAATACCATTCGTTCTATGTAATTAATCAAAGTGCGGGTCATAAATACCCGTACGCGCGATCTACAGTAGCACTTTAGTTTATTGCCATTCATAAACTGATATGCCATTACTGCCATCGTGCATTAATTCAGCATTAATAATCGCGAGCGAGCAAGGAGCCTATTCGCATAGTGCTGCAACTGCAACCGTAATCGCTGGCCAATGCAAATAGTCCAGCCAAACGTACTTATTACGAATGCAGAACTCGACACAAATCGATAAATCTTAATAGATACTACTCGGATGTTGTATATACTACGATACGACTACGCTACGTATGGCTAGGATCGTTAGCGCGCGAAACCCAAACCAAAGCAAAGCAGAGCCCAGAGCCAGCGCCCAGACAATCAGTGGCACTGTTGGGATGACCGTTGATCTGCGCTCTTCGGACCTCGGGGGCCAGGTCCGTCGCCCCTTGTAGTTGTTGATCATTACAAATGGAGTGAATGAATGAAATATATATAAATGGTAATTTTGGTGCAATTAATCCTCTGTCCAGTGGCGCGGCAATGCCAACCGATCATTACGATGTCCGATGAATTTGGAATTAGCAATGCCAGCGCAGCGCCAGGATGCCAATGTAATGATATGGAATTACCCAGCTGTGGGTTAGGGAGATCTATCGCCGATTCGTATAAATGAATGCAGATCAGTGTTGGCCTATTCAATTGGAATGAGGGATTAACATTTAAATTAGAGGTTAGTTGGGTTTTCGCGATTATTGCATATTAAAGTTAGGACTTGGGCTAATGTTGGCCACTTTTTGGAAAGAGGTAGTTGTAATTTTATTCATCGGAGGTGTACCATCAAAAGAATAGCTATTTGTAGCTTCTTGATGAATTAGTTGAGGGTCTACATACAATAAGTTCATGCGAAATTTTTTAGGTTATTTGCACCGTGGAACGGATTTTTTTAAACAATTTTCTAAGTCTGTCATTCTTTTAACACCGGCTATAAGGATTTGGGAAAAATATTCATACATAAAAATTCTGCCTGCATAAGTCCTCGCAAAACTCGGCAAGTCTCCCGGTTTGCCCGTTCCTTAGTTAGACTACTGACTTCAGTTTCGTATTCCAAGTTGATTAAGGCCATTTTCCTTATATGAGCGCTCTATTTTTTGGAAACAGGACCGCATATCATAGGAAGAATTTTTTTTTTCAAACGATCAGCAGTGCGTTTTGTCTCCACTACTTTTTATTACTTATATGGACAGGATATTGCAGGGCAGTCTTGGCGAAGAAGTTTCGAATTGGGAAACCTAAAAATAAGTCATTTGATTTTCGCTGATGTCTTGGTCATCCTTGAGTCCTCTGAGACTGAACTTCAACGCGCACTCGATCGGTTTGTAGCCGTTTGTGTTGAAGCTGAGTTGAAGGTAAACGTGAACAAATCTGAAGTAGGTAATAGTCATCTCCATGAACGCCTGTTCAATGCACTTTAGTGGAGTCCCATTGAAACAGCTGAAGAAGTTTAAGGTCTATTCACGAGTGATAGAAGAAGCAATTGGTAATTCTGTTATTAGGAGGACTGAACTTGGTATCAAAGCTAAGTTGTTAGTTTTCAATTTCTTCCAACCCTTATCTATGGTCATGAGAGTTGGGTGGTTTGCTTCGATGGTTTGATCATGTTAAAGGCATGTGTCTAACTAGGATCCAAAGACCTGCTATGAAATCCGTACCATCCCAGGCACGTGTCCTCTAGATAGACTCAGGATAAGATGGTTAGATCAAGTTCATATGCATGATCTCTCCTCTATCCGTATGGCGGGGATTGCCTTTGATAATTTAGAGTCGATGGCGAAGAATTGAGAGTTATGGTTATGGAGGGGTACCCCGACCACTGGCAAAGAAACACTCTTTTGCTGAAATGTTCGATTTTCATTTTAAAGTGGCTAAATTTCATTGATATAACCCTCGATTTGATTATTCAAGGCGTGGATGGGCTTGGGCTTGTTGGCATAAGCCCTCGGCTTTAAAAAATCTCAAAGAAAAAAAGCCCAACGGCATTAAATCGCCTGATTTGAATAACCAATTCTGATCACCAAAATGGAAAATTATACGACGAGGAAATGACTTATGTATTAATTGAATTGTTTCTCGGACTACATGGCACGAGGTATACCGT
This sequence comes from Cheilosia scutellata, assembly GCA_955612985.1. Classification (NCBI taxonomy): domain Eukaryota; kingdom Metazoa; phylum Arthropoda; class Insecta; order Diptera; family Syrphidae; genus Cheilosia; species Cheilosia scutellata. The sequence goes on from OY015314.1 coordinate 55,482,745, forward strand.
ACTGTTGTAACCACATATCATACACATCCATATTTTGAAATGTAGGTACAAAAGAAAGGATATCGTAATAGCGAGCACCACTTGCATGATTAGCCGCATTTTTAGAGAATAATGTTCCGATAATATGTACCTCCAGTTTAAAATCAGCACCAAAAACTGGCATGTTGTGGATGCATTTCCAATTGTTTCTCAACAACCGCTCGTATAGATTTTCTTATCCCCAAATGTGACAATTTCGAGGATTATTAATAAAGTCATCAAGAAGAAATTGGCTGTCATCGCAGAAGATTAAAATGGCGAACTGTAGCTGTCAAACCTTAATTATTTTTAAAATATTGCTCAATAATAAACGCATTGATTTTTCGAGTAGCGCTCCATTTTTAATAACCCTGAACTGTCAGGTGTCACGTTGTTTTTTTTTTAACTTTCTCGTATACGTAGTAAGAGAAAGATATTGTTTTCGTACAAAATTTCGAACTCGAGATTTTGATCAATTCTGATATTACGATGATAGGGGAACTCAAAAAAGTGGGTCTCGCAATTCTGTCCGTCCGTATGTCTGTCTGTCCCACCCCTGGGGAATCTAAACGCTTGGACGGATTTGCTTCAAACTTCGTATTTAGAGTTTGTGGGTTTCCCGCTAGGGACGATTTTTTTTATGCTAGCCCTAATATTAACGGTACCTCCCATATAAAAATTTTACGAAATATTACGAAATATGTCTAAATTTAGATTTTTTCGAAAACGGCTCTAACAATTTGAACCAAAATTGATAGTTGAGTTAATGTAAGCATGCTTAACATGACTGCATACCCAGTTTTTCGCTAAAAAGTCCAGCAACGGCAGTTTTGAAAATTGGCTTTTTCTCGAAAACGGTAAAAAACGATTTAAAAAAAAACTTATTTTTAAAGTACTATTGTCATTCTTAACTTGATAGCAAACTCAGTTTTTCCCTAAAAAGACTGCGTCCTTTGATATCCACCCAAATCCCTAATAATAGTACTTTAAAAAACTGCTCATATCTCAAAAACGCCATTTTCGATTATGATAAAAATGTTACTTTCAGGTAATGCTTAAATCCATAGTAATATCATTTGCTCAGTTTTGAGCTAAACAGTTGCAAAACAGTGTTTTTTGAACCATGAATGCGTCCTTCGATTTCCACCCAATCGCTAAAAATGGTACTTTAAAAAGTGCTCATATCTCGAAAACGCCATTTTCAATTTGAATGAAAATGTAACTGCTAGGTAATGTTTATATCCTGAATAATACGTCGTACTCAGTTTTGCGCTAAACAGTTTAATAATACTGTTTTTCGAATCCAAATTTGTAACATTTGTCAGCATAATTTTAACAAAAAACCGCTCTAAACATGATCACGTACTTAGTTTTTCTCAGAAAACTCGAATATAGCCGTTTTATGAATATTTCTCAAAAATGACTACCCAAATTCCGACAATTGAGACCACTTTTTTAAATAATCAAAAATGGGAATACGAAATTCATCGCCTACTTGCCTCCTTTAAGTGTCAGTTGTTCGGGGTGAAATTTGAAAGTAAGTAATAAAGTGTTGTAGTTAATACGTATGTTTATGTAGTATGTATTACTTTTTATATTTTAATTAACAAGGGTTGAGTTACTAAACCTGAGTACATCTTAAGTGGGTATGATTTTGAACGTAAAATTTGCTGAAATAACTCTGAGATTTTGCGAGATTCGCAATAAACGAGAAAGTTTCGTGCGACCCAGTCGTGCACATTTTTTTTTTGTCATTGGCAACACTACAACACGAATGACGTAAAATTTAAATTTTTCGTGAATTTTTGGACACCCATAAAGTTTTGTGGGCTCCACGGGATGTATTTTAAAAATAAAAACAAAAAAGCTGGTACTTCAGTCAAATTTCTGAAGAAATTTAAAGAATCCTAATGCCTCCTAAATTAAGCCAACCTACTTCTTAGAAATATTTCTTTGCCACTTTTGTTGTTTCTTCACAAGAGAGTATAAGTTAGTATAATGGGAAACAGAAAAACATTTTAGAAATGTTTTTTAAACAATGTTTTTGAAATATTTCTTTGGTGTGGACACACTCTTATGTGCAATAGGAACGCGGCCAATATTTTATAGAAGATGTCATGCTTGTCAGTTAACATTTCATTTAACCAACCCAAAACTTTTATGCTACTATTTTGTTACATATTTCTAAATAACTAATACCAATACGGATTAAATCGACTGACAGATTGATAGTTTATTTTCATTCAGTCAAAACCAATTCCAACTGTCAATGTCTATCTATTTTTTGCAAATTCATTGAATGTAAATGTCATAATAAATTATGCACACCCAGCAAATCGACTCTTCTAATAACAGTACATATTCGTGTAACGATGTTCTTTGTGACAGTCGGTCATTTCAATTGAAATATCTAACAACAAATCGTTCGCGTACATAGATTGATAGGAGTAAAACAACATAGGTTCAAGTAAAACCGTTGTTGCAACAAGATTTCTTAACTGACAAGTGCTTGGCTGACAGCGAGCGGTGGCGTTTAGTAATCTCATTTTTATTTTGCTTTATTTTTTTTCACTTCGTGTTCTCTCGAATAATTGCCCTATTTGTGTGTCCCACCTTTCTAGACACTGGGACTGGCGGAAGGCTTGCGCCAGAGTCTTATGTTTTTACCTTATAATTACGATTTAATTGCTGATCTATCGTGATTAATGTGTGTAAACTCACCTATGGAAGTTTAAAGCAATAATTTGCATTCTTTCGACGATTTTTTTTTCCACAATTTTATCTGTAAATCTAATTGTTCATTTTAATTATAAGTTGTGCGGGGTGCATACTGCACATAGCGAAATAGAATGCAAGGCTTTCCTGAAATGGGACCAACAAATTGCTATATTGTCTATGGAGCTCTCAATCAGAGTGACACAACATGCATTGCATAATGTCGTGTTGAGACTATAATTGATGAGAAATTAGTCAATGGATTTGTATATTTCAGATTTTATTTAATTTGCTTAAGGGAAATTACAAATAGTAATTAGACAACAAATCAACTTAACGCCACCTTAAATGACAAGAGAATTTTATAATTATGATTCATCAAATCAATTGACAGATCGTAGCATTTTTTGTTTTCACGATTTTCACCGCTATGACGTTGAGAACAATACTTGCAAAAGAAAGAGGAGGAAAAACTGATACACACAGTAACATCAACAATAACTTTGACAGCAGCAGAAGTTGAAACAGATTGAAAACATCGACAGCAAATTTATCAAGAGTGGAAAAACAATGTCCTGTCAGTTGGCTTTCTGTTACCAGATTAAAAAAATAATAATTTGAATTGCATAAAGCTAAGTACACACGATTGTCAGATCTGTCAATGCTCTGATAATGACTGGAATATGGATAATGGAACAAAATGTTGCACTTGCGACTATTTTAACTCTACGTGTTGGAAGACTGCGAGGACGAGGATGATGAATTGGACGAAGGAGTGGCTGGCTTGTTGTCAGCAGGAAGGATTCTACTACAAATTGCAAGCTGAGGAGCCGGAACTTTATCGCAATTTTTTTCGAATGGGCTGAACACAATTCGATGAAATTCTATCTTTGGTGACTCCACACATCAAGACACCAATATGCGCGAGCATTCAGGAAATCGAGACGGCTTCATTGGTAGCTTGACCCAACCTTTTTTCTGTATTTGTTGAGGTGGCTTTTGATTATGTGGATCGCGTCGGCGACCACTTACCACAGGGCTTCTTTGGGTAGTTTATACTCTGCACATCCAACAACCCCATTCGCTCTCTACTTTCTTCCTCCACGATATTTTTTTTTTTTTTGCTCGACTTTTCTAATTCTAAATTGGAATTTAAATTCCATTTTCTACTGTTGTTCATATCAATATCTTCTGAATTATTGTCCATCGTTTAAAAGACAACTTCGATTTCGCTCCTAAACCAATGGTTGGGTATTGCCTGACAATGAAGAAATTGTAAGCAATTGTCAGCTTCCATAAACAACGTCATCTGACAATTTCTAATGAGTCGGACAATGTCCTAATTGTCTGACAATGATACAAATTGTGTGTACTATACCGACTTGTTCAGTCAATGGTCAGCAACCTAACAATTTCAATGTCAGACGGAGAGCTCTCAATGGGCTGACAATGAGTTTTCTGACAATATTCTCAGACAAAATTTTCAGTTCAGACTGTTGTAAAACATTTGGGACACATTTTTCACTGACACATCTGACAATATTGTAAGATCTGACAATAATTAGTTTTAGCAACAGCTAGCGCAGGGCACAAATGGCAACACTGCCAGACTGCCATCATTAGTGAGACCGAAGTGCTGGCATTTAGAGTTCTACACACCATCTTCCCGTTGATTTCAAAGTCGCCTATGATAGCTTCTATAGAGCCGAGCTATACAGAGCCATGTCTAATTTTGGCATTCCTGCTATTTGTCTATCTTTCAAAAGTAGATTTGTTTCATTATCCCAGGATCCAAAGACGTGCTATGGAATCTGTACCAGGAGTACCAGGCAGGTCTCCTCTAGGTAGACCCGGGATGAGATGGTTAGATCTCGTCAATGGTTTCCTTCTATCCGTATGGGGGTTGCCTTAGATGATTTAGAGTTGATGGCGGAAAATCGGGAGTTATGGAGGGTCCACTTGAGCAACCTACACCCACGACCCACTTAATTGATAAGCGGTTTATTAATAATAATTAATGAACGTATCGGCCGAACATATCCCGCAGTTACTGCTGCATTTGCGAGTATAGAAATGGAAACAGCTAAAATGCGTTTAAAGAGAGCAAAACCAGCAAGGACTGTCAATCGGACAGAACATCGCAATAGACATTAATAGCATTTGTCTACCTCGGTTCTGCTATCATATCTGAAAACGTCATTTCATCAGAAGTCAAATAAAAGAACAACACTTGCCAATGTTGTTTTGTTTGAATTTAGCAGGTAACTTTGTCGTAAGGCGAGGTCCTCTCGAACAATAAAGGAGACTCTATGCTATAAGACTTTGTGGTTTAAGTGGCTGTTTTCTCGCCAGAAAAACACAATTAATGGGCCTCTTTTAGACCAAAAATAACGAGACCATGATACGATTGAAATAAAGAAAGGATATTCCTCTCAAAACCAGCCTGTGGTTTTCCCACTTCTACCTTACGGATCTGAAGCAGGGAACCTTTCAAAAGAAGATGCAGATATCCTTGATGATTTCGAGAGAATAAGTTTTCGTAAAATATTTGGTACCATTTACGTTGACGGTCTTTGGAGGAGATTCAAAAACTATATGAGCTGTACGGCGACATCAACTCAGTCGAAAACTTTGCAATCTAGTGCTCAACTGGAGACAGTTGGCTATAAGGACGAGTCTAACTGGACTTTTAAGTTGATTCCTTGCTTCACCCCAAACGTTGAAGACACCGAAAGAAGTACGTATAAGGTATCTGGTAACGTTGCTACAGCATTTCAGCATTCGAAAGTTGAAAAACGGGTTGGGTACGAAAACTCCAAAATTAAAATCCCAAAACTGAAATCCACACCTCAATCCAAAATCCCCAAAAACCAAAATACCCAAATAGATTTCGAGTGAGTTCACAATGCATTAGCAGTAAAATAGGTATGGAGGGCCTGCTGCCCCCCTGCAACCACCCTGCTTGAGGTCACTGTTGGATTTGGAGTATAGGCACAAGATTAGGTAGACGAAAATTTCTTTAAATATTTTGAATTAACATTTTGGGGATTTTTGATTTGGTGGATTTTGTGTTTGGTGATAATCAATTTGAGGATTTTTCAAAAAGTGGGGATTTTGGGGTTTGGGGATTTTGCACTTGTGTATTATGTAGGTATTCCTCCGAAAACATCACTGTAAAGGTTGGTAGATTTTCAAAAAAAAATAACGTTCTTCCTTTAAGCCCCCATTTAGAAAACTGATTTACATATCTAGATACATGCGTCTGCCGTATTTAGTTGAAAAATAAATTGACTGAATGTGTCCGATTACAATGCTCCACCACATTTCCTTGACATGAACAATTTGCGGTCTAAATACGAGTCTCCGATCATTTTCTATGATTGGCTATACAGGATATTCCTTTACATCTCAAATCTAATGCCATGACATGTGAGTGTGACCGCAAAATAGTGTTTTCATTATGTTGAACTACTTGTCTTAATGACATCGACATCGCGAGTCATTAAAATAGCACTCAGCTAGAAAATGTAATTTAATCCAAAGACAGACGAATATAGCCAACGCGACTGTCAAGTAATTTTATATCCATCATATCAATTAAATCCAATATTGCGGTTTAAATTCGCAGAAATAGACGCTAGAGAGAGAATATGGGTAGGGTAGGTATTATCCCGGTCTGTCTGCATAAAGATTCTGTTCCCTTGGATCAAAGAATTCAAATAGGTGGCCAGATACAAAACTGCAGTACTTTGTGGCGACCGCAATGAAACCTCATTACATCGCGGTTATACAATTCGCTAAGGTCTGTCTGTTTGGCTGTCTCGCCGTGTCTCATCTCGATTGCATAACACTGGTCTTACAAAGTAATTAACATCCATGTTCGCACGTTCTGACACGAGTTCTCTCAATTCAATTCGACTATACATAGTATAAGAAGTGAAGTGCAACGTTGCGAATGCGTAGCGTATAGGGTTTAGTCGTAGTCGTAGTCGGTTTTGCGAGCCCGATTACACAGTCATCAAGCTGTTGTGATGGCTTTCTTGAGGCCGACAGACATTGCTTCTAGGTCGTGCGCAATTACAAATTAAGTGAGTTTTACTCGCGAGCTTTGGTCTCTCTTTGAACATGATGATGGTATGGAGACGTGGAGTTCCATGGATAACATAACCAACCAAGTATCTGGACGAAATAGAGGGAACCATGTACAATCGTGATAGTGTAATTATTACGGAAATGTCATACACGTCGATGGGGCAATGCAAGTTTTGTTTTGACAGAGACTTTGCCTTGAAATTTGGAATCTCATGTCGACCGACCTGAGAACTGCGTCGAATGGGAAAGGTGTGATCTTTCGCAGATAGCCATTAAGTGGGACAAACGTATACCTAATGGGTTGTAGAATCTTGAAATCTATTGTTGCCGTGGAAATGTCAAGACTGAAGGTGTAATGGGAAGTAATCTAACAAACGTCAACAATCGGGAAGATATACGCGAGTGCAGAGGTGAAACTCAATCTATATGGGAATTGCGAAAGGTTTCCTCTTGCTTGTGCAATTCGTCGAAAGGCAAGAGCAGAACTTATAAAAGTCAAACGATGTGGAGAAGAAATACTTTTTGACGTTACGTCAATACGTTTTATGCGAAAGGAAGTATGTATGTATTGTATGTATAATTTAGTTGCCAGACACATAATGAAAGATAGATAACCACCGACAGCCGAACCAAACCAACCTTACTGATGAAGTGATGGTATTGCAAGCCTGTGCGTTGAAATAGACCTTTGAATAATAATAAGAAAATTGGAGCGGAGCTCAAAAGCAATCTGTGGAGTTGAGGACAACGGCTTTACTGATATGGAAGCCTTGAGATGTCTAATTTTAGTGTCATCTAAACAATGTCTCTCAACTATACTTACAAGAAAGTGTAATAGGCTTAACGGCTTCCAATCTATTTGATAAATAGGATGAGATGAGCTGTACAGCTTCGGACGAGAAGTTGTAAGACAGAAGAAGTTTCGGCTTCAAGTTTGTACCACAGTGTCAAATGCCTTGGAGAAATCAAGGAGAACTAGAAGGCTTACTTTGTTCCGGTCAAGTAGGTAGGTCAAGTAGTAGGATTTGTCAAAAATCCTCTATATGACATTTAAGGATGAATGACAAAAGGCTATAGGCCTTAACAACCCTGCTCATCTGTCTTTTTCAATTACTTTCGAAAGAAAAGATAAAATAGAAATTGGTCTACACTCATCGCACTTAAGGCACCAAACTTAAGGAACTCAAAGACATTATCCCTCGAAATGCAACTTTTGGGCGCCCCACAAGACAGGCTGCTAATGCTCATGACGATACAGTTCACTTGACAACCGCGAGGGCATCAACTTTCCAAAACGCCTTCTGTTACAGGACAAGCACACTTTAGTACTCGCTTCCTGGGGATATATTTCCAGAAGTATACAATTTCCAGCAATTTAAGTGCAGAACTAACATACATCTGCAAGCATCTCGGGCGCTGTTGAAGCGTTATAGGTTCGCCTTTCCCGAGAGAAGTATTTAAAAAAAAAAAAAAAAGTGACAAAGAACAGAAACAGGAACAGAAACTGAAACAGAACAGAAAGTCTTTTCGTTCAGTTGTAAATTCTGGTTCTGTTGACGTTGCTCGCTCAGCTACACAAAACTGAAACAGATCCCGAAAAAGATGGCTCCGTCTATTCTTTGCAAATAAAAAAACCTCCCTCCCGCTCAATTTTGCCAGATTTTTTTTTCAAAAAACTGTAAATTCCCAAAAAAAAAAAACTGTATTTTCAACCAAAAAACTGTAACCTTCAAAAACCAAAGGATTTTTTTGAAATTACGTTTTTTTTAGTTTTATTAAACAAAAATAACACAAAACAATTAATTTTAAATAAAATAACATGCTTAAATACGAAGCACTACGATTTAAAGCACATTTTAATTTATTCTTTCAAATATGAACTTTAAAAAAAAACTGTAATTTGTACCAGGAGGTCATTTTAAAAACTGTAAGCTTGTCTAAAAAACTGTAAGTCGTCAAACAGCCATGTTTCTGTCGCTAAATTGTGTTGCTGGAAAAAAAATGTTCTGTTCGTAATTCTGTTTCTGTTGCAAATGTATGGGATTCTGTTTCTGTTCCAGTTTCTGTTCTTTGTCACTTGATGCCTTTAGCATTTTTGGGTATGGGCAAAATTTTAGCTAATTTCCACTCTTCAGGAAATAGGCATATGAGTAATAGAAATACGGAAGAGCTACTGGAAGAATTAATTTCAGGAAATATGGCGCAAAACTTAACCGACAATATGCTTTCGATCACGTCTTCACCTATAAAACCAAAACTGAGATTTGAGACTCATATTCGATGAAAAAAGTGTCTGTATCTTCCAGTTGTTGTTAATGTTATTATTTCAAACAATAATTCATTGTTCAATCGCAATTGTACCGTCTGCCTGTGCCATTAAAAAGTTGGTTGTTAGGAACTTTGAGAAGACTTCGTCAACGACAAGAAAGAAGCCTGGAATACCTAAATCTGTGCGCACCCCCGAAAATTTCGAAGGTGTAAGAATTGTTATCAAGCAATAATGCTGCGGAACGTAATGAATAATTTCAGATCACGATTGGAAGAATGTGTACGCCTAAACAGACGTCATCTTTCCAGAGTTATTTTCAAAAAATAAAATCATTAATGATCATAAAAAGTTCTTTAACTAAATGATAAATCAAATGAAATCAAGATTTCAAAAAAAAAAAAAAATATTTTCTTCTTCTTTACAGACTTTTTAAAATCGCTGATTATTCTGCTACATGCTCCACCCTGTATATTAAGCATTGACAACTTACAGAGACGAGCAGTTGGACTATAATAGGAGATCCCATATTTATATCAAATCCACAAGCCCTGGAAAACAAAAACCTAGACGCTAATCTATATGCCTACTCTATAGGTACCTACTATATAAATGGCGGAGGTTTCGAGGAACTAAACGAAATTAATCCTCAAAATGAATTTATGAGCACACTACAAGACAGACAGACAATGTGTGACGGCCAGTGAATAGATCACTTTTCGAAAGCTATTCTAGCTAAGGACAGGAACATTTTGGAATGCGCTTTCCCCCTACCTAAAGCATATTGCAAGAAGACTCAATCGGGATCCCTATATACGTGCCTACGTTATATCCCCTTTTCGAAAATCCCTTATTGGACATAATCTCTCTTTTGTTTTCTCTTTTTCAAAAATCTCACAGGACGAAATCTCCCACCTACCTACACAAGAACTTATTAAATCCCTCGTCAAAATCTCCTGTTCGCACAATTTAGAGACACTACATGACACTTCCAGTCAGTCCTGGAGGGTAGTTTGCAGTTTTTAAAGTTCTTGTTGAATTGAAACTGGGGGAGGGTGTAATCTGTATCTTTTGGGATGCATTCTATTTTATCTAGAATAGACGAGTGACCAGTTACGGATACGAGTGGCTGCGTTTGCTGTCACTTGTTTGCAATAAATGTCTTAACAGTAACATGTGGAACAATATGTCCATAGCCCCTGTTGGAGTGGTCCTAAGCCCTCCACTGATGCAGACGCTCATGCCGTTCTTTGAACACGACTCAGGTGAGTGAAGTGCTTGTTCAGCTTTTTCAGGCGCAGTCCATCAGACGACAATGCCATATGTGAGTATAGGTCTAATAACGGATACATATAGCCAATATGTAATTCGAGGATGCTGCTTTTTTGCAGCAGTATAAATCCGTGGTGGCTTTCTGAACCAACTGAAAAATATTCGGTTTCCAGTTCAATTTGCTGTCTAGAATGAGCCCTAAATACTTGCCCGTGTTATAGAGAGCACCAACAGGGTGCTCTTTGTTTTTGGTGAACAAAGTTTGGAGTTTTGTACTTCCTTGTAAAGAGAACCAGTTCAGCTTTCTGGGGATTGACCTAAGCCTACATTTTTGGTCTATTTAGAGAGGGCATTCTGCAAAAGATCCCTAAGCTTGTTGAGGTGTAAGACAGCGATAGTAACGTCATCTGCATATGCAATTATCTTGCACCCTTCCAGGGTACTTAAAGACTCGGGTTCTTGCGTGCTCACAATTTTCAACGACAGATGAAAAGCTTAATGCCTTTTTTAGTATAGTACACAATTTAAAAAGGAAAGAAGTCGTATAAATATGTCTTAAATGTGTTATTCGATTAAAACAATTTTACAAATTGTACTAGAATTTCTCTGAACAACCTGGGTCACTGTGCACTACCATACCACAGAGGTAGGTGGCGCCAATTAAATAGGGTCTTCCATACGCCAAGCAAGCATTCAACCTCTAAAATTATGCAAACGTTATTATGTAATTAATCGGCAGTTATAGACTCCCTTACTGCAATTCTCCCCTCATTATCTCAGGTTGCTTCGACCAGTTTTCGTTTTCCCTCTCGAAAATACCTAATTAATCCAATGATCTCGCATTGCAGTACAATAAACAACTTAAAAGATTCGATGGCGCATTCTTAAGCACACGACCCCATTATCGGACCATACATTGTATAGACTGCAGCCCACATTGTTGTCAGCGTCATCGTCGGGCAATTGGATTGTAATAAAATATTGTATCTGCGCGCATTGTAATTCAATATAATTTGCGGATCAATCAGTGTAATTGTGGTTTCGTCTCCTTACGTGCATGAGTTGCACATCGCATTGGCGGCCGTATGACTTTGTTTCAATTAACAAGATTGATTTGTATACAAAGTCTAATCAAGACGACATGATTACACAGAACACTGGACACCGTTGCGGTGTGCGAATGCAGAGATCGCGTATGCGCAACTTAAGGCCTCCATTTACCGTACCACTGCTGCTGGGTGGATCGTTTTACTAAACCCAATGAACTCTGCACACAATAACAATCATAATAACATTCATAGCCAATTTGAGGCAACATAAATATATGGTATATGTAGCACTTACCACGACATGGTCCCGGGTAGGCCACCGCGATCGAACGTCCGATCTTGCAGACCATGCGATTGATGTCGCATGTGCTTTTGTACGTGTTTCCATCGACGCCGCATACCGCTCGTGCCGGGTCAATCTGTGCATTGTCGTCAATTGGGCACTCAATCGAGCACACAATGCAGTGCGGTATTGCATAATGATCCTCGACGCACTGCAGTCCATTCAGACAGTTGACCTTTTTGCAGGACGCTGAAAATAAACAAAAAGATATACAAAATGTGATGAGATGTATCTCGCACCGTATGTATATTGTTATTTTGGCTAACAATTGGAACATGTCACCATGTAGGGGTAGACGCAGGCAGACACAACACAAAGTGGCAACAAATCGCCTACTAATTGAAATCCGTCGACGAGGCGAAATCAGTGGAGCGTCAACGACTGGCTGATTGGATTTGCGCTATACACACACAAATACTCTAGTTGTAGCTTGTAGCTACTTACAAACGACAATAATAATTGCGGGGCTTACAAACTACAAAGGGGAGCAACACCACCGACTGTCTAGCGTGTCTGGTCGGTAGTGACCAATGAGAGTATAGTTTTTGTTGGACTCACGACACTCGTCTAGTGTGTCTAGCTCTAGAGTGTCTGGAGAGATAGATATACCACAAGACCACAACTGTGTGTCAATTTAACAATTATTACAGTAGAATGTTGCCAAATATAGAAAATGCAGACAAGAATTAGATTTATCGATTAAAATTGGAATAGGAGGCTTGTAAGATATACTACGGCCTCTGGGCCCTGGGGGTGTTTTCAACTCTAATTGTTGACCAAATGAAGGTGTGGCGACAGATTTTCAATTAAAATTCGCAATTAGTTGGTAGGAAAATGTCAACAAGTCTTTTGATTGCACATTTTGTTCGCTGTCACGCAAGCTATTGCTTTATACGTGAGGAACGCACGTTCACTTTGGATTTAACGAGAGAGGTGTTTCTAACAAGATTATGTTCGAAACTGTATAAGGCTGCGGAGATTTGTTTAGTAATTGGGTTAAACTTTCGAAATTTGAATAAATGGGCGGCCGCTGGGCAAAAACATCAAAGCCCCCTAGATTGTGCAAACAGTTACTATACGGTCGAATATAAGGACCATGCAATTTGTTTTCGAATGACAATGGTCTAAGAGTATAGTTGTAGCTGTAGGGGAGCTAATGACGTTTCGATTAAAACGCAAGGTGTGGAATTGTTAATAATAAATAAAAATATTTGGCACAGACAGTCCCTAGGGACATTTTTATCACATGAAAATATAAACAGAACCGTATAGATTTTTCATTTGAAGACTTCCAGGGATACTTTAAAGATTATGAGCGACTTAAGTAGAAGTTAAGTTGACTTGACAGGCAAAAGGTTATGTTAGGTATTCTTTGTTTGATCTCCATGCTAGTAGTCTTTGATGGAATTATTATCAGAGTTAAAGTAAACGAAGGGCGCAGTAGCGCAGTGGTTAGTGTGCTGGTTCGATCCCCGGAAAAACACAAATTACATCTTCAGATTATTTCTACTGCGGCACCTCTCGCAAACGTCTGACAAACATCCGAGAGTATGACGGTCCTGAAAAAGCTGCTCAATTCAGCCGTTCGGACTCGGCATAAAATTGTATCCATTCGTCTCAAAAATAGAAACTCAAACGAACGAATGGTTGCGAGAAGCTAGGCCTAGGGTGTCTACCTGCCTGTTGTCTATTTATTTTTAAGGTAAACGAAATCCATTTCTTCAGTACCCCTACTCTGCGGGGTGAATGAGGGCCAATTAAGCCGCTCCAGTTACAGTTCAACTACTTCCAGCTACGTACGATCATTGGTTAAGGTTGGTTTAGGTTCAAGGTCATCGTTTACTGAGTTGATCCTCTGAATTAGAAAAAAAAGACCAATGCTTCGCGGGCCGAAAAGTTGATGTTAGCTTTCCATGCCCAGGTCAACTCAAACGCCCAATGCGCAGTTTTTCTCTACAAAGACGATGCCGCTATATAGATCGTATAGTTCGCCGTTGAAGAAGAGAGGAAGTGAACCGAAGCCTCTCCACTTAGCCCGGTTCTTAACTAACTGCATCCAGTTACGCACTCCTAGTCGGTTGAGGTTGCCTTCGTCGTTGAATCTCCATCTCTAAAGTCCATCAACGCAAATGGGACCCAACATTTTACGAAGAATCTTTCTCTCGACCGAGGATATCTTCATCCGCTTTAGATAGAGTCCAAGGTGGTCCAAGCCTCAGCGCAATAAAGCAGGACTGGAATGATCAAGGTCTTATATAGAATCACCTTAGTTTAGGGATAGGGCTTTACTATTCAGTTGCCTTCTTAGCTCAGAGAAGCAGCGGTTGGCCAGAGTTATTCTTCGCTTAATGTATTTTGAGATGTTTGTTATCAGAATTTATAGCAGAGCCGAGGTAGACAAAGTCCCTTACTACCTCAAAATTATAGCATGTATATGTACTTGCAAGATAAGGGACTTAAGTCTGCCAATGGATGGTCGCTGGTATTCTATAGTCAAGGAGAGGGTCATGCAGTCATGCATGATCACAGATTGGCTTGCACTGTGATCAAATCGGATATGTAATTGATGTCGATTGTAAATACATCTACTTGAGCACCATTGTCCAATTTGAAAAATTCTTTGATTCCGGGCGTGTCAAAAAGTCCTAATTGTATGGTTCGTTCGCTTGGTCTTCCTTGACTTTATATATTGGTCTGCAGAAGTATTCATCCATATTCTCAGCATCCACTGTGAATCACAGTCTGTCATTCTATTATAAGTTTCCGGTTTCCTCCGATATCTCTACAGGTTTCTGGTATGTACGCGATTTATTGCGCCGACACGTTATATTTACTTTGTGATAAAACTTCTATAAATTCCTTATCTGAAAATGTGTCTGTTAAATTTTCTGATCACGTGCTTTTTTATTTTCACGCAGATAAGCTGATGATCATTCTGTCTCTTTCGCTCGCAGATTTCCCAAGCGGCTCTAATCTTCTTTCGCAGCACTGGTTTATAAGACTACACCTCTTGTTTATCTGCGTATGGCTTAGTTTTGGGATAATCTATCCCTACAGACCTGGATCCAAATATGTATACCAAAAGAGCTTATATAAGGATAACTGACTGCACTATCACTTATCACAAATCACCTTCCATACCACTACTCAGTGGCGCAAACATACCTCCTCTTTCATTAATAAAAATACGTAACAGTTACAATGTGACATTTCCAACGTCATCACGCAGCCACTCCTGGATTGCGGAAGTCGTTTAATGTCGCTTCAGAACTGAGCATTCTAATAAGAATTAGCACTCCACAACGTATATACGCTAGCTCATGCTCAACTCGCACTTTAATGAGTTTTTTATGTCTTCAACCACACCGCACCGTGTGTCGTCGTGTCACACGTTCAAATGGTATCCTTATTCCATCGATTTGAATGTAAATTTGCACATTTTGCTGGAAATTAATTTACTATGGCGCCTAAGTATCAATTGCTGTGGCGCCACCCATTACACAAATTACCTCTGCCACCATTCCCAGGTATGTTCCTGTCAAAATATTTTCATCAGCTTTATTATTGCGTTACGCGATCATGCACGCGCACGACAACTCCACAAGTCCGCCCGTTCTATCCAGCGCGCGTAATATAATTTTTATGAATTCACACATCGACATTCGGCCTGTCAAATTGAATCCGACATTCGATTCATTTAAGCAATCTTGACCTAGGATTAGCTGGTTCTCTGTAGACAGATGTCTTGAAATCAGAAAAAAAAAATTAAAACTCGTTTCTAATTTTACATCACCGCCAGCACACCGGCCGGTGAGTTTCGAATACAAGAAGCCAAACGGGGCAGATATCTCCTTCCTGCATCATTGAAATTATTAGTCGCCCGCTTACCGCAGGCCCCCTGATGGAATCTAACTGAATCTGAAAATAGAAAAGAAAACCTGATTCCAGGGAGTCGGACGGCGGCGCCACATTGGGGAGATCAAATCATTTTGCACAAAGCAACGCAAATATTAATAATATCTACTCCACCATAACCGGGTGGCGTGTGTTGTTGTGCGATTCATGCGACATGTTATACATTGGGGGGAACGACAACATTATTCCCATGTGCATATGAAACACACGCCGACACTCCTCGCTCGGTGTCAGTGGTTTCGTGAGAATTAATGGAAATTGCCGCCCGTTGACCTGTTTAACTTCGAACGCCCTCTGTTAGATGTCGCTCAATGTGGACGCGTGACTTGGGCATTCCAGGACCCGCAAGTCCTACGCAACAATGCGACATAATGCCACTGTGACTGTGACATGCCGACGTTGGGAGATTCCGTTTGCCTAAATATCTTTATGGGCCCCCTACATTGCACCTCCACGCATTCTGCCACCATCCATCCATTCCTTCGCATCCACCAGCAGCGCGCAGCTACAACAGTTGGAAGCATGTTGGCTCACATGTCGTGGTATTTATCATGCAAATCACATCTCATTTAAATGAGGAGCAGCGTGAACATTTTCATCCTGGCTATTAATTAGCCGAGAACAAGATCACAACAAGATCGGACCGATGTTGAACACATAACACACACACACACAGATCGCTTTCCTCTTGCGCGTTGGGAATGATGCTCGACGCGCTTTCGGACGTGTAATGTAAATTTGAAGATCGTTGGTTGCTTTCGTTTGTTTGTTTATTTGTGCGGTGTGCGTATCTGTCGGATTTCACGGATCGATCGTAGGAGGCGGTAACAACGTAATTGCGGGATTTGCAGCTCATTGCCAAAATGGGGAAATAATATCTGCCCATCTTCCGAGAAATAGTTTTAGGTATAGGAGAAAACTCGAAAGGGAAGGCTGAAAGACTCTAGGATAAGTTTAAGCCTTGCTCCGTTATTAGTGCCACGACTGGGCAAAGCCGTATGGGCCATAACAGGAGGTTAAGCCATTTTTACAACGAAATTAAATCTCAGGGATGACGATATACACGGTGTCCCAGTTAAGAGGTATAGTATCAAACGGGAGTGTGTATATGTGCCTACAGTTTCATATCTGTAAAAACCTACTGTAACTAAAGTACACGGATTTTTTATTCACCTGTATAGGCCTCTGTTCGGGTCCTGTTGCCTTGAAAAATTATTTTTATCTCTTGGTAAAATGTCGAAACATTGTTCCTAGAGTAGGACCTCTCTATTTTATCGGTCGCGGGTTTCTCGTTCTCTTTCTTTTACTTCAGCCAATATTATTCCTTCGTCTTTTGATCATAGAGCTCACGAGCTGCACTTGTCCTTCTGTGCAGCGCCGCATTATAGGCGAGATGTTTTGGCGTATTCAGTGTCTTGTCTTCATAAAATAAACAAACTGCAGAATTTAAAGTTCCGAGTGTGATCGTTGAGAACCCCTTGCATTGATGTGAACGACTTGTGGGTCCAGCAGGACTTTGCTATGTACGTACCGCACAACACTATACAAATTTGACAAAACAGAAACTTCTATGGCTGTTAAATTTCGAGATTTTGGGGACTTAAGTTGGCCACCAAGATTGTCTAATTTATTACGTTTTTTTTTTTGTAAGAGCATTGTTAAAGATCGTATCTATCTCAGACAAGCTTTAAGTTTTGGATCATGCAGCAACATTCGTGCCATTATGGCCACAGTATAGCCCGAAATGTTTCAAAAAGCCATCGAAAATTATATCGTAAGAATCAAAGTTCTACAAAGACTGCCCATTCGAGAACCGTAGTGAAGAATCCCGTGAACTGTAGATTTTTATTATTTGCTGTGATAATTTTTTTTAAATTTTAATCGAATGTATGTATTTAACCTACTTCAAGACCTAAGTAATTCAGGCTTCAATATAGTTGGATGCGCCGATGTTCATTAGACGCAAAGGATGTATAACAACACGTATGCAAAACGCCCTTAAGATAGTCCTAGACTGGTGTAGAAAAGAAAGCCTTTCTATCAACCCCAGAAAGGCTGCCATAGTTCTTTTCACCTATATCAAATGTCTGGGTTTTTCCTGGCCCATGCGTACCTGTCCCACGGGCGGACTAACACCCCTCCACATTTATATCAGAAAAGTGGCAATACGGTGCTCAGCAATTTTGACACAAACGAAAGAGTTAAATATTCGCAAACATCCAGAACTATTTAAACTACTTTCGTTACTTCTCGAACCTGACATGATCTGTGCGGTCACAGACCGTCTACCAAACACACTGCTGAACTGCTTTAATATCCTCGAAACACCAGGAACAAAACCAGTTTATGCTGGTTTCCCGGTCATCAGGGAATTGATAGAAATGAAAAAGCAAATTAACTAGCCAAAACTCGGAAACCCCTATAGGATCTGAACTTTTTTGTGCAATCTCCAAATCAGCTATAAATTCGACTATATAAAAAGCTGGGAACACAACAACTGCATTTCATAATCGAAGGACATCCCAGGTCTCAGACAGGCCAAAAAAGATATTCAACCTTTCAAAAGCGATGCCAAAATCATTGCCTAAACGCAGGCACGATATAGAAAATTTAATACGCTACCCAAGAGGTCACCACGGTTTGAGATGTAACCTTAATAAAATGTAGTCGACTCACTGGAGAGCCGACTATGACTTGAGGAAGACGAAACAGCTGGCAGAGCATAGCACATATGCAAATATTGTTTCAAATAAATAATAAGTAGATACCTACCAAAGATTTAAGGAAATCTTCTGCTGAATGCATCATCAGCTACATTAAGAATGTAATTCTGACACTTCAATTCTTTTAGGTTCTTTTAGGTCGACGTGCATCATATCGCTCTGGCGAGTCAGAAGTTTAATAAAAATAAAAAAAAGTACACAAATTAAAATGACATTTGTGATAAAGGAACCGCTTGATTAAGTTCTTCATGTTGCTGGTTTTTTATTGCGCTGAACTGGTCATGTGAACAATTTTCTCAGTTGACGTTTATGCTCGCGTTTATGTCCGCAATACCGACAAATCAAGTCAAGAATTTATCGACTTACTACTAAGTTGACGTCTATTTGTGTCAACATGTGTCTAGTCTGGAGAACTGAGGCCCCTATTGTGATTGTCGATCAGCGATCGTCACGACAATTGTCGATTGCGTCGATTGATTTTAACTATTCGTATACGCACAACATTCTTTTCACTTCCAAGAGAAGGCATCGACCAGACATTTGTAATTGACTAAAAGCGACTGTCAAATCGACAAATATCAATCGCAATCGACAATCACAATACATACTAAAATTTACCATCGACGTTCTGTTTTGACATTTCTATTGGGTTATCTGAGTATCGAAGAGCATGGGAGAGCGCAGTTTGACATTTCGATTGCCCTGAGCCTGAGTACAGCACCAGTCATCGCTCATCAGAACCGCTTGAGAAAAAAAATGCAATTGTCAAAAAGTGTCGAGGCGACAATTCAAGTTAGTTTGTGCGTAAAGGTAAATTTGAGTCCAGACAATTCAAGTCGAGTTACGATAACTAGATTCCTCGATGGTATATTGAAGATTTTACTTCACTTTGCTTTACTTAGAAAAATGTATATTAGAACGTTGCCTATTGTTCTCCTCCGTCGATTAATTATCAGATCAGTTAATATATTTTGCATTTATATTTATCATTTAAACATTGTCAAACAAAAATGGGTTAAAATTTATATTCTCGCCTGCGAAGTGACAGTTTTCCCATGACATTACTGATTGTTTCGAGGAAAATCTTTTTTAATTTTCTTTTTCTCCTCAACAATTTTAATTTCATAATACGAATACTTTCACGCCCATAGACCTCATCATCTCGGTGTTAATGTAAATCAGTCATCATCATCATCACAATTTCATCATCAACATCATTACCATCCTTAGCAACATCATCAACGCTGTCAGTGTGCATCGCACACTCACTTTTTGTTGTCGTTTAAGAAAAAAATGCCAACGCAATCAGGCAATTTGCCAATTGCAACCACTTTCGCAGGAAATGCGATTTTATGCTTAAATGGATGAAAGGATTTCCGTTTTTTTTTTTGCCAAGAATACAACAACAACAAAAGCAACAAATTGTAAAAACATCGCGCACAATTTATGACAAATTGGAGCGTGTGAAAAGTTTAATTGCTTTTTCAAGCTTTTTAGTACACATGTATAGGTGATTGAGATTTACTTTGAAGAGCTGTCGTCTCGTCACTTTAAAGCGTTTATTGTTGGCCTCTATGTGATGTTATTTCTAAGGTTACACCAGACGTGACCTGGTATAAGTAGGTTGTCACAATGCATCACCCCGTAGGCGTAAGTTGTTTCCACAAATAGGAATTCTATTGCTCAGTGGAGCGTGTCCGATAGCAGGTTATCCAATTTTAATGAGATGACAAAACGATTTCAAAGATCTTCTAGTGAAAGGCTATTTCTGGAATCAGCAGACTCATATGGAACCGCAATTCCCTTTTTAGACAGATTGACGCCTAATAAGGATGAGATTCTTCAAAGATGGCAAGACCGCAAGAATATTTTGTTTGTTGTCAAAATCGGTCTGCCTGTGGTCTCAACTAAAACGGTCTTCGTCAACTTCAGTCGAACACTGCTGATAGTTGTAGCGTAAATACTTAAGAAGCCAATCTTAAATAGACTTAGGCCCGTGGTAACAACAATTTACAAAAATCGACTTAAGCTCGGTCAAGTGCTTAAAGTTGTTAATCTGTCAAATGCAGCAAGTTCACGTCAGAAACCAAGAATTAAAAATTCAATTTGTTGTTAAAACCATATGCACGTACTTTTTACTAATGTTGTTTTTAGCAGGGAACTTTTTTCCCACTTTTCCAAATTTGACAGCTAACCAATTTGACTGAGAAAAGTAGGTACAGGAATAGACCTAATAATTGGTCAGATTGCATAAGCCGTCCTTTTATTTATTTATTTTTTAAACCTTCACCGAGCTCAAAACAATGTAACCACATCAACAAAACTAAAGGGTGATTTTTTAAGCGTTTGGTTTTTAAAATTGAAAAAAAGCAACCAACATTTTCAAAGTTGAGTGAAATTTTTATCAGAGTCGATAAATAGAATCTTGCCATTTACTTTTTGAATATTATTTCGTGTAAATGTTGACCGTGGCTACGCCTCAAGTGGTCCATCCGGAATGTCCAATTTTGGCATACCTTTTCCAAAATATCGACTGGTATTTCACCAATAACAGGAGTTATGTTGTCTTTAAAGTGGCTTATCCGTATAGACGAGTGACTTCACACATATCCCCACAAAAAACAGTCCAGCGGCGTCAAATCGCACGATCTAGGCCAATTCACAGCTCCAAAATGTGAGAAGAATTGCTCACCAAATTCGCCCTGCAATATGTCCATCGATTCGCGTGCTGTGTGGCATGTCGGGCCGTCCACCAAACCCAGTTCTTCCATTTTGGGCAAAAAAAAAAAGTCCGAAATCATCATAATTGACCGTAACGTTGTTGCCATCATCATCTTTGGAGAAACACGGCCCAATGATGCCACGAGCCCATAAACCACACCAAATGGAACTTTTTTGTGGATGCATTGGCAGTACTTGCAATGCTTCTGGTTGCTCAGCAGACCATATACGGCAATTTTGATTATTAACGTAGCCTGCTCAGTAGGAAGATTACGACGACCATTAAATTGCTCTATCTAAACACATTTTTTACTGAGCACGATTTTTGGTAATAAAATTCAATAATTTGCAAACGTTGTTTGAACGTAAGTATAACCATGGTGAAATGATAATGCTAACTGAGCATTTTTTACTTTGACACGTGTCAAAAATCTTGCGTGAACTGTCAAAAAAATCAGCCTGAAAAACCAAACAGCAAAAAAATCACCCTTTATAATTGGCGCACAGTAATTTGTCACTACAAGTTTATTGGATAAAATTTTGCGATTCTAGTCTTGACACCGTTTTAGCAGACTTCTACTATCTAGATCTAGACAGCTTTAGATTCTCTGAAGCGTCTGAACTCCATTTCGGCAAACTAGGGTAGAGCTTTTATTATGTTTATACTATAAAGGTTTACCTAGTTTAGGTCTAAAGGACTTCTGAAAAGATTTCAACATCAAGGTCAAATTATTTGTGGTCACTACAAACGGCATGTAGTTCTAATTAGGTTTTTAAAAACCTCCACACCTACCTATACCTTTTAAAGCCGGACAAAAGTTGCCAAAACGAGATTTCTTCGTTGTAAGGTGACTCGAAGAGATCGCAAATGGAAAACCAGAATACATAAGGTCACCAATGTCGAGCTGTCATTTCGCTTTGCTATGGTTATAGTCACATTATGCCACAAAATCGATGTCGAAGACGTGCTGCCCGTGCCATGAGACACGAGTCTTTTACTTAGACCCACGATGCGATAGGATGGTAAGATCATGTACAACATCTGCCCCATACTATTAAAATTCAGTATGGGGGAAGATTGAGAGCTATGGAGGGACGACTTCAACATTCTACATCCGAGAGCCTTGCAATGAATAGACGGGGCACCATAAAGAGGACAGTCTAGATCTAACCTGTGGAAACTGGAAAGTCATTTTAGTTCTTCAATACTTTTCTTCGAGACTTCGTCAACGGAGTCGAAGAAGGGTTTTCCTAGAGATTGCTGTCTGGTATATTGCTCTAGAAGGAGTGCTTAATAAATGCGAACCTACAGGCAAATCAATAAATCCTTGTAGGATGACATTTCATACATAAGTTCGTCGCACCTCCGATTTCCACAAACGAAGTGTAAAATTGCTGATTGGGGAAAATCGGATACGATTCGGAACGCAACTGCAAACTCGTGAAATTGAATAAAGGCAATTATGGGCTTACCCAAAAATTGAATCTATCTCTGGTGCTTGCAATATCAGAAATTTGAAACAAAATTTATGTACTTACTTTGACAATGTCCACGATATGCAACAACCAGAGCAGTATTATCCGTCCGGCAGGCACGTTTCTTCAGCTGACACTCGGTGTTGTAGGTTCGTCCATCGCTCCCGCATACCGGGTGAGTGTAACGATCCTCGTCTATCTGTTGCGCCCCAAAGACACGCGCGCGCGCACACACACGTCCATAGATGAGGAGAGCAATATAAATTCCAATCCATAGATAGATTAGCATCAACATCAGCGCAATGTTACCAGCGTTCGTTTGTCGAAGATTGGTCACAATCCAATTTAAGAACAGGATACAGGATGTACGTATATATGTTGGGATGCACATGCAAATTAGATAAAGGGAAAGCCTGTAAGTTAGATACGCGCGCGCCCGCAACACACACGGTCTAATCAAATGGATAAATGAGCTAGTTAGCATTTGAGGCATTACAACTGTGACCACGAGCGATGGGTAGACATAAATAACAAGGCTTCGCTATATGGAGTCACAGCCGTGCAGCAGCTCCAACGCCATTGCTACTAATCTAAGACTTACCGACAGCTCCTGATGCGGATACGGGAAACCGTTGCTAAAGAATCCATTGTGAATTTTATCATCGAATGTCCGATCATCAGCGTAATCCTGCCCAAGGTGTAGCGCCCTGTTTTTGTTCTTGTTGCCATTGCTGGCTGATGGATGCAGCAGCAGTGGCGTCGATTTTTGTTGCCTGTATCCCTGATGCAGTCGTCGCCGTTCGGCTATTTTCTTTTCATTATGGTCAGACGTTGCCATCGTCGCCGTTGCTGTCCCATTGTGGACGGAATTATGAGTTACTCCATTCTGATCGTTGATCTTGCGCTTCGGTTTGGCGTGCTTCTTGAAATGATGTCTACCATGTTGCTGTTGTTGCTGATGAGAATGATGGTTGTCTGCACTCGTTGTACTGCTGCTGCTGTGTTCTCTTAATGAATTGCTATCGGCCAAATCGTTATCGCTTTCCGTACTGGGCCGGACGACCAAATCATCGGCTGTTATAATCAGTTTGTCGCCTTTATTCCCGTCGGTGTTGGCATGACGGCGTCTGGTCATTGAGGATGTGTGATGTTGTTGCTCCTGTTCCCTTTGCTGCTGATGATGATGATGATGATGATGATGAAGTCGATGATGATGAGCGACTGAAAGGTTGACTTGATTTTTGGTGGGATTTGTTGATATGGGTATTCTTTGGTTTTTTCTTCGGCTATTCGATTGGGAGATGGGATCTCCTAGACTCGTCAGTACCATGGCTGATACTGCGGACGGATTGTTATGAATTTCACTACTTAAACTACGTACATCTCTAATGGTTATTGGACTATGAAAATTAACTAAAGATACATGCTCCTTGCTGCGACTGACATCGATGACATGCGGTGGCTTCAAGGAGCTATGATGTTGATGCTGATGCTTCCTTCGGTGGATCTTTTTGTGCTTTTTTCCCGACCCACATTGGGGGGCGCATATGCATTTTGGGCGGCCTTTACGTTTCACGCAACGTTTGTTGGGTCCGCAAACGACACCTTTGCAGCTTTCTGAAAGACAAACCAAATTGAAATTTATATTAAGAGGATTGTTGTGGTTAGACTTGGAGATTTAAGTGAACGAGTTAATGTTGTTCAGATTTTTGTCATAACCAGAAAGATAATTTCAAAGTATTCATCTGCCTTTTTATGTTATTGTTAATCAGCTGATAAGAGAAGAGAAAGCCCTTTGCCATCCACCTCAGCTGTGAGCAGACCCAAGCCACTCCCAACCGCTCAGGAGCAGGACATTACTGTGCCTAAACCCAGTCAGTTTGGGAGAAAGCCCAAAGCACGCATCGACGACAGGAGACGTACAGTAGGGACAACTAGGTAGGCGAATAGTTGGAAGTCTGGTCGAGATGAGGTAGAGCTTACAAGACCTTACTCGAGCGCCTATCCCAGTAGGGAAGAATGGAGAGACGGACTCGTACCTAGCATGCAAACCATAGCCGTATTTACAGCAGGTGCCTTCTCCGAATAGCTGGGTATATCAAAATCGATACGCTTCCCCGACCATAGTAGCGTCTTCCAAGAAAAGGTCTTGGTAGTGACAACAGCAACCCTGAGTCTGTGGTAAAAGCAATAGCACCTGGAGGTATTACGGTCTTTATCGACAGCTTAGCGGCAATAAAAGCCATAACTGCACCAGAAATAAAATCGGAGCTTGTGAAAGAACTCAATGCTCATGAAGGCATTCCAGGCAATGAAAAATAAGACAAATTAGCAAGACAAGGTTTCAGAACAAGTTGATCCCTCCGATGGTGAATATCCCGCCTTGCACACTTAAGTTTGAATAAGCGGGGAGAAAAGTCACAAGAGAGGCGAACGCTAGATGGGCCACCCTAAATACTTGTAATACCATAACAATGCTATGGCTGTCCTTCAATGAAACCAGAACCGAGAGTATAATACGGAAGGATAGGAAATCCCTGTCCACCCTCGTAGGTATCACAACGGGACACAATATTCTGTACTACATGAAGAAATTGCGCTTAAGGGAGGAGAATTTTGTAGAGGGTGCGGTGACGAAGTAGCTCATTTTCCGCTTTCTTGCGGAATAATTCATCGATTGTGTTGGCGCAGCGTGAATTTCGTCGCAGATTTCCCGGTAGCGAAGCCCAATTGGGCAAACACTACGACGCACGCCTAGAAGAATATGGGACAATATGCTACCAGATGCTACCAGGTCTGGCAAGCCTGGCTGTTGAGCCACAGCCGGAATTGTGATGGCTGCATTTCCGAGTCGCCTATAATCTCTCGTTGTGTTGATTTGCGCTGGCCGTCACTTCCTTTTGTGACGGAGTCTACCTCCTGCCTATTGCCTCTCACCGTCCATCCCCAAGAAGATAGACTGGTCACTGGTGCGTAGCGTAGCAGAAACGGATGATTGAATCAATACGCACTTTGCTCCTTGATACCGAAAGTCAGTGTGACATATTGTCTTCTAGAAAAAGACGAAGACGTATTAATCTAAAACGTTCCTTTATTTCCTTTAGTTAAAACGAGGGCAGTAAGTTGCTCTTAGATTTAATCAAACTACACATTTTACGCATCAGGGCAATATAAAATCCCTTCAAACCGTGAGATCCTTTTCAAACATGCCTCTTCGTATACAGCCGTTGCACATGATAGCAAAAAAGGCGCATTAACCAAAAACAATCGTATGACACTAAGTAAAAAAGTCACATAAGCAGAAAATGTTGGCAAATGGGCCTTTTTAACATAGTACATAAATAACAGATAAGCCTTTATTACTTAGCAATAGAGCTAAGCATGGTAGATGGGCTCATTTGCATTCCTGATTTTAAGACATTTGCAGTTGGAAATGTGCCTTTTAAGCTTCACGCACACAAATTAGATAGTACAGTGGCCGGCATAAGTATTTTGACAAAACTAAAGTTAATTCTGCTCATAATTTGAACTTACTTCATGTAAATTTTGGCACCAATGGAAAGGTCATTAAAATTCCGTTGGAATGATTCACAACTTTCCTTTGAATGGGATGATCTCAGAAAAATTTTGTATGAAAAGGAGGAAAAAGTGGCTAAAATAGTAATTTTTAGCAATTTTCAAAAAATCATAAAAAAATATTAGCGAAGAGATTTTTGAATTTTTTTTTTGCAGTCACTATTAGAATTGTTTGAAGAAACTTTTTGCATCAAAACATTTTTTTGGACCGAGGATAAAAGTAAAAAGAGTAGAAATTGACAAAAATTCTAAATTCTAAAATTTTTAAATGGGTACTTAATGGGTTAGGGAAAGTTTTGTATCATTCAAACGGAATTTAAATGACCTTTCCATTGGTGCCAAAATTTACATGAAGTAAGTTTCAAATTATGAGCAGAATTAACTTTAGTTTTGTCAAAATACTTATGCCCCCACTGTATTTAACGATTCCAATCCAAATATGTCACTAACTCAATTTTGAATTTTGGCGTTTGTGTCCTTTTTTTCTTAGGAAGGCAGAATATATGTTCCCCTTCCCATACATTTGAGTGTCGACAGATTGTCAGGAAAATCAAGGAATCATTGTGAATGTGTCGTAATCTTGTATTTTTTTGATTCCTGGAGGTAATGGTGTTCTCAGTATGCCCAGCATCTGATAAAATCTAACTTCAGAGGACGAAAAAAATTAAAACAAAAAAATGCACTTACCCAAACACGGAACACACTCCGTTCCGCCCAGCGCCATTGCGAAGAAATAATCCACATGCGAGAGATTCCTTTCGGTATACGAAAACTGTGGATTCGCGCCACAACATTGCGCTTTCGTGATATTCCTCGAGTATGGTGAGTCACAACTGCCATCGTTCCTGCGCTCCATCCAGCATGTTCCGGCTGTACAAATACGAAAAGAAACAAAAGGAAAAAAAATAAGAACTTCGATTAAAATCCAGGTCAGCATAATTAAAGTAATCAATTAGTTATACCGCGGGTAGGTGCAACAAAAACAAAACAATATACAACAAAAAAAAAATAACAAAACGCTCTCAAGTGACATAATTGCAGTGGCAAGTCGCACGCGACTTAAAGTGAAAGGCCTTGCTGCTGGAAGCTGGCTGGCTGGCTGGCTGGCTTGCTGCCTCTACAGTTGCACTTGGTTGATGGTGATTAGTGTATGGAACTCCATGTCTATGCCAACGACGACGCCGACGACGGTTGTCTATATCTATAGGCGCAGGTACTCCTAGGCAAAGGCATTCTCAAGACAAATTGTTTCATGGTAGGAAATGTGGACGACGTGTTGCGTCGGAAACCAATGCGAGTGCACACCCGATCACAACACACCGGCGATTTATGGGTTTTACGCTCCCATGAAAGACTGCAGTAGAATCGAAGACAAGGTCGCGCCAGTTAGCCATAATTGCATCGAACATGGATAAAGCGTCGGACAATGTAATAAATTATCAGCGCTACTGTGGCTGGCTCATTTTTTTGCGTTTATCGTTTCTCGGTGTCTGTCAAGTATTGTGCCGGTGTTATTGTGACATTTCAGTCTCGATGGTGAGTGATTAAAAATCTAGGTCCAAGTGTCTACAGATAAGTGATCTTTGACGGATTTTAAGCTTGCATTCGATTTGCAGGGAAGGTTTTTAATTAATGCTCAAGCCAGCTGTGTAGATTTGGATAGCTGGGATGATTCATTGCGGGTTGTAGAGAAGGGTCTCGGCTTAGTGGGACATATTTTGAAAGCAGCCAATTTGCATGCATGATGTGTGCTGAGTTGATGGTCAGAGATGATCCTCCGTCCTTTAAACAAAAGAATGGTTTATTGGCGCAAGCTACCTCATGTGGCAACTACAGTTCGTGTGCAGTTTTGCAATAGAGTCTATACCTACGAAACAGGGAATTGAAATGTAAAACCTTTTTTTTAGCAACATCAACTTTTGATGTCTGTCAGGTAGGTACTACAATGAACAATGTTTGTGGTAGGTAGTTATGGGGTTAGTGAGTGGGATGAACCATACTCATAACAGAACGAACTGTTAGTTTATGGTTTTCTACCTATTGCCTTGGAGAAAATAAGCTTTTTTCTATACACCTATACAGCTAAAATCGAAGCTTGTAAGTCGATGTCGCGATGAGCTACGGGTTCTTGGCGCGCAGCACAACGTAAGACTATGTTGGGTTCCCGGGCACAGAGGTGTGTCTGGAAATGAAAAAGTTATGGCAAAAAAGGAGTCCTCCCTTCACTAAACCAGGCCGAAACCACAGTAATGAGTCCCCCTGTGCCTGTAATCCAAGACAGACGATTGGGAACAACACTTTAATGACGACAAATGAAAGATGGAGCAAGCTCGATTCCTGTTGCATAACAAGGAAAATATGACCAATCTATAACAAACATAAAACTGAGAGAATCCTACAACTGAACCAGAAATCATTGTCCTCGATTGTGGGTATTATCACCGGACACAATATGCTGACATTTCATACCAAGAAAATGGGAATCAGTATAGATTACCTGCGCAAAGGATGCGGTGATGAGGATGTGTATGAGGACAGCCCACACTTTCTTTGCCACTGGTTCATCGCTCAGCCAATAGAAATAGAAAATAGAATCCTTGGTAGTTAAAAAGAATGCCATCGTGTATTCACGGATGGCTCTAAAGCCGGACAGGGGTCTGGTTCTGGAGTCTTCGTGGAACATTAGAATACACTACCGCTTAGGTAGATTTTCGCTATTCTTATGGCTATGCGCTATATTATGACAAACAGGTGGAGGGCTGAAAGCATACGCGTTTGCAGTGATAGCCAAGCTGCACTAAAAGCACTGCTTTCCTTCTGTCTTCATGTGTGGGCGTCCTTTCGGGCCACCAAGCTTTTGCCAAACACTTAAATGTATAGTAAGGTGTAAATGTATACCTATGTAAAGTAAGGTGTCTGTTTGGCAGTACAATGAACCAGTAGTTGTGTCTGATTGCCCCATCGGATAGTAACAACCTCCGACAAAGAAAACAAATCTAAGACACGTATATAGGCTTTCTCCTGCCTTGGCAATCCACTAACCTAACTTAAGCTAACCTTACAATCTCGTCTGAGTTGCGTGAAAATCTATTAACAGGTAAACTCCGACTACACCACACCATTTCTAAACTTTGACAAAATCTTTTTCGTCACCATCCCATCCAGATCAGTCTGGAATGAGTATCTATACATTTTGACAAGATGAATCAATTCACTTCACATATACTGACGGATCGAAAACCAACGACGAAATTGGTGCGGTTTTGACCGAAAGTCTTAATCTTAAGCTCTTTTTCCGTCTATCTTGGCTCAAGAAGAACGTGATATACTTACATTAAAGTTGTCTACATATTTTCGGACAGCCAAGTGCAGCTTTCAAATCGTTGGATTCGATCTCTGTAATTAGCCCTCGATTTCCGATCGTCTCTTACGGAGATGGTTAAACAGTTCAACATTCCCCTATTCCAATTGTAAGGCCGATGAACCGACAGAATAGGAACAACTCTACCCATCAAGACGAATAAAGGCACTTTGGGCATACAAATCGCTACACTTGTAAACACAAATTTAAAGCTGGATGATATCGAGAGTGAAAATCTTAAGCAATGCGCGCTTTATTTATATATAGGCTTTAGCGATTCCACCTAGCACTTGGTCACCACGCCATTGCCACGCCACTTGCTCACCACTTCAATTCGAGCCTTGCTTTATATGGGCAAGTGGCACTACATGTCTAGAGACAAAACAAATTTGGCCTAAGCTGGATTTAAAACGCCCTAAGAATTTATGCCCTTATTGCGTAAGACAACTTCAATCTTCAACTACAGTTGAGTTGTCTCTCCGTTGTAATTAAAAATTCGGTATTGTCATACGCAACCTTGATAGAAAAATTGACTGTCAAAACACAGCAAAGATGGCGGTAGTTGTCTATGAGTTGTTAGTTAGTTTGGTTGTATGAAAGTTGAGTTCAATTGAAGACAATAGGGGCACTAATTTCTCTCAACAGACTGCGTAACGCCGTGAGGCTAGGCCTTTTAGCAAACGATATTTGCAGAAGGTTTATGGGGGTTGGTGATGATATCTCCTTTTCCAAAAACCCTTTTCCAAAATCTCCTTTCCAAAATCTCCTCTGCTGAAATCCCTTACTCCGAAAGACCCTGAGAGAAAATCCACACGGGACAAAATCCCCCGATTTTTAGATTTGGTGTTGTTAATTCTGTCGCCGCGATGGGTTGGTGTTGGTGATGATATCTCCTTTTCCAATTTAGGGATTTAATAAGTATGTATGTAAATGGGAGATTTTGGCATAGGGGATTTTGTAAAAAGAGAAAAAAAAATAGATTATGTCCAATAAGGGATTTTGGAAAAGGGGATAACGTAGGGATCCCGTTTATAATATTCTCTCATAATTTGCAATCATTTCACTTGACATCGTCATTATTTGTGCCACTTAGTCATTGAAACTGCAAAATGCACAGTTTAAATAACCTCACAAGCAAGATGTCATTTCGGACAATTTGCCTGCATCATTCGAATGCATATAGATTCACTAAATAAATTCGTTCGTCAAATCGTTTGAAAAACAAATTAGTGGGGAAAAAAAAAAACATCAAAGCAGAGTCTTCTGTCAAAAATTCACCCAGCATTTTGTAATGAGGAATAAATCGCCATGAGCTCCCATCACAAAATATCATCTTGACAAGATATATATTTCTTGGCCCCTTTCCATGGTTTGCGTATGTGGATTGTGGCTGCCGTTGCCCGACAAGTCCATCTATTTCCCTAACCACAAATTTCATATTTTCTTTCTTTGCAAAAATAAGTTACATCCGATGCGACGTCGACGTCGACGAGAGTGTGAGAGAGATCTAAGTGAACCTTGAAGGAAGCTGCCAAAGGAGCACCAAGCTGAATGTGCATCAATATTGAACCTGTTGGCAATCAATGCCAAGGTTCCGCTTAAAAATAATCATCCGCGGATGCGGGTGTACTGCATGTGTGCATGTGTCTTAGAGGAGAGCGCGCGATTACGATCGCGCAAATCTCTCGAATTATTCACGCGAAATGCACTAGAGATAGAACAACTCGCAGCTCCACGGGTCGTTGATCGTTTAAGATCCTAAACATCTCATAGTTCGCCTGCTGTACGCCAGTGTCCGGCCCTAATGCACAACGCGGCCGGCGGCGCCTGATGCACTTTTATGTAGGTACTTACGATACGAACAAGATACAGATCGATCAGCGCGCCTGCTTCTGGCTATTTCGGGTCATTCGGAGAATGCTCCACCGTACATGGAGATCGTAAGTTTTCTCCACGCAGACGGGGGTGTTATTTTTCTATCGCTGAACGGATGCGACGAAAAGTACACCATTTCCGCCCCCGCGTGGTCAATCTTCACAGTAATTTCATAATTTATCGACGTTTAATGAGAGCTCGTCTTGTCTGACTTGATCAACATTATAAAAACGATGATTGGCTGGCGTTTAATTCGATTACAATGGCAAACGCGGGGGGGGGGGGGGGAAGCACTGACTAATTTTGGTACAATATAATTAAATTCCAATTGTCATCGTGACGAATGAAGTGTGGGCTCGATCAGACATTAGACGATGGTTTTGCTACAACTGTAATTAGGGAGTTTTGTTTATCTTTTGGTCTGGCCAATTCATTTATTTTTACTTTTGTTGGCGCGGTTTACTCATCGAAACACTGACAGAATTCACTCGCTGACATACACGCGGAGATGCTGTTACGTAAGGAGACGGGTATATGGGATGGATGATTAATGCTTTTGGCGATGGGCTCTATGGTGAAAATCAATTGTCAGCAACAATGTTGCAGCGACATTGGGACGATGTTTTATGATCAGCCAGACAATATAGCGTTGTAGTTGTGCTTACAAGTAACAAGTGTCAATTCAGTCTGACATTAGTCAGACCATCTTGTAAAATGTCACTTTGTCGGTCTAAAGTAAGTGGTCACATATTTTTTTCGTTCTTTGAATTTCAATTTGAAATTGGCAACGGAAATGTGTACTTTCAGTTGATATGCTGTACACGTTCGTGCAATGCTGTCAATCGTTGTTATTGGTCAGTAAAAATTGGCCGGCGTGTACATTTTGTTATAGGGATAATCGCAGTCAACTTTAAATGTTTGTTTGTCTATCAAATCAGATGACCATATGTCATTCAACATGTAATGGCAGTGGTGTCTCTTAACACTTTTAAGAGTTATAGTGGGAAACAGAATCTTGTTGCAATGTGTCTATTGATGTTTTATGACAATTCTTAATACCCTATATTTGGTCTAAGATGGTGGGAAAGCTCGCTTTTAAAGCGACATCATTGGCAGAACGCAGCGAGCTGTCACTAGTGCGTTAGCATTTGAAGTATATTCGATAGAAGCCTCAAAAATGAGTTTAGTGGTTAATAAGGGCAAAACAAAATACACCCTGTCAACAAGAAGGGACACACCACATCGACGAATCGGACTGAATGCCACGATAGACAGCGATAACTTTGAGGTGGTTAGGGACTTGTCTACCTCGGTTCCGCCATAAACGAAGAGTTAAACTTGCCAACCACTGGATGTTTCCCTATGAAGGCAACTAACTAGTAAGGCCTTGTCAAGAAACACTAAGGAGACTCTATATAAGACCCTCATCATCCCAGTCCTGCTCTGTGGCGCAGAAGAATGGACGTTAACAAAGGCGGATGAAGATCTTCTTGATCGTTTCGAACGCAAAATTCTTCGAGTAATTTTCGGTCCCGTGAGGAGGGAATTTAGCAGCGAACTTTACGAGCTATATCGACCTGGTCGGAAAAGTACGTATCAATCAACTAAGATAGCTTCGACATGTAGAATGGACACCGACGCTCTGGCCCGAAGAATCTTCGATTCCTACCCGAAGGGACAACGAAGTAGAGGAAGACCTCGGTCTTAGATGCCGCGCACTAGTGGAAGGGGACCTCAACCAACTTGGTGTGCGGAATTTGAGGCGGTTAGCCAAAGATCGGGCTAACTGGAGAGGCGTGCTGGTTGAGGCCCAGGTTCACCCAGGTCTGTAGCGCCATATAAGTATAGAGCGATACAATTCCCTGCAGAAATAGACCGAAGTATGAAAGCGGCTAAGTACAAAAGCCCAATCAAAGTATAGCTGTTAGATCGGAGTAGCCAAAAATAGATAGTAAAAAATATATCTAGCTATACCCATAAAAAGACGATCTGCAAAAGCTACCTAGTGGCTATGCCAAATCAAAATTACAGGAAGATAGGAAACAAAGACAGTTCAATATAACCAATTTTATTTGATATGCAATTTCGATATACAACATGGAGTAGACAAAACGTTGATGGTGTGAATCAGGATGCCTTATTGTGGCCAATATGTGTTAACAGATGTTGCCACAAGGAGATGTTCTCTCTATGAGAGCGTTCAAGAATCTGTTAAGTGTGACTGCTCTATATCTTCATGTTGCTGAGTTTTCTTTGGACTGAACTGGTCACATGAGCAGTTTTCTCAGTTGACGTTTATGCCCGTAATACCGACAAATCAAAGTCAAAAATTTCTCGACTTACTACTAAGTTGACATCTATTTGCCAACAAAAAAATGCTTGAAAAGCTCAGTTTTGACATTTCTCTTGGCTCATCAGAGACCATTTGAGAGCGCAATTTGACATTCGATTGCCCTGACGTAGAGCACCAGTCAGCATTCATTGAGAACGAAAATATAATTGTCAGAAAGTGACATACCGACAATTCAAGTTAGTTCTTGCGTTCAGGTAAATTTGAGTCCAGACAATTCAAGTCGACTTACGATGACTAGATTCTTGAATGGGGCCTATGTAATTTTATAGTGAATGGCTGTCGACTCTTTAATGAATGTCATCAACGCACCTGATCTCTACGCGCAGACATATGCTCGTGATGGCGCTATATTGTATGGCGGGGCGGCCGCCGGTTGTATCTCTAGGTCCCAGAGCAAAATGAATGCAGCTACTGCTAAACTCGGCTGTGGCCTTTATCGTGATACACCTGAGGGGAGCAGTAGTCAATAGAAACTTTCGCCAACTGAACCTAAGTAGGTACACAATGCTCTTATAAATCACTCTCTGAAGGTGTCACAAAAATTGCCACTTTTTCTTGTCATGCATACGCATCATCAAGATGCATTTAAACAAACTATATAGCCCTCCATGCGATATGAAAGACATCTACACCTGGAAGTGAACATGAAAGGAATGTGGGTAAAGATAAAACCCAGCACTTTCCACTTTGTATACGAAACGTAGATACTCATCATCACACATCATCTTAGATGTTAGAACAAAACCTCTGTATGTAGGTAGTACTTGATAAGTATTCAAGCGAAAATCTCCAAGTAAATAGCGGAAAATGATGCCAAATATTTACTCAGCAATTATATTGTGCATGGCTATGCCTGAGTAGGTATACAATCACACAAGTGGATGTTGTGCATTTGAATTGCATTTGCAATTGAAGGAAAGATGCATCTAACCGTTTAGGTGGCGTGGTATGTCAAATTTAATGCTTAGACTAAAACTGTTAACCAAATATTGGACGATAATTTATTCAGTTTTACAATTTAATTGCTAACCACACAGTGTTGCCCGAGATACCTAGTATACATAAAAATAGCCGACGGGGAAGGAATTTGTTTTCAAAATAAAGGTATAAATAAGTGTGTTTGAATATTGAACTGATAAGATATGTAGATGGTAAACATTTGGGCTTTAGTTGATACTCGTTAGGTACTAAATTAATTCACATTGACATATTAAAAAGTATACCTGCGGAAATGTTGCTGACTTTTGTTCGTGTATTTGTCTTCTAGTCGGAGAATTGTAAAGTCATAGCGTTTTACTCCATTTCTGTCTATTAAAGCTGTCGAATCTGTCAAGCCGTACAGGACTACACGAATCGTCAAACGTATTTTTCAAGTGGGCATCTTCTAAATGTGCTTCTTTCTATTTATCTACCCTTCGGTAGGGATGCCTGTTGTAAGAGAGGACTAAAATCGTCTCCCCGTATATGTACCGGGTTTTTACCGTAGGTATACAAAACAACAAGATTTAGAATCCTATGTGGCAGTCCAGTTTCATTCGAAAATCAACCCTCTTTGGTCTTTGGAGGTTGTCTCTATGGATTCTTTGGGGGAGATCCAACTATTGCGTTCATGTAGGTAACCCTTTCGAAAAAAAAGTTCAAGGGTAACAAGATCACCACCATCAAAATTTCAAACCAGCTCGTGCGTCTCTATGTGCTTAATGACCACTAAAGTGGCTGCTAAAAAAAACGAGACCCATCGAATAAATAATATAGCTGCAAGGATGATAATGACAAGCTTCGCACTAGGCTAAGCAATACAGAACGAAGAGCTTTGCAAAGAAATAAACCGACTTAAGGTTGAAAATCAGCCCTATCGAGGTACTATCCGTTCGAAAAAAAATACGAAACGAAAGTCAAATCTCTTCTTCGGAACTCAAATTATAGTAGGTATATAATATATAAACTCGTTCATTTGACATTTCCATAATTGCAAAATATTCTGCAGCAATTGATTGTCGGAGAACTTCGGAAGCAATTTGACGTAGCTGTCAAAAGTTAATGGCATAAAGCGGTATTGGGAAAAGGAATCAAAAAATAAAGGGAAACAACGAAAACATCGCCACAATATTAATATGACACCAGACTCCGAAAAATGGACACAATGATAAGATTATTCGTAAATGCAACGTGTTACATCAGAAATAAAGATCTCCATAGAAATTTCGGAATTTTCACGATTTAAGATGAAACTAAAAATTGCAGACTTAGAAATTGATTATTAGAACTTAATTCTGACATAGACAATAATAAATTATCAACAATTTGCGGAACTGGCAGTAGATAACTATCGCCGCGCCGGAAAGTTGCCTGTCAAGCGTTTACATCTTTTTTTGTTTAAATTAATCTTGGAAAATAACTTCTGAATAAGTCATAACTTAAGTTGCAGTAGGTACGAAACAAATTTGCACCGGTGGGAGGTGGTTTTATAGTGAGTAAAAAGCTCACCCTGCCTATACCATGAACACTCGTCGACAGTCCCCATTAGTGTCTTTTTTAAAAGATTGACAACTGTAACCTGCTGACTTTGCAAACTTCGAAAAGAAATACCTACGTATAGCTACGTATGTATGTACACATATTTAAAAAAAATGTTCCCAACTTTTTGTTTGAATTGAAATTTCACAAAATACTTTCTAAACAGCTTTGCCACATCGAAATGTCAAATTTGTCGTTAAAAGTCAACAGAAAAACTGGTACTGGGCACACCATCAGTAATTCTAGGCCTATCAAAAAAGTTTCAACTCCTGTCAGACTGTATAAAATAGGAATGCGAACGTACCCATAAAAAAAATAATATATTCTCCAAATTCCAGCAAAATGTGATTCATTTGTGCATTCTGCTTGCCACATCCATTTATAAACATTTAATAATTAAATCAATGAATAACTCAGCACCATCATATATCCGTACACAAGACTCACCTTCCACTTCGTACACCGTCATCCAGAGTGCAATAAAAAGTGTCAAATAAATTAACTTCAATTTCGCACTGACATACTCCAGGCTGAATGATTTACTCCAACCAACAGCCGCTGCCGCACCATACCGCCATCTATTGCCGTCCGATACGAACCGTTTCATCTCACTACTTAGACGACGATGAATTTTATTGCTATTTATACACCACATCCGCGATTCACGTGCGACCCGTCTCAAGAAATTCAACAAAATATCACGAAATACAATAACAGCACTTACAATAAACCCGACCGCGACGATTTGCGCAAAACTATCACTTTGCGTCGCCCTAAGATGCTCAAAACGTTCCACTTGCACCGAGTTCAGTTGCACGTGTAATCTTCTTTTGTACTTGTAGTTTGACTTAAGAAACGGAACCATATTCTTCCGGTTTCTGTTGACATGTTGGATGTGACACCGATTCGCAACATTGACACCGTCAAGCAGTAGCGTCTTCGTGTCAAATGGTTGTTGTTCCGATTCTGATGCATCATCGGTGGACAGCGTCAGCAGCTCCATGTCGATTATAGGACGCGTTCCTCTGTAGATCAATTTGGCGCATTATATCATGGAGTAGCCTTTCAGAATCTGAAATGGAAAAAAAACCAACTGTCACAAATTTGGCAATGATTTTGTCAATCACTTGAGAGGAGGTGCTGGAATTCTTTCTAAATATGCCACACAAGCACATAACTGACCTGACGCAATACTACCAAACCAATATACCTATCACGCGAACGAAACTAGAGATAGAGAAATCAAACATGGCGCTGACAAAATATGAGCCATGGCGTCAGTTGATGGCCGCCTGACAGTGGCACCATCGCAAATCGTCGCCACAGTTATCAAAATAAAGCAAACAAATCAAAGTAAAAATATGAGACACCCGCGCTAGTTTATGGAGTGCATCCAACCTGGAGCAACATGAGAGGTGGAGTGGAATCGAGGCGCCAAAATAAAGAACGTGTAATTTAAAATTTGCGTTCGGCGTTGCATTCGTCGCCGGCTGAAAAATCAGACTGGAATTTCGGTGAGAATTTTAATTGACAATAAAATCCCCGTATATTTATTAATATTTGAATTTTATTTCTTTTTGAGTGGGTTTCTATTTCTACTACCAACAGCTACAGCGAGAAATTGAACGGTAAGAGGAAACGTCAAAGTCAAACTATGTGCGTTTGCCGTTTACGTTTAATGACATTTCTCTCGTTTTTATATGCTAAAATGATCGTGCGACTTTGTTGCATTGCTGTAGTCTTCTTATTGGCACGATTAATAGTCACTTTAAAACGTTTTTGACAGATGAGTGAATTACTACTTTGACAGCGAATATTTTGCAATAAATTTTGTGACTGATGGTCACTTGACGCAAATCAGCTAAAGATGAATGGCTAAATTAGAATATTTGGAAATTTATGGTAAGTACCTAAGATGGAAGAATTTTATGGCGGTGAATGAGTAAATTTGTGGTTCCATTCAGCTAGCGAGCGAACCGTTTTCCGCTTGGCATCGATAAAAGTGGGAGTATGACAACAGTACGGTTTGTCTCCTTTTCATTACTCATAATGGCCTTGGCGAAAAACGTTTCGAATTTGGTTTGGGATAATTCATTTGGTCTTTGATGGTGACTGTCATGTTTGGCACACTCGATGAATCAGTGATAAAGGTATCTAACCTAGTCCTGAATAAATCTCAAGTGATGGTCGTCTCCAGACTCCAGAACGCCTGTTTAAGCACACTGCATGTTGTTAGGGAAGTTTGAGTATCTCGGGCTTTTAGTCAGAAGCTTCGATATAGAACTGTTTCGAATTGACAAGGGGCGAAAGAAAAAAGTTCGACAGTATGTGGACGCCATCTAAAGGGTGAAGTCCTCCCAGTTGAACCACGAGAAATGTTAACTACCATATTGCAAGCTAGTAAGCCACTCGAAAACGGTTTTGTCCTGAGGCAATGGCTATTATTCCCTCAACTATACATTTCAAGTTAGCGAACTTAA
Source organism: Cheilosia scutellata (assembly GCA_955612985.1). NCBI lineage: Eukaryota > Metazoa > Arthropoda > Insecta > Diptera > Syrphidae > Cheilosia > Cheilosia scutellata. The sequence continues at coordinate 55,521,497 of OY015314.1, forward strand.
CTCTCGAAATTATACTCTCTATTCGTGATTCTTTTCGAATTCGACTCGTTTCACTATTGGGCACGTTTTCCGCAAAAACCATTGTTTTCAAAATAGACTTGTGTAACCCGCTGCCGCAAAAAATTAACAGAAATCCCTACTCCGCAATGCATTGACCCTTGAATTGCGCTCTCGACAAACTATACAACAGAGCACGTGAAGTAAATAACCTTATCAAACCTACCCAAAGTTACTGACCTTTCCCAGATATACGGTTAGCGGTGATGTAAAAATTAAATTTCCCCAAAATATCTCACAAAAATAAAACAACAAATATTCGCATAGAGATACAGATACAGCTAGAGCTAACAGCATAATACCTACCACATAATAAGAATTGCTCTCGACTCTTATTGGTAATCATCTTCATTTGAGCAGACATAAGTTGGTTGAAAGTATCTCCGAACAGTAGATAATGTACTTGAGAGATGCAGAAACAGAACACATTTCACTTAAAAAAAAAAAACCTACCCCATGCGGCTGGAGTGGAGCAGGAGTGTGTGTACCTGTTGCACATCGAGGAGCAGTCAGGAGTGTCTTCTTGAATTTCGAGAGGGCTGCACAGCGAGCAGCACATTCCTCCTGGATGCTTTCAATAAAATGATTGTTTGTTGTCCTGCTGGATGTTCTTCTGAAAACACAATCTGTCAGACTTGGAGGGTCGAATCTGTAAAATGCTTTCGCCCCATGTACGTGACTCAAGATTGGTATTTTTTTTTCTGTTTTTCGTTCGACGTTTCTCCCCTGCAAGCTGCAAATATGAAGTCGTCGTTGTCGGTCGTCGCGGCATTCATGTTCTTCACTTATAATTACCACTTTGATAGCATTTCACTTATTATTTCATTTCATTTCGTTTTGTTTTTGTGTTTGTTGTTTTCATTCGAAAATTAATTCGTCTACTTCAATATTTATCGCATGTTGAAAATTGAAATACATTCCATAAATGTTTCGTGTCTATATTTAGCGGGAAGACAGAATCGCGGCTCGAGGGATATTTGTGCAGTGATATCGCTGTCTGGTGGGGGGTTTTCGAAGGTCGATGGCGTCTAAGGAATTCATAAGTGGATGTGCGTTCGAAAATTGTTAGAAGCTATTTTAAATCGAACAAGTGGATTTATGTTTGAGTTTTTAAATGGTGTGGAATATGATCCCAGGTGGCAAATTGGCGCCCAACGACAGGCCTTTCTGTCCGTCAGGTTTTACATATACAAATAAGTGTCTAGCAAAGTTTAAAAAATAGCTAAAATTAACCTGGAAATCAATGACATCGATACAAATATAAATTGTCCACTTTTATTGATTCTGAAAAAAATGTCCGTACATACGCCGCATCGTTTCTAGGTTTGGAAATAGGAAACAGGTCACTAAAACGGGTTTTACATTTGGTTGCTGATTGGATTGCTAGACAGAATGTGGCTTTCTAAAAAGCGCAGGAGTTCGTATCGTAGCTTTAGAATGATGGGAATAAAAGTCAGGTTGGTCTATGTAAGAAATTCATTTCAATGCGCTATTAATTTACATATAAGAATCGGCTAATAGTACGTTTACACCGCACCTAAATTCATCATTTCGACTAAATGCAGCATTTCAGGCCAAATGTTCAGCATTTCGCCATACATTTTCCAGCATTTCGAAATGTTGAATTTCATCGCTGCGGTGTAAATGTACTATAACAAAAGCAATTACAAAACATCGTATCCAGAATACGTTTTTTTGCCAATTTCGGAAAAATTGATCAATAGATTAGTATTTTATTCAGTAGTGTTTTTAATCGCCAGTGACAGGTACCTAAGTCAGATTGAGCTTCCCAAAACAAGCTTTTATTGTAAAGTAGTACTATGACCATTTGACCATTCTTTACCTATGAAATAAATGCTCAACATGCTATTTCGGATGCATCTATAGACAATCTATATTTCTGTGAGAAGATTGTAAGATTGGCGGTTCTATTATAACTTCAGCTCCAATGGCTGTTCTAGTTTAGCGAAATTTGGAACAAATCTACGATCAAAGGGCACTGTAGTGCCCCAGCCAAGTTCTCTAGTAAAGGCATTTACCCTTTTTACAGGAACAAACTCAGGCTGTTTTCGAGCCCCCTCTAACTTCGGAATCAATTGAGCCAGAAGCTTCAAACTTAAAACATTTAAAAGGGCCACCTCACCAAATCATTCATCTCTATAGCATTAGTATTTCTCAACATATAGGACTTCAAAATTCGCAAAAACCGTAACTGACTGACTCACTCTCTCACTTAGATGATGATCATCAAAATTATAAAGCACTTTCGGCTATCCTAGAATCGTGAAATTTGGCAAAATGCTAGATCCATACACTGCATACACTGGGAAAAGTCCAAAACTTGAGATTTTCCATTCAGGGGGCGTGATATACGTCCACTTTTGAAAATGGGTATTATTTTTTTGGGCCACCTTCTTATTGCCGTAGAATGTTGAAATTTGGTAGAGTGGTGGTAGATGTTAAAAAAAATTGGTGGGTTTACTTGGCAAGTTTTTCATTTATAACTTCATTATATTATACAATATATTAGAATTTGAAAACTTGACCAGTGAAACTACCAATTTTTTTTAACATTTAACCTTCTTAAACTAATAACTTGGCGTACATTTAGATCTCATTACTTTTCATGGCTGACTATATTTACGCGTCTAATTTGTAAGATTTGTAAGATAACTTGGCTCTTTTTTTACATTTATGCTTTTGGTGTGATAATAATTACAAAATGAGATAAAACGTCTTTCTTCGTCAGTATTTTCGGGGATTAAACATTTTTGTATAACAGAAAATGTTGCAGATTCCAGAATGATGCCTTTATCATAGATCTGATGGCCTAAATACGTCACGGTTGTTTGTAAAAACTGACTTCTGGTTAGGTTGAGCTTTAAGTTGTATTTATATCTATTCGCAACTCAGATTAGATTTCTCTTATAGTGACTCAGAGAATGCCCAAATTCCTACAATTTGTCTACATAGAGAAAACAAGCTCTAGGTGAAAGCCCAGACACAGACAGTGCTTTGGTCATCATTTTTGGAAACAATTGCCAGAGATGTTTAGGCCAAACGATAATGTTTTATACTGATAACTAGCTTTTGCCCGCGGTTTTGCTCGCACAGTCCTCAGGATTTGGTAGAAAGAGCCTTCACAGTCAGTCAGGAAACCTACCTAAGGAAGTATAACTACGACTACGGAGCAGTTAGTATATCTCTGAAAATATGTTTATATCTATGATCAATATTTGTAAGTGAAGCGCTGGCATCTTAGAACAGATCATACTATAGAAGACTGAGTCATTATCTACGGGACAAAACATATTTCTTATCTGGAAAATCCACCAATTTGATGAGCACAATCTTTATACTAGGAGGAACTCTTACCCCTTAATTATATTCCACACAGCCCAGATCTTTCTGTACTGTACAACATTATATAACCCAGAAAGATCATGAGGAAATTTTTAAAATGTCCTAAATTGATTTTCTTATTTTTTATATAGAGTAGGTACATACAAATCGAGTTTGAAGTCGATAGGATGAAAAATAAAAATGTTCCCATACAAACTTTGATCCCCCATTTTACCCATTTAAGGGATGAAATTCAAAATATCCTTACTTATTGTATACACCCGCGAGTTTCCCAAAGTGTGCTCCGCGGAGCACTTGGTGCTCCGCCATGACAATCCAAGTGCTCCGCGGAAAGATGGGAAAAAATGAAAATTCCATCTGACTAGGTAATTTTGCGCTTCTGGAACTTGGTCATTTTGTTCGCAGCAATGGAATTTGTGTATAGATTATATAGTACTACAATGAGTAAAAATAAATCGTGTACTCCAGAACTTTAGAGCTATCAAAATGGAAACGAATCAATCAATCAATGCCGTTGATAGCGAAAAGATTTGGTTGTTCTACGAAGCTTGTTTTCGGGGAAATAGTTGTTTTAAGAAGGCCGGAAGTTTTGAGAACCGCAAAAGGAAGGAAATCGGACGCAAATCTACTCCAAAGAAAGGATTACCGGACAAGTAGAGCCAATCCATTTTTGATGTCCATACAAATTAGGGAGATTGTTGCATCTAAACTCCATCAAGAACTCACGGCCAGGGCTGTTAGGCGATGTGTCGGAGAACAAAATCCTCGTGGATGTATATTCCACATTATGTCAACAAAAACCTAAGGAAGAGCCGGAATTTCGAAAGACTACCATTGCAATTTTGGAAAAAAGTTCTTTGGAGTGTCAAATCCAAGTTCAATTTACATATTGGGATCCGATGGAAAAGTGTATGTAAGGGTCCTCCAAACAAAGAATTGCAGCAAAAGTACACGCTTCAGACCATAAAACATGGAGGAGAGAAAGTAATGGTCTGCAGTGCATTTTCTTGGTTCGGTGTTGGTCAATTAGTTGTATATAGGTCGACCCTTGATCAACACGCTTATAGAAGCATATTCGAGAAAACCCTTTTTTTTTCATACATGCCAGTAACATAATGATTTCTAACACCACAACGAACCTTAGCATTCAATCATCAGTTCGGACTCGGCATAAAATTGTAGGTCCCTTATTAATATAAAAAATATTTATTTATTTTTAAGATGTCGGATTTTAGTGGAAAGTCTTTAGAAAAGATTGACTGCCGTTTTAAAAAAGTGAAGGCTATTCCACTAAAAATTGGTAGTTTTTATAAGTTTTGGAAACTGGCATTTTAAAGTTTTTCTTATTCTGTGGCAAAAATGTTTTTGAATTATTTTTTTTAAATACTTATCTACTAAATTTAAATATTTTATAAAATGGTACAAGTCACATCATATACAGTGAGCGTCAAAAGTGAGTAAACACCGATGCTTCTTTGAGTTTTCTTTAGGGTCTGGAAACAGGTCTAAAAACCAACAAAATGTAAAATTTTGTAAAAATTTAGATTACGAAAAAACAATAATTAAACATATTTCATGTCGACAGCAATAAAATGTATCCAAACTCCAAAGACAAATGAAAACCGTTGGTATTCACTCACTTTTGACGCTCACTGTATACATGTTACTTATTTCTTCAATTTAGTAAAATTAAAAAAAATCTGAAAGTAGTAATTGCGCTTTCCATAACTACGAAAAATGGGATATGTACGGGCAACGAAGTGCTCCGCGAGGAATTTCTCTCTAGAAAAGTGCTCCGCGACCAAAAAAGATTGGGAACCGCTGTATACACTATAAAGGGAACCTTTGCCAGCTTTCTATTCTAAGGCGTCAATGAGTGAGTCGTAATTTATATTTTTATCTATGAAAGCAGCTGAAAAAAACTTGTCAGCTAGATTCCCTTGATTCTTCTGCAATTTCAATTTGATGAAATCCAGAATAGAGGTGTAAAATCTATGTTGTGAACATTTTTGCTTTGCAAGGTTTCAGAAATAACTTTTATAATACATATTTCTAAAATCCACAACCACTCTCCACCCGTTATTTAACTATATCAATGAGTCAGAAAGTCTCCCGTATGCAGTCGCCAATGACAAATTGTTAGCTCTTTTGAGTGCCTTGACCTGCAAATATGTTTTATATATATATTTTTTTTACGACTTACTCAATTGTTCAAATCAAATAATATAGTCCCACTAAATTATAACGAATTAGAAAACTATCTAAAAATATATTCAAATATGTATGTTGTTTTTTTGTTTATTTTGCGCAGTCTTCAAAAACAAAGAGTATTAAAAATATCTAAACAATTAGTCCACTCTCCACTACATTTAGATTTGAAAACTAAAAATATAATGTCTCATGACTTAAAATATCTATAGAGCATTTTGGAGACGCGCATAAAAATACACCCCCAATCAATTTCCCAGACATCACTGAACGGATCTAGATAAGAACACTAATTTATGATCACTTCGATCTGTTGTATATTAAATTGTCTCTCTGTGATATACAGTTCATATTGCAGAAGGTGTAATAAAATTAAAAATTTTAGCGTTATTTTCTTTTTTGGCACAGGTTAAAAGAATGATAAATTAAACACTCGATATGACTGCTTAAAAACTCTAAATATAAATTTATTTTTCATTCACAAAAGAGCCGAACGTATACTACAGACAGAGTATCTACAGATGTGCAAGCTAAAAGCGAGACACACAAAAACTATAATATTATAGCAACCACACTGATAAATGTCTGCATGTCAAAAAACGAAATAGAAATTTTGGCCTCTTTCCGAAAATGAAAAGTTGGAAAGATTGAGTTTGAGTGGCGTGTCGTTTTCTTTTTCGGCAATTGAATAACACGAGTCAACAAGCATTTTAAGATTCTCATCTGCTCACATGTTTATTTAATTTTTTTTTAAAAACTCATAATAGTTTTAATGTTAAAAAATAAAAGAAAAATGCATTTGTTTATTTATTTATTAGCTACAAATACAATACGTTTTCAGAGAACACAAAAGTTGATAGCTTAGAGAATTGTATATTTGTATTCCTGTATTTTTAAGGAAAACAACTGATCCTGTAATTTTGGTCAAAAATCGGTAGATATTTATAGTGCAATTGGCCAACAACATTTTGAACGTGTTAAAAATTCGAAGAGAACCATCTTGCAATAGGACGTACCTGAAAACTATTTACAACTTGTCACCCGATGTTTTTAACTGTAATTTTGTTTTTATGAATAAAAAACTTTGGTTCTGCTTTTGGATTATGTTTATTTGATGTCCTAAATGTTTTTTTTCCATGAAGTCGAAAAAATGTTATCAGCTGAGTGAAGTGGACACAGTCAGAACTAATAACCATTCGTACCCGATTTATGGCATTTTCCATCACTCTTGCCAGAACTTCCGCCGTTAGGTCCCAGCATTCTTGACAGATATTCTCGTTGAGGGCTTCAAGAGTCTGAGGCTTGTTGACATAGGCTCGTGACTTCAAAAAATCCCACAAAAAGAAGTCTGGAATATCTACGTTTAATCAGACGATCTAGCCGACCAGTGTAAACCACCAAAACGAGAGTTTATAGGCGATCGGAAATGCAATCCTCAGAATTTCGGCAGTTATGCAGGACGAAATTGCTCTAAAAATATACTTTATACTGAACTAAAATGTAGATACCTACTTCATCTCACTGTGAAAATTAATTACCTGCCTACCTACAAACAAGAATGGTATGCGATCACATTGGGTGCTTTGCGTTCGCTCATCGCTGTCGTTTTCGGTTGGTCGTCCGGAAGAACTCCGCGATTCTGAATTCAAATCCAGAAGCAAATTTCTCTTCTTTTCAGTAGAAGAACGGTCAGTTGAGTGCCAATCGAACGCTTTCAGACGACCAATCGAAAACGACATAAGTTGTTCAACTTTTGACATGCTGTACGGAACACAGCGTACTCTGTCGTGTATGGATTTTTGATAGCAAAGTGACACGAAAACGATTCGGCTATGGTTTGCAGTTGCACCTTATGCACATTGTGAAGCAAAAACGGGCTCAAAAACGAGCGCTTACTAATCAACTTTCCCTTAAAAACTGGCTGCGGGAACCCCGTTTTAGACAGCGCTGACAAATTCTTCTGGAGGCCACTTTTTAAATAGAACCAGCCCCTATCGTTCTGTCTCTTCCCTTATTACTTTTCAGTAATGTATTAGCCACTTATTTTAAATGCAATCAAATTTTAATTTATGTATAAACAAAATCTTACCATTCGATTTATTTCAAACAAGGTAAGGTATCTTTTCTAAAGTTTTCAATACTCGAAATGTAGGTAGATACGTACCTACTTTCGAGATTGACTGAATCACTAGTTGCTACCCTTTATTGTTGCTTTAAAATTATGTTCTTGGTCTGACACTCTTGATTTCACATTTGTTCACCTTTTTGGGAAAGAGATTTCTGCAACTTTGTATTCGCATACATTTGATTACAAATATTTATTTTTTTTTCACTTAAAATAGCTGATTTTTCAGTCGATTTTTTAACACGCACGAATAAAACGCATTGAAAAATGAAAACTCATCAGCTTTTTTTTATTCACCAGTTCTTACTGGTACTGAAGAACCAGCCCTTAACCTTAACTAAGTATAATAAGAAAAAGTAGGTAGGTACTTGAGTTTGGAGTGAAGTGAAGTGTAATTTAATTAGGAAAAAAAATACAAAACCGAATGACGTACATATTCGTATATGGCAATGTTGACTTGATTGATTCAAATTCGTACATCGTGAGTAGATAGTAGAAAATAGAAAAATAATAATTGTTTTTATGTAAAGTGTTCTAATGAATAAAAATATGCATAAAAAATGACAAATAACAAAGATATTGTTATAACTAATAATACTTTCAATTTCAATCAATAAAAAAAAAAATATATAATTGGCGCAACAGGCGTGTAGACAGACAAGCCTATAGCATGTCACAGCTATTCATTTGCGTGAGTTTTTTTTTTTTTTTTAACAATTTTATGCCGAGTCCGAACGGCTGAATTGAGAAGCTTTTTCAGGAATCAGGACAGTTATTGTGACAGTTATACTTTTGGATGTTTGTCAGACGTTCGCGAGAGGTGGCGCAGTGGAAAAAAACCAAAAAACCTAATTTGTTAAAAGACAAATGCAAATAGTCGTTACACGCGTTTCAAATCAAATTTCAAATCATCTGTCAATTTTCAGGCAATTGACAGTTGCTTAAATTGGGTAGGGGTCAACTCGCGGAATATTTTTGCCAATTTATCATTTCGCCATAATCATTTCGCAATTTGTTGTCTTGTTTTTTAATTATTTCGCATTTCATCAAATCGCAAATTTTGTTAGGCAATCTTTCATTTCACTTTGTAATCATATTGAAAGAACATAATTTCGCATTTGTCATCTCGCAAATTTGTAGGTATCTTGCGTTGTGATTTGTTCAAATTTTACTATTTCGCATTGTATTATTTCGCGAAATGTTTTGTTTTTTTAGGTATAGGAGGATGAGGTGAAGGTTGGGAAAGGGAAGGATGAAGCTGGGATAAAGTAAGAAGAAGATGCCAGGAAAATGGGCTGTCAAGGCGAGTACGACGGCCAAGGAAGGGTGGGTATAGACAAAATTTCTCGCAGCGTAGTACCAGCAAACGCGAAGTCTGGCATGATTTTTTGTGACGTGTCTGGGTCAAGTTCCTACGCCCTCCGGCGAGCAACACGACCGGGACCAGCATGCCAGCAAGGACCTAGCGAAACAGCGCGTTACAAAATGTTTTGTTTTACAAACTATTATTATCTATTATCGCGGCGAAATTTATTATCATATACCTAACAGATTGTAAAACAAAACATTTCGCGAAATAATACAATGCGAAATAGTAAAATTTGAACAAATCACAACGCTTTTCTTTGTTTAGATACTCAAAGTCAGTCGTAGGAAAAACAATCAACACTAAGCCTATCTTTGTTTCTTATTGATTTAAATAAGAAACAGACGTTTTCCGGACTATCCATTTTCCTAAAGAGCGAAACCTCACCTAAAAAAAATAAACAATATCCATATGAACATTAAATACATATATAATAAATACAAATTAATATAGTTTTATATTAGAGGCAAGTGCTTTTAATAAGCCAAGATCGGAATAGTCATCTTTTTTTTTTTTTTTTTGTTTAAATACTCCTTAGATTTTATTTTAGCAACAGTATAATTTCCAAAGTGATTCATAAGCGAAATGGAAAAGCGCGGGAAAAACATTGCGAAATAAACACGTAGCAACATAATTCAAAGACGGAATGAGAATTTGCGAAACAAATATTGCGAGATAAACTAAATTTATTTCAATAAATGCGAAATAAAATTTGCGAAATGAATTTTGTCGAAAAGACCGGCACCCGTTTAAATTCTTACTCAAAGAAATTTGTTGAGTAACAACTAGTAAGATTCTAAGTGGAGGGATAATCAGCCCTATCACAGAATACATTCGTAAGAAATCCCCGAATGAAAGCTGCGATACGAACTACGAAAAATGTACTTCACAAAATCCGAATGGAATCCACAGAAGCATTTCCTCATTCACCGCTCTCATTCTCATTTTCGAAATCAGCTGTTTTGTGTCAATCATCGGTCAGGTGTGAAATTAATTGTGAGTAAACTTAAACTTTAAATTAAAAATATAAATTGTTTAAAAATGGATTCAATTGCCTTTTTAATAATTGCTGGTCGAACAGAGACCTCCAGGCGAAAGCGAAATCTGAAAATTCAGAGAAAAATACTTCGCGAACCTGGTCTCTTGTGATCCCTTTGACTTCGATGAGCCAACGTAATATTATAGGGAATTCAATTCATTTTATGTTTTAAAAAAGATAATAAGCTTAGAGGTTTCAAAGAAAATGTCGACTCAATAAACCGACATTTAAATGTATATTACAGGAGCTGATCCGGGTGTGCTTTCGTGTTCAATAACTATGATAATTATGTGCCTTATTAGTTTCGTTTGCCCTATTAAAGTAACAAATAAAATTAAGAACACCAAAAAATGGTAAACACTCACGTTTTTTTATACAAAACACAATCTATTGCTTTGCTGTGCAAACATCGTTTTTCCCAGCGTCTCTGACACAAATTACTTGTCGTAGAAAATGAGGTCAATTTTCCGTTTCATTCGGATTCAGAGATATGTACCTAATTTTACGAATTTCGAAATTCGTAGCAGATTTTCCACTACGAATGGATTCCATGATGTATTTTTCGGGATTCGTGGCGTATTTTCGATTACGACGGAATAAAAAAATTACTAGTGTTGTATGTCCACCACGGTACTCAAAATCTAATCTTTAAAAATATAAAATTCGGTACCTACTTTTCTGAATTGCTCGACAATGAATATAGAATACAGTCACTTTTATATCATTTAAAAAGAAGATTGCTTTCCCTTCAACCGTCAGTGGAACTATTTTTGCTTTGCCCTAAAATAATATTTCGAAGACGTAAAATATCCACCGAAAATATACTTTTTTTTGGTTATTTAGTGCGGCAGGGCTTCTTTCAATGAGAAAAACCTTTTTCCAATAATTTCGTGAATGCCAAAATTCACGTAATTTGTAATACAATAATTCAATGAGAAAAACCTTTTTCCAATAATTTCGTGAATGCCAAAATTCACGTAATTTGTAATACAATATTTTTTGTAAAATACGAAATATGTATACCTATTGTGCCCCTTTTCGCCAATACTCGGGTCCCAAAACCAAATTTCCAAAATCCCAGAAATGAAAATGGATTTTCTTTATCTTTTCCGTCTTTCTTCAATTGGAAGTTTGAAAATAGGGAGTATCTGACTAAGGAAATATCTCTATTTTAAGATTTGAGTTTAATGAACTTCCTTTTTCAACACTTTCATATGTGTCAGAAAATCAGCCGACAATAATATTAATCAGCGCAATTGACACACGGCCTTAAAACATGAACTGCCTACCGCAATGAAAACGAGAAAGTTAAAATCTTTTTTTTGTAAGAAACAGTACGCGCATTTTGGTCCTAGTTTTGTACTCTTTTTTAGATCCTATTTTGTCCGCGAAAGTCCGGGATTTTCATGCTCGATAACTATACTTTCTTCATATTATTTCTGGCAACCCTATCTGTCCTAAAGAATTCATTTTTTATTTAATCTAAACATGAATTCAAGTCATAATTCAGACATATTAAATACAATCTTAAATAAATAATATTAAATACCTACAACAAAAAAAATTCTTTATCGGATGTACCTATTCCGATGAAGAATTTTTCCTACTTCCTACTTTTTTAGCTCTTAAAAACTAGTTTTCGTTTTACAAATTTGAACATTTTTTGACAGCGGTTTTTTTTGTCAGCGAACTGAAATGACATCAAATGACCTGCGGAATTCGTAATGAGGTTTGTTCGATTTGACTTAACAAATGCAGCGACTTAACAAATGCAGCGATGAAATTCAACATTTCAAAATGTTGGAAAATAGGTATATGGCGAAATGCTGAACATTTGGTCTAATACTACATTTACACCGCACCTAAATTCAACATTTCAGCAGACAACATTTCGAAATCCAATTTTGCGTTCCCACTGAAACTTCAACATTTCAAATGACAACTAGTATCAGACGAATCAGAATGGATTACTCCCTGATGTTTTTTATGTTTCGAAATCAGAAGTGGTTTGTACCTAAAGAATTAACTTTTTAATTATATTAATCTAAACATGAATACAAGAGTGATAATTCAGACATATTAAATACAATCTTAAATGAATTGAATTGAATACAACAAAAAATTCCCCATCGGATTTTTTTACAGCGGTTTTTTTTTTGTCAGTGAGCCCAAAAGTCATCAAAAAGAGGTTTGTTCGATTTGACATACTTGCAAATGCAACGATGAAATTCAACATTTCGCTGAAATTCAACATTTCGAAATGCTGGAAAATGTATGGCGAAATGCTGAACATTGGGCCTGAAATGCTGAATTTAGTCGAAATGATGAATTTAGGTGCGGTGTAAACGTACTATAAAATGCCGAAATGATGAATGTAGGTGCGGTGTAAACGTACTATGTATTAGATTGAAGTTTTTAAGGTTTGGAGTTTGACATGCCGCTAGTCATCCGCTCAAAAATAATTATCCCTAAAAAGAGCATCTTCCATCAGTGGGGTAGTGTCTAGTGTGACACTCGCACTCCCTCGAAGGTAATCTATACAAAATGTCGCTATGGCATCCATTTCCTAAACCTAATGGATGATTTTGAATGGGGCACTTCGACATTTGATAATTGATACACTTCTATCTAAACGGTTTTCAAGCTAAAACAGGTGGGTTACCGTACCGAAAATTGGTTATTATCGACGATCGCTGCCAGGGGGTCAATTCTCAAAAATTCTCGCATACGATTATCTGTCAAAATATCCAATTTCATGCGAAAGACTGAAATTTGCAATTCTCAAATTCCGCATACGAGAATTTCTCTTCGAATGTTACTCGTCTGCTTTTTCTATGCGGATTTGCTTCTCGCATACGGAATTGTGAGTTTGAAAATTTGATTTTTTAATTTCTGTGTGAAATAATTTATTGTGATGAAGCAAAAATAATTAAAATGGAAGGAAAACAAAAGAAGAAGGTTCTTCAGCAGTTACATAAAGCGTTTGATCTAAATTAGTCAATCATATGAGTAGCCAAGAAATCGATGAATTCCTGTGCCGAGCGCTAGTTTAACCGAAATAATTTCATAAATTTTGTGTCGAAAAGTTCAAAATAGTCTTGGGGGTTCTCGGAAATCTCGGTCTATTTGAAGTTGCTCCAACTGCTCCATTGCCAACTGAACAAATGCTAATCTCATTTCGCCCAATGTAGCCATTGTAAAAAGTAAAAACAATTAAATATTAACTGAAATTAGAACCAATCACACACAATCGCAAAATGTTTTTTTTTTCCACAATATTTCTTAACCAATTTGAATACATAGTTTTTTTTTTTTTCATGCCATTCTTTGCACAAAAAGTAGGTACATTTCGACTTAAAATTCTACCTCATGCGAGAGGTGAATACAATTTTCGCAGAGGTGGAAAAAACTTTGAGAATACCAATTTTTTTCGTATGCGAAAATTTCAGGCGGATTTGCTCGTATACGAGTTGCGTTATGCGGAATTTGAGAATTGGGGTCCAGGACCACTGTATCTTTAATCTGAGGTTTCGTGAAATTTATCCCATCGCAAGCGGTAGTCAATCTCGGCTTCATTTCTGCTGCAAGTAATCATCAAAAAGCCTGCAGCCTCATCAATAAAAAGAACAGTTTTTATTCCCATCTAATGTTAAATTCTTCCTGCTTTCTCCTAATCAATCCTGTCCTAAATTAAAATTCGCTCAGATATAGCTAGCATTTCTATAGGTATGTCTATGTCGTATGTACGACAATTTGTGTGCCCACTCTTTTCGAACTGTATAGCCATTTTTGATGAAACACGTCGGTCACGAAAAAAAAACATTCTTATCTTACAGGCCGGTTGCAGCAGTACAAAACGTTTGCCTTCTTAACGACGAAAGTCTCCACCAATCGAGCCGGCAGAAGATCTTTTGCAACATTTCCTCGTAAACAATTAACGACCCACACTGGAAAATACCGAAAATTGTTGCTAATGTATATGCGACGCGACGGTCGATGGACGCGACGACCGCTGCGCTGATGTCTGCTACAGCGATCGCCTCCGCCGTCACAGACTGCGAGCTGTTCGATTATTTTCTGGTCAATCCGGTGATCGCGTGGCTATTTTTATCGCTGCTACACTCAAAGAGGGCGCGCTCACATTTGTGTCCTCTTGCTGTCGCGTCATCGTCGTCATATGCTGATTGCCGGCTACGAGATTCTGCTCCACAACTGGCACAACTGCATTTCCTTGCATCCCATGCCCATTCCATGTTGCACTTGTTGCACATGCTAAACAGGTATTTCGAACCAAAAAAAAACCACCAAAAACATCTGAATATGACCAAAAAACAACAACACAGCCTGCGAACAAAAACGAACGAAAAACGACGAAAAGTCTGTTTTTTTGTTTGCTGTTTTAATGCGCGCAATATGTCCTCCAAGCAGACGGCTGGCGGCAGAATTGCATCTTCTGACGCGGTGCATTCCAGCCAGCTTTGGTATACGCTATAGCCTGGCCCGCGAGCAGCACCATGAAAAATGCAACGTGCAAGGTATGGAACAGCCGCATATACATTCACATCACACACAGACCTGTCTCAAAGTCTCAGAACCCAAACGGTGCTGCTGATATACGAAAATCGGACCATGTGACCGTGTATTCCCGCGCGAGCTCTCCTGTGAAGCCCATTAAATTCTTGGCGGAAGTTTGTCTTGTGCCATCGCCATATATGGCGTGAGATGGGTGGTGGGGGGCAGTCGACACGAAGCAGGCTGTAAGGGGCGTCTCGGGTCTCGGAAGACTTAGACATTGCTAAATTTTTGAGAATGTTTTTCTTCCCTTTTGTTGTTGCTCTGCTGGTGCTGGTCTTAGCCAGTTTTTCCTTTCAGTAATTTTTTCGTCGTTTTTGGTGTTTTTTTTTACTGTTTACGTTGCCAAAGTTCTCCAGTGGAACGAACCTATTTATGTAGGTTTTTCCTGTTGTTGCCTTGTGGATATGGATAGAGGAGAACCAACGGCCAACCTACTACTGGCTCAACAAGTGTAGAGTTCCTATATAATGCCGTCTGTATTGCATGTGCGCCGCTCCGCACTGAGACATGCGGTGAACGTCTGCGGCTCTGGGGTATTACGACCTTTGCGAGATTTTCACACTCAGCAGAGTTAACCTCACAGACGGTGATTCGCCTCCGCATTCTTGGCTATAATGGTGGCAGCAAAAACAAATTTTTTTGCATTCCTTTTCTTTATTTTTTTAGGTATATGTACTGCAACTAATGCGAGGAGATTTACACTTCTCAGTTTAACATGGAACAGAGGGTGGTGTTAATCCTGCTAATGTACAAATTAAAAGACGTACCAGATTTTAGATTGTGGTTTTCTTACACGTTCACAGATGGCGTCAACAAGTGGCTGTGCTGAGTTCTGAACTTCGAGTGACTTTTAAAATTTAAAAAATCGATTGGACTGGTTGATAGGATCATTGTCAGTTCTAGTAGGTATATATGAGGCAACTGATGCTGTCAATATTCACAGTTGCGTCAAAACATGAGATGGAGTCGGTGATCTGGATATCCACCTCTCCTTTGACCTCTTGAATCATTGCAACGTCTTCAAAGTCCTAAGTCACTGCTATTTTACTCGCCGCTGATTTGTTTGGCTCTAAGTACGATACTGCAGAGAAATATCATTATAAAAAATAAATAAAACATATATAACAGGTCTGGCCGGCACTGGATCAGGCGTTCTGCTGAGAATATTGTAGCCGTGACTGAAGATGTGGCAGAGGACTCCGGAGTATCGACCAGGCGACGTGCCACGCAATTGGTCAATGGGCATCATTAAATCGGGGAGCTTTATAGAGAATTTTGGTGAAAGACTCTAAGACGGTGCCTTACAACCGCTACAACCGAAATTCTGAGGACTGCATTTCCGGGTCGCCTAATTTCTCGTTTTGGTGATTTACTCTGGCCGGCCAGACTTCTCGAATAGACTAGAACCACCAGGAGACCATGCAGGGCGTGGCCGTCATCGGACTGGTCGTTCGGCCGAGAATATCGCTGCTGTGGCTGCCGATGTCGCTGCGAACGAAGAAACATCAACCAGACGACGAGCCACGAAATTGGGCATTACCAGATGCACCCTACGGCGAATTTTAGTGAAAGACTTAAAGTGGCCCATAGACACCACACTTGTGTCTGCACAGGTGTACTGACACCGGAGTGGCATTCCGCCATACACATCACACCGATCGAGACACCTACACCAAAAATCAAAAACTTTTGATTTTACTCGCACCGTGTCTGACACCAAAATCGGTGTGCGCACCAGCCCACACACAGCACACATTTCCGTACACCGACACCGATGCGAACACAAGTGTGGTGTCTATGGGCCGCTTTACACATGTTTCCGTACAAAGTGCTGGGTGTCAGTCGCGTGTAAATTACTGTCAAGCCATCCTCAATCTCAACAACGAAGAGGACGATACTGTGTCGAAAATCATCATGAGCGACACGAGGCGCATTTCCACTTAAGCGGTTACGTCAATAACCGGGACACTGAAAATCATCCACATCCACTTAAAGCCACTGCGTGGTGCGGCCACAACCCACATAGAACTAGACCGCCGACTTCCGTCTTCCGTGCACCTACCCGATTCTCCTCGGAATTAATTCCCCTGTCTGTGAATACGTCTGAAATGTCAAAATCAATTGCGGCAATGATTTTCCATGCTATACCATGGGCCTATGATTTTTAAAGTATGCGTGCGTTAATGGCGCTCCTTTGATTTTGTACAGCACCAATACATGAAAAATCCTGGGCCAGTAGGCAGCTTGTAGGCAAAGTCTGTTATGTGGGAGGAGTCGACCGACGGTCTATTCTATGTGGTTTGTGGGTGCGGCGTTCACGCGGGAGGAGTGATTGGGCCGTATTTTTTTGAAGACGCCATCGGCAGTACGGTCACTGTTACTGGCGAACGCTACAGGGTCATGATAAACAACTTCTTACTGCCAGAATTGCATAAGCGGGGCTTGGTGAAAATGTGGTTTCAAAAACACGCACACACAGCACGAGCCACAATGGATATTGTGTTTCCTGGTCGCGTAACCTCCCGCGTTGGCGACTTGGCATGGCCAGCCTCAGACTTTGAGGTTAATTTAAGCCGCGGTTTTATGGCAACAAGCCTCAGACAATCGCAGTCATTAAGGAGAATATCCGACAGGAATGCCAACAGTTATCCCCGAAAATCTTGCGGAAAGTCATGGAAAATACGATAAAACGCGTACAAATGTGTATCAACACTGGCGGCAGCCACTTGACGGTTATCATCTTTTCCACTTAAGGTCCAAATAAAGATTTACATCCCTGAAAATCTTTTTTTTTTTATTAATTAAAAAATAATTCAAAAACAAAATTGGATGATTAATTTCGCCACCTTGTATTTTGAGTGACACTGTATTGAATCTACCACTCGAAAAAAATATTTTGTATAATTTTTTAGAGTATGCGACTTTGGTAATACGAGATTTTGTTCTTCGGGATTTATTTTAAAAATGGAAGGGCTCATTACTACAAGTTTTGGTTTGCAGTATACCGCTTCCAATCGGACTGATAGTTTAAGAAATACGAACGAACGCAAAAATATTCAGACTTCTTCGATAAAGTTAAGTTATATACAGTAGTTGCTCATAGTAGGTATTCCTCGGTACCCTGCAGTTTGTAAATAAATAAATAAGAACAAATATTTGACGCAGCAGTTCCATATGAAACTCTAGGCCTAACTTTTTACAGCCATTTGTTTGTGTGAATTTTTATTTTTGGGACGAATGGAAGGGACCTCCAATTTTAGGCCGATTCAGATCAAATGAATTGGCTTTTGAAAATGACAAAAGTCCAGGACATTAACCGAACCGAAACTGATCCAGAGATACTCGACAAAATATTTGTCCATTTATTTGGACTTGGGATACTAAATTTTTTTTTGTGGTCACTGGTCAAATCGCCTTGAGTCACTGGTACGTACTAAAACATTTCCTGGTTTCTGAGAACTTCGAAAATTCTACAAGTGATAATAAAATAAGTGCATTATAGTCGGCCCCGTCGCCCTATTATCAAACGAGAGCGAGAGTAATTATTACAAAGTCGATTGTGTTTGAAGTTCAAAAACAGGCCGCCAACAATTTTATTGTTGCTTCAAATTGCTTCTCTACAGGAATAATATGTATTTTGTTCATTCACAAAACGAAGCCCCAAGATCACTCACAACTTCAGTATGCATGGTCCTCTATTATGCATTTCGCTCAGGAAGTAATCTATTCGTAGTAATAGCAAAGAATACCTCCAATCTCGACTGTGAATCTTTTCGAAACTAAAACGACAAGAAAAAGTGTCGTTCTGAGTCATCTATTATTATTATTGCCCACAGAGTCTTCCTTGAACAGACTATGCCAAAGACCAATGTATATATAACCAAACCACATCCCTTTCACAAGGTCTCTTGTTTTTGCTCCTCGTGTCGCGTTCCTTTTTTTTTGTGTTTTTTTGTTTTTCGTTCACATTGATAATAGTTGCAGTGGAAGTTCCGTGCCATGAGTCGCGGATGCACACCAAGTAAAGGAGTCTGCATCTGGACCAGGTTAGTACCGTCTTTTTTTTTTTGTTGCCTTCTTACTTAAGATGCGTTCTCTGAGGTTTAGATACTTTATTTTCTGTGGCGTCTTTTTGCCTTAACGCCAGACATAGACAACCTTCGCATTAATGGTCGAGAAATAATACTAAAGGTAAGAAAAAAAAAACTAACAATACCTACCACGAGGAAAGGAACGACTCGGCTTAGAATGACATAATCAAGTCCTCCTCTTCGTTGTTGTGTCGGTGGCATGGCGGCGCATTATTATCGTGTCGTGGCGTTTATTTTTTTTTTTCGTTGTTTTTTTTTTTGTTTTTGCTTCTTGTTTATGTTTAGTATTGCGCGGTTAGGTAACACCACCACCAGAAATCCAGCATCTGGAATGAAGATTCTACTTTGGTGTTCACTTCCTGCTTTGGGATGAATCAAAATAGTTGGTGCGGTGCTTGATGCTTTTGTGGCTTTTCTTTGTGGCTAGGAATGTCAATAATAATTATTTTTTTTTGGGATACCAATTGGCTTTTGAAGAGATTTTTTGTTTGCCAAATTTCAGAGGACAAAGGTCTATGAGATGAATGGAAATGGAGTATACGATTTCACACTATAGAAGTAGGCGTACGTGAGAATTCCTTGAGGCTTAGTCATTGTGACTGACTAATTGTAATTTGAAGTATTTTGTGAGTGTTGTTTTTTCTGTCGAAAACTTTTTTTGATGATTTGGCGCTAAAAATTGCGCGAGCTTCAGAAATATGGCTACGAAGGTGTAAGGTATAAAGCGTTTATTTTTTTGTTTGTTCTTTTTGGCTTACACTACGAAATGTGCTTCTTAGAAATTTTGAGACTTTTGGGTATTAATGGTCGCTACTAGGAAAAGTGTGAATAATACGTTTCCCCATGAATGGAAAGGTGATGATATGGCACCACGGCGGGGCGGTTTTACGACAGGAGTTAGGTGTCAGTTAAGTTACCGGCCGGATGGAAGATATTGCTATACATAACTAAGAGCTGGTATAATGGGTGATTGTTAATGTTACTGGAGACTACTGAGCTTAGCTTCATGGGTTAGTTATGACTTATGAGTCACTTATGTGGTATAGGGTCCGTTATTCAAAAGGCCGGAAATATGCTTTTAAGAGTTTGTTTTGAGTGCTGCCAAGCTCTTACGAAGAAAGAGCTAATCCCCGATAATTGTTTTTTTTTTTTTTTTCTAAAGCTAAATAAAATAGCTAACAAAACACACTTCTTATCGTCATAAATGATGATAAAGTTTAAACAAAAAAGTCCCCAGAGAGATGACATAGGTTAGGCCCTTATTGAAATCAGCCTGTCATAGTGCCGTCTTGCAACTGTAGGTACCTTCTACCTGCACACCTTTTATGCTTATTTTACTCCACCCAACCAGAGTTAAAATGCTAAACTTTTAAGAGAGAGTGTTGACAATGAAAAAATAGGCAGTGCTATATTAGCATTCCGTATTCCGTAAAAAAACACTGGATTGGCTAAGTTAATTTGAGAAGTTTAAACACGAAGCACGTATACGGCGGATATTTTATATTGAGTTAACGGTACTACGATAAATACCTAAAGAGAGCTGTTACGAAATATTTGGACCTGAAGTCAGTAAGAGTTTGGCCAGTGCAAATAAGAAGCAAAATATTCGAAGAATATCCTCCTTCGAAAGAAGATGTCCTACGCCTTCTCCCAACTAAAAAAGATTTAAGACCTCCGCCATCCATCCGAAGGTAGGTATAACACGAAAGCCATGCAACTAAGGCTGCGTGTTTTAAGACCGACTTTTCGGAGTAAATATATCATGAGGGCATTTTAGGCAAAAAGAGAACAATCATTCTGTCAATAGAGGCCAAGATTCATTAAGCTTAGGGCACTATAAAATCTTTCAAACCACAATCCTTCCGGCGATGATAGTATATCAGAGGTGTTCTTGATACACGGAGGTTATGCCTTATGCCTCTTGCAGGTTATTAAGGATCTTCCAAGAATGTGTTAAAATTATTGAATTTTTTGACAAAAAGGAAATATCTATTTAAGGTTAAAAAATGTGTCAGTATACATATTTTAGAGATCTAACCTAATTACCAGTTTTAAGAAGCTGGGTTTAGTTGAGCATCGCCCATGAATAAATGTACACTTTGAACAACGCTTTCTTCTTTCTTCCATCTGAAACCCTTTGACATTGTTGCTAGTTCAGCCGTTCGTTTTAAATCAGTTCACTTCTATACCGACAGATCAAAAACTGTAGAAGGGGTATACCTTCTTCGTATAGTCAATGTAGGGTGTTTGAGGCGGAAATAATAGCGATCAACTAAGTTCTATCTTGGTTCAAGCAAAGTGTGTTATCTACTACAGATACCCAAGCAACTATCAATTATTCTTTGGACTCCTTTCCAAAATAGCCCTCTAGACTGCCGATTTCTCCCCTTAGAGATGCAGTAGAGCAATTTAATATTTACCTGTTCTGGGAAGTGAGGGGGTAGGGATATTTTGCGGGGAACTATAAGATCGATGAACTCGCTCAGACGTTGAGCAATTGTTCCTATGTTTCACGTTCCTATACATGCAAACTTAAATTAAAGCTACATCCTTTTGAGAAAACAACTAGACTTGGTGTACCCTCAAACGTACGTAAAACTGTAAAATAAGGCGGAGAAGGGGGGGGAGACTGTCGTCCACGATCTTATTAATAACAACATTAGGAGTAAAATACGCTTCATTACAAGCTCAAAATGATTGTGACGAGAAGGTATGATCCCGATATCACAATAAAAAAAAAATAAATAAATAGGCGGCGCAACAGACGGTAGACACTCAAGACCTAGCTTCTCGCAACCATTTGTTTTGTGTGAGTTTCTATTTTTGGAACGAATGGAAGGGACCTACAATTTTATGCCGAGTCCGAACGGCTGAATTGAGAAGCTTTTTCAGGACAGTCATACTCTCGGATGCTTGTCAGACGTCCGCGAGAGGTGGCGCAGTAGAAAAAACCTTAAGATGTAATTTGTGCCCGATATCACAACAAGGCCCTTTTATTGGTCTCTAAGTTTTCTGTCATTAGCTGGCAGCCACTGCAACCCTATACCTACCTATACATAGGAATATTTTGCGATAATTTTTGATTACCCGAGTGGAAGCGTTTAACGATTTAACCAAAATTCACTTTCGTTGTGTCGTATCTTACTGTCAAAAATCAATACATACATATAAAGCTATACATGCTTCGTCCCACATGTCAAAAAGTTAAAATTGGTCAACTTATTCACGAAAGTGTCAACGATATTAACGAACGCAAAATTACCCTATGTGCTCCAATTTTTTGGTTTGGATATTCGATGTGTTCAATTTTGACAGAGTAACGGGGTAGACTCTATATTCTGGGCCGAAGCGACTCAACCGTAAATGTAGGATGAGTAAATTTTAAAGACTCGATGGATTTTAAAGACTTTTGGTATAGGTAATCAATACCGATATGTTGCAATTTGTCCTTTTTTATTTATGTTTTTACTACTTTACTAAAAAAAAGTGGCTAATACACCTACTAAGAACAACTTTTTTACTCAAGGCGATTTTCCTAATTCTTCCAAGTTGAACTCAACGGAAAAGGGGAACAATTTGTATTCAACATTTTAGAAACAAAACATCAGTTGTTGTTGTTGTTTCGTCTTCGACAAAAACGCAAGTTTCACTGTTTTGTAATATTAGCCGCGACGGTATGTCGAAAACGTTGTCCATAATAATTTAAACTGCAATTCGGTGTTTTTAGACATTTTTCTGACAACATATAATGTTCCAAATTACAGACAGCAAGACGACTACGTCTACGAATTGTTCCCTCACTAACGATATTTTGTGAATATTTCTTCATATGAAACTCGAAACTATTTGGTGTCAATTGCTACCGAGCTCGTCAAAAAATATTTAAGCCTTAAACTGTTGGACATTCTACTCTTAGAAATTGTGCGCGCATGACTTAACCCTTTTCTTTATGTTTTCCACAATTTCAAAAGAATATTTGTTTGTGATTATGTTTTTTTTTACTTTAATATAAGTATTAAAGTTGCTTTTCTTGCGGTTCTCTACGTCTTTCTTCTTTTAGGCGATCGACTTCGGGTGAAGATCCGGCTCTCCGTTTCTTTACTAAGTTTATTCTTAGACCTAGCGAGCTAGCTCTTCCTTCGTCGGTGTAGTACTTCCAACTAGCTAAGCGTATACCGTTCCTTATGACCTTATTTTCTACTTTTATTAACTCAATCTCTTTCTTAAGATCCTGCTTCTCGCAACCATTCGTTTGTGTGAGTTTTTATTTTTGGGACGAATGGAAGGGACCTACAATTTTATGCGGAGTCCGAACGGACTGAGAAGCGCATGAGGACAGTTATACTTACGGATGTTTGTCAGACGTTCGCGAGAGATGGCGTATTGGCAAATACCTTAAGATGTAATTTGTGCTTTTCGGGGGATAGAACCTGAGACCCCTCGCACAGTAGACCAGCATACTAACTACTACTGAGCCAATACGGCCACAAAATCTTGATAAAGTAGTTTTATTTCGTCAAGTTTGATTGGGACTGGGAGCAGGTATACATTATTTTCCTCCTCAATACTTTTCTGTTTCGCTGAGTCGCATTTTTCGCTAGCGGACTTCTTTTCTTGGTGGTGGAGATTGTGATACTTTTGAACGTTTTTGAAAAAGGGTCATTGGATTGCAATAAGCGGCTCTCCTCAGAATACGTAGAGCCTACCTCCGAAGAGGGTGGATTTTCCAGTAAACCTGGAACCTATGTGGTAGTTAAACTTTTCGTTTTGTTCATTGCATGTTTTATATACACTATACACTCGGTATACGGAGGTTGGATTTTAGTCGCTTCTTACAAATCCTACTCCTACCCTACCTGTACCTTCAAGAGTGTAGTAATATCAACATTGGCAAACATTAACTTAAGTCTTTAAAAATTCAGCCTGCGTATTCTATACACTCAAAACGAGCAATGTGTGTAATTTAAGTAAATATTTTCATTCTATACGTTTTCAAACATTTAGCCGTTTTCGACACGTCGAAAAGGTAAACTACTGTTTTCAACGTAGACTACACATACGCTTTCCAAAAACTCGTGTCTAATGTTATCCCAGAATATTAGTAAGACTTTAGTTTGGTTTTTGTCCCCACCATTCGAGTCTGTTTTCAGATAAATTTTCTAAAAATTCCATAAATAAAAAAAACACAACTGATCTACATTGTGTGCCGTGCCAGACGACATAGCCATCAGCCAAATCATTCATCTAAATCACGTTTTTTACCATAAAACAAAAAAATATACGAGACATTATTTATTTACCTTATTATCCGTCGAAATGCAATACGAAAACATCAACGATTCAAATAAATTTCCAAAAACTCGTAACCATTTAAAAATGTGCAGCACGATCTACAAATCAATCAACGTTAAGACTGACGACTCCAGACTGTTTCACTTGTTTTTTTTTTTTTTATTTTACCTGATTGTTATTGATTTGGTATTAAGTTACATTAAATTTTTTTATTATTTTAATAAAAACATCAGACCGCGATCTGTAGATTATCTTTTTTCACTTTTTCACTAAATAGCCGCCAAAACGTCACAAAAAAGAAACGTGTGCGTGTATTTAAAAAAAAAAAAAAAAAAAAAATTATGCAAACTGTCTGAACCTGAAGACCGGCAACTTCTACTACTTTATGGAGTGCGTCGCTCCACACGTGTATACATCACACGCCAGACGAAAGAATGATGAATGGACGATGGACTGGACATATACGAAGACACTCGATATCGCTATAACTAAAAACGGATTTAAAAAATTCGCAACCTTATGCAGATGGCCTAGAGTCTAATCTAAAATGCATCGCACGCATAGAAGTATTTAAGACAACAACAAAAATGGATATCTTACTCCAGAGAGATCATTATCAATCTGATCGTAAAAATATTCTCATTTTTCTTGCAATAATATTATTACCGAAAACCGTACCGGGCGGAGCGGAGAGACCGTGTCGTCGTCACTTTTTTTTAAACTGTTCACAATAATAACCGCGGAAAGATTTCGCTAAGTAAACATAAAACGGAGTTCGTCGTATGCAGGTGCCGTGCACCGAATGCACTTTTATCAATCCTTGCCACAAATTGCAGTTCCGACAGAAACTCAAGCAAATACTTTGGCTATCATATCGAAATGAAAATATAACAGACAAAAGTTTTTTTATTTTCTGTGCAATTAGTATTTTGATATTATTTTTGCGCCAAGATATTTAAATTACAAAAAATTCCGATTGAGCTAGCAGACAATCGCGTTCACTGCATTTGATGATCGAAAACAAACTGAATCCACACTCGACAACGGACAGACGAATAAATTTCCTCGCGTAGCGTGTACGTGTACGATACTTTTTCAGCAGCACACCACTCTCCATGGGCCCCAGATACACGACCAGATACATAGAATGTCAACAAAGTCGACTGGCGCAACATCAGTATGAAAAGCGTAGCAGCAGCAGAGTTGCCAGTTTAGGGGGAGTCTGGTGGGAGTTTTTTTTTTTTTAATTCAGTGGGTGGATGAGGATGATTGAACATGAATAACACCCGACTAATTGGGAACCGTTGTTGGCACTTTTCTTGAGAGGAAGGAAATGGACTATATCAGATACAATAATTGAAAGCTTAGTGTTAAGGTTAGGTTAGGTTAGGATGGCAGTTATCCGTTACATACGGAGTAATTCACTTAGACCAAATTAGGCCCATTGTAATACCACTAGCAGAGTCGGTCATCTTGGAACCATTTTGATTGAACGGAATTTCCGTTTCGTTGATATCTGCAAGCTCCCCGAAAAAGTACTCTCCTAGAGTTTGTTTTCTAATCGAGGATAGCGCTGGACAGTTACATAGTAGGTGGAAAGGTTTTTCCTTCTTCTCCTCATCCATGCAACTGCGACAACGATCATTAGCGGTGACTCCAGCCTAGTAGCGTGTCTTCCTATAGTATAGGTACACACTTTTAATACTCCGACAAGAGTTCCGATTGTGCTCTGCTGACATTTAACAGGCTCTTTGTCCTGCACCGTCTTATCATGTCTGTTTCGTATGGTTACAGCTGTGTACAGATCACACCATCTTAGCCTGTTGCAACGCTAATGAGCTGATGTTGAAGCTCAGTTTTAATGAAGTTTAAATAGGCAGCAGTTACTTCTCCGGACGTAGAACGGTCTACACTTTGGTTGTTTGGTCACGTTAAACGCATGCCCCCAACCAGGATCTCAAGACGTGCTATCGAATCCGTACCATCATCTGGGTAGACTCAGGATGAGATGGTTAGATCTCGTCCATAATCTCTTCTCTACTCGTATGGGATTGCCTCTGATGATTTAAAGTCAATGCCGGAGAATCGGATGTCAGGGAGGGTCCACATACCCGCGATAGATAAGCGGGCCATTGAAAATTAATGAATGTAGGGTTTAAATAGAGTATGCTACTATGTGGTTCTATTGCCGTATACATTACAATAATCTGCGGCGCTCTTGTGGGAACTAATTTTTTTTTTTCAGGATCATTCAATTTCTATATTTTTTTTGGATAATGCTTCACTTATCCGAGGTTTGTTGCAAGTCTTTTCAAAGTGTTCCTTATTTTAGTGAGCTAGTCGCTAGTCGATCATCAAACCTAGCGGCTATCAAATGATTGGATCCGATCACTATAACCTCTTTAGTAGGCCTTGGATGTCGATCGAGCAAATGCCTATACCTCCTACCTAAACACAGCTCCAGTCTTAGGCACTCTCTCCAACCACCCTTCCAATATGAAGCTACCTTTATTTTAAGGTCGACACCGGTTTTTACAAATATTGACTTTTTTAAGTAAATAGTTTGGATCTCCTCCCCATGTTTCTAGCATTCCGCACAAGGGAATGCGCATTATCTTTTATGTAAGCGTTTTTTCAGCAACCATTTTATGTTCCCTTCTTCCACATCTTTGCTGATTGGATAGTTGAGGCCGTTGTCCTTCCAAAACCTGTGAAAACAAGCCATAAACCATTAATGATTTATAAGCATTTGAGTAAGGTAGAAGTTTAACGGAGCGGTCCATGATTATATCAGCTTCAATATGTGCAAAGCTTGTGCCCAATATATCTTTCAAGATGTGTTAAAAAATCAGGTAGGCGTCCCTCTTGGTAAGCTAAGGATTAGATGGTTGGACCAAATCCGAAGCCTGTCGTCTTCCCTATAGAGGTTGCACCTAACGGTTTAGAGTCGGGAGCGGCCTAAATCCGCGATCTTTGTAAATAATAAGCGGAACATTGGAAATAATGCTGACTGATTCATGCTTTGATGTTGGGTATAGGTACTTTGTGAAGGCAATCTAATATCTGTCTGACAATCGTAGGTTTATAGTTCCTATTTAAAGGACTATTATAACTGTTTAAAGGTAGGTAACCCGTGCATCTATGATTATTCCAAGGTACTATAGATACCCTCGTTTTGGGTACCACGGCGTGTTCGCCTTCAAAAATCTTAAAAAAAATATTATTCCTAATAAGTTCTTAAATCGAAGGCTCATTTGTTTATATTTTATTTGCCTATTTGAAAACATAATTATCTAATACGAAATGCATAGCTTTCGGATTTTAAAATCTTTTATATCGAACTCGAATTCGTGTTCACTAGTTTCAATGCATTTATTTTATAGCCGATTGAAAGTAGCTATAGCTTCCTGCGAATCATTATACCCTCTAACAGTGAAATTCTCAGACTATTGTGTATATGTATACTTGTTCGAAGAAAAATCAGTTTCCCTTCCTGCCAATATTTTAATTAAATTAGCAATCGAAATGGCAACCCTGCACTACAATGCCCCCATGGCCCCATGCCCCATCCAAAGTCAGACACAGTCAACAAAAGACACACACACTGAGTTCGCAAGTGTTTATCTTTTGTGAGTTCGCACATTGAGATGAATCTATACACATTTTACTGAATTTGAATTCTAGGGGGACGATGTATCTCAACTTTGCGCAGTAAGTTTAGTTACATGGCAACATGAGGCTGATACAAGGACGTAAACAAAACGTCCACCCCCTTAGCCAAATGGGCGAAACATGTTTACGAGGTTAATTGTCGGCCATAGGATGGGATTGGGTTGGGATTGGCGCAAATATGTGCAGTGTGCAACACGCGCGTTACTAGCCAAAGTTAACATGTAGAGTAGTTGGTGGTGGTAGTAGAAAATAGAAGATGGAAAAATTGAGGATACATCTCTCGGAGGGTGGTTGGGCAGAGACACAGAATGTCAGATGTTAAGTGCAGAAGTAGTTTTTAGATGGAATATTTATTTTTAATTGGAATGGTATTCTTTCAGGATGTTTTTGAATGGCATTTGGATCGACGGAAATGAGGTCAGCATTGCTGGTAGGTAGTGCTGATGCTGGTGATGATGATTACAACGATGGCATGGAAGTCGATGAATGAATAATTTGAGAATAATTTGAGAGCGCGCAGGAAATCCGTTTTATATTTAGTGGGCGGTTTGGAAAATTCGATTTACCACCAGAGGACTTTGGTTTTTAGATTATTTTGTGCATTGCAACACGTCCGGTTGAAATTTATTCAATGGTTTTCTATTTTAATTGCTTATAACAAGTGAGATCGAAAAAACACTAATAAAAATATTGTACAAATTTAAATCATTTTTTTTTAGCTATTTGACAGCGAAATGTAAAATGCGTTGTAATTTTTAACTGTTTGTTTTTTATTATGTTTGTGAAAAATTAAAGAAACGAGAGTTTTACATATTGTATTTTGGAACGCACCGTTTCTGGGTCCAGGTTTATTATTTCTTCTAGATATATTTTTTTTCAGGTTTTAAAAGCTGATGTAATTCTTTACAAACTCCGTTTAAATAGCCCAATCAAAATAAATCAAGCGATTTGGACGAATAAGCGAAAGTATTTTTTTTTTGACAGATCGATCATAAAAAGTTTTCACCACATGTTTGCCCTATTGGAACCACAATATCCAGAGTTATTTGGAGCTCTTTAACTTGAGCACCTTCTAAACCCAGGGTTTCAAATCATAAAATAATAATAATGTCGATTTATGAGCGCTCATAAGACTTATGCGCCTCAGAACGATTCAGTTCTTGAACTTAAAAGACTTGAAGGCTATAAAAAGGCCGATTAACTACCCAAAAGAGGTTACCAATAAGATCCCTTCTAAGGTCTTGCAACCCTATAGCATATAGCACTCATAAATCGGCAAAATATTCTGCTTTATAAAAAGCTGTGAATACAAGAAGGTCATCTCATAAAACTAAAAAACTACCGACTCCGACTGTGTCTTTAAGGCAGCTGAATATACACGAACCCTATATGTGAATGTCGAACCGTTTTATGCAATTAAAAACAGAAGATATCCTTCAAAGAGCAACTGGTTACCGACAAAATTAGAAAATCATCTGCGGGTGGCACTATTATATCACCTTTGTTGAGAAAGTATAGAAAGTTTACTCTTACATTCAACATTTTCTGACCTAATATGACGCAACATATGTCATTCATGTAGACGTGTCCTTCAACGCTACACAGATCCACATTTTGTGCAAACGTTAACTGACATTTTCAATTTAAGAGGGAGTTCGGTTACGTTGAATAGGTAAGATTATGATTGTGGGTTGAAGTTGGAGTACCCCGTGCTACACACGAAAGAAGTTGGTCCTTACCCATTGTATTTGTTACCCTATCCAATTTATCTCCGTGAAAATGTCACAACAAGGGACGCTGCGAAGTATACAACCTAAGGAGTGTCGGCGATCTCAGAATCCAAAGGGCGAGAACGAATAGAGGCCAACGAACAATTAACTATACTGGATTCCAAAGATTCAACAGTCCA
Source organism: Cheilosia scutellata (assembly GCA_955612985.1). Lineage (NCBI taxonomy): Eukaryota > Metazoa > Arthropoda > Insecta > Diptera > Syrphidae > Cheilosia > Cheilosia scutellata. The sequence goes on from OY015314.1 coordinate 55,551,194, forward strand.
CCAATAGAAATAAAAAACGAGACACATTTTTATCTATTTAAAAGAAAAATTACAGAATTTGCAAGATCAATTAATTAAATAAAATTAAAAACATTTTAAACTTATACGTACTCCGTAAATCCAAAAGAAACCACTCTTGTAAACTATGTATTTATAAAACGAAAATGGCTTTTCTAAGCTAAATAAAATAAATATGTATCTATCTATCCTACCTGCAGTAAATGCTGTAATCACTATTTACTATGCTGCTATACCTACAAACCATCCTGAGGATTTAATGAAGTTCATTATCTTCTCTATTATTGTGCTGAAAAGTTCGTCTAGATCTTTAAAGAAGTGCCAAGTGTGTTGGAGACCTTGTCAATGACATAAAAAATGAGTTGTGTCCTTAAAAACACCTTCGTCACTGCAGTCTCCACAAAGCTCTCCTTTAGGCGCATTTTCGTCATTAGGTAACGCAGGGTATTCTGCTTCCAACGAAGGTGGAAACGGATTGTCTATCCTTCTGCATGAGCCTCTCGTTCCTGTCTTTATTATAGAACGGCCATATCTTTCTTGTGGTAGTACAAGTATCTACGGTGGCCCATCTAGCGTTTGCCAACGACTTTTTTTTTCCTGCTTCAAGCTTAACAGAGGGATTAGCTTATTCTTGAATAATCTTGTCTTGCTAGTTTGTCAGCTTTTTCGTCCTGGAGTGCCTTCCTGTCCAAAGACCCAGCCGAGCAATACCTCATGCTGGTGCTCATAGAACCTTAAGCTCTTCGCGGCTGCATTTCACAAGCTTCGATTTTATTTATGATGAAGTTATTGCATTTATATGTAGTTGCTTGGCTATCGATCCCGATGAAGAAGGTAATACATATCGCAGACTCACAAGCTAGCTGATGCTGCCACTGCAAGAACCTTCGCTTGGAAAACACTGTGGCAACGGTCTGGAAGGAGTAGTGATTTTAATAAGTCAAGCGAAAGCCTACCAAATTTTTGATCCCTCATGGCCATGGGGATAGGTGCTCTAAAAAGGTTTTGTAAATTCTATGTATTGCTTGATGTAGTAGGTATGTGATAGGTAGTAAGTACATGGCCAAAGTAAATAAATTTCGTTCAGTTTCCAATTTATTTCAAAGCTTCCGAAACTGTCGAAAGGGCAATGCTATTTTTTGTCACTGTCAATGTCATATGCCTTGATTCTAATATAAGATTAAATAAAAGTTTACCCATTGTTCAAGACTTTTTCTTTTGTTTCATATAACCGGAAAATCATACTCCTTCGCCTTCCTAGTTGGAACACCCTGGAGGTGATTGTTTTTCCAGTCGTGCCCTTTCTTCTAGAAAATGTGATGAGTTGGGTCTTTGTAGGGTCAAATACAACCGAGTTCTGCATTTGTGCGAATTTTGTTTAAATCTTCATTTAAAAAAGCCATTTAACTCGCAGTTCTAACACCTAAGCAGATCAATGTAAACGTATGACTCACATAAAGCTGTCTATATAATCACCCAACAAATGGTGACATTTTTTTCCAAACCAAGAGCCTTGCATGCATGACCTGCTCAATAAATTCCATTTGCCTTCGTAATCGCAGTGAGTTTAGAATTCCTTCTAAGACGCATATCTTGTAAGCACTTAAATGGTCATCTTATCCAGTCCACTAAATCTCTTCTCCATACAATGTATCTCAAGCATTTAATGATCGGAGCGCACATTGTATTGCCACTTGCCACATAAATTGAATTCAATTACCTTTTGTTTTCGCTGTACCATTAGTTATTTTTCTATGGCCAAGTAGGTATCTGCGGGTCTAACTGCTGCGCCAGTAGCTGCGAGTTCTTGTTTATGCATCTAACTCACGAATGTGGTGAATTTCTTGCCGGCCATTGAGTGCACAGACGACAACCGACCGACCGACGCGACCCCATCGAGTTTAGATATATGGATATGTGTAGGTATGCTTGAGAAAAAAAAACAAGAGCTTAGAAGACCTGCCCACAAAGTTCCTATATGCCTATACCAGAGCCATTATTTAGATCTAATTACCCGATACACAAAAGGTATACCTAGCGTAGACGTTGCAACGCGCTCCAATTTCAGCCTAAACGCAACCATACCATGCCAGCCAGCACCCAGCCAGGAGTGCAATAAGTTCCAAAACTTTGCAACGGCAGTAAATAGGATTTTATTGACTGTTTGCGTGCTCGTCGCTTATTAAGTATATCCCTCGCGTTCAATATACCATCTCAACCTCATCTAATGAGATTTTCAAATTTTCCAAAGAAAACCATTTATCCCGCGCTCGCCGTGGAAGTATCGCATGCCGGCGTGGAAAACAGAAAACTCCATTCGTTTGCCATTGAATGATGTCATCCGGCATCGTAATCTCAGCAGCAGAACCTTAGAAGTATATAGAGGCAAGCGAGGCACTCTTGATCCGGCCAGCCACAACGTCCAGCCGAATGGTGTATTAAATTCACTTTTAATGAGAACTCTTCCGACGACGCAAGCCATATGTCAGCTCACAGCTCTTCGTCGTTGTCGTCGTTGGTTGTGGGGCGCGTGGTACTGGTGCACCTTTGATCTCGACTATCCGCAACATACAACAAGTTCTCTAATCTACTTATGGCTTAGTGCAGCTCGTGCAATGCATGTGGCAATCGTCGCAGTGAGGGCCAGCAGTCACAATCCCTATATACCCGACCGGCAGGCGCAGGATAGCTGGTGGTATAGGTGATAGGTGGTGGTACAATGGCAGACAGAATGGCTAACAGGGAAAAATCTGTGCTGGCTGGCTGGCTGGAATTTCTATGAATGAATGCACTTCAAGGAAATACGGCTTCTTATCGCGCGGGTTGGTGCGTTTTGTCTTGTATATTTTCGCGCTTATTGTGTGTCGTATCTCTGAAGTTGCCCCATGACACTCTAACCCAAAATGAGGTATCTCACCCTGATTTTGGCCGCATCCAATCAATGACGACGACACCCATCCCTCTACCAATCGTGAAGATTCAGTTCTCTCATATAGGGACTGGACTGGATCAGTGTCTGTGCGTTAATAGGCTTAAACGCCATGCAACATAACTTTAGAAGGCATTGATAACCATTGTAAACAACAGCAACTGGCGGCTGGCGGGGTTCTTTGTGATGTACGGTGCCCCGGGCTAATTGGATTTGAATAGGCCTTTTAGGTGGATAACAAGGCGATGATGGTGGCGCGGCGGTGCCTATATGTAGGTACCTACTATTTTTTCGTGTGTAAGCTGGATTCAGTCATCGTAAGATATGTGTTTAGTTGTAATTCATTTGAGGCATTTGAATTTATGCACGCCGTTGAGTGGTTAGTGGTAGCCTTGGTGACTGGTGAGCCCTTACTTACATGCCAGCTTAGCAGTGCCAGTGGTCAAGTATTTTTTGTTTACGAATTAATTTCTGTTTACGTTCATTTAGGGGAACGTTTGGAGGAATCAGGTAGTTCTTCATATGGGCCAAATACCGAGGTGGTCTGGCTATTTGAAATTTAAACTTTTATTGGCGTTGATATAGCCTGGAACTCTCGCAGTTCAAAAAAGGATCTACACATAAGGAGATTCTCCATCCTAGTGATGCCCAAAAACAAATCGATCCTAACAAAATCCAAAAGAGATCCAAACAACTTTTTTTTAGCAAAAGTCATTTAACCAAATCATTTAAGTGTCGAAGTAATTATGACTTATCGTCAGAGCATATTCCAGTTATTTTGTCATTAATCGAAACGAAAGTCAAGGAAAAATGTAATTCGGAGCTAAGATAACAAAATGGGCTGAAAGGCGTGTAAAAGAACTCTAAATCGTCGTAATAATGAAATTAAAAAAAACCAATCCTCCCACCCGCCTATTCAGAAATTACTATCTCACTCAGTATAGTTTTCTACGAAATTTGAAGACAGATGTGTCCACACAATACAGTCATCAAGTGGCTGAAAACCCGCAGTTGAAAAACCCAGCCCCAACAGCAGCAGATGGAATATGGATCGGAAGCCCGCTGCTGAAGAATAACGTCTTTTCTGAACACCTGTCAAACTTTTTCAAGCCGTTTTCGACAAGTGCAACTATTCAGAATATCAAGTTTGTTGATAAAAGGGACAAAAATTTAATTCCCCTTGTCTTTCTTAAGACAAGTAAGAAACATGTGAGCATCCAAGCAACCAAGTTATCAAACCAAAGATCAGTAGGTTATAACCTAATAACTACCCATGTTTTCAAAGCAAATATATCATCTACAGCTCTTAAAAAATAACTCATAATAATCGCACGCATTAAGCTGCCCACTTCATTGGAAAAATGTTGAAATAAGCCATACCAAAAAAAAATAATATCTTATATCTAGTGTCAATATGGCTTATACCAATTGTGGTAAAAGTTTTCGAAAACTGTATATTGAAAGGGCTTAGTAAAATGATAGAAAGAAGAAGATTAATCCCGAATCAAGTGTATCTAAACCATTTGCAGGTGTTTCTCAAGCCTTTGACAAGGTGTTGGACTCGAAGACTTTTCGGTCTGCAGCGCTCTAAATTGCCTATAGCTGTCGTAGGCGAGACCATCATCGCTCCAGTTTAAAAAATAGTATCTTGATGAAATTAAGTTTAAATATCTCTATTCTCAGTACGAATACTCAAGAAAGAGTCAAGAAGGCTACAGTAGCACTCTTCTCTTGTAAAAAAGCTATTGGGAATAAATGGGGTTTACAACCTCGAGTAACCCACTGGCTCTATATCTCAGTTGTCTGGTGGACAGCCTTGGAGAAGGCCACAAACCGCGACCATATAAGCAAGGTCCAGCGCACAGCTTGCATGTGCATAAGCGGTGCACTGCGCACAACACCCTCTGCGGCACTAGACATATTGTTTCATATATTACCCCTTGACATATTTAGCAAGCAAATGGCAGCGAGTGCAGCCATTCGCCTTAAAGTCATCTCACAGTGGTCAAGCAAAGACTTTGGCCACGCCTCTATTCTGAAAAAATTCGAGATCTCAACTGAAAACACTGACTACACCACCCCATCTCTAAACTTTGACAAGAATTTTCTCGTCACAATCCCATCCAGAGCAACCTGGGATGGAGATGCCTTCCCGGAAGATGAATCAGTTCACTTCTATACTGACGGCTCAAAAACCAATGATGGAGTTGGTGGGGGTGTTTTCTCGGAACGTCTTAATCTTAAGCTCTCCTTCCGTCTACCAAACTACTGTAGCGTGTTCCAGGCGGAAATTATGGCGATTAAAGAAGTCTTATCCTGGCTCAAGAAAAACGTCATATCCGTTAAGGATATCTACATATTTTCGGACAGCCAAGCAGCCATCAAATCCTTGGATTCGATCTCTATAACTTCTCTAGTAGCCCTCGACTGCCGATCGTCTCTTACGGAGATGGCCGAACAGTTCAACATTCACCTAATTTGGGTGCCGGGGCATAGAGACATTCCAGGGAATTGTAAGGCCGATGAACTCGCTAGAATAGGAACAACTCAACCCATTCTGCCGGATAAAGGCACCCTAGGGATACCAATCGCTACTCGCAAACAAAAAGTGAAGCTGAATGCTATCGAGAGTACAAATCTTAGGTGGACGAGTTTAACCACTTGTCTAGCGACAAAACAAATTTGGCCTAAGCTGGATTTGAAACGCTCTAAGAAATTGATCTCTCTCAATAGATTGCATATCGGCACCACAATAGGTGTCATTACTGGACACTGCCTGATAGGCAAACATGCCGCAAGGCTGGGCCTCTTCGCAAACGACTTTTGTAGAAGCTGCATGGACGAGGAAGAGGAGGAAACTATCTCTCACCTTCTTTGTTCCTGCCCAGCTCTCTCCCGCAGAAGGAAGCTTCACTTAGGAGCCTTCTATTACAACGACTTGGGCGATCTGACAAGCACAGACATCAGAAGCCTCTTACGCTTTATAAAGAGCTCAAAATGGTTCAACTAGTAGGGAGATCTTAGATCCTTCATCGTGGCATCACAATGGACCTATACTGGTCTAAGTGTGTTGGCGTTTTTAGCTGACAGCCACTTTCAACCAACCAACCAACCAGTACGAATATGTACTGGTCCATTATTTGAAAATTTAACTGACAACGTATTTTTGACAGTTCCTTCTTTAACTAATTTGAAGCCCAGGGTCCGAAATTGCAAAATCAATGTCAATATATTTTTATTCAATTAAATTAATTTATTAAAACAAATAACCCATTAGTTTATTTCTAACTTCAATCCGTAATAAATAAAACAAATGCGATGCCATGCCATCTAGCGGTCCGGTTATCTACAAAACACGAATTTAATTTATATTGGTGTATTGATATTCCCATATTAGAGACGCGGTCAGCAAAAGTTCTCGCGATCAAGATTGCAGATTTAAACAATATCATAAGAAACAAAGAAATTTTGAATATACCTTACCTACCCTATTTTCAAGTCAAAAAGTAAGTGTGGCGGTGTAGTGTGTACCTAGTGTTTTTTAAGGCATTTCAGATATCGTCTGTTTGTAAAATTTAGCAACTTTTAAATAAAACCCGTGTAATGAATCTACCATTTTAGAGTTTTAGATCTTAGAAACATAGTTGGAACTCTATATTTCAATGCAGAATTTCATAAAAATCCAAGCGTTTTTGAGATCGTATAACGCTCATAATGTCATATCTATCTATATAGGTATAATGTTTTTCGCGGTATAATACTGACTGTTTTTTTAGACTCAAAATCTGCATACCTCTTTTTCTTCCAAAATACTGCTTTTATACTGCAGAAAATATAAAGTTTTAATTTAGTGATTACGTTTAACGAACACGGACACTCATGCAGGTATTGTGAGGACCTACCTACATGTCGCTGAGCATACTTGTAAGGTACTTCTTCGTCAATTTCTAGGAGGTTAGTTTTTTAAACAAAATTCAATTAATTTTCAGGTTTTGTAAGGTATAATACCTAATTTGTGTGTTGGGCGAATTGTTTGAGATTCTGACCGTGGATGTGACATTTGGGCAACAAATGGCTCTCTGTTGTTGCCTAGACTTCTCTGATGAATTCAAAACTCCTTTAATTATTATCTTGAAATTATTCATTTTTATTCAGTCATAAGTCATTTCAATTTGCCTAAACTATAGGTAGTTCAAAATATATTCAACGTATCTAAAACTTGGTTATAAATATTCGTTTCTCGAAGAAGTAAAAGTGATGTTTTCTGCAGAAAATGCGGTTTAGGTAATTTTATATTGGGACTGGTGGTAGGTAATGCGACTTAATTTACTGTCTTTGATCACTTTCATTGAATAAAATTTATATACCGAGAAATATACTGTTTGTTTGTGGTATCAAAAAAGATACGAGCATTAGTATGGATAATATTATTTTAAATATACCAATTGTTATCAATATCGCTCACCCGATTTTAAATCAAATATGACACAAACTGATGAAAATATTATGTAAAAGGTAAAACCGCCGTTAATTCAAAAACGCAATATACAAAGTTTTAATATTTTATAAGTTAAGAAGAGCTAGTAATCCTAAGTCGATTAATGCCTCGAAACATTTTTTAAAAGTCTCAAGAAAAAGACTGGAAAAATAATAGCAGAGGGGTTAAACCCAGAAGGTAAAAGGCAACCAAGGCTATAGTAAAAAACAAGCAGGTTAATACCGCATCATACAAAATACCGCCAGTGTGAACGGATAAGCGGTATTCCGCTACCAGCACTTCTACCGGTACTACCCATACCGCAGCGCTCTGGTGTAGCTCCTTAAAGCAGGCAGCCAGATGACAGATGCAGTCAAATAATTAAAAAAAAAAAAAAACCATCCCTTCGACAATAAATTGTCATTTCTGTTGCTGGCAAAAAAAAGCCATTTTCTGTCGCTTTATTCTGTTGCTGAAAAAAAAATTTGTCTGTTCCTAATTCTATTTCTGTTGGAAATGTATGGGATTTTATTTCTGTTCTTTATAAATAATTGGTGCCTTAAGACTACGCAATTGGGTTCAAAACTCCTAACTCGAAGAACGAATTGTGTGCTCTACAAAACCGTTATCCTGACAGTTCTGCCTTATGACGACAAGTGCAAGCAGGGAGAGCTAATACTGGGCTCTTTTGAAAGAAAAATACTTCGGCCGGTTTGCCAAGAGGGCGAATGTAGGAGAAGATAATATAACAGCGAGCTCTATTAGCCCTACCAAAATGTGAATATGTAGTCCAAAAATCCAAAACACGTCGACTAGATTGGCTCGGCCAAATCGAGCGAATGGACAATAATGCTCCAGTTAAGAAGATCTTAACAACTGGAAGCAGTGTGCCCGGAATCGTAGCGGATGGAAGGCTGAAGTGTCTCAGGCAGAGACTCTACACAGGAGCAGAAAATTGGTCTCAATTCCCAATATATGAAGCATCGAGAATTTTCGTCAAAGTGGCTGATGTCGAATAGGTTTTTTTTTTTTGGATTCAAATTTTAGATTTAATCAAAATCAAATCAAATCCTATTAAAAGTCATCCCGCATAATATACACTGTCGCAATTGAATTGACGCAGCCGGAAAAAAAACTCTTACTCACTGCCTTACCTAATGCTCGAGATAACTGGGCAAACGTCTATATAATCTTCTGTTTTCCTGGAGCTAAACTTGAAATTTCCAGCTGAGTCATCCAACCTACTTACCAGTAGAACGGACTTTTCCGAAGCTCACACTTCTCACAAAAATAGACGTCCAACTCGAGAACATGCAACTGCAGCATTTACTAATTTCAGCTCTCCAGTGATAGGTACAAGGTGTCTACCTACCTACCTATATTATGGGAAGCACGCAGAGGATAGTATTACCTACATTTCTAGGGTAATCATACATGCCAAGTAGTACCTAATAACCGCATTAACTCGAAGCAGTACCTGCACTTAGCTAAGCATAGGCGTCCCTGGAATCGCATGTTGGTAGCTACAGTATCGGTTTGCATTTCCTCCTAACCCTAATTATTCATGTTCCCATGTATCGTTTACATGAGTCTTGCTCGCAAATCGCAACATACCATAACATCAATCACCTGACTGACTTGCGAGTTGCATTTCTATTTTCGATTTAAAATTCATTTGAACTGTGATTTCACGAATGTGTATCGTATCGCTCACCCTCACACAGCACGAACTATTCGAAATCGGAAACGGGATAATTAAATTCATTCTAATTTCCGGCGAATTATTGGAATACTTCCCATCGGTTGGTGCTGTGTGTAAATGGCATAAATCATCGCAGACCAAAATTCTGGGACCCACCGCATAGATCAGCCGATGATGATTTTTGGCCAATTTTTGGAAAATCAACTATACAGCAAGAGTTCACTCCTCTCCGGCGAAGTACACGCAAATCCAGATGAAATTGTTTAACCCAGTTACAGCACGCCGGCAGCCAGCCGACCGACCGACGGACGGATTCAACGTAATTAAAATTGAATTGACCACACGGCTAGAGAGCGTTGGTCTGGTCATTGAATTCCTGGTATAGCGGAGCGGGAGCCTCGGCATGAGGCTAACTATAATACACGGCGCGTTGTTGTTGTTGTTTTTGTGTTTTTCTACGGGCACATCAGCCACAGCGAAACACGAGTCAGCCGTCAACTCCAATCACCATCCCATGTGTGGACGTGTGGAGTGAACGTTGTCCAGTGCTGCTGCAGTGCTGCTGGTACTCACCGGATATGAATAGCCCGATGGAGGTAGAGGTATAGTATCTTGTATCTATGGCGTATACTGTGTGTTGTGAGCTGCCCGCAATAATCGAAATAAATCCAATTTCAAATTGGTAATTAGTGAACGTGGAGTGGTACGATACGAACCAAACCAACTCTCTGAGCCTGATTCATTTTTAATCAAACCGTAATAATCATTTCCAGTGCAACGTGCAATTACATATCTGCGGCCGTATCGTTGCAGACAGTCTGACTGCAGCACAAGCACTCTATACGACTCTTAGGCTTTGGGCTAAGTTAAGTTAAGCGGCTTTGATGGATGGAAATTCGCTACTTTGACGTTGCCTTATAGTTTTAGTGTGGCGCAAATGAATCACAATTTGAAATCTAAGTAGATGGTGGAGAAAAGGATTTAACTATACATATTCGAACGCAGGTTTGACAGGCGGAATTGAAAAGTTTAAATCCTTTTTTTTATGGAAAGTGAACCTACTTATAATTAACTGTGTGTTGGTCTCTGCTGATTTCCGGATTTCACATTTAAACAAGAGTACATATATCCATCTTAATGGATATACTCGGATTTAAACATTTGGTTTATAGGACGTGTAGTAACAACAGGATCTGAAAAAAATGTACCGGTACAATTTTGAAATGAATGCTCGCAGCAAAGGGTAAGCTATTGTGAAGGATCTACCGAGGGGCTTATAACGAAGATGCGGTACTGTGTCGGATTAAAATCGACGAAACTGTTTCTGATTTTGGGTTGGAAGAGCGACCGAGGCTGGCAGACTATACTATAATTCTAATTCTATATATAATTCTAATGTTGTAAAGTATACAGGAAATATATTTAAAAGCTGTCATCGATGATGGACCCCAACAAATAAAGTTTTCTAAACCTTATTTACTTATAGCGCGATCTTTGGCTAACTGCAAATTGCATTCTTTGGCACATTCAAAATTTATTGAGACCTCCGTTCGACTTGTGGGCGTCACCAGAAGCAATTTTTTATAGCATACAAAGGAAAGTATATTCACTTTGCCATTACATTTGTAACACCAAGAAGGAGTCACAGGAGACTCCTGAATCATGAATTCTGAATCGATCTCGGTTAAAGCCATGTCAGTCTGTCTGTCTGTTTGAACGTATGTCTGTCCAAACGAATCAACCTGAAATTTTGTGAGAGGACATATTTTTATCGTCGTCCGGTATTGAAAATGAGCTATATCGGTACCTCTGGTGGATTGGGGACACGATCCCGAAAACCAAAATCCCGAAAATCCAAAATCCCGCAAATCCAAAATCCCGAAAATCCAAAATCCCGAAAATAAAAAATACCGAAAAACCAAAATCCCGAAAAACCAAAATCCCGAAAACCCACAATCGCGAAAAGCCAAAATCCTGAAAAAACAATCCCGAAAACGAGATCCCGAAAAATTATATAAAATGAAAAATTTGCGCAAATTTTTAATTTTATATAATTTTTCGGGATCTCGTTTTCGAGATTCTTTATTTTGTTTTGAATGTAAAATAGACAAGTGTTTGCCCATTCCATTTACCGTAATAATGTTTTGTAATGTTGCGCTGCAATTCGCAATGTGCATTCAGTTGTGCTGATCTCATATAGTGTGATAGCTGACCGACTAGATTTTAGCCAGTGAACATCGTAATAAAAAGTGAGTAGAAAAAGAAAACGTTACGGATTTGCAGGTAGTCCTGCATACTCTCCTAATTTTTGGTCGGTTTGTAACCTTTTGAAACAAAATCTGCCGCGGACACAGAACAACGTAAAGGCGTGGCTCCGCGCCGCCGGCTGAAAGTTCTCGCAGGGCATTCACACATTGGTGTATACACTGATTGCTATTTTATGTGAAGATGAAGAGCAAATCCGTGCGAAAACATGTTTGGCTAAAATAATTGCCAGTGAGATGCAACAACTAAGAAAACATTACGTGACGAAGGAAAAAAAATTACAAAATTTTACGCGGAACGTAACGAGCGTTCTGAAATAAGTTTTCTAACGGGAAATGCGTACAATATGAACTTGTATTAGATATTGTTTTGTCATTGATCGTTTTTTATAATTATGTTTTTGTTAATAAGACTTAAACTGTTTTTGTTATGTTTTAGTTATTTGAAGTTTGTTATTTTGTTTATTTTGTTAAATAAATTTGGCTTATATTTTTGTTGCTACAATAAAATTTTTAGTTTCACTTTCGGGATTTTGGCCTTTCGGAATTTTGGATTTTCCGGATTGTGGATTTTCGGGATTGTGGCTTTTCGGGAATTTGGTTTTTCGGGATAGTGGGTTTTCGAGATTTTGGATTTTCGGGATTTTGGGCTTTCGGGATTTTAGATTTTCGGGATTTTGGGCTTTCGGGATTACATTTTTCGGGATTGTGTCCGACTCCCACCTCTGGTACCTCCCACACAAAATCAATGTTATCAGACCCATGTGTTATGTACGTACTAACTAGGAACTTCAAATCGATACCCACCACATTTTCATCGATTTTAAGGTCCCCTATATCACAGCGTTTATAATAAGACGAGCTATACATCAGAGCAATGCCTACTTTTGGCATCCCTGCCAAACTCGTCTGTTTGTGCAGGATTACGATGGAGAATGCACGCTGCCCCATCAAGGTCGGTAAAGAACTCACCGAGACCTTCGATGACAAAAAAGACAAGGCGATGCGCTGTCATGTGACTTCTTCATCAACGTTCTTGAAAGAATAGTGAAAAACTCCAACGCTAACACCAGACCACCAGATGCACTATCTTTCAAAAGATATCTGTTTTTCTGGGCTAAGAAAGGAACTTAGTAGCAAAGCCCTCTCTGGAACAACTAAAGTGACCCTTTATAAGAGCTTAATCATCCCAGTCCTTACATATGTACGGCGCATTGCAATGGACACTATCAAAAGCGGATGAAGTTACTCTTGGTTGTTTCGAGAGGAAAATTCGTCGACGAATCTTCGGTTCCGTCTGCTTAGATGGTGAATGGAGGAGGAAATACCACGACTAACTGTGCAGCAACTTTTACCTAGTCAGAAGAGTGAAGTTCGAACGACTGAGGTGGCTGGGTCATGTAGAGCGAATGGACACGAATATGCTCTAGCCCGGAAGTTCTTTGAATTCACACCCGAGGGACGGCGCAGCAGAGGAAGACCGCGACTCAGGTGGCGCACGCAAGTGGAAGGGAACCTTAACCAATTTAGCCTTCGCAGATAAATTCGCCAGCTAATCTTCTTGAATCTTCTTGTGTGGAACTCGAAGCGAACGGAGTGCGAATTTTGGTCGCCCCGAGATGCTGGCAGATGTATGTTAGTTATGCACTTAAATTGCTGCAAATTGTAGTCTTCTGGAAATAGGTATATCCCCAGGAAGCGAGTTCCAAAGTTTGGTTGTCCTGTAACAGAAGAAGTTTTGGAAAATTGATGTCTTCGCGGTTGTCAAGTATCCTGTATGGTCATGACCATGAGCATTAGCTGCCTACATTATACATAACATAGTAATAGTAATATTATTAAAAATCTTGTATTCCACTGGCCAGTTATCGAGGAGCCCTACTTATTACGAGTGGTAGCAATTTCGAGCAATTTAAAAGTGGCGTTTGAAGCACCTTCTCCAACTCTGTTAAATAAAAATTGCATAGGTACTCCTCCCAGTCGCATCCTATCTGTCATGCAATTTTATTTTATCATCGCATCTACAATTCAAGTGACTGATATAGTGATTGATAGTCGCTATTGCTGTAATAACTCCAATTAATTGGTTCACACAATTACATGAACAGCAAGTTCACACAACCTATAGTAGAGCCGAACGCTAATGGACGAGATGGCCGACGAGGCGGCGAACTCAACCCCATACCGGACGTAATTTCTCTATATCTATTCGCGTTGCAAGCCCGCAAATTAATTCGAATGGTCAAAGCGCACAACTTAATAACAATTAGCAATTCCGCATCTCAAAGAGCAGCGCGCGCACGCGCATGGATATACAGAGAGACCAAGTCTCGAGTCCCCAGCAACACCCTGATCGGCTGTAATCAGCGTGTTGCTTTTGTTGTACCAAGTTGTAGTTCAATGATTTATGAGCGCTCATAAACAGAAGAGATCTGCCTTTACGTTGCCTTCCCATACGTAATACGTCTGCGGGGAGACTTGTCTGGGAATTTATAATAAACCCGCGCCGCTGCCGCACGCTTAATGTTTATACCGACAGAGAGCTTGGCGTGCCGGGAGCTATCACTATGCCGCCGCCGCCAGCCGCATGTATATATTCCGTCAGCAGCACCAGACCAGAAAATGCTTTGGTATTTGCCGGATGATATATAGCAGAATTATTTATTAATTTGTCTAAGTGAGACATTATATCTACGAGTGTATTATAAAGCAGTAGACTTAGCGTCGTCGTAATTATCATGCAAACAGTGTGTTAGAATGATGCGTCCAGACTGATGATGATTCTGCCGCTACTGCTGCAACAGGCTGCGGAGGAACTGTGCCAACATTTTTAAGGTGAATCAAAAGGTATCTACATATAGTAAAAGGATATGTTTTGGGTGGAAATCAAGCCAACGCTATTTACGCTCCAAAATTTGGACAGCTACGGACAACTCAGTAGACGAACAGGGCGCTAGGCTAGGCAATAACATCCAAAAAAAAGTTGGTAAAATTTTTTGTTGCAAAATTATTCGACATTTGGGTCTTATTTCATTGGCAGAGTTCGTTTTTATGACAAGCAATGACGGCCAAAAGAATAATTGGTAATCCTTAAACGGAAAACCCGTTTTTGACTGGAAAATAAAATTGCCCTACTGACTATAAATATAGATAGATTTCTATAATTTGAATAAAACTTTACCATACCTACATTACGAACATGCTCCCAAGTGCCAAGTTCAAACAGAAACCAATTTAATGCAAATAATGGGACTACAACATCACGCATGGAATTCTGCTCCGGGAGTAGGATAATAAATTATCTTATAGGCTAATTTTTTGACGCTTTCTTTTGCTAGAACTTTGAAGAGGAAATCAAACAATAAATTTCAATTAATTAAAGTGTGAAATTCGATAAATCTCAGATTGGAGTTTGGTGAACTACTCTTTTCAAGTGTCAGTACATGGCCTGGCCATACACGTCCTCCCATAACTTTCATTTCCATTAACGATTTGGCTACACAAAAAAACCAGGCGTCATTGCAATGAAATAAAATTTGGCAGGTAAAAGAATAGTGAAATTGAAAACACAAACAATTTCTATGGTTAAGCCGAAGCGGACGCCCGTTTTTGACGTCCTCACTCTATCAACGCAAATATCAAATGAAGATTTGTATCGAAAGCACAATGGTGCGAAAAAGAACGTGCCAGAATTATTTCTGAAAGTAGATTTTATGAAATTTCAAATTCATTTTACTTCCATGAAAAACATACGAGATTAATGTCGAGGAGCTAACTACAACGCAGGAGTCCGAAAGGAGCGATCCATGCTTCTACAGTATGATCACGTTAAAGGTTATAAACTCATGTCTCAAACCAGGATCACAAGATGTGGTATAGAGACCGTACCAACGTTAGGCGTCCTCTAAATAGACTCCTCAACCTGTTTGATGATTGCCCTTGTTGACTTAGAGTCGATGGCGGCAAATCGAGAGTTATAGACGGTAGAGCAACCTATACACCCGCGACCCACTTAAGGCCATTGAAAATGAGGAATAAGTAGGAAATCGAGAAAAGTTGAAGAGATCTCAGACTTTTCTTGAAATTGTTTTAATACTGTTTCAAACATTTTTTTAACACCGGCCTATTTATTCCTTTGCAAATTTCAAGCAGATGATACCCTAAACTATGTACAATGTACATTATAATAGACTGTCGACTCCTCCCACATAACGGACTTTGCCTACAACCTGCCTGTGGGCCCACGATTTTTCATGTATTGCTAACCATCACATCTATCCTCCTTTTAGGAGGATGATCCTCCTCTTTTAAACAAAAAATGTCAAAACCTCAAACCTCCTTTCTAGTCCTAAATCCTCCTTTAACCCTCCAATCATCCTCCTTTCGTAAACAAATTTTAATATGCATTTTTTCAACTAAAAATCAATTCAAATTTTGCACTTATGAAAGTGTTGAAAAGAGAAGTTTACCAAACTCCAATCATTTTGTCACCAATGTCATTGAAAACAAAATATAATGTCGCTAGCAACAAACAAACTGTTGACGAAGATGAATTTGAGGATATGGACTCTGAATAAGATACAGACAATGTATTTCATACTAAGTTCTTCAATTGAAATTTAATTTAAAAATGTTTCCATTAAATATATTGATCCTTCTTTCCCCCTCCTTTTGGAGAAAAAAAAAACCTCCTTTTTGGAAAAAATTGGAAGGAAAACCCTCCTTTTTGACGAAATTGAGATGGGATGGTTATGTATTGGTGCTGTACAAAATCAAAAGCGCCATTAACGCACGCATACTTGAATAATGAATAATCCTAAGACCATGGTATAGGATGGAATAATCATTGCCGCCATTGATTTTGACATTTTACACCTATCTATTCACAGACAGGGGAATTAATTCCGGGCAGAATCGGGTAGGTGCACGGAAGTTGACGGTCTAATTCTATGTGGTTTGTGGCCTATACTGGTTTGACTACATCGACAGCCGTATTCTCCCCTACAGAGTATATCTCTTTAGGCTTGTCTACACCAAAGAAACATTTAGGAAAACATTTTTCATTGTTTTCAAAACATTTCGAATGTTTTTGAAATGCTTCTGAAGCTTTTTCCCAATTTGTTGAGGCATTTGGATGTTTTTCATTTGTTCTTTTAGTGCTTAAATAAGTTTTATTACTTGGAAACAAAATTTACCGTCCCCACAAAAAAAAATTGAAAATGATTTGGAAATTGGAAACGTTTTGGAAACATTTTCATTTTGTTAAATATGTATTTCTGAAACGATTTTAAAACATTTTCAAAAGGCTTCTGAAATGATTTTCTAAATGTTTGTTTGGTGTGGTGCGTGGCGTGGACAAGCTTTTAGAGGACGTTATTTTCCACTGATAGTTGCTACGAGCCGAACCCCAAATCTAGCCAAAGAATTGTTAATCCATCCATCGCTTGAGTTGAATGAATTTGTCTATACTTAAGAATGGTGTAACTTTTTAACCTTAGCTTTCAATTCATAGAATTGGAACATGACGGTCACTAAGCTTCGAGCTTCCATTGTCGGCATTTCTGATTTATGCAATATCTTGCATTTCTCTGCTCCTGAGATCGAAGTTTTATAGACTGGGGAAGGGTTTTTTTTTTCCTATTTTTAATCTTATCGTCGAGGATATAGAAATTCCATATTTTTCTTTCAAAGCGTTCATCTTTTTGAGTAGGTACCCAAATGTTAATCGGTTCATCTTTTGGAACACTGATGATCTGTGGCCACAAACAGAAACAACTAAAGTCGAGTTTAGACGAAATTGAGTTTTTGATGCCATTAGATTAAGCATGTCCAAATCTATAAGCTGTTTTTTTTTTAGATTTTTATCTTCAAATTTGAAGGTACAATGTCCCGAAAACAAAACAACTAAAGTCAGATTTTTACAACGCCGTTAGGGCAAAACAACTTAACTACACAAAAACAAGTCTTAAGTCGACTTAAGAGGAACGCATTTTTGTTTTATCACAAGTAGGTAATATAACAGTTAAAGTTGAGTTTGGTTGTTTTTCCGCGTGATATTTCTTCCCTTTCTTTGATTTTATAGTTAAAAAATGTCTAAAGTCGAGTTTGGTTGTCGGAATATCAAGGAATATCAGCTAAAGTCAGATAAACTCGACTTAAGATTTGTTTGCCTTAAAGTGGTGTCAGGCCATAACAGCTTAAGTGTTTATTTTGCTTACCACGCTCGAAATAAGAATGATCAATAGATTATGAAACGTTAGACCGAAAGAGACTTAAATTACCTTTATTTACATATAACTTTCAGGAAAATCAGACTTTCCGCGGATTAACCAGAGCCATTTGTAATTTCAATTTTTTCGTCGAATCTTAAAAGTGCTCTCCTGAAAAATTATCAAAATCGACTTCAGCGGTTTTTCCTTGTGGCCACAGAAGTAATTGTGAAAATATTTCGTTCATCTTTCAAAGATTCTACTGCTCTTCGAATTTCCTCAACTCCAT
Organism: Cheilosia scutellata; assembly: GCA_955612985.1. Classification (NCBI taxonomy): domain Eukaryota; kingdom Metazoa; phylum Arthropoda; class Insecta; order Diptera; family Syrphidae; genus Cheilosia; species Cheilosia scutellata. Next base: position 55,569,082 of record OY015314.1, read on the forward strand.
AGGGTGCATTGCAACCATTCCACTATAGCCTTGGTCACGCAAGTTCTGGCATCAAAACTGCACAGAAACGCCAATTGTTACATGGTCTAAGCAGGCAGCCAACTAGACTATGAACCTCAGCATTAATATTTATTTTTTTATTTTATTAACTGATGAACCTAACGCCATGAAAGGTATCTATTAAACTGATTTCTTTTCCAATTAGGAAGTTTTAAGGGATAATACGGTTTTGCCCAATTAGACAAGGAAACTTATAAAATCCTTACCCAAAAAAAAGAAAGGTCATCTATCGTGTTTCCCATTTCAATTTGAAGCAGACTATACACAAAAACAGACATAGAGGTAGGTCCGGAAGTAAAAAAAATTCCAACCATAACAATGGCAATGGAGGGAGGAATAACCCTAAACAAATTGATTCCCACAAATCCAATTGATCCCTAAGTATATGTCTGAGCGACCTTCCAGCCTATGCGGGGATTTAGCATTTATTTGTTTGCTTTCATTCTTCTATTTGTCATTCCGTCAGGTTTCGAATTTCGATGTCAACAGACGGGAAAGTGTCATTAGATAAGTTGACACGGGAAGACGGGCGGCATACACTACACAGGTTATAGGGTAATTGAGTTGAAGCATATTCTATATGGACGCGAGGAGAGGCGTATGCGACACAAGTTTCCCATTGAAAGATGCCGCCACGAAGTTAAACAATCGCGTAGGTAGTTAGGTCTAACTCGAACCCTGCAGGTATGGTTGACGACATTCAGCTTGGTTGGGTTATTGTTTCTTTATGGGCTTTCAGCTTTCCATCTGACTGAGGGGATGGCCCCCTTTGAAGTCAAAGGGAGTTGGATTTGTTTGGTCATCTGTTTTATTTGATACCCGATCGAATTACACGTTAATCCCTTTGTTGATTCAGAATTAATACGCCCTTTCTGTGCTCGATGGGGGCGTCTTTAGATGACGTATCGGGTATTGAGTATTGAAGTGGCGGTGTACAGTCGAAAAGGGGGGGGCTATATGGAAGCGACTGCGTTAAATGGTTTTAACTGGGAAATGATATTCCTTCGAATGCGGGCAATGGGATTGTCTGCGAATATGATTAAATCCGAATTGATCCTGGTAAAGGATGTCTGGGTTTTCTTATCGCGTGAGATTAGAAAAAAAAATCGTGAAAGTGAGAAGGCCTTTGAATTAAGATATTAACCTGTGTTGTCTCATGCCGTTGGTATGTGTAATGGAAAAGATACAGGGACTGAAGCCGTAAACACGACTAGCTAAACACGGATAGCTAATGTTCAAAGGGATGTAGGTACCCAATATTGTCGCATTTACATCATCTATAGGCAAGTCGTATATAAAAGGGAATGCGGTGAGGTCGACTCTTTGAGATCATAATAAAGAAGGTTTACGGATAAACTGGTTGCAGACTGGATAAAATTACTTTTTTGCTTATCCAAATCCGCGATTACAATTGATCGGTAGGTTAATACGCCGCAATGGAACTATCGGCTTAAGACAATTTTTAAAACTAGCTAAGCACCAAATGAGTACTACGTCATTGTGTTGGGGGATCGGAAGCGGAACCCAAGAGTAGTCATTGACAACGAGGGTCTCGAACTTGTGATTGGGAAGCACTGACCTATAGGCGATGAATATAATGAAGGTTTTAAATATTTTTATACCACTAATCTCCTAGTAATTGAGGCACCATGAAGGTCTGCCGCAAAACTGACAGATAGGTAAGCAACTTCCATCCAAATTATTAATGATTGGAAGATGATTAAAAGTTGTGTGTGACGTTCGAACCAGTTACGGTAGCGTACCCACGTTCTAATTGAATTCCGAATCGATACAAGAAGGGCCCAATAAGAAACTATAATGGGAACCAAAAAATGTCTTACTCTCTATCGCCTATTCGCAGATTCTAGATTCGTTCAAGGTCAATAGGTTTTATTCTTCGACGAAACTTAAGGGGCCCGTGAAGGCAACTGTTGAACAACTTGGCAACGGCACGGCACAACTACATATACGCAGATGTGTTGACGTTGACAGCACGTTTGCTAGTTTTGACTTAAAAATTAAAATAATGTATTTCGATCAAATCAGCCTGCCGTCATGGATTACTCTGAGATATTTGACCTATTTTGAGATGGTAGATGGTAGACCAGTACTCAGCTAGCTCCTTCTTGTAATAAGCACGACTTTCGTCTTGAGAGGTTTAAGTGGAACCGCACTCATATTTTTCATTGGTCATTATGACCAAAGCTGTCTTCGCTTTTGTCCGCATATGTACTTTACCAACCAACCAATCTCTGGCTGTTCTTCAATCGCCGTGAAAGCATGTGATAATGTCAAAATCGTCGGCACATTAGGGTGTTGCAGAACTGAGCAACAATTTGCGACAGAAAAAATGGTTGTTTGACGACAGGACGTAAACAAACAGCGACAGAAATGCCAATTTATCGTGGGGAAAAAGGTTTTTCTGTTTGCATTTTTATTCATCTGTCTACTAGACGAAAAAAATGTTTTTTGGGCATAATTTCATGATAGCGTTTGACGGGATAGATATAGCAGCCACGTTTTTCTGGATCTGTTTCAGTTTTGTGTAGCTGAGCTGAGTTGAGCGAGCAACGTAAACAGAACCAGAATTTACTACAGGACGAAAAAGCTTTCTGTGCTGTTTCAGTTTCTGTTCCTGTTTCTGGTTGGTGGCTCATATACAACCTACCGAAGATTATCTCCATATTTGGAGAGTTCGTGACGGCCTTGTTGTTCTGTTGTCAATTTCTATAGCTAAGGCATTCTTCTATACCTACTGGGTATAGATGGGACTGCTTTTTCAATGACTGCACATGGCTAATACGGTAAATTGTGGCACGCTCTGTTCAAGGCATCGTTGTTTAACGTATTTCCTTTTAGACACCAATGGATCTGTGTTTGCAGCTTCTAACTTCAAAATGTCGTCAGCTATTAGAGCTTTATTGGGTTTAGTTTGCAGATTACTCCGGGGTGGACCTACGCCTCAACCAACACGCTTCTCCAGTTAGCACGATCTTTGGCTAACCGCCTCCAGTTGGGCAATCCAAGTTGTTTGAAGTCCCCTTCCACTTACGTGTGCCACCTGAGCCGCGTTCTTCCTCTACTTCGCCGTTCCTCGGGTGTGGATTCGAAGATCTTCCGGGCCGGAGCATTCGTGTCCATTCGCTCTACATGACCCAGCCACCTCAGCCGTTGGACGTTCACTCTTCTGGCTAGGTTAATGAAGCAGTTTGTCTATGTATCTCCTCCTCCTCCATTCACCGTCTATGCAGACGGGACCGAAAATGACTCCAAGAATTTTCCTCTCAAAAGGACCAAAAGTAACCTCATCCGCTTTTGATAGAGTCCATGCCTCAGCACCATAGAGAAAGACTGGGATGATTAGGGTCTTATAAAGGGACACTTTAGTTGTTCGAGAGAGGCTTGATGGGTTTGGGTTTTGTCGCCTTTATATAATATTTTTGTACTTTTTGACAAAACTTTCGAACCTTATTCCTGGAACGACATCTCCATTTTGACTCAAAAGGGCGCTTTTTAACAACCTAGTGCTTACATATTAAAAGGAGCACTGAAAGGTTTTAAAACCATATTTCTAATTTTGACAAGAAGTGAATTTACAGAATCCTTCTCAACTTCCTCTCCTTTCAAATACATCTAAAAAAAAATCTCCGATATTTGATGAGAAATATTAATCGTCTTACCAAAAGCATTCCAAATCGATAACGCCGCTTTTAATAACCACATCAAAATCAATTAGTTTTATTGGATCGAATCTTTGCCGGGATCTATAAATTCCTTAGCAAATGGACAGAAGACATTTTTATTATTATTTTTGTAATAAAACATTTATTACCTTCATCTTATTATATGCATAGGTAGATATTATGGAAGGTTGGCAATAATTGTACAATATTTTTATTAATGAAGATACGTAGGTATTACTTAATAGCCAGTATAGGAATTTTAAGTGCAATTTACAAGTAAGTGCACTTTTTCTGCAGATACTGTATAAATACAAAAAAAAAAGTTATATTAAATGAGCAAAGCAAAATGTAAATAGTTGTTCCAAATTTTCGCATTGTCATATTGAAATGAACTATGTAATACTATTTTTTGAAAGTCTTAACCCCCAGTTTCACACTGGAAGTTTAAACTATAGTTCAACTGAACATGAACGTGAGTTTAAATTTGAAGTTTAACTCGCCCGGTTTCACAATATAATTTGAACTTCAATTCAATTGAACTCAGTTTAACGAAATTTTATGAATAGAATGGCAGTACATATGTATAGCTATTTCGATTTAACACCACTCATTCATCATTAGATTGATTTGTTAAGTGATGACAGACAATTCGCTGTAGGTATACCTACATTACTTTCCTCTTTGGGAAGCCATTTTATTATTTTACCCTGTCAGAAAGTTAACCAGCACTTCAATTTGGCGTCAACCAGTCTACCACTTGCGCCAAAAAAGCGCTCAGAACTAGGCCACCAATTTATTGAATACAACAGAGAGACTGTCACCGTTATTATGCATTTTGTTGTTGCTTCCAAAGTTTGTCAACCTCTGGAGTCTTCTTCTCTCATCAAAAATGTTTGAACCGCAACTCCAAAAACGCGTTTCGCCCCGACATAATGGGTGGGCGGCCAAGCTCAATTATGAAATTCTAGTACATTTCATTAAGTTTATAAAATTACCTACCACTTTCACTTGCGTTTTAGTTTTTGCTCTGTTCCGGTATTTAGTACAATATTTTCTTAATGTGTGCTTTCAAAATTGGCAATGTTTCTGTTTTTCCAAACCTATAGACGTTGATTTATTATCCCACACACACTGGGCGAATATATTTGCTTTAGTACCTATATTTACCTATACCGTCTCTATTTTTATGTTTTCCAAGTGAGTAGGGAGTGACCATTCGGTTGTAAGGTCTGTTGAAATATCTGTCCTTCGCTTTGGAATAGAACATTATACGAGCTTAGTGGAAAACGGCGTGTTTTGTTGTCTTTTTTTAATGTGAGATGTCCAAAAAAAACCCATAACCCATAAATATGTTAAGATTAGACCCTGGTTCGACGACTACAAAACTAACAAAAAAAAAAACAGCACTAGCGGCGCAAAACCTGTTCCGGAAGATCAAGGACAGTAACGCTCCGGGTGAAGATCGAATCCCATATGAGCTTTTTTGGAAATGCTTCATTCATTTATCTGGACAAATTGCTGCTTACTTTCAACTGGATATAATCGGCCCTAGCGAGGTATCCGTCGGAACGGAAAATTCTCCGATTTCATACGAATCGGAGGATTTTTGCTGTTCCGAAGTATACCTCGAAGCAAAAATCCTCCGATTCGTATGAAATCGGAGAATTTTCCGTTCCGACGGATACCTCGCTAGGGCCGAATGATATAGAAGAAAGTAGTAGAATATTTTTAAATGCTTAAAATGTTCCTCATATTAAAGAAAGGATACCCCAAAATATCATCGAACTGCAGACGGTAAAGAATTTGAATCATTTTCACCCTAAACAAACACCACACTGGTAAAAGAATAAATAAATTCACCGCGATGATTCTTTAGTGCAGACACAAACAGAAAATTCAAACTTAATATCGTTAGAATACGATATACGTGTCTCGCCTGGCCTCCAACCATTCATATCAATGGTTTGAATGTTAACTGGATAAAGGTTTGTGTATTAAATGCACTGTAATAACAAAAAGTTTTCGTACGTAGTAAATAAAATATTTATTAAAATCAATATAAACCGTTTTGCTTATAAGGCGATATATATCTAAATTGCATTGACATACTATACATGGACTGCTAGTGAAATGTCAGTTTCATACAAACCTGCGAGGAAAAATGAAGCAAACATAAGCACTAGCCCTATTCAAATTATTTCGAACTTTCTACAACATGGCATACTCAGCACTCAAATAAAATAAGCGTTTATGAAAATTGCTCGATGACATTTGAGTGTTTTCGGTTCTCTCCACTGTGAAACAAAAGAGCAAGTGCTTATGTTTGATTCAACGAAAAATTAGCTGCTAACAGTTCAAGTATGTATAGTATGTCAATGATCAATTGCGCTAAATTATTATATCATTTATTTATTTATTTCATTTCATTTTCTGAAAATATTTTATTTAAAACTGTCAAAAAACCATACAGCTTGGGAAGCTGTACATTTTATAAATGTTTGTTAAAGTCGATTGAAAATTGCTTTAATATGCAGAATAATTTTTTTCTCTACGGACAATTTTTGACATCTAAAAAACGGTGACATAATTTTGTGACTTTTAGCTATACGAATTGGATGAGATGCTGTAAAGGTGAACTGAACATACCTTTTTGTTTGTTTTGTTAACAGAAAGGTATTCTGTTATTCTACTGTTGAAGTTGTTGGTATGTAAGTATGTATGTATATAATTTAAATTCAACGCAGACAATTGTTGCGAAAATTAAATAAAAAAAAAAAAAAACAGAAAGGAAATGGGTGGAAATATAATTAAATAAAATTAGTCGTTAGAAAAAGCTAGTTCTGTGGCAAAAAGCATTTCATAATAGCACAGTTCATATTCATGGGTGGATACATTTTTGTGTCATTATAACCGCATTATACTAATGTCACGCAAAAGGTAGGTAAGATCTTTTAAAAGTCGGGTCAATTACTCGAATACCCTCATGATTATGACATAATTGGTAGAACCCAGCGAGTTGTCACGGCTAAAATGGGTTTAGTCAGGAGTGTGTGAAGATATGATTAGTGGGCCTACTGTGAGAACTTTTTACTTATCTATTTATTGGTTTAAAGCTTTTCAGAGATATGATATTTCGATTTATTTATTTTGTCTGTTTTGTTGATTCCGAAATTTCTTGAAGATTAGGACAATGCACAAAATGTTCAAATGCATTTAAGGTGGAATTATAATTCGTTTCAATATTTAAATCAGGAGGACAATCCATCGCATGATGGGATTATGACATATTGTTCAAAGGAAATTTGTTCAGGTTCAACGCTTTAGTTCAGAAAATTACTCAAAAGAGTTATATGTACTCTCAGATGTGTTACAAACGTTTGTGAGAGGTATGTAAAGTGGAAAATATTCTATATTTGTTGTTCCACCACACTAACCACCATTACCCCATTGTTTCCACCAATTACTGTTTTATACAAAATATCTTAAAAACATCACTTTCAAATGAAATGCTTTCGGGAGAAACGCGTTTTCCAGAAATTTATTCTAAAAATAATATTTTTTCGCTCAATTTTGTAAGTGAAACTACGTAACTTAATAGCTTACATTATTTTTAATTTCGATGAAATTTTAGGTTATACACAAAGGATCACGTTACAATGACACTTTGTATTCGTTCTTCTTCACTCCAGCTGCAGGTAATGATTCACATTCCCAATAATTTAAAGAGGAAATGCGACAACGGAAATTCTTGGTTTATGGTTATTTTGAGAATGATTCCAATTAGCATTTTTTTATTATAAGACAGATCTTTCACATTTCATTCAGTAATTTGCGTAAATTTAAAATCATTGAAATTGAAATTAATTTTTACCGAAATCTTTGTTGTATTCATGGGATGGGACTTGTAGAGATCGTTTGAGGAACACCAAAATACATGAGCTACAGCAGCTACCTTCTCCAAATGTTGCGGTTCATGCTTCCTTAGCTAGGTCAAGTTAAACGCATTTCCCTAATCCGGTTTACAAAGCGACCCATTGGATAAAATATTACATCTCTCCCCGTAAAGGTATTACAACTGATGATTTAGATACCTATAGTTTAACCTTTAACCTCCAGTTTCACGGATATGAAGTTCAACTCGTCCGATTTCACGAGGTTAGGTTAGGTAATCTGAACTTCAGGTCAATTGAACTCAGTTTAACTAAATTTAATGAATAGAATTTGGCAGTTTTGTACAATACTTAACTTTTATACTTTTCCAAAATCGTTTCTTGTATTTTCTTTCAAAGAACACGCAAAACAACGTCAAATAAGTATTTGTATTTTTGATAATCGGCAGCTTTGAAATTGTTAATGTGTTAAGTGATCTGAGGTTTAAACGGCAGAATAAACTACAGAATGAATTCTCTTCAACGAAACTGTGAAACCGAATTAATTGTTGAACTGAGGTTTAATCTAAAAGTGTAGTTTAGGCTTCTACTGTGAAACTTTTAGTGAGGGTTTGAATGCATTTTTTTATAAGTCGTCTCGTCAGTATTATTTCGAGATTGCAACTACGAAATATATCTTATTAACATTACATTATTTTATAATTAATGGACACAAACACAATGGATGTCAATGTCAGCTGAAGAAGGCATTCAATTGTTCGAAAGTTCAATAGGTAGTATCTACCTACAGTCGCGTCTGGATATAGTGGACAACTAAATTTTTACCTATAGTACCTACCTCTATACTCTAAACAGGGAACAATCGAAAACTTCTATAAATAGTGAACAAAATCTTGAAAGCCCTTTCAGGCAGAAAGCTACAAGAAAACACACAAAATAATCACAAATGAAAGCAGTAGTATTCCCGTAAATTATTGTACTTTTCCTACAAAGGCGGTTGTAACTTGACGTTAGCGTTTGTTTTGTTATTTGGCCATTTATGGGTGAAATTGTTCTGAGTGGGCGCAGTGAGTCAGTAGTGGCTAGTATACTGGACTACTGTCCGAGGGGTCTCAAGGAAAAACACAAATTATATCTTAAGGTTTATTCCAATGCCGCACCTCTTGCGAACGTCTGACAAACATCAGAGAGTATACCTAAATGTCATGGAAAAGCTTCTCAATTCAGCCGTTCGGACTTGGCACAAAATTGTAGGTCCTTTTCCTTTCCATAGCTTTGACCGAAAAAAAAAAATCACACAAACAAATGATTGGCATATCTAATGGTACGGACCTGTTGCATTTTTAACATTCAGCTGTACATGTATGTAGATATGTTCCAATGTATAAAAAAAAAGCTATCTGTATCGTTCTTATACGTTGCGTACCGCATCATTCTTAAAATAAAGTGATATACAACATACAAGAGAGTCACTCAACTCAACTCGAAGGGAATCAAAGCACAGTCCAGTTGAATACATAAATAGCCACAATATGACCAATCCCCTGCGTTACAAACGGAAAACCAACAAGAACAACCAACATTGTCATTCAAACAACAAATAATTACAATAAAAAAAACCGCTAAATTCCGCTGCACGCCAAGCCAACCATTAAAAAAAAACATCACACTCATCGAATGAATGAAGTAACGACCTTGGTGCATTCAAGTTGACTGCATGGTCAGCAACTTTATCATACTCAGCGCATGTACGAGCAAGCCTGTTGTCAATATGTACTGATACTGATTGCTGACCTATCTCACTGCTTCTTCAATTCAACGGATACAGATATGCAGGCCACTATTTGAAGAAAAATAAATGTTTCATTATTTTCATTTTTATTTTACCACTAGCAGTAGTCATAGTCACCCGAGGCTCGCAAAGTTTTTTTTTGTTGTTCTTGTCATCCGCCTGGATATCTCTGGAGATACGAGTTGTAACGAGTTGTTTCCTCCTTCCCGTGCGATTATTAGTTTTCTATAAAGACAACATTTTAAATCAACATGACTAACGTTTTTGTGTTGAATAATGAAAGGGGGCATAGAAACGGTCATTTTCATCTGAATTTTGTTAAATGCTGAAATACCGACTTTTTTCATGATTAGCATTGTAAAGATAGCTCTTACTAAGTTTCAAAGTATATTAACCTCAAAAAGGGGTATAGATGGAACATTTTGAAAAATCTGACACACCTGTCTAATAATTTGTACCTGCTTCTTTATCACGATTCACGAGCCATTTATGCAAACCTCTCAAACAGTTGCTATAAAAGTGATAAAAGGACTACCATCTATCGACATATACTGATATACATGAAGAAACTCTCAGAAGGCGAAAACCCAAACACACACCTCTTATTTTAAATGTGCCTATCCTAATTCAGACTTTATCTATCCACCAAGTTGGATCCAAATCCGTTCACCCCTTAAAAGACGTGATTGCGCGACAAACATCCATACTTTTGCGATTAGAATATAAGTATGATAGGATTCATCCGCTTCAAGAAAGAACAACCCCACTCCCCCGGGGAAGCCCTCAAATGGGCTGCGCTGCGCTCGCTGATGTTTGACCGTTATTAATAAATTGAGCCTGATTGCTACTGAATGTGTAACCATTTGATCCCATTGATCATGCATGGCAGGCAGCAGTTCGTTGATTACATTTATGGTTTAATCAAATTGAATAATATCTGATTAATGGAATGGAACGTGAACGGCATCAATGATTTGGAATTTGTATCCAAATTTGTAAACGGGAAGACACCTGCATTCAATTGAACGACGGACGTATTCGAGAAGTTTGTTCTGAACATTATACTAAAACAAATCCAATTCGGACATTCGGATATAGTGCCAAAAATGTAAAACCAAATCACCGTACAAAAGAGAAATTGTTAACACAAAACTTTTCGCTTTTAGAGACACTTTTACTTTTATATGCGCGGTTGCCGTCCCAATGGTGATTCATCTCGAAACTGGTTATAGCCAAAAAACGGCCAAAGTGAGCATTAAGCAAACAAAAAAGATTAAGTATCGCATCGATTTTTGGATGTTGCACGTCTGTGACGTATCACTCAATCATTTGTAATTCATAAGGGGAAATCAATTGAAGTTTGTCCCACATCCGAATAATCTTATCGAATTGGGGTCAAGCCTCTCTCGCGGGTGGAAATTTAAGCAATTGTTTGTAAACCATGCGAAATTTGTCTTGACACTTTTGAATTTCTTAGACACAGACAGCAGACTGTGTAGGCCCCCAGAGAGATAAACTTTTTATGGTCGACTAGACGACTACATAAAAAGTTACGAGAGTGAACATTTAACAACATCATTGCGTGGACTTGGGGCTCTTATCGAAATCTGCAATTAATGTCGGGAATAATTAAAACAACATTATCATGTGGTAATAGTAAGAGCTTGGCTAGATAACAGAGGCAACTGCAAGGCAGATAACACATATGAACATGAAATGTACCCTCGGTAAGTTGAGGAAGTTGACGATTTTCAATTTCGATACTCTGATGCAAAGTCTTATCAAATGGTGTCGAATATAGGGAATTTTTTAATAAAATGTAAACTGAAGCTGGGGGACATAATATTCGTACTCTAGGTTCTGTTGGAGTGAAGGCTCGACAAAACTGTAGAAATACACTGCATTTGTCTAGAAAATCAAAGAAAATAAGACGGATGTTGGGAGCTGTAAAATTTTAGGTGGAATCCCCATGCTATAGTCATATAGAAGATGTGTACATGTATTTTTTAGGTTTTAAAATACTTAACCTTCAATAAACTATTCAAAAACAATAGAGTTGATTTGCTCGCAGCCGAACAACTATAGAAATCCTGGATAGATAGAAAACTGACATTAACGCCATGATTGGTCCCATCCTATCTTACCTCCTTATGATACTTGGAAAACTGTGATATTTACGAAGTCGAGTGCCAAAAATTGCCAATGTTAGCATTTGCTTGGAATCGAATTTGTGATTTGAGGCAGATGAGACCTCACCTGGTCACTATCCAGGACAAATTTAAAAAATCGCGTGGTGATTTCCCGCCGCAAAGAAGGATGAATACGTACTCAAAGAAGCATTCTACGATATTCTCGAAGAGACGTATGATAGTGACCTATAAGTAAGGCTGTTCTTGGCGACTTTAATTCCAAAATCGGAAAGGAGGACATCTTTGGTTCTACAGTGAAAGCAGAGCTTGCAAGACAACACCCCAAGATACCGACAACCGAAAAGTTATTACTGCTCATACTTAAGGTGGCGCTACATTATTGCTCATAGTCATACATACTCAATATACAGAAAAGAACTTGACAGTATCCAAATTAATCGATGCAATCGACGCCAGATATGACCTCAGTTCAAACTTTCCTAAGCGACAAGCATTTGGTTCTGGATCAATAGGTACTTGGTAGTAACCAAAGTATTAATGCGGATGTTCATCATACTGCTGGATGCCCATTGGATGCAGGTATTAAATTTAACGTATCATAAGCGATACTATCGCAAGAGATTACCACAATTTTAGCCGAATGAGTCTTCCCTCACCTCTCAGAAAGCACAGCACCATTATTAAGTGCAGAAGATCAGTGACAAGACTGCCAGCGTGAAGTGCCGGCACATGCACCCAAGAACAAGCCCTATCAATCAATGCTTTATAGTGTACACCAACACAAAAGCTGCTAAGACGGTTTGAAGGTTTCTACTTTATGAGGCAATATTTGAAAGGGAATCACTATGTGGCCCAAAAAAACCTGATTATGGGAATACGGAAGTTAATTGAGAGACTTTTATATGATCAAAATGTCTATACATCCGACCAACACGGAATGAGAATATATCTAAATGTAAGTCCGATACATCTCTCCAGTAAGTCCGATCTTTGGATAGCCGCCTCCAAGTTGTTTGAGGTCCCCTTCTACTTGACGTCGATGTCGCTGTACAGCTCGTAAAAGTCGCTATTAAATATCCTCCTTCAAAGACTGTCAACGCAAACGGGACCATTTTTGCGTTCGATACTACCAAGAAGCGTCTTTGCTAACGTCCATTCTTCTGCGCCATAGAGCAGGACTGGAATGATGAGGGTCTTATATGTATAATCTCCTTAGTGTTTCTAGACAAGGCCTTACTAGTCAGTTGCATTTTTAGGGCAAAGAAACAGCAGTTGGCGAGTGTAACTCATCGTTTGATTTCTGTCTGTGTCATCAGAATTTTAGCTGGACTACTGTGCGAGGAATTCCAGGTTCGATCCCCACAAAAACACAAATTACATTATTTTGTTTTCCCCTTATTCACCACTAAACCCATTTTTCCGCTTCCGTGCTAATAGAGAGTCCCATAATTCACGCAAAATTTAAATTTTGCGCCATTTAATAGTACAGTGATGCCAACGGAAAAAGAGATAACAATGTGACAGCTAACAGTTCGGGGCTAGTAAAAATGGAGCGCTATACGCATTTTCATTGTTGAGCAATATTTTAAAAATATTGAAGTGGATGCTGATTTTTCGAACAAAATCATCTTCAGTGATGAAGCTCGATTTCATATTGATGGCTTCGTTAATCGTCAAAATTGTCGCATTTGGGGTTCAGAAAACCCACGAGTAATTGTTAAGAAAAAATGCATCCATAACGCGTGGCTGTTTGGTGCGGATTTGGGACTGTAGGCATTATTGGACCATTCTTCTTCGAATATGCGGCTGGTCAGGCAATAACAATTAATGGTGTTCGTTATCGTGACATAATAACCCAGTTTTTAGTGTCTAAATTACAAGATATGGATGTGACCAACATGTGGTTTCAACAAGACGGTGCCACATGCGATACAGCCAGAGAAACAATTCAATTAAAGGCATGAGTCATTTCCTAATCGTGTAATCGGCCGTTTTTGTAATCAGAATTGGCCATCCAGATCTTGCGATTTAACGCTATTGGACTTTTATCTTTGGGGTTTTTTGAAATCAAAGGTCGATGCAAACAAGCCCACGACCACCAACGCCTTGAAAGAGGAAATTGGGAGGTGTATTAATGAGCCACATTTATGCGAAACGGTCATAGAAAATTTAATTAAAAAAAAGTACGTACTTGCCAGCAAAGCCGTGGCGGCGGCCATTTATCCGATGTGCTAATCCATTCATAACCTCAATAAAAATATAGACAAGACATACTATATGTACACGGTAGACAAGTAGCAAAAAATGTAATCCAGATAATGTAAGTACTAAAATGGCAAATTGATGTCTTCTTCAAAAATGTAATTAATTATCTTCCGCAAATTTGTGACACTTATGAAAGTTTTGAAAAAATAAGTTCACCAAACTCCAAACTTAAAACAGACATTTTTCTAATTTTACGCTATTTTATTTCCTCTTCAACATTCTAGAAAAACTCTGCGAAAAGAAAACGTAAAAAAAATAGCCTACCTAGGATAGCTTATTATCTTGCTTCCTGAGCCGGATCATTTTTTAACAGCTGACAAATTCGTATTCCACCATGATACTGGGTGGTATGCATAAAAGACAGTTAATGCTTTTACTGAGGATTTTCTAAGTAAATACTATTTTTGGCATGCATAAAATGAAGTAAACACTAAGATTAGGTGCATATTTACTTCAAGTAAAAGCATTTACTTCTCTTCGCATGCATTTTTGTAGTAAATACTTTTTTGGAATGCAGAAAAACTAGTATGTGCTTGTTTTTCTGCAGTAAATACTGGAAATTTTTCAAGTTGCTATCGACCAACTTGAAAATTTCATAGCATCTACTAAAAAAAAATAAGTATTTACTATGATATACGGCGAATTCTAAGTACCTTTTTACTTGAATAGATTCAGTATTTCCTTAAAGTATTTGCAATTAAGTAAAAACTTTTTTTTTCAGCAAATGAAACGAAGTAAATACTGAAAATCGGAGCTTCTACTTCAAATTCTACTACTACTTCCACTTCTACCTTTCAGTATTTACTTAAACCTTTTACTTGAAGTAAATACTTTTTTTTTATGCATACCACCCACTGTCAGAACTTTATCCGAGGATAATTATGCAGCCCAATTGATACACGGCATATAAGCCTTTGTTATAGACATTGAAATTGTTACTAGCTGGATGTACTTTCAGAATTTGGAAAAACCTCAACTAAAAATATATTGTTGGTTCTTTAAGGTGAATTTTATTTGCCCTATATGAACAATGTGAAAACTTCTATTATTAGGTATGCGATAACAAGTTTTATCTGAAATATAACAAAATAGATAGTTAAAAGCATCAGAAAGTAAACTGGTAGTGTCTATGTCTAAATGTCGATTTTCAAATCTTATCAGACAGTATTTTTCCCACGAGAATGATTCCGTATCGTAAAATTTATCTCTAAATACGTACGTACGTTTTTATTTAAATTTTATAGAAATCACCACAATCAACGGGGAAACTCCGGTGGCACAATACTCTGAACTCAACAACAAAATAAAACCTACACGCAAAGCCACAACCACATTATTCCCGACCAAATAATAAAAAAGATACAATAATACAAAACACCGTCTACATAAAGCCGGCTAGGTTTAGGTACCCATAAATTAGTTCTATTCCGATTCATAATTGAACGAAATCATCCACTTATGCGACTATGCGTGCTCCAGAGCCGGGAAAACCACTAATTTCCAATGGCGCGACGCGGCGTGTTTCCACCACAGCCGTTTACATGTAGCTGATGTCTTATTTCTAAAATGAATATAAAAAAGTTCAAGTGCTTAAGGGCATGACCTGCTATCAACGTTTGCCATGCTCAGCAGCAGCACTCAACAGATAAACATGTACACAAAGGCAGACATTACTGACTTAAAAGTAGCCCTTATCAGTGGTGCAGTAAATGCACTGCGCTTGACGGCTTGCTCCCTGTCTCTGGAGTTAATTTAAAATGCATTACATGGCATTAGCAGCGATTTTGAATTTGTAGGAAAATATTTCAATTTTCACGGTATAATTGATCACTTCGACGTAGAAGAACATGTCAAAGAGAATGAAATCTCGGAAGTATTATTGTGACCACGAACCATCACTTGAACGCAGTGCTTAGACTTACCTGGCCTTTGTTCGAAGCTTTACAATCATCGCTTTGGAATGTGGTGTAAAAGTAAAGACGAGTCGAATTGACTTCCCCAATGCTGATGCCTGATGGCCTCCCCCTGGGGCGAGGTGTTCAGTCAGTCAGTAATAAACTGTGGTAGGTACACTGGATGCACTAAGAAAAATCGTTGGTTGAAATCTCTATATTTTATATATATAATTCTTCTGTACGTGTTTGTAACCGAACTCCTCCTTCACGGCTGGACCTATTTTAATGAAATTTTGTGTGTGTGTTTGAATGGGTCTAGATTCACAATTGGACCCGGTAGGTGGTGCTGCGATCCAACCTTATGGATGTCCACAGCCGTAGTGCGTCCAATTCTCAATTATGGATCACTAGTATGGTGGCCTGCGTTGAGCAAAGTCTACAACCTCACAAAATTGAAAAGACTGCAAAGAACAGCCAGTATAGGTACCACGGGGGCAATGAGGTCGGCCCCAACAGATGCCCTTACTGTGCTATTGCATCTTCTACCCTTTGACCAACACACAAAGTATACCGCATTAAGCAGTGCATAAAACTCAAGGTGTCGGGATTGGGATGCTGGACTGCAAGGCCGTATGGCCTTAGCAACATCCTGGATTCGCTACCAAACGTCATGGTCACGTCTCCAACCGACTACATAACACCCTAATTAAACTTCACGAAAGGCTTCCATGTTGGTTTCCCAACAAGGGATCAGTGGAAGAGGGACGAAGTAGTGAAGGGCTTCGACACGGTCATATACACCGACGGATCTAAGATGAGCTGTGGTGTAGGGGCCGGTGTCTACTCGCCTCAAATATCAATTTCAGTACGCTTACCGGACTTTGCCAGCGTTTTCCAGGCGGAATTACTGGCCATCCGAGAAGCTTGCACGTAACTAGGGTGTGACACAACGCTTAAACAAAACATTGCTATCCTTATAGATATAGCCAAGCCGCCATCAAAGCCATCGACTCGGCTACCATATCCTCCAAACTGGTGCAGGAGTGCCGGAACGAGCTTGTCCGTCTGAGCGAGCGAGCTTCAGGGTCACACTTCTCTCGGTTCCAGGGCATAGTGGCATAACAGGCAATGAGCGCGCGGATGAGCTGGCCAGGAAGGGCTCAAAACTACACGCCTTGCTCTCAACGAGGGTCCACATTCCGCTAGGAGCGGTAAAGGGGCAAATATATTCGCATTTTATGCAGAAAGCCAATCTCCGATGGTCGGGGTGAACAAACTACGTCATATCAAGGAAGATATGGCCTATACCTACAACCAAAACAGAACAAATAACCTACTAAGCAGAACCCGCCCAGATATCGTCACAATCACGGCAGTAATCACGGGGCATTGGCCAATTGGAGACCATGCGGCCAAGCTAGGTATTCCATACAACCCACATTGCCGCAGTTGCGGTAACACAAATGAAAAAGAAACTCTCTCTCACTTCCTCTGCAATTGTCCAGCTCTAGCGAGAGCAAGACTGCGCGGACTGAACCAACCATTCTTTGACGACCTTAGCAACATCGCGGCCAAAGAGAGTTTTCTCAACTCCACAGGTTGGCTATAGGCACCGACCGCACCACATCCTAAACAATCACCAGAAAATAGGTCACAGGAGTCGTGGTAACAAAACGACATATCTTAATGCTAATTGGGTTCAAAGGTGAACCGCCAATGCTACCTTCCTACCTACCTACTCCTGCATTGTAAAACTAAGGTAGGTGCTCGTCCATGAAGGAAACTAAACCGATGAACTGGAAAGAAAATCATCTGCCCACATTTCCACTATCCTAGACTCCCATCTGTGTCCTGTTCAGCAGCAAAAAAGAAATAATCAACATTTTTGAAGAGGAGGACAAGCTTAAACAACTATAAAGTCGTTTTCGTTTAAGATAGCCCTTACAGACCGGGCTATACCACGGCCTCAAACGACAAGCCCCTCAAGCCAGCTCGGTCTCTAGCTATAGCTGCATCTAGCTATGCACATAAAGTTGGTTGAGGTAGCTCTACAATTGTGCGCGCCACCTGAGGTGGGGTAGTCCTTTGCTTCGTTGCCCCTCATGGGTGGACTCAAAGACTCGTCGAGCAGGTGCGTTGTTATCCATTCGCTTCACGTGTCCTAGCCGTCTCAGTTGCCGAAAATCTTTCTCTCATAAAGCTATAAAAGTCATCTCAGAATAAATCAAGAGAATACCTTACGGGTCACTGCCAGCTTTGATATACATTTTTAGTTCAACTAGTCAGTGAGTGGTGAGTTTTTCTTATTTTTCAGGACGAATGGAATATGAAAGGAACCCACGTTTGACGAATGCGGAAGGGTGAATTCAGAGGCTTCTCAAGACAGCTATACTCTCGGATGCTTGTCAGACTTTCGAAGTGCAAAAAACTTTCAGATATAATTTCTGTTTTCCGGGGGTTGAACCTGACACGCTTCGCTCAATAGTGAAGCATACTCACGATTCACCACCATCATCGTCAGTCCCAAGATGATTCTTATGTTATTGATGAGCCCCCACTGATTAAATCAAATTTCTCTCCGTGTACCATGTAAATTGTATACCATACAACCGTAAGATGCGATGTCCCAACGTCAGTTTACCGATGATTCATACAAATCGTGTATTTACCACAAACCAGAGCTCTCTGAGCCAAGAGGTCGGGCCTCGGGCTGCATGACAAAAGCGTAGCGTTACAAGTAAATCGACTTTATTTCACCGAATTCCGAGTTAATCACTCGCTCACAGAGCCATCGTCGATGCTAAGCTACGAAACGAATAACGAACCTCACACTGACTGGTTCGCTGGTATACCGTATACGATATTGGCATCCGAAAGATACTATTTTGCCCACACTGTACATCCAGTCTTCGAGAGAGTTTCAACGTGAACACACCAACTTAGTGTGTGTACTAGCAATGTGCGTACGGGTCGTGTTTTATTTTATTTATTGTTATTAATTTAATTTAATTTTAAGTGATTAAGTGGTCTGAAAACGAAAAAAAAAATAAAGAAAATATTGTGCTTTACCTACTACCTACTGTGTGTCTGTCCCACTGTACGAAAATTTGAATTCCATCCCTGTACCTGGCAGTTTGTGATTTAATTTTTAGGAATTTACAAAAAAATAAGTTTGAAATATTTATACAAGTTTTTTTTTTTAAATCAAATAAAATGGTGCAACATTGTGTGCAAATAATTATCCTGGCGTTTGTCGTCTACTCAACAAATGGATTTAACTTCTCACCAAATCCGAATATTGCCTTTCGGGAGCCGAACCTGAAGACCTTTATTCCGAAAGTGGAGAGCTCGTACTTCGGATTTGCATTAGTCTTGAGAAATTCGAGGTAAGTCTAAATGGGGGTTTTTAGCGATGTAAAGTGAATCATTCTGGCTTTCACTTACAATCACAACTCTCATACTAACTATACTCGTGGTGGTGACTAATTGGATACATACTAAGAATGATGTCGCGTCTCTTAAGATACCCGGCATTATATAACAATACAAGTTCGAAGATGTCAAAAGTTAGTCATCGCGGATTTCATTTAGTTTGAAAATAATTAACCGGAAAATGTCGCCACGAAGTGATAAGGACAAGACGACAGATGGAGCACGAACTGCCGGACTGGAGTGCGTCGCTCCTCGCTATCTATCTAATTCTGGAAGTGCATTCGATTTAAATATGCAAAAGACACGTTCGACGTGATCACGACTTTTTATTTATTAATACTTTGTCAGGCAGGGGGAATTGCATTTTCTATTAATGGGACGCAATTCTTTTCATATCTCATTTCCGTGGAGCTAAATTTATTGGCGCTGAATCTACTTCTGGCACCTGAATCGGTGGGGCGAGTAAGTTGTCTGGCAATTGTCATCGTTTCGGTGAGGAAAACATAATGCTAATTGAAGTAGCATTGATGTGGGGAGTTTGATGGAACTTGTCAATTGTCAAGTGTTGGTTTGGATTTTTTACAATTTTTTTTTCTATTTTCGGACAGCATTATGAATATTATGTTATGATGTGGATGCTATAGGAAACACACCTTTGTATGCGAAAAAAATTAGTATATTGTGTGAGTAGTCTTTATGGCAGATCGGTTTAGGTCATTATCTATGTAGTTTTCGATTGCGATTCTTAGATTTCACGTGTCGAGCTTAAAAACAAGATAAAATTAACTTGCAATTCTGAAAATAAAAAAAAATAGCAAGCACTTCGCGTGTAAAACGTCTTGGGCTTATATTTCTGTGTTCAGCGGAGTCTTCTCTAGATTTAGAAAAAAAATTGGGTGATTACGTCAAATAGTAAATACGTAAAAAATGGGTTTAATCCGATACTTTGGCCGTGTATGGCAAGGACTTCTGGACTTGGCTGCCCTCAAAACGTCTTGGACCCATATTTTCATGTTTAGCTCATCTACTCAGTTGCTTAAGGCTATAAACAAGTGGTTACACTTATTAATATTTTTGTGGAAAATGACGCATATTCAACGCGCTTTCACACGCTTCAGCTGCCACAACTTGAAGCCAAACATAGAAATGCAAATATCTTTCGGTTACCTCTCAGGCCAAAAAATTACTTCGGGCTCTTGGTCGTTGTAGGTTATATGGTTGTTCTAAAAGGACACACTTAGACCATATTTTTAGGTCCATTGTGGTACCACAAGGGGTGGGGCCGGACATTTACAGGTGGGAACTTTATTGCTACCTCTTTTGAAAGAGATTTCTTTATGTATCTTACCTCGTTAAGAGGTCGGGATGGTGACTGAAGCATTTAACTCAACTTCAGCTCAACTCCTGGTTGCGGTTTGTCTTCGGGTAGGAACATAGGGTGTCGTTAACAGTTTGCCTCTGCCTTTTTCCTCTGACAGTCCATCGCTAAGGCGGTAGACTGATTCGTTGTAGAAGTGGGTGATTGAATCAATCCGCTTTGCTGCCTGACCAAAAGTCAATGGACGGTATATCTTGAAGAAGGACGGAGGGTGACCGTAGCAGTTTGCCCCCGTTTATTTCCTTTGGCAATTGGCAACCAGTCCACAGGTCTCAAAGACTGATGCTGAGCTGAAGTCCGAAGTCTGACAGTCCGCCTGTAAGGAGGATGGATGGTACAGTTCTAGTAAGAGTACTTAGAGCAATCTGCTTTACTATTTTGACTTCGAAAGAGTGACATTTTGTCTTTGGGAAAAGAGGAAGGGTGACCGAAACAGTCTAACCTCCCGAATATCGCTGCTGACAGGATGTAGTCAGCTCTTCCCGATGGCAGTTATTCTTCTGAAAAAGACGGAGTATGACCGAAGCATTCTAAGCCTTCGCTTGTAGCTTCTGACAGTCCCTTCGTTAGGAGTGTGCCTGGTAAAAATCGAAGACTGTTGGAGCAATCTGCTCGCGACTGCTTGACGTCGAAAAGGGTGACAATTTGTTTTCGGAAAAGACCGAGGGTAACCGTCTATTCCCGCCTATTGCCTCTGTTAGTTAGTCTGATGTGAGAAGAGAAACTGGTCGACCAGAAAAGGCTGATTGAAGCAATCTACCCTACTGATGCTTAATACCGAAAAGGGTGAAGACCTGTGTATTAGCCAACAGCAATACAGCATACACGACGTATCTTCTTCAAAAAGCCGAAATGTCAAATATATACCCTTAATATCATCCGTTCAAATATTGCGTAAAATTATAGATCCCTTCTATTCATCTCAAAAATTCTGTAGGTACCTATTCATCTGTTTGTCGGGTTTACGATGGACGCGTTAATTCTTCGCCATCTTCATTTTTAACAAGCATGAAGAGGCAGCTGGCCAGTTCAAAAGTTTTCAGTTCCAGTTTCACAGTAGAAGTTTAAACTAAAACAACTCGTCCGATTTCAAAATATTATCAGAATTTCGGTTCAATTGGACTGAGTTTAACTAAATTTAATGAATAGAATTGTACAGTACTTTGCTTTTATACGACTTTTCCAAAATCGTCCCTTGTGTTTTCTTTCAAAGAACACTCAAAACAACGTCAAGTATTTGTGTTTTTGACAATCGGCAGCTTTAAAATTGAAATGTCTATGTGTCAAGTGATCTGAGGTTTAAACCTGAGGTTTTACAGAATAAACTCTGTTCAAGGTTTAAAGTAAACTGTAAAACTGTTTTTACTGTTGCCTTATAATCGGATTAGATTAATGAAATTAAAGGCAAATATGTCCGCTTAAATTCTGTCGAACTTAAAACACTTTGTTCAGTTCAATGCGTTTTTAAAGGTCCTCCAATGGTTTAATCAGCCATTTTATACAAAACTCATTTCATTCCATGCGCATTATTTGCATTGCATACTCGTATTTGTTCCTGACCAATCTAACATATCTGCAATGATGGGTGCTGTCAAATACCCAATTGGTATTGTACCATTCCATCTGCAAGTTGTTTTTCCAATAATAATGGCGTTCAGCTTGGATTTTATTATAAACGATAAGCAGTCGTTGTTAATGTAAACACGATAAGGATGAGCAATAAAACATGAAATCGTAAAATAAATATCAATGCGAGTGCATTCGATGATAGTGACACAAAGTCACCAAAGTCCACGAACAGTTCCAATGTGATTCTAATGGGATATCCAAAATTGTATAACATCTTCTTTTATTTTCCATACACCATTCCCGGTGGAGCCCACAAAACAACATTATGCAACACGAAAAATGACAGAAAATAAATTTTATTGTCAATGCCCAAAGAATAATGTCAACGTCAAACAGAGAGCAACATGAGTTATAGTCTGTGCGTGAAATCACCTTATTTTATTGTTGCGATCATTGACCATAACGTGTTAAAACTTATTTGTATCGACTGGATGGTTTTATTTTTATCGAATTATTTAGGGTCTTCTGGGATGCACCTTTATTCTTTCGAGCGAAATTCCTTGTCAACATAATCCGTTGTGAAGGTTGTCATTTTTGCTTTGCAAAGGTCAATGGAATTTACTTTGCAAACGGTCGTTGGCATCGAAATATTTTTGGGCTTTTTGGACAAATTCTTTAAACGGCTAATTAGAAGAATGTGTGCGATAAGGAGAGAGTTAATTTTATTGCAAAATCATACTATACCTAACCTATACTCACAAATCACAATACACAACACAATGTCGAATTTTTGGCACAATATTTTAGTTTCTTTTTTTAAATAAAATAACAGGCCCCGCTGATGTTGCTAAATTAAAGAAAATTGAGGAAATACCTAAAAATTTATTTTATGTACCTACAACTACATATATTTGGATCGACACAATCCAGTAGTTGACATTGACACCTACTAAACAAGAAATTTGAATTCTTACCATTTAACGCGTAAAGTGACGAATACTTTTCTTTGTTGACATATTGATAAGCAATAACAAAACTCGAAGTAATTTTAGTTTTGACGAAAACATTCACAAACATTTTTGAGATTTTGCTTAAAAAATGCGATATACGAATACATACATAAATGATCGTTCATTCAACTGTTAGCAGCGGAAATGTACTTAGCTCTAGCAGCCTTCTTTTGAAATGACATGACGTAAAGAAAAAATAGCCGGCATAAACTACTGGGTGTCGCAGAAAGTTTTTTTATGATTAGTAGATGTAGGTACTAAGTATACTAGTAGACTAACACAAACACGCCTAATAAACATTGAAAACATTGAAAATGTAAAATTAAATGATCAATCAGAATGCTTTTACGTTTGTACGTGAATTGGAATATTCCAAGAAGTGTTAATAGCATAACAGAATGACAGCAAAGCACAGAATTCAATTCATAACATCACAAAATTGCAGCGGGCTTCTTTAGACATTTCTATTAGACAAGTTTAGACTTTAGGGCGTCTGGAGACGACAGCCTGAAGAAGGTACCATTATAATTATTATTATCAATCAAATACAATATCAATCCAATCCATGGCATTGAGGATGACAGATCCATCGCCTTGAGCAGGGCGGAAAATAGTCCCACGGTAGACGAAGTCACTTTTGCGATCAAATCGCTAAAAGCTGGCAAATCTGCCGGAGTGGATGAAATCCGGGCGGAAATGCTGAAGGTCTTAGGTGAAGAGGGAGTTAAATGGCTCTCTCGAGTAATTAAAGTAGCCTGGGAATGCGGCGAAACTCCCAGCGATTGGCAGATTGGGGTGATTGTGCCCTTTTTCAAGAAAGGGGATAAAAGGGATTGCTCAAATTACAGTTCTCCCCGGAAAATTATTTGCCAAGGTGCTGGAAACGCGTTGCAGAGCTGTGGTCGAGGCTGGATTAGGAGATGAGCAGTGCGGTTATCGTCCCGGCAGAAGCACAACCGCTTCCGGCGGCCTCTAGGTAGACCCCAGGATGAGATATGGTTAGAAGTCCATAATCTCTCCTCTACCCACATGGGGATTGCCTTTGATGATTTGGAGTCGATGATGGCGGAAGATCGAGAGGGAGGAGGGTTCACTTGAGCAACCTATACCCGCGACCCACTTACTGGATAAGCGGGACATTGAAAATGAATGAATGAATATAATATCAATCGGTATGTAGTTAAAGTTGGCCAACATTTTTAGGAACTTACACACTACTTTGACAGTTGATGCTTTATCTACGGATGTTGTTACGCTAATTCTATGACCTACTCCTTAGTAAAAACAGGTCATTCCTATTGATACGGTCGTACCGTAAGTCGTAATCGTAAGGTTCCATCCTGAAAGGTGGCCATTGACGTTGAGATGCTCGCAGAGATTGTTGACCGTGCGACACTGTCCGTAGAGATTTTCAACGGACCTTATTATTGTTTCAACTGTCAAAAAATTGCCATAAATACTCTATTCTATACACCTCCTTTATCCCGAAACCTTAAAAAAGTTTAGATGGCCGATAATTTGCTGCTTAGGCGTGTTTTTTTTAAATACTTCTCTCAAGTAAGGCGAACATATAAAGCTTCAACAGCGCCCAGAGATGCTAGCAAGTAGGTGTTAAATCTGTACTTAAGTTGTTGTCAGGAAATAGGTAAGGCCCCCAGGAAGCGAGTTCTAAATTTGATTCTACTGTAGCCAAAGGAGTTCTAGAAAATAACTATTTATATAGATAGATATCTATAGATACAATTCATCCTATGTACTATTTCTCATTTGAAAGTATTTTACCCTTGAAAACTGAAACATTACACGGGTCTTAAGAATTTATTTCGTTATGCAAGACCTATTTAAACGGTACTGATGGGTGCTTAACCCATCATTAGTAAATATGTATAACTATTTTTTAATTGATCCTTCTGTCGTAATAAAATCATTTTTTAGACAACTAACTCTACCTGCTTAGAATTGTTTAATCGACTCATTATAAATGAATGTCACGACACAACTGTCATCAGCTTGATTGTGTCGCAACTGGTAATTGGATTTTTATAAATATGTATATGTAACCAGTTAACATCAAAGTGAAAAATAATGTCCTTATTTGTATTGTAGGTAGTTCGCAATTATTTATCTTGCGAAATACCATTATGCACAATATTTGCATGACAGTTGTGCAAGGTCAATGACAGCCAGTTCACTTCACCTTTCCTGATTTGATTGTTTAATGTATTCTTTGACTCATATGCTTCACATGCAACGCAATGATGCATTACTCAGTCACTGACTTGACTTGCCCTTATTTTTTTCTCAATAAATCAAAATACGAGTAAACCATTTCTATGAATCATTCACAGTCGATTGATTTATGTAGCCAATTTTGACTTCCGCCGGTACTAGATTTTTCGTTCATCAAATGTCACTTAGAAATGGAACACCTCATCTAACATGTAATCCGTGAGTGTGTAATGATTTCCGGTTATTTTCCACATAATTACATTTGGTTGGTATAGTTTGGTGCTGTTATTTGTAGTAATGATTCAAAATGACTGGCACAAGTGCCTGGTGTCATTAGGTTGCCAAAAATGGCGAAGAGAAACTTTTATTTACTTAATTGAATTTGTGTAGTGATTCTCATCCTAGGAGAGTGGTATTTTTTTTTTCTTTCAAGGCGGTCTCAAGATGACATGATGTCATTGGCAAATAAATGTTACCGCTCCTCAATTGGCAAATTTGATGTTGATTCTTACGACATTGACTTGAATTTGCTTCTTTTTTTTTTAATTATCTAAAACAACTTACAGCTTGCTGTCATAATGGAATGCCGACTCTTAAGTACACACATAATTTTTAACCAAGGTACTTATGACAGAAGACAGAGACAGAGTAGCATTTTATGCTCACTGTTTTGGCAATTGAGTTTTCATAATGACCTCAGACACTGAGACTGTATCGTGGATATAATCAAATAATCATACTTTCAATTGAGTTAAAAAAAGGAACTTAATTTATGACTTTTTATGTAAATATTTTTTGTTTGTGATGAAGTAAACTATAGTTGCAGTGGATTTTTGTTCGTTTGAATTTCAAATGTTAATAGGGAATCATTTACTTTCCGAGAAAAGTACTTAAGAAGCACTTATGAATAAATACCAATAAAATGACACTTGGGTAAATAAGTAAATATGCCTTTAATGGCTGGTTAAGTAAAGTTTGTAATTAGCTTCGTCCTAATTTACTATGGTGAGTTTCTGTGCTGAGAGAGTGTTTTTTCTAACAAAGTTTGATGCTCTCAGAAACATACTTAAGGATTTTGCTTTTGAAGCAGCACAACAATTTTCATGATGATAATAGTTCTTGGCGGACCAACTATCATTGGTCAATATAAAAATTTCCAATTACATATAATTACAGTATATGGGGAAGTACTGGAGTTCTCGGAATTTTACTACGGAATTTTGCTACGCGCCCGATAGGATGAAAAGAAAGTTTCCCATAGAAACTGAATTCCCCTTTTTATGCCGATATGCCGATAACTGCCAGAACCCAAATCTTCAATCAATCACTTAAAGCCTGAGGAGTGCTAATAAAGTAATGTTGTTCTACTAATTCTTCAAATACGCTTTGAAGTGGATAGTTTAACGCATCCATATTTTTATTCGAAATTCCAAAAGCATCGCATTTTTCAAATGATTTGAAATGTGGCAAAATGTTTCCACTCCCTAACGCGGATTTCGCTTAAAATATCAATTACCAAATTTACTTTCGCACGGCTCCGATAAACTCAAGGAAGGCGCCAATTTCCCGCTGGCTAGCCCTGCTTTATGGTTACTTTATCTAATTGGAAAACAGTTTTGTACAACAGTTTTGATTGTAATAATTAAAAACTTGCGTAGGATTTTGCTGTTGCAATAAATATCAAACAGTTCATTTTGTTCCAAGCATTTTCTATTTATATCTTGAATCGAATTATCTCATAAATATCCACTAGACGGCTTAGGCAAAAGCCTAATTGATATCGTGACCTCTTTAAATCATATCAGATAAAATAGCAGCCCAATTAAAATCAAATCAGGGTACCCAGCCCAGCCCATACAGCAACTCGAATCATTTTTGTAAGATGACAGATGAGTCAAAAACAAAGCCTGAGGGCGTTCCGAAATCAAATGACTAATTGTGGTCATCCACACGTATTTCAGAGTGGCATATACCTACCTACAGTTTAATTATCATTTAAACTGATTTCAATCTGAAAATTAGACTATTTATGGATGACAGTCCGTATTCAAGTTGGTAACCCCTAATTAATATCCATACCTCATACTTCCCGTCAACGTAAAGCCAAAGCAAATATTTGCATTTTCATTATGCAAGCCATGTAATTGAAAACCAAAACCAAAACACCTATTTGCCATGTCCAAGTGATTAATGTTATGTTTCGATTCCAATAGAAGAGAAACCTCAGAAAAACAAAGCACGAGAATAAAAATGCCAGTTTAACAACTAATAAACCCGTCGTAGCTCGTAACTGTCATGAGTCACGTTCGAACGCATGCGCAAATGTATTTTCGATCGACATCTAAATCGAAACATGATAACACTCGGACTCGCGTTTAACTCTTCAATTTTCCCCTTGCTTGAATAAACAAAATACTAGATTCTAGATAGCTAGCGTATACTCTTAAGCGCTAGAATTACTTATTCTCTTCTGTAAACATAACGATTTTGTGTTCTGTTGGGTTTTGGTTTGGTTGTTGGTTCTTATGTCATTATACCTAGTAGCAGTAATTCTACACACCTCAGTTGGTTATTTTAGGCCCGGCAGGTGAGACGTTCGAATAGAAACAACAATCGGTTTAGTCGAGTAGTTGTCATTGTCATTATTTGTCATTGATTGCGTTCTGCGTGTGACACGCCACGAAAATGTTTAAATTTCGAAATTTGGTCATTGTTTTGGCCTTAATTGTTTTCGGCTGTGTAACGAGTAGTGTCAGTGGATACAACATTTCGCCAAAACCTAATAAAATCATCAAGGAGCCAAAAGTATCAACATCAATGCCAAAGGTTGAGTCATCATACTTTGGATTTAGCCTAAGCTTACGACCAGCTGGGTAAGAGCTTCAACAATATTAATTCGAATTTTAATTATTTATGAAAATATTTTCCCAAAGAAGTTGCAAAATTAGTCGATGAAGTCATACGGTGCTTGTTTCTCGTCGTGCGCTATCAGTAAAATTTCAACTTCAATTCGATAGATAGGTATCCGACTGGGTATTTGTCACCTCGTAGCGCTGCCATATCTATGTGGGTACGTTTTTTTTTCGAGAAACAAAAACGCGATAAAACCGTCCTCGGTCGTCGTTCTAAATATATGAACGCGTACAAATACCACAAATGGCTACGCGAATTTTGATTGCAAGGTGATAAGATTGGATTTCGAAAAAAATAAAAAATGGAAAAATTAAAAATAAGTAAATAATGCATAAGCGATGGAATCCGACGAAATGAATGGATTCATTGTTTGTTTGGAATTGTTCACGGACTTGGTCGAAATAATGGTGATGAATCGGGGAAACAACGGTTACTATGGGGAGAAATTATTGGTCACTTTTTTTATAGCCATTATAGGGCATTTAAGGTATTTCCACATAATAGGTCTGTCCAGTACGGGGCAGCGATGTTATGTACAAAATAAATGTCTAAGCATGGTATGTACTTACGTTGTTTGTGTTAAAATTAAGCTAACATACATAATTGTCTTGAAAAATGAAATGAAGCGAAGTAGATTAGTTAAGGAGTACCTACGCAGTTTATGCTAAATTTAAGTGGATTTTCGTTCCTACTTCATATTGTAAAAAAAACGTTACATACACAAAATCATGAAATGAAAAAAGATATCAGCCTATTCTAAAAGGTTTGGTTGCACTCACATAAATCGATGCGATAAGTCAGGCCTAGAGTCCTATATCTACGGACCTGTAGATATAGGACTGACTACCTCAGCTACTAGAAGGGCAATAATTCCATTTCCATTTCATTGGAACAGTAGTATGTATAAGTGTGTTACATCCCATGCGCTTATTAAACAAAAGAAGCTAGCTTGGTATTTTCAAGACATTGGCCCAGTTGCCTTGACCGCTAGATGACTAGCGACACTTCAAATCGAAGTCAAACTATAAAAAAGTTTATATGTATTTAACTGTCACTAAGGTTCCATTTGTGTTTATTTAGATTACATTTTGTTTCCATGGACATTCACATTATAGGTATCGCTAATCATGTAGCGATCAATTATTGAACGTGAACATGTTCGATTTTTTCCTAAGGGCGTCTTACCTTATTTAATTCTAATTTGATCCTGAGCGTGTCTAAATGCCAACAAAAGCATAACACCATCCCTGCACTTAGGAGGGGACTCATTGCGTAAGAGGACAGTCATTTGAAACGATATCGATTTTGACAGCATATATTTAGTTCCATGGAAGCGATCAAAACCACTACATCATGACCACAACCGTAAATACCTACCTACCTTTGTACCATATAATGTTAGGACAACATTTTTACTAAAATTTACCAATAGCTCTATAGTTCTCTATTTTAAGGTTTTCGAATATAACACGACGTCTAATCTAGTGTCTAGGATAAAGAAATTCGTTCCAAGGACGCCTATGCCTTCAAACTCCCAGTGGCGAAAGATGCAACTTGTTAATTTAAACAAAAAAAAAAATATTTACGTTATTAAAAAATCAAAAAACGAAAAGATTGAAACTTATTTTACATTTCAAACAAGGGAATTTCCAACCTAAACGTGTGCACGCGTAATGCAACGATAGCTCGACTTATTTCATCAAAACACTTGCCTAACGTTATCAAAACCAGCATTAGATCCATTTATAATCATGTTTTTGGAATTCCCGGCCAAAATGTTGATGAGATGTGTGTCAACATTCTAATCCAGTCATGCATTGATAATAAAATGTATTCTGATTTGCGAAGAGCTAAAAATAAGGAGCAGCCGGAAAGAGATCAACATCAAAGTCACAAATGGTGCTTATTTGAAAATTCTGCCAGTTTTTGATAAATTCACAAATTTACTTAAGTCTTGCAGCAGTCGGTGTTTTAAGATTACTCGCCACTATTTTGGTTGTCCTATATTAATCAGGATCACGTAATGAGTCCTTTAGTTTGGCGACAGATCTAGTTGAGGAATGCCTAAGTTCTCTGTTGACATTTTGCTTCGTCAGAATTTTTTCAGCAATCCTAAATGTTTCGTAAATTTTAAGAACGATTTCTTAAACGTTTCTTTTAGTTGACATTTAGAAACTGTGAAGAAAAACAATTCACATTCATTCAGTAAAATCACTAATAGCCTTTTTGGGAACTTATTTGTTCTCAAGCGAGCTGCATTTTGATCGCGGTTGGGATCACAACCATTTATTTGTGAGCGGTTTTAATTCTAAAATAAATGCTGAGTTCGAACGCTTGAATTCAGACGCTTCTGATTTATACTCTCGGATGTTTGTCAGATATTTGCAAGAGATGGCGCTAAAACCTTGAGATGCAATTTATGTCTTTTTTCGAGAATATAACCTGAAACCCCTCGTTCAGTAGCCCAGAATAACTGAGCTCCATATGTCTATTGGTTTTCTGTACAATCACGACAGGCGCGCTAAAATGGGAGCACAGGAAAAGAAGACCGTGTTGCATTGGCTTAAACGTAGATAGGGAGAGCTTCATTGTATAGAAGATCCTTTTCGTGAAGTTCGACTGTATCTATACATATTTTGCTTTAGGTACTGTTACTTACAAGTTTTTTTTAAATGTTGCTTTGATTGATCCATTACAACATCAATCATTCATTGACTAGTCAATAATAAACAATTTCAATTAGAGTCTCAATACCCGCAACTAACTAAGTAAATATGTATGATGTATGAGTTGAATATGAACTAACGTTATTATTTATCAATTGAACCTCATTTAAGTAGTAGTTTGTAGATACGTAGTGTACAACAAGGTGTGATCAGCCTTGAATATGGATACAATTATGATTCATAATACGTGAACTCTCTCTCTAGTAATGTGCACTATAGACAACTGGGTACAGCTGCAGTATTTAATTATGATTACTCACAAGTCACAACTCAGTTTCTTAAGAATATTATTCGTAGGTATATACAATTTGAAACGAAAGAACCTCTACCTACATCAATTATATCCAAACTGCTTAAAAAGAACAACACAAAATGTATACATGACTGAATAATAATCCCATGTCATGTCATGATATCCTCAATCAAGCGGCTAAATTTGATTACTTCCGTACCAAGTGCGTCTTTAATTTCAGCGCAAAAAATAATGATTCAGGCTAATATGATACCAAACCAAGGTTACCAAGAACAAACGTTGACCATATGCTATACTTTCCAAGACAAAAACTGATTGAGTCATCAAAAATTGCCGTCACACCGGCTATGAACCAAAACAAAGCAAAACATAATCAACCCTTCAACATTTATGTAGTTCTGATTGTTTGACATATAATTTTATTTCTGACGTTTGTTTGAATTTTCACGAGCAAAAAAACACTGGCTAGACCAATCAACAAAATGCTAATAATGCCGGCTAGACACGTCACACGGCTCATTATTATACATAATGCAAATGCGGCAAACAAGGAATTCAAATTTATTGTCCTTTTGGCTGTTACTGTCTGGCTAGTTGATGGAGACACTCTTCTGAGTTGTGAGCGTGCAGCGTGCGCTTAAGGAGTGGGGTGGGCCGATTCCATTTCAGAATTTTGTACAGAAAGTAACATAAGTTGCTCCTTACATAATGCAAGCAGAGTTGTCTCTGTTTATAGTCGTGCGGCTAATCACATTTAGAATGGCCACGTTCCAATGACCGCTAGTCGTCTAGCACATAATATCCCTGATGAAGGAACGCTGTTGCTAGAGATCTAGCGGCAGCGGCAAAGTGACATTAGAACCAATTTGAGTTCGTATTATTTTATCTTCATGAGAGTCAAAAATGTATTTTGTGCCATCATGCCGCATATTTATTAGTACACACTAATTTAAATAAGCAAATACAATGTATATTAGTTACATAGAAGTTTGAATTCCCATTTTACACCAAATTGGAAATATTTGACTTCTGCACTTTCACTTTTATTTTGACAGTTCGTTATTTTTTTCAATCTAGCAGTTAATTTTGCGCTAGATTGAAAAATTTCCCAGAAAAGGATATTTCACAAAATGTGCTAGATGTCTAGCGCAAATGCTGAAATGTCAGTTTTTTTTATATGGAGTTTGGCATGCCGCTAGTCATCTAGCGGTCAATGGAACGCGGCCAATGGTAATTTGGTGTTGGCATGGAAGGCCATAACTGACGTTACCAATCAACATTTTTATCATCGTTCATAATAGTGACCCTACCGGAAAGTGCGCAAGATTTTACAAATAATGGCGTCGAATATCAATTCGATTTTGACATGATGTCTTTGATGAACCATTCGTCAGTGAAAATAATTGTGCAGTCCTGGGTACTGAAACGGACCTTAACCAATAATCATTTTTAACATTCACCTTAAGTTTATTGTAGGTCACAATAGATAATATCATGTGGAAAAATTCGCTACTGTGAGCTTGTGAAGCTTAACCTGAACACTAAAAATGATTGTTAGTACCGCACAAAGTCATTGGACCATTTATTTTAGAGCGGCGCGGGCAAATCTGTCACTGTAGATGGTGAGCGCTACAGACAGAGCCATGATCAATGAATTTTTCATTACTGAATTGTAAGACCTAAAGGGACCGAAAATCGCTCCTAGAATTATGCGTCGTTTTGCTAATTGCATCAACGATCAAGGATTCATCTTCGTAATACTTCTGGGCTATAGACTGGGACGATGAGGGATGAGGGTGGGAACCATATCATATTATATGCTTTCCATTTTCAGAGGGAAAGTCGATGTTCTAGCCTTTTTTAAGCTTTAGTTCTTCTATACAGAGCCTCCTTGTAGGTATATTTTTCTGTTCTACTGCATGCTCTTGTCGGATACCGGCGCTCGTTACAAAAACAGATGATATGGTGTCGTGATATCAGTCTATAGCCATCCTATCCACGCCTTTACCTAATGATTACCTCTCTTCATTGTTTCTGCAATAGGTCCTCCAATAAATACAAAATAAATTCAAGAAAATCATGCTATTAACTCTCGTATATCAATTTAATTTTTTCCAGTGTTATTATTGGTGCGCCACGAGCTCAATCCACACTAGAATCACAGCGTAAAATTAACGAAACCGGAGCCATCTACAAGTGTTCCTTGAGCGGGACCTGTGCACCATACATCTTCGACAGCAACGGCAATATAAACGCTGAAAGCAACGACTACACATATGACTTTGAGAAAAAGGATTATCAATGGCTAGGCGCATCTATAGATGGTGGATCCAAGGATACGGACAAACTAGTCGTATGTGCACCTCGCTTAGTAGCGAACCTGCCGACCGACTACCTCCTTCATGGTATTTGTTACTGGACACCCGATACACTAAGTGATCGGCCACAAAATATCAAGAAAATTGCTCCACTTCGGCTGCAAAGTATGATGTTGAAAGACGTTCTTAAAAAACTCTGTTAATAATTCGAATTTTTTTTTAATTTGCAGCAAATCAAATAAGAGAATCTAACGGCAAGAGATACTTTTACCATATGTACGGCGAACAGGGAATTAGCGTTCATGTGACAGATAACAATGAAGAGATTCTTATTGGAGCTCCCGGCATCCACACTTGGAAAGGTAAGAGTTCTATACTTATCGAAGACTGTAGATTTATTGTCTAATTTATTTTTTGCATTGCAGGCTCCGTAATACGATACCATGTCAAAACTGATGATAATGAAATCGGTCTAAGTCGACGCGACTTGGATAGACATCGGGTTCCACGACAAAGCGCGGCGCTAATGTACACAACCGAAGTCCCAAATCCAGCATTATGGCAACAACCGAATGATTCGTACTTTGGTTACGCCGTTGGCTCAGGAAAATTCGACAGCACTCAGCCGAACAAGATATTTTATATTGGAACAGCACCACAGGCTAACGAACAGTCTGGAGAGGCGTACATCTTTGACATCGTCAAGACGGGCCATGGAGAGTACACCATTAAGAAGTACTATACATTCCATGGAACTCAGTTTGGTGAATACTATGGATATGCGGTTCTAGCTGAAGACTTGAACGGCGATGGACTGACAGATGTAATTATTACCGCCCCTCAATTCAGTTCAAATGGCAATGTCGACCAGGGCGCGTTCTATGTTTACATCAACAAAGGAAGGGTAAGTTTTTTAAAAGTCGGGGTTTGGTCTAATATTAATGAAAATGAATATCTCCGGCTTACAGTTTGTCTTTGAACTTCAAAAGAAGGTCATATCCCCAATCAATGGCAAAGGACGCTTTGGATCGACCATTTCCAAGCTAGGTGACATCAATCATGATGGTTACAATGGTATGGAACATCAACTTTCTAGTTGACTCTTATTTTAAAGTCGGTCTTATTTATCGTATAGATATCGCAATTGGAGCTCCGTTCGCTGACAATGGTGCCGTCTTCATCTATCTGGGTAGTTCGAAGGGTCTTCGCGAAATGCATAGTCAAAAGCTGGCAGCTGTTCCAGGAACAACCTCATGGGGTCCTCAGATGTTCGGTCATGGCTTGTCACGAGGATCCGACATCGACAACAACGGCTTCAATGACTTTGCTATCGGTGCACCTAACGCCGAATCCGTATATGTGTACCGTGCTTATCCTGTGGTAAAAATTGCCGCCACCATCAACTCCCTTAGTCGAGAGATCAAACCAGATCAGAATCAATTCCAAATAAAAATTTGCTATATGATTTCAACAACGTCAACGAAAGTCCAAAATCAAGATCTTGCTTTGAGAGTTCTTGTCGATCCACAGGTTAAGCGGGTCACTTTAAAACAAACCAATTCGGGTGAACTGATATTTAATGCGACAGCAATAACGCAGAACCAGTGCCGTTTCTTGGATGCAACGGTGAGATTCAGTACGGCCGACATATTTAAGCCAATTGAACTGGAGATGCATTACGATTTGGTCAATGGGGTGCCGAACTCGGAAGGTAAGTGTTTTTTTGTTTACTTTGTATAGGAGGGTTGACGGTGACATTTGATGTGGACTTTGGGACATTCTAGTCCAAAGCCTAACGGGGTCGCGACTGAGTTCGCACTGAATTGACTATGAAAAACTACTTATCTGGGGTTTCCTTGGATTTTTGGCAGCTACCAAAATGTGCTGACACTCTTCTCAGTGCGCACTAAGGCTGACCACATCGAATAAACTTATTATTAACCCTAGGTTAGGTACCTATTCTTGATTCCTGGTTACCTACAGTGGGAATGGGAAAAGCATGTTGGTTAAATTCCATTCCAGATAATAAAGCCATCTAAACTCTAGAGGAATCACGATAAATGGTGATTCCGATTGGAATTCTTAGATTTTGCTCTCAGATTTCAGATTTCTCGTGCCCAAAAGAACATAAAAACACTGGTTAAATTTTATATTTAATTATTCGAAGTGTTCACTCAAATTGATTTATAAACATTTTTGTAAATTAATAATTAACAAAATAGATCTACCCAATGCAATATGTTTTGATGCAGTCGAACATTTCTGGGAAAAGAATTTAGATTCGCAAAAGTGCTCCGAGTTTTACACACCGTTTAAAAAAAAGGAACCGGAAACAGTTCGAACAAAAATATTGATTGGCTTGAAATGGCTGCGTTTGTCAAATGTCAGTTGAGCTTAAGGGTGCGTTCGCAATATAAAGAACTACAACATTGTTTTCTTATGCTTGAATCACATTGTTCCTCAGTTCCTTAACGGACAACCGCGTACCGTTGCACAATTTCGGATGATTCAGATTCCGCAACATGATTATGATCGATCCTACCTTCAGCTGTAAATTAAGCTGTGGAGTTGGTCGCTTCATGCTCGTCGGTCACGCTGTCAAACGATTTGTACGAATGCAGTTTCCAGCGACGTCCTTATTCTTCGCTGCTAGTATTGCCCATTCACTAATCCTATCGAGATTTTTATAATTTTGTGCAATGCCGGGGAACACTTTGGTGATGAGTTCCTCCTTGGACAATGTGAACTCGCAAAAATTTGCCGGGAACGATATCAATCCATTCGAAGTATCAACGGGAGTTTGGCCATTGCCAAGCGCCAGCAAGTTAACTTCTCCACCCAAAATGCAAGCAAAACGTCTTTTATTACAATGAATTTCACATTTATCCGAAATGTTCCACAATTTTCAATTTATCAATTATCAAATATTTTATGAAGAAAATATGTTGACGTTAAAAATTGTTCACTTTCAGAATTTTGCGATAAATGCGCCGCTGTTGATCCAGCTGAACCAAAAGTTAACATAGAAAAGATTATTTTCAGCACTGGTTGCAAGAGTGATATTTGCGTTGCTAACTTAGAAGTGAAAAGCTCGGGACTACAGTGAGTACCTTAAATACATTGAATGTACTATTTTATTTTAATTTCATTAAATTTACAGCCCAACATATATCCTCGGTAGTAGTAGAACAATCGCTGTTACCTACGATGTATCGAACTTTGGCGAAACTGCCTATCTACCTCAAATCAACATTACGTCATCGAATAAGATGCCATTCGCTAAGATACCATCTTCGTGTGATCAACACGAACACGTTCTATTATGTGACTTAAATCGAGGACAACCGATGCCTGTTGGTAGCAAGCAAAGTATAACTATCGTTTACGATGTCAGCCGCATTGAGGGTTCATCGATGACATTGACTGCAGCCGTTTCTAGTACAGGCAAGGAATCAGATCCGTCCAATAATATAGTTAAGGACCAAATAGCTCTGCAGGAGTTTACAGAGATCGAAGCGATTGGGTGAGAATAACTAAATAATATAATTGCAATTCTCTTAGTCGTATCACACTAAAAATTATTTGACAAATATTTGTAGTCACCCTATTATAGAATACAGCAAATATTAGTCTACCTTAAAATTTACTCCAAAAAGGTGTAGGTAACTACAATTTGTATTACACTCTCTATTACAAAAGACAGTAATGTGCGAATACTAACTAATTTGTCAAATTCTATAATACGAAATTAATCTTCACTGTCACAAATTAACATCGACTAAGGGAATAAGGTTGAAAGTTTACAGCAGTATAACTAATAAATTTTGAATTCTATTTAGCAAACCACATACATCACACATTAATTTAGAGAAAGCATTTAAAACGGCTGAGATCATAAACAACTATGAGGTAAGTTTTTGAAATAACAATAAAAATGAATTAAGGATAATCAGTATATTTCTGATTTAGATCAAAAGTAACGGACCTAGTCGAATTCAGGAACTTGAAATCGCATTCGAAATACCAATTGCATATAAATTTTATGAATCAAGCTTTACACTACCAATTGTGGACATAAATAACATCACAGTCCAAGGAGTTTACGATCGTCAATTGCTTGCCGTTGAACTTTACCAAAATAAAACCATGCTGCTTGTGAATCCAACCGAAATATCGTCGACATCAACTCGAACAGTGGTGGTGCAAAACGGAAACCAAATTGTATACGAATCAACGAAGGTCAATTCAATTGCGGTGGAAACAAATTCAGACAGTGAGTACATTTTTTTTGAAAATCTTTCAGTCAGACTCGAGGAGGTATTATTGAGCGAGAGATCCCCGGTTCAATCCATGGAAAAAAATGATTTAAATCGAACGATATTGACCTCTAGAAACTGTACCTTAGTAAAATGCAATTTATAAAAATGTTACCTTTCCATTGCAGAAGTCTATTCGGCCGGAGTGAGAAGGACACGTCGCGATGTTAAACAAGCCCCATCTAAAAGCGAGTATGTCAAAGCTGCCCAAAAGAATCCGCACAATCTTCTGAGCGACGAACTCATGGGAACTTTGCCTGTCAACCGAACTATTGTGTTTAGTTGCATTGATCCTGAAATAACAGTATGTGCAAGAGCTGTCCTAAGGGTGTACAACTTCTTGCCTGATATGCCTGTGACGATTACACTTAAATATCACGTGGATTTGAAAGAAGTCAATGATGTTCTCATTGAACCGTGGGAATTCTTTGTTATTGTCACAAAATTAGACATCACCAAAGTTGGTGATATCGATGGGTATGTTATCGATTGAAATGTTCCTCCAAGCGACCCAAAATAAATCGCTATTACAATTTCAGCAAATCCACAAAAATCACACGTAAGATCGAATACAATGTGATATCGAAACATCAGTTGTACAGCACACCCATATGGGTGATTATCCTAGCAATATTGGGTGGACTTTTAGTTCTGGCTGCAATAGCTTATGGCATGCATAAGGTAAGTTTAATAAGATACAAATTTTGGTTTTACATAGACAATAACAACATTTCTTTTCGACTTGTTACAGGCTGGTTTCTTTAGAAGAGCAAAGAAAGAAGAAATGGACAAACTTGTCCAGGAGCGACAACAGGCCGAAGATACCGAAGATGAGGGCTAGAAAAGACGTCTAACGTCATGAGTGCTGTGTATAACTTCCTGTGCATAAGCTCTGGAGTAACTCAGGGGCAGACACGCAAAAATCACTTAAATATACCAAATGTTTATACGGCTTAGATATTAATTTAAAGTTTAGTTTATAAGTGAAAGCTGCCATGTAAATTATTTATCTTGTTTAGTCGCAAGTTGTAGGGATTTTGTTAAAAACAAAACAAAGAGAAGATAAAAATTGTAGAGTGATAAATATAATTTTAAATGACTGTATTAGTAGAATATGTTATAAATATCAATTTTAGAACTGAGTGTAAAAATTACTCATGGAGCTATAGATAATATAGTTCGGTTAAATGAAATGAATTTTGAGCTATGTCGTAGTTTATGGAGTTTTTTTTAACTCAAACTATTTTAGTATTTTTTTTATAATAAATTGTTATTTTTTTTTATAAAGATTTGTGTTTTAAATTTAATTATGTGGGTGAATGACACAAGAAGGGTAGACGGTGATCGCAGTATGGAATGGTCCGATAACATTTTAGACGCGATATAAATAGGTAGCTTGTAACGTGCTGCTATGCCTTGCTTTGGGTCTTCGCTGGCATGCTTGCGCCCGCTCTCTAAGCTCGCCGGAGGGCGTGGGAGCTTGACCCACGTCACAAAAACCGTCATGCCAGTCTTTCAACGTCGAGGTGATATGACGTTGACGAGAAATTTTTCTTTACCCACCCTACCTTGGTCACCTACTCGCCTCATTATAATATTCATCGCTTAAGTTTTATTGTTGCCATCGATTGTACGCAACATTTGTTTTGCAACAAGCTATTTTTTAGCGCAAAGAAGTACTTCAGCCCATAGAATTCCAGCTTCTGATTTGTTTATTTGAGTTTTGGAACTAATGGAAAGAGACCTACAATTTCATGCCGATGACGTATAACCAGGAGAGTTGTACGAGAATATTTGGAGGATGTTTGTCAAAGGATCTCGAGAGGTGGTGCAGTGGAAAAAAAAACTTTAGATGTACATTTTGTATTTCTGTGGAGATCGAACTTGCGATCCCTGTCTCAGTAGTCACAATGATACTTCCATCAACAATCATCGCGATACCGAAGTAACTACTTAAGACAAAATAAAACTTGGGATTCTGAACAAAAATCGTATTTTGCGGAACTAGAAGCAAACGAAACGTGGATGGCTTGGCATGTAAATCATCTCTCTGCAAAAACAAACCCACATTGAAAATGTACCTACCCACGGACGAAGAAGAATCTATTCTATTTCTCAAATGAATAAATGCCGCATCTAATAAATCGGTCGATTTAGGCTTCATTATACATAGCTATCAGTAAAATGCAACCGAAAAAAATATTTTTTGCTTTTTTGGAGCACTTAAACTTAATCGTTGAACTCAATATTGGTCTTAAAATGTTGCTTTTGAATTATAAAGTCAGTTCATCTAAAAAAAATAAGCAATTAATCTACAACTTTTCTTGAAAACGAATTTATTAATTTTTCCGTACGAAAAACTTTTTCTGTTCAACTTCTCATTCAGTTTCACGAAGTATTCCACTGAATTCCTATGATATGCTATGGTTAAATGTGTCAGTTTTGTTCTGTATCATATTTTTACGGATGCATTTTACTGATAGCTATAATTGAAGCCTTAGGCGATCATTTGCACACAGAAAATATTAAAATGTATGTATGGAAACAAAATTTTTCAACCGACACGAATTATAATTATTTCTTTAAACCCCTCTTGGCAACACAGCCAATCAGCTACATTTTCTCAAGTCTACTACATTCCTTCATTTTACAACTACCATCCCTAGCGAACTGTCAATGCGTGCTGTAAATAAACGTCAAAGAAAAAAAAATTGTCGGTGAAAATTTTTGTTTCTGCGCTGAGTATTTTCGGAGAAAAAAATTTTAAAATGTTGAAATAAAAGTGCTCAAATATTCGATTTAAATTTTGTGTGTCAAAGTTTTTTAAAGCGTTTCCTAGTCCAGCACTATCTAACTGTGTCAAAAGTATTTTAAGCACTGATTAACCCCTTTCAATCCGATCTCGTTTTTCTTTCGCGTTTTCTGTCATCCCACAAAAATGAGACACCCCATTTGATTGTGTCGCCTGAAAAAAGTATTTTAATTTATTTATTTATTTAT
The DNA here is from genome assembly GCA_955612985.1 of Cheilosia scutellata. Classification (NCBI taxonomy): domain Eukaryota; kingdom Metazoa; phylum Arthropoda; class Insecta; order Diptera; family Syrphidae; genus Cheilosia; species Cheilosia scutellata. The sequence continues at coordinate 55,609,961 of OY015314.1, forward strand.
AATCGAAAGCACACACCTTGTTGCTTCACTTCGGCGCCAAACAATGAATTTCGCCTGGAATTACATATTTGTGTTGATCTGGATTTCATACCTTATTGGATCAGGTGTCTTTCTGTTTTCACGAGGATTCCTCTTGTCTAGAGTCTCAAAAACAGACGTCAGTACGTGCAGACGATTATCCAGCAATCCAGATGAGGTAATTGATTAACGGTAGTCTGACGTCAATGTGAAATTCTGTCGAGATTGCGAGATAAAATTAGACGACATTCGAATACTGATTAATGGATTTCCATTTTCAATTGTATTCTCGCTAGTGGCAGTCATTACTGCAAAACTATCCACTCATATTATACTCTTTCCTTTTGCAGGAGTACTATTTGAGCGATGAAATTGTAACCGAGATCTTCAAGGATGTGAACGCCTCATCGAATCTATGTCTTCCACAGAAGTCAAAAGTTATTATTCTAGTCATCGATGCCTTAAAGTATGAGTTTGGCGTGTTCAAACCGAACTTATCCGAACCACTACCATACGAGAATAAGCTGACAATCTTTAACGATCTACTGCTGGCTGAACCGGAGCGTAGTCGGATAATGCGATTCCGTGCAGATCCGCCAACGACAACGCTACAACGGCTAAAAGGACTTACCACAGGCAGTCTGCCAACGTTTATCGATATAGGCTCTAATTTTGCATCACCAGAGATCAACGAAGACAACATTATCGATCAGATGGTCCACAACAATCTGGGTGTGGTGTTTATGGGCGACAGCACGTGGACCGACCTCTACCCACGACGTTTTATGCGATCCTACTCTTATCCGAGTTTCGACATTTTCGACTTGGACACCGTGGACAACAAGATAAAGAAACATTTGCCAAAGGAGCTAGGTAAGGATGACTGGGAGGTGTTGATTGCACACTTCCTCGGTGTAGATCATTGCGGCCACAAACATGGTCCGTTGCATGATGAGATGTCGCGAAAACTAACCGAAATGGACGAGATTATAAGGTAGAGATTTCCCATTTTATCTCGAATCTACTTCCAATTGGATTTTATTTACAGATCTGTAATTGAACGCATGGACAACGAAACAACGCTGCTAATTATGGGCGATCATGGAATGACTATCTCCGGCGATCACGGCGGTGAATCTGATGACGAAATCAACGCGTTGCTGTTTGCCTACACAAAAACGAAGAAGTTTGTGACAAGCGATTACGGATCTGACAGCAGCGCTCTTCAGCAGGTAAGAGAAGATATGCTATCTAGTTTTGTCTGCATTTGGTTTTTGGGTCGATTGTTATTGCGGCAAGCAAGAGTAAACAACGCGATATTCTTGTATGCTGATATGCGGCAGTGTAATCTTGCTCACAATCATTCCGTATTAAATAAGGCAACAGCCCAATTTGCGTCAATTTACTACCCACGTTCGCACAGCGCTGCTTGAAATGGTTGACCATGTTAATTAGACTTTATGACTCAACTTTAAGCAGCTAATTGGCTGTAGTACGAGTTAATGTAGAATGCCTGATCTTGATCTCTATGTCTGTGTAAAAAGCATACCATTAGAAAACACTTTCCTGATGACCCAACCCTAATCCTCCCCATTGACCATCGCATTAAATTCAATTCTTTGTCATTATTTCAGATCGACCTCGTTCCGACATTAGCCACTATTCTCGGCATACCAATACCATACTCGAATTTAGGTCTCATCAATTTTAACATAGTGCCTGATGTAGCAGTGCCGTTCATGTCAAGATACCAAGCTCTGCTGCTGCATGCCTGGCAGAATGCCCAACAAATCTACAAGTACTTCTACAACTATGCGCTGGAAAATAAGCGCACATTTAGCTTCGAGGAAATGGACTCAATGGAAAGTAAATTCTTCCTGCTAACACACCGCGTCAAGACAATCTACACAGAAGCGGCCTTCAAGAACTTCGTGGTGGACCTCAATTCGCACTTGCGTCAAATTCTCAGTATTTGTCGTGAAATTTGGGTAAAATTCGACGCCACCCAAATGTCACAGGGTCTACTGATCACCTTTTTGCCAATATTCTTTGCCTTCCTGCTGATCAACAACTCGCGAGCTGCAGACTTCCCAAAGATCTTCACTGTGAAAGTGGTTCTCTACACCTATCTGATGAATATCGCTAGTGGAGTGTTTGGCTATCGCTACTACAAGAATTTCTCCTTCAAAACCGAGGAGCATGGTGTCATATTCTTTACCAACATCCTGAGTACGCTAATTTTGGCGTTTTTGACGCTGCAAAATTGGGGCGCCATCGCCAACAACTGGAGCGGTATGAAGCGTTTCGGCAACATGACCACACGATGCATTTGCTTCATCCTCATATCGGTGTTCTTCTCGAACAGTTTCATCATACAGGAGCCGAAGATTATCTCCTACCTCCTCACTGCCGTGATTATGCTTTTGATCTACGAAATCCTGCAGCACAGTCTCAAACTAGACTTTAAGACAAAGTTTCGAGTGGGAGTCTTCTTCAAATCGATAGCATTCAAGTTGGTATTGGCCGGAATCCTGGCGATTGTTCTGCTGCGATCGGCCTACTCACTGTTTCGATGTCGCGAAGAGCAAGGTGACTGTGGAGATTTCTCGAATAACTCGAGTGGGTTCTCTTTCAAGCGGCCCACCAATGCAAAGACGTATCTCTTCTCGGTTGTGGTTGTCGTGTTGTACACGACGCTGACTCGATTATATCTGCGGTCTTGTGGGAATCTCACTGGATCCTCGATTAATGTGCTGCTGGCTCGTTATGGTCCAACCATTGCTTCTATTTGCGCCGGCGGACATATTCTTCTGACCAATAGTGCCGTCAAGAACATTAAACGGAGCCACATCGATTCGATGGCGCTTATGATCTACGGCCTTCTCCTGCTCCAAATCGTTGTGGTGTCTGTATCACCGTTGATGACATACGTTCTGCCGCCAAAAAATACGATGATTTCAGTGAAGAGCCACGAAGGCGTTGTGCCCGAACTCTTTAAAAAGATGAAGCAGCACTACGATGGCGACGAGAGTGATCGGAACTATGAGATCCCTGTGGTCTACGGCCTAGCGACGGTGTATTCTTCGATTTTGATTTCATTCGGAGTGTTCCTTGCCATGGTTCTTATTGTGTTGCTGGAGCCCAAGTCGTCGATTGGTCTGGTCACCTGCATAGCAGTAGCTGCAGTCATCCTGGTGGTTCATTCCATACTGAGATACCGCACCGCTACAAGCTTCGGTAAGGTTAATCGAATTTGCTTTGGGAATGTACTTTCTATTTTTGATTATTTTTAGAGACCTGCATCCAGCCGACCTTCACTGCCATTGTAGGATGGTATCTGCTCTCGAATTTTTGTTTCTTTGCCACCTCACACCAGACGACGCTGTCGCAGATAGATTGGCGAGCTGCTTTTGTCGGTCGCACCGCATATATTGGCAATTCGAACTTCATCTCTGGATTGCTCGTCATTTTTAACACATTCTGTGGACAAATCTTCTTCATGTGCATGTACGGCCTGCTGAGCTCAGAGACATTTTCAATTTTCGCCCTATTCCCGACGCTAATACGATCCAACTCGAAGGAGAAACCCAAGGAAACCGATCCGCGATTGGTCAACCAAAACAAGTCAAACAGTGAAATCTCCCAACAGAATGTCGGATTCGACATTACCCGCGGCGAGCTGATACTCTTCGAGAACGAGAGCGTATACCTAGGGACTCTATTCAAACTGGCCATACAATTCTTTATGCTTCAAGGAGTCAAGGTAACTCAATTGACATTATGTAGTTTATCTTTCACTGGTTCTACTTCGTTTTCAGATCTTTTGTGCAATGATGGCGTGCACGATACACTGTCGCCATCTGATGGTGTGGAAGATATTCGCACCGCGGTTTATCTACGAAGGTCTTTCCACGTTTGTGTCTTTCCCCGCGATAATCATTGGCTATTTGCTGGTCGTACGAGTGCACTGGTCTGTCGATAGGTTAATTAATAGAATAAATAAAATTAAATAGACAATTTTTAAGCCAATTTAAAAAAAAATATATATCCGTTTTCTCCCAACTACAAAGAGCGCTCTGAGCCAGTAAAGTGGTTTCGTCCAACGACTCAATCAAGCAATATATATTCGGAAATGTATTTCGTTATAAAAACAACCAAAAGGAAACGTTGCTATTGATAGTGTTATTTGGAAGGTTTTTAGTTTGTTGTTCGTTGTTTTGTATTTTCTATGTCCACACGCAAAAATGAGTTGAAATACACGTTTTTTTTGTTTTTTAATTTATAAGGACATGACAGTGCGTTTTCTTTGGGGTTTATTTCGTCATTTAGATCTACAATTTTTTTATTTAGCTTATTCAGTTCTAGTTTATCCTTCTTCAGTGTGTACGACACACTATGGACGTCCGGCGTGAGTCCTCTGGGATTCACTTGATGATCCTTCGAAATGTGTCCACACCCGCAGCAAGTATATTCATACCACTTTCCCAAAATCACTTCTGAATTGATCTAAAATTTCCGTCGCAAAACACAACACAAGCGGATAATTCGAAAATTAGATTGATAATTATGTCCCGCAGCGGACAACATCTCAAACATCATCCTGTTTGAGAATGGAGGTGGCATAAGCCAGTAAATGTCGGCACTATTATTACCTTATGCAAGGTTTTCCTCTTCAATCGAAAGGAAAATTCCATCACATCCAGCATGCGGTCTACATACACTGATGTCATCCCCGAAGTTTATGAGGCTGTCATTAAGCCGGTCGATATAAATCTTTATGGCGCCATGATAAAAGTTTTTTTTTTTTGTTTGAAAATGTAAATGATAATAATTTGAACGAGATGTCGTTTCAAGAAGATTTCGCCTTATTTGAGGTCGAAATTTGTCGAGAAAATCTCTGATTCATATTGATAAACCTATAATTAACACCCGCTAAAGGATATGACTACTCTGATAGTGTAGTGTGATTTACACAGCGCGAGCATTGAAGAAATTGGGATAGAGAAGATAAGAGATTCCGATGCACATTGGTTTTAAATGTCTGTAAATTGTAACAAGGAGGAAAAACAGAGTTTGGTACAGCACATTCGTGTCGTACAGCTTATGAAAGAGTCTCTATCACACCTATCGTGGAATCCGTCGGAATTGAGTTTCACTTCACCTATTCGATTCCCTTTCACTATCTACTGCTATCGTGGAATCCGTCGGAAACGTTTTTGGGAAGGGTAGTTTCACTGTCAAACGGCTGTCTTCATTTGTCAACACAAATCTGTGTACCATATGAAAAGATTGTTTAAAAAGTGATTTAAATAAAAAATAAAGTGTTTCAATATTTTAATATTTGTTTGATATAATAATGGATACGATAGCTCTGTTTTTGGAAGCATAAGAGGAACAACGAAATGAGCGGTATTCTCAGAGAAGAATACGAGACAGGTTAAGAGGAGCAGTGAATGGTTTCATGGAACTTGCGGATGAAATGTGTTTTTTAGTGATTATTTTTTGATTTTAATAAAGTTCAATATTGCACAGATTTATTACAAATGTGTGGATTAATAAAGCAGCTGTTTTGTTGTGTACTTTTTCTTTAAAAAAAAATGCACACGACGCACGTGTAGCAAGCACGAAAACCTAGAATTCCGCAATGATTTTGATGCGGGCGAGAAACGTAATTTTGTTCGGGAAAAATTCGTTTTGAACGTTTTCAACGATACAGTGAACTCATACACATTACCCACACGGAGAACTGTTCGCTTTGCGGATTCGACGATACCAAAATGTTTTTTTTTTTTCGTGAATAATTCCCCCCTATATATTTTATAGTACACCCGAAAATAGGTTGAATGGTAAACTGATGGGCATTCCTGGCATGGCGAGTTTTGCAGTTGATTTGCTGACGGGAAGAATGCAGCTGGCAATTTCGTTTGAGCACTGTTTGTTAAAAGAAGCGATAAAACAGTGCGAGACAAGTAAAGTTTCTGTGATGTTCAAGGGAATTAATAGAATTCGTGATATTTGTGTCTCCCATTTTGCTTCCTATTCAGTAGGTGCAATATGGTTTTCGGCGCACCAGACCACATATGAAAATTGTACTCAAGTTTTGGGCGGATGAACGCCTTATATATTGTAGCCAGATTAGAAGGGGTAAAATATTTCTTGCACCGTTTGAGAAAACCTAGACATTTCGCAGCATTCTTGGCGACTTCGTGTATATGGTCATTCCAACGAAGGTTGTCAGGAACGCACATACCGAGAATGGAGTCTTTCGGTTTCGGTGATGCAAGTGCTATTCATGGATCATGGCTGTAGATTCGGGTTTCACTTTCAAGACAGCAGACACCATCGTGTTTTTGAAGAATTAAATTCCACTCTATTGGCTGAACCCCGTTTTAAAATGCTGTCAAGGTCGGATTTTAATGAACTTAACATATATTGCCGTTCCAGTTCTACGGCCGAAGAGCAGGGATGTGAGTCCTGAAAACAATATAAGAAGCTAAAAGTGCTGTCATCAGCGAAGAAATGAATTGGATTAGAATTTGCAGACAAGAGATCATTTATGAAAATGAGAAGGAGAGTCGGAGATAGAACGGAGCTTTGGGGAACACCAGCATTTATTTATGGTGAGTTTCAGACTTGAAACCGTCCAAAACAACTTGAATTGAAAGGCCAGAAAGGTAGTTTCTAATACATTGAATAAGTAACGCATAGATCCCATAAACACGCATTTTCGACAAACGAGCTTGGTGCCAAACTCTGTCTTTGAAATATCAAGCGCAACAATCTTTGAAGTGCTGGAGAGATTGGTTCCACTTCTCGGTGAGATTAGTCATCGAATCACCAGTGGATCAGTTGCCACGAAAACCTTACTGCCGGTCATTGAGGAGTTCCCGTGATCAGAACTATGGGGAGATACGGTCTGGACCAGCGGATTTAGTTATGTTGGGATCATTATGTACTCTTGCAACTATGTATACGGGTGCGAAAATGGATTTGGCCCCTTGTAAATTCGACGCTCTCGAGTACAGGGGGGTTATTCTCAAATGCGCGGCGGATCGTATTGAAAGCGATACATCATTTCGACCGTCTTCGCTTTTGGTTATTCTCAAATGCGAACGAGGGCGAAAATTATATTTCCAGTGCTTTCCAGTTTTTCCATTCTGAGTTGCAATTTTCAATTTATTTTTCCAACACTTTGACAGCTTTTTCCCGCCACAGGAATTTAGTTTATTTTTTATCCGCAAACAATCCGCCAGCAATCCGTCACCTATACAGCTATCGGTTTTGATTGGATCAACTCGCTTTTGGAAATACAAAAATACAATCCGCCATGAAAAGCGATCCGCCGCGCATTTGGGAATAAGCCCTCAGGTGGGGACAAAGCGCAGTCTAGGAGCATCGAGCAGATTAGCTTTAGGGACTGTCATTGTAAATGAGCGTTGGGATCGGTGACGAGGCCGAATTCTTAAAAGTTTTTACTACCATTGGGACATTGTAGTATTTTTTGCCTCAACTTTTGGTCATATGAGAATTTAACACGCTTTATGAGGGCATTGAAGTCATTTCTGGCTCGTTTAAATTTTTTGAAGATTTGAGCTATAAGTATATAGTGTTAATCACGCTGTGCTTGTTATTTATTTAGCTGCTATTTCATTAAATTTAATGATATTTGGAGTTGAACGGGAAACTTTCGTTGGCTGAGTGGTGGGCTCTGGAATTTTCAATAAATACAAAATAAAAAAAAATTATCACACATGCCTTAGCATTGAACCTTAACCTCTGGAATAAAACAAATACTTTTTTTCCTTTTTAGAGTTTGTTACTGTTCTAACACATATATTTCTGTTTTGTTTTTTCGTGTTAACAATAGATTTCATCATATATGTAGGTGTCATCTACATTGTTCAATAGTTCTCTTAAAGTATATTGAAAATAATTTACTTTTTTTTCTGAAATGTTTCTCTTCTCTCTTTCTTTGGTAGCAAATCAAGTTTTTCAAAATAAACAATTAAGTAATGAAAATAGTATCAGGTTTGTATTTTGTTTTCTCTGTGCTTTTTTCTTTTTCTTCTTTACATTACAGTTTAATTAATGCTATGTATATTGATTTATTTTAAAGCTTAAAAATTACAAAATATTTGACTAAGGTTTTCATTATGTGTTTTCCTTGTACTTGAAAGTACACAATAAGTAAAACAATCAATATTAAATATTAATACATCTGCCAAAAACAGATATTGCTCTTCTTTTAGCATGCAAACACATACAATCAATTTAAATGTTCAGTTCATATCTAGTGAAGCTCACAATATCGATCATTTTTTTATGGAAATGTTCGCTATTGTGAATTCATTCAAAGTGAACAAAGATTAATAGGATTTCTCTTTAAGTACTCAAATAAAATTAAAACTATAGCCAAACGTTAAAAGATAAGTTTTATTTCGAGAGAGCATTCACAATAATTACTTTAAACAAAAAAAAAAAAGTTCCTTAAGTACAAAATTGAAGGAGTTTAGGTACAAAAAAATAAAAATAAAATATAAAATAAAACTCTAGGATCGTTTAATCTTAATTATACATAAATTGAAAAGTAAAAGTCTGCCAAAAATAAAATTTAATTTAAAAAGTACATACAATATAACTTTAACGTTACTACAATTTTGCATTTCGTACATGATTTTTTTTAAACAACTAATTCAAAATAGGGTTCTTCTATAACTTTTCTGATTTTCACTAAAGAAGTTCTCTACTGATAATTATAATAATAATTAAATTACTAATGAATAAATTAACTAACCCTTAGCATGGCCATTAACAATCAATTGTGTATTCGATACTCCATTTGTTTTGGATTTCATGTAAGCGGTGCCTTGGTCTATAAATATAAAATAAAAGAAAATTTTTTTGTCGAATTTTTTATTTCTGATTTTTGTTTTATTGCAAAATTTTGAAAAAAATGTAATAAATAAAAATAAAAGGTCTATTTTGAAATCAATGCCAATGAAGATGTTATTAATAGAAAAATCCACATCCAAAACGACTTAAATTGAATTCAAGCTGAATGATTAATGTTCATGTGATTACAAGCGCAAGTTGCTCTTAAATTTTTTATTCTTGTTAAATAATTTCTACGGTAAGTTTTATCTGAGGGGAATAGAACAGTCAGAAGTAGAGCCGTGACCTATAACCCGCTTTAGGTATTTTTATTACAAAAACAGGGAAACTTAAACTCGACTCACCACTCGCGAATGGGCTCAGAGTCAGTTCTTCCCATTACTTTTATAAAATCGCTTCAAAAGTGTTTCAAAACTTTTCGAAAAGATCATAAACGTCAGAAAGAAATGGGGTAAATGATATGAATCTTCAATTTCTTAAGGGAAATACCTACAGATTGTATTGCATGGGAGTAATCCATAGGAAGTCAATGCGCGATCACGTTGAAATTGGTTTTATGTCCAATCTTGACACTAGATTAAGCCCGCGTAATTATGGTTGATATTTGTTTCTCCTCTTATCTATGTAACCCTTCTTAAGGTTACATTTTTGTGTTCGATGTACGGACTACTGCCCACGTAGCTGCGCTTCATACGCACGCTTTCGACATTTGCAGCTTGTTGTACGCTTGCTTGCAGCTTCCTTGCAGCTGGCATATAAACAAACGATGCTCTTTCCACAGAGCGGCAAAGTCGCATTTTCGTGGTCGCAAATCCGACTTTGGCGCTTAGACACCAAGATGCAAATGACGAAAGCGTGCGTATGAAGCACTCAAAAGGAGGTGATTTTTTGCCAAACGGGTATAAAAAAAAAGCAAACTTTTAAGATGACACATTCGATATAACCAATTAGCGAATACAAAGTGATATATGCACTGAGCAATACGAAATTCTACTCCAGAGAAAAGCGACATAGATTCATCCATAGGATTACTGAATAATGAGAAGAATACAATTATATTAAGCGAGAAGAACAAGAGAAGATGTTGGCGAAATTGAAGCTGTATTTGGTGATAGTGCGGGCATGTTGATGAAGGATTAAATACAGGAAGCGCAAACATGTTATCGGGAACAGCAATGCCAATAGTCATGTGGTACTACGTTGCACACAATAACTGACGCACAATCAGCTGAGTGTCCAGTGTCCACAAACAAACAACATTAAACCGAGTTTACTTTTTCGCTATCAGTGGCTGGTCATCAGAAACAGACGAGAAGCTTATGTGGGGATAACTCGAGCTCATGCGACGAGCAGCTCTGAACTTCTGCTATTCGAAGATAAAACGGAAACATAAAAATGTCCAGGTAGAATGGTACCAAAATAACATTGTACATATACTTCTTTGGTGCGTCAATAACCAACCAATAACCAACTATGGTTGTAACTGAGGATGAAGACAAGTTCGAAAGAGGTGCATTTTACAATGTATTTGTCAGAAACATGGACCCAAGTAAGAATGAGATGCCCCGAGTTTGCAATTGTCCAAATGTACGATCGAAGAGCTAAAAACCAAAAAATCGACTGAGCGTCTGCAAAACAAACTACTTAACGATTAGGCATTACCTACCGACTGCAGAGTCGTTAGATGTCAAATATCGATCACATTTTCGCCTGATGTTAGATAATTTTTCAAATTTAATTTTGTTTTTGCTTGAACTGCACAGAATATTCTCGCATAATTGCAAAAACTAAAATGATCAGCTCTGGAATAAGCTCAACTGCTCGAGTAGAAAGGAAGATGAACTACTCAACAATATGTCATCGTCTTCAGTGATTGATAACACAGAAAATATTAAGACCTGTGCATGAAACAGAAGCAATTAAAACAGTTTCATAAAGCGCATTCATTCGAACAATAGAGCATTTTGATTGTAATCACATTTCACTTTAATCATTTTCTTAAGCAACGATTATTTAAAAACCACTCTAAGGATTGCTAAGTCACAGCCAAACGGGAGAAAAAACAAATACATCTGAAGTATGAATGACTGACTCAATGGTATGCATTGTAAAAAAGCTTCATGAATTTGGTTGTAAGTAGCGTTTCTTTGGTTGATTTTGTAGGATAACAAGTGTTTTTCTTTTTGTAGATTATTTAACACCATTAAAATAATTTTAGAAAATACGATAAACGATATAAAAATAAATAAAATTTCAATTAAGTCTAATCAGCAGTTCTTAAATGGACAAGAAGGCGATTATTCGATTGCTGCTTGCAAACAGAGCTAACTGGGGACGCACAAATTCGCTCCCTACAAAAAGTAGGTATAAAAGTGTTAAATTTATACGAATGGCAAGATTGTGCAAAACTATTCTTTTGGAATATTGAACGGAATTGGATAGCATGAAGAAACTGATTGATCCGATGCGATTCCACACTAAGACTAAATATAACAAGTCTAAAATGAGAAACCTACCCAAGCGCTATGTTGAGAATACTTTTGTGTCACCATGTGTACAATATTTTTCAATTTCGGGAGTTTGTTAGTTTGGTGAAGCTATGTTGGCCTGTATGATTGTTCAGATTGAATCGCAATAAGTCCCCTTAGCTAGTTATCTACATTTGTCAGTATGTATAGATAACGCTTGCATACGTATAATATATATGAATATTACTTGATTAACTATTAAAAATGCAAGACTTCTGGCATCTAAGTCGTGTACAAAATGATCGCCTCATTTATATGCGTAGTTAAATGAAAGAGCTCTACAACTACTTCTACATTGCTACAAGTTATTAAAACCTACTACCTTATTATCCAGAGTTATTATATTAATTAAAGAACTGCTGCGTCGACTAATGTACATAGAGTTGGATAGGAATCCCCAGAAATTTGAGGAAGATAAGATTTAAATACTATTTGCGTTCATTTATCCCAACATTATAATGTTTGATCCTAGAATTCACAAATACAAAATAAGTAATTAACGGCAAGTTAAATAATACACAATCTAAAACTATATGGAGCTACTCAAAAAATGATGGACAGTCTCATTTTTGTCAACAAGAGACTACCTACTATCGAGATGTCTAACACCTTGCACACCAGTTGTTAGCCAGTACAGCAACTGAGTAACTCCGTGAACCCAATACCTTACTCTATTTGCGATTGCAATACAATTTTTGTGTTTGTACATCTATCCGTACCGTTTTGTGTATATAATATTTATAATATAATATGTATAGTTTGAAATGAATGAAATGATTTATAGGTTAGTATCCCAAGAAAACTTAACGTGCACTATAATAATGTGAATACATGCAATCCTTACAAACTAATTTATTGACTAAAGAAAAGATGACACCCACAAACAATAAAAGCACTCAAAGGTTTCAATACTCTTTCAAGATTGTTTGTAACAAATAACTAATATAACAAAATACAAAAGAAACTTAAATTTACAAAAAAAAAAAACACAAGCATTTCGTCTCTTAGTACTACACTTTTGATTTATTTTTTAGCAAGCATCATCATTCATCACCGACATCATCGTCGACATCATCATGGTAATGCTTACACTTTTCCTTACCATGCAACGAGTGACAAAACTTTTTCGTCACACTCCAATCCTCCTTCAATGACAAGTTGAACATCGAATAATCGGGATCACCGGTGACCTCTTTAACAATATTCAGGAATTTAGGCAGGCAATTCTTTAGAGCATCACCGGACAACGATGAATAGGTCTCCAACAGGACCAGGCCTTTGCATCTGGATTAAGGGGCGTGAATATATATGAGAAAGTGTATCAAAAAAAAAAAGCACGATAAAACTAGAACTCACCTTGGATGGCTTGGTTCCCTGTATATATCCAATTGAAAATATTGGTTATTTATTAAGAAGCATCGGCGCTTCTTGTAGATCGTAAAGTGGGTATAGTCACGCTGTGCCAACAAATTCATATAATCACGATGGGTGAGTTGAGTTTTTACCTCAACCGCCTGTCCGTGAAGATGCGGACGGCGAATTGTATGGATATAACTCCAATGGTTTTTCTGGCCACGCTTGCGTAACCGAGCTTGTACTTTCGGCCCCGAAGATTGGAGATAGTGATGTACAACATCGAAGTCTTGAAACGGTGGAAATTCCGAATCTGGTGGCAAGCTACCAACTAAATTAAAGATATAATTACTAAATAGGTCTGAGTTAGAAAATGGCATAGGTGTACCCAATAGTTTAAGTTTTCTGGAAGAGGTCTTGAGGCGATCACCGATGTCGATGCCGAGTTTCTGGCAAACTGCCTCGATAGCACGATTCATTTTTGACTCGAAATCGGTAGAGTTGTCGATGACATCGAAATATGGATGGCCAACCCATGCTGCTGCTGATTTATAGTCCAATTCTCTGGCCAGCTCAACACCTTCAGATCTGCATGCATGGTCCTTGACAGAAAGTATTTTTTATTTCAATTTAATAAGAATTCAGACGTAAAGACAACTAAAGCCTTACTTCTATGGTGTAAAACTCTTCAGCTCCATGAGCAGCCGAAACTAGATGGAGAATCTGGTTATATCGATTGTCGCGAAGCTCAATTGGATTCCAATTATTCGCTGCCATCATTTTCTCCCATTTTTCTTTTGAAATATCTACAAAAGGGATGTATGTCAGTTACTTAAGGCTAAAGGGTTACATTTAAGGCAAATTTACATGCACTTGCGTCCATGACACCGCGGTCGCATATAATCAAACAGTTGCGTTGGCATGAGCTTCCAACTTCAAAGTAGGTGTTCTCAATTTGGATCATGGTACGTATAAGATTCTCCTGGAACTTGAAAGCTATAATTGAATAAAGGTTAATTGACATGTTCAATGAAAACAAAAACAACATATACACGAGAGAGAGAAAGAGGGATCTATGGGTGGCCTCGCAAAATACCTATGTAAGTAAGCAAGTGCTCCTAGCGGGCAAAACAAAACCTAAAGGCATCCGACCAACTTAGCATCCGAAGGTTGTCTCTGATGCCAAAATCAACGTAGTGCGATCTTTTACTCGTAGTGCGTGAAGTAACAACAGCATGTAAATATGTAATAACAATTTTGTAGCGAAATTAATTGTTTGGGCGAAGCTGTTTATGTTTTTGTTTTTTGACCGTTAAGGTTCCCCATGGATGGCGATAGGCCCAATATGGTGCCTAGTCCTATGTGATGAACTCACACCCTAATCAACCTAACCTCAGTAGTCAGTTTAGTATCATACTATTTCCGCTTTATGTTTTTACGATATGAGAAGCAAGAAATTGGTTTACGATTGTAATTAATGTTTGCGGCCCATGATAAAGTTGGCGAATCACGAGCTGTTCCAATTTGATTGTTAGTTTTACTTTGAGTCGTGGAAAACTTTCGAATGTTAGTCGCTTTTAGATAAAATTATTTAAGCTTACTTTCTGGTTTCTATAGAATAAAAACAACGAAATTCAAAGCAGAAGATCTGAAATCTTCGAATCGAATACGGACAATGTTGTAATCGAAGCGGGGAACTTAAAAGCAGACTTCACAAGACCAGGACCACATAACCTCCTGACATCTAAAAAACCGCAATACCCTTTCTACAAGATGTTCTTTTTATGTGTTTTTTTTTTACAACCAATCTTCAAAGGACTTTTCACCAAGTACCCATTGAGCCTCCTGATATCTCAAAGACTGCCATGTCTATTCGGGTTATTCGATTTTGTATATACTTATGCCGTTTGGACTGCGAAAAAAGGATGGAAGGTCTTGGCGTGCACCACGTACCATCGCGAGGATTACATGGATGGACCTGAAACATCTGGGACTGCATCGCGTTTTCCGTAATAGAACAATTTTTGACAAACGAGTAACTTGCTCTCCTACGTAAAATGGCTTTAATTTCGTAAATGTGTAGCTTGTTCACACTGACTACAAGCCGTTCATTTTTGCATTTTTACAAACATCGGAAAAAAGCCTTATTTAAGCAACTCACAAAATTAAGAGGGGATTCTTTGAAACTAATCTACGTTAAGCCAAAGTACGAAGGCATTAAAATTGCGCGTTGTTGGCCAAAAGTTCGACTGACCTTTAGTGCATTCTCGACCATTTTTTTGACATCACCATAGCTTAAATGTCGGTGGCATTTCTAGCTACAGTCTGTTAGTCCCCTAGTGAAAATCAGACTCGTAATCCTCCTATCCTACTAAATTCGCAAAACCGTGTAAGGCATCGGCTTTACATAAATGTTAATGATTAGGAAACGTACGCAACCGGCCGGCGTGCGTATTAAGTCGACAAAAATATGCCGCGATTGTCATTTCACCACTTGACGTGAAGCTAAAGATTAAATTTAATGACGATTGAAGCAAACCTTGAGTGGGGATATATGCGTACTTGTTGCTAGAATTTGCGATAAGAATTATCGTCTAAAAACCTAAAACAACATCTCTCGTCAGAAGTCGATCCATCACCAACTGAATTCTGTCACCTGAGGTGATATAGCTGCTTGATTTAAAATTTCACCCAACCAGCTTAGACAGCGAAAAGCAAATTATATCCAACCAAATTTTACAATTTCGCTGTTAACCACAAAATGTTCCGCGGAATAATTTCCCTGATTAAAACCGATATACCTACACGTGGAGACAAACATTTGATCTCACCAGCATTTCATTCGAATGAAAAATTCATTGGTGTGTTGCGAATGTAGCAAATAAATAGATGCTCTATATCAACAAGTGTGCGGGAATCGTATTCAGAGTCAGACCGGGCCAACCGGCACCATAATAAGTGCGCGTGCCTATTTTTAGATTTTTCACAGAAACGTGTTCAAGAACCAACACTTTTCGAGAAGAAATCGAAAAAAAACCAGGCGTATAGATGGCGTATTCGAAAATATACGTGCATACACCCTAAGTTAGGTCACGTATCACAGTCACATGTGGCGCAGAAGAATCTAGCAATTTAGTCATCTATTCATCGAAAACAAAGAAGCAGTCCCGTACCGACTGGGGCAGCAGAAAGGAAATGTAAACGAACGATTTGTAGGTACATTTGAACTAATAAATGTCAATCATTGTGCCAAATCATGTGTGTATGCCCAAAAGTGGAACTTACAAACTGTTGGGTGTGTTATATTTAAATCTTGTAAATCACGTGTAATAATAAATTCTTAGGTTAATGAGCGGAAGTACCACAAACACCAAACACACCCACTTTTCTGTGTAGTGCCTACGTATTTGAGAAAAAAAAACAACACATCACCTTTTTTCCATTTCCCACAACGGAAAATTGTCGCTGAGTGTTTTTTTTTTTTTCGTCATTCAATTGTCGGTGAATCCGTGTTGACCAAATATAAATTTTGGCACAAACAACTCATTTCTTGAATCAGCAGATTCTGCCAAAAAATGTTGAAATGAAATATCTCGATTACAATTTTACGCTAAGTGACATAGCGCTGTTCACTTAGGTAGATGTCATTTTAATTTAAAATAAATAAAACAAAAAAAAAACAATTGTCTTCAGCATTTTTCAAATCGAAAGATGTGTAGTACCTAATGTTTTGAAAACATTTCTAGCACGTATAGACCAAGGAATCCAATTCAATTCGTAAGTTTGTACATATGCAATTTTATTCGAATTTTGTACAAATTTATTTAGTATTGGCGTAGATGATACTCGTACGCCCCCACGTTCACAAAGTTTTCAAAATATTTATAAAAACTGAGAGATAAGAAAAAAAAAAAAAAAAAATTCATTCGGTATTCGATGTTTAGGTGGATTTAGAAAATATTCAAAATAACAATGAATGACCTTTAAAAATGTAGGTTTGTAGAGAAATTTTCATTGCACTTTGACATTGGATTAGGACGACAATCAAGGTTGAAAGATGCTCAAAATATACACATCAAAGAAGAGGTCAGAAATAAGCGTGATTTATAAGGTGAGGCAGATAAGTTTCAATATTTCAAGCTAAAATGCACTTATACAAACAACCACAAGTCTGAGAATATCGAATGTATGGGTTGCGTGTGTCAATTTTGTGAAATAATTATGCTCGGTTAACATTTTGACACTATCGTGGTGGGTGGACAAAAAATTGCTCGTAGATAATAAATTATCGTCTTGTCTAATTTGTTGACGTTTTCTTTTGCTTGGTATTTGAGAAGAAAACAGTGAATTTTAATTTATTAAACAAATTTGTGTTTCAATAACGGAGTTCGGGGAGCTTTTCTTTTCGACACTCACAGAAATGTCACCAAATTAGCCAAGTATAGTTGTTTGATGCAACTACCACATGGCCTAAAATGTTATTATGATTAGCTTTTATGACACCCACGATGACATATACCTAGTACAAACAAAAAAAAAAAAGTTTTATATTTTTTATTTTTGGAACGAATGGAAGGGACCTACAAATTTATGCCGAGTTCGAACTGCTGAATTGAGAAGCTTTTACAGGACAGTTATACTCTCTGATGTTTGCCAGACGTTCGCGAGGTGGCGCAGTGGAAATAACCTTAAGATGTAATTTGTGTTTTTCCGGGGATCGAACCTGGGACAGGACAGCACAATGACCACTGAGAGTCCAATGGTGGTTTTTAAATCATAGGTTATTTTGACACTGACAGCTGTTCCCGCTCGAAAACCTGACAGAAAGTCAGTATCATACCTCCGCGGAATGAAATGAGTCGCTTTACACTTGAACAACGTTGGGAAATATTGAAAACTTATTTCCAAAGTGAGTGCTGTGTAGCCCGAACAGTGCGTTTTTTTAAAAGAAGTTTCTAACGAGGCGCATTTTCATCTCGGCAGCTACGTTAACTAACAAAATTGCCGCATCTGGGGCTTGGAAAACCCGCACCTTATTGTCGAGAAGCCAATGAGAGTGACAGTTTGGTGCGGATCATTGGACCATTTTTCTTCGAAAATGAGGCTGGGAACAACGTTTGGTCAACGGTGGGCGTTACAGAGCCATGTTAACCGACTTTTTTTTTACTGAAATTGAAGACATGGATTTGTACGACTTCTAGTTCATGCTGAATGGCGCGCCATGGCACACAGCCCATGCCATAATCAATTCCCAAATCGTGTTATCAGCCGTCTTGGCGATGTCAATTGGCCGCCTTGGAGCTGCGATTTGACCCCTTTGGACTTATTTTTGTTTGGAACCGTGAAGGACTGATGATATGCCAACAATCCGGAAACGCTTCAAGCACTTAGGCAAATATCATCCAATAATACAATAAACGGTTTACTACCAAGTTCGATTTTCAATATCGTAACTCACCTTGAACTTGTATGGGTTCGCCGCAACAAACAGCAAACAAGATGTGGGAGAAAATGGACGAGAAGCTCAAAACCCAAAGTGAGTATATAATTGGTCTGCTCTCGTCAAAAATGAAAATGCTCTCACCTCGCGTTGAAAATGGAAATCCAGGGGTGGGATTCTGTAAAAAACGAAACGAAAAACGCTTTCGTGTTTACTAAACCTGTCTCTATCATACCTGTGGCAATAGACAGAGACTGCTATTGTCGAAACGAAAACGTTCGATCGTTTTCGTCTTACATAATCTGGCCCCAGTTCGGCGAACTCAGCAAAAACATATCCGAAGTCAACAAAAGTTGCAACTTGAAATCACTTAAACAATGTCAAGCAATAACATTGATATGCTCAAATCCGATAAGTGTTTAAAAGAGAATTAAGAAGTGTCGACAAAAATCGTAGCGTCTAACTACTATACCATGTTAGTTCCGAATTGTCGGATACGAAAAACAGATTGATTGGCTGCACAATTGAACTGTCAGATGTTCTCAGTTTAGCTATCTCCAAAATGTGCCTAAAAAAATACCATCGAAAGATGTAGTTTTTAAATTCCTACATGTCATAAAAAAAAAGAACAGAAACACAGAACACTAACAGAAAAGTCCCGGAAATGACTGACAGTATTACACCAACTAATTACAATGCTCTTGAACTCGAAAACTAAAACACGTGAAACAACAAATAACGGCTTCACATCCAGTGCTAGCAGCAGTGTTGGTAATTCACTTGTCAATCAATTAATTGCAGGCACTTAATGTCAGATAAAAATCATCACTCTTTCAATGACTCACTTTCTTGCTTGAAAACGAACAAAATTTAGAGTGTGAGAATGAATTACGAGACGTCAGAATGTTTTGTTGTTGACCAACTAAGCTAAGCAGGAAAAAAAGGTAAATCCCTCAAACTGCAGTTTCATGATACTTATGGAGTGCCCCCGAATCTGATAGCCGCCTTCGAGTTTATAATTTATTGTAAACGATTAAAATTTTATTTACTTTATGACTGATGAAGGCATTTTGTTGTATCACATCACAAGACAGTTTTTTTTATAATTGTCACCGCAGTAGACCTGTCTCATTAATCATGTAATGTAAAGTTATAATGCATGCGCTTTGTTCACTCTAATCACACGCTTAAAGAGTCTATAACATGCATGTGTTGTCTTTTAGGGTCCTACCATTAATAAAAGAAAAACAAATCATTTACGCTTAAGTAACTAATTAATTAGCAAATTTTGCACACTTAAAAGAGACCGCAAAGTGCGATAAAGCAAATTAAGTTTGAAAATCGGAAATAAATGCTTAATTGTTATTGTTTATTATGTCAGCGAGGGAGAAATTTATAAATTTACATTTTTAATTAATTATACATTTATTAGATAGAGAATAAAGCGTAGCTATACATTTTATGTTAAATATATTTATTGTTAGTTAACTGAAAAGCTTGGCAAAAATCTACGAGTTATTTTTAACAAAAACAGAACACGCATACAGACAATTCGGTATATGTAAATCGCTCATGCTAAAGCTCATTATCCGTTCCATGGATTGTTTTTAGCTTTGGAATTTAGAATTTTAGCTAAAATGCGTCAACACAACAGGAAGATCGACACGTTTACATTTCGAAATTAATGTTCTTCGTATGCATATTATATACGGCGTATTATGTAGTTGTCAGTTTTGAATAAGAGGGAAGTAGAAAGAATGCTTTTTTTATTTTATTTGAATTGACAGTTGTCTGAGGAAAATGGAGCGGTGTTCGTTAAAAACAATGCCCACGCGCTAGCGTATTTAATTTACCCCCGCACACCGGGTAACAGCGTGACTTTAAACGCAAACGAATACAGAAAACGCAAAACACTTGCGTCTGCTGAACACACCCTCTGTCGAGCCTACAACGAATTCATTCATACTCGTGCATTATCGTAATGAACTAGGAAGTGTGGTGTTCGCCTTTCATTTGAAAATCAGTAGTTATATGTAGGGCTGCGTAGTGGTTTATCTAAAATCCCGTATTGCCTGTAATTTGCCACATTGGGTAAATCTCAACATCGAATATTCCTCAGTTGGAATCTACCTTCAGATTCTATATCTATCTTTTTGAGCCATAGAGACGGTAACGAGCTTTTGAAATAACATCGGCAAATGCCTCCTGCCAAGATAACCTTGCCCCGAACGGTAAGGGAAATAAAAATATGTATTAATCTCAATAAAAGTGAATATGGATTAGCTTCACTCAGGAAGAGTCTTCCTGTCAAGAGTTCTGTGCAATTGCGTAGTTAACATTTTTGAACGAAGTTATTCTGCCTTTCATTTAGCTTTATACCATTCGTTGCAAAAATAAAACTCATGTGCAGTGCACTAGGTTAGGTTAGGTTAGGGCGCAACAAGTGCAGCCTCACTTAGGGCAGAGAAGGACCATTGTGCTACCACAGGATTTAACGATCTCCCAACTACTCGTTGAACCAACAGGAGCTAAGAATAGAGCATTGGCGGCGGCTGATGCTTATATTAGGGATTTCGCCGAGATTGTCGAAGAAATATGTAGTTTTCTACAAGATGAGAGGGCTGGTCACGTGCATAGGAAGTGAAGAATACTCTCCTCCTCCTTCTCGTTCACGCAGCTTCTACACTCTACAGAAATCGGTGAAATGGAGGCCCAACCTGAGAGCATATCTCCCAATAAGACAGTGTACAGTAACGGCACGTACTAATGTGCTTAAGCTGGATTACTCCCATATTAAATCCTTTCTCTTTTAAGACCTTGTACTATATGAACCTGTTCCCGAAGGTACCTTACGATTGTCGTTGCTGCTGAGTTTTTAATGTTTTGAGGCTATAACAAAACTCAATTGAAATATTTTAGGGTTCTTTAGGCACTCCCCGGGCATTCACATAAGATAATGCAGAGTATGCATCTGCACATATCAGTGGAACTGCCGCAGTGCCCAGTGATGAAATCAGTTACAATTTTAGCATCACATTTGGTTATGGAGAGCATATTCGAAATCTGATAAGCTTTTTGGCATAATGCATGCAATGTGTTTAGTTCCATTTCGATAGCGTCATTTGGACCTCCCAAGAGTCCAGCTAAAGCTTGATGTTACTGGTTGGCAGGCCATAAAAATGTTCTTTGCCAATATTGGTAATCTTTTGCACGCTAACTCATCAACATTTCCCTTGGTTCAGAATCTCGTCTTATGGATTCTCTACCACAGAGTTCAATTCCATAAACTTCAGCTGTGTGCACCACAGTCAGTTTTAGGTTATGTTTTCTAACCCACAGTTTTACAGTGGAAGTTTAAGCAATACACTTTTAGTTTAAACTTCAGTTCAACGATTAATTGGGTATCACAGTTTCGTTTCAAACTTGAACAGCGTTCATTCTGTAGTTTAAGCCTCAGATTACTTGACACAGTGACATTTTCAATTTCCAAGCTGCCGATTGTCAAAAACACGAATTTGACATTGTTTTCGTGTTCTTTGAAAGAAAAGACAAGGAACGGTTTTGGAAAAAAGCTATAAGTACTGTACAATACTGCCAAGTTCTATTCATTAAATTAAAACTGAGATCAATTGAACTGAAGTTCAGATTACATTGTGAAAAGTTCAGGTTCAGTTGAACTTTAGTTTAAACGTTCACTGTGAAACTTGGGGTAAGTTCGTCATTCCTTAGATAATGATCACCGAGATCCAGTGCTTAATTCTGTCACTTACAAAATGCAAGTTTTTGGTGAGAAATTAAAATTTGTACTAGATGATCGAATAATTATTTGCTTTTTTACGTAATAAAAGCAGACGTTTCCGGGCTTATTTATAAATAAATGAACCAAATAGCTAAAAATAGTATGTATGTATTGGAATATCCAAACATTTTCGTCATTTTAAGCATCAGTATGCGTTCTCCTGATCCCTAAACCTCATTCTTTGTGACATAGCACCAATTGAAGATTAAATGTTGTTTTATGTGCGAGTTTAGGGGGTCAAAATAGGCAAACTCATTTTTGTTTACCTGTTTTCCTGATACCTATAATTGCTCTTGCTAATTGAGACGCTTTTTTATATTATAATATCAAGAAACAATAACTTTCTTTTCGACTTAGTGACCTGGGACCTGGGAGACCAAAATTGTTCATTTCTCTTAATGGGTTGTTCATTGCAAGTTTTTCTGTGTTGTCCGCAGGCAAACAGTTATTAATGGGCTTATTCACTAAGTAAGTTGCCACAACACCAAGTACATAGGTATACCTATTTGGTCGACCAGATCATTTAATTTCTGGTATAAATCATATCACTCTAGTACAATAAGTATGAAAGTGAGAGTTACTTGCTAATTGATCTGGTATCTTGTTGTTGGTTTGGCGTTATAATCCGAATTCTAATTTGGTGTACGATCAACGAATTACAAAACAAACCGGTAGACCTTTAAAAGGCAAAACATGTGCTTGTCAATTTTAACATATTTGTTTGGCAGCAGATGTCTAATTGTCTACAGCACTATTTATTTATTATTATTGTAAATGATTCGATCCAATTTGTTATTTCAACACACTGATTTGACCTTACATAAGGGCTTATGTTAGGTTAGGTAGGTTAGGTTGTATAGACTGTGAGTTCATCACAGTGGGCTAGGCACCATATTGTATTCATCGCCATCCCTGGGAACCTTCACGGTCAAAACCTAAACCAATTCGCCCAAACAATTAATTTCCCTACAGAACCTAAAAATGGTTTCAAATTTGTTTGAGAGGCCAACGGCCAACCTCCTTTCCTTCTTTTCCGAGGAATAGCTTGGGATTCACAGAGAAAATGACTAATATCCTCTGCGACATGTAGGTCCTCGCAATACCTGCATGTATCCGTATTTGTTGAACCTAATCTCCTAGTGTGCTTCCTAAGAAGGCAGTGCCCAGAGAGTATCCCTATCACCAGTCAAAGCTTTGATTTGCTCTGCTTTTGGTATTTCAAAATTGCTCTGCGGGGTGGGTCGAATTTCAGTCTGTACAGTATGTAAACAAAATTGAAACAAATCTTACAACAATATTAGTAAATATGAACCTCGGTATGTCTGTTAAATAAAACGGTTTGCAGTCCACATGCAACTTTTATTTCATTAAATTTATAAAATTTCTTATAAACTGTCCACTTTTTGTATTGTATACATTGTAAAACACCGCTCGTTAAAAGAAAATCAATTACAAAATGTATTTAAGCAAATGATTTAATGATTAAAAAAAAAGGATACAGAAAGGATTGTCAGTTTTCTTTCTTCGTTTTGAGACATAGCAACAAAGCAACATGATGGTGAGGTGATGAATTGGTATATTGTATAAATGCAAAGCACAAAGGATAACTTGAAATGCAGTCATCTTCTTATAGCATTGCGACAAAAAAAATTAAGTAAAGAGAATTTATATAAACAACATTTATCGAGCAGAATGTGTCATGTTTTCTGTTTGAAGAAAAACAAACATACACACACACACACAGAAGAAGAGAAAAGAGGAAAATCGGATTCACACTCACCTTCGCTGCCAGGCTTATCCGCAGCACAGCCCAAACATCTTGGACACGATGCAGTTAAATCGATTTGGCTATGCTCAGGTGAACCGAATGGAAATTGTTGATATTTGAAAGTGGTTGGCGTTTCGGGTGCTGAATAATATTCACAATTTTAAATGTTAAAAACAAAAAAAATAAATAAAAAATAAACAAAAAATAGAAAAATTAAACCATCATGAGTTGAATGAGAGATTATTTTTTTTAGTTGTTTTCTGTATGCAGGACCATTTGATTTGAAATGAATGCATTAGTAAAGCTCATAATTGTTATCATGAGGGGTAAACGGAGTGGAGCACTTTATGACTTCTAATTCAAGATTTGGTTGTTAATTATCTGCATACTGCATTCCAAAATGTCTTTATTTATTTACACTATAATTTTATACATAAGTATTTTAGGCAAGTAGAAACCCTCCTATTCATAATACAGTCGTGTCTGGATATAGTGAACACCTACCCCGTAATTTGTGCTCTTAAATAATAAAGTATTACATACGCCAATTGCCTGTTTGACGTCGCATTGAGCTGACCCCAGACATTTAGTCAGGGCAAGAGTTCAGTACTGGATATCTTATAGGAAATTAAAAAAAAACAACGGATTTAGACAAAAGTTGAGAAGAACAGACGCCGCAAGTTTTATATTGGATAAAAAGAAAAGAAGAGCAGTTTTCTGTTTGAATTCTTTATTAGAACCAAGCTTAAACTGATTTTAAATCATTCGTAGTGAATGGAAAACTTCTAGGTTTCCAATTCGATTTCATCATGCCTTCGATTGATTAATACAACATAGCATTCAAATCGCTGATATGATGAAATCAAAGAAACGGATTGGAAGCAACAGCGGATAACGAACTTAAGATCGACTTTTTGTTTACATTGCACGTTTGTTGAAGCAATTTGAGTTGAATCTTTATTGTTTGATATTTAAAATGTTGCGATGGCAAACCATTAATTTTGTTTAAGCGATCTTAAGTCGAAACTTTATTTGTTTGTTTTTATTAGTTTCGTAGGTTATAATGTTGCGAGGTGCGGCATTAGTTTTGTCTCTACAATGTCGCCATCTTAATAAATAAAACAGTTTGTCTTGCCTGATCAACGCCCAGCCCAGACAGTAGGAAAGCTGAAATTTTGAAACAAACTTTTTTATAATGGCGTGAGTACTAAGAAGTGATTTGTAGAAATTCGAATTCCAACTGGGCGGGAAAATGAGAGGCACAAGTAAAAATTCGTATTTATAGTCTATTATATATGCATCTGTAAGAAATAAAGGAAATCAATTTCTCCGATTTCGGCTATTTAGCTTGGGGTTGGAGTTATATAGGCGACAAAATAAGGAGGTTCAGTTTGTATGGAGAATATTTTTGTTCATAGGTTAGGTACTTCTTACTGATTATGGGCATGCTCAAACCAACGCGAAAATGCGAAAGCGGGAGCGAATTTCTCGCTTTCGCTTTTCGCTTTGGTTTCAGAATGCCTTAACTCATTCAATTGCACAACTATATTTCCACGCGTTGATAACCTCGTACCTATATACAAGATCAAGCATACAACCACCAGCAATGCGTTGAACGCACTCAGCAGCTGTCACTTGTAGTACACATTGTATCAACAAGAGCGATCAACGAGCGATCATTGCAGAAACAGCAGCAAAGGACCTGTGCTTCAATTCGTGCCGGCCGGCATGCATATTTCTCTGCACTCAATACCAATACCGACGAAAAAATTAAACAAAAAAATAAATTAAGAGCAAGTTGAAAAGATAAACATGCTGGACATTTTGAACACGTTGCTCAACATGGCATAACCTACGAGCTACACGAGCTAGTACATTTGTTAAGCAACGCGGTAAGGACGACCTCCAACGCATTGGTTGAACACTGAACAAAATTGATAGCTGCCCACATTGCAGATTAATTGAAAATGTATGCATTTTAGGTGTTTTTTTTTTCCAGAGCAGGACCTGAGTTGTCAAAAAAAAAAATCTTGTACGTATATTGGTTTTAGGTCGACACATCAGAGTTTTGAATTTGTGTTTCTTTTTCCGACCAAGATCAGAGCACATTCTATGCGCTGAATAACTGAACAGTCTGCTGCAAAAGCTATGCAAAGCATTATTTTGACATCTAACCATTATTATTACTGACAATATGACAGCTAATCACCCTAATTTTGAGATTCGAATTCGAATTCACATTCCAACTTTCGATTTCGATGGAGATTCGTATTTTGTTCATTCCTCCCCACATTCTCAGTTTCGACTGGATCGACTTAAATGTCAAAATTTGTAGTCGAAAGCTCTATTTAAAAATGTAAGTTTAATTGTTTTTGCAATCGAAAGATATTTAGCTTACTTTGGTACATCCCATAAATGTACATGAAACATATAGAATTAAATAGGAAGGAACATTTGTTCGTTTATGAAATAAAATCAAAATGGGCACAACATGTATTTAAGTGCTGCCTTATTAAGCCGGAAACTTCCAACAAAAAAAAAAGCGAAATACCAGATGCAAACCTATATTTATTCGTCGGCCTCAATAAGTGGATTAATTTTTTTCCTCCAAGAATACATAAATGTGCCATCTTTACTCAAATTAAAACCAACTACAATTTATTGAGAATCTGACAGCTAAAAATATTTATACAGCAGCTGATTTCGAAAATAAAATTCATCCAATGAAATCATTCGATAATGAACTTCTTTCCCTCGAAACTTAAAATGCGGTAAGTTCATTCGAGTGAAGGTTTTGAATTCGAGGAATACACGATTCGATCGAATCTCAGAATGAGCGTGAATGTTTATTAAACTTACTAGACGCTCAAAACAGGCTTGATTCAAAACATGCTCGACGTGTATGTTCTGTTTAGTGATCTACTTTGAACGAACAAATAAGACCTATATTGATTCTGAATTATGAAAGATGGTTTTGAAGAATCCCTTACGGTTAATCGAAAACGAATGTAAAAGATTTGTGACATTCCATCTGTAATATTCTTGAAAAATACATTAAACATGTTTAAGCTATGCTATCTTTAACAGAGTTTAAATAGAGTTTTTTAAATCCGGTTTCTATCTATATAGTATAGTTTTCGAGTGCCGTCTTAATATTTTCTTAGCAATTAGTTGTCTGAGCAACTGGGCCTATGAAACATAAAATAGTTTTAATGAATGACCAATAAAAATGATTTATTTATGCAGAGCTTATTTATCTAAGTATCCTTTTAAACGACTAGCATTGTAGGAAAGGTCACCGCTATTTAAGCAACCAACTTACCCAATTCAGTTTATCTCTCGACAATCAATAAAAGTCCTACACTCTCCCCCCCAAGAAGACGAAAATGTCAAAGGGCCAACTACAAAAAATTCCACTTTTATTCAAGTTTCGGTTCTATTTTTTTGTTTACTTAAACTTAATACGAAACGAGAAATCTCATTCCAAGGAACAAATTATATTCTTTTGACACGCAATGTCATTTACATCAATCGCTTTTATTGCTCTCCTCCAGGAAGTGTAAGATGCACGGAATACCAAAGACAATTCCCAATGAAAAGACTATCAGTATCAATTATTGCGATACGACATTTATGCAACAACTGGGTTACATAGTCATATATCCAATCGGCAACATCGATTATGCGACTGATTGGTCAGGGCAAATTAAATAAAACGAAAATTAAGACAAAACCTATAGCTAGAGGGAAAACGCAATTTCCATTGCCATTGACATAAGAGCAAACAAAAAAAAACAGAAACGCAATGCTAAACTATTTTTAAGTATCGAAGCAGTACAATAGGATTAGAATATTTTTTTAGCAAATCGCCTTCGCACAAGAAAGAAAACCAAACGAGGGTGGGGGTGCAACATGCAAACGATGTACCCCTCTGAGTCAACATTTAATTTAATTTGTTGTTTACTGAAAGATGGTGAAATAACAAAATCGATTTATCCTTGAACTTGATGGTATAGAGTATGCTCAAAGAGACAGCCATCAACCATCAACCATCAGAAACGACGAGGGTGACAGAGATACGGTACGCGGATACCTCAAAGGTGCAACGACAAAGTTGAATATAAAATAAATGACAAACCCCAAAGACGCAGTCTTCTTTTTTTTCTTTAGCTTTGCTTACATAAAATTTTATTTTGCGAGTTGTTTATAAAAATGTTAAATGAGGAATAAAATAAAATAACAAATAATTATATTCAATTATGATCGAAAAATATTTACCTTCTTTTTCTGTGAGATCCGAGAATTTGACGCCGCCACTGAAATTATATAGAATCGCAAGAAAGAGACATTTTGAGAAAAATTAATGAGCTGAAGTCAACCATCCGTTTTTTTTTTTTTTTCTTTTTTTCTTTATAATTTTAAATTTTTAAATTTAACTTTAAATTTACACTTCTTTTGAAATTTAAACATTTTCAATATTTTTTTTCTTTACAGTAAAAATATTACGTTAAAAGTTTACGTTATTTTTTATTAATGAGAGACAGAAGAGATATTAAAAAAACAAATGTATATGCCAACATTTTAAGACATGGGGCATTTACCTGAGAAGCACA
Source organism: Cheilosia scutellata (assembly GCA_955612985.1). NCBI lineage: Eukaryota > Metazoa > Arthropoda > Insecta > Diptera > Syrphidae > Cheilosia > Cheilosia scutellata. The sequence goes on from OY015314.1 coordinate 55,638,372, forward strand.
GTAGCCGTTTCAGGCACACGGAATACCTGAAAATATTGATATAAACGAGAATATGCTCATTTTGGGGGCCTTATAAAGGCATTTATTTGTTTTTAAAAAATTTTGAAAAACAATTAAAGAATTTTATTCGTCGAGAACTAGAATCATAGTTGTGGATTGTAGTCCCAATGTATATATAGATATAGTTACATTATATGGTTGTGATGTAAGATTTCTTTACTGTTTAGTAGGTTATTTAAAGTAATGTATATGTAATAGCAAATGATAGAAATAATACTTGGACATTTCACAAAGTTTGATGGCTAGTATGGATAATATTTTTGTTAAGTTGGCAAGCGAAGAGCGTTTACCTATTTGCATAATTATCTGTTAAAGTAAGATTAGACTGTATGCAAAGTAGTCAAATTATGAGCATTTCTGAATGCTATGGCTGTCTAAATGAGGTAATGCAATCTAATTGACTCATCTAATATAAGCTAGTGACATAATGACCATCTTGATTTGGAAATGAATGACAACAAGACGTCGTTTTTTTAGAGGTTTGGTTTTTAAACTGGCAACACTGTTTCTACAGATTGTTAATTTGACAGTTGAAAGTTCATTGCCATTGCCATTTTACGATGAATAGATTAAGGCCAGCACAATGCGTGTAAATTGTTCAAACTTATTATAAAAACCATGGTTCGGTTCGCCAAACTTATCGTGCGCTATGTCCATTTTACGGTCGACATAATCGTCCACCTGAGAGACTTTGTCGAGACGGCTCTACATCCATTAAAACTCACTGTTAGGTAAGTTTTTTTAAGGACGATACCGGCCAGAATGTTACCGTCATTGGAGAGCGCTATGGAAACGTGATTTCTGACTTCTTCGTGCCTCAGTTGAATGGCATTGACGTGACAAAGCTTTGGTTTCAACAAAATGACGCAACAATTCATTGCGGGAAACATTTGCTGAGCGCATAATTTCGAGTAATGGACCTGTGAACTGGCCTCCACGATCATGTGATCAACCAGAGACGTTGGAAGTCAACATTCGACTAGTTATTGCGGTTGCTCGATAAAGTTGACGAAAATCGGACTTCACGATTCCGCTTCATTCGAACTAGCCGAACTAGCATTTTATACAATAAAAATAATGGCACAAAATTATTCATTAAATTAAGCTAATCAGAATCACCCTTATTCCCGTTGGCGTTTGTCGTATACGACTCATGTGGTCCTTATCAAAACGGATTTCATTTTTTTTTTTCTAACTTTTGTTAACGATTTCATTTCTTTTTCTATGTGATGACTGTCATTTCAAATCGTTTTTCTCAAAAAAGTTGCAAACACCGAGTTAAAAACGAAATTTTCTATTATAGTCGTTTACGACAAACGACAACGGGAATAGGGGTGGTTATCATAGACATTAACATTGCGTGTTTAGTAGAGTTTTTTTTCATATTGAATTTGTATATCTCTAAAAAAAACACCCTTTATGTTGTTAAAATTTGGTGATGGCATTGCTGTGATTTTTGGTAAATGGCATACATAGTTATCCGTACAGTTCCATAGTTTTCTTTTGATTTTCTTATCTTTTTTAGAATTATTATTAGACCCATCTTCGGCATAGTTTGTTTAATTGAATTTTGATTGTGACATTTAAATCTTTGGCGTTGATAGTGTTATATGCAATCCAGCGTTCGAACTATGCACATGGAACTTATATCACAAAAACTTGATACAAACTTGAGAATGCTGGTCATCCTGTGACAGACAATCTAGCTGCATGTTTGCATAATTGATATGTTGTCTAATCTTATCTTTAGATATTTAGTAACCCTTACTAATAACCATTTTCAACCTTTAACTTAAATATATATTGTACGTCCAAATAGATATACATAATTGTATGGAAAATGTACGCCATTGTGACTCCGTAAAATTTACCGAGTTCACTCAGAATGGTTATTAACACTTTCCATCGTGTTCATAAAAAAAATGTTCACCTAGTAATTTTCTACATAAGAGTGAATAATGTCACGCTGAGGTAAGTAATTTTAAAAAAATACGGCAAATATATTGTTAAATATACGTAGGTACTTAAAGAAAACTGGTGAATTCACAATGGGCCTTACTAATATAGGTATGCAATCATCCTTAACTTTCATCTTAATTTTATTGTAGATCACAATAGGTAATTTTATATGAAAAATTTTGCCATTGTGGACTTGTTAAACTTAAACTGGGCAATCAAAACGATTATTATTAGTACAAACCACAAATTGAGATTTTACTTTCGATGTTAAATAGCAGAAGTTCTTTTCACAAGCATTAGTTTTGAATGTATGGATTGCAAAAAACATTTTATCATTTGAAAAATAAAAATTAGGGGTATTCACGATTCGGTGTAGCTAGGTCTAGTAAAATTGTGGAATTGTATTTTTTTTTTATCACATCGTGAGCACACTTTTTTTAATCTCCATAGCAATACTAGACATTTTCTAATCTCTATAGCAACACTAGAAAATAACAAAAAACATTGGAAATCGAACTGACATTTGCGAACTAATAAATTTTACACTGTTGTATTTTGTTGATACTATAGGTCTGGGGTATAGTAAAAGTGTAAAAGTGTAGCTAGTATATTTTGTTGTTATAGTTTAAGAAAATTTCACACTTTTACACTTTCACAATGATACTAGACCTGATACACCGAATCGTGAATACCCCTTGCTAGTGTACATAAAAATGTTTAATTCCCAATTTTTTTAGAAAGTATTATTGTATTCGAAATGGTTTGTTAGTGTTCAAAGTTCGATGTCATGTGAACAATCGTTTTATAGAAGTTTTTAAATTATTACACCTATTTCCGTTGTCGTATACCGTATACATCTCATGTGTCGTTTCGTTGTCAAAACTGTATTCTAACATTTTTCATTTCTTGGTAAATAAAGTATTTCTCTTGACTTTTTTTTTTTTTTTTTATAATAGTGGATACTTTATTTCCACAAACTAGTAAAAAATTAGAGTAAAAAATTCGTTCGAACTTAACCTCAAACTAGACATTGCGAGTATAAGCTGATGGCTGAAATTCGCGAACTGCCGCGACCTATAAAAGTGTTCATGTGAACGGACTGTCAAAACTTGCGAATATTCGTTCGTTCGTAGGTAGTTGGTCGGTGGTCGCTCTCATGTGAATGGTCCTTTAGTCTTTTGTATGTACTCACCGTGGTACAGAACATGCAGATGTATCAAGCTCTTTGTGTTTCTTATGTCAAATTCTTAAATACAATAATAAGAAGAATTGCTCAGTACGACTACATAGCGATCTTATTCTCAAGAAAATATTTCTCTCAGTGCAGTGTTTTTTCAAGCGGAATTTATATTTGTTTTCATATACGCCAATTGACAGAACTAAAGAAAACTTAACGTAGAATTATGACATTAGCGTTCATTCGCTGTGAACTAGTTCCGCCGTCAATTTGGAGAATATCTCTAATTCATTTACGAAGTAGGTAACGAGATTTATCGGTTCGATCGAAGATGATCGGAAGTTATGTAATCTTTGACAGGTAAAAGTAGAATAGAAGTCATTATGTCAACTATGATCGCGTAATTTAGCTTTTTGTTGGTGTATTTGATTTTAAACCTTATTGTTGTGTTATATGATCAACCCATTATCATATCACTCAAAAATATATTGTTTTTACGAAATTCAAACACTAACAACGAGCCAGCGAAAACAGCCAGCTGTGCAGAAGCGTTCAATGGCTTATATATTCTTTGGTTATAATGTGTCTATATATAAATTTAAAACAAACTTGTGAAATGTTCAGTATACTTAAACAAACTAAAGGCTGGTTTTTCTTATTCCCAAAATCTTACCTTACCATTTTATTATTATAGTAAATCGTTTGTAGATATCTTAAAATTTAAGTTTAAGTTTATTGATGTTTAATTATTTTCATTTCTCTACAGCTACACATTTTTGACGGAATTATGGTCATAATATTAAATTAAATTAAATCTGTTTTAAAATTCCAATAAGAAAACTATACAACAAATTGTCTCTAAAAAAAAAAACTGATTGAAATTCTACATCACCATTGAATATCATCAGCCAGCCCAACTAAGGGAGACAATCTCGGTTTTGCATAATTTAAGGGCTCTACAATAATAATCAGTTTTCAACTTCAGCTTAAATTTATTGGGGTCGTAAAATTGACACATTTAATGATGGGAAATTCATTAGGTGTCCCGAATTTCAGTATCAGTTATCGAGTAAGTAAAACATATTTGTAAATGAGTGGCCGAGTAGATGAAATGACAGTCAAGTATCGAATGCACAGTCAAAATTGTACTAAGCCGGCAGTAGTGAAATTCTTTTACATTAAATTCAAGTGTCGGACAAATGATGACAACAAACAAAATTCTTTAAGAACGTCGCAAGTTAAACCAAGAATATGGACACGTTGCTATATTTAAAGAAAGATGAGGAAGACATTATTGAAAAGAAATTTGCACCTTTACGTGCACAAAAGGATCAATATCTATACAGAATGATTGCGATCTTTTATGATGTAATGCAAAAAAAGCTTGACGAATCTCAGTTTCTTGAACAATGCACGTTTCGCTCGTTAACTGATGTGGTAAGTCGGTTCCAGATTTGTCATTTGTCACGCACATAATTTTCTTGTTACATTTTCTTACAAACAAAATTTAATATGTATTGAAAATTTTAATTTAACATTTAAGCTCATTTAGGACCTGTGCCTCGTGCTTGTCGTATATTTACCAGTTTTTGGCAATACTATAATATAGCAGAACTAGAATCGGACCTATTCCTTTGTTCGATTTCCAAATACCAACTTGATTCACTTTACAAATGCTTGCAAGCGCACAATCGTATGTGTATCAATTATCCACAGGTCTATTAACTGCTGGTCGAATCACTTTTCAAAATGTTAATATTAAATTGCAACTCATTATTAAATTTACAGATCATTCCCGACATAATGTGAGGCATAGTGAAGTAAATAAGTGGACTGGAATCACTCAAATGATAGTATACGCCTGATCACTTGTAAAAACAAAAACAAAGTATTAACGCACACTGCGTTACACAACGTTACAACTTACAATAAAACAAAAGCGAATCCATATTCTGTGACTAATTTGTAATCGGATGAAAGTTTCAGGTGTTTTTTTTTACTGATTTCGTACATACCAGATTTATCGAACCGAACTTCGAAATTATTTCTTGACAAATTGGCGACATTTTTACACTGTGTCCGTATCGTGATAAATAAATTAAACTGAAAGGTGTGACAAAAAAAAATATATTGTGCCTTATTCCGCAATATTTTAAATCAAATGGGATTTAACTGACGTCTGAAAAAAATTCATTAGCTTAATAGCTACAACTAATTGACAGAACTGCAAAAGGGCGCAAATGAAAACAATACGGAATTGAACTGTCCCAATTGAAATTAGCGCGCAAAAACAAAAAAAAATCCTACACTCCTACAAAAACTGGATTATACCGATCTGTTTAGAAAACATAATTGAGTCACATTCATATGGTGCAAATTTAGGATTCGTAAATGAAATTTTTGTTCCTGCATTTTTAACTAGTTTGTTAATGAATGACTGGTTTAATTTAAATATTTTTCGAACACAACTTGTTGTTTCTCATTTGAGGAAGAAACAATAGAAAAACTCGTCGAGATGTACACAGGGAAATAGTATCTTCATCTATCAGTATGAATGTATGAATGAATCATGACATTTGCGACTTTTGTATAAATGATGTAATATTGTTTTTCATTTAATAAGAATAAACCAACCCTTAATTTATTACTTAAATTAATAAACAAATTTAAATGATATTTACTTTGGAATAACAAATGAGAAATAAATGACAAAATCTCTACTAACCTTCCATCCCAAGTTTTCAAAAAACGTACACAGCCGGGATTGTCCAGTTGTCTTTCCACCACATGGTCCTGAAAAAAAAAAATAAAAAATTTAGAGAAATATTAATGAAGATTACATTATAGATTGATGGGGAGACAATGTAAAAGCGTGGCTATGCCAGCATCTAGTATTTTTATTCTGCTGGTCAGACAAACATGCGAGATTACGTTATCTATCATTAAAAAGCATACAATTTAAGATACCGTCTGATACCGTAGAAAACCCTAAGAGCTACCTCTGAAAAACTCTGAAATTTATAAATCTCGGGTGCGGATGCGGCTTTTTAACAAGCCGTTATTGTTTTGTTAATGTAATGCTGGCGCAATCTATTCTACTTGGTGGGCCATCTAGTGGTTTCTTTTTAAATTATAGGATATTTTAACACTGACAGCTGTTTCCCGCTTGAAATCTTGACAGAAAGTCAGTACAATCATACTTCCGCGGAACGAAATGAGTCGCTTTACGGTTGAACAACGTTGGGAAATATTGAAAACTTAATTCCAAAGTGAGTGCTGTATAGCTCAAACAGCGCGTTTTTTAAAAGCAGTTTTGGTTGAAATGAAGCACCCACCGCGCCTACTGCACGCAAGTTTTGCAAAAAGTTCGTTAAAACACAAAATTGCTGCATATGGGGCTCGGAAAACCCGCACGTTATTGTTGAGAAGCCAATCATACATCCACAAGGAGTGACAGTTTGGTGCGGATTGTGGAGTGGTGGCATCATTGGACCATTTTTCTTCGAAAGTGAGGCTGGGAACAACGTTTCGGTCAACGGTGGGCGTTACAGAGCCATGTTAACCGACTTTTTTTTACTGAAATTGAATTTGGACGACCTCTGATTCATGCAGGATGGCGCGCCATGCCACACAGCCCATGTCACAATCGATCTTTTGCGCACCAAATTCCCAAATCGTGTTATCAACCGTCTTGGCGATGTCAGTAGGCCGGCCGCATCGGAGCTGCGATTTGACCCCTTTGGATTTTTTTTTTTTGGGAACCGTGAAGGACCGATGTTATGCGAACAATGCGACAACGATTTAAAGCACTTAAGGCCAAAGAAACTTGTATTTGGCCCACCCTTTATATCCAGAAAGCTCATTTATCACCGACTGTGGGAGTATGAAGGTTTTAGCCACTTTAACTTGGACTTGGTCCACTTTCCTATACAGACCTGTTGCTATTTAATTTTTTTATTCCACTTCTAGCTATACACAGAGATGAACAGTGCACTAAATTATTATTATGTATTTGTTATTAACATTTTTGCAACAAACTCTTTTCAAAAGACACGGAAAGGATAAATAAATACTTTGTAAAAAAGCATTTTAATTTGACGCGAGTGTATTAACGCAGTGGTACTTTCAACACAAGAAACGACATGCATGATGCATTACTTCGCAACATTAAAAAAAGCTGTTCGGCTTGTTTGCCCACCTACTATAGACGGACATAGTAGGAACTATAGATTAAATTTAACTACAATAAAATTTCCATTTAGCTTTACGGTTGCCCTGTAATAAATGAAACTCGTACGTAAATCGCACTGATATTGCTATCAATATCCACGGCTGAGCTGATAACAGAACCTAGTCCAGATTAATAGAATCTAAATTGATGCGTGTTTCTCTCATCAGCTGCCCGAGTACAGCCCAACCCTCTGTGGGCAGCTGGCAATATTTCTAGATAACGCTCACATTGCGCGCAGATAATAATAAATGTGACTGTAAAGCTTGTATGTATATGAATACAAATTTAAGTAGTAGTTAAAAATTATTGTATGCACTTGCACTAATCTCGCGAAAGGCAAGCCTTTATTAGCCATTATCTCTTCCTGATGTCGCATGTTGTAAGTGGGAAACTGATGTGTCATGTTGTTTGAAAATTATTATACGCAACTTTTTCCCACCTTTGATAGGGAAAAAGATATTGAAAAACAAATTTTATATGCGCAAGAGAGCTAGATATGTGCAAAGATAGTCTGGTCATGTAAAATCACCTCTACCAAAGGATCATGGCCATATGCCTCTTGAATGAGTGATATAACACTGTTAGACCGTCTTAAATACTTCTTTGCACAAATTTGGTGCAACAGGTATTGCCATTAGTTAGTTTTGTTGGCCGCGTAAATGGGTAAGATTCCGCCTGAGAATTGTTTCGCTTAATAGCGCCCTAGTCTTTAGTTTTGTCATAAATTACAATAAAGTAGAGAGAAAGTTAGTATAGTTTTTTTTTGCCTTCATAATACGACACTTTTATCAAATAAAGAAAAACTATTATTATTTTTTTGGGGGTTAGTTTGCTTCATTCACAATTTCACCAATTGTTATCAGAGAGCCAAATGTAATTATCGCTAAGCTTCCGCTGTAATTTTTAATTTATTTTCACATTCTATCAGCTGAATAATTAAAAATAATAGCAAATATTTGTAGACCTCTATAAACAATAGGCGAAAATCGATTGTCCTTCCAAAGGTTTGTTCAGTAAATTTACACAGACTCGCAAAACGTAAATTTTTTATAAATAAATGTCATTGGCCGCGTTCCACTGACCGCTAGATGACTAGCGGCATGCCAAACTCCATATAAAAAAAACTGACATTTCAGCATTTGCGCTAGACATCTAGCACATTTTGTGAAATATCCTTTTCTGGGAAATTTTTCAATCTAGCGCAAAATGAACTGCTAGATTGAAAAAAAAAAATAACCAACTGTCAAAATAAAAGTGAAAGTGCAGAAGTCAAATATTTCCAATTTGGTGTAACATGGGAATTCAAACTTCTATGTAACTAATATACATTGTATTTGCTTATTTAAATTATTGTGTACTAATAAATATGCGGCATGATGGCACAAAATACGTTTTTGACTCTCATGAGGATGAAATCATACGAATTCAAATTGGTTCTCATGTCACTTTGCCGCTGCCGCTAGATCTCTAGCGCCAGCGTTCCTCCATCAGGGATATTATGTGCTAGATGACTAGCGGTCAATGGAACGCGGTCATTGAATGATAGCTTTTAAGAAAAAATAAAACGTCTGAATTTGAGCGCAATATGACATCTGTCAGATTCTGCCGCCAGTTTTATAATGGCTAAAAAAGACCCTTTTTAGTACTAGCATATTTAACATCGTTCTTGAAAGAATAGTGCGAAAATCAAACGCTGACACCAGAGGCACTATCTTTCAAACTCCGTCCATCTACTCGGCTCGACATAATCGGCAGAAGGATGTCACTGGCGCGTTCGTGAGTATTGAGACGCAGGTGGCAAAGATGGTTTTTGGCGGTCAATGAGGGCAAGACAAAGTAATATATTGTCAACAAGAAAGGACATTCAACACTGACGTCTCGTACAGAATGTCACTATAGGCAGATATAACTTTAACTCTTTAAAGCACTATAGACAGATATAAATTTGAGGTGGTTAAGGACTTTGTCTACCTACGCTCCGCTATGAGCTGAAGCAATGACACCAGCGCAGAGATTAAACGAAGAATAACTCTTGCTAATCGCTGTTTCTTTGGGCTATGAAAGCAACTGAGTAGGAAAGCCCTCTCTCGAACAACTAAAGTGACCATTTATAAGACTCTAATAGTTCCAGTCCTTCTCTATGGTGCTGAGGCATGGACTCTTATCAAAAGTGGATGAGTACTCTTGGTTGTTTTGAGAAAATTTAGGAATTTTGAGGAAAATTCTTCGAGTAATCTTCGGTCCCGTCTGCATAGACGGTGATTGGAGCAGAAGATACAACGATGAACTGTACATCGACATTGACCTAGCCAGAAGAGTGAAGGTCCAACGACTGAGGTGACTGGGGCATGTAGAGCGAATGGACGCGAATGTTCTGGCCCGAAAGATCTTCGAATCCACACCCGAGGGACGGCGCAGTAGAGCAAGACCGCGAATCAGGTGGCGAAAGCAAGTGGAAGGGGACCTTAACCAACATAGCGTGTGAAACTGGAGACAACTGGCTAAAGATCGTGTTGACTGGAGACGCTTGTTGGTTGAGGCCCAGGCCCACCCCGGATTGTACCGCCACCTTAAGTATCTATTTACTAAAAATCATCTTAAGCCTTGACTGCGTGTTTAAAAATAGCATCGAGTACATATTGGGACATTTATTACGACAGATTCTCGCAACTTCCTGTTGAAAACTCATTAGTCTGGCACGGAAACTTTAACTCAAATACACTTATCATTTGATTGTTAGCCCATGTCTAATGCATTATGATATGACCCATTTTTTATTAAAAAAAAATTAAGGGACAACAAAAACGGTCATCCTATGATTCAGATCTAAAATAAACAAGCAAACAAAATCGAATTTTCCAGTTTAAATATAATGTATGTATATCTAATCACCGCGGGAATTTATCGAAGCGTTCTAATTAAAAAGTCCCTAACATCATAAAGTTAAATTAAATAACGCATAATCAATTGTTTATGGTTGCGCTGATAAGCATATTTCACCTTACTAATACTGCTATTAATTAATAATTTTCTAAACAAAAGATAGAGTAATGTAGGCGCGTCTATTTTAAATGTGTTGCTATAGTTGTAACTAGCAACACGTTAGTGTAATTCAAAATCAATTATTAAAATGAACAAAAAAAAAAAGAGAAGTTAGGCCTTTAATGAAATTTGCTAGTGACGCGGTATGAATAACAAAAAGAGAAACCCAACAAATCAAGCGACGGTACACTTCTTTCCAATGACGAGGACATCTTGCGCAGATGGAGCGAGCACTTTTCTCGGTGACAGATCCTTCGCCTTAAGCAGGGCGGAAAATTGTCCCACGGTAGAGGAAGTCACTTTTGTGATCAAATCTGCCGGAGTGGATGAAAACCGGCCAGAAATGCTCAAGGCCTTAGGTGAAAAGCAAATTAAATGGCTCTCTCGTGTCATTAAAGTGGCCTGGGAATACGGCGAAACTCCCAACGATTGGCAGATTGGGGTGATTGGATTGGTCTTTGCCAGGGGTGCGTCTGTCTCATCTCCATTTCATTATCATTACTTATATGGACTGGATGTTACAGCGCAGTCTTGGTGAAGAAAGTTTCGAATTGGAAGATCTGAGGATGTCATTTGCTCTTCGCTGATGACTTGGTCATCCTTGGGTCCTCTCAGACTGAACTTCAACGCGCACTCGATCGGTTTGTAGCCGTTTGTGCTGAAGCTGAGATGAAAATAAACGTGAACAAATCTGAAGTGATGGTCTTAGAAGCAGGTGGAGAAGTTAAAGTATATCGGGATCTTATTCACGAGTGATGGAATGAGCAATGCTGAGTTTTCCTGTAGAATTGGTCAGGCGGGGTCAATTTTGAGACAGCTTGGTCATTCTGTTATTAGGAAGACTGAACATGGCGTAAAAGCTAGGTTGTCGGTGTTTAATTCGGTGTTTGTTCCAACTCGTTCTTACCTATGGTCATGATCATGAGGTTTGGGTAATCACTGAAAGAATAAGATCGCGAATACCAACTGCCGAAATGAGATTTCTACGTTGTATTGCTAGTCTGACCCGTATAGAGATCGCATTAGAAACACCAGAATACGTGAGGATCTGAGGCCCTTATTATGATTGTCGATCAGCGATCGTCACGACAATTGTCGATTGCGTCCATTGATTTTAGCTATTCGTACCCACAAAATGTTTTCACTTCCACAATAGGGGCCTCAATCTCGAGCAACCTTAAGATGTAACTTGTGTTTTTCCGGGGATCGAACCCGGGATCCCTCGCACAGTAGTCCAGCCCACATATTATACACAGTTCATGTCTGAATGTTGCAAGACTTGTGTCTGTTTCAACAACGGTTGAAATTAGTTTCCGAGGAGATTTCATTGTAAACTACTTCAAACAAGAGGTTATGAAAACTGTAAAAGGAAAACCTTCGGTTTTCGGTGAAGGTTTCGATTGATTTCGCGAAAACTCTGTTCTCGGTTCGGTATGTTAATAGAGCATTAAGGAATATAATCTTCCAGAAATCTGGGAAAACACTTACAATCAATTTGTATTCAAATAACTACATTTCCAGGTGTCTCATCATCCATCTATCTATCAGAATGCAATATATAAATATTTAAGGAAGTGTTGGCTTCCGCCGTAAGTATTTTTTTTTTGTAATGATAAACAATTATGTATTTGAATAATGGCAAGTTAAAGGCAGTGAAGTCGGAAAAAATTATGTTTTTTCAAAAAAAGTTGGCGTGACAAGGAACTGCATAAACAAAACCAGAAGCCTTCTCGGAGTCTTAAGAAACATTTCAAAAAAATGTTCATCGATATCTGTCTCAGGTTAACCGCGAGAAACAGTTTTGATCCATTGGCTTTCAGTTTGATGGAATCCCTGAGTAACACCGATAGAAAACGACGGTGGCTGACAGCCTACGGAACCTTACCTAATCTATTATCCGTTTGCGAAGATTGCGAACTCGAGATCAAACATTTTACAAAACTAAGGCTAGGAGCGGCTACTCGAATTGTGTGCCACACGACTCTGTGTGAGCATGAGCGCAGTGACTCTGTGGTTAGTCTTTGTACGTTGGGGGCTGTGCAAAGTTCAATTCTCGAAACATGCAAATTACACCTAGTTCTCTTGCTATTCCACCGCTTGTGAACGCCTGACAAAAATCAATCATTATTTGTCCTGAGAAAGCCTCTCAATTTAGCAGTTAGGCGGCGGCGTAACATTTTAGATCCATTCCAATTGTCACAAATATAAATAAAAACTCAGACAAACGAATGGTTTTAGCTTAGCTAACTATTTATTTATTTTTTAATAGTCGGACGGAAATCGCATCTGCACTAGTTTTTAACTTATTTTATAAAATAAATGATCATGAAATGAAACAGCCAATAAATCATAATAGGAAGCTCAGTTATTTAAATTTTTCTTTTTATTTTCAAATTATTTCACTGTACCTATCGGCAGATTATCTGTTACCTTTAACAGTGAGTCAGCTAAAAACCCGCCGATAAATAGTACATAGTTTCGATGTATGGAATAAATGTCCCCATACGTATTTAATTATGCAAATTCCTTATGTCAAAAGCAAACGAAACAAATCAAGGCCCGAAAATGTATTCAACCAACAACCAAAACTCAATTAGATTTCAATAAATCCCCGACTTATCTATTAATACTAATCTATTTCCATTACTCCATGGTAGTGGAGATGTCGACGTTTATAGTCGCTTTTAGCGCCGCTCAAGCAAATGATTCAAACTGATGTCCGTCCCCCAAATTCACTTACTCACGTGGTTTTGTGTTAATTCTAACAAAAAAAAAAAACAAGTTGTGTTAACTAAAACACTCAATCGTGTGCACAAATTCACTCCTTTCCCGCCACGAGTGCTTACTACGCAATATAGTTGCCTAATTCATCAAATTCTGGCTTTAAGTATCTATTCTTGCTGTTATCTAATCTGTTCGCTTTACGAGTAGGTATATTGGGAATTTATGATTGTGTGGCATTTTACCAGGGCATGGCGTGTACAACTTTTTTCTTATTGTTTTCGTTTGAAAGACATGTGCCCGGCTTTAACTAGATTTCAGAGATGAACACAAACAACCATTAGACAAACAAATTAAAGGAGTGGGTATTCGTAACAACTCACAAAATATACTTCAAAGAACGTTCACACTTTTTTTTGGAGAGGGGATTATTGCAAATAAGTGGATATCATGATTTTTCAATGAAGTGTGAATAGCTTTAGCTACTTGAACGAAGTACAGATTGTAAACTGATACTTGGATACAAGTCGTGCAATGAGGAAACTGCTAACCTGGCAGTCGACACGTTAACAGAAGTACGTACACGAGGCGTAGCGATGATTTTAAGGTGGCCGACAACAATGACGGAACATAAAAGTATATCACATGAATATTTGGTTGGCTTAACTAAAAATATACATAGTCATAGGTGTTTGCAAAAAGATGATGAGTTGTGTGTGTTTTGGTGAACTGATTCTCCAATTCATGTGTGTAGATGAGTACATCTTCAGATCAATAAATTCTTAACAACAACCAAAATTTTCCATTTCGGTAGACGATTATTTGTATTTTATTTTTGTTTACATGAGGCATTCATTCCAAAGCGCTGCCGAAAGCTGTTAATATTATTTGAATTTGTTTCGAGTGCCAAACCCCATACCCACTGTTGTTGAGGAAGACCATACATAATTGATCCTTTTGCACACTCATCTACGATTCGTTTTTGCTATCACTTCACTTTTATTTAGAAAACTGTGAAGACTGCTTAGGACCCAATGATGCATAACCAAATGAAGGATCGCGAAAAGTGCTCTAGGCAGCTGCCATTTCGCCATAATTGTAAATTTTAAGGTATCTGTGAGGAGAGCCTTAACCCCACGATGCATAAACAATTGAAGGAAAACAAGCTATATATTTGCAAAATAAATCCATAAACAATCGACAATGTGTTGCGAAATCGAGTTGATAGAATGGGCTACATGTTTGAACCGCTATAAATTATAGCTTGAATAAGATTGTTGCATTCTCTTGTTATCCCCACTTGTAGGCTAACTCTTGCAAGACATTATTATGACCGAGGGTCAACGATCAATCAATGGACAAAAATAAACAATTCGAAATTACACACATGGTAAATTACAAGGGAATGATAGATAGGTAATAATATGTGATAGTTAGCCTGAGGCTTACCAGCTAAAAATAATTTCCTCAGTCACATTCTTAATGCCATCACTAATTTGTTCAAATATTAATGGAGTCTAATCTAGCAGAATCCAGTGGTAGCGGATGATATTCTGCCAAAAAGGAACGCTTGCGCATTGCGATGTGCGTATTGATAATTCACTATACAATAATAATTAAATTTAGTTGTTGTTTCCATTTACAATTTGTTTAGATTTCGCATGCGGGATGTGGAATATCTCAAGGTCGTGCTTATTTAAAATTTTCCGATATGATCAAATTGCTCTTCCGAGTGCAACGTAATAATTAATTATAATAATACAACTTTTTTCGTATAGGTTAGTATGGTATAGTATAGATGACTATGGAACATGTAAATCGGTTAAATAGGATCCTCAAGTTACGAGTTCGTGTAATAAGTGTGCATAATATTAGATGTAAAACAAGCAACATCAAATAAATATGTTTTCTCTTTCTGAACACGGGGGCGAATTCTGTGAGATACAGTTGAATGACACTTGGTGAATATTGTAGGTATAGTTTAACTCGAGTCTGTCTGTCTTTCTGGGGAATAGAGACGAGTGTTTACAGAAACAAATTCATGCATGTTCATATTATGTACAACTCAGTGAAATTTAGGATAATCAAAATGTGTGCATTTTGGGATTTACAGTTCTTTTCAATGTCCCGACTGTGCATTAAAAATCAACCGTCACTGGCTTGAAATCACCCAGCGTAGTCCACTTTCAGTATGAGGAGGAATGTCGGATGACGCACTTGATGATTTGATACAACCATCTCAATCTAGGCCTACACAGAGGCACGAATTTTAATGGTTAAGAAAATGGTGTATTAAATTGCTCGTCTCTTAACAGAGTGCGCGACCTACCGCACATCAAACATCAGGATAAAACATATGCGCAAATAACCTAGCATAAATGAAAAAGATCACAATACAAAATAATGCTTCTACGTGTTCCTTGATACAACCTATATACGGAAACCTAAAAACTTAACTAACCAAACATGCATAGTTTTCCATTCGTCCCAAAAATAAAGACACACACAAACAAAAATGGTTGTTAGGAATAGGTTCCTTAATAAACCTGTTGTTCCAACTATGTATTTATTTACTAATGTTATGCATAGCCGTCGTGGTGTGGTGTACCAAGATTGTCTTCGTGACTAGACTGAACCTCGACGTAGCAAGCACGCGCTACCTACATATCGGCATCCCCAAATCAATGTGGATAGGTTCTGGACAAAATAAGAACAACCAGATTCATCATAAATACGTACTTCTCTTTCTCCATTGAAAAATAGTAAATGCTTTCAGATAGATACTAGTTCAGCACTGGTATATATGTAGTTACTATTGTTGTTTCTGATAATAGGCTAGCAGTCGAAGGATTATCCCTAGACGTGGCAATAAATGTATGCATAATTATAATACGTACATTATGTAGATTGAAGCTAAGCGCTCTAGTTTCCTGGTGGTGTTTTTATATGCACAAAAGCGCCTGAGCCCTGCGGCAGAAGATGCAATTATACATTTATTTTGCCAATGCTCTCTGTTTGCCGAGATAAACTTAATTTGATGACATTATCAATGAGAGTTACGGTTTTGTACAGATGTTTTCCGAGACTGCACGTAGTTTCAATTCAGTGATTTTCCAAGCTTTTGGTTTAATTTTTCTATACCACATTTATAAAATAAATAGGCGGCGCGACAGGCGGTAGACACCCAAAGGCCTAGCTTCTCGCAACCATTCGTTTTGTGTGAGTTTCTATTTTTGGAACGAATGGCAGGGACCTACAATTTTATGCCGATTCCGAACGGCTGACTTGAGAAGCTTTTTCAGGACAGTTATACTCTCGGATGTTTGTCAGACGTTCGCGAGAGGTGGCGCAGTAGAAAAAAACCTTAAGATGTAATTTGTGTTTTTCCGGGGATCGAACCTGGGATCCCTCGCACAGCAGTCCAGCACACTAACCACTGCGCTACTGCGCCCACAATACCACATTTACGCCCTGTTTTATTTAATATTGCATTGCACAAGCATGTGGAGACAAGAAACACGCGAGATTTTTTTTTAGTTGTCACAACAACGGTCGGTAGGTACTTGCCGCCCCTCAACGAATGTTAACAAAAAATTAGCTATCATGTTAAGAATATAAAAACATGGCTAGAACTTGTTTAAGTTATGTGTAGGTATTATAATATCGAAGGCTTCTTTCTCCAAAGGGCCACTTGCCTATCTTCTTCGCCACTTAAATAATTTGATGCCGGTGATGGCTAGAATAGCAACCGATGATAATATTGTGATGTGTGTAGGTATGCAGCCAGTTATACAAGAGATGCCAATTCATTGTGTGCTAATTTAGATAAGGCACTTTTAAGGAAATACGTAAAGGCGACGCTCAAGCAAAGCAATTACAGGTAGTAGCTACATAATTGAACCAATCACAATACATATCACTTTGCGCACCACTGTAACAATGTGTCAACCACATTTCACATAATTATATACCCATACAGAATCTGAGAAGAGGCGAAAATAAAAATAAAATCACCGAAAAAAATCACATGGCATAAGACAGAAAATCTTTCTCCTTGTCGTTTTCGCAGCCACATGGTTTTCGGTTGCCGACAATAGGACGATTCAAGGTTGTCATCGCAATATTTATGTGAAAAAAAAATGCATTTTCAGTATGTACTTACCACCAGTTAGAACAATTTTATAAACACGTTTTTTGACCGCCGAATCCATAATTTCGTTTTATCTAAGCAAAATGCCGATTATTCCGGGGAGCAGTAATATTTCCAAATGTGTTGCGTTGTATTTTGTTTCCTATTAGCTTAGCTCAGCTCAGGTTCTCCTTGTACATTACAACAAAATGAATGAATACACACAATTATTGAAAACAAAAGAAAAATTATTTCCTCAAAAGAAATTTAACAAAATTATATCACTATCACAGATGCAGAAAGAAATTTTGTATTTGATTGAAGATTTTGTGAGAAAAAAAACGAAGAATAAAATAATAATTTCGAAACTGGACGAGAAAGGACGTTGAAGTTAACTTGGTTGGTGTCGGTGTGTGTATTCCTCAAAATTTACGTTGCCCTATTGTTATGTATTAAATAATATCAAATTTTACTAAAGCGACACATTTTAGAAATGTTTCGAAATTGTTTAATTGGGTTTTGTAAACACTGGTAGACATCGATGGTGGTTTATTTTGTTGGAGAAACAACTAGCGAATGCGAATCTGAAATCGTTCGCTGCTTTGGGATTTGGAAAAGCTTTGCATATATTTTCAGCAAAATGCGCTTCTATCAAAAAGTTCTATAGTCTGGTGAATTATAGCGGCTGTCCAAAGTGTGGTGAATAATGTCAAGTGTTCTTTTGTTGTGCAGTGCTGCCAGACCATTATGCTTTGTTGGCGATGTTTTTTGAATAATTCATTTCAGACAGCACTATCTGATCAGTATTTGGGCATTTTTAAGCGCACATAATGAGAGAACGACCGTAATGCTGCTCAGCGTGACTCTCGAAACACATAAACGAACATACAAAAATATGAAAATGGTCGGCGGAAACATTTTCTTTCGCAAATAAAATTAAATTGTTAAGAGGTGAATATTATGTAAAATTGTATGCAATTCGATTTGTAACTACGATTGGGCTAAATAATTATCCTCGGCTAATTTTCTGACACTTACAAAAGTTTTGAAAGAGAAGTTCACCAAACTCCAATCTTCAAACAGAGATTCATTGAATATTATAATAAATTAATTGAAATTTAGGGTTTTATTTCCTAGTGTTTTATTTTCTCAAACAAAAGAAAACGTCAAAAAATTAACCTTTAGGATAATTTATTATCCCGCAGCAGGATCATTTCTTTACAGCTGAAAATTCGTTTTCCACGACGATAGTAGGCGTATTTTTTTGGGAAGTGAGTATAACAAAACCAAAAGTGAGTATAACAATTTTGTATTTAAAACCAAAAGTGAGTATAACATAACCAAAAGTGAGTATAACAGTTTTGCATGTAAAAGTAAAAATGAGCTAGCTATAGATTCTCAAAAAAATACGCCTAGTGTCAGAAAATTATCCGATGATAATTATTGAGCCCAATTGACACCATGGCGTTAGAGTTCCTCCAAATGTAACATAAGGCGTATTTTTTTGGGAAGTGAGTATAACAAAACCAAAAGTGAGTATAACAGTTTTGCATGTAAAACCAAAAGTGAGTATACCAGCTTTGCATGTAAAAGTAAAAGTGAGCTAGCTATAGATTCCCAAAAAAATACGCCTATAGCAACCAATAGAACGCGTTTTTAAAGAAGAAAGTACCATAGCCCTGAACCATCTACCAGAATGGTCTCAATCTCAACATGAACTAGACTATTAGCGTATTTTTTTGAGAAGTGAGTAGGCGTATTTTTTTGGGAATCTATAGCTAGCTCACTTTTACTTTTACATGCAAAACTGTTATACTCACTTTTGTTTTTACATGCAAAATTGTTATACTCACTTTTGGTTTTGTTATACTCACTTCCCAAAAAAATACGCCTTTTGTTGAAATAGCGACGTTCAATAAAAAACATACACTTTTGTTAAACTGCTTTAAGTGCTTTCTCAGAGAGTGGGTACTAGGAGAACATTAAATCCAACCAAAAGCTGAAACATACGCATTAGATTTGGGAACCGTTTACAAGAACTCTAGATAAGAGAAAGACCATAGTTCGCTACGTTTAATTACGTACATTTCTACAACAGGCGTATTTTTTTGGGAATCTATAGCTAGCTCACTTTTACTTTTACATGCAAAACTGGTATACTCACTTTTGGTTTTGTTATACTCACTTATGGTTTTACATGCAAAACTGTTATACTCACTTTAGGTTTTCTTATACTCACTTCCCAAAAAAATACGCCTAACATTGCCGACATATTTCATAAATTAAAATTTTTAAGATGCGATTCCGAGCAAATATATAACATGGGTTTTATGGTTTATTGTGTCAGATAAGGCGATTGCTAGAGAACTTGAGAAATTGAGAATATGAAATTAACGTGTCTATTATTCGTTTCAATTTTAGGTTAAATTATTTTATTTTAATATGGGTTTTCACTAGATCCAAATTTTTCTGCCAAAGGCTTTCCGTAAAACGTAAACAAATAAATGACAAATCATATGTCGAGCAACTCTGGAAAAATATCTAGATTCGCAAAAGTGCACAAGAAAAGATTGCTTATTTTTGTGCATTACATACTTTTTAAAAAAGCAATGCTCTTTCGACACAGCTCAAAGAAATAGAGAGGACACTTTTATTTCATTTTGTTCAGTTGTTGCACCTTCGTCAACGTCAAGTTCACAATTTCTATTCTTCTTCTTCTTCTTCTCCTAAGTGTCAAAACGTTCGAACAAAAAATAAATTAAAACTTGCTGGTGGTACTTTCGAAGGCCTTTTCTGGTTTATTTTTTCTACGTTTTGCTGTGTCGTCTACGTTCACACCAGCCAGTGGTAGTTAGTGTCCGACTGTTATCTGTTTTTGGTAACATCTCGATCTAGCATCAACGCCAACAGATGTTAACAAAATAACAAAAAGAAAATGACGACTACAACCACAAGGTCGTCTAGTTATAACACAAAAAAATAGTAATGTGCACGAATTTCAAAACAAATTAGCGATTTTCGAGGAGTTGAGAAAAGTCTTCAGCACACCTTCCGACTTAAACGGGACAATTGAGAAGAAATTCCACACAAAAAAATTAAAAACCTTTTGCCTTTTTGTTGTTGCAACAAGAAAAAAAAATTAAAATTAGAAATTCGAGAAAAAAATCCCAATTCACAAAAACGATCGGAGGAAAGGAAGAAATCAA
Organism: Cheilosia scutellata; assembly: GCA_955612985.1. NCBI lineage: Eukaryota > Metazoa > Arthropoda > Insecta > Diptera > Syrphidae > Cheilosia > Cheilosia scutellata. The sequence continues at coordinate 55,658,897 of OY015314.1, forward strand.
AATTCAATTCAACATTTTGTGATGAAAAGGAAAAATATATTTTTTACGACATTGAATACGATTTATTGGAATATTTTTATATTTACGAAGAGTTGCCTTAATTTTTTCCTTTGCAAGTTTCTTTATCCAATAACAAATAACATGGATTGGAATAATTTGCACCAGCATCAGAACCAGAATCAGCACGATAGGTCAAGTTCGTCGAGTAGCAGTGACAGCAGCAGCGGTAGTAGTAGCGGTGACGAAGATGTTCAAATGGAACGTGAGGAGTACGTGTTTAGGGCGTACGATCTAATTAAAATCAACTATAAGAATGATTTACGGTTTACGGAATATCCCGTGTCCAGAAGTGGACATCGGGTGATTGCATCTGATTCACATTTATACTCGCTGGGTGGCTATAATCCCAGATCGGCTGTGTCTGCTTCACGGAGGGGACAGTGTTTGTTGTTCCAAGAACTTTGGTCCTATAATTTCGCCACGAACAAGTGGAAGTTGCTCTTGAACAGTAAGGCACCGAATATGCCTAGAGAACTGGCATCCAATGCGTTGGCGATACACAACAATGTTTTAATTGTGAGTATATTATGTTATTATACTAGTTATTTCTTTGTTCCATGGTGTCCAAAAATGCGCATGAGTGTTTTAGACATATCGTAACATGTTTGCTGATGGATTTTTTCTAGAGCTTGAAATCAAATTTGTTAGGTGTTCCTCGGATATTTAGCCAACGACGTCTCTTTATGAGTATGCCAATACATATTTAGTTTTAGCGTATAAAATGAAGAAGAGAATCATTGAAATCGTCCTCACTGCTGGCCTTTTTCTATGGCTAGATTGACATGCATGTGTAATGTTGATTGCTTATTGGGAGTGCCCGCATTTCAATGATAAGATCGTTTACTCTGACAGTCTTTTCAAAAATGCGTATTCCTCTTTATGCCATGCTTCTTATAGTTTCTAGTAACCGCTGTCCTCCTTGAGTCTCTATATTTCATTCAAACGAATCCACTTTGGGTGGCAGGCTTACGCCAGCTCCTGCAGTTACATATCAATCCACAAAAACGTGACGAAGTATTTGAACAAGATTTGTAGTGCCCCTTATTTCCTATATTATGCAAATCAGCTCTTCTCTCTCAGAAAACTCATCTTAAGGTTTGTACTTTCTTTCACAGTCACACGGCGGTACAGGGTATCCCTTTGGGGAAAGCTGCTCAAACGATTGCCACGTCTTTACCACAGAGCGACCTCGTGTGGCACGCCTCACAGTTGAAGGCGATATGCCAGCCGCTCAGTACGGTCCCGGAATAGTCATCCATGATAATTACCTCTACACAATTGGTGGTACCACAGGCTTTGATTACTCCTGTGATGTGTACCGCTTAAGCTTAAAAACCAAAGTCTGGGAAAACGTCTACATTTGCCGCCCAGAGATGCGCGAAGATCCCGAAGGCCGTTACCGACACGAAGTAGCCTACGACGGCAAACACATATTTATCCTCGGCGGTGGCACCTCAATGTCGGTCTATGATCTGCAAACGATTCCCGCCTTCAATTTAAAAACCAACAAATGGGACTACTTCGAAACCAAACCGGATCCGACAATTCCCAATGGACTACCAAAGCCACGCAAATGTTTTTCCTGCGTTCAGTTCGACACCCCCAACGGTGTCGAGGCATACATCACAGGAGGCCTGCAGAGTGACTTTACCACATATTTCGCCGACATCTGGAAGATCAACTTTAGAACGATGCAGTGGTCGCTATTGAAAACAGCAGTCCTGCCCCTACCATTATACTTCCATTCGGCTGCCAGTCCCGGCAACGGATGTATGTTCATATTCGGTGGCATCGAGTACAACAAAACGACTATGCGACGCCGCAACGATCTCTACAAGATGTGGATGACCATACCAAAACTTAGCGAAATGTGCTGGGATGCAATAACCTACTACAATCCCAACCTAGACAATTACAATAGGAGCTATTTATTGAAAGCAGGTATACCAGAGAGGTTCGTTAATCGTGTGCTGGAACCAGTTGCTGCCACTAAGAAGAGCCCCAACTCATCGGTCGCTATGCCATCATGTCCCTCGCTATCGAAACGTATTCGATCGCTTTCGCAATGACTTCCCCCATCAGCCATAATCAGTAATTAAAAATTTCAATCGTTTGTCTTCAAAAAAAATAAAGAAACAACAAATTCGACCGAGGATACCATTATATTTTTATTATTTTGTTGGGTAACGCTCACATCGTCATCCCTTCCAGAGGGTATTCTCGGAAAACACTCATTGCAAGGCTATGCACTATCATGCTGAAAAATTGTTTTATTTTTTTTTTTTTTGTTCTTTATTTAGATTTTGAACATAACTTCTAAAAATGTGTTATAGGTTTTTTTCTAAAATGAAAATTTGGTTATATTTTTTTGGAAGTTATTGATTCTTCGCTAGACGAGACTTGTATGTTAAGATTACCTATATTATATAACTTACATTTTTGAAAAATAAACAAAAAGCAAAACAGGAAAAAAACTGCAATAAATACTGAAATGTGTTTGTTTTACTAAAGATATCTGCAGGTATCAGAGTTGGGTTGTTATACCTACTCAATGCAATTAGGGAAAAATTTGATTTCCGGTATAGGTCGGTGTGTGATGTGATATCTTGGCAGGGAACACTGATAAGGGCCTATGGGATTTATGACTTCATAAAGAGCGTAGGTATTGAAATGCAATGAGCTAAATTTATTTAACTAGGTTAGGTTGTGTGGCTATCTTAAAACGACACACTTTAGACCACACTATTTGATGCATTGTGATTCCATAAGAGAGAGGGAAGTCCCCAGAAAAATCTATGGGCCGGACATAACAGGTGAGAACCGAAGGAGTCAAATTTTATGAAGTTAGCACCTCCTGGTGGCGTTTTGTCTTCAGGTAAGGACGAAGGGTGACCATAGCAGTCTGCCACCTGTCTATTGCTTACAACAGTCCATCACTAAGGAGGGAAACTGGTGCGTGGCAGAAGTGGGTGATTGAATCAATCCGCTTTGCTGCTTGACCAAAAAAGTCATTGGACAGATTGTTTACTGGTAACCGGAGCGGTCTGCCACCCGTTTATTTCCTTTGACAATCAGTTCACAAGACTGGCTGCTGCTGAGCAGATTAGCTGGGTTGAAGCACTCCACCCTACTGCTAGCAAATTTTAAAACAAAACTGGAACAGTCTTCAGACTTTTGATTTTTTGTGATCCTGGATTTAAAAAATAGCATACCTTTTGCATGGTTTGGTTGGTTGAAAGTGGCTGCCAGCTGAGGAACGCTAGAGACCGAATTCAAGGATTTGAGAGCATACGATTTGAAAGCATACGATTTTGTGCATACGAATAGTTAAAATCAATCGACGCAATCGACAATTGTCGTGACGATCGCTGATCGACAATCACAATAAGGGCCGACTTTCGAAGAAAATACCCCCATCAACTCCGTGTTTGGTTTTTGAGGCTTCAGTGTAGAAATGAATTGATTCATCTTCTGAAAAAGTATCCGCATTCCACACTGATCTGGAGGGGATTGTGACAAGAAAGTTGTTTATTCAGTGTTTTCTGTTGAGAATTCGAAGTTCTCCATATTAGGAGCGTGGTCAAGTCTTTCCTTGACCACTGTGAGGTAGTTTTAAGGCTGCACTCGCTTCTCATTTATAACTACGAACGATACAAGTTTAGATAAGACAAATATTCGTTTATTCACTTGGTAGTTACACAATTACAAAAACGGAAAGATAAACTACAAAACACAGCGATAAGAACAACAACAAAATAATAATTAATTGATTTATACAAAAAAAGAAAGAAAGAGATTTATATGAAAAAACTACGTTTTTTTAAAAGTTATACTTGATCTTCAGACGCTCGCGTATCAATAATCCCTTGATGAGTTTCTTCCAATTACCATACACCCGTGACTCGTATTTTTCTTGCTCCTTACGTTCGATATCCTGTTGTTCCTTGTCCCAAGCATCAGCCGCCATTTCAGCAAACTCCTCACAAACAACGAAACCATCGTAGAGTGGATGACAAGAACCCTGATGGAAATCAAATCCAATAACCGCTGGCACACAGTCAATACCAAGTTTCTTACAAACTCTATTCAAACCAGGCACTGGAAATAAATTAAAATTAGCCGCGAAGTGATAGCAAGTTATGCAGCGCTTACGATGCAAATGAACTGTTTTTTTCGGCAGCATGCACTCTTTAAATAGTTCCACATTTCCGTAAGCGTTTCGTGGAACTATCCCATTTTCAGCTGTTGGTGGTTCGTAATCTTGGGTTTGCCAATAGCCAAAGATTTCGAGAGGTTGATCTTTTATTACTGTGCTGGTAAACTAAAATAAGTAGACAGTTTGATTGTTTTTAAAAGGAGGACGTCTATACAAAAGTTAAAAGTAAAAAGAGTAGCAAGAGGAATTATCAGACGTATGCAGGATTTGTCAACTGTAACTGTGCTTGAATTATTTTTAGTAATACAAAATTACTTCGACTATAGAATTCAAAAACATTCTCGCCTTAAAATCCAGAATTTGGAGTAAAATGCGGCGTGAACCGTCACTGATGATATTTAGAATCACCAAAGTGATCAACATTACATTTTACTGAATTGATAGAAGTTCTTATGACGAGTAACAAAAGGCGACATTGAAGAAAGATGCGAGTCATATATTGAAATCGAGCACTTACCTTATCCCATTTTGGGCGGGCCTTCACGATTTTATATGGCTGCTCGCCAAGTTTTACAACTCGCGCCGATTTTAGCCATATCTCCCGCGAATGTAAAGTATGAACGCATTCTCTGGCATAGACCGGTTCGCCACGAACAAAGCCCAGCGTCAGCGCATTTGGAGGATAAATCGCCTGAAACTTTAGTAAATGTCTTTCAAGCGCATACAATGGATGATCCTTGTACTCGGATATTGTTGTCGGAAGTGGTTTATCCAAATGAATTCTACGCAAATCCATGTCTTCTGTTAAATCTCTCTGTGTGCGATGTGTTGTCACGTACTCCCTGATAGCGTCGTCCAGCCAAGATTGTTCTACGCGACCTTTTCGTACGACTGTGGCCCACTGAGAGCAATAACGTGGTGTGACATCTTTCATAGTCGCATCATTGTTGAAGGCGAATACATAGGCCAAGGTTGATGGTGTTACAGATTTCTAGAACAAAATAAACACACAAGCCTTACTCGCAACAAGTGAGAAGAAAAGTATGCTGGAACTTACCCGAATGGATTCCACACAGTGTACCTTGGCCTTAAATAGATCCACACACACCCATTGTGCTTCGAGTTCTGAATATACTTCTACCCACATGTTGACAGTGTTCTTTTTTGTTCTACTCGGCGATTGGGTATCATCGGCAGTCTCCGGTGAAAGTACTTGACGGTCAAGCTTTTTGAGTTTCTCCACAGCTTTGGGGCGCATTGACACAGACGGTTGGAAATCATCATCCGAGTTGTTTGATTGTGCTTTCTTCAGGTGTTGCTTACGACGCGATTTTGGTAAATCGTCAGCGCCATCTAGTTGGGGAACGGTTAGTTTGACTTTTGATCGAAGCTTTCGAGGTGAAGCTTTAGTTTCTGTGGCATTTGTGCTATGATTTCCTTTGGGCTTTAAAAACTCGGTCGAGATATAGCTCTTGACTGAGGCAGAGCCCGACGGATTGGGGCTTTTGCTGCGACTACGTTTGGCTTGCGTTGAGCTTTCATCGGCGTTTAGGGCTTTGCTCGCTTTGGTTTGTAAGAACGCTGCAGATATGAACGTCTTTGGACTTTTGTCACGACTTCGTGTGGCGCGAATCCCTCGGCTTTGTTTGTTTTCCATGTTTCGCTTGTTATCTGATGTGACAACAATAGCTGGGGTAATTTTTTGTGTCTTTTTGGGGTTTGTAGCAGTGTCGGCCCGAGAGCGAGTGCTATGAGCTGGCTGAGCTTTTGTCGCCTTTGAAGTGACGGAAATACTGGGCTGTTGGTCATCGAATGTATTGGAATGTGATTCAAGGGAAGCTACAAGTTTCTTCTGTTCAGTATTTTGACTGCTATCTGGAAAATATGGAGATTTTTTTGAAACGGGCTTCGATATTTTGGAAATGGGCTCCGTTGTCTTGGAAACAAGTTCTGCTTTCTTCTTCTTAACAGGTTCATTGGAGTTGTCCAGGGATTTCCTCTTCAAGTCATCCTTCTTTACAATCGCTTCCTTGGGTTTGCTAGTTGCTTTCTGTGCGCCTTTTACAGAAACTGGTTCTGCCTTTCTTTCCGTACTTTTTGAAAGCGGTTCAACTTTGGATTCCAACTCTTCCTCGAATGACGGCTTTGGCTTAAGTTGTTCCCGCTTCTTCTTCGTTATTTCCTTCTCCAATTTTTCTACTTTCATCCTTAGTTCTTCTTTTTCTTGCCTTGACAATGGTGGACTTTTAATTGGATCCTTTATTACAGGTGCCTTTACAGCAGTAGCCTTCTTTTTCAACGCCTTGTTGTCATCGCCATCTTTTGGCTTCATTTTCAATGAGCACAGAGAGCTCTGCGAAGGTCGCAGTGCCATTGGCACCATATTTACGACTAAGCGACACTGCATTCCCATCGCTCGCAATAGAATAACGAACATGAGTATAAAGTCTCGCTTGCAAATCGCATGACGATGTTTCATTTGAACAGCTAACGACAAAATCGGATTCACCTTAATACTGGGGTACATCCGGTCATCGTGGATTTTCACCGCTGTTTTGAACCACGTCACCATGGACTGGAAGTACTTAATTTCAGTCTGACCACTGGGGTAGACGTTTCGACTGGGCAGCAACTTCAATGCGATCGGCATAAGGTTGATGTTGTTTGCAACTTTGTTGAGAAACAGTCCATTACTGATGTGGCAGATCAAACTAACCTTGTGTAGGTAGATTTGATTCTCTTTAATGATGCGATTTAGTTGCCGTTTGAGAGTCGCCTCAACATCGATAGCTTTCTTGTCTTTGCGATGCCTTTGTGGCAAGTCAACAGAGACTTGAATACCATTTTCCAAGGCAGTGGGTAGCTGCGTAGGGGATGTGAAGTCATCATCAGCTGAAAAGGTGGAGATGATTTTGGATGAGTAAAAAACGGAAAAAGTGGATAAGGTGCGTGAGTTTTGCAAATAAAAATAGATCAAACGAAAAAGGGAGGAAGGATTTTTCTTATTATTGACAGAAGTGGGCGTTGATTCCATTAATGAAGAACAGTGTGAGAAACATTGATTTCGTCTTGTACGCGACGCGTAAAACTAAGTATCTGGCGAGTAGTGACCACGAGGAAGCAAGCAACGAAGATAGGAACACTATTATGCTGCAAGAAGTAGCAAAAATGGGCAAAAGTATAAACTGAAGAACTCTGATGGGTCTGTCGTTAGAATGAAGAAGTGACGGACAAACTTCATAAAAGACGGAGGATTGATTCAAACAAACAAATAAAAAGATTAGTAGACTAAATAAAACCTTTAAGCCATTAGATCGGGCAAACCAAAGACATAAATACAAAAACTACAAACATTCCCAACACCAAACGCTTACAAATTAAATAAAAGCAAATTACTGCCAGAAGACAAAAAATACGAAAAAACAAAAATCTAGAAACAAGCAACCCCATGAATGAACGGTACTCGATCACATAATGGAGCGATGCGATTTTTGAATAATAAAACCAACACCCCATCCCTAAAATAGACAGAAATGTTAGCAAAAACAAATGACATTTCTTTATTTACTAATAACTTGCATAGTTAAGAGATTGCTTTATTTGTTTCTTAAATTGAGCGAACAACTATTGGATATCCTAGAGTATACTACAACAGCTACAACTGGTTATACTTATTCTACGTGTCTTTGTCAGTCATAATACGGCGTTCAGCGTGTTTTAAATCTCTAACTAAGTCTATGTTTGCATTTACCTTCTACTTCCTCCCAATCGGAGTCTGAGTCTGCAGGTGCTTGGCTTGGCTGCGTTTTCTTGCTTTGCCGCTTGGGATGCTTGGTTTTCTTTGTGGAAGCAGTAGAAGTTATTTGGCTGTTGTTACCTTCGCCCATAGCCAGCAATGAGGAGACATCAACTTTGCTCTCTACGGCCAATAGACTGCGTTCTTTGTGCTTTTTATATTGCACCTTGGCTTTCTCGATATTCGTGGCAAAGTCTTGCAAGTAGCCAAGATCAACTGGCTTTGTGTTCACCTTAGAAGTACTTGCGTTTCTGGTATTTATGATAGACTCTGTTTCATCATCATCATCGTCATCGATGTCTTCATCAGAGTCAGACAATTGCATGCCGGCATTGCAATCGAATTGAGGTGGCCCAGTATTTGCCGAGGACGACGTCGCCGCCGCCGCTTCACCCGAAGTTGAGGGTTGGACATCGAAAAAACTAGACTGTAGATCAATTTCATCGGGATTCACAAGATAATCATCACCACTACTGTCAGAATCGCTGGAATTGGGGTTTTTGCCAGGGCGTGACACATTTTTTGAAGTATGCGCAGCACCAGTTCGCTTCTCATTAACCGATTTGACGGGTGTTGGCTGATTTCGTAATGTCTTCGGCGGAGGTTTGTATTTATTGAACAGTTTTGTTCTCAAGGAAGTACCGGTAGATTTGCGTTTTTTTGTCTGCTTTGCGGCACTGTCAGACTTCGAAGATGTACCATGGTGGGACTTTGCTTCCCTATGAGAAAGTATTTTCTAGAATTCGAATGTACAGAAATTCGATAAATAGGGTATACCTTCTCCTGAAGCCATCCTCTTCAAAGTCGCTATCATCGTCGTCGGACTCGTCGTCACTCACTTGGCGATTATGACTTTTTTTGGGCTTCCATTCATCTTCGCTAGCAGAAAAATCATCATCTATGGACGAATGGTCTTCATCGTCAGACATACTTTTTCTATGCTATTTCACAAGGTTATTTTATTGATAAACAAAAAAAAAACGTTGCCCACTGCCGTTGAAAATTTGTTTGCGAAAATAAAAATTATGGCACGCTTGAGAGTTCCAATGTTCCAATAAACCGTTTTGACACTCGAACTGGAAGCTCCAAAAAATTGAGAGGGATTGCATTCCATTCCGACAGGGATGGCATCTATAGGGCTCTCAAACTGTAAAACAAGATTGAAGACTAGCCTAGAGGCTGATGGTAAACGAAAAAATTAATCGAAATTGCCAAAAAAAAAAAAAAAAAAAAAATAAAGTGCGTTGTGCAATGCAAAGCCGATGGTAAGTAAAAACTATTTTTGTGGTTAGAACATTGCAAAGCAATAAAGTTTATCCGCACAGGACAAAATGTATTTCATAATAGTCATTTCACCGGCTTCTAAAGAATGGATAAAACACCACTATAAACACGATATATACCACTAAAAATTTGAATATAATAATTATAAATATGCAACTTTAACTTAGCAAGAGGGGTGGATATTCATTCAACGTCATAAAACCACCGTATTTGTCGTAAACATACTTACTTATTGGAAGTCATACCGATATTATTGAGATCTCATTCCTAAATACGATCCACAGTTATTGACGCTTGGCTCAACGACGCCTTGACGGTTACAGAGACAAAAATAGCAGAAAGTGTAGTCTGCAATACAGAATGTACCTACACGACACAAAAAATATATATATATATATAAAGACGGCGCCAATTTAAAGTTGTAGAGCAATAGCATGTTACAAAGACCATTTTCATATTTTGGATCTTTAACTGACGTGTGTCAATTGGGCTAAATAATTATTTTCTGACACTACCGTTGTGAACCGAATATTTCCGCTGTCTGTTTTATATTATTGCTTTTTGAGGCCAAGAAAATACTCTCCCTCTCTCTCTCTCAAATAGTTTTAGCCAATTTTATATAAACGTTTTTTCTAAGCAATGTTTTTTATTACAGGCCAAATGAATATTTTCATGGTGTGTCTATCTACCTGATCGTACCCGCAGATTAAAAATGCTGAGTATATTCTAAACTTATAAGCTTATTTTTGTGCTCTTATAAGCTTGTTTTTATTCTTTTTTGCTTCCAGCTGTCTAGTGTAGGTATAAGTATGTTTATTTTTAAATTCATTTAACTGAAATTGTTCAATAATCCATACAAACGAGCAGAAAATGTATTTCGATTTTAAAAATAAAAATGTCAGAATGTCTGAACACAGAGTTATCTGACTGGTGTCAACGACATTATACTTTGCATTCAGAGATCATAACGGAATGGTAGATCAGATAGTTCAGTACGATATGAGTAAATTACACGTAACTGGGTGGTGAGTATAATTTTCAAAAAGGAATGGGATTTTCACTTATTAGAATTTTCTTATTCGCATTGTTTTTGTAGAAGTACTGGAGTAATCCCGCAGCAAGTTTTAAGAGTTCTTGGGTAAATTTCCTTCAACTTGTTGAAAATAAATTGGCCAATATAGATTATGTCTGCAAATTCAATTATGACGAAAAAAACTGGTAAAATCACTACTGAGCTACATAGTGTAAGAATCCATTTAAGTATGTTACCAAATTGGTATTTGGCTTCTGGGAACGCATAAAATGGGTCAGTGTACCGGATAGTACAGCATTCTACTGTGCATTAGAACATAGGTTTACCGTATTATCAATTACCTAAATAAAATCAGAACTGCCGATGTGATTGTTCGAAAATAATAAATATTGAGAAAAATTAAAAGAAATTAATTTTAAAAAGATTCGGAAACGAGACCGACCCGACATGGATGGATGGATGAATGGATAAGAGATAAGAACGAAGTTTCTATGAATGGATAAGAACGAAGTTTCTATAATAAGAACGAAGATTCTACATATGAATAAATGGCCTAATAGTTTTGGTCATTTATTTATATATCCAACATTCGCCGACGGTTATAAATTTGAGCATTTCCGTAGGAATAATATTTGATCGTGCTAAAATACTATTGTTCTCAAACTTTCAATTGCGGAAATGCGAACTCAACAAAAACAAAAAAGAAATGTAAGAGAAAATTGTTAAACTTATAAATGTCTCTAAAATTTTATGAAAATCGTACATAATAAAATATAGCAAAAGTGGTTTATATTTTCCATCTTTTCTGTTGGCCAACATTTCGAAGTGTTTAGCAAAAAATTATTGTCAAAGAGCGGTTTCTTTTTTGAATGCGAAAACGCCGTTGGGCATTTAAACGAAATCAATAGAAAATTATTATTATCGTATAGATTAGCGAACATCAGAAGTCATGATATTGTTATTTCTAAGTTCTCATTCCTAAATACGATCCACAGTTATTGACGATTTATACAATCACGCCTTGACGTTGACGGTTAAAAACAAAAATAAAAGCAAGCGATGCGATGCGATGCAATACGGTACAACGTACAAGTAACAAAGTAGGTACTAAACTTCGGATGCGGAAAAGCGGAATACTGACCACATAATAAATCGACGGCGTCAGTTTCATTTCAGTTGTCAGCCACAATATAATTCAAAAAAATTAATCGGCCGCGTTGCTTTTCTTTTCAAGTTATCAAAATCAAGCGTGATATAAAATGAGTTGCACGGAGCCAGAAATGTATGGATATTATTCCATGAACACGGATAGAATCTACGAAGAATCTGCCTCTTCGTTGAAATATTTCAAATTACCTAAAGTGCCGCTTAATTTAAATGAAGGACTAGATGGAATCAAAGTTAAACCAGATTCATATTTTGAAGAGAAAATGGATTCTATTCTAACATTTATTGTGAATAACAAAGCTGATCTAATCAACAAGGATAATAAAGCCAAAGGGACATTACTGATTCCATCAACACAATATATAACGTACCGTGGAGTCATCCGTATGATAATGTGCTCTCCATATGAAAACAGATATGGATGGACGATCATCGCTTCAAAATATAAAGGAAACATATATTTATGTCAATATACTAAGCCTGAAAAGCGAATTGCCGAACAAAATGAGCCAGACTGGAAAAAAAAGTTAGCTTATTATGGACCCAAATTTGAGCAGTGCTGTTTGTCAGGTAACTCTGAATTTTGAACAAAATGCATAAATTTAAATGTGTAAATAAATATTTAAGTGATATGCCTGTGTATGCGTACTTATACTTCAGCATATTAATATTGAAATAATATTGTCGTGCATTTTTGTTTTAATTTCAAGCAATTTTTATTTAATTATTTCATCATAAAGGTAGCTGTTTTAGCTGTTTTTTTTTTTTGTTTTTGTTCAATGTTTAGCTTTGGGAAATTTGTTAGTAAATTTATGTATGTATATACATATGTACTATAGTAAAACCCAGTTAAGTTAAGAGTGAGTAATTTAATTTGGAACTAGATGCATTTGTTTGTCTAAATATTAGTCAGCTTGCTAATTGTTTTGTATGCGACTTTACCGTTGCATGCAATAATTAGCCGGAAATATTAATGCGTATGACGAATGGCAAACAGAATATTCTGGACGTGATATATTGCGTCGGTGGCGACAATTTAAAATTTTACAGCAATAGCGTGATATCTTGTGCATTTTTACAATTTTTTTTGGTGGAGTACCTGTAGTGGGTTTTGCTAAGCGTATATAGCCAAAAAAAACACTCCTATTATCTACTGACGGATAGTAAACAAAATGAAACATTTCAGTGGAACGGATCATGTTCCATTTTGTTGAGTGGACAAACGGCTATTCAAAAAATTTAATTGTTTGCTGATACTTAAGATGACAACATTTTTTATTTAAGTAGGTACCTACAGACAAAATTGGATATAATGTACTTGGAGAGTCTGAGAAATTTGTTAGTTATCAACGATTTTTTTTTGTAATAAAACAAAATTAAATGTCATAATAATAAATAATTTTAATTTATTCTTGCTTGCAGTAATCTGAGATTTTTCATTATACCCTCCACAGGAAGGTATATTCACTTTGTCATTACATTTGTAACGCTAAGAAGGATTCACCGGAAACCCTAAAAAGTATATACATATATTCCGAATCAGGATCACATTCTGAATCGATTAAGCCATGTCTGCCTGTCTGTTTGTCTGCCTGTTGAAAGCACGATAGCGTCCAAACGAATTGACCTAGGCGAATGCAATTTTGTGAGAGGACTTCTTTTTACCGTTCTCAGGTTGGTATTGAAAATGGGCTATGTCGGTCAAGTCCTTCCATACATGCGTGTACCTGTACAGTACAGTAAAAAGAAGTGGAGGGTATCAAAGCATTGGTCAGGCCGATGATAAAACTTTTACTTGTTTTTGTTTGACGAAAGAAAAATTTAAAATTAGTATCCTAGTCAAATGTGAAACAAAATTAAATCTAGATTACTGACAGCAAAAACTGTTAAAAGGGAAATCCCTGCACTGTGCACTTTCATGGCATAGGTGTAATGTTTTTTGATTTTTTTTCTTAAGTTCATTATATAAGCGATATATAAATCAATTCCCTATGTGCAAATTATTCGCTAAACCTTATCACTTGATGAAAGATATTTGGCATGAAAACATTTCAGATTATAATAAACAAATGATTCATTACATTATTTTGCAATATATTTTATTTTTATTAAAATATCGGTGAGTTGATCGTCATACACTTTAATATCTCAAATAGAATTATTTCCTTGTTTAAACGCAATACTACTTCAGGCTTATCTATACTTTTCGAAGTGCAATTTTGCTTACAAATTATCAATTTTTTTTTTTCAATAACTCAGCGCTGTCACGTGGCTATATGGGTGTGTAGTGCAATAATCTACATTGCGAATTCCCTTGTCGCATTTTATTTGTAGTAGGGACTTCCCCTGTATCTATTTTACGAGTGTCTATTTCGAATTGAGGTATCTATTCAGTAAAGCTAACTACAATAGTTTGAATGCCTCACAAATATAACGAGTGGTCATGTCGTCACAAAACTTATAAACATGGTGTAGGTTAATACGAAAAAAAAACAATCTATAATAATGCATCATTTGCATTTTTGCATGCAATTACATATATAACTAAATCTGTCAGGTCAGTAGATATTAGATATGAAAAAAAGTTACGTATACGCCGTGGGGTCCTGTTGATATTGCTTTTTCACATCAGAAAATATTTCCTCTCTTAAAATATGAGGTCAAAAATATTTCCATTAAATATTTAAACAATTTATGGTATTACATATTAACAAAAATATATTATACAAAGTTTTAAATATAAGTTCTTTACTCGTTTTCCAGATCACCCAGCAGAATTGCCAGATACGTCCCAACGGGTTGACGAATGTTCACAATTTTTTTGTGTTTTCAAAAGGATGCTGGCTGGACGCAGATTCTTTTTCGCAGCGGAAATGGATGGTGTGATCAGCGAAAAGCCATTAGATTTGTATGTCCTAAGTTTATTACAAACCAAAAAAGAATTTGCATCTAGCTTTTAAAGTGATATTTGTATACACTATAAAGCTTACAATAGGTAGCTTGCTTTTTTTTCTCCTCTAAATGTCTATTCTAATCACATGAATCAAAAATCGGTTTCTCATTGGTAGTGGACAATTGACCGCTATTCCAGCATTACTCTTTCAGCATTTGGAATCTCATTTAAAAGATTTAACTACATACGTTGACAATGTTGATCCATATTTTGCTTATGTTTTAGAAAAAATCGAAAAATCTATAAAGATCTACGATTCATTGAGCTTAAGGTGACCAATAATCCATACGCATCCAAAAAGAAGTCTCAACATGTATTTCAATTTGAAAAATTAAAATGTCAGAATGTATGGACACAGAGCTATCTGACCGGTGTCAACGACGTATACTTTGCATTCAGAGATCATAACGGAATGGTAGATCAGATAGTTCAGTACGACATGAGTAAATTACATCGTAACTGGGTGGTGAGTAATTTTCAAATTGAAATGGGATTTTGACTTATTAGAATTTTCTAATTCGCATTGTTTTTATAGAAGCATTGGAGGAATCCCGCAGCATGTTTTGAGTTCTTGGATAATTTCCTTCAGCTTGTTGAAAATAAATTGGCGAATATAGATTGTCCGGACACCGTCTATGCCCAAGTAGAAATGGTTGGTTAAAGTTCTAGCGCTGTTACCACAATTCAGAAAGTTTTCCATTATGGTCAAAGTGTGTTTAATTTATCAAAGGTGCAAACCGTGTCTCGTATAGGAGGGAACCGTGATCAAGTGGGGAATTAGTTTGACTTACTTATATGACCATTCTGTGAAATACACATTATGGTATAATCGGCTATGATTTGCGACCGGCACATAACCGATTTTTGCAGTGCTTAATCGGTCACAACTTGGAAAATATTTACAGTACAGCAACCACACATTACGGTCACAAAGTTTTGCATGTAACACACAAAGTGAGCTGTCAAATCTGTCTTTATGTGTTTGTAAGTTCATTCACACAAATAAAATATATTAAACCCCGTATACAAATACAACCAGATGCAAATAAAAATGTATACACATGGAATGAATTGGCACTAAACAAACATAATGGAAAAATGGTAATACGATATTAAATGAATATAAATTGCATTTCTTCGTATCCGTAGCCCAAATTTTAAAACGAAAGGCAGTTTTACCACGAATATTAATAAGTTGCAGTGGTAAAAACTCACGCGCTCCAGAAATATTGAATAATTACATATTCAATCTTATTTTTATAAATTCTATTTTTTCCAGGGACATCTAAAATTATCTCAATAGCTTTCGAAATGAGTTGAAAGAATTATCGGACATATTTCAAGGTTATTATATATAGTAGTTATAAAGAATAAAGCATTTTCGAATTCCAATTCTTAAATTATTTTATTGGAAATGGATGCTCAATTTTTCAGATCTAAAATGGCGATTAGCTTGCGTATTTGTGCATGTGCGTTTCATTTAGTAGGGGCAAAGGGTGTATGGGTTACCCAACATATTGATGAAGTTGTTTTTTCCGTTTATTAAGTTCCACTTAGACAGTAATTATTTGAATCAATTAATTAATATTTAATAGGTAGGAAAAGAAAGGAATAGATAAAGTTTTATTAAAATAAGAATATAAAATGGATTTTAAAAATATGTAATTGCTCTCGTTTTTTTATCTGACAGGGTTGGTTACTTTATAATAGAGCAGCTTTATTAATACATTATTGTCTTTATTAAGAATAAAAATAAAATGTATGTATTTATTTTAACATTATGAAAAATACAATTTTATTTAATGAAAACATAATTCATTCTTCCTTGCAAAGAAGAGCTATGGAAGTAATAAAAGTACAATTAAATTGTTTTAACTTGGCTACAGCGACAATTAGCTTGTGCAGGTATTGGGATCATATATTCTTTTTTACTTCAATAGCGCTGCATGCTACTACTAAAGCTGCACCATTATGTTTAGATACCTAGTAAAGGCGAATTGCAGGTTCATTTAACATAAATGTTCGCAATATTTTTCAATTGAATTTTTAAAACCATAATTCATTGTTTATTGAAAACAATAATTTCGTAGCTATACGAAGATAAAGTCAATAAAAGAATTAACAGTACCATAATATGAGATAATTTCCATATTTTAATCGGCTTCTTTAACTTAACGATGTACGATGTTTTTCTTTTATTCTGTGCCCCCTTTAGACTCTACGCCTAAGGTCTAATTCTTATATAATATTATGTAATGAGCAATACCATAATGTCATGTAAAGACACATTAACCATACACAAGTTGCATAATACGTGCATAAAAATCCTCCTCAGATCGTACTTTGTGTTGATACAATACCTGGTACAATATAGTAATGCTGGAAATGACAATCAACTACTTTGTGTAGATACTAATGCGTAAAATTTTCTAGTATTTATTTAGACAATATGTTTGGAGATTGTGTGCAATTAAAAACCAAAAGCGACTAATGCACTCTATGGTGACATTCCATGGTCACAATTCAGACTGTGCGTAGTCTATTCGTGTAGTTGTGTAGTGGTAACATTAAATAGCAACTCATCGGTTATTGTGACTTTAGTTCTGTCGCTATTCAGTAGTTTAATAGACACAACATTTACTAAAATGTTACGTTAAACGACATTTGTCACTTTAAGGCACGTACTGGTTACAAAATTGTCAAACTGTTTCCATATTCATAGTAATGCCTTTATCTACTCAAAACAAAGTCAAATATACCATACGGTGACTATAATTCAAAATAAATGGGAATCAAAGTCACAAATTTCTACTTGGGTGTATTCAATTATAATGAGAAAACTGGCGAAATCACAACTGAACTACATAGTGGAAGAACCAAATTCAGTATCTTACCAAATTGGTATTTGGCTTCTGTGAACGCATAAAATGTCAATAAAAAATTCCGTATATTTTTTTAACAGTTTTGTCACAACTTAATATTTTTATAAGCGTTTCTTTGAATTTCAATTAATAAATAACATTTGTTTTTGTTAAGTTCGAGTTTTTATTTCTGTTTTTATTCGTGTAGTTTTTAGAACAAACATTTAGGCCTATTCGGCAAAATCTTTTATCCATTTTTCCTGTTATTCTGTTATGGATTTCCATACAAAAGTTCGAACTGTCAAAAAATCTTTTACGATCTCCAGAATTGGTATTCTGCGTGCAAAAATCTTTTATGAAATCTGTTATAAATCATAACAGAATAAAAGACAGAATTTTGTGACTTTTATCATAAAAGATTTTTATTAATTAGAAGGTTTTGAATTGAAATGGATATCTACATAATTTATTGTCAACGAAATGTTTACAAAGGATTGGGGACACGATCCCGAAAACCAAAATCCCGAAAATCTAAAATCCCGAAAATCCAAAATCCCGAAAACCCAAAATTCCGAAAATCCAAAATCCCGAAAAAACAAAATCCCGAAAAACTAATATCCCGAAAACCCACAATCCCGAAAAGCCAAAATCCTGAAAAAAGAATCCCGAAAAAGAGATCCCGAAAAATTATATAAAATGAAAAATTTGCGCAAATTTTTAATTTTATATAATTTTTCGGGATCTCTTTTTCGGTATTCTTTATTTTGTTTTGAATGTAAAATAGACAAGTGTTTGTCCATTCCATTTACCGTAATAATGTTTTGTAATGTTGCGCTGCAATTCGCAATGTACATTCAGTTGTGCTGATCTCATATAGTGTGATAGCTGACCGACTAGATTTTTGTTAGCCAGTGAACATCGTAATACAAAGTGAGTAGAAAAAGAAAACGTTACGGACTTGTAGGTACCTAGTCCTGCATACTCCCCTAATATTTGGTCGATTTGTAACTTTTTGAAACAAAATCTACCGCGGACACAGAACAACGTAGAGGCGTGGCACAGCCGCCGTCGGCTGAAAGTTCTCGCAGGGCATTCACTTTCACACATTGGTGTATATTCTCTTTTATGTGAAGAGCAAATCCGTGTGAAAACATGTTTGGCTAAAATAATTGCCGGTGAGACGCAACAACTAAGAAATCGTTATGTGACAATTTGACGAAGGGACAAAAAATGTACGCGGAACGTAACGAGCGTTCTGAAATAAGTTTTCTAACAGGAATTACGTACAATATGAACTTGCATTAGATATTGTTTTGTCAAGGATCGTTTTTTATAATGTTTTTGGTTATAAGACTTGAACTGTTTTTGTTATGATCTATTTATTTGAAGTTTGTTATTTTGTTTATTTTGGCTTATATTTTTGTTGCTACAATAAAATTTTTAGTTTCGGGATTTTGGCCTTTCGGAATTTTGGATTTTCCGGATTGTGGATTTTCGGGATTGTGGCTTTTCGGGATTGTGGTTTTTCGGGATTGTGGGTTTTCGGGATTTTCGATTTTCGGGATTTTGGGCTTTCGGGATTTTGGATTTTCGGGATTTTGGGCTTTCGGGATTACATTTTTCGGGATTCTGTCCGACTCCCGTTTACAAAAGAAGACAAATGTAATATTTGTGCATAAACTAGTGGGTATGTAATCGAAAATAATTTGGAAATTTGTACCTACTTTTGCTTTAATTCGCGAGGAACTCAATGTCGAATAGCTACTTCTCCGGACGGAGCGATCCATGCTTCGGTGGTTTGGTCATAATAATTTTTTTTTGGTTTTGCGATCTTCACCTGTTCAACACTTGTCGAAGAATGCCGACAAGTCAAGGAAATTGAATTCTTTTGACAAGTGCAACGGTTTACGCTCTGTTACAGAATTTTGTACTAACTTGTCAAACAAGAATAGTTTCTTTTCAGGAGAAGAACTGTCAGTTGAGTGCCGGAATTCCGGACGGTTCTGGACGACCAATCGAAAACGACACTTAGACAAGTGAATTTAGACTTGTCGACTTGTCATGTTGTGTTATATATAGGCCCCTATTGTTTCAATTCTTATTAGAAATGTGTTGTGTAAAAGCTAGTAAGATTCCCAGTGGAGAGGTAATATCTTGCTCTCTCTAAACTGCTCTCTTTTACGAATTTTTCAAGTTAAGGAACGGCATTTAGTAAAAATTCGTAAGATTTAAAAGTAAAGAAACATCAGACCTAAATATAATGCCCCTATTATGTAAGACAATTACAACTAAGTTGAGTTGTCTCTTGGTTTTATGTAATTCAAAATTCGGTATTGTCCGTATTGTCATACACAACCTTGATAGAAAAGTTGTCTGTCAAAACACAACAAAGATGGTAGTGGTTGTCTATAAGTTGTTAGTTATGTCGTTTTCCATTGGGCAAAAAAAGCGTCCGGGAGCGTCCGGAATCATGAAAATCACTTCTGAAACCGTTCCATTGGCGCAAAAAATACTCTTCTGTTGATTCTGAGGAGAGAATTTCGCTTCTCGATTTGAAGTCAGAATCCACTCGAGAAGCACTTACACAAGTGCATTTTATGTATTTTATACAAGTCAGTTGGAAGCAGCCATACAGTAATTTTTGACGTTTCTCCAATACGTGAAGCAGTTTTCTTGTTCCATTGGATTTCATAATGAGTGAATCCTCGAGTGAAACCAATGGAAAACGACATTAGTTTGGGTTGTGTGAAAGTTGAGTTGAATTGAAGACAACTCAACTCAACTAAGTTGAGTTGTCTTACATAACAGGGGCATTAGTGAGAATGACCCATATGCATGCATACTAACTTATATGGCAAACATTATGCATAAGTTGTAATAAGTTAAGGGAATCAAGGCATCGGCCAGGCCGATGATAACACTTTTACTTGTTTCTAGTCAACTAAATACTTTGAAATGTTTTACCCCTATTGGGGCAGTTTCAAAGGTTCTAGAATATTGTTAATTCCGGGTGGTCCTTAAGACTTATCTCTTTCGCTTGTATCAAACTTATAGGTGTCCCAGGCACCCATATTCGCGTTGCCGGTTGCCTGCAACACTTTTAGGAGGGACATCATTGCTTCCTCACTCAGGGTTTCGTACGGGTGCATGCAATAACTCCCAGTGCAATAAGGCCCATGGGCGTTATTGCACATCCCAAAATGCAATAACGCCCACGACAAGTGTGAATTAAAGCCCACGAGCTTACAAAATTTACGGAAACGCCCATGGGCCTTATTGCACTGGGCGTTATTGCATGCACCCGTTTCGTACCCTATAAGGCTTGTTATCGCCTCTTCGTCGTGCGACTCCCTGTTGAATGAGACCTTCGTGTCTACCCCTCGAACCTTTGTTTCTTTGTCCGTATTGCTAATTCTCCACCTGGGATTAGGTGATTTTGGATTTACTTCCCACTTAGTCTTTATGGATCATGCTTATATGTACATTAATCGATGCGTCGCAACGGATCACAGCGCACGATTAATATGTAAATGTAAAACCTTGACTGGCAGACAGACAAGAAGGACTAAATTTGCCCTGATATTGTTGATACTGACTGTCGTGGAAACAGTGATAATAGTGTGCCGTTGGACCTCAAAGGCCTGTGGGCATGGTACCAGGTATTTTACACATTAGAAGTATGGAATTACAGCTGATCCGACGAATTCTATGTCTTGGACTATTAGAGGTTACTTATTGATGGAATCTTTCGCCTTCGCATATTTCTTTCAATTATTGGAAATAATCAGTAATCACTATTCCAGTATGGCTAAAAGTTGAAAGATGTTCCCGTTGGCGTTTATCGTAAACGACTCGTATTTCACTTCGATTTTTAGTCTGTGTGTGTAACTTTTTTGAGACAAACTATTTGAAATGATGGTGAACACATAGAAATGGAAATAAAATTGTTAACAAAAGTAAAAAAAAAAAATATTTTTAGAACGACACGAAACATGAGTCTCATACGACAAACGCCAACGGGAATAGGGGCGGTTGTCAAGATGATCGGTAAATGGATCCGCCTTTTGTTTTTACATCGTTTCCAGGCGCATTTTCAATTCTTTAATCTCTTTTTGGTCTAGTTTTATCACTGCAGACCCTGGTATTGAAAAACTGATTCCTTTTTTTTATTCGGAAAATAAACGTCATGAATATATTTCATTGTTAAATTTTTGTTTGTTGATTGCATAAATATACTAAATACGTACGCGCGCATTATCAATAGTATCTTATTAAAAAACAAATGTCAAATGCATCACAAATAAAAGTGTTTATACCTACAAGTACGTTACATTGAAAGAGGATACTGATACATAAAAAATATGATAAACTAAACCGACTAGAGCGGAGGGAATACTTGCAAAAACGTCGTATAAACTTAAAAGAAAAACATAGAAAAATGCAAAATTATATAGTAAAAAGAAATAAAACACTATAACAGCCATACGCACAAATATCTTATGAATAAAAGTTTTAAAGCTATATTTTGTTAAAATGTTAATTTCTGCTGTCCTTTTTTTTTGGAAACTATAACAAGCGATCAGACTTTGATTTGATTTTTTTTAAATATATATCTATATACGTTCTCCTTCCATATAAATGCAAAAAGTAATTGGTGTTAGTGGATGAGTGACTTGTGTGTTCATGTGTGAAGTTTCTTTTATACGAAACAGCAGCAAGGAACGGGTTAAGAAGACTTAAAAGCTAGCTCTATGCTTAGAATCTCTTGGTTAACTATTCAAATTTTATGGGTGTGTTTGTGTCCAGTCTAGGATTTAGTTGAATTGAAGGTGCTGTTGCTCTTTGTCGCTGGTGCGTTGATGAGGGTGGTTTGCGCCTTCAAATAGTCGATATACATGCGACGCGCTTGGTTGAGCACCCGAGTGACATCGTGCTTGCGCACCATCTTGTCAAAGTGCATTGCGATCTCATTGTAGTCCATGCCGCTCTTCATGATTGGGCTGCGGTGCTGCAGCAGGAGAGTCAAACACAGGAAGATCAGGAATGGATGACCTCCGCCAAGCTCATTTGGTTGTGGTAGGGGATTACTGCTCGCTGAGGGCGGAGGCGAAGGTTTGGAGAATGTAATATCAGCTGTGCTGGCTTCTTCGACGGCTAAATCAGCGAATTTTGATTGTGCTTCGAGTAGCTCGGGTGCAGATGTTGATGTGACTGGATGAGCAGCGTGGAAGGTATTCGGCTCAATGAAAGGATTTAAGTTGTCAAGCGAAGAGTTGAGCTGCGTAGGTAGTTCAACTGCGGCGTCCGAACCGCATTGAAATGCTTCCTCCTCATAGTGCGTTTGCGGTGACGGTGATGGAGGCTCATTAGGATCAATTTCATTGAAATTACAACTGGAATTGCTCGAGATCTGGTGGAGAGGGTTCTCCCAAACGAAAACATCCGATTTCGAACTGCTGCACGTGCTGATGCGGTGTGCGGCATCGAAATTCTTTGCATCACGTTCTCTACGACGCACAAGTAGTTCGTTTATGTCAGGACATGTGATGATTTCGTCCTCTTTAAGGTCCTCCACTAGATCCATGGAATCTCGATCGAGTTTCTCATATTCAATTTCAGAGCTACGTTGAGTCGGAGGCGGTTGCACCAGTATGGTAGCTGGGCCAAACACTTGTCGGTCGAGGTTCTCCATTTCTAACCGTAGTTCACGCGTCATCGCTGTGGACATAGGGTAGTATTCCTGATCTTGACTGTCGTCTGGCGTTATATTGGGATCGTTCGCAATACAAATGGGAAAGTCGAGGGAGTCTTTCTTTAAATCAAGTTGGAGATTGACCGAGGACACCGGCACTGTTGATTGGGTTTGCAATGTTGGATCACTCCAGGTTTCAGCGGTTGAAGAGTCGGATTCTTCGAGTGATGATATTCCACGAGTTAGCTTGAACACCGGATGGGGAGCAAGATTGTCGTTGTTTCGTTTTGCTGACGATTGTTGTTGTTGTTTGTCGGTACGACTTCGACTTGTCGACAAATTTAGAAATTCATTGAAATTTTTAATGAGTTTTTGCTGCCCTCTGTTGGGATTGTGGGCGTCGGTTTCATTAATAGCTGCCGCTATTGGGGTGTCATTCTTATCCGGCGCTCCGATTGATCCTGGAAGGTGGTAAAACGTAAATTTATAAGTTGGGTAGCTAAAAAGAAATGCTCATAGCATTTAGCGCAATAAGAATGCTTATGAAGACTAGATGTTTAAACTTCTACCAAATGCAGTGTGAACAGACAGACATATAGCAAAAAAATGACTGTAAACGCGCACTTAGAATCACTGGATGGAATTCCAAATTAAAGCAGTAATGGACACAGAGGAAGATAAGAAAAATAGATCAACAAGCTTCAGCTCACATCACGCAAAGCGAAGAGCTCACTGTCAAAATAACAGGCTCTTGCTAAAAGTGGCATTGTTCGCTCCTATAAGCAGTACATTTTCTTTTCTTGTCGATTAGGTTGCCGTGTGAAGTCTGGCAACGCACAACAACGTCTTCTCAAAGCATACAATATAAACTGAAAGAAAAAACTGCTGCGTCAAAGACTGCGAAAATTAACTTACCTCCCCTCTTGTTGGCGACGATTTTCTCCTTCAGATCTTTAAAGTGTCCACCTCTCTTGGCCGTGGTGGTGGTGATCTGCTTGGCAATTATATTGCTGACCGCATTATAGTTGGAGAAGATATTCTTGTTGTGCAGTTTCATGATGCTTTTGGGGATTCGTCGTTTTCCCTCGCTGCCTTCCTCACTTGTGGTATCACCGTCAAGAAACGCATTCGAGGCTGCAACTGGAATCCCATCGGTATTACCCTGCTTTGCAGCGTCCTCCATAAACGGATTTGTGGGATGAAAAACAAAATCACTTTCATCGTCAAAATCGTCTGCTGCAAGAGCTGTAGCTGCCTCAACTGCATCGTCTGTCTCATGAAATTCCTTTACATTGTCGAAATCAAACTCCGCTGGAGGTATTTTGTCATTCTCATTCATGTGTTCCATCAACATCAGCATCTTGGACTCATCCAAGCTCTGGTGAGCCTTCGAAACGTTGCGATTTCTGCGCGAGTTTCTCGAAATGTTGTCGTCCATGCTTTGATTTAGTCTTCTGGTGCAGTCAAGTCGGGCTGGTGAGTTAGTGAACGACGTCGAGAGATTCTGTGAGGAGCACGTCGAACTGAGTGACACAGAAGAGCTCTGGCGACGCAAGGCGCAGATTTTGGTGTATGGGTTCTCTCTAGGCTTTGCCAGTATGTACGAAGGACTGACAGGTGGCGGTTCCTCTGGGAGAATTGGTTCGAATTCCTTTTCGAAAAGTGCCAACTCACTCCCTAAGGACTCATACTTTAGTGAACTCCATTGCACTTCGAGCATTCGCAGCGAATCTTCGAAGGGAAACTCTCGTTTCAACTCTAACAATAGCCACCGATAGCAGAATAGTAGGTCATCCGCCTGCTGAGCCTTCAGATATTCATAAAACTCTGGATCGTAGAAGCTGAGGGCTTCGGTGAGATGAGTGAACTTCTGCGTCATGGCAACACCGTCGAGCATAAAGTTTACCTTCACCCGTGACATTATCGCACAGAAGCATATGTACGCTTGCGCTTCGTCGTTCATAGTCACTAATAAGGGCGAGGCAATGTCCGACATACCCTGACAGTAGCTCACCGATGGGTGGTTTAGGGCGTAGGTAGTCAATATATTAAACAGAGAAGCGATATTTTGGTTATCATCGCTGCCAGCATAAAAGGGATGCAGACGATCTGTTCGTAAGACATCCTTCTTCACCATGCTGGTAACGTACGATAGCTCACTGTCCACACAGCCACGTTTTACTGCACTTTTCCACGTATCACGTAGCTTTACATAGTAGTCCGACTTCCGCTTCATATAATCCATCCGCTCGCGTCCATTCATTCCATTGGGATACACATTGAGTATATGCTTCCAGACAACCCGCCTCAAACTTGGATCGATACCTCCGAGAAAGATCACCTTGCGCAGCTCATCCAGTCGCAAAATTTGTCCAACTGGATCGAGAAACAATCGAAACTCATTGTCGGAAAGCGGCGGCCGAGGTGGCAACTGCGACACAGGCTCATCGTTTAGGTTGAACGCCTTCTGAACAATGGAAAACGTTTTTTCCATTTGATTCATAATCAAACCGGGCAGCTTTGTCTGCATATTCTGCACATACTTTTGACTCATACCGATGGATTGCTGGATTGGCTGCATTATTTCTCGTGCTCCCACCCCAAACGAAGCAGGTGGTGTCTCTGCCTCCCAGTCACGCACCTCGGTAAAGGGCTTAATATCGATTTGCAAAATCAGACACGGTTCCGTGGCGGTCTGAATGGAGAGATTGTGAATGCGAAGAAACGCTGCATCAAGATCCCAGTCGGACAGCACAGCCAAGTAGATTTCATTGCCCGCCGGATCGAAGGCCTTGTATTTGATGGAAAAATCCGATTTGATGTCAAATGCTTTCGCCAATATACTGTACAAAACATCGAGGGATGTTATTTGTGGATCTACGCTAAACTTTCTCCATTCCGGCGGAAGATTTGGTTCACATTTCTATTGGAAGTGAAGTTATTTAGAATACGTGCAGACAAGAAAAAAAACGATCAACCAACCTTGACTTTAACACGAACAGCTTCCCTTGTGTATGAGTAGATACTAGCCATTTTGTATGGAATGTTTAATTCAATTTTAGTGCGAACCGAAAACTACATGTTCTGCTAGATTTTATTTCTTAAAAATCGTATTTTGAGCAACTTTTTTTATGTTTTAACTGCAGCCAGACAAAAGACACAACGACGTTTCTCATCCAAAAAGAAGTTTTCTTTTATCCAGCGCTATTAGACCAAGACCAACTGTGAAATGTCATATATGTCACAGATGACATTTCTACTTGTAGCATTTGGGATGTGTTCAAATACTACGGGTGTCTTCAATTGGTCGAAAGAAGATTGAATATTGAATGAATGAATTGATCGAATGAGGTTTTGTTGCTGCTTATATACCTACATTAGATTTGTTGTATTGAATACCTACTCAATCTTATCAAAGTAAAGCAAAGTACAGTTGTAGACAAAATTCAAGTTTGAATCAACGTACCTCTAGTACTCGTTCGCTGAAAAAAGTGAATAGAAATTACAAGAAGAAAATAAAGGACCATTCACACGAGAGCGACAAACAACCTACGAACTAAAGCTAGTATTAGACGATATGTTGAATCAGCATACGTATGCTGAAAATTGTGTTCCAATCACAACATATCGTGTAAAAAATAAATTTCTGTCATCAAGTTTGCACGATATGTTGTGATTGGAACACAATTTTCAGCATACGTATGCTAATTCAACATATCGTCTAATACTGGCTTAACTATTCACAAGTTTTGACATTTCGTTCACATGAACACTTTTCTAGGTCTCTCTAGTTCGCGAATTTTAGCCATTAGTTTCTACCCGCAATGTCTAGTTTGAAGTTAAGTTCGAAGGAATGTTTTATTCGCTAGAGTTTGTGGAACGCGAATTAAATGATGTGGATTGCGAATAGACTTTAATTAAGATAATAAGAGAAGGATACTCTTGGAATAATTAAAATAAAATGTGCAATTTTCAAAAAAAAAAAAAAAGTTTGGTTTGTTCCCATTTCATCAATTCGTTTCGTCTCAACTTTTCAGCATTTCCTACGCGAAGTACGCGTGCAAAATGGTCAGATTTTAGATTCTCTATATTTCTGTTTACTTACCAGTGTTGCCCCCCCAACTGGTTGAAAATGTAGCGTGGCGGATTTAAAGTGTAGTAAAACAATAGGCGTGTATTACTCAACGATAATTTAAACTTTTAATTCAAGAAGATTATTAAGAAAAATAAATAATTAATAGAATAGTATAGAATACAATATCTTATGAACTAATATTTACATATTATTTCTATAATGTGTTGCATTATGCTGGATTTACATTATCACGCCACGCAATTTTGCGGCCTAAATTCAACTGCTAGGCTTTTGGTCTCACTCTTACACATCATTATCCTTGACTGTGAAAAAACGGATCTTTCTCTCTGAAGTCATGCAAAATTGCGTGGTATGGTGATGTAAATCCACCATTATGGTAAAAAAAACGTATTAGCGTAGGTTATTAATGATGAGGGTGGGTCAAAAACTCCTTCTACATGCCTTAATAATTCCTTCGATTGCATTATTGCATCCACAGTAGAAATATTTAAATTATTTCGTAAGTCGTCTTTAATTATATTTAAGTTTGAAAAGCATCGTTCTGCAGTTTCACTACTATGAGGCAAACTACATAACGTTAGCATGTAATTACATAAGTTTGTAAATGCTGGCTTCTAAATTCTTTTCACCACATGACATTCCTGTGGAAATATAATTGCATGAAAATCAAAAGTGCTTCGCAAGTGCTTAGGGGTCAAACACAATATTCGATATAAGTTTTAATTTTTCTTTTAGATTTTTATTTTCTGAAATTTTGAAATTGTAGTGTTTTGTGAATATTTAACGAATTTTCGTAGTGACTTTTTGAGGGCGAAAAATGTAGTGAAAACGCTACAATTGTAGTAGGGGGGCAACGCTGTTACTTACACATTTTTTTCGACAAGGTGGAGTTCTCCAACTCTATCATTTGTTAATAGGTGCAGAAAATCTTCCAGAATCACTGCTATTAGCATTAAGATCACAATAATTTTATGAGTCTCACATCTCACATGTCCTAATTATCATAATCACGTTACAAGTGCTGCGAGTATGCTTCTTGATAATACAAAAATTTCAACAGATTTTACTACACCTTTAAGGTAGGTTTGCCAATATTCGAGCATTTATTCTCCAAATTGTTGACAGTTTTTGAAATACAAACTTGAAATATGAGATTTCACCGCCTTCGATAGCTCAGTTGGTAGAGCGGTGGACTGTAGTGTCGCAAATTGAAATAGAAATCCATAGGTCGCTGGTTCAAATCCGGCTCGAAGGAAACATGTGCTATTTTTTTTTTTTTTTTTGAGCTGAATACAAAATTTAGGTTAGGGTACATGGGTTTGGATGAGACATTAACACGAATGCCGCGCTAATCTAGGGTTGTTTAAAATACCTTCTATTCTATGTCTATAGAAAGGCAGCCAACGCAATTTGTTTATGGTGTAAGGACTTCCCGATGGTGCTTTTAACCTCATGTTTTGCTATTTCTAAAGATCTTTGAAATATGAGCTGCTCACCTAAAAATTGTAGAAAATTGGATAAAATGTAGGCAACAGGGATGATAATGCTGAACCCAAAAAAAGTAGCAAATTGCCCGAAAAAACGAAGTAGATTTACAAAAAACGAAGCAGACATTTGGCGAAATGTTCAAAATGATAAAGTTAGGTCTTCAATGGGAAAATGGGATCTATAGATGGATGTGTAGTGTGACAGAAAGCACATAAATGATATTCCACAGTGGATTACATCCTTGGTTCTTAAACTGTGTTCCGCTGAACCCTGGGTTAAGGGTTCCGCGACTTTCTTGAATTAAGAATAGTAAAACACAAAAATAATTTTTGTAAGGTATGCAATTGCAAACATTTTTGCGCAAAAAAATGATTGAAGCTTATATTAATTTTTATTGAAGTGTGAGCTACTCATAATTAAAAAAAAAAAAACAAAAATGGTACAGCAACATCCACTTTCCCAAAATAATTATGAGCAACAATCCATGAAGTATGCATTCGTGTGAGTATAGTTCGGGCATAGCTTTTATGAGGTACTACACACTATCTTACAAAGAATGAAAATATGTCAGAATGTAACCCAGCCTACGACGGCCATATTATTTACTTCGGGTATAAGTCAGGTTTAAGTAGGTAATTTTACACCCGATCAGATTTTTTTAAACCCGATAATTTAAACCAAATTAGTCAATAATATGAAATTTTGTTTTAACCCGGGTTAAACTACTTAAATTAAATTATTTACATAATCGGATTAAACGCCGACAAGGTTTATCATCGGGTTTATCGACTGAATATTATGGATTTGGATTTAATTTTTGGGTTAAACTCACTTAAACCAGGGTGTGAACTTTAATCCGGATTAAAGTGAGTGAATAAAATGGCCGTTATAGATGTACATAGTTCTTCTTTATCAAAAAATGTAAATATTTTGATTCTGTATCATTGAACGAATGTTGGGTTGGTATGCTATTAAGAGTGAATACCCTGAACTTGCCAAACAGGCTATCACCCCTATCGTGGAATCCTTCGGAATTAAGTTTCACTTCACCTATAGGTACGATCCCTTTCACCTTCTACTGCTATCGTGGAATCCGCCGGAAACCTTTCCTTATCGACACGTTTTTGGGAAAGGTAGTTTCAAACGGCGGTCTTTCATTTGTCAATACAAATGTGTAGCTGCATTTGTCGGAGGCATTTGAAAAGTTTGTTTTAAAAGTGATTTAAATAAAAAATAAAGTTTTCGATATAATATTGGATACGATAGCCCTATTTTTGGAAGCATAAGAGGAAGAACGAAATGAGCGGTGATCTCAGAGAAGAATACGAGACAGGTTAAGAGGTGCAGTGCATGATTTCATGGAAATCCCAGATGAAATGTGTTTTTAAAAAGATTATTTATTGATTTTAATAAAGTTCAATATTGCACAGATCTATTACAAATGTTCGGCAGCTTTTTATATGTACATTTTCTTTTACAATTCTCACGACGTGCAGCAAGTAAGATAACCTATAAAATCGGCAATGCTTTTGATGCGGGCGAGAACTGTCATTTTGTTCGGAAAAAATTCGATTTGAACGTTTTCAACGATACAGTGAAACTCATTCACATTACCCACACGGGGAACTGTTCACTTTGCGGATTTGACGATACCAAAATATTTTTTTCCGTGAACAATCCCCCCGGCGGATTCCACGATAGGGGTGTATATTAAATTTGCTCCCTTTTGTCACAACGCATCCCTGTGAAGCAGGCTTTTCAGCGAGTCGAAAATCTCTAATGCAAAAATCTCGAAAAAAAATCTCCAATTTAAAAAATCTCGAAAAAAAAATCTAGAAAGCATAATCTCGAATAAAAAAATCTTGATACGTATGCAAACCCCCCTGATTGGGTTTACTGTTTGGATATGGGGTGGGTGCAAAAAAATCTCGAATTTACTTTTTATTTTCGAGATAGAGTCTTTCGAGATTTTTGTACTTTCTAGATTTTGACCCATTCATTCGAGATTTTTGCATTCGAGATTTATCAAATTCATTTTCGAGATTTTGACTATTCTAGATTTTAGACACGTTTTTGGGAAAGGTAGTTTCAAACGGCGGTCTTTCATTTGTCAATACAAATGTGTAGCTGCATTTGTCGGAGGCATTTGAAAAGTTTGTTTTAAAAGTGATTTAAATAAAAAATAAAGTTTTCGATATAATATTGGATACGATAGCCCTATTTTTGGAAGCATAAGAGGAAGAACGAAATGAGCGGTGATCTCAGAGAAGAATACGAGACAGGTTAAGAGGTGCAGTGCATGATTTCATGGAAATCCCAGATGAAATGTGTTTTTAAAAAGATTATTTATTGATTTTAATAAAGTTCAATATTGCACAGATCTATTACAAATGTTCGGCAGCTTTTTATATGTACATTTTCTTTTACAATTCTCACGATGTGCAGCAAGTAAGATAACCTATAAAATCGGCAATGCTTTTGATGCGGGCGAGAACTGTCATTTTGTTCGGAAAAAATTCGATTTGAACGTTTTCAACGATACAGTGAAACTCATTCACATTACCCACACGGGGAACTGTTCACTTTGCGGATTTGACGATACCAAAATATTTTTTTCCGTGAACAATCCCCCCGGCGGATTCCACGATAGGGGTGTATATTAAATTTGCTCCCTTTTGTCACAACGCATCCCTGTGAAGCAGGCTTTTCAGCGAGTCGAAAATCTCTAATGCAAAAATCTCGAAAAAAAATCTCCAATTTAAAAAATCTCGAAAAAAAAATCTAGAAAGCATAATCTCGAATAAAAAAATCTTGATACGTATGCAAACCCCCCTGATTGGGTTTACTGTTTGGATATGGGGTGGGTGCAAAAAAATCTCGAATTTACTTTTTATTTTCGAGATAGAGTCTTTCGAGATTTTTGTACTTTCTAGATTTTGACCCATTCATTCGAGATTTTTGCATTCGAGATTTATCAAATTCATTTTCGAGATTTTGACTATTCTAGATTTTAGTCGTTCTAGTTAACGTCATGATCCCCTTTTCAGCGTATACTTATGCAAAGACTAAAGTTTCATTCTTCACACTATCCTTGAAAAAATATCATATAAAAATTGATTTAGAAATGTGTAATTTTCCATTTTTTATAGTAGGGGTTCCGAAATATATTTGGGCCTTGTTTAGGGTTCCACAGCTTAATAAGTTTGAGAACCGCTGCATTACATGACACATTTTTTTCGTGATATTTATATTTAGTTGATTTTTACGTCGTTGTTGATGTATTTGGAGTCAAATTGATCAATATAGTATAATGATATTTTGAACCATAAATAAACGAAGTAGAAATAAGTTGCTACGTAGCAGATGAACAATAATTCAAAAATGAAGTAGATCTACTACATATGAAGTAAATTATCATCTCTGGTAGGCAATAGTGCATGACTTTTTTTTATATCTGTCTTTATACTCAGAAGAAGTGTATTGCACAAATAGTTGCAATATAAAAATGTCTAAATTGAAGGCTCTAGGTTTAGGGTGCCTATACGGATCTGTTGCGCCATAACTATATTTATTTATTTTTATCTTGAATTCTTGGTAGTCTCGCATGTTTTTAGTTCCGGGATAAACAAAAATACACAGTTGCAATGCCAAAATCCACGTCGTCACAATCAGCCTCTACAATTATTATTATTATATGCTTCTTCAAGGGAATGCTACTCGAAAATTTAACTTTTTCGAGAAAAGTGTCATCAGACTGGCCACAAACCACATAGAACTAGACCGCCGACTTCCGTATTAATTCCCCTGTCTGTGAATACGTGTGAAATGTCAAAATCAATGGCGGCAATGATTTTCCATGCTATTCCATGGGCCTAAGATTTTTCAAGTATGCGTGCGTTAATGGCGCTCCTTTGATTTTGTACAGCACTAATACATGAAAAATCCTGGGCCCGCAGGCAGCCTGTAGGCAAAGTCCGTTATGTGGGAGGAGTCGACGGTCTATTCTATGGAGTTTGTGAGACTGGCATCATACGCTACTGAAAAATGCCATGTCGCTTCTTTCTACTCCGCTTTGATGCGAGGGTCTACATTTGCCACTTGAAATTGGATGGTTACCACGCCACTGCGACACCACTTCTCTGCGCGCGTTGCTTACGCTGATTCTGTAATCTGGGAGAATACATTAAATAATTGCGAACGTGTTTACACTTTTTCAATTTACAGCTTACGAAAGTTGGTAACATTTAAAGTAAGTTACTTACAGGGTCTATTAACTCTGAAAATGACATCACATCAGAAATCAAGCGAAGAATTACATTTGCCAACCACTGTTACTTCGGCCTAAAAAGGCAATTGATTAGTGAGGCCTTGTCGAGAAACACCAAGGAAGCTCTATATAAGACCCTCATCATCCCAGTCCTGCTTTATGGCGCAGAATCATGGACGTTATCAAAGGCGGTTGAAGATCTCCTTGTGATTTTCTCTTCGATCTCTTCGAGTGATTTTCGGTCCCATTTGCGTTGACAGGCTTTGGAGGAGGAGATTTAACAAACGAACTCTACGAGCTGTACAGCGACATCGACATGGTCAGAAAAGTACGCATCAGTCGTCTAAGATGGCTAGGACTTCCAGAGAGAATGGACACCAACGCTCCGGCTCGAAGAGTAATCGATTCCAACCAGGAGGGACAACGCAGTACAGGAAGACCTCGCCTTAGGCGGCGCGCACAAGTGGAAGGGGACCTCAACCAACTTGGATTGCGCAACTGGAGGCGGTTAGCCAAAGATATCATTCGATCGTTTTTATTCTACGTTATCTGACCCCAGATACTGGCAATTTTGTTCAGAAATTATTTACATCAGTAGTAGGTATGGGTTCATAAGTTAAACTTATATAAGTACTTATGCAATCCTGTTTTAAAGGTAGCAGCCAAAATACCTGGTTATATTGAAAGTGACTACATATTTTTGTAAGTGAGTACATAATTGTAAGTTATATTTGAGCTTAATATGTGAGTATGTATGTTAGGTCATATCGATTTGTTTTTTTTTTTTTGGAATAACGTCCAGAATCTGGGTGAGGTTGGTCACTGAAAATGAAATCAATAAGGCATACCGATTCTTTGATATCATCTCATTTTTATTGTTACAATTTTTTTCATTTTATAATTACTATATACTTTTATTTAATTTTCTTTATTTTAAGGTTTTTCCTATTTACAATTTGGTAGAACCAACGAATATTTCGTGTACAAGGGTAAAAGATTATACAAAAATAAAAAGTATCAAAGAAAAAAACGTACTTAACTTTAACAACAATCTTAACATAACTACTAACTGTAACTTTGAATGAATTTTTATTTCAATTTTCAAATTAACACTGACCTGACTGACATCAAATACATATAAAAGACAATAATACAACTTTTTTGTTTACATTTTCAAAGAGTATTCAAAGGTACATATACCCACGAATCATTAACACAAAAATACTTGTTTTATTTTTTGTCTGAGTTTACAGCTATGTAATTCCCTTCCGTACTGTAGATAAAGCCGTTATTGTTTTATTGTAGTCTTTATATGAAGCTGATAATTATAGTACGTATATTGCTTAAATTTAAATAATTCTGTTTACATATTGTCGAATCCCACCAATTGATAATTATTATTATAAACTTTCAGTGTGGATGTGCATTAAAATTAATAGATGAAAAAAAAAAATAAGTTAAACTTAAATCTGTTAATTTGTTTTGTTTCTCTATTGGTACATTGTATATTTACAACTATTTTGTATATTTAAATTAAAATTTAATAACTGCTCAATGTGGAAAGTGTCTATTGGTTTCGTGTTTGTGTGTTGGTATGTATCTCATATTTTCACCACTATTGACTATTGTAACAGATTTTTATTAAACAGATTAAAGACTAAATAGCTAACATTTTCTCTACAATAATATGTATACAAAATAAACACATACATGTAAAATAAGTACATCTTCATAAAAACAATGACTAAATTTGTTTAAAAACTAAAAAAGAAAATAATAATAATAAAACAATTACACAATTTTATAATACGATCTTTTAAGTACACTTTCATTTAATTCGCTCCTTTTCGGATTACATTGTCACTCCTTAATGTTTTGGATCCTTATTATAGTCTACATACACCCGTACAACTTCTCCCGAATACTTTCTTTGTGATGGCATGAAATAGAAATCCGGTGTATCAGTGCCCGTTGAAGATCCACTGCGTGCATGATGCACATCACTGTCTCTCTCCCTACTGTTGTGTCGGACTTCATTTGCATTTCTACTACGACGATCTTGGGTATAGTATCCTGCCGATGGCATTGTACTCTGTTGTTGTTGCTGTTGGATTACCTGTCGCGGAAGGGAATATGCTCTTTCGGCATATGATGAACCCCTTGCATAGCCCAAGTTTTCACCATTCGCCGTTGGATAATGACTATTACTTTCACCGCGGTGTTGGCCATTTCGGCGATAATCATGTGTACCGCTACCGCCAGGCATTCCATTTATTTCATGCCTCGATGATCGTCCATTATTAGTATCGTAGTACTGACTTGATTTACTCGTAGGTGAGTGTGACATTTGCAGAGTTGTCTGTCGACTGCTGCTGGAAGATCTATTACGGGATTTATCCTTACCACTCGTACTGGCTGCTGCGGTGATATTTTTCTCCTCAGTTTCTCCATAAGGATCGAATGCATAATTTGTATTAGAGCTGTAGTCCTTCCAGGGGGAGTTCTGAATTAAATTACTCTAAAATGGGGGGAAACAAAAATATATTCAGTCATTTAGAAAATCGATGGAATTTAACCTCAACCAGTCAGCACTTGTGTTTAAAAAAACGAGCAAATAATTTACATTATGTGTTAGTTTTTAATATTTATATAAAAGCAAACATGCAAGCTTTTCTTTTTTTTTTGTTTGTTTTTTTTTTTTTAAGATCGTCCGGTAAGGAATTTGAAACCAGTCAAACATACTTATGCCTCTCTTTATAAAAAAAGGGACACTTAACCTACAAATTCATACTCATCTGGTAGTTATTGTTAAATGATATATTTAGCTAATGTACCTATTAGCTAACCTTCAAGAAGTTAACCTGCTAGCTAAAAAAAAAACACCACCTAGTAGTCTTTTGATAAATGTAAGTCAAAGGGTCAGTTTCAAGACTGGCTGATAAAGTCTCGGATAGCATATCCGGAACTTATAAAACTTGAAAGATAAATTTCAACTTTTGGTTTCAAAGGTTTCGGATAGTGATATCTGACAGATAAAACCTCGGATAGCCTATCAGTTGGTTCAAGTGTCTGTTAAAAACCTTTATCCCGAAGATAAACAAAATATTTATTTGAAGTGGCTGGAAAAAATATAGGTTCAGAGCATTCTTTCGTTGACGGGCGTAGACAGCAATCAGAAGTGTCCTATCATGAATTTATTTGAATTCTTAGACGTCAAATTTGATGAGTATTGGAGTGATTACCATTAGGTGGAAGAGTTGCGATCTTAAAGCTTATAAGCTTCAAAGATCAACTCTAGCTCTATTGGAGATGTACGCACCGAATCTGAAGCCGGGGTAATCAGCTTTCTTAGATGGAGTGGATGCAACCACTTGCAGATAGTGATTTTGATATCTTAATGGGTGACCTCAATGCTCACGTGGCTATGAATGTAACGGCATGGGGCAGTATGTTTAGGAGAAACGGTGACCCTGATCAAAATGAAACGGTGAGAAAATGTTGGACCTTTGCTGTGGAAACAGCCCTCGTTTTGTTTACATCAGAATGATCAAATATCTGTCCTGCCAAAGCGTAAGCCAAGATATATGGGATGATATATGGGAGGAATTTGCCCGGCAGCTTTGTTCCATAGAGGAAAAATGACAGCAGCAGTCAATTCCATTGCAGGAGATATTTGCGGAGTGAAAAGACTTGGTGTGGGGGCTGATGGTGACAAAAGAACTGTGCGATTTTAAAAAAAAAACTCCCGGAACTCAAGAAGCCATCAGAGAAAAGTAATGGCCTTCAAGATAAGGATTCACTTAGGGGACTCAGCTTCTCTAAGCCGGCTCATACGGGCGCGAAGAACTTGGAAAGGGTTCGGAGAAGAGTTAGATCGTGATCATAGCTCAGCCAGAATGGTGTTCTGGCAGACTATCCGCCGTCTTAAAAGGTAGGACGTGTAATACATCAAGATGTGGTATTTCTTTCCAATGAGAAGGGTATCTTGGGCAGATGGAGCTGGAGCACTTTTCTGAGTTGCTTAATCCAGAACAGGGCATTGAGGATGACAGATCCACTGCTTACAGCAGTGCGGAAAAGAGTTCCGCGGCCAAACTAGTT
This sequence comes from Cheilosia scutellata, assembly GCA_955612985.1. NCBI lineage: Eukaryota > Metazoa > Arthropoda > Insecta > Diptera > Syrphidae > Cheilosia > Cheilosia scutellata. The sequence continues at coordinate 55,695,851 of OY015314.1, forward strand.
AGTTAGTTCCTTTTTTTAAGAAATGGTATCGAATAAATCTTAAAAAATATAGGTCTCAATAGCAGCCTTCGTTGGTATTAGTAAAATTCAATATTAATTAAAACTGAAAAATGGCTATAAGTATAATGGCTATAAAATTTGGTCTGGGGGTTTGAATTGAATCTACTGTTTTGATGGTCCCAGTTTAAAATCGTTGTCATTAACGAAATGGAGCTTTAAGCTTAAATCAAGAATTATGCGAATTGCAGAGATTTTTGGGGCTTAACGTTTCAAATAGTCTCTACGCTACCAAGAGCTGCTATAAGAGAGAATCAAAGATAATTTACTTAAAAGCAACTTGATACTATTACTACTTACTTATTATCTTTAGCGTTATTTAACAAAATAATAATAAAATAAATTAAGCCCATAGCCATGCAAAATAATAATAATAAAATAAATAAATACGTTTTGAACGCAAACAAAACAAGAAACCCCTTTCAAAACCCCTATAAGAAGGTTTTTAATTTTTTTTTTATAAAGAAAGTAGCATAAGATGCTGACTGGCTGAAGAAACAAAAAAAAAATGTATTAAGAAGGAACAAAAAATTACCGATTACAAAAATGTGAAGTAGAAAATAGGATAGCACCAAGGTCATAAAAGATCCTTTTCGTTTTTTTTTTTGTAAAATATAATTAATAATGTCTTATCATTGGCAGCAAAAGATATTTTGAGTTTTTGTTTTTGTTCAAATCTTAAAATAACAATTATTTGGCAGCACTGATATATCTAATTTGTTTTAGATGTATCTATAGAACACTAGTTGGTTGATAGTAACGATGTTGTTGTTGTTGCTGCTGATAAATCCTCCATTCATCGGGTATAACGTAAATAAGCTTTAGAAATAATCAGTGTATTTGTTTGTTGTTAGTATTATATTTACATTATAAAATAATTTTACTATAAAATTGACTAAAAACAACCATCAGAAATTATTTCAAGAATAGTAAGCTTACCTTTTGGGTGTTGCTCTTCTTAGATGTCTTGTAAATGGTGCAGAAGGCTTGTATGAGTGCAATTATAACCAAAGCAGCTATACATCCCAAAACAATGTAAAGTCGAGTTTCAGATAAATCGAAGAATGACAATTTGGCCTCCTCTTCTGCTGGAGCTGTGCTCTTATCTACAATTGAGTTCAATTTGGATTAGATTCCTTTGGAAAGACTTTGTTGATCAGACTTACATTCTAATGCTTCGAAGTCCAAAAATTGTGGATCAACCGTTAATGATCCAACTTTACCCGAAGCGACACTCTCCAATAGAGCTTGCCGGACCAATCGTCCCTCGGTTACATCATTTGTTGTATCGATTGTGTTTGTCTCTACAGCAGATGTTTTAACGTTTCGTCCTTTTTCGAATGCTTCCTTGTCGAATAGGGTGTGTAGTTTCGCCACCATTGTTGTACCCTCTCTGTTGGATGTGTGGTAGTGATTAGATAAATGCTGGAGACGTGCTTTGTATACTCACTTTTCAAAGCCTAAAATGTCCGTCTTATAGTATCCTGGAAGTTCGCTTAAAATTCCATTGAACGAGTCCGAAATGGTTGCAGCCAAACTATTGAATTCATCTGTGCCCCGCTGTGGTGCTTCATAGGATTCGGCTAAATTCATGAGTTTAACACCGACGGCATAGACTAAGCGATTTGGAGGTGGGGTTGCCGATTCAGATAATTTCTCTTCAAGTTCTGTAAGCAAAATTGAGTTATATAAGTCGTGAATTTGATTGAATGGTGAACTTACCTTTTCCACAGGATTTAATGCAAACTCTTTTGGAGGAAATCACTGGAACTTGTTCGTGTTTGCGAATCTTCTTGTTGACGGCATTAAAGGCTCCTCCCAACACGGGGAAGAAGAGATACAAGCAGTGGTCGTCGGTAAATGATAGATCCTTAAAATAAAATGTTTTTTTTTTTAATTTACCCAAACTGTGTACTTCAATTCAATTTTAGAAATGGCGCCCAACTCGAGGCACTTTAAAAAGTGTACTAGATTTATTTTAATCTAAAGCAAATTCCTTTAAATAACTATCTTGCATAGAAGTTAAAAACACAAGTAGCGCCCAACTGTATCCAATTTATCAAGCGCAATACCTCAACGGTTATTGTGCTGGATCACGGAGGGAGATATTCAACCCCAGGAAAAACGCAAATTAGATACACCTTCGCAGTTTTTCTATTGTGCCACCTCTCACAAACGTCTAACATAAATCCGAGACTATTAGCAGTCCTTAGAAAGTTTCCCTTTAAAAAGCTACCCAAATAAAATAACAATAAAAACCATAACCTACTTGTGGATCTTTGTTAACACGTTTCCTAGTGAATTCCAAAATGGTGACACCTTTTTCAATTCGTCCCGATGTATTGTGTATATCCTGTTGCTCATCGAGTTTCGGTGGTGAATATCCATTGATCCATGTATCCATCAAAAATGGTCTTCCACTATTATCGACCCAACCAATAATCGAATCGGTTTGAGACATCTTATCGTCATCACTAAAACCAATTCCAGTCCATGTCTGAGTGTTTGTTGTTTCGATGTGCCAACGCATTTGATCACCCTTGCCAATAGTTTCCCAAGATGCTAAATATTCACAATTGTGCTGCTCTGCTGTACAAGTTGATGGATATTTCCAATGGCCATAGCAATCATTATCGAGAATGTTTCCATTGTCAACGACCTCTTTTTCTTTTTCTGTGAATTAAAATAATTGCCGTTAAAACTAGTTTTTTAAGAAAACCAAAATGGCGACATTTACCTATTGTGGCCTAGAATAAATCTGAGGTTAGGTTTAAAAATGCTCTTTCTATGAAACAGACTTGATTTGTTTGGTAAATTGGCATTTACCAATATTTCCCTTAATCCCGTTATTAAGCAAAGTTTTAAGGCAAAGTTTTGTAGCCGAAAAGGTTTGTTTCCTAAGAATATTTGCATTTGACAATTTCGCTGAATAACAAAAACAAACTGGCCTTGAGAATAAATGAATATTAACCGAGTTTAATTTATTTCGAAACCAATTTAAGTTTCGACATTCAACTTTGATCTACCAATAAATCGAATTCGAAAAAGCAATTTTTTAGAGCAAATCAGCTGTTCCTGTTCATGTTTTTTATGCTCATAATGGATTATGTTCATTCGGCGCACTAAGAATCTGTCAAATATGAAATATTACATGAAAAATGTACCTCAAACTACTCGAATATACTTCCAGCTACTTTTAGCCGTTTTTAGAAACGCTTAACCAAACTGTTCAACAAAAATAACTCTAACATTCTTATTCTATGTTTATTTACGTTTTCAGTTATTTTGGTAGGTACTCATTTTAGTAGGCTTTACATTTGACAGTAAGCCGGTAGAAATTTGAGGAGCTATTTAAAGTCCCGATGGAAATTAATCATTACTCGTTATTTCGTTAAATTGCTACTCGTTATTTTTTTTTTTCGTTTCCAAATTAATTGTGAATATGTGACAACATGGTTAAGTTAAACTGAACAATGTTAGGAATTCAATTTCTTAAAATGAAGAAAACACAAAGCTAAACCCCGGGGATATGAGGTCCTTCCTGTTGTCTGTTCGCATACTTGGCGCTTGGTTTAATTGACCACAAAACGAAGTGTAGGCTCATTTCCTGACAGGGGAATTGACTGTTAGAATTCAACTGTTTGAACAATCACTTAAATATGATTCTAATGACAGTTCCAATTGAAATTCCTTTTAAACAATATTTATTAGATATAAAACTTTAAACTTACCAAAGAAATTAATTTGCGTCACTCCACGCTGCATCTGATGACCGTGGTACTTCAATTCGTCGGGCTGGTAAAAGTCCTTAACCGAAGCTGCTTCCTTTTCAATACCGGAAAGAGGTAGATGAACATATTTACCAGGTTCCTGACCCTTAGCCCATATAACATGAGTCAAATCATCATCCAAGGAATGATCTGTTGGTTCGGTTGCTTCGAGTTTTTTACGGAAGATAATTGTTGTCACGTTATTCAACTCAAAACCGGTACCCAAAGTCAAATCGGCTTTTCCTCCCCAGAACTCGTCAAGCCTTGGTGTTGATCTGTCTCTGGTATAATAGTCACCCACACGACTGGTCATTTCACGAGCTGTACCAATAACGATATCTGTACAGTCCATTGGATTGAAGTCGTGACGTGGAGTGTATGGGTTGAGCTTATATTTCGATGGTGCTGGAATATTTAAATGGCATAATGAAGGTGGATATAAATTTGGGCCAAATATTGATCTAAGAAAACTTTTGAAATTGCAATTTTTGTGACACTAAAAGCGAGGGGTTTAAGACCGGTGCGAAAACTTACCTGAAGACTGTGTTTCGGAACTGTTCTTAGATATTGGCTCCGCTTTCGAGTTAGGCTCTGGTTCGGATTTTGGTTCAGGTTCAGATTTTGGTTCTGGCTCTGATTTGGGTTCTGGCTCGGATTTTGGTTCTGGCTCGGATTTTGGTTCCGGCTCGGATTTAGGTTCCGGCTCGGATTTTGGTTCTGGTTCCGATTTAGGCTCTGGCTCTGATTTTGGTTCCGGTTCTGATAAAGGCTCGGACTTTGGCTCTGGTTCAGATTTTGGCTCTGGCTCTGATTTCGGCTCTGGCTCTGATACAGGTTCCGGCACAGATGTAGGTTCAGGTTCAGACTTAGGCTCCGGTTCAGATTTTGGTTCCGGCTCAGATGTCGGTTCCGGTTCAGATTTTGGTTCTGGCTCAGATTTTGGTTCTGGCTCAGATTTCGGCTCCGGCTCAGATTTTGGTTCCGGTTCTGATTTTGGTTCCGGCTGAGATGCAGGCTCTGGCTCTGACTTGGGCTCTGGTTCGGACTTGGGTTCTGACGCAATTTGGGTATCTGAAATTTTTATTTGGTGAAAAGTGTGTCAAGTGCATAAAGTGTAAGATTGAACTATAAAACTTCAATTAAGCATGTGCATTCTACACTACACTACTTCCTCGAAGAGTGCCAGGTGCATGTGCTGTTCAGAATCTAAAAAAAAATTAAAAAACAAATAAATTAGATTTTCATCTTTCTTTACCTTGCGTTTGTCTCCTCCGCCTTCCGGACTGGGCGCTAACACGATAAGACACACTAGTAGCCACAGACGTTACACCTTCCATAGCAGGGCTACCATCATGATTATGATTGCCAGCGACACGCTTAGACTTACTGGATGAAGTTGGTAGCGGTTCAGAAGTTGGTTCGGGCTCAGATTTTGGCTCTGGTTCTGATTTTGGTTCAGGTTCTGATGTGGGTTCCGGTTCAGACTTCGGCTCTGGTTCAGATTTTGGTTCTGGTTCCGATTTGGGTTCTGGTTCAGATTTCGGCTCAGGCTCAGATTTTGGTTCGGGTTCTGACGATGGTTCGGGTTCGGCAGCCGCTGAGCCATCGACACTAGTCTTCAGATCTCCAATATCACGAATAAGTGGGAAATTCTTGCATTCTGGCGTTAGACTTCTTGGTCTCCATCCCAGACCCACCCATGAGGATCCCTTTACTCTCAGAACGACTTCGATTTCTTTCTCTTCCTCGAGGAGTTTCCAGTACATGTGGAAATCCGGAGACAGCTCCTTTTGAGAATGTGACGATAGATCCAAATCGGTAGTCTTGTATGGCGATCGTTTGTTACAGCCAGGACCATAATATCCAAAGTTACAGTAGCACTGTTTGCGTGGCAGTGATGTGCTCTTCAGATCAACACACTTTCCTTGGGATCCACAATCGACATTTTTCGTACACTCATCTTTGTACTGACAGTATGTGCCGTAGTAATGGTCCTTGCACTTGCATCGAGATCCAAAGTATTTGCCATTTCCCGAGCACATCTGGCGGAAGCCCTTTCGTTCCAGAATGTCCACATCGGAACAGGACCAAAAGCGATAGCCACTTGACCATTCGTCAGCTTGACGCAGCAGACGCAGCGTACAATTGTGACATGTAAAGTTAACCGGCAGTTGAACTTCGAACGCTTGAGCTCTATTAAAAAAGGTCAATATCTTGAAATGTATCTAGACAATAATTTGTGTAACTTACGTTGCATCTGTCCGGACAAATTCCGATCCATTGACATGTGGCGTCAAATCGAGAACTGGCCGGTCTAATTGATCCAGCAACTGTAACCGAAAACCACCCTGAAAAGGAAAGAAATTACAGTCAATAAAACAATTGAGAATGACAGAGTGCAGTGTAGGGAGGTTTAAGTAACTATACATATATACAAAAACAAGATATCTATCTATTGCATTGCCAGGGAAATAGATTTTTTAGTGATAAAGGTAATAGAACACTAATTATATGGTGCAACACATACATACACAATAGAGCAGCAAGATAATTGCATTTACGATGAGGTTTAGCACAAGATGCCTCTTGGAAGGCGCAATTATTTTTGCTGTGATTTAGAACGTGTTACTTTCTCATGTGTGTTGCGTGTTTATTTTTGTTGTTGGTCGACTAATTAAATCACGTTGTCGCATTAATTAGACTTGAATTTTTGCCCGCAGAGCTACCACCTTGCAGATAGGTTTTCCATTATATGAATGGAACTGTATAGGTGGATTATTGGATTATACTCGGTGCAAACATAGGATCATAAAAGTGTTACAATGCAATATTCGTGTTCGATATACTACATGATAGCGCTACGAAGTCCAATTATAAGGCTAATGGCCGCTTAGAGTGTTTGTAGAAAATGTACTTAATGGCTGAATGGAATGATTGTAGGTACCTATAGTCTATGAGTAACTTATTAATTAGATAAACCCAAACGATGTGTATCAGCTTGAAGGTTGAATGAACAGTGTGATACTTGATAATCTCTACATTGTTCTCGTTCCATCGATCGGAGCACGTGGAACTTCAAATTAAAAAAATGCATCCAACCATTTATTCGAGATGTTAGTTAATTGGTTTTTTTTCTTTAGTGTGACGTTATAGACTTCTTAATGGAACACCGATATACTACCTGTCAACATTTAAACGAAATAAAGTAGAAGGGCCGTGGATTTTGATGATGGACACTAATAATAATTGAGCACGTTCAAGATTCTAGTTCTAGTAAGGCTGACAGCTCTCTATCTTATCTAGGGCTAGACGGGTCACGTGCACAGTTTTTTTTTTCAGTTGACATTTCGGTTATGATCCAAATAAAGCACAAAGGAGTGCTAAACGGTGATTTTTTTGCTGTTTGATTTTTCAGCCTGATTTTTTTGACAGTTCACGCATGATTCGTGACACGTGTCAAAGTAAAAAATACTCAGTTAACATTGCCATTTCACCATGGATAGACTTAAGCCCGAACATCTTTTGCAAATTATTGAATTTTATTACCAAAAATCGTGCTCAGTAAAAAATTGGAGGCGAATTTGGTGAGCAATTCATCTCACGTTTTGGACCTCTAAATTGGCCATCTAAATCGTGCGATTTGACGCCGCTGCACTATTTTTTGTGGGGATATGTGAAGTAGTGGCGCAGTGGTTAGTGTGCTGGACTACTGTGCGAGGGAACCCAGGTTCGATCCCTGGAAAAACAAAAATTACATCTTAAGGTTTTTTCTACTGCGCCACCTCTCGCGAACGTCTGACAAACATCCGACAAATAAAAGCTTCTCAATTCAGCCTTCCGGGCTCTTCATAAAATTAGAGGTCCCTTCCATTCGTCCCAAAAATAGAAACTCACACAAACGAATGGTTGCGAGAAGCTTGACCTAGGGTGTCTACCCCTCTATTGCCTATTTATTTATTACGGATAAGCCAGCAAATATTCCCGTCCTGAAAAAGCTTCTCAATTCAGCCTTCCGGACTCTGCATAAAATTATAGGTCCCTTCCATTCGTCCCAAAAATAGAAACTCACACAAACGAATGGTTGCGAGAAGCTTGACCTAGGGTGTCTACCCCTCTGTTGCCTATTTATTTATTACGGATAAGCCAGCAAATATTCCCGCCTTGGAAACATTAACTCGTGTTATTTGTGAGATACCAGTCGATATGTTGGAAAATGCAAGCCAAAATTGGACATTCCGGATGGACCACTTAAACGTAGCGGTCAACATTTACACGAAATAATAATCAAAAGTAAATGGCATAAAATTGATTTATCGATGATTTCTAAAAACAAATTGTGACGTCTATACAAACAAAAAAAAAAATACTTTTGTCAAGAAATGACATACCGACAATGTAAGTTAGTTTTCGTTTTCAGAGCCATTGGAGTCCAGAAACTTCAAGTCGAGTAAGGATAACTAGAATTTTAAATGCGGCTATTGGCATCACTATATTCGTTAGCCGTCGTGCTTTTTGACAAATCGTCGCTCCACCACCAAAACGCCATTTTGACTTTTTAAGTTAGGTGAGGATGCTCTTTCCATTTCTGAAAAAAGTTTTGCCCTATCTCATCTGGCTACGAAGATATTGAGTATCGACTTTGCCCGTATATAGACGGCACAACTTTGGAGCCATTTTTTTGATTTTATTTGTTTTCTAAATTTGTTTTTATTAAAATATTCACTTGGACAATGACAAGCATAAGCTTATTCGAGATTAGCTGAAATCTTTTTTCTTGCTTTAAACTTAAAACTCAACGTTCGTCACTAAAATATTCCATTGGTGAGAGTTAGTTTGACGTATAAGGTAGTCTATTTGTCGTACGGGTATGAAAGTTAAAAAAATGTAAGTCAGATGACGTTTACGTCAATTCCATTCTGAACAAATCCCTAAATATTTCTAAAACTTGCTATATGTCCAAGGCAAAATAACTACACGAATGACTTGTCCATTTTCATATACACTTCATAAGAAAAAATGAAGGAATCCTATCGGGCAGAATTTTAATAAATCGCTTTCAAACTTTAAACTCGATTTGCCAAAAAAGCTGTTTACGCTGTGGCGTTTACGTCAAACCAATTCTGATTAATGGCGGCAGTTTGACATTATATAAAAAAAACAACAAAGTGAATTTGGATTGTCATCAGCTTTCTAAACAGCAGTGATTCCTTCATTTTTGTGATCAACTCACGAAATGAACCAGTCAATTGGCAATCAATGCCATACAAGAAAAAAACAATTACGATTGTCCGTGTTATTCAAAGCGATCGACATTTTTTTAAGATTCAGCCGCGATAAATATTTGTACCCGGTATTGTCTAAAATCTATAACCTACAAGTACTAAGAATCATAAAATAAACCCTCAAATAAACTATATTTTTGGTTATTAGTGTCAGGTTTAACCGCCGGAAAAAACACATTTCGGCGGTTAAACCTGGTTATACTCAGAGAGTATAAAACTGTCTTTTGGAAGGCTTCTCAATTCAGCCTTCCGGATTTGGCATAAACTTCTAAGTCCATTCCATTGCCTCATAATTAAAAACCTCACTAAAACGAGTGGTTGGGATTTTATTGCGACAACTAAAGGGTCCGCCATCTAACGTTTTTTTTTTTCAACTAGTGCTTATTTCGCGAATGGTAACACTTAGCTCATGTCTGATTTGACAGAAAATTATTTTTATCCTTCTGCTGAACGAATATGGTTGTGTATACGCTTGAACAACGTTGGGAAATATTGCGACATTACTTTGAAAATCATGGTAATGTTGCAGAATGTGTGCGAAAATTGCGTACGGATTTTGGAAGAAGAGAAGCACCGTCAGCTGCGTATGTTCGTTATCTTGTGAAAAAAGTGAAAGAAACTGGCATCCTCATCGATAAACAAAAGCGTGAAAAGCCAAAAACAGTGCGTTCACCCAAAACGAGTCACTGTTTGGTGCGGATTTTGGTCCAGAGGCATAATTGGGCCATTTTTCTTCGAAAATGAGCAAGGAGTGCCCGTTACAGTCAATGGCGATCGTTATCGGGAAATGTTGAACGAATTTTTGTTCACAAAAATTGAAGAGGAGGATATTGGCAACATTTGGTTACAACAGGACGGCGCTATGTCCTACGTGCCACACAGCCGAAGCTACACTCGATGTTTTGCGCCCTGTTTTTGAAGATCGCATTATCAGCCGCAGAGCTGATGTTGTTTGGCCACCGCGGAGCTGCGATTTGACACCGTTGCACTATTATTTGTGGGGTGCCGTAAAAGATAAGTGTTACGCCGACATGCCAGAGACAATTGACGCTTTAAAGGACAATATTCGTGAAGCCATTGGTGAAATACAGCTGCACACAATCGATAATGTGCTTAAAAATTGGACCGATCGTGTAGGCTACTGCATGGCCAGCCGAGGCAGCCATTTGAATGAAATTATTTTCCATTATTAACCGGAAGGATTGTACTTTCAAATAAAAAAAGAAATTTGAGAAAATATTCAGTAGTTTTTTTTATAGCATTTTCAAAAAACAAAAGTTATTTGGCGGACCCTTTATTTATTGATTTTCATTTGGTCATTTTGGTCATTAATTTTGTAATTTATTTATTTAAAGAAATGAATGCTGCGGCGCTGTACAAGAAACAGGGTGTTATCCGTAAAGTCATCAAGACCAGGAGTAATATAATCAGATAATTATCCCATCAGAAATAAATTACATTTTCAATTTAAAAAAAAATATTACCAACTGTTTATGCAGTTGAGTGGAATATCTTATCATAACGGAAACTAGTACCCTTGTACTCAATGAAAAAAACATTTCCATTTCTTACATAGAAGGGACGTACAAAATCCAAATAGAGGTGCATATTATATGGTGAACGATATAGAAAACCAAATAAAGTTCGAAGTGTCCGATAAAGGTCGTAAATATACATTCCTAAGTGTGTACTTTGTAAAACCTTTAAATTTTCAACTCGATGAGTACTTACCCTAAGTTATCTATTTTCATTTTACTGAAATAAATTATATGCAGCTTATGCAATGGAATATTTATGCAATATAAAAATCATATTAAATGAAGCACTACACGGGCTACAATCTGTTGCACATGTTGCTCTATAGAGGTAGACCTTTTCCAAAATATGACGCAAACACTTTTCATTACATAGGACGGTCGGAAATCTCGCACTTCAAAGGTTGGTCTCATTCCTTAATTGAGTACAAAATGTGAAAGTAAAGTTAAAGACATTCAAAGAAATGAAATGAAAGAAATGTGCCATAAAAATGAATGCGAATTTACAAAGAATTTAATTTTTCATGAGTTTTCCTGTAGGATTGGCCAGGCTTGGTCAATTTTAAGACAGCTAGGGCATTCTGTTATCAGGAGAACCAAACTTAGTGTCAGAGTTAAGTTATCGATCTTTAATTCAGTGTTTGTTCTAACTCTAGATGGCCCTGTGGTGAGATGGTTAGATCAAGTTCGACATATATCCCCTACCCGGATGGGGATTGCCATCTGTGATTTAGAGTTGTTGGCAGAAAATCGAGCATTATGCGGATCACTAATGCTTCATACAACCACCGTATATGGACCTATTGCGTCAACTATATTTACTAAATAAAGTGTCGCTTTTTTAGGACATATATTGCAATATTTAAGCCCGTAGATTTACCAAATTTTTTAAAAGAATATCAAGGTTAGGTTATTTTTTTCATTAATACACCTTCCAATTTCCTCGTTCAAGGCGTTGGTGGTCGTGGGCTTGTTTGCATAGACATTTGACTTCGAAAAACTCCAAAGAAATAAGTCCAATGGCATTAAATCGCAAGATCTGGATGGCCAATTCTGATCGCAAAAACTGCCGATTAAACGATTAAGAAATGACTCATGCAGTAATTGAATTGTTTCTCTGAATGTATGGCATGTGACACCGTCTTGTTGAAACCACATGTTGGTCACACCCATATCTTGTAATTTAGGCACTAAAAACTGGGTTATCATGTCACGATAAAGAACATCAATAATAATTGTTACTGCCTGATCAGCCGCATTTTCGAAGAAGAGTGGTCCGATAATGCCTCCAGCCCAAAATCCGCACCAAACTGTCACGCGTTGTGGATGCATTTGTTTCTCAACTACTCGTGGGTGGGTTTTCTAACCCCAAATACGACAATTTTGACGTTTAATGAAGCCATTTAGATGAAAATGAGCTTCATAACTTTGTTCGAAAATTGCGGACTGTAGCTGACAAACCTTCATTATTTTTAAAATATTGCACAACAATGAAAATGTGTTGTTCTTTCGTATAGCGCTCCATTTTTACTAACACCGAACTGTCAGCTGTCACATTGTTATATTATTTTCCGTTGGCATCACTGTACTATTAAATGGCGCAAAATTCAAATGTTGAAGAAATTATGGGTCACTCTTTACAAGTATAAAAATAAATTCCATCTAAAAGAGCACACGATAAGAGAACACTGTACAAATTTATCACGTACAATTTATTATTGTGAGTGTGACCTTCGAAAGGTGGTTCCCTCATTTTTTTGTTGTGTTATCATAGGTTCATTACCTCCCGAACTTATAAAACCAGAACTGACTTGGCGAAACCGATTTCAAGCGAATTTAATTGATAAATGCATTAAGAAAACTTAAACAATAGATACAAGATGTATCTAAACAAATGCCCTATTATAGAAAATTCCCAAAAAACTTCCTTGTATGATTTTATAAAGTTCTTAAAACCCCGTGCATTCTAATTGCAGGTAAGGCGAGACACCGAAACACTTTCGGAACAAAAAACCCGCGCGTGTTCAAAAATTATTAGATAATAAAATTGTATAATTACATAATAATTACTGTGATTGCTAGAGATATTGTCGAGTCAATGAATTATTGCAAATGCACTCTGTAGCTACTACAGTTCAATTGTTGACTTCATTTCGTGTGCATTAAAATGTCTAGAAGGTTACTCGCAATCGCTCTTATTGTACTCTGTTCCTTTTGCTGTGGAATAGCAACTGGAGTTCCCAAACAGAACCAATGTTATACGTGCCGTGGTATAAATTGCCAGAGGACAACAGCACAGAATGTGATCGAATCGTGTATTTACGATTTGGATGTTTGTGTAACGATTTTCAATAAGTGTTAGTGGTCCTTTAATACTTTTAATTTTATCTAAATTTAGATTTAAATTTCAGTTACTGTCGAGGCGAAAGGATGTTTACTAAATATACCCGTCGAGTTGAGAAGTAAGTGCAATGACAAAACGGACCCTGAATGTCAGATCTGCAATGGAAATTTGTGCAACAATCTCGGCCGCAAGGATTTCAAATGCTTTGAGTGCACCGAAGGGGATGTGAGTATCGTTTAGCAATTATTGTCAAATCATATTTTAAGTTTATCTTTAAAAGGATTCCAACTGTGCAAGGAATGTGACCGCCCTTACACCAGTACAGTGTAAAATACCGTCCGCTCCTAACTCATATTGTTATACAGAGAAAACAACTAACCAGGGAGTAAAGCGAGGATGCTCCTTGCATGTGAAGGATCAAAAAGCATGTTTGGATAGTCAAAGCTGTATGCTCTGTAGCGTAGAACATGGACAGGGATGTAACACAATAAACACAGACGAGATGTCAGGTGGAAGGGGAAATGCTGCTGTGACAATGCTTGTGTTGGGTGCGTCATTAGCAAGAATGATTCTTATGTCATAAGGACTTCCTTCTATATTCTAAATGTATGCGTGTAATAAAGTGCTTTATTTTTATTTTAATTTCATATGTCAATAAGCTAAGGAATTTTATTTCCTGTGAACCTAATCGTAGACAACACCAATCAGATGTTTGTTGGATTTGAACGAAATTTACAATCGATAGTTATTTGAGGTGTAGAAGGTAGTTTATGTGTTGTCAAGGAGTTTTTTGTTTTCCTGGAAATACATCTCTCGGGATAGACAAATCCAAAACGCTTCAGTAACAGAAGTGATTAAATTTAGCTGCAAAGTAATTTTTAAATATTGGGTAATGAAGTTGAAGGAAAAGCAATTGGCACTTTTAAAGGGTGATTTTTTTGCTGTTTGGTTTTTTAGCCTGATTTTTTTGATAGTTCACACCTGATTGCGTCGTTTGCAAATTATTGAATTTTATTACCAAAAATCGTGTTCAGTAAAAAATGTATGGCGAATCAGTGGACATATTGCCAGACGAATTTGGTGAGCAATTCATTTCACGTTTTGGACCTGTGAATTTGCCGTTTAGATCGTGGGATTTGACGCCGCTGGAGTATTTTTTGTGCGGATATATGAAGTCTGTCGTATATTCAGATAAGCCAGCAACTATTGCCGGCTTGTGAGACAATATAACTCGTGTTATTGGTGAGATACCAGTCGATGTGTTGGAAAATTAATGCCAAAATTGGACTTTCCGGATGGACCACTTGGAGCGTAGTCCTGGTCAACATTTACACGAAATAATTTTCAAAAAGTAAATGGCATAAAATTGATTTATCGACCCTAATAAAAATTTCACAAAATTTTGCAAATTTTCGTTTTTTTTTTTTTATTATCGTTAGATTTAATCATTTACGTTGAAAAAGGAAAGTAGACACAAACTATCCAAGGTCATAACGTAGCAAGCTAGAGAGAACACTGACTAAAAGTATGCAAGCATTTATGACAAACTGATATAAACTGGCATAATTCGGTGGTGATAGCGTTATATATACTATATAGAACCCCAGATCTGGCTTCTTACCATTTGTTTGTGTGGGTCTTAATTTAGCTTTTGCACCTATTTTGTTGTTCCATTGCTATAAGCTCTTATAAGCGCACGCTCGAATACTGTGTGAATCATAACTATGTGAAATCAGAACATAATCATAAGTCTTCATAGGTGCAAATTATGGGAAAACTTATTTGACTAACCCCCAGTTTCACAGTGAAAGTTTAAACTACACTTTTAGTTTAAACTTCAGTTCAACAATTAATTTGGTTTTACAGTTTCATTTAAACCTAGTGCAAGTGTTCATTCTGTATTTTAATTTAAACGACAGTACGAGTGAGTATTCTGCCGTTTAAACCTCAGATCACTTGACACAGTGACATCTCAAATTAAAAGCTGCCGATTGTCAAAAACACAAATATTTGACGCTGTTTTGCGTGTTCTTTGAAAGAAAAGACAAGAAAAGATTTTGGAAATGTCATCCGTCCCATACAACGTTTTTGGACCCTCAATGACTTGTGTAGCAAACTCTAAAAATTTCCTGTCACGCCTTAGAAACCGATCAATGTTCATACTAAAAAATGGAAACTTTTTGCAAAGATAATCAAAAAATGAACGGAAAATAGACATTGTAATTAAATATTGAATTTTATTTAATCACATCGATTAACTAATAAACTAAACAAACTTTGCCAAACGAAACGAAAAATCCAAATTAAACAGCCCCTAAGGAGTTTTTAATTGTTCCTAAGTCAATTAACTTCACCTTGTCACAATTACACAGTTGAAAAGATTATTAATGTGATAATGTGAATTTGTTAACCAATCTACAACAATCAGAGCAATTACACACGCAATTTTGGTTAAGCAAATATTTATGATCAGTAGGTAATCGGGAGGAGATTTTGGTTCCACACATGTCATGTCTCAACGATTAAGTTGTGACAATCTAATCTATAACGAGATGTATTGCCAAGTGGCGTATTTGCAGCTGATTTATTGAGGCCAAATACTTTATACAAATCTTAACAATATCATTCAAATTAGTTGATCAAAAACGATCTCATGGAGCCCGGTGTAAAGTTGACAGTATTACAGCCGCGAACATCACCTGGCATGCACAGCATGCAGGTGGAGCTCTTTAGGCAATCTTGTTGTTCCTTGACACTTGTAGCACACCCACGCTTGGTCACCGAACCTTCATAGCGAACATAGCAATATGCATTAGGGGCTGATGGTGCTGAACAACGAGTTGCTGTTATGCTCCTTGCGTCACTAGCACAATTGCGATTATTAGTGGAATCACAATTGACACAAACGTAGTCCTCCCGTCCCAGATTGTTGCATCTGTTTGCATTGCATTTGTGGCATTCCAAATTGTTGGATTTTTCACAACGTTTTCTCAATTCGACCGGAATCTCCAGAGAACATCCCCTCCTCACCACATTGACTAAAAGTACAGCTTTGGTAAAGAATGAACCAAATTTAAATCGAATACTCACATTGATCGAAAACTGTCACACAAATGTCCAAAGGATCGAGACAGGTTTGAGTCTTGGGCGCAGAAGTCCTTAGGCAACCGATGCCCTCACAGGTGTGACAGGTTAGAGGAACATTTGCATTGGCCAAAGAAACGAATACCAGCACCAATCCACTGATGGATGCAATTGTGTTACTAGAATGTGCCATCTTTTACAGTTGGAAGGTATCTAAGTAGGCATAGATTGCACAAAGGCACCTTATATTGATTCTGAGCGATTGCGATGTTAGTCATTCCAAACAGAGGAATGATAACAGGAATGATAACATAGTGCGAAAAAATTCCTGAAACGAATCTCAAGTGTTTGCGCTTTTCTTAGTAGAAGTAGTTTTTTTTTTTTTGTGTGTATATGGAGAGGTTACATTTAAGTGGAAATAACATTGGTCAGGGTAATCAAAAAGGCTTATCGAGATATCGATTGTATGAGTACCGATAAGATATCGATTTGATTGTTTAATAGAATTGCATAACGAGTTTGGAACAAGAAGTAAGCAGGTGCGTTTGCGTCAAAGACTCGACAGTTTTACAGCTTTGATGCATTTTATGAGTTGGCCATAGCCATTAGCGACTGATTCATCAAGTAAAAATTGACATTTATTTAACGGAAATGATTAACCTAAATGACAATTTACCTTGAGTTGGACTTTGGTAATAGAGATATTTTTTTCGAAAATTTTTGACAGATCAAAATATACTTAGAAAAACATTTTCCTCTGTATTACAAGAACATCGTTTGTAATCGATTTTTTATACCAAAATAATTTAAATTCATAGATATAATTATTAACTTTGCAAAAGCGTTGACAGGTGTAAAACTTGAGTTTAGTTTGTTAGTGCCTTGCCTAAAATTTACAAAAAAATTAGTAAAAATTGTCAAGTTGCTTTGTTTCAATTTTAGTTTGCTGCACATTTTTTTCCTCGATCTTTGGCTAAGCGCATTTTCCTTTCCTTTCCACATTTTCCATTTACTGAACGTGATGGGGAATGTTTGACGTTTTAGCTAAATAATTACAAATTTAAAAAAAAAATTTGATGCGCATCATCATACATCATACTTGAGAAAATTGTGTGAAATTCGCAAGCCAACAACAGGGGCACAATTTTCACAAATATATTATGTGCATACGACGATGACATTGACATCATTGGCAGAACGCAGCGAGCTGTCACTGTCACGAAGCGCAAAAAATGGGTTTATTGGTGAATATCGGCAAAACAAAATACATGCTTTCAACAAAAAGGGACACACAACACAAAACAATAGACAGCTGCAACTTTGATGTGGTTAGGGACTTTGTCTATATCGGTTCCGCTATAAACTCTGACAATCACAACACAGCCAGAAATCAAATGTAAAGTAAAGAGGTACACTTGCCAACCGCTGTTTCTTTGGTCTAAAAAGGCAACCGACTAGTAAGGGCTTGTCAAGAAACACAAAGGAGACTCATAATTCCAGTCCTGCTCTATGGTGCAGAAGCATGGACGTTAACTAAGACGGATGAAAATCTTTTTTGGCGTTTCGAATGCAAAATTTGTCGGTCGCGTTTGCGTTGACGGGCTTTGGAGGAATAGATTTAACAGCGAACTCTTCGAGCTATACAGCGACATCGACGTGGTTAGAAAAGTACGTATCAGTTAAATAAGATGACTAGGACATGCACAGCGAATGGACACCATACACCAACGCTCCAGCCCGAAGAGTCTTCGATTGCAACCCGGAGGAACAACGCAGTAGAGGAAGACCTCGCCCTGTGTGGTGTGCACAAGTGGAAAGGGACCTCAACCAGCTCCGTCATCTTATAATATCATTCATTTTCGTCAGATGAAAACTCGCTGTTTTGTCGTAGACTCGACTTGTCAAAAATCGGATTGGAAAGTAACGAGCAATTCAATAAATACGCATAAAAAACAGCGAGTTACAAATTTCATCTTTAGAATATTCATGATGGTCGATTATTTCCATTTGGTATTTGTTAAAAGTCCGGCTACTTGCAACTACCTCAAACTGTCAAGGTTAAGTGACGACACTTAAAATAAAAATGACGACGTATAGATATCTCTAACGGAAAAATCCTCGAATAAATATATGGTCACTTGAAGGCGCCTTATGTAAAAAATGTAAGTCTCTTAGTTTTAAGTTTTAGGTTTTTTTTTACACAAAACCATACCAAAGAAGCTTAGTAACTATACTTAAACAAATATTGTCCTCCTCGAGTGTTTTTCCAACTCGAGTAGAGTTTCTATTTGAAGATGAACGCGTAATCAGATAACCGTGACAGCAAAAAGTTTTCATATAGGTCTCTTCGAGTGCATTTGCTGACATTTTGCTCTAGTCATGCCACGAATTCGGTCCTATTCGCTATTAGCTGTTGCAATAGCTTTGGCATTTACCCTTCCAGTGATAGAAGCTAAACGGACATGTCTCAAATGTTTCGGATCAAATTGCCAACGTACTGCCTATAATAATTTAGAAACTTGTGAGGACGAATTAGATGTTTGTGTGAGTGTATTTGATGGTCGTAAGTTTCAACAATCTAGGGGAATTCACTCTTAAAATTCAGACAACTTAATTGTGTTTAATAATTTTCAGAAACAATTATCGCTCAAGGCTGTTGGCTTGGAATTCCTCCAGCTACCCGCAATCGTTGTGATAAGGATGTCAATGTCGAATGTAACAAGTGTTTTACCAATCAGTGCAACAATGAGGGTCCAATAAGTTTTCAGTGTGTTCAGTGTGACTCCAATCAGGTATAAAGGAATTTTGTGACTTTTACAGGGATACTAATGAATATTGAAATCTTAGGTATCCGATTGCAGTTTAAATCCGCAAATGAACGCCACCAGATGTCCGATAGCTCGATCAGAAAACGCCTATTGCTTTGCCAAGCTGGATGGTAAGAGAACTATACGTGGATGTTCGACAACGGTTAAGGAACAGAAATCTTGTTTGAGTGATACAAATTGTGCGTTATGTCTGCCGGGACAGTTGGCGGGGTGTAATCGTATGGTAATTGCTCAGGATGATGGTGGATCTGGTTCTGGTTCAGGTTCAGGTTCAGGAGGTGGTTCGGGAAGCGGTTCTGGCAGTGGCAGTGGCAGTGGGTCTGGTAGTGGTTCTGGTTCCGGATCTGGCAGTGGCTCTGGATCTGGTAGTGGTTCCGGATCTGGCAGTGGTTCTGGAAGTGGGTCAGGTGATGGCGGTAATGGCGGTGGTGGAGGTGGTGGTGGCGGTGCTGGAACTCTAAAACTAAGCCTGTCGCTTATGATTGCTCTAGTTGGTTATAGTTTGACTAGATAAATTATTACATATGTAAAACTTGAACTCCATTGAAAAACATAGGTAAATAAATAATAATGTACTGGTAGTAATATAGTTGACATGAGAAGTCCAAATAAAAACATAGGTACTTATCAGTGATTGATAGAATGACATTTCTGGCAGGCAAAATAGCCACTAAACTCTGTACTTAATTTGTCTTTCTGTAGCTTACTTTGCTGCACCAACAATATAACTATAGGTTAGTACAATAATTGCACAAAATAAAACAAAATTAGTTACATTCTGTTACTTTGCGAATATATAAAATCCACCTTGAAACCCTAAAAATATTCTACAAACCAACTGATGTGTTCGAAGTTGTCGAAATCTGATCCACGAAAAATAAAGTGGAACTTCTTGGAACGCCATCTGTTGGAAAAATAATCATGCAACTTTAATATATCTATATTGACGTATTATACGCGTACGGGACTGATAATGAGATGTCAGTTGCATATAATGTAAATACAAGTCTGTGGAAAAAGGGAGGCAAAATAATCATTAGTTCTTTTTGTTCAACGATGTCGAAAGCGCTATGCACCGTACGGCCTATTCGCACATGGGCCACATCACATCATGCTTGTGATTTACGCCCACCACCCCAAAGCTGAGCAACAACAGAAAATTATTGGTTTAGCATTAATTTCGCATTTAACTTATTGTTTCTCAGCTTCTGGATGGAGTAGAAAGATATATGATACCTAGCTCAAAATACAACCATCTGCGAATAAAAGTATTGTTTTTGTTTGTCGTGTCACTCGATAATGTGAATTACCGATAATGTGAATTTCTATAAAATGTGAATCGGAAAAACTTTACATTGTCATCTCTATAATGTGAACTTCCGAAATTTTCAACCTCTAAAAAGTGAATTTGTTCGTAAATGTTTTTATATTCCTCTTTTTTCTCTTGCTCGTTTTGCGTGCAAGATTGTCGCACCCCCCCCCCCCCCACGCTTTTCAAAAGTGGGCAAATCAACTATCAATTTTCAAAAATTAGGTCTTAAGTTTGGATTTCCATTAGGTATAGGTTTTTAAACTTGCAAATGTATACAAAAGTCGGCATTTCCACATGAACTCCTTAAAATCGGTGAATTGGTGAATTTGCTGACTGACATCCTTAAAATTTAGCGAGTTTTCATTCCATTTTAAAAATGACGGTGGGCATCGGTCATTTAATTAGCGTTCCATAAACGAATAAAACATTCGTTCTAGACATTGTGGGTAGAAACTAGTGGCTGAAATTCGCGAACTGCCGCGACCTATAAAAGTGTTCATGTGACCGGACTGTCAAAACTTGCGAATAGTCGTTCGATCGTAGGTAGTTGATCGCTCTTATGTGATTGGTCCTTTAGGTATTAGCCCAGGGATGTTTCTGTTAAGATTGGTCAAAATTGGACAAAGGGGCGTGGCGCCTTCCCATACAAAAAACATCTTCTATGGGGTGAAACTCGTTGACGTTAGATATAACTCGATAATCGCTCGGCCGATTTTCATTATTTCTATACAGTCGGCAAGTTCCTGAAATAAGTCGGCATTTCAGTGAAAGTCACCCCCACGGCTCGAGCCCTCCCTACGCCACTATGCTTGTGTGGTTAGTATTTCTTTTTCTTTTTTCGTTTTGTGTGTAAAATAAGCTCAATTGGTACCTAATGGCATCTAAACAAAAATTGCATCGATTTTTATCGATTAAAGATAAGTGCAACATTTTTCGCGAACTAGATGCTGGACACCCTGGATTTGCATTAGCTCAAAAGTGTTGTATGCCAAAGTCAACAATTTCAGGAATAAAATTAAAGTCGAAGAATCTGTTGGACTATTTCAAAAAAATCGAATTTTAAACAAAATTTACCAAAAATTGAGAATGAATAAAATTATTTTATTTTCGTTTTTCTTCTGAATCAATAAATATTGAAACTGCTTTAAAAAATCAATTTTGTGTTGTTTTTATTGCATTTTAAAATCGTTTCTATCAGTTTACAGTACTGAAAAAAAGTTCCAGTAATGTGAAACCCTCTAAAATCCTAAAACGCCTTGTTATTAGTTCACATTATCGAAGGACTACTGTAATTTCACTTCAAAAAATACATTTTGGCTAAAAACTGTTCCAAAGAACGTGGCTATAAACAACATAGCCTATAGCAGTCTCACAGTCTTAAGAAACATTTAAAAAAAAGGTTTCATCGAAATCTTTGCAGTAGTTTTCGCGTTTTTAATGGACAAAGAAAATTCCTATAGTTTATTGTATGTATAGAATATTTACCAATTTTTTGTACATTTTTATGGCCGTGTCTGATCTCAGGAAAAAAAACGACATAATTAGCATTTTCTGGGGTCGAACCGGGTCTCAAGTTCATTTGGTAGTCCATAACACCAACCACTGAGAAAATGCGCCCACTACATGACAGATCTAACCCATTTTGAATACCAACCTGACGACGATAAAAAAAAGTCCTCTCACAAAGTGTCATTCGCCTAAATCGATTCATTTGGACGCTGTCGTGCTTTCAACAGACAGGCGGACATGGCTAAATCGATTCAGAATTTAATCCTGATGATTGAGAATTTGGTGTTACAAATGTAAACAAATGTAACCTTCCTCTGGAGGGCATAAAAACAAAATTCCAAATAATCAAACACCCAACTGAACAACTGCTCTGGGCGACTTGTTTCTTTAGTGAGGATGTGTGTTGTGTATACTTTTCCTAGATAATGTATTTACTATGATAAAAATTACGAGTTGATGATTAGAAAATCTTCGGACTTTTTTTATAAAATAGGTACTCTAAATCACTTGCAAACAATCAGTTATTTCACAAAGACCTTTAATCAGTTCGCCAACGAGCTCGCTTCACTTCAAAAAATGACGTCTAGCATTTATCAGAATTGTGATGGTATCTTGTCGTATTTCACAAGCAAAGCTTCAGCTCAATATTCGTTATCACTTGCTCTCTTTTCAATTTGCATAGGACAGCTTGTTGAAAATATCATCTACAATATAATGTTGAAAATGACATCAGTTCATACAAATGAAGTAAATCGTATGTAAATAATTCCAAAAACGATTCCCATCCATGACCAAGGCCATGAGTTAAAAAATAATCTGCAAACGTGCATTTTGGGATAAGTCGGCACATATCTTAAACGTTATTCAATACTTATTAAAATAAAAATTCTCAATCGAAGTAAGACTGATATGCATCTAATAAAATACAAACCGCAAATATACCGCAATTTTCAAGTATTTTTTACCGATAAAACACGTGTCGACTGACTTTCTATTTACTCCTAATCATTTCAATGAATTTCCAAATTCAATCGAATTACTACGTATGCCGGTATTCGTACATATTTTTTTTATCACCAACAGAGAGGACATACTTACATATGTATAGGTACAAGAACCTTAATAGTCGAGTGGATTTCCCCATACCCATTATTCCACAGCAACAAGATTTCTCACCAACCAACCTACAGAGGAAAGTCCAACAATGTTTGGATTTAAAATATGGATTATCCATCGTCGCCGTTTTATCTTGTGACATTCTATAAATCAATTACTTTGCACTAGGAAGAAAGGCATATATATGTGTATAAAAAAAAAACACTCACACATTTAAACAACTCCTTTTATGTCAATTTATTGCCACTATCGCATTAGCTATTGTTAATAGGAAATTTTATGTCTCCATTGTTTTATGACAATTTCAATGTAGATTATCGCCGCAAAATCTAATCGGAAATAATGTCCAACGGGTATTTCACATAAAGATTAAGATAATTTCATATTTGTACTATGTTATCTCTTCTTATAACTTTCGATAACGATCCAAAGCCTATATAAATCGATTTGAACGAATATTCCGAACTAGTCCTAAAAAAATAAACGTTTAAACGCGATCGTTTTTAACGAAACGATTTTGTTTTTCATTCATTTCGCGGACGCGCAATGTCGTCCCTAAAATATAGTTGTGGACTTATTTTAGGGCTTTTATTAGTTAGTGGAAATTTTGGTAGGTCTTTTTTTTTCTATTGTGACATAAACTAAGAATTTAAAAGAAAAGTCAGTGAATTAATACCAAATTGGATACAAAAATGCATGAACAAAAAAGGATACGTATACGCCATGGTGGATTTGATAATACAATTTCGCAATTTTATGGATTATAATACATTTTCTGTGCATGGTCTAAAAGACAAATAATGTGAACTTTAAAAAGTATATAAAATCAGATATACATGTGGAAGAGTGTGAATGGATTTTATAAGTGGAAGATGGATTGTGTTTTGTGGGTGTTGAATAGTACAATAATGACAACTAAAATAAATGACAAAAAGTGGCTAAATATCAAGAATAAAAAATTTATTTTCTAATGTGAATTGATTTCGAAAAGAAAACAGCCTAGAGTCTTAAATGAAATCCGAATTTCACTCACCAAAGGGTTAGTTCATTCAGTTAGACACATTGAACACTTCGTTGAAGTTATCTGTTGGATTTTCCCTGAACTTTATTGGAACGGCTGATAGTGTGTGTTCAAGATACAGGTCACGTATGCCAAAGTATATTCAACCAAATGTATATTGGCAGTTATTTATTTTTATCCAAGAATTTAGCTGAGCATTTTACGACAACAGTTTGACCAAGTTAGTGCTTGTTTTTATTTTATAGGAAATTTGGATGTGACAAGCTAGGACTTTTGGCACCAACTATTTTATTTATTTATACTAGGCCGTACGATATTTGTTTGCTATCTCAGGTTACTGACTCTGGACTTTTAAAAGTGTTAATATGGAGGAGTTTCAAATTTAATAAGTTCCTTTGATATTAATAAATGGCCTTTGAAATGTCCCGAAGACATTTGAAGACATTTCAATTTGTAACTATTGACGATTCAATATTCAGTTCTCCGGGAGCTCAAAATCGCGAAATTTGTATAGAAAATATAACAATTCTCAAGTAAATTCGTTATTGGTAGGGCCCAATTTATTTAATTAATGCAAGGTATAATGACAAAAATATACTGCCAAAGGATGGTGCAATTCCTGCCTTTTTAATATAATAATAAATGACACAAAGGACATTGGGACAATCGACGAAAACACAAATTTCGTTAATATGCGTACTTTCTGACTTCGGCTGACATAACACTTTGTGAAGCTCCCTTACCCTATCTGGACCATTTTTCCTTCAATTGTGGATAAGATCTTAAAATGCATTCTCTCAACAATAACCTCTATTTTTTTAAGTAAGAGAAACATTGAAGTACAGGCTTAAATCAAGCTCAAATTTTATTGAGACATATTACTTTTTACAACTTTATCCATTTTCGGAGTTTTCAAAGCAACATAAACTATAGAAGAAACCAATACAAATGAGATCAAATTCCGTCATATTTAGTCGATTAATTCTTGGGATTGAGCCTACACACCTCTTTATTAGGTTAGGTTACATTAGTATCTAAAGTCTTAAAACTCGTTAACCATTTTTTTTTTTAATTTCCCTGCCCATTTGGCTGACACTGCGACCTGACAAGATCTATTGTATCGAAAGGGATAAGGTTAAGGTTGACACAAAGGACATTGGGACAATCGACGAAAACACAAATTTCGTTAATATGCGTACTTTCTGACTTCGGCTGACATAACACTTTGTGAAGCTCCCTTACCCTATCTGGACCATTTTTCCTTCAATTGTGGATAAGATCTTAAAATGCATTCTCTCAACAATAACCTCTATTTTTTTAAGTAAGAGAAACATTGAAGTACAGGCTTAAATCAAGCTCAAATTTTATTGAGACATATTACTTTTTACAACTTTATCCATTTTCGGAGTTTTCAAAGCAACATAAACTATAGAAGAAACCAATACTTGTTTAACCCACAAATGAGATCAAATTCCGTCATATTTAGTCGATTAATTCTTGGGATTGAGCCTACACACCTCTTTATTAGGTTAGGTTACATTAGTATCTAAAGTCTTAAAACTCGTTAACCATTTTTTTTTTAATTTCCCTGCCCATTTGGCTGACACTGCGACCTGACAAGATCTATTGTATCGAAAGGGATAAGGTTAATCTAAGAGACGTGTGACCACTATATCCTTAGTAGCGGAGTTCCTGAGCTCTGCTGGTAAAAGTACCTCCTTGTTGAAGACACGTTTTCTTAACCAATGAAGTGCCGGGCAATCACAGAGAATGTGCTCGGAGGATTCCTCATCCTCAAGGCAGAATCAACATTCTATCTCCGGGCACAAATTCATTTTATTAAGATTATATCTCAAGCCACAATGGCCTGAGAGAAAGCCCACCGGCCACCAGCCTTCTGATACTATCCTTATTTAGATTAAGGATTTCCTTGTAGGAGCAAGGTTTAATTAAACTTTTGGATTGTCTTAAGCCCGGAACATTTTCCCAGTGGTGGAACGAAGTTGATGCTCCCAATTGTTAATTAGATCTAAGGCAGTAGTCCAATTGACTTTGCAATATGGTTCTGGTCCACAGAACGCGGATTCAGATCCGGCCGTAGCTAGTTGGTCCGCCGATTCGTTAAACATATTTCAATTATTGAATGGAAGATTGTCTGATTCAGAATGAAAGATTCTGAATCAGGCCGTGTGTCAATTGTGCAAAATAATTATCCTCGGATAATGTTCGGACATCTTTCATGGTCAGAAAAGAATTTTCAGCTGTCAAAAAATTACCCTACTCCGGAGAAAGATAAAATATATCCTATAGGCTAATTTTTTGAAGTTTTCTTTTGCTTGAATTTTGCTAAAAAAAAGTTGGGGAGTTGATGAGGAAATATAGAATTGAATTTAAATTAATTAATACCGTGGAATCAGAAAAATCTCCAGATTTGAGTTTAGTGAACTTTTCTTTTCAACACTTTCATAAGTGTCAGAACTTTAGCCGAGGATAACGATATATATATTATGTCAACAATTTATTTCAACTCACGACCTAAACCTTGAATTATGGAGAAAGCATAAAATATTTGAGTGACGAACAAATATACAAACACGCAATTAAATTAAATAGATATGAAATGAAAGAATAAAATAAGTTTGAAAGTCAGATGGCGATTGTCGAGTGCAATCTTTTAATGTAAGTAGGGGAATGGTATATTCTTTTCAAACACACGATGGCTGAGTTTATTGGCCTATTGAACGATTTTTTTTTAGGTTCAATCCCAGAAAAAAATGCATATATATTAATCCTGCCCTCTTGCTAATGTGTAACAAACGTCCGACAGTATAAACTGGACTGAGAAAGCTTAAGGCGTTAAGCCATTCGAACACCAGCATAAACATGAGAGCAGATGTGCTATCTAAGTTAGCACTCGTTTTTTTCAAAACTGACAACTTTGTTGTAATTGAATTTGTATGGCCTCGTTTTGGTATGTTTCAAACATACACTAAGAAAAAAAAATACAAAGCGAATTGAAAAGCAAAACGAATATTTAACAACTTACTGAAATGCAAAGCGAGTGAATATTTTTAGAGCGAATTCCATATACTGAAAAGGTAAAACTCTATATCCGGTTAACTGAACCCAGCTGCTCATTTTTTTTTTTCGTTAGATAAGAATTATTGTTGCCTGAGGGCTTGATTTTATACTACTAGAGTGACAATCGAACACTCTCAACTGTCTGTTTCTTAAGAAACCATGCACCATCAACTTTCCCTAATGCGGCAACAATGCTCCCCAATGTACAAATCAAATCAATGGTTTGTTTAACTAGATTTGTAGCAACTAAGTTTCCGAGAATTTGTTGAGTTTCTCGGATTTGCAATTTGTCAGACACTTTTTTAAAAGAAAACTAGGTATTTTCAAAGCTCTTTGTATAAGCGTAGGTATTTGTCACTACATATTTCGAGTTGCTAAACAACTTTCATAGATTTGAATGTCATTTAGTACTAATTTTATAATTTCAAATGTCAGAATACCAACACTATGGACTGTGTTTAAATTTGACTAGAGCGCTGCCATGGTTTGACGTCTACAACTGAGACGTATATTGCGAAGGGCTCATTAAATACGAAGTCGTGTTTTAAGATCTAGTTTTTGACGTTTGTGAACCTATCACTACTGCAATGGGCAATTGACTGTATTTTCTGAAAATACAGTGATGAATACGTCTACAGACGTAACTAAACTATAAGCTATGATGAACTAGGTACTTAAAGTTAAAAATTAAACAAATATTATTAGTAAGCCCCATTCAGTTCATGTATTTAGATAAGACCAAGCAATACTTTTTCCATTTGTGCAATTTACAGATTTCTTAATTGGAACAATCTATTTATGTCACAAGATCGCTGTAAACACAATCCGATAGGATACATCTATCTTCCGTAATAAATATTAAACCAACTATGTAATATAATATTTATGTCAATTATAAATCTGTCAAACAGTTAACTGTTTGAATTATGGCAACATTCAAAAGGCGTTTACTTATCATAGCACTGCGCCACCGAACAATAAATTCCGATTAGCTTTTTTTATTGTTTTAGAATGAACTTTATAGTTTTTATTTTTTCCATGTGAAGGATTGTAATCAACTAATAGAAAAATGACAGCTGACAAGATTTTTTCAAATTGATAGCTGATTAGAAATAATTTTTATAACCTTTTAGAACTTATGTAGTATTTCAATACACTTATTTAAATAGATTAAGGACATGAAACATATTGCGCAAAAGTTGTATTAATATTTAGATAAATGCATGTATGTAAGGTTAAGTGTAATTACAATGCACTTTTGTATAACGAATAGAACTCGGTGTTCGCCTCTTCCAAAGGCTTTCAACACGGGATGAAAAATCGATTAAAACAATTTTACATTTAAACCCACGGATTTCTTTATTCGTCTTCGATAACGTCTATGCACAGACACAGAGCAACATTGAGTCGACTTAGGGCCGTTTGCTAATATGACTCTTAACGACTAAAGTTCTATCTAAATTCTTATGGGCTACTTTTTGTAAGGCATAAACTGTCACATAAGAGTTTATGTGGAACTTAAATCTTTATGTGCGCTATCAGCAAACGACCCTTAGTATTTCTTGCCATGTAGTTGTACAGTGTTTTGTACGCATGACTTTGTCGAAAACCTTTTTTGACTAGTTTTAACCAAGTTTTAAGACTTGAGTCGTTCGCTGGTAGGGCTTTTACGCATCAGTCGCATGACATTAAGAGGTGTATTTAAATTTCTCAAAATTAAAAAATTTAGCCTGTTAAGTAGGTAGGTAGGTAGGAGTGGCGGTTTGAGATAAAACCCAAGTAGCACTGTGTGCCATTTTGTTACCACATACTCATTTGACCTGGTTGTTGTAGGTATGTCGAAGGGTGGTTTAGATCCAGCCTGTGGAATTCAAAAAGGTTATAAGTTCTTCGATGCTATTTTTCGAGACTTCCTCGAGGGATGCTAAGAAGGGTTTACCCAGAGTTCGCTGTCTAGTCCTCGCTAGTGCTGGACAAGCGCATAGGTAGTGCGTAAGGGTTTCTTTTTCAGTTGCGTCGGGGTCGTTACAACTGCGACAGAGTGTATTATGTGGGATGCCTAATCTGACTGCATGGTCCCTATAGGCCGCAGTGGCCCGTGATCAACACTGTTATTCTTGCTATATCTTTTCGTGTTTTACCCAGGAGGTGGGTTGTTTTTTCCCCGCTATAATTTGGCCACATCCTTCTGGATATGATGCATTGAGATTGGCTTTCGAAATTGGATGAGGAAATTTTTGTTGTGACTGCTCCTATCAGAATGTGTTTCGATTCCGCCAGTAAGCAGTGGAGGATTGAATTTCGCCTGGCCATAGACGTTGCTGTGGCCTGGAACCCAGATCAGGGTAACCATGAACTGATCAAGCGAGGCCAGCTCCTATCGACATTCTAATACTAATTTTGAGGTTATGTTGGCTGAGGCGATAGCCTTGATCGCAGCTTGACTGTCAATGAAAATGTCTATCTTTTGACTCGGAACTATGTTCGTGAGTAGTTTGATTAGGCGACATGCTTCACGGATAGCAAGTATTTCCGCCTGAAACACACTGGCTATGTCCGGGAGCCTAAAGGATTTTGAGATGCTCGGAGACTCCGAAAATACACCCGCGCCTACTCCACAGTCCATCTTTGAACCGTCGTCCGTGTAGATTGTCAGGTTCGAGTCCCTGTTCACCCGTCCTTCCTGCCAGTCTAATCTTGAAGGGAATTCTACTTTAAAGTGTTTCTGGGGGTAGTGTAGTCTTTTGAGGGTGGTACTAGGTCTTTTGAGAGAGAATGCAGAATATTGCTATGTCCGTAGGGTTAATGTAGCCTGACCAATATAGTTTTTTGATTTAAGATAATAAATTCCTGTTTGAAACAAACACGTTTTTACTATCACTACGATCGCCAATGGACGCTCACAATAATGACGCTTTACCTATACCCAACTGAGTCACTAAACAAAAAATTGTAGATCACCAAGAATTGTTGATAATAAAATCTAAAAATAGATGTCGCTAGCTCATAATCAGATTTATTTATTTGTTAATGATTTCCGATTTAAACTTCACCCGGTAAAAGTACTTATTCAATAAATAGTCTTGACATTACTCATCCTACAATACTACCACTTACTGTAATCTATTATTCTGTAACACACTGAAAGACGTAACACAATGAAAGACATTTAAGTATGGTTAGGTGATTGCTTAATAATTTCAAAATATTAAGAAATTCTAATGAATAACGATAGAAGCTGCTAATTTATAGGTGATAAGGTAGAGTGGGTAAATACACCGGAGTATTAATCATTCCATTCGTCCTTAGAAATTAAAACTCACATAAAAACGAATGTTTGTAAGAAGCTAGGCCTAGGGTGTCTTTATGGACTTGTTGCGCCATCTAATCTAAGGCGGGTACCTGAATTGGAAAAGCACTTTAACATGAGACAAATTCACATAATTATACTTCTGAAAATGGAAAATGTATCTTCATTTATTACTTTCATTATCATAGGAAAATTCTCTCTATCGGATTTGTTTTGACATTAATTGTAAACATGTAAATGTTTAGTTGCGCAGAAGAAAGGGACGAAAAGAGAGAATAAAAATGTTTCCTCCATACAAATATTTGCACAACTGTCAGATCGCTATCTGACTATAATTTGAATTTTTTTTTTTTGTTTTGTCATTAATTGTAAACAGTCGCAGTGGCTTAGTGGCTTAGTGGCTAGTGTGCTGTCCTACTGATGTGCAAGGTTTCAGGTTCAACCCTCGCAAAAATACAAACAATAACTTAACGCTTTCTTCCTTCCCATTATCCCAACTTTCTGGAGCATCTGACAAACATCTGCGATTACTGACCGCTGTTTTTATTTATAAAAGCTTTGAGAAGAAGAAATTTTGATGGGGATTTGAATGAATCGAATTCAATAAAAAAGAGGATCCTTACACCATGAGGCACTGAGAGATTAATCTCAATATCCACAGAAGTTCGGACATTCATTCGCATGAGTAGGTTATTTTGTCTGAAAACAAAAACTCTTTATTTAAGTTAAACTTCTGCATCATGTCTTTTCCTGACGCACTAAAGTGGCGCCCAACGTGGGACAATGAAAAAAAGTAAAAATTAGTTTCAGTAGAAGCTACTGTTTTAATGATCAATTGAAAGGATAACGAACTGCGACGTAACATTTGGATTCGAAGGGTGTTCTTTTCTTTCAAATATGGCGCCCAACAAAACGTCATAGAATATCTACTTTCCCGATATCGGGGCTGCATTCCAGGTTTGACTATTTTAACTAAATTAACAACGATTGTTTATTTAGTTACTTTTTGGAATCTGGGACAGCTATTGTTACTAATTTCATGTTGACATTTCACTTTTCATGTGGTAGTGAGTAGTTGTTGTTGGAATCCATGTTTGATTAAAAAAAAAAATGAATACGTGAATCCATGACAGTTGCTTTGTTAGTATGAGTGAAATGAACCACACTTTTGCCTCTTGTTAATTTAGTTAACTTCCCCTCCTTCGAACTGTCACAGCTTGTCAACGCTGTAGTGAAAATAGTTAACTACTGCCGAATTTGGAATGCACTCCGGCATTCATCCTTCGTGTTCAATTGCTCGTTACTCACGACAGTGTCTGTCTGTTGTAATGATTCTCTAAATCGAAAGAAATGTCAATTCTAGGTTTAAAAATAATTCTATTATCGATAATTATATATGCCGATGCGTTCGGAACTTTGACAATTTAAATAATCACAAAAGTATTTATGTTTGATAAGCTTTCCGCATTCTAAAAATAAACACTGGACTTTTCTTCTATTGTTTTATAAACCCACCGTAATTCAAATATAGGTAACTTGAAATCTATATATCTAAAAAAAATAGAGATCATTATCTGTTTATCGTCCGCTAAAAGCAGTAGGTAGAACTTAAAATTATATAAAAGCCAAACCACTCCAAACGATAAGATTATATAGAGGCTTTTATGACATCAAATAAAATCCACCATAATAAAATTGACAATGTACCACTCTAATGGTAGACCCGAATAAAATATATGTGCTGATTGGATGTTTGGTTTTATTTATTTATGGCGCTTGTTATTCTTTTCCGAACTAATGATATCGATTATTATCGATGTACGATATCAGCACACATTAACTGTCAATAAATTAATTTTTCATTTTATCCAATTTTTGTTTTGTTTTTCAGTTTCTGGTCAATGGCAGGACCATCCACTCAATTGTTACACCTGTAGTGATGATGAATGTGCCAGTTCATTGGGTACCGTACAAATATGTCAAGGTACTGACATAAAATCTCAGACATGTGTCACTGTTTTTGATGCTGACAATACTGTCATCCGACGAGGCTGTAATGATGATGTAATCGAAAGCTTGGCTGATTATTGTGCCAGTAATATTGACAAATGTATCAACTGCTCATCAAATGGCTGCAATTTAGCAAATTCGCTTAGTGAGTTCGTCGAATGTGTATCCTGTGATTCGAAAACCGATAAAAATTGTGTACTAAATCCCAGTGCGATAACGACAAGTCGACTATGTCACCAGAGTTGTATGGTTGCGTTATATGCCAGAAATGTGACAGAATCGAGTCCGAACTATGAACTATCGCGTTCGTGCTTAGACGATAAGGATTTGGATGACAGGAAAATATGTTCCGATGGTAGCGATGAATTCTGCAAAGCATGCGTTGGTCCAAAATGTAATGTAGATAAACTTCCGGAAAGTCGCTTTAGTTGCTATAAATGCAATAAAAATGACGATGACTGTGGAGATCCAATATCTTCAGAATGTGTCAGCTACAATGCAGCTGATCAGTGTTACAGATTGTTCGATGATAATGTTGATGTCATAAAAATGGGTTGCCGCAGTGAGTTCGAAGAGGAAGAGTTAGTTGAACAAATTAAGAATAAGAGAGTACTTTTGTGCGATGGCGCTGATTGTAACTACTTCAATACAATGCCGCAGCCGACAAAGTGTTTTAAATGCGATTCTACGACAGATGAAAATTGTGCTATTGAACCGACAGATCTTTTAACGACTGTAACATGTAATATACCATATACACAGTGCTATTCCAAGGTTTCTGACATTAGTGGTATGAAAATGAGACTTTGTATCTATGAAAGTCAATTAAATAAACATTTTTTTTCCTCTCTTTAGCTGGGGTAACAGTTCGGGGTTGTTTATCTGAACTTTCGGGAGATGAATTTTATCAATGTTTGTTGAATGGTGACAAGAACTGTCAGTCGTGCAGTGGACCAGAATGTAATAAATTGGTAAGTTATTTCACTGAACTTCAGAATTTAAGTGACACATTTGACAGTTGTAATTATAAGATCTTTCTAAATGTGAAATTGTAATGTATGTCAAGTGATCATTGTCAAAATATGGCCTTGCAGTCGAAGGGTCGTATTTTATATTGTTTAATGATTTAATGTCAGAATATGGCCATGCTGATTTCGACAGATAAATTTAACGAAATGTCAAATAGTGTAGGTAATCGGACAATAAGTACAAATCATAGAATTCTTAGTTGTAACATTCCTGCAAAGGTAACACTTTTCAGTTTGATAAATACTTTTGATATATTGTCACGAATGTTCTTTTATCGAAAAAGTAATAGAATACCGAATTTAATCGAACATGAACGTCTTGGTGTTTCTTTTCAAACATTCAGACATGATTTGCTTCTCTCACCGAGACCCACTACAAACTAACACCACGATTTTAGACGTAATTTGTTATAATTTTCTAAAAAACGAATTTATTAATTTGTCGGTATGTACAAATATTTCTGTTCAACTTTTCAGTCAATTCCACAAGATGTTCCACTGAATTCCATTTTATAGGGGTTTCGTATTTTTACGGATGGACTTTTCTGATGGCTATACTGGCCTTTAAGCGAGAACTCACTAGTACCAAGAGAGTATAACAGAACACTGATCCCAATCCCAACTAACACTGATCTGTGTTCCTTTTTTCACAGAGGATCAAATTAAACATGTTACTGTAAACTGATTGTAAATATTGTATAATGTATATGCAGAGTAGGAAGAGAGCCTTAATAGGATTCCATTCGAGAAAGCTGGCATAAGCCAATGTGCGTGACAATGGAATTATAGTAGCCCATTTTAAATGTTTGACTAAACTTAGGAGGATTTTTATTCCATATTTGACATATATTTGACCCCTATCCTTCTTGAACGATTACGTAGTTTCTGTCAAAAATGAAAACGATACTCAAACAGTTTTTTTTACATTTTTTTTAGATTGTGCCCGCAGATCGCCTTCAATGCCAACGTTGTAGTTCAACTAGTGACAACGACTGCCACACACATCCATCAGCTCTAAGCATCTGTCCGCTGTACAAACAAGACGATAGTTGTGTTTCCGTCTACGAAAAAGGTGTTACAAATCGTGGATGTGCATCTGAATTCACTTGTGATCCAACCGATTTGAAGAGTTGCCAGGTCTGCTCATCCGACGGCTGCAATACGAACAATGTGAAAAAATCTTCCGAAGAGATTTACGGCATCTTCCAGGCTCTGCCATTAAAATGTTACACCTGCACCGGTAACGAGTGTGATGAATCTGTAGGCGTTGTTAGACAATGTGAAGGTAACACCTTCCAAGACTGTATGACAGTGTTCAGCAATGAAGGCAAAGTCATTAGCCGTGGATGTGAGGATAGCGTCGAGTCCAGTCAATCCACTCATTGCAGCGCAAATCCCGAATTGTGTTTCAATTGCAAGTCAAATGAATGCAACACTATCACAGTTGCTACAGATTATGTCGAGTGTATTTATTGTGATTCCGCAAATGATCCAGATTGTGCCACAGATGTCAATGCTATTGTGACACAGAGAAAATGCGCAAAGGGCTGCGTAACTGCATTGTATCCACGCAGCAGTGATGCCAACGTTCTGGAGTTAGTACGAACTTGTTTAGATGATGTTGAAGCTGATGACGTTGACAATTGTGGCAAGGATTCGACGTGCGTAAAGTGTGAGGGTGCTAAATGCAATGCATTGGCTGTACCAGCCACTCGCTTATCATGTAATCACTGTGCTGAAGGAGATTGTGAATTTGGTAAGCCAAGACAATGTTCAGCGTTCAGTGAGACAGATCAGTGCTTCATGCTGTTCGATGAGACGTTTAGCGTGAAACGAATGGGCTGCAAGAGTGAGCTGACCGCAAGTGAGATAAAGAATTCAATTAAACAACTATTCTTGTGCAACGATGACAACTGTAATGACTACGCCAATTTGCCTGATGCCAATATTTGTGCTCAATGCGACTCGAAGAGTGATCCTCTGTGTGCTGTGAGGCCGGCTAGTGTTACGTCAGCGGCTAGGTGTCAAATATTCCCATATACACAGTGCTATTCGAAAGCAGGAGAAGGTAGGTTGTAGTAGTGAGAAAATTGACAGATTTGATAGCAGTATTGTATTCAATAGATGGAAGCACTGCCAGGGGATGTCTAATGTCGTTGCCGGTTGACGATTTTATCGACTGCTTAGAGGGACGCAGTGATAAATGTAAGGCGTGTACTGGAAGTGGGTGTAACAAGGAGGTATGTCCCTTAGTCGGCTCTCACATTGAGGCAACAATCAATAAGCAACTGGCAATAGGAAACTCGCAAAATTATCGCTCACAACTATTTTACATTGAATTAAATTAGATGTCTCACATCAAAGCTACTAAATATCGTTCGAACGAAAAATGTTGCTGATATTGGCAGTTACTATAGCAACTATAGTTGCTTATTGCTTGTTGCCTCAATCTGAGAGCCGCCTTATGTTTTCAAATTTAGAGACATTTTTTCACAAAATCTTTTTCTTCGCTTCGATAGATCTTTCCGGCAAATCGCCAACAATGTCACCGATGCAATTCAACCAATGACGCTGAGTGCGAATATGGGCCAAGTGCATCCGAAGTGTGCCCTCTGTATGTTGATGGTGACACTTGCGTGACTAAGGTGGTCAATGGTATCACTAACCGCGACTGTGGATCAGCGCTGACTTGCGGCTCGCTCGGAAGGAAAGAATGCCGAGCATGCTCTGCTTCAAACTGTAATACTGTCGATCTGATTGG
Organism: Cheilosia scutellata; assembly: GCA_955612985.1. NCBI lineage: Eukaryota > Metazoa > Arthropoda > Insecta > Diptera > Syrphidae > Cheilosia > Cheilosia scutellata. Next base: position 55,731,899 of record OY015314.1, read on the forward strand.
TGAATCTGTTGGTGATCCAGGCCTTTGGCAAGATGTACCAATCAAGTGTTTTACATGCGAGGGCGATGAATGTGCCACATCCACTGGCGTAGTGGAAAGCTGTCAAGAAAACAAGCTTCAAACCTGCACAACAGTATTCAGTGAACAGGGAAAAGTCGTTTCTCGAGGTTGCAGCGATGTGGTGGCCACAAAGCATACCGCATATTGCAATGAAAACCCGAATGACTGCCTTGAGTGTAAGTCGAGTGAATGCAATCTGGCCACCAGCAAAGCCGACTATGTCGATTGTATCTTCTGCGATGGGCGCACGAATCCCAGTTGTACAACGAACGTGTATGATGTCAGTCGGACGAGAAAGTGTCATAAGGCTTGCATGACTGCTCTGTATCCAAGAACGACAGAGGATTATGCTATATACGACTTGACTAGGACTTGCTTGGACGATAAGGATTTGGGTGATCGTGAAAGTTGCAATGAAGCTAATCCCAACTGCAAGAGCTGTACGGAGTCATCTTGTAATACAGAATTGATTCCCAAGATACGAACTTCTTGCTACCACTGTTCGGGAGAGTCGTGCCAGAGACCAACTGCCAGCACATGCAATTCGTACACAGTAGAGGAGCAGTGCTTCATATTATTCGATGAAGTAGGCGAGATCATGGAGAAGGGTTGCAAGAGTGACTACGATCCGGCAGATATTCGATCTCTGTTGGTCGCGAAGAGACTTCTTCTGTGTAGTTCGGAGAATTGCAACGATTTTGACATTGTGCCATCGACGAGGTCATGTCGGTTGTGTAATTCACGGACGGATAGGCTTTGTGCTACAGAACCGCAAAATGTGCTGGCTACGACATCATGCAATCGACTGCCGAACACTGACTGTTATACGAGGGTGCTAGCGGGTAAGCTAAATTGATTTTGACAAATAGCCTGCGACTTAAGGGATGTGTTTTTTTTATTCCAGATGGACACACTGAACGCGGGTGCTTGTCAAGCTTGGATGGTGATGAGTTTTTGAATTGTTACAACCAAAATAGCAACAATTGCACCATATGCACTGAGGGTCTCTGCAATGATGAGGTTGGTAGCACTGATTGTTAGAGAACTATCAATAAACCAGTTGTACTTTTATTTAGGTCTATCCAGCTGATCGTCTAGCCTGTCATACTTGCAACTCTGCTGAAGATACCAGTTGTGATGGAAGTCCAAAACATTCTGCTTACTGCCTTAAATACTCCCCAGACCAATTCTGCGTCACCAGCCTCAATGATGATGGTATCACTCAGCGAGGTTGCAGTGGTGAAGTACCGACTTGTGACTCAGTTGACACGACAACATGCCGAACTTGTAACACTACCAACTGTAATACCGTCAATTTAAAGAAGCAGAGTGATGCAAACCCTGGACTCTGGCAAAGTCTGCCACTCAACTGTTATCATTGCACCGGTGACGAATGTAAAGACTCCCTCACACGTTTAAACGTCTGCGAAGGCGACAAAAATCAGCACTGTGTGACGGTGTTTGGAGAAGATGGCACAGTTGTTCGTCGTGGTTGCAGTGATGACGTAGAGAAGGAGTATGGCACCTACTGTGATGAAACCAGTGAAAAATGCTACAACTGCAACTCGAACGGATGCAACACACCAACCAGTCTGGATGACTACATCGACTGCATCTACTGTGACTCTAGATTGGATAAGAAATGCGTGACGGATGTAGCAGCTGTTTCTAGGACTCGTCGATGCAACAAGGCATGCATGGTGGGGCTATTCCCGAGAAGTGAGAATCAAACTAACGTCTACGAACTATCAAGGTCGTGTTTAGATGACAAGGACTTAGACGATCGCGTTCGGTGCGGCGAAGATGGATCTCTTTGCAAGACTTGCAGTTCAGCAGAGTGTAATGTAGAAGATATCTTTGAGGACCGCTTCGAATGTTACTCATGCTTGGGTGAATCGTGCGAGTCCCCGGTATCAGAAAAGTGTACTGCCTACGCACAAGACGACACTTGCTTTATGTTGTTCGATAGCAGCAGTACAGTCCAGCAGATGGGTTGTACAAGTCAGCTAAGTGCTGAAGAGTTGGAGGCTAATGGCGAACAACTGTTCACATGCAGTGGCAAAAATTGTAACAATTACTCAAATATTCCGAAACCACAAACATGCGCCGCGTGTGATTCTTCATCGGATGTTCGCTGTGCGTCAACTCCAGCCGGTGTGGCGACAGTTGTTCAATGTTCCAGTATCCCAATTGTTGACTGTTATACACTAGTTAAGAGTAGTAAGTTTGTGGATCTTAAATGTGAAGCCAATATATGGAGCATTATTCATTTTTTTTCTTAGATGGACACACTGCTCGAGGCTGTGTTTCGGACCTAAGTAAAGCATTGCGAACGTCGTGCTTGAGCGGAAATGATACCACTTGCTCGACTTGCAAGGGCGATAGCTGTAATATGGAGGTAGGAACATATGTGTTCATATTTTCAATTAGGGATAATCACCATCGTTTCGAATACGATCTCAATGCATTTCTATCTAGAATCTGACAGCTGACAGAGTCTTTAGAGTTATATGCAAATAGATTACATTTGTCGTTTGGTCTCGGAAGATGCTATGCTTTTACGTTTTTAAATTAAAATATTTAAGAACGAGTTTGAAAAATAACTACAAAAAAGAATCGATATTTTGTGTGCGACAATTCATTTAGAAAAAAATGCTAGTTTAACCTAAATCGAATGTCTTTTAAAAATTAATTTTTATTCTCACAGATCTTCCCAGTGGATCGTTTACGCTGTCACACATGCAACTCGATCGATGATCCCACCTGTCAAAATGCTCCAAATGCGTCTCATGTCTGTCCTATTTACAAGGCTAGCGAGGTGTGCAGCTCGAAACTCGTAAACGGGGCCACCTACAGAGGGTGCGGCGAAGACTTTAGGTGTGACGACAGCGATAAGCAATTCTGCAAAATGTGCAACTTTACAAACTGCAACCGAGCCAATCTTTACGAAAACAATATTGGCTATCCAGGAAAATGGCAAGGATTACCCATAAACTGTTTGACTTGTTTCCGTGAAGAATGCGATGAGCCCTCAATGACTCTGATACGTCAATGCGAGAACAATAATTTACAGAACTGCGTGACTGTCTTCAATATGGCCGGTAAAGTAGTCCAACGCGGTTGCAGTGATACCATCTACGAAGGTTATTACGATCACCACTGCGACCATCACCCAGAACTCTGCACCTACTGTAAATCTTCCGGATGCAATAATGCTGACAGTTTCGATGATTATGTCGACTGTGTGTTTTGTGACTCAACCACCAACCCTAAATGTACGTCAGAGGTGACAGGTGTGGCTAGAACTAGAAGATGTCAAAAGCAGTGCATGACAGCTTTGTATCCACGATCCGATGAAGCGGATCCAGCATACGAACTGTCAAGGTCATGCTGGGATGATAAGGACTTGGATGAACGTGAGGAATGTGCAAATGGAAATGACAAGTATTGCAAGGTCTGTATAGGTGACAGCTGCAATACAGATCTGATACCGGATGTACGTCGCTCGTGTTATCGTTGTTCGGGTGAAGATTGTGAAGACCCCGAAAAGACCGAGTGTCCAGCATTTAGGGAGAACGATCGTTGTTTCATTTTGTTCGAGGCAGAGTCGACCAATATAGCGCAAATGGGTTGCAGTAGTGATCTTGACAGTTCTGTTCTGACAGCATTGCACAAACAGTTGCTTTTCTGTGACGGGGATAATTGCAATTATTTCGACAAACTACCGTCGACGCGCAATTGTTTGGTATGCGATTCAGCTACCGACCCCCGGTGCGCCACTATGCCTAGTTCGCTGATAGACTTTAGACAGTGCAGTAGCGCCCCCTACACATCTTGTTACACCAGGATTGAAGGTGGAAAAGGCTGCTTACTATTATTCGTATGGAACATTGACTTACGTTCTGTTTTTATTTTTAGATGGATTGACGAAACGTGGCTGCCTGTCAGACGTCGACTCCAACACCATCAATAAGTGCATAGAAAATGGAAATGACGTCAAATGTAACGTGTGCAATGCTGAATATTGCAACGTTGAGGTAAGTTGACGTGTGACTGATGTTTTGTTTTCTTTTTTGCTGACATTTTTGCTTTTGATGACATTTTTGTCAGGTATATCCAGCGAATCGTCGTTCATGTCACCGCTGCTCATCGGACAATGATGTCAACTGTCATACAAGCCCTAGAGACACCAGTGTCTGCCCGCTTTATCAAGAGAATGATGAGTGTGTTGTCGAAATTACCGGTGACATAACAAAACGGGGTTGCACGTCAGAATTCAGTTGTAACACTGAAGACCGTGGAACATGCCGAATTTGCTCAGATGATAATTGTAACTTTATCGATCTGCTTTCGAGTTCTGTAGGTAAACCCGGTCAATGGCAAGACTTGCCACTCGAATGTTACCAATGTGAGGGTGAAGCGTGTCAGTCATCTCTTGGATCTACTAACTTGTGCAGCGGTAATAACCTACAAAACTGCATGACAGTGTTTGACGCCTCAGGAGTAGTGGTTAAGCGAGGCTGTAGCGATGACATTGAAGTAACACACGGAGAGTATTGTGACGACAACGGCGGTAGATGCCAGTCATGTAAGTCATCAGGCTGTAACAATGTCGCCAGCCTGAATGAATATGTTGATTGCATCTTCTGTGATACAGCAACGAATCCGAACTGTGCACTTAATCCCAGTGATATTTCAAGGACTAGAAAATGCAACAAACAGTGCATGGTAGCTCTGTATCCAAGATCTTCAGAAGATGATCCATCGTATGAGCTTTTAAGGTCCTGTATCGATGACAAGAACATGGATGATAGAAACGTATGTGCCAGTGGTACTGACGAATACTGCCAAGCGTGCACCGGAGCAAAATGCAATAATAACGCGTTCCCTGCGGTACGTCATCAATGTTGGACGTGTCGCGGCGACGATTGTGAGGATGCTAAGCCTCAGGATTGTTTGTTCTACCATCCAGCGGATCAGTGTTACATTTTGTTCAACAATAACAATAGCATTGCTGCCATGGGCTGCCGAAGTGAGTTCGACCGAGCGACAGTGACGGAACTAATTCAGACGCAAAGTCTACTTTTGTGTGACGGAGAGAGGTGTAATTCGTATGACACAATTCCAAATGCGCAGGACTGCATCGTTTGCGATTCAGCGGTAGACCCGAGATGCGCAACCAACCCAAATTTGATTTCCAATGCTAGTACATGCTCGTCCCTACCTTATACCGGATGCTTCACTCGAATCAATGCCGGTAAGTTTGTGAGCACAATTTAGCTTTGACTTTCTTATCTCCTTTTTGCATTTCTAGATGGCGACACTGTACGTGGGTGTCAATCGGAGTTGTCAAGTAGCGAATTCTATGGCTGCCACACCGATTCCGATTCAGCGTGTAGCACATGTTCTGGTAACAAGTGCAATATCGACGTCTTCCCATTAAATCGACTCAAATGTCATCGTTGCAATTCAGCAGAAGATATACATTGTGCTGAATCACCGCAAAGCAGTTCCGTTTGCCCAAAACTCACAGACGAAGAGTCATGTGTAGTGGCTTACAATAATGGTGTAACTCATCGTGGCTGTTCGTCCGAACTGTCGTGTGATGTGTCAAACAAAAAGACTTGCCGCGTATGCCAAGGTTCCGATTGCAATACTCAAAACCTTGAGCATGCTGCAAAGGATGGCGAGCCCGGCAGATGGCAGGATCTCCCCCTCAATTGCTACACTTGTAAGGGCGATGAATGTAAAGAGTCGCTAGGTTCGATACACATGTGCACCAATAACAACAAACAGAATTGTATGACAGTTTTCGACGCCGATGGAGTAGTTATTCAGCGCGGCTGTAGCGATACCGTTACTGAGGATCAGGAGGATTGGTGCGAGAAGAACCTCGATAAATGCTACCGTTGCAATTCGAATGGATGCAATATGGCTGTCAAATTGGATGACTACATCGAGTGTCTGTCTTGTGACACTGGATCTGACGCGTCATGTGTCCGTGATCCATCATCAGTCACAAAAACGAGAAAGTGCTACAAATCATGTATGACCGCACTTTTCGCTCGAACAGAAGAAAGTGATCCGGCTTATGAAACGACGAGAGCATGCTTGGATGACAAGGACCTCGACGGCCGTGAAAACTGTCAAGCTGGATCAGAATCTCTTTGTAAGGCATGTGACAATGGCAAGTGCAATGTGGAACAACTGCCGGAGGATCGTCGCAGTTGTTTCCACTGTTCAGGTGATGGGTGTCAGCGGCCAGAGGAGCAACTCTGCACAGGCTATAGGGCCAACGATCAGTGCTTCTATATGTTTGATGAAATGCAAGAACTGGTACAGATGGGTTGTAGGAGTGATCTTACCATAGACCTGTCGAATGAGCTGGTCAAGGCAAAGCGATTGTTACTGTGTGATGGCGATAACTGCAATGACATAGAAACGATGCCCGCTAGCCAATCATGCGCCTTGTGCAACTCAAGAACCGATGCCATGTGTGCCGTGAATCCATCAGGTGTGATAAGCACCACTAGTTGCAGCGTGTTGCCGTACACCGGGTGCTACTCTAGAGTTTTAGAAGGTGAGTATCTTTGACAGCGAAACTGACGAGTTTGTAATTTTGTGTTTCGTAGATGGCGCCACTGAAAGAGGATGCATTTCGAACTTACAGGGCAATGATTTCTTCGACTGCCTCAATGGAAACTCGACTACCTGCACGGCTTGCACAGGTTATAGCTGTAACAAGGGGGTCTACCCCGCAGACCGCATTTCCTGCCACATCTGTGACTCATCAACCGACCCGAACTGTGAAGCGACCCCTAGTAGTCTCGGCATCTGTGCCAGATATGCAGAGCATGAAACGTGCGTCACATCGTTCGCTGCTGGAAAAACAACCCGCGACTGTGGTACAGCTCTCCAATGTGATGTCAATAATCGCAGAATATGTAGAGTTTGCAATTCTGAGGGTTGCAACACAATTGATCTGGCCGTCAAGCATGACGACAACTTTGGTAAATGGCAAGATCTTCCACTTAAGTGTTTCCACTGCTCGGGTGAGGGCTGTCAATCGGAACTCGGCGAAGCCACCCAGTGTGAGAACAACAATGAACAGGACTGTTCAACCGTATTCAACGCCGAAGGTGTTGTGATCCGCCGTGGATGCAACGATCAGGTTGACATTGAATACGAGGACTATTGCGAGGCTAACTCCGGACGCTGCTTTAATTGCAAGTCGAACGAATGTAACACAGCAACTGCACTAAGTGACTTTACTGAATGTATATCCTGTGATACGAACAAGGACAAGACATGTGTCACTAACCCACTGACATCAGATCTGAAGACCAAACACTGCCAAGGCGGTTGCATGGTGGCTCTGTATCCATCAGACTCTACCTCAAAGCCCGCTTATGATCTGATAAGGACTTGCCTCAACGACAAGGAGCAGAAAGACCAGACATCATGCTCTGCAGGATCGGATAGTACATGTAAGGCCTGCATCGGATCCAAATGCAACACTGACGACTTGCCCGAGAATCGACTGCGTTGTTACTCGTGCCTGGGTGATAACTGCGAAAATCCCTTGTCCGAACAGTGTCCTTTACACAAGGAGGGCGATCAGTGTTTTATTAGGTTTGACAGCACAAGCACTGCCACCGAGATGGGATGCTTGAGTAACTTCCGCGGTCAGGAGATAATCGATATTCTCAAGACCAAACAAGTATTCATATGCGAGGGCGAAAATTGTAATTCTTTTGATAAACTACCAGCAGCGCAGCAGTGCACCGTCTGTGATTCTACAACCGATCCCAATTGCGCGGTAAGTCCAGGAAATGTCGGAACTGTGACTACTTGTGGACTAATGCCATACCCGGACTGCTTCATCAAGATTTCCAGTGGTGAGTTTCCACACCCGTCTTCCATTTCCCCAACTCACTGTTTATAATATATTTTTAGATGGCGCAACACAAAGGGGTTGCCTTGCAGACTTGGAGGCGGATCGGTTCGCCCAGTGTATCCTATCCGGAGGTGACAACTGTACACACTGCCTTGGCAATGGATGCAACAGACAGGTACCTTCTTTTTGCGAAAACTTTAAACTATAATCTAACCACATTTCTCTTATAGATCTTCCCAGAGAACCGTCTACAGTGTTATTCCTGCAGCTCGGAAACCGATCCCGACTGTGAATCCCTACCAACATTCAAGGCTCCGTGTCCTTTCATCAGTGACAGCGAAAAGTGTGTCACAGCTTTGGGTGGCAATGTCACACAGCGCGGATGCAGCTCTTCACTCGTCTGCGATAGCTCAGATAAAAGTAACTGCCGCCACTGCTCTATTACCGGTTGCAATACCCTGGACCTCGTCAATCGCGTCGATGATGGAAACCATGGCATGTGGCAGAAACTACCACTGAGATGTCACTCATGTAGTGGAGAACACTGTTTGAACTCCCTGGGACCGTCTTTAGCCTGCGCAGGTGGTGATCAACAGGATTGTGTGACCGTATTCGATGAAAGTGGTGTGGTGATTCGTCGAGGATGCCAATATGACGTCGAGGATACAGATGACCTTTACTGCCGACAAAATCCCGAAAGATGCGCAATTTGCAAATCAAACGAATGCAATGACGCCTGGGAGCTCACTGAATATTTCGACTGCATTTACTGTAACTCCGAAATTGACCCTACTTGTGCAACGAATCCCCGTGATCCTGACTTCCCAACAAGAAAGTGTCACAAACACTGCATGGCGGCAGCATTCACAGCTGCAAATGGAACAACTCAGGTGATACGCACGTGTCTGAATGACAGGGAAGTACAGAATCAGTATGTGTGCAGTGTGGACGAGACTGAAAAGGAATGCTCAAGCTGTCTCGGCAACAACTGCAACAATTTCAACTACCCCAGAGATCGTTTGACATGTCATATTTGCGAGGGCGCCGATTGCTCAACCACAGTCTCCGAACGCTGTGCAGCCTACGTGGAAGGTGATACCTGTTTCGCCAAATATGAGAACGGAAAGGTGGATCGTGCTGGTTGCTCCAGTGCTGTCAACAGCACTATTATCGAAAATTGGAAGCAGGAAGGCAAACTTTACACATGCGAGGTAAATAATTGCAATTCGCTGGACAAATTGCCTTCGCCACAAGCTTGCGTCACATGTGACAGCAGCCAAAATGTCGAGTGTGCTACAAATCCATCAGCTGTCACCACAACGATGATTTGCAGTGGAGCCATCACTTTATGCTTCTCAAACATTACAAATGGAGCGACACATCGTGGTTGTTTGCAATCGCTAAGTTTTGACCAACAAACCGCCTGTCAGCAAGCAGGAGGCGCTACATTGTGCGAAGTATGCTCTGGAGACAAATGCAATGCAGCGGTAAGTTTTATTATTTTTGATATAAAATCCATGTGTTGACATTTATTTGATTTATTGTACAGGTCTATCCTAGTAACAGGCGTACTTGTCATATCTGCGATTCAAATAGCGATGAAAAATGTAAGGCTCAACCAGAAGCTGCTTCAGTTTGTCCGAACTACTTGCTGGGCGATCAGTGTGTTGTCAAACTAACAACCAATCCTGCACGGCTTACAGAACGTGGCTGCTCTTCAGATTTGCAGTGTGACGCAACGGATAGTGCTCATTGCCAGATTTGTAACACAGACGCATGTAACGTCCAACAATTGGACAATGGAGCATATACGATAATTGCTAACAATCTGCTGTTAACTTTGTTAGTGGCAATTGTAGGTATGGTTGGTGTCAATAGCATTTTTTAAGAGATGACAAAACAAAAAAATAACAAAAACATAGGGTAACTAATTTTTTTGTTGGTAGGAACAACCACACTAATCCTAGACTATCATTGTATATTATCATATAATATATGTAATAGTTGTAGTTTAAATCGAAATCATGAATTAATTTAAGCTAGAAGAAACAAATAAATATTATTTAATAAACGAAAACGAAACGAAATGTAAGAACACAACAAATGTGGAATGTAATTTTTTTGTAATGAATTGGCAGCACTTGTCTGCATTGATTTCAAAAGCAGCGATTGCTTGTGAATTCAATCTACTTGTAATTCCACGTTGGTTATATTTTTTTTTCTGGTGTTGGAATTCTGGCTTCCATTACAAATTAAGCCGTTGTTAAATAATTTAACTACTGCGTTGACAATTCGAACAGTTCAAAGAGGAAAAATCTTAACTAAAAGAACAACAGACAAAAGTCTTGTTGGTTTCGCTGTCAACGGGTTTCGCCATCCATAAGGTAAGGTGGATAAGGTAGGGTGGGTGCGGCAATAAAATAAAGTCGTTCGAATCTAATGCCACTTAAATAAAATATTTTGAAATTGGGGCAACCTCGAGTGTTTCATACAATATTATAAGTTTCTTCGACGTGATCGGGAATCATCAACCAAGTGTGGGTGGCAGAAAACATGCTCAATGACTGGACTATCAGCTCCATATGCCCCATCTACAAAAAAGGCGATCCTATGTCTTGCAAGAACTATCGAGGCATATCTCTGCTTAATGCATACAAGAACAAGATCCTATCCAACGTATCTACTGTTTGAACGTCTTAAACTGTTCTGCAACATACAAATCGGCACCTACCAGTGTGGTTTTCGGCCCGGCAGATCGAATATAGACCAAATTTTCACACTGGCAAATCCTAGAAAAGACCAACGAATTTGAAGTCGAGATTCACCACCTATTTATAGACTTCCAAGCCGCGTATGATAGCATACATCGTCAGGAGCTCTATATATGCCGATGGCCGAATTTGGAATCCCGGCAAAACTTATTCAGCTGTGTCGCGTGACGGTGGAAAATACGCGCTGCCACGTGCAGTTTGGAAGCAACTCCTCCGATCTATTTCAAACTTGCACCGGATTTCGGCAAGGAGGCGCTCCTATCATGGGGCTTCTTCAATCTCGTACTAGAGCAGATAGTGCGCAGTGCAGGTGTCAACACGGAAGGCACTATCTTCAACAGGTCCGTCCAGCTATTGGGCTAGGTGGACGACATTGATATCACCGGTCACTCCCAGCGTGCCGTGATAGAAGCGTTCACGGCGATTGAAGAACATGCGAAATCCGTTGGCATTGAAGTAAATGAGGACAAAACCATGTACTGTACATGCTATCAACAAACAAACAAGCATCTGTCCACCACCTAGGACAAAATGTCACTATTGATAGCAACAATTTCGATGTAGTTAAGGTGTTCACCTACCTCGGAGTAAACATGAACTCCAAAAATGACACCCTAGTGGAGATCCGTGAAGAATCATCCTAGGAAGCCGTTGCTACTTCGGTTTGGCAAAACAACTGGGTTCAAAACTCCTAACTCGAAGGATAAGCAAGAAGGGGCTGCTACTCTGGGCTCCTTCGAAATAAAAATACTAAGGCGGATTTTTGGTCCTGTGTGCGAAGATTACAAGTATTTTAAAACATTTACCACTCGCATTTCAACCTCCCTTTTTGTTCTCACTTCGAGTATGTCGATTTTTGTTCCTTTCCCACATCTCATTCTGACTGATCTACCTCAACATGGGTCCTACACGCCCATCAAGTTTCCTGTCGGAATTACTCCCCATGGAACCGTAAGAAGTTTCATTTAAACTTGTCGCTTCATCGTAGTTCGAAATTACTGACCAGCGACCAGTCGCTTTTTCGTTTCATCGTTTCTGTAACATCGTCGCTCTAAAGATCTGCCCGTCGAGTCAAAAATTAATATTCGATTCCATCCTAGTAGGTAGATTATTGCCAAGATGAGATACACATATACAAACAATAGGTGTGCTTGTTTGGGTATTCTATATAGGCTTAGCAAAATATTTTCATACAAATTCAAATCTATATATATTTCGTTAGACCGGATAATTATCGGGGCTTATTCCTTACCTTAGCCGAAAAATAGCAAGTGAATGCTCAATTCTTAACGCATGTGAAGCATTTGACATTTAACTTAGGTACTAGGCAATATTCCGTTCAATGATAAACTGTCAGGTGCCTAAGTATTTACATTGAACGCGGCCATGAGTGCTGTCAAGCTTTTATGAAGAACGAGCTAAGCCCTGATAATCGTTTTTTTTTGTAAAGCTATATAGAATAGCCAAAAAAACACACCTAATATCGTTCATTCATGGCAACAAAATTATAACGAATACTAAATCGTGTGTCAAGTTTAATCAATCAAAACGCTTCAAGAATGCAACAAACAAGCATACATATCTTATAAAATTTAAACTGAATTTCAACTTACCCGATGTGGATACGCCAGATGCCAGGTAACATTAAACTTGGCTCCTGATGGTATTGACGTTCGAATTGAACCTGAAAAAAAATGCAAAAAAAATCAAACGCTATTACAAATGCCGTCTATATTTAGCTAAAGATATTTTTAACATTCTTTCGTGTGCCGCCGGCCGTTATTTGACCGAAAAGTAGAGCAAATCTAATTGCGACAACTACAAGATTGCATGTATTTACATCAATTTTCCAATCTGATTTAAATACTAGATACGTACCACCTCTACCACTCATATGTGCATGAACATTCCAATTAAACCCACCACAACTGAAACTGTTTGACTATAGAAACGATACACAAAAACCGGACTCTCTTTGGCTGTAATTTAAAACCTGGTAAGTTGATCATTGATCTTGAAATTCAGTAAAAAAAAACAAACAACAACAACTTGAGATTTGCTTTTAGTCGGTCATATTAGAACGGGCAAACGAGCAAACACCTTGTGACTGATTCCTCCGTATAAACTAAGTATACAGTCAGCAGGTGTTCTATCATGCGTTACTCAACGCGATTGGGGATTAAATGTCCGAAAGAATTCAGTTGGCCTAACTGTTCAATTAATTGTAAAATTATTGCCATCACAAATGGGAGTGTCCTAGAAACCACTTAAATTTGATGATGACATCTGTCATCTGTCAGATTTCGATGAAATCAAAGGAATGTCACTTTGAATGATGTTGTTTTCCTTTGGCTCATAAAATCAAATCGTATGTAAGATCTTATGAATTATTGAGAAACAACCTAAAGACATGCTGAGGACCCGGAATACGTTTAACGTTTTTTTTACGATCCGGTTACGCGCATAGAAATCCATTACTGATAACGAGTTTGCGCGATGAACCAAAAATGCACTTAAAAGTGAAAGCTTTCACTTTAGTTGACCAATCCAAGTATGAGTACGCCGAGTACTTGGACAAGTTGTGTCTGGTGCACCGGATAATGGACGGTGGACAATCGGATCGGTCAGTTAGGGTGGTAATAAAACAAAAATGAAAAGTATCTTTTTTCCGCTAGCGTAATAAACGCATGGTGGTAGGTACCTAGTGTATAATATAAATATACGATATGGACATGTTTTGGCGAGATGCAATTTTTTTTTTGTTCGCTGTTACAGCAGCAACGCAAAACGCAATGCAATTAACTTCCAGTTTCAGTTGTAGCTACGCATATCTCAGGAGAAGTTTGGGGTAATTCTTGTTATTTATGAGTGGCCTTTGGGTAGAGATCGCATGATGATCCATGACGGTGCGATCGCTAACTCAATTGAATTTTGTTTCCCTATAGAAGATGCGATTTTGGTCAAAAGTATAAATAATTATGGGTCTTGAGAGTTGAAGAAAGATATATCTTTTTTCTGATGGCCGAAAAATATATTAATATTATATAGCTAAGGACGTAGATGGAATATTTTTCGGACAGGTTTAGATCGCGTAGATACCTACTTCAAATTTAAGGTGGGCAATTTTATAAATGAAAGTATAAAGTTGTACGAGTATTATTGAAGACTGATAACAGGAGAGTCGTTAAATATAATGGAGTATGAGTAAGGACAGACAGGCGAAATTACTTTATCGTAGCAGTAGTGTCCCTGAATCTTAAGTGATATTGTAGGTAAACATGTTGGGACTTGGGTTATTTTATGACACTATAGACCAGTGACAGGTTATTTTTAATGATACGAATGATACGAATGATAAGAAAACGGCTCACTATAGTTACTGGGATAGCTGAACATACAATTCGTAAGGAAACTACAAAATCGGTGTCAAAGTGAGTGCTGAGTAGCCCAAACAGTGCGTTTTTTTTAAAAGAAAGTTTTGGCCGAGATGAAGCACCCACCGCGCCTGCTGTACGCAAGTTTGTGCAAAAAGTTCGTGAGGCTGGTATGCTAGTGGGCAACACTCATGGTCCCCATCGTCGTACAGTGCATACAGACGAGAATGTGGCTGCTGTAGCCGAGAGTGTGAGACTCAATTCACGAACATCAACTCGCGATCGATTTCAACAGCTCAAAAATGTTTCGGTCCATGGTGGGCGTTACAGAGCCATGTTAACCGACATTTTTTTACTGAAATTGATGACATGGATTTGGACGACCTCTGGTTCATGCAGGATGGCGCGCCATGTTACATAGCCCATGCCACAATCGATCTTTTGCGCACTAAATTTCCAAATCGTGTTATCAGCCATTATGATACCACAGGATCAGATGATTTCTCAACTACCCATTGAACCAGCAGGAGCTAAGAATAAACCGTTAGAGACAGCTGATGCTTATATTAGCGAGTTCACCTAGATTGTCGAAGAATATTCTTCGAGATGTAGTTTTCTGCAAGATGAGAGGGCTAGGCAAGTGCAAATGAGGTCCATGCTGATTCTATACAGAAATCGTTGGAAGGGAGGCCTAGCCTGAGAGCATGACTCTCAATACAGTGTCCGGTAATGACACCTACTAATGTACTTATAGTGGATTTTTGTTTGTGATAGAAGAATGTTGGAGCGCTTGAGATCCAGCATTGGCCAGATCTGTTTCGTGATGAAGCACGTTGTGCAATTTGACCACCTGCGGTTAGTAGCACTTATCGCGTTTTGTTTGATTAGAGGCTTACACGTAGCGAGAGGCATATAGAGATTCTCCTTTTCAGGTAGAATCGACATAGTTGTGCCTAGCGAGTTTGTCGGCCTTGCAATTCCCTGGAATGTCCCAATGGCCCGGCACCCATATAAGGTGCATTTTGAATTGTTCCGCCATCTCGTTAAGAAATAAGCAGCAATTGGGGGCAGTTTTGGACTTGAGGATGACCGAGTACAGGAATTTAATCGCGGCTTGACTGTCGGTAAAAATGTTTATATCCCTTCCCTTCCGGATATTACATTCCGCCTGGAACACGCTACAGTGATTGGGAAGTCGCAATGAGATAGTGCACTTTAACTCTTGGGAGAAAACACCCCCCTCCCCCCCTACTTATATTTCCGTTTTGGACCAATCTGTATAAAAGCAGACGGATCCACTGTGAGAAACTACATCACTCTCGCAGTCGGTCCTAGAAGGTATGCATGTCTCAAAATTCTTGTTGAATTGAATTGGGGGAAGGTGTAATCAGTATCTTTTGGGATGCATTCTATTTTATACAGAATAGACGTGTGACCAGTTTGCCGACTGGTCCACAGACAGATTGCTTCCATACAAGTAGCTTCATTTGCTGCCTCTTTCTTGCAGTAAATGTCTAGCGGTAGCATGTGGAACAACATGTCCATACCCGCTGTTGGAGTGGTCCTAAGCTCTCCACACTGATGCAGACGCATGCCGTTCTTTGAACACGACTAAGGTTAGTGTAGCAAATAGCCTTTTTAAGGGCAGTCCACCAGACGAGAATGCCATATGTAAGTATATTTCTAATGACGGATATATAGAACCATTGTGTAATTCGAGGTTTAAGTCCCCATTTGCTACCAACAGCTTTTTTGCATCAGTATAAAGCCGTAGTGATTTTTTTAACCCTCACCCTCTGCAGAATATTGGGTTCATTGGGGTCACTGCGAATAGCTGATATATGTGAAATGCGAAGCAGCGCCAGCGCCCCGAGATGGCTGCGGATTGGTGAAGCGAATTCCAAAGATAGATCCGGTTTATTTATAAATTTCTACAAGTGAAAAAGTAACAATTGTCATTAGAAATATTTGCGGCATTCAAAACAAAAGCTTACTCATTAAACTATAACCCCCTGACAATTACTAATCCCCTTAATCCAAAAGCCAATAAGTATTTATTCAATTGCAATCATTACAATGACTTATCTAATCACTACATCGATCGATATATGTAGCATATTTCATTCATTCATCGATCAATTGATTGATGACACGAACACGAACATATGACCCAAAATAAAATCAAAAACACATAAATAAATTTCGGAAAGTCCAAAGGCTTTGATTTGCGGATAAACAGATTTGTGTTCGTCAATTGAGGCACTTTTATATTATCAACGCTCAGATAAGCCTCTTCTTGATACATGGTACTTAAAATGTTGCAAACATTTATTTTTTATTCGTTATAGCTTAAAAGCAATAATTCACTGCTATGGGAACGATAACACAAACACACAAATCGAAAAATATTCATTTTGATGACAATTTAAGACCTCAAAATGAGATGGCGCTGTTGTTGATTTTTCAAATGAAGGAAATATTGTTTTTAACTTTCTCGTATACGTAACGTAGTAGTACCTAAGAGAAAGATATTGTTTTCGTACAAAATTTCAAACTCGAGATTTTGATCAATTCTGATATTACGATCAGGGGAACTCAAAAATGTGGGTCTCGCAATTCTGTCCGTCTGTATGTCTGTCTGTCCCACCCCTGGGGAATCTAAACGCTTGGACGGATACTCATACTCAGTTTTTCGGTAAAAAGTCCAGCAACGGCTGTTTTGAAAATTGGCTTTTTCTCGAAAACGGTAAAAACATAAAAAAAAACGTATTTTTAAGGTACTATTTGTCATTCTTAACTTGATAGCAAACTCAGTTTTTCTCTAAAAAGACTTCGTCCTTTAATATCCTCCCAAATCCCTAATAATAGTATGTACATTAAAAAAACTGCTCATATCTCAAAAACTGGACATTTTCGATTATGATAAAAATATTACTGGCAGGTAGTGCCTAATACCAACAGTTGCAAAACAGTGCAAAAAAACAGTTGCAAAACAGTGTTTTTTGGATGAAAATGTAACTGCTAGGTTACTCAGTTTTCAGCTAAACAGTTTAGTATTAGTACTTTTTGAATCCAAAGTTGTAACATTTGTCAGCATAATTTTACAAAAAAACTATCTAACGATTTTGATCAAAATACACATTTAAGACAACATCAGCATTCTAAACATGATCACGTACTTAGTTTTTCTCAGAAAACTCGAATATAGCCGTTGTATGAATGTTTCTCAAAAATGACTACCCAAATCTCGATCTGTATTCATACCCGGCATATTTTTGCAAAGCCCAAAACTTCATAATTCGAAATTCATCGCCTACTTGCCTCCTTCAAGTGTCAGTTTGGGGTGAAATTTCAAAGTACCTAAGTAATAAAGTGTTGTAGTTAATACGTATGTTTATGTAGTATGGATTACGTTTTTAATTAACAAGGCTTCAGTTACTAGACCTGAGTACATCTTGAGTGGGTATGATTTTAAACGTAAAATTTGCTGAAATGACTCTGAGATTCTGCGAGATTCGCAATAAACGAGAAAGTTTAGTCGTGCACATTTTTTTTACTTTGTAAGGGTGTAAATTTGGAAACAGGGTATAATTATTGAAGAATGATAACTATTAAATTTCGAAGATAGCTTCGATCCCGGACAGATTTAATGAAGTTTAGGTACACTTACTTAAAACTTTTAAAATTTACTTAAAACTATGGAATTAAGAGCCCCGATCGAAGGCATAAGAATAAAGGATGGAAGTAAGGAACAGGTCGTCATAAGGTCATAAGTCAAAGAAAGGTCTAATGGCGTTGGCGTTGGCGTTTTGATTTCCCATAATTATCCAGTTATGCACACTAAGTTGGGTGAGGTAGCTCTTTAAATATAAGCGCCACCATCATTAATTGTCAGAATAAATAATATGGGACCTAGATGGTTACCTTCAGGTACTTCGAAGTACGCTTTAATTGGATGTGAAATTGCGAATTTAAATTGAGACAGCCGAATTGATTTTCGGGGAATCGTTTAGAGTTACAAATGGGACTGTAACGCATCCACTTTAAATTGTTATATTGGAGATTAAACTGAGATTCGAATGAGAAGGTTAGGCCATTTGGAAAATATAAAATTGTTGTTATTTTTGGTGAAAAAAAATTATTTTTTTGTCATTCTTTGTCATTTATTGGTCATTTTTTGTATCAATAAAAATATTAGATCTGATTTCATTTGCTTCTAAATATCGAGCTTGGCATTGAATTTTTGAACAGTTGACCAAGGCGTCACTACCTTTAAGAAACGTTTATAAATACAATTTTCGGTATGGAAAATATCCTCCCTTTGCAACATTCTGCAAATCGACAGCATCCCAGACCCACTTTAAACAGACAATGTTGTTACAAAATGTAACCAAAAGTCACTAACTAAAGAATCTGTTAACATTTCCCCCTAAACCATTACATCATACAAACTTTTGACATTCCGCATATCTATGTCAAAAGATACATGACCCATAATCCCACTTACAAAGTTTCAACTGGGCGATAACTCATTTAGAAATTGTGTAGTTTCGAAAACATTATGATTACCGCTAAGCTGTTATAAGTATTTTAATCTCTCAACACTAATAGCCATTTTTAAAAGTTATTTTCACTAATTTAGCGCGTAAAGGAACTGTTGACCATATGCTGCAATATATCTCATAGATACTCTCGTCGTAATTACTCTCTAGTGATTGCTGTAATTAGTGATCGTAGCATTTATTTCCGCATTCCACCCTGCACATGTTTCCTAATAATTACTTTAGGGTCATAGTCCCATAACTTGGCTTTTATTTTGTTTTGCCTTCGAGAGGAGCGCACAATCAAACGTCAAATGCTAACAGCAATGGACTGACTCAAATCAAATCAATCTATAGAGAGAGAGAGCTCAAAATAAATCCATCGCAGGAGGTCCGCCGAAGTAGGACAAGTTGTGCATGTAAGTATGTCCATCGGTGTGGTACCAGAATGCAGTGACGACCGATGACGGCCCTATTGTGTTACGAGAAATGGGCGTTGCGCGTTTCGGTTGGCTTCCCAGCGAGTGATCGCGGTAGACATGAGGAAAAGACTCAATATTGGCCACCTTTGGCTTCTAAAAACCCAAACAACAGAGCACATACCAACAACTTCAACTATCATTATCAGCAGCAACATCAACCTGTTGGCCAATTGACTGGGAACGTTGATTAACGACGCAGTGGTCAAGTGGTTCAGATGCGCAATCTGCTGCCGCTGATGTCTTATGGCTTTCTTGCAGAGCTGGCTTGCTATGTATTTCAATTTTCAGAATCTTGTACCACAGTTAAAGTCCTCAAAAGATAACAGTTGTTTAGTATTCTTTCTTTTTTTTTTTTTTGTGGTCTTGATCAATTGCTTGTCGTTTGAATTGCAATGGACGACAATATTATGAATCTCCGATTGGGCTGTCAAGAATATTTCCTTCCAAATCAAATGAAGAACGTGAAAGTCAAGTGTCAATGTGAATTCATTTTTAAATACATCGCTTATCTAGGGAGGTCATTGGTAGCATTGTACGTTATTTCACGACTGTCAGTCAAATATGATTTATAGATTTTTGTTGCCCATTTAAGCCATAGAGTGGGGGAGTGTGGTCTGTGGTGTGGAAAAGAAGGCAGTGAGATTAGGGGGAACTATTTATGCGATTTTCATCATTATTTCTCTGATTTATAGATTTTTTGCCCATAATTAAGTTTTAGAGTGGTAGAGAGGGGACGCTTCGGAACAGGTTACAAAGAAAGAGGCTTGCGGATAGGGGTATCTCTGAAACTATTCTTCCGATTTTAAAAATTATTTCAGCCTTGTAATGCTGACATCCTCTGGATCAGTAGATGTTACTTATGGAGTGAGAGTGGGCAGGGGTAAAGGAGTGTAGGGACTATCTCTGGATCTACTAGGCCAATTAAAAAAAAATTATATTAGCGTTGTAATGTTGACACTCGCACCGGGTCAGTATATTACCTTAGGACAGCGGAAGAGTTAAAGGGGGATTAGGCCGATTTTAAAAGTTCTGTCACATTGTAATGGTAGCACTATGGGTTACGAATTTAGTGGAACCTGTTGTGGAATTGACTGCGAAATTGAACAGAAAAAATTGTATGTACGGAAAAATTAATAAATTCGTTTTCTAGAAAATTTACAATTGCTTAATTTTTGTTTTTGATGAACTAACTTAATAATTCAAAAGCAACATTTTAAAACCAAATTGAATTCAACGATTAAGTTTAAGTGTCCCAAAAAAAAAACAAAACAATTATTTTCGGTTGCATTTTACTGATAGCTATAATTTAACCGATGCCTAAGATGGGGCGTGAGAGGGCTTAAGTTGGCTATTTCTGAAACTACTCGGTAGATTTTAAAAATTCTTTGAAATTTCTCCAAAACAAATAATATATGAAGGAAAGAGACTGCGGAAAAACTCCATTCAATATCGTTGTTTGTTGAAATTCTTACCATTTATGGTTAAAAATGCACATGCACTTAAGTTGGCTAGAGATATCTCAACAACATTGCTCTACGAGTATTTTCAAACTTTTAAGGCCAAAGAATATGACAATGATTGTCGAAAACAAAGGATGGCCCATAATTAACGCAAAATGTTAATTTTGATAGAAAATACAGATTTTTAATTAGAAAGCTTAAAATTTATATTGATTCATAGAGTAAACAAATTGGGGTTATGTATGGAATAGAACATCGGATAAATGTCCACCACAGCTTTACTGGCAAGTACGTACCCTTTTATTGAAATTTTCTATGTCCGTTTCCCATAAATGTGGCTGAATTTCATTAATACACCTCCCAATTTCCTCTTTGAAAGCGTTGGTGATCGTGGGCTTGTTTGCATAGACCTTTGACTTAAAAAAATCCCAAAGAAAAAAGTCCAATGGCGTTAAATCGCACCGACCGATTACAGGATTAGGAAATGACTCATGCAGTAATTGAATTGTTTCTCTGGCTGTTTAAGATTACTAATTGATCCAGTTTTTCAATTATTCTCTTCATACTTGATGGTTTTAAATCACAATGACGGCCATTATTATGTTTGAAAATTGCGGACTGTAGCTGACAAACATTCATTATTTTTAAAATCACCCCTATCGTGGAATCCGCCGAGGGGAATTATTCACGGAAAAGAATATTTTGGTATCGTCAAAATCGCAAAGTGAACAGTTTCCCGTTCGGGAAAAATTCGATTTGAACGTTTTTAACGATACAGTGAAACTCCTACAAATTACCCACACGGGGAACTGTTCACTTTGCGATTTTGACAATACCAAAATATTATTTTCCATGAATAATTCCCCCCGGCGGATTCCACGATAGGGGTGAATATTGCTCAACAATGAAAATGCGTTGTTTTTTCGTATAGCGCTCCATTTTTACTAACCCCGAACTGTCACCTGTCACATTGTTATCTTTTTGTTTCTCCTTCTATTAAATGGCACAACATTAAAATTTTGGGTGAATTATGGAACACCCTTTACTAATCTATTCAGCAAGATCACGACTTGATAGCATGAAGAGTTATCATTTATCAATTTTGCTGCCAAGGTGCTGCCAATTACAAGTTGAAGTACATTTTCTTTTGGAGTAATTAGCATGACACCATTTGGAGTGGATATTTCCGTTTTAAATAAAGCAATAAATTCAATTTTTCTATAATCTCAATTTTATTGTGAAAATACTTTTAACGCGCAGGTGCTCACCACAAATGTTTATCACCCTGATATTGTTGATGCACAATATAGACATACATCTATGTAGGTATTACCACTCAAAGCAATGCAATGACTCACAAAGGCGAAGGCAATACGAATAAAAAAATTTAAAACATTCAATAAATTAGCCAATCACAATTAACCTCATCCGATAGCCATTTAGCCACCAGCAAACCACCTGTTTAAATTCAACTTAAAGTAAATTTAAATGCAAATTCGAGAACTTGGTTGCTCATTGCCCAGAACGCAGCACCACACAGAGGTGCATTGTAGATACATTAGTCATGGGGGCTATCTATCGCGTTGGCCATATCGGCGGCGCAATGACACTTCAGTGAGCCATAAAGTTATTGGATTGCTGCTTTATCTTCGGCGCACTGTCCGGTATCTAACGAAATCAAAAATAAGTTCACGGAAGTCATTGCAAAGTGGCACTGTGCATCGCACAGATGCACAGATACTCTCAAAATGGTATGGCAAACAGTCAGAATGCTCAATATGGTCATCTATTCAATGTTATTGAGTATCTATCATATATGCAGCCTTGGGGGAGCAGTTGCAACTCGCAATGCAATCGCAATAGGTTGAATGACGGCCGGTTACCTGAAGTGAAACTAAAAGTGAATGCGCCTGTCCGTCGTAAGGTGGAACAAAGATCGAAGACGCACAACATTTTCGAATGAAGATGGTGGTGGCGGGCGGCATCATATAGGTAGGTAGCATTGCATTGGTTGCGGAACTGTGCATGGTGCAAGTACGTGGATGCAATGGCCAAAGCATAGGAAGTGTATACGATGCATTAGCTTGCAGTACGTGAAGTCTCATATCATTAACCTTAGCAAATGGCCATTTGTATTCGAACAGGAAATGTGCAGTGAAGCCGGCAGCCCATAGTGCAGTGGCTGTAGCTAATTTAGATATTTTTGTCGTTTTTTTTTTTTTTTTTCAACTACGCATCACTGATTAAGAAATTTAGCCTCGTTGCGGTTGTGATTGTGATGCTGGGCAATAAGCATTATTCAATACGGCACACGGTTAAAGTTACATAAATAATAAGATGGAGATGTTGACATGATTGTATTTCATGGCAAATTGTCCTATAAAGTGGTAGGGGAAGCCGAGGAGAAAATAATGTAAAACTGCGTCTGAATCATGAATCAAATAAATACGAACTGAAGAACTTGTGACGTATTTGCGTAGAGTAAGAGAACATAAAGCACTTGTGGCGGAATCGTTAACACAAAAGAACGACATGCATGTATTTTCTTTTTTCCCAGAGGCCCGATTTCGCAAGCGTGCGTTTTTCACGAGCATCACGAATTGTGTATTTCATTTCGCACTATTCCGCAAGACTTTATGGGTTTTCATGTGCGGATTAAATGATTTTTTGTCACGAGAGATGATTGAATTTTGTTTAACATTTGTTTACCTTCATTGACCGAAGTTAAGCTCATATTTTGTTCGTCCAGTGCTATAAGTTGGCACGAATGGATCAGTAGTTAAAGTGTGCTGGACTACTAAGCGAGAGGTTCCAAGTTCAACCACATTTGTGGAATCAGAACAAAGTGCATCGCAGATCTAATTCTATGACATTTCATGACAAGTTAGGTTAGGTTAGGTTACATTAAAAAGAGGTATAAGAAATAAGTCTTATACGGCACTAGGCATCATATAAGGGGAAGGGCGAATCGCGATCTCTATAGGGAAAAAATTCCAGTAAACTGCAATGAAAAACCTTTAAAATACCCAATTTGCCTGCAGAAACCAAGTAGTCCGTTGCAGTTGGTATGGTCTATCTCCTCTAAGACGTACCTTCTTAGAACGTTCTTCACTTGTCACATATTGCCATGCATTCGCACAGTAAATGTGTTATATCTTCCTTGGCTTGCAGGTCCATTGCAACACCTGTTCGAGTTTGCCAGTCTGAGTCTCTTGGCATGCTTTTTATGCTTTTTATGTACAGTGCCCTGATAATATTCCGACAAGTGTCCTGAATTTCCCTTTAACTTTCACGATCGAATTGAGGCCAAAGTGCCTTGGGTGCTGTGTGTCCGGTAAGGTTTGATCACCTCCGGTCGCTTTTCGTTTTTATTCTATTTCTATAATGATGATGCACGGAGGTGGTTTAATATCAATCACCTCACTTCCTTCCTATTCCCCACTTCTTCTCGCAAGCTCGTCAGTGTCAGTTTGTTCGTTTCCAATTGTACCGCAGTGTCCTGGTAGCTGGTACTCAGTACAGTCTCTCCCGGTTCTGAATATACATAATACCTTCAGTATTATGCGAAAGTTCCGGACTACTTCTGAATTGCTGTTCTTAAATTCCAGTGCCTTGAGTACGGTCCTACTATCGATGTACATGACTACATCTACCAGATATAGAGCTCTTTAAAAAAAGTCAGAAAGAAAATTAATAATCACTTTATGGCTTTGCTACTCATACCTTTCGTGATATGAGACCTCGTACGGAGTGTCGAAATCAACCGAAGAGTACATTTTATCAGTAACTCACTTTGGATCTTGTACAAGTGTCCAAAATTGTTCCCCCCAATTTGTTTAATCAGCAAATCACTTAGTTGATTGGCTGTCAAAATCGAACAGATTCTGCAAGAACGTTCACCGCCATCTTGAATTTAAGGGGTTGTTTGCTGTTGTTAAATTACTCGCCCATTTCATACTTTTCACTAATTATGGACATAAAAAAAAAACTTAAGGGACATTATTTCGGAAAACCTGGACTTACAAAATTACCCTCCCCGACGACTAGAAAAAAATTGTGAAAAACAAGTTCGTGAGATTTATGGAATTGTAAATAACAGCTAAAACTAGCACCTCTAGCTTGTTAACAAGGAACTGTCATTCTCCTCGAAGTTAGTAGGTAGTTTCCTAAAACATATTACACAATAAATATTATACACTAGCCGAGTGACATTTGACACATCCAATCGTCGCGATCGTAATGCCAAGTCCGAACGTGGGAATTGCGAAGCTTTTCAGGACAGTTATACTCTCGGATGTTTGTCAGACGTTCGCGAGGGATGTGTTTGTGTTTTTCCGGGGATCGAACCTGGGATCCCTCAGTAGTCCAGCACACTAACCACTGAGCCACTGAGGAGAATATGCTCGAGCTTAATTTTAGCTCTCATACAAAATTCTCTCCAAAATTAAGCTAAATTTAAGCGAAAATTTAGCGTGCCCAATAATAGTTCGGCAAATTTTTTTAAGCTAAATTTTGACACATCGTTTTGTTATTTTACTTTTGAAGAAAAGTTTATAAGGATACTATCTATTCTATATTCTATAAAAACATCGACGAGGAATACCCTGAAACAGAAGAGAAGGGCGACAAATATTTCAGAAAATAAAACAATTTTTCGTTTCGATGAATTAAATTTTGAAGTGAGTTATTTTATTTTCAAATAACAGCTGTTTTCTGTGATACTTATCTAGAAAGCACTCTACGTCAAAATTTAGCTAGGATTTTAGCCAATGTTTGAAGAGAAAAGTTGGAGAGAAGCTTAAATTTAGTTTCGCTCGAGCTTAAATTGGGGCAATAATATTATACCCAATTTGATGATTATATTTTTAGTATCTACCTATATCCAAAGTATGTCAAAATATTTTGTCAAATGTCAAATATTTTACGTTCCGATTAATCAGACAAGTTACAGCTTAACACCCATCAAAAGAATTGAAATTGAACCGTCAAAATGCAAACATGTCCAAAGTATTTTGCTTTTCTTTAATCTTCATAATTGTTGGCAAAATTTCAGCACATTCGTTTAAACACAGTTACACATGATGGAGAGAAAAACATAATCAAACCATCACCTATTCACATCAAAATCATCAGCGTTACCTACTTACAAAAAAAAAAAAAAACACACATTTCCATCTCCATCCGCGAACGGAGCTTTGGTTTGTTATTTTTCTATTTGTAAATTCATAAATATTGATGCAAAAGAATGTCGTTTGGCTGGATTGCTGGCTATCGGAGCCAAGCTAACGGCCGTCAGGTGTGCACATTGCGTCACAAGATGACTTTTCCACACACAAGCTCACAGAGCGTGCAGCTGTGGGCCACTTTGAGGTCCGTCTACGTGTACACGTCTTTTTTGAATGATGAAATGTTGGTTCAAAGCTTATGGCGGCGAAAAGTGATTAGGAATCCGTTTATAGATTTTGGAAACTATTCAGCAACGTAGCTATACACTGACGATGCGACAATGACAACAGGCATTCCAGTTCAAGGTAGGAAAAGCTATTTAGCATAATAACGTTGTGTCGATTGAAAAGATATTAGATAGGTACTAACACGAAAAGCTCGGATTTATAGATAAAAATGCAAATCCAACCACGTAGACAAGTCAGTCACTTGACCTTTGGTTCTTATCTGTCTGAGGGGGGTAACCTTAGATCAATGGCACTCGAAAGCTACACACAAAACATAGAACATTGAAAATGCTATTAAAAAAGAATACCGACCCCTTTTTGTTATAATTAATTAAGAAATAAGCCCGTACATGGTATACTAAAGCAATTCATTACAATCAGGCTTAAATCAGAGCAGTTGTAATCGTTAATGAGGTATCATTACATCATGGGACATCCGTCTGGTGATTGTACTTTTGTCGATGTCCCTAAAGAGCACTGGTAGGTACTGATTTGGCTTGCAACGATACATTATGTAAGTTTGCGGAATCATGGACGAGCGCAATCTAATACGGACTTTTTAATTGTTTAGTGTAAATGTAAGTCATGGGGCTAATACACTACAGTCTACAGCAATCAATGTAAAATATGCTTCAATGACAGTTAGTGAGAAATTAGGGATTGTGAGTTTTGTGAGCTTTTATACACAAATTGATATACTTTGACAGAAAACTGAGTTTTGACAGTAGCGCACTTAGGTAAGGTTTTACAAGGTTGTTCAAAGTAGTTTTAAATATCTGGAAGCAATGATATTGTTGTAGTAATAGAATGCAGCGTAGAGTAGTAGACGGCAACACTATTGAACACAATGTAGAGTCCGGAGCGGCGCGCGTAAGCTTGTGGGTGTAGAACAAGTTGAGTCAACATCTTCTTTCTTTTATACTCTTGCAATGAGTTGCTTTTTGACTTTTTGTCAAATAATGTCCCACTTATTCATTAAAAGGGTCACGATTAGACGATGCTTAAGTGATATTCGTCACCGCGACTCTAAATCATCAAGTGCAATCTACATTCGTGTAGACAAAACATTCTGGATCTAAACATCTCATCCTAACTAGAGGACACCTGCTTGTTGATACGGATTCCATAGAACGTCTTGGAATCTGAGTGTTAGACATGAGCTTCACGTGACCTAACCACCGAAACATGGACCCCGCAATACTTAAAGTTCTCACCTGTTTTAATAGGCTTCCACTAACATGCAGAGTGAATTAAACAGGCGTTCTGGAGACGACTATTACTTCAGATTTGCTCACGTTTACTTTCATCAGAACTTTCAACGGCATAGCGACATATCTCCGCCGACATATCTCCGCCCAGTACATTTTTCGAGCGGAATTATGTCGCTTTTTTTCTGGCGGAGTTATGTCGTTTTGAAAACGTCATATCTCCGCGCGGAGCTATGTCGCATTAAAAACGACATATCTCCGCCGAGCTAAGAACGACATATCTCCGCGCGGAGATATGTCGCTTTAAAACGTCATATCTCCAAATGTTAATCATTTATAGTAAACATAATGCAAAAGGTAGGTAATTATTTTTTTATTTGTTTAATTTCTGAATAAGTCTATACCAAAAACTGTCAGATAGGCCTCTGTAAGAAAGTTTGGTGTATTTAAAGTATAGGGTGGGTGGCTCGCTTCGCTCGCTAACAGGGTTTTTAACCCTTTTTTCGCAGGGTTTAGGCGCTCACGCGACTTCGTCGCTCCGCTAAGGGTATGTCAACAACTGTCTGGCAGGCGCCTGGAGCTAAAGTTTAATTATATTTACTCTGGGGTATTTAGCAGTAGGTATAATATTTTTAGTCAATAAAAATACATGCACTTTTCTGTGTTTTGAAAACGTCATATCTCCGCCAAACTAAGAACGACATATCTCCGCGCGGAGATATGTCGCTTGAAAACGACATAACTTCGCGCGGAGATATGTCGTTCTTAGTTCGGCGGAGATATGTCGCGCGGACTTATGTCGCTACCCCCTTTCAACACATATGTACGCGACTACAAACGGCAAACCACATCTGAAAAATGTTTCCACTGGGCCTTTTCGGATACGATATAAAATTGCAGAAAACCGTGAGAGTTCCACGTCTTATTTAGATTTCGTCCTTGTCGCGGTTAAAAGGCATTAAAACTATTTAATATGCCTGACAACGTTTTTGAAGATATTTAAAAATATAAATTTCCGCAGACAATAGTCCACCCACACTAAGAATAACACTCTGTCATTATAACCTTCAAAACATTACTAAAATACGCCTGAAAAGTTATTTGTTCTTACACGATTTGCATTTAAACACTCTACACCTCCGCACTGACAATTATACCTATCCAAATGTGCATCCCTCACATCGAGTGACATATGATGCACCTCTATACGAGAATAAACAGATACAATTTACTTGGGGGATTGTGCAAAAGCAAATTCCACCACAAAAAATGTAAATTACATCCCCAACACGACAATTACCCAACCAACATCTGACTCGCCAAAGATACTACAGTCATTACAATGAATGAATATAATGACAGCGCGATATAAAATCCAAAACGTGTGCTTAACTTATGAAATATAAATAGGTACCCACGTAACATACAAACCTAAAGACCTCCTCACACCAAAAACAATCGAACGAAGACAAACACAAGACGCCATCGCATCGGTTCATCAAGTGGGCAAAAATTACAAACCGAGGACCGCACCTTCTATGTAAATTGGTTTCCATGAGCCATCCATCCATCTAAGTATCTAAACCAAAACCGCCAACATGTGGTCTTCGAGCTGGCATTCCATTTTAATTTTTGACGTCTTTTGGGTCGTCATCCAGACATCAAGGTCGCTCGGCGACTATTGTATTAGTTGCTGTCATTACATTGGAATTGGGATTGTTTCCGATGGCCTCGAGATCTTGTAGTTGTAATTACCTTCGACACTTTCGCGCTATATCTTCAAAGAAAGAAAATCCCTCACGGTAATATCGTAATAACAATGATGCACTTTTTTATTGGATTAAAAAGTGAAGAATTGGTAACGTAACAACACGATGCATGGAGTCGAGCTGCTGTACGCAGCTTTATGCGAGGAACGTGTTAGCCCAGAAAGTGAAAATGACATTTCAACGGATCTTCTGTTTTACGGCTGTCATAACCCGAGCTATGGCTTTCTTTTTCATTTTAGTTTCTCTGACTCTGTGGACTCTGTTGACAGATTAGACAATATAGTCGGACTATCTATCTGTGTATTTGAATTTCTATTCAAATTTATGACAGCGTGCATTATGGACTTTAATACATTATTAAGTGTGTCACATTAGCGAATTTTATTACAATTGTGCGGTACGTTCACGTGCAACACTCAATCGAACAGGGCAACGTGTTGATTTAATAATTTTTTAAGTAATGCTGCGCAATAATTACTAAATTATGTAGCTTCTGGCTGTGGGGATGACAGGGTAAATACACACATTGTAATCGCATTGATATTGGCAGATAGCTGAAAATGAAAACAAGTTGCGCAAGATATGGTCAATAGTCTGGCTCTGGCTGTATGCTGGGCGTGTATGTAGCAGATACGAGCTTAAGCACCGCACCTCGTTAGCCATTGTTGAGAAACTCTCAGAAGGTGGAAACTGTTTGTTGTCGCTTCATCTAATGGGCTTTGGCATCTTCAGGTGGTATTACGTAATGACTGCTGTTTGCTTCCTCATTCTTTGGAGATGTTTACTTGTTGTTGGATGAGCATTTGATATTTGAATTGATAGATATTTTATAGGTGGAGGAAGCTAAGTAGTTGCATACAGATGTTAACTTGAACAATGGGCCAGAAATGACAGCTGACACATTACGTCGCGTCGTCGTGTGAATATGTTGAGGAGCGCACATGTATAGAAGGTTTTCTGTACTACTTGCAATAGCTTATATATTTGTTTTGAATCTTGTACCGTCATCTCTGTCTAATAATAATATTGGGTGGGCCATCTGTTGGTTTCTTTTAGAATCATATGTTATTTTGACACTGACAGCTCTTATGCATTAAAAAAATGTAAAAATGCCGATAAACCGTCCGATCCTGCAGCTTTGTTAGACCTCAGCTTGGATATTGCTATCCTTACCTCATTTTAGTCAGGTGGACGGAAGTTTTGGCTTTCATCGCCCAGGATGAATGGTTCATTCTGCCTGACAGCGGAATTTGCGTTTAACAGTCTGCAGAAATGGTTTTTCCATGTCCTCAGCACCGACTGTGACTTTACTACAAGGTTTCCTTGTTCGTCTCTACAGGTCTCTGTTCGGGTCTTGTTCCCCTGACACGTTGTTTTTACCTTTTGGTAAAACTTCCGAACATTGTTCATGGAGTAGCATCTCTCGATTTCCTCGATCGCGCGCTTCTCTGCTCTTTCTTTTTCCTCCGGAGAAGCCGGTGTTCTTCCCTAAAGCTCACGAGCTGCTCTCGTCCTTCTCTGCAGCGCCGCTTTGTAGGCCAGTTGCTTTGCTGCATGTGCTTGCCGGCACTCTTCATCAAAGATCAAACCAAAGGTTTCGCGGTGGTGGTCGGGTGAAACATAGCACATCAGTTGGGGCTTTTCTGATGGTTTCTTGGCATCGATGACACTGGTCTTCAGCGCTTGATGCTGGCTGCACAGGACTTCTTGAGAGGTTGAGAGAGACGCGATCGGCAAAAGTTCTGGCGGTTTGTTGCGTTTGTAGCCGTTCAACGTTGAATCTCCTCACAATATTTCCTCGTTGTTGTGGTGTGTGGGATATCCGCATACGTACCTTAGCTACAACAAGGTAGTGATCCGAGTCTATGTTCGCCGCGCGGAAAGTTCGGACATCTAGAATACAGGAGGAATGTCTTGCGTCGATCGCAACATATGGTCAATTTGATTGACGGTTTGTTGATCTGGTGACCGCCATGTTCCTTTGTGAATGTTGAGGTGAGGAAACTATGTGCTAGCTGTAGTAACATTACGTCCGTAGCAAAGTCAATTAGCCTAAGTCCGTTTCCAGAGGTGGTGTCGTGTATATAGGCTGTGCTTTCCGATTGTGCTACCAAAGATGTCCTCCTTTCCTATTTTTGGTGTTAAAATCACCTAAGACGATTTTAACGTCGTACTTAGGACATTGCTCATATGTTTTGTCGAGGAGCTCATAGAAACATTCTTTGGTAGCATAGTCTTTCTTTTTATCCTCTGTGGGGGCGTGAGCGCATATAACGCTGATGTTGGCGAATTTAGCCTTGATGCGGATAGTTGTAAGGCGTTCACTAACGTGTCGAATGCTCAAAACTTTTTGCCTAAGTCTGCCGCTAACAACGAATCCGCATCCAAATATACGCTACTTCTATTCTCTGGTATAGCAATCACCGTAGTAGATGTCACAGTTTTTCCTCCTTCTTTTGCCGGGCCCATCCCAACACACTTCCCGGATGGCGGTGATATCTGCATTGTAGCAGTCTAGGGCCTCCGCTAATTATTCGGCTGCACGCTTTCGCTTTATCGTTTATCAGTTTACCGAATAAATTCAGGCCTGTACTCACAGTAAGCGTGATTTTAGACTGAAAACTAGAAGCTTGTTTAGTGAGCACTTTGGGCGTACATTTAGATTAGAGGCGGGTGGGTGACTTGAACTTCTTATGCAAACCATTTTGTCTGTCCATAGTACTAAGAAAAAGAATATAAGCGGTGCTGGTGATGCCAAGATCACTGAGATTGCTAAGAAAATAATTTTCTAGATAAGCCTGAGATTAACAAGGACAGGGTAGGTGCAGAAAAGGAATGTCATGGCATCATATTTCTGGATAAAATATATATAAAAAGAACTAAATTTCCCTAAATTCCCATTGGATCAATAACCTACACCCTACACCTACAAACGTGACATATTTTTGAAAGAGGATTTTCGACAAGGCGAATTACGAAATAAAGTTTTAACCACAGAAAACACAATTATTTTTAAGGAAAGTAAATTCACATTGTCAAACTAATAACCTTTTCTGCACTTAACCCCTTAGAGATACAACTTTCCATGTGCTGATCCAAAAGGTGACTATTCTTATTACCGCTGTCAGCATTAAAATGCGATGCGTCTAGTAAGTGTTCACATCAGTTACAGGTTTTTAATTTTCACGTTGAACCCGAAGCTCCAAATATGGCAAAGTATAGCTTCAATGAGCAATCGTGTTCGTAGGTGTTGAGCACCCTATTCAATTTATAAGAGACATCTTGAAGAGGGAAGTAAACGTCAGTTCCCCATACAGAATATATTCAGCAGATCAGTTTTTGTTTAATTTTTCCAAGTTTGGATTTGAAGAGGAAAAGTGATTCGCTCACTTACTTCTCTATTCGACTTAAATTAAAAAAAAACCACACACACACACGTAATAAAAAAAACACAGAAATAATTTACGATAATAACTGAACCCGTCCTCGATGCAATATCCAATGCTAAAGAGTTCGCCGCATTGACCTGAAATGTTGAACTGAATTTCAACACTTTCTTCTGAGGTATTGTTTCCACATCGGATTTTCCATTTTCTCACTCTTTTCCTCGCCTTTTTGTTGTGCTTCATTCATATAGTGTTATTGTTGTTTATTGCACCGTCCAACAGTAGTCTTGTCTTAATTTTTTTTTTTTTTTTTAAGTGTTAACGTGTTTGGTTTTATTTATTTCTCATTTTTCATTTTTATATTACGCAATTGGAGTCGAACCAATAAATTGGTGGATTGGGCTCTAAGCCTGTATTTTGCCGGTTTGTTGCGCTGCACTGATGAGCTAAACAAAATAGGTACCTAATCCCAACTACGCAATTAATTTAAGCTTAGTACGCAAGTTGAATAAAACTAATTTAAAAACAACACAGCCTTTCAAAGATTGAGGTGCTGGATATTCAGCTTAACCTAAAATGCCAAAGATGTGCATCAATTTTCATTGATAGTCCAGTGTTGTCTGTCATTTGAATGTTGGGACGAGTTAATTTCAGAAACGTATGTATCTTAAAATTTTAACATCGTGACGTGATGGCTTAAAAGACTTACATCTGGTGTTGGTTGGCTGGTTTTGAAAAAGCATTCGATAGACAACCAAGAGATCTGATATGGGTGGCGAAAAAACATCGAGGAGTTCCAGAAACCTATAACATACAGATCGACATGTATGACGGAGCAAAGACAAGGGTAAGATGCTCCGCCGGAGTCACCGAAGAGTTCCCAATTAACGTAGGTGTGTACCAGTGAAGCGCCTTTAGTCCTTTTATTGCAGTCCTATAGATTATCTGCTTGAAGAAAAAGCGATGGAGCCATCATAAGTAAGGATCAAACGTCACTGCAACGAGTACTTGATGTATGGGTGGATGCTCTGGAGGGAAATGGGTATCCAATTAGTCCAAAATGCAAAGTATACCTTTACTGCCCACAATCTGATCCACTTCGGACTTCGACCTAGTCCAGACCTTTATTTGAATGAAAAAGTGATTGCTAAGTAAAAAGTTGAAGTAGCTGGGATCTACGATCAATAGTGAAGCAACTAATTGATGACGACATGAATCATCACGTAACCGTAGGGTGAATGAAATGACAATCTACCTTCTGTGGCTGAAAAATGCCCCCTTAGGTGAAAGGACGGCTTTACACCACAGTTGCTGTGTTTGCAATGTTTGCAATGATGAAGTATGAAAGCAAATTAACGGCAGCTGAGATGAAGGTGCTTCGCATGACAGCAGAAGTAACAAAGCTTGATTGAATTAGAAGTTCGAGAAAGCCTTAACGCTAAAGAACCCATCTCGAAAAAATTGGAGCACGACTCATTCAGTTGGTAATGCCATGTTTAAAGGAGGGATCCTACGAACTCTGTCAAAAAGGCAATGTCAATCAACGTTCCTATACAAGCGCGAAAGAGAGGCAGGCCAAAAAAAACCTGAATCACACAAATGCAAAAACAGCA
Source organism: Cheilosia scutellata (assembly GCA_955612985.1). Classification (NCBI taxonomy): domain Eukaryota; kingdom Metazoa; phylum Arthropoda; class Insecta; order Diptera; family Syrphidae; genus Cheilosia; species Cheilosia scutellata. Next base: position 55,765,913 of record OY015314.1, read on the forward strand.
GCCTCAGTGAATGGCCTCAGTGACGAAATCATACGAAATCGGGAGGCCTGCAGATAGGTCCAAGTCCAATTGGCGAACCCCACAGGCGGACCAACAGAGATGCAGTAAAGTGGAAGGGTTATGAACCCTATAATCCCGACCATAACCTTCCCGAACAATAAGGAAGAAGGTGTGTTTTAAGAGCATGCTGCATGCATCAAATTTGACAGTATAAACCACAGTATGGTATGCGTCACACTTTACTAAAATTCCATTGCATTTCCCAAAAACAAAAAAAAAATACTAGCTCCATCGCCATCGGCAATTGTTTTCTTAAAGTTAGAAAACTAGATGACTTGTTTTAAGAAATGGCTTGTTTAAAATTGAAACCTTTTACCGAAAGGCGCATGACGTATGTACTACCTAGATGACAAAATGCATCAGTAAAATGTAATAGAATACACATTATAGATAATTTGAGTGGAACGAATGTGTTCTATTTTGTTAAAATGACAGGTGTTCTACGTAAAATAAATTAGACCGTTTTACAAAAGCCTGATTAACTAAATACTTGCATATGCCATGCCAGCTGTCAGTGGCGCGTTGCCAAATATTGAAACAGGTGTTAAATTAAATGAATATCTCGCATTAGTCAAAAAGTATAACTCCAATAATGATAAATACCGTGTAATGGTTAATAACTTTTCCATTCGCATTGTGTTTGAATAAACTCACCTCATCGAAGAATACCTCAAGTGTGAAGATGACTTAAGAGGGTTTGTCTATAATGTCTAGTCTTACGTAGCGTGCCGCTTAGTTAATGGACGACGATAAATATATTCAAATAAAGGCACTCGCCAAATTATTCAAACACCACCAGCTAAATGATAACTAATTAAATTCATTGATTGTAATCGCTAAACATTTGCAGTCAATTAATGCTGAGTGTTGTCATTTAAATTTCGACATAAAAGTTGCTACTTGAAAACTGAATACAAGCTTAATTGTTTTTTTTTTTTTTTTTTTTGTTCGTTGGGCGAACAATGAACACGTTCATTTCAAAGGTGAGGAAAGAGGATCTACTAAAAGTTAAAGATTGAAGTGCTTGCACAAGACCATCATATATATGAGTGGGCTAAGAACACACATATACCTTTATTCAATTTCTATAAAAAGAAATGATTAATTGATGTTTTCGTAACCTTGGATTCTTTTAATTTCATTGTTAAATTCTGTGGGCAAAATCCGTCATGGCTTGATGATTCATATCTAGATAGAAGTGACCGTCCAAAAGGAAGATCCGAGATCCGACAATAGAGAAAATTAATTCAAAGAGTTGATATTGAAATTTATTTATTGACGTCAAATCTATTGAATATGGCCATGAGATAACCGTGACGAGAATATTGGCCTAGAATTTGTTTAGAAGATGAGTATTTAAATGTTTGGTAACTTGGATATTGCATAATGAACAGCAGTAGTGAGTTTAATTGTTTATTTGTTCTGTAAAAATATTCGAAATGGACAACCATTCGATGATACCAGATGAAAGTTTTTGCGTCAATTCATTCTTAATTGTCAATGTTTATTCGCAATCCACATCATTAAACCGCGTTCCACAAACTAGCGAATAATAATAAAACTTTAGTTCGAACTTAACCTCAAATTAGAAATTACTGGTAGAAACTGATGGTTGAAATTCGCGAGCTGTCGAGATCATGAAAAATGTTCATGTGAACGGACTGTCAAAACTCGCTAATATTCGTTCGTCCGTAGGTAGTTGGTCGCTCTCATGTGAATAGTCTTTTACTTCTAACTAACTCCAAACACCGTCCAAACACCGTCGATCGGAGATATTTTGACATCCAACAAGCAACCGATTCGTTAAAATTGTCTTATGGCTAATGTCCAAGCGAATGGTCAGGGACGAGAAGTCTTTAAACGTTCTACCACTAAACACAAGTCTTTCGACGACGAATTTGCTAATTTATTGACAATATTAGGTGATTCATCTAGCGACGAATGTGATTTGCAATTAATGGAACTTCTTTTTGATAAAATCGAAACAAAACATTCGTAATTAGACGCATAGGTATGCCAAAAAGGATAAGAAATTTCAAATCATCTGTCAATTATCAAGTGGAAGTGACTGACAACTTTTTGAATTAAGGAACAGCATTGAGTTGTATATAGTATAAAATTTCGGTAAAAATCGTAAAAATTCGAAAAATTTCAATGTAAAAGAACAGATCTAGTATCTCTTCGCTATACGATTAGAAATGCTTTAGGTTTGGACAACGAAATTGTTCAAACTTATTTTTAAACTGCGTATAGATGCCGTGTTTCCGAAATACTGCGAATTTCATTTAGAATCGAGCAACGATTCATGTAGGTAAGGTACTTAAACAAAATATTAGTCAAACTAATCACTAAATTGAACTGGAAACCCCCGACAATGTGCTGTTAAATTGTGTGAGTAGTCAAGCCAGCCAAGGCTGCCTATTCCAAAGCTCTCTTTAAAAAAAAGCCACAAACTTTGCGAAATATTGAACGGTGTTTATTTCATGGGAACTTTTAAAAGAAATTAACAGGTGGCTAATCTTTCACACAGTTATGCCCAATGTCTAGAATGGAAGGAACAATCTGTAAACTTTTCCAAAAATCTTTGGAACCTTGGAACTCATTTTGGTGATATGTTTCCATAGGACTGCAACTTGCAACAACTTAAGCAAAACCTATCTGCAAGCTTTCTTGGGGTGTTACTAAAGCTTTATAAAGGTGTTTTCTTAGAGGTTTGGTTGCCAGTTTGGTTTTTAAACTGGCAACACTGTTTCTACAAATTGTCAATTTGACCGTTTAAAGTTGATTTGTGGTAAGTACGTTTTGCCATTTTACGATGAATAGATTAACGCCAGAATAACGCGTGCAAATTGTGCAAACTTACGTTGAAAACCATGGTGCGGTTCGCCAACCTTATCGTGCACTGCGTCCAGTTTACGGTCAACATAATCTGAGCAAGTTATTCGGAACACGATGAATCGTTTTCACACTGAGTCGATGAGTCCATTCGCCATCGTGCACAGCAATTGGAGCTATGCCCATCGATGTTGTGGAAGATTTTATAAGATCCAGCTTTTTTGTTCCTCAGTTGAATGGCTTTGACGTGACAGAGCTTTGGTTTCGACAAGATGACACAACATGCCACACGGCGCGCGACACCATCAATTTTTGCGGAAACATTTTCTGAGTGCATAATTTCGCGTAATGGACCTGTGAACTGGCCTCCGCGATCATGTAATCTCACACCTTTAGACTACTTTCTTTGTGGGTATGTGAAGCTACCATAGACCAGAGACGTTGAACGATTTGGAAGTCAACATTCGCCGTGTTATTGCTGATATACCTACGGCCCCAGTTGCTCGATAAAGTTGACGCAATATACAGACTTTGACATTTCGTTACCCAGTCGTGTCCTGAACAACGGCCAAATAGTAACACCCAATTTAATATCTAACAATGATGAAGCCTATAACAAGTATCTAATCTGCAATCACAAACCAGTACCTCATGTCATTTCACCCAATTGCACAACTTCAATTCCCTTGAAAATATAACCCTCCCATATGTATACCTAATGCTAATCTAAGTCTAAGAGAGAACTCAACTAAATCATAACAATATTTGTAACAATTCAAACTGACAGGGACAACCTGCAATATTTGTATGTTTCGAATACCTCACCGAGAACATGTGTTTCATTAATTACATACGTGTGAGCTTATCTGCATCCAAATGCAGGTCAACCTGCCTCTCGCACAAAACAGTCAAACAAATCCCACACGACCTGATTGTTCGTAGACTCTATTATGACGACCACTACGGGTGCTGGAGGCTGTTTGCAATACAAAAAGCCAGAGCAGTGTGGCTGTCGATACTTAAAATCTCGTTCCCACGGACTGAAATCTCCATCCGCCAGACACCGAACGAAGCAAAAGCAAAAAAAAAAAAAAAAACGCGTTGCATTCAAATCTAGTTCAATTACACTATTTCCCAAATCACTTAAGCGGTCGACCGCTGTATATAGATACATATAAATAGATTTAGATACAATTTATCGGAATGGACCAGGTTTGTCTCTGTTTCTTTTTTTTAACTATCTTCGTACTCTATTTAGGTTGCATTCGCGCTGAGGAGAATTCAATTTCAAGAGATTAGGTAAACTAATACTCAGGCAAAGTATAGCTCGAGGAAACCACTCCCAGCTCCAAAATTGTATCTGTCGTTAATTTTATCATTAATTGAAAGAAACTTCAACTTACCCTTTGGCATTCCGCATGGTCCCTTGGTTCTTGAGTTGTCCAGAAAATCCAAATCGTATTTGCGCGCAGGTGGATACGTTAATGAGACGTGCGCCCAGATGCAGTTTATCGCAGACAAAAAGATTATCGCTATCGCTAGGAATTTAACTATTTGCCTATGCATGGTTGCTACTTTTTGTATAAATATATCTATAATAATTTTTTTTGTATCTGTTATGGATTGCAGCACAATTGATGATTTGAAACGCGTACCGAAACACTTTGATTCGATTCGTTATTCGCAACGGACAATAATAATTGACATTCAGTCAATACACACACGTATAGATGGTGAAGAAATTCAATAGAAATAAAAAGAAACACAAAACTTAGATGGAAAAGATTGATATTCACTTCACTTCGACGACTATGTAGCACTTAGTAACGAGTAACGTTAACATTTTGAAACAGCACAGTCTTTAGCCACCGCATTTTATGTCCAAATTCGGATGTTTTATTGGGACTCGTACAAATGGCACAAGATGTATAGCGGAGTCTGAAAATAAAATAAAAAAAATATAAATAAATTTCAAAGTTTATTGACAATTTGACAATTTTTCCGGCGGTAGTTAACTAAAAATTTAAACAAAAGGGATAGATAGTTCAAAGTTCATGATTTGGTTATCAAAGTCATTGACCGCGTTTCAATAGGTTCGTTTTATTGAATTTCTACATCAGCAAATCAAATAAGTAAACCCGACAAAATGTTCAAGAAAACAACTCAGATTGACTTGCTGCAAATTACCCTGGAGGTATGCAATTGTTTATGATTGAGTGGTTTAAACGGCGTATTTTTGGTAAAACCTCCTAATTGGGACACTCTAAAATTTGGGCACCTCCCAATCATCGGGATTGCCATCCATGCGAGTTGCCATCAATGAGCGTTTTCATACAATACACCCTCTGTAATCGGGACACTGGAATTGTGACACCTCCCAATCGGGACAGCAACGACCCGGTCCCAATTAGAGACGTTTTACTGTAGTTTGATTCAAAGTACTCCTAGAACCCACTCTCTTAAATTGAATGGCGCTGATAGCCGTTTATCGGGTTCCAGTTGCAGTGTCATGAATACATCGCCGCACCAGAAAGATGTCAACATGAACTATATACATTTCCCCTAGCGCTCACATTTAATCATTCTCCGTAGTCATTTCTACTTCCGATAAAATCCGAGTGTAAAAGTTAATCTCTTGTCACCCTTGACAATATATACTACATTCAATCGATTCGCATTTCGTTTGCTTCGAGTTCCAAAATATCCCTGAATCTGTTTTAGACTCTTAAATATTTTAGAATAAAAATTACTAAAATGGAATGGAAGAATTTAAACAAAAGATAAAGATACCTACCAAGTTTTGACTTTTAAAGCGCGAGGACACTTAAAGTACCCAACACAAACTTTAGTCGACTAGATTTGTCTAGACTCAATTTACTCTGAACTAAATTGGTCGCTAACGTCACTTTTTCTACGTCAGTTTTGAAGCTAAATTTTGACAGATCAAGAAAAAAGTATTTGAGTTCGATTCGCAGTACCTAACAATATTGATGTGTATATTAAGTCGAATAAAACAGTTGCATATTTATACTCTTATTTCACACAAACAATTAAGCAACCACTTGGGGAAAAGAAAATAATATTTAGATTCACTTATATTTTTAGCTCGAACTGTACCTACCTAGTGTACCTACACAGTACCTAGGCTCAAGCAATTAACAAAATTAATAAAACTTGGATGTCAAGTCTGAAGGGACCAACCCATAGAACCCGTCGTGTCCGTTGCTTCGACGTCAACGTTGACGTATTCAACGAAAGAAATGATCCCTACAAATTTTCTGCGGTCTAATTCTACAGACACAATGTTTGGTGATTGGACTGTCATCGCAGTTTCAAAGTTCTCACCAATGAATGTGCTTTAAATTCATTCAACTACCATCACAGTTTCTCTCAATATTTCCTGCAATGAAAGTGGTTTATTTAAATTTGTGAAAACTGTCAACGAACACAAAAGTATAATGCTAGTTAGTTAACCTACTTCATCTGTCGCAGCAGCTATGTATGCTATCCATCTGTCAGTTGAATACGTTGCCGCAAAATATATGGGATTTGCGAGGCCCTTAATTCTTTTACTTTCAAAAATCAGTAACAGCTATTTGAGATGATTCCGACATGATCGGCGGGTAAATTTGTCCAAATTTGTTATTCAGTCTGATATACAAGACACCTATCGTTTGATCATTTGACTGATAAAGTGGTACTCTTCGCTTGAACAATGGACGCCGAATCGAAGTGCAGTTTAACATTCTGAATTCTGACAGGGGAAACAATAAAATGGCTTTCCAAAGAGGAATATATACCGAGAAATGACTGTCAGAATTCAATTGGTCCAATATATTGGATAAATAAATCACTTAAATGTATCTGATGATAAATGATGAATGGTGTAGTTCCAAATACAGCTATAATTCCAACCGAAGTGCTTTTTAACAAAGTTTAAGTTATTGGTCTCTCAAACACCTGAACGATAAACTCATACAAATTTTCTAATAAATTAATCAGGGGCTGGCTCCGAAATTTATGCGAGAAACGTTGTCTTGTTACTCCTCGCTTTCCCCCACTCATCAGATAATCTGTGTCATCAATGATTCAAATTCGGCGGCGAAAGAACAACCTCGTAATAAATATACGAGACATTAAAAGAATCGATGGCTAGGATCATTCTGTTATGATGGTCATTAAATGTGGTCATTTATATTCATCCACCAAAAGCTAATCAATCCATCATGCTCCTCAAGACCAGGTACACCATAAATTTTGCTGAAATTACTCTATTTCGCGTGTGACCTTCCGCTGTCGCTTATCATACAGAAAAAAAATGCCAAACCACTCATAACAATTCAATTACTCCACATAATTGTTTCATATCACATTACTCGTCAGTCGTCAGTGTGGACGTATTATACAAAAACCACGAAAATGTAAATCAATTACGCAATAACTTGCTCAAACCTGCGACGCATGCTGAAGTGAAAAAAAAATGCGTGCCATACAACAACGTCGGGATAAGCATTTACCTCTGCAATTAAGTTTATGATTGCCACACGACAAGAAAGCCATGATCATCGCTAGTAATCTGAAACCGGATTCCCGACAATCCAACCTCAAATCCCACAACACACAAACAGTGGCAATAGAAAATCCATCGCACACACAAAGTATTCCCCAGACCACACTACTACTGCACACATCATAAGGAGAATACTAACTAAGCGCGCGCCTGTCATTTTGACAGCCGCCATCCGACACGCATTTGACATACTCAATTCGAAATTGAATCAAAGAAACATTACACCGTAACCGATCATAAAGTGCTTTTATCTCTGCGGTTGATTTGATTTGACACTCCAGCTTCAGCACTCATCTGTAAGATCCATTGTCAGGTATAAATTATGTACCTTATTCTTGTAAATTAGGTTCAATGTCAAAATGAATATAAAACAATAGACATTAATAGCGCGAAAATGCCAACGGTATGGGTATGGTCTTAAATTTCCATGAATAATTGCCAAAACCAAAGCTCATTCATCTTTGAATGAGGTCGTCAGCACATCGCCACCTGCGCAAACTTAAAATAAAAAGAAAGAGACCCCTGCACCTTGGTAGAAAGCAAGGATGGTCAAGTAGTGCTGAGAAAGAGTCGATAGACGGAGTGGTCGTCTGTCATGGTGTAACCTTGTTGCCAGAGGTTGATATTGGTAGCGATAGCGAATGCAAATGTGAATTTAAATATCATCGAATGCCAACATAATGTGTTACACTAATGGTGAAAATGTTTGTCATTTTTTGTAATACGAGTGTGCATAGAGACAAGTGTTTTCTTTATTTGGGACTGTCGCGCATGCCTAATGGACAATTGGCTGACAACATGCTATTATTTCAATGAGATCGCACTGACAGATTGTAATTGTGATTTTGGAAGTTTGCCCTCGAAATGGCAACAAAGAAATTGCGAATATTTGCGTTTCATTACTGTCCCTGGAATAGGTAATTTAATTTATGGTTTTGTAATGCAAAACCTATGATGACTATATTTTATATTGTGACCTGCAATTATAGCGTCTGTGTTGAAATACACATTTATTTAGATATAAAATGCATTAAATTGTAGAAATCAGAAGGACATCTTGCGCAGATGGAGCGAGCAGTTTTCTGAGTTGCTTAATCCAGAAAAGGGCGTAGAAGATGACAGATCCATCACGGAAAATGGACGTAGAGTAGCAAAATGTACTAAATGTGATCAAATCGCTAGGTATGAAGTCTGCAAATCGGGCCAGAAAATAATTCTCAAGGCCCTGGGTGAAGAGGGAGCTAAATGGCTCTCTTTCTGTCTGACCGCTGGCATGTAAACGTCAAAGTTGATTTTTTGGTAGGAGCAGATAAAACACAATACCATTAAAATCCAAACACAGTGTCATCAACTCGTCTTTGAAGTATTATGTATATAATGCCTGCTCTCAATTTCATTTGGAGCGCTTTATCACGTTGAAATCAAGAACACTTACCGTAAGCAATTTATTTCTCATCACCAGTTTATCAGTCGGTTCAAAAGAGAATCGTTTTCCTCACATCTAATGAGCATATCACAGGTGTTTATACGCGTCGTCTAATGAACCTCCTTGAGTTTATGAGCAACAAAAATTTCGAGCTTGCTTCCCTAGATCAGCGTCTTCAGGTGGACATGATTGCTTGAATGATGGACAGAAACTACATATAATAGACCGCTAGATGAGAGCAAAAAAGAGTCACTGCCTTCAAGCTGTTTTTCAACTGTTGTTATGTGGGAAAGTATGTGTGCCGTGTAAACTAATGTCGTTTTCGATTGGTCGTCCAGAACCCTCCGGATCCGGAAGCAATTCGAATGCTTCTGAAAGCGTTCGATTGGTACTCAACTGACAGTTCTTCTCCTGAAAAGAAGAGAATTTTGCTTCTGGATTTGAATTCACTATAAACGTCAAAATCCTTTAATGTAATTTTTGTTGTGTCTTATTTGATAGTTTTGCATTTTAAATCAGATAAAAGTAATTACATAATTCGAAAAATAATATTAAAATGGATATTCCGATGGAGTTTGGTAATTCAATTGTATCTTCTTCATCCTCTTCCTCGCCTAAACTTTTGCCACTCTCAAATAGATTGTTTATCGACTTTTGACGTTTCATAAAACACGATTTGACTTCAAATTCAAATAAGATCAATCGAAAACGACGTAAATAGGCGCACGGATCACACGCACCTAACAACATCTGACAGTTCATTCATAATTTTCTCTCCTGACATAGAATTTCTTGTTTTTCCACTTTCACACGTATTCACAGAGAGAAAACCGAGAGAGGATTTTTATTTTAATGCAGTTTGTGATGCTGGATGTTCAACGTTTTGCAATCTTTCGTATTGTGTAACGTGGGTGTTCCAGAGACTAAAACCACCGTTGACACTGACATTTCTGTAGAGCATTGTCATCGTAATGCCCAAAACACACGTGCAGAATTCACTGCGCAGCAGGATTAGAATACACATGTTCTTATGTGGTGAAACAAATGTAGATTCTGCAGCCACCGCAGCACTGCAACATGTCTCTATTTCTAAATCCACTGCATAGCAACGCAGTGAATTAAGTTAAGTAGATTTGGCAGCATCGAATTTTTAAATTCAGCTACTGATGCATACGAGGAAAAGAGAGACGGGAATTATTTGTCGTCTTTGTTTCACTCACATATTTTTCCCCTCATTGACAACAACCGCTGCAAATTGAATTCTGCACATGTGTTTCATCTGCAGTACTGCATGCAGTGAATCATTCAGAATTTCTGCACATGTGTTTTGGGCATAAACTTTACGCAACTTTTCACAAGCTTGACTTGCATTTTCTCTGCGGAAGTAAAATAGTAAAATATGAACAAAATACACGCATTAGTCTTCCATATTAATTTAATTCTGAAAAACATGCGCTACACTTTTTTTAGAATTCAACTTTAACTGTCAGCTGTAAAATAGCATAGCAATAACAAAGATCTGTTAAAATACCTGTGATTCATGACTTCCACTGGTTGTTTTTGGTATTAAAGCATCAGTTTCCCTTTCCTTTAACGAGCCTTTTGTTTTGCAAAAACAAATACAAATATTGACATCAACTAAGTCGACTATTGTCAAACCGACAAAAGACGCTCTTCTCTAATTCATCAAATGGTCATAAACCAGCATCCAAACACTCAAATTATGACACATTCATTACGCTTTAATTTTTTAAATCCTTTCCCTATTTTTCACGCTTTTGTTTATGGTCCAAGTATAATAATAGAATTTGTTTACTATTTCAGCTGTGAAAAATAATAAAGTCATTGGACCGTTCGTCGCGCAACAAAATTTGTATCTGTCACATATGTTCGCTAATGAACTTTCACATGCGATACGGTCGCTTCTTTGGCTAGAAAGTGCGACTCATGGTAGCCCAAAATTAAACTGTCGAATTACTATGATACGAACGAATTAATTATCATACAGCTTCCGGTACTGCTACTGACTGCACACAGTCTACGAGTACCTTTACCTTTACCTTATAGTGTCTATCTATTGGGCAAATCGTAATCGGTCTAATATTTAATTAGACCATGCTTTCTATTTTTTATTTGTTTACTTATGAGAAAGTGAAAACGCCTGAAGACTATTTTCCAGTGAATTTGAATTTGAATGCATCAAACTGCATCTTGTGTGTAGTTAAAGTTAAGTCCCACGCTCATTTCCCTCCTCAAATTAAATAAACTATAACTCACCTTGAGTACGTTACGTATATAGCGCATTATCAAATCAAAGCCACAATTAATCACATTTTGATTTGGTGAACAAATTTATACATATGTAAAGCTATATAGAAAGTGACGTGACCGAAGGCCATCTCGCATCACACGTGAGGTCAAGCGATCCCGAGGCATTTCAACGAAAGTCATCAACTTTGCTTCTTCCTCGTCTGTTCACACTTTGAAAGTCAAATACAAATTGTACCAGAATTGAGTACCTGCTCAGCGTCTCTTGAGATTTAAGAATATTAACGTCAAAATTATTTCTAGCAGTTCGCTCTCTAATCAGAATGAATGCTAATTTTTATTATTATTGCTTTTTTAAGATGACTTACTTAAAGCCGAGAAATTGTATACGGAAATGAGACATTTTCCCACATGAATTATATCAAAGTTTATAATGCGGCGACGCCATGACATGTTGGAGACATATCTGTGGTAATATGTATGTTAATGTGTAAACGCATTAAGAAACTACTTGATTCCCATTGACACAGACAGCATGGCGTGTTTTGTAACGCGTAAGCTTTATAACATTGCGTAAAAGTTGTAAGGTGACTTAAGTTTACGTTGAAGTTAGTTAAGTTTATATAAATATTGACAAACGACCAATAAAGGCCTTTCTGACATCTTATATCTCAATAAATATTGGAATAACAAGCAAACGGACAAATTTATGTGCACAAAAGTTGTCAATTTTTGACAGATTTTTATATCCAAGTCTTGGTTTCTTAACTCAAGCATCAATTAACTTCTTATAGCCAGCTTGATTATTAAGACGCTTCTCAAAATCGGATGTGATCATTGTGCATTCATGCGAAAAGTATTGTTTGGAATTCCACCTAAGTACGAGTAATTAATGAATAAAACCTCTGAGAACTTGTCCTATCTAAGTACAAAATAAGCATTTTACTCAGAAGGACCTGGTAAAAATTCGAACCAGAGGAATTATAAAGAGGAGAGAGCAGAGACATTAAACCACCTCCGTACATTATAATTATAAAGGGCACTATTAGTAAGAGATTATAAAGCAAGCCGAGCGAAGGTGGTCAAATCTTGCCCGACATACGGTCTGACTAAGGCTTTTTTCGATTGCAAACGATCTTGTTAGCGCCGTCTCAAGCTACGCCATCTACGTGTGAGCTGTGAACCAGCCTTGCGTTTCCACCCTCAAATTTTGTCAAACAAACAGATCTACATAAATGTCATTTCTTGCCTTTGAGCGCATTTCCTGGCTTTTGGCACAACGGCCATTTTATCTCTTCACGTGCACTCGCATTAAAATTACCGAACCAGAATTGAATTACATTTAAGTAAAATTGTACCTAAAAAAAAATAAATTGAAGACTAATAAAATTATAAAAACAAGAAACCTAAGGTAAGAAAAAATAATACAATGTAAAATACATGAAATAAATGAATAAATTTGTAGAATTTTTAAGCCGCAAAGAAAACCATTTGTATGTTCTTTCGGCTTTAAGAACTTGGGTTCAACATTTCTTAAAAATTCTTAGTCTACAATGGCTTCAACAAAGAAAGATACGCAAGCAGGCGCAACATCAACTCCTGTGGTTCCTGTGAGTTGCGAATTATGCACCCGGCCAGACACATCGACGATGGTTGCCTGTGATGACTGCACACGCTGGTACCACTTTGACTGCGCACATGTGGATACCCGCATCGAAGATGTCAGCTGGCATTGTGAAAAGTGTCGTACGAGTGCGCCGCAAGTTTCACCCACCTCTGCACATATCAACCACCAGGCGAAGGCGAAAACCGCATCGGCACCTGCATCAAGAATTTCATCTCGCAGCAGAGAAAGAAAACAACAAGTGTTGATTCAGCAACTGGAAGAGGAAAAGAAGCTGCGTGACCAAAGCAATGAAATTTATCTGCAGAAGAAGTACAAGATTCTGTCGCAGGCTGTAGAATCAGAAGGCGAAGAAGAACAAGATTCAGGTAAGTCAGTATTAGTAGATCGTAGCCACCTGACCCAGCGATGGGTAGATAAAATAAATTTCGCTGCTCCCACTGGCGCTCATATACCCATGCAGCCGAGCCAGGAGCCAGAGCGACCACTTTTAAATGCCGGTGTGATTCATGGTCAACCTGACCATTGCACACTAGCCCCGCACTGTGAGGTACCTATAGCACCCCCAAACCAAGAACCAATTTGTTCTAACCCCCGCTCTCCCCCCATAAACGTTCTCTCCCCAACTCAATTGGCAACCAGGCACGCGATTCCTAAAGAACTACCCTTGTTCAATGGCTTTCCGGAAGAGTGGCCTGTTTTTATAAGCTCCTTCGAACAGAGCACTAGTCTCGCTGGATTCTCAGATGCTGAGAACTTACTGCGGTTGCAGAAATGTCTTCGTGGACGAGCTTTGGATGCTGTAAAGAATCGCCTTTTGCTGCCAACGATGGTTCCGGTAGTCATTAGGACACTTCGAATGTTGTTTGGGCGACCCGAGCACATTCTTCACTCGATGATTGCTAAAGCTAAAAACCAAGCACCTCCAAGAGCTGATAAAATGGAAACGCTCATTGAATATGCTTTGGCAATCAAAAATGTGTGTGCCACCATGGAAGCTTCTAATATGACGGCCCATTTGAATAATCCAACGCTCTTAAAGGAATTCGTTGATAAGCTTACACCCCACCTCCTATTAAACTGGGCAATTTTTTCTAAAACCTTGGAATCTGCCACTTTGAACGACTTTTCGAGCTGGCTCTACGAAATAGCAGAAGCAGCCTGCACAGTCACCACTCTTTCTGCTCCAAATTCTTTAGAAAAACGCTCTAACAAACGCGGTGGTCACTTGTGCACGCATGCTAGGGGGGTAGCTACTCAAAACAGTTTCGCTAAAGATTGTTTTGTATGTCAAAGCAACAATCACTCATTGGATTTTTGCGACCAGTTTAGAAGGATGGATCGATCTCAAAGGTGGAGCATAGTCCGCCAGTTACGTTTATGTCACATCTGCTTGGGTAAGCACCCACACTCTCGTTGCAGTGTATCCAAGTTGTGTGGGGTTGAAGGATGCAATCTCAGACACAACCCTCTTTTACACCGATTCCAGTTGACAGAAGCAGAATACGAGGGTAGACGATCGGGTGATAGGTGTATTACTCCAACGATGTCGGGACGTTCTGGTCAGCATTCAGCCAATAACTTCCAAGGTAGACAACCGGTGGATAGGCGTGTCGCTCCAGCGACGGCGGGATGTTCCGGTCAACAGTCAACCAACAACATCCAAGGTCGACAAGCAGTCGATGGGTTTAACGGTGCATCGATGGCAAGGTGCTCTGGTCGTCCGTCGGTCTACAACAATCAGTTTTTTGAAGGCTGTCATACTAACGAACCACGAGTTGACTTTTTGAGTGTGCTCTTTAGAATCGTTCCGGTAACCCTTTATGGAAATGGTCAGTCCATAGATACGTTTGCTTTCTTGGACAGTGGATCGTCGTTGACTTTGCTGGACGATGAGTTAGCCCAGGCGTTGGATCTGCCTGGCCGATCTGAGGAACTTTGTTTGCGATGGACCTCCGATACAACGCGTGTCGAACGGGACTCGAGGATAGTTTCTTTGACCATCGCAGGGCGCTACGAAGGAAGCCAGAAATACCGACTCAGAGACGTTCGTACGGTGCAGAATTTGGATCTGCCAACACAATCGGTCTGCAGTGAGATTCTAAAGGAACGGTATCCCTATTTAGCGGACTTAACTATTCAATCATATCGAGACGCAAAGCCAAGGATACTGATTGGCATGGATAATTGGAAGCTGGGAGTACCGTTAAAGGTAGTTGAAGGTAGTTGGTCGCAACCGATGGGTACTAAAACGCGTTTAGGCTGGTCTGTTCACGGTCCAGAAGATGGCAACGGCAGCAAGGAGGAACATCGGAACTTTAGTCTCTCTATCAACGAAAAACCAAGCGATAGAGACCTCCACCAACTTGTGGAAAAGTTTTTTTCAATCGAGGACATCGGGGTTCGGATTCCTATGCAACAGATGGTATCAGCCGATGAAAAGAGAGCGCTAAGCATCTTGGAAAACACCTGCAAGATCGTAGATGGACATTTCGAAGTTGGACTTCTTTGGAAAGCGGATGAGTTCGTCCTACCTGACAGCTATCCCATGGCACTTCGGCGGTTTCATTACCTGGAAAAGAAGATGTTAAACGATGGCCAGCTCCGAAGTAATTTGAATGCGCAGATAGCGAACCTTTTAATAAAGGGGTACGCCAAAAGACTATCGTCCGATGAAATTCTTAATCCTAAGGGAGGTCGTGTCTGGTATTTGCCAATTTTTGTGGTACGGAACCCAAACAAACCGTCCAAGATCAGACTGGTTTGGGATGCCGCGGCGTCGTGCAAAGGAAAGTCAATCAACGATTTCCTCATGAAGGGTCCTGACCAGCTTGTGCCAATAACAACAATTTTGTATGGATTTCGTTGCGGGCGGATTGCTGTCTGTGGAGACATAGCAGAGATGTTTCACCAAGTGCGAGTGAGAGAAGATGACAGAGGAGTGCAGCGGTTCTTATGGAGAGACCGAATAAACTGTAATGAGCCAAGCGTTTTCGAGATGAGGGTTATGACCTTCGGGGCAACGTGCTCCCCCTGTATCGCTCATTATGCAAAGAATCGTAATGCGATGAACTTCGCCAATAGCCATCCTAGAGCTGTCGATGCGATAATAAACCACCACTACGTCGACGATTTTATCGATAGTGTGAATACAGTAGAGGAGGCCATCCAGCTCGCCAAGGACGTACGAGAAATTCATTCGAATGCTGGATTCCATATCAGGAACTGGATGTCAAACTCAACTACCGTACTAACAGCACTGGAAGGAGATGGTAATCGATCTCTAAATAAAGCCTTCGGAGTGAGCGACAATGACATCACGTCAACAGAAAAGGTCTTGGGTATGCATTGGTGTACCTCAGCTGATGTTTTCACGTACGTCTTAAAATACAATCACCTTAATCGTGAAGTACTGTGTGATGGTAAGGTTCCAACCAAACGAGAAGTTCTGAGGATACTGATGGCGATATTCGACCCAATGGGGTTTCTCTCACATTTTCTGGTCTTTGTTAAAATATTGCTGCAGGATATTTGGAGAACCGAGATAGGTTGGGACGAAGAGCTACCCTCTCCCCTATTTGATCGATGGGTCCAGTGGCGGACATTATTACCCAGGGTGTCAGAGGTGAAAATACCGAGGTGCTACTCCGCATTCCTGAGTCAACCAGAGGTTCATGTGCAACTTCACACCTTTGTTGACGCGAGTGAAAACGCATACGCTGCAGTCTCTTACTTCAGAATCCAGTATGGCGATAACATTGATATTACGATAGTGAGCGCGAAAACCAAGGTGGCCCCCCGACGCCCTTTATCTATACCTCGACTCGAACTACAGGCAGCTGTATTGGGAGTCCGCTTGATGAATTCCATCTGCAATGCGCATACGTTTCCGATCCAGCGTTTCTTGTGGACCGACTCAAAGACGGTGCTTTCGTGGTTTCGGACTGACCCGCGAAAATTTCAACAGTTCGTCATGTACAGGGTTGGAGAAATCCTCGAGGCGTCCAGTATTTCAGAATGGAGATGGATTCCGACCAAGCTGAACCCTGCAGATAAAGCAACAAAGTGGAAAGCCAATCCTGAGCTGCAACCAACGGACGAGTGGTTCAGAGGTCCCTCATTCCTGCGCAAGGACTCGTCGCAATGGCCACAGATGCCTACAGTCGAAACGAGTGGCACTGAAGAATATCGGCCACGCTTATTGCAAATCAGCGAACTCAGGGAAAGCTGCAACCTGCTCGACATAGAACGCTTCGCGACATGGAGAGCTTTATTTCGGACTTTAGCATGGGTTGTTATGTTCGCCAATTCATGCAGGCTTGGACCGGAGCCGCGACCAATCAACGGACACGTTCTAACATCGATCGCCATCCAGCATGCACAGACGCTGCTTTACAAGCAAGCTCAGTTCGCTTCATATGCTGATGATATTCTTCGCTTGAAAAACAACCAACCCGGAAAAACAGTAGTGCTTGACAACAGAAGCCCACTTGCCAAACTATCACCTTTTTTGGATGAGAAGGGCCTACTAAGGATGAAAGGCCGAATTGCTTTCGCAGACTATGTCGACACCGACTGCAAAACACCAATTATTCTGCCGAGATGCCACCGTATCACTTTTTTGATCGTCGACCACTACCATCGTAAATACCACCACTGCAACCACGAAACGGTTGTGAACGAACTACGGCAGAAATTCTACGTTGCGAATATGAGATCCTTGCTTAAATCCGTGAGGCGACTTTGTCAGGTTTGCAAGAATCAAAATGCATCGCCAAGAGTTCCAGAGATGGCCAACCTTCCCCGTGCAAGGCTCGGTGCTTTCTTCAAACCATTTTCGTTCATCGGAGTCGACTATTTCGGCCCAATTCTAGTCACCGTTGGAAGAAGAAATGAAAAAAGATGGGGAGCCCTATTTACTTGCCTCACCATGCGAGCGGTTCATATAGAGATAGCGCACAGCTTGACTACGGACTCGTGCATCATGTGCCTAAGAAATTTTATGGCCCGTCGTGGGATTCCCTTGGAAATTTACAGCGACAACGGGACTAATTTTAGAGGGGCAGAGAGAGAGCTTCGGGAAGAGTTGAAAAAGGTTGACTTGGGTAGGGTTGCCAATGAGTTTATATCGGCAAATTTGAAGTGGAAATTTAACCCACCAGTAGCACCTCATATGGGTGGTGCGTGGGAGAGGCTTGTACGATCTATTAAGACTGTCTTATATAAAATTCTTCCCTCCAGTAAATTTAGCGACGAAACTTTGCGCAGCGCTCTTATTGAGGTTGAGAGTATAATTAACTCGAGGCCATTGACCTTTGTATCCGTGGAATGTGCAGACGACGAGGCCCTCACGCCGAATCACTTTCTTCTCGGCGCTTCGAATGGGTCAAAACCACCTTGTGATCCTGATTTAGTCGATATGAGAAAGAGCTGGAGACGGTCGCAAGTGATAGCTGACGCATTCTGGAAGAGGTGGGTGAAGGCGTTTTTGCCAACTCTAAACAGAAGGTCTAAGTGGTTCCAGAAGGTGAAGCCCATCGCCAAAGGGGATTTGGTAATCATCATTGACAACAACTTGCCAAGAAACTGCTGGCCCAGAGGGGTTGTTGTTGACACCGTAACGGCAAAGGACGGACAAGTGCGCCGAGCTAAAGTGAAAACCTCCAGCGGGGTATACGAGCGACCTACAGCTAACTTGGCCGTGCTGGACGTAGCTGGACCCGGCGAGCAGAGTAAGGCTGATGCAGATCGCAGTCAACTTACTGGGGGCGGTATGTTAGCGCCGTCTCAAGCTACGCCATCTACGTGTGAGCTGTGAACCAGCCTTGCGTTTCCACCCTCAAATTTTGTCAAACAAACAGATCTACATAAATGTCATTTCTTGCCTTTGAGCGCTTTTCCTGGCTTTTGGCACAACGGCCATTTTATCTCTTCACGTGCACTCGCATTAAAATTACCGAACCAGAATTGAATTACATTTAAGTAAAATTGTACCTAAAAAAAAATAAATTGAAGACTAATAAAATTATAAAAACAAGAAACCTAAGGTAAGAAAAAATAATACAATGTAAAATACATGAAATAAATGAATAAATTTGTAGAATTTTTAAGCCGCAAAGAAAACCATTTGTATGTTCTTTCGGCTTTAAGAACTTGGGTTCAACAGATCTTAAACTCTCCGAAAGTCAAAGAAATTTCAGTAAAATGGTAGTAGGCACAATGGATCAAATGCGTCTGAGAGATCAAAAAATATGGGAATCTTGTCAATGCACTTCTAAGAAAGCATGACAAGAGGCTAAGACTAACAGAGAATGATACCTGCAGACTTTAGAAGGAACTTGCAAACTGAGGAAATAGTAAATCTTTATCATGCACTCTCTACTACTGTCAAATGCCAACTGACAAATGTCATCCAAAACGTATTATACAGAATTTTGTCGATATAGAATTTTTAAATCCAGAATTATGACTCGCTCCTTAAGTACGTAGTTCGGGTGAAACAAAATTTTGACTACTCTTCAATTTTTCTCTCCAAACTCTACTTAAAACCTTAGCTAAATTTTGACATGGAGTGCGTTGTGGACATAAGTTCCCAGAAAACAGCAGTTCGTTGAAAATAACTTTCTTCAAAAATTCATTGAAGAGACAAAAAGTTTTATTTACGATGCATTTTCTTTTGTCCTTGTCTGTCATTCTTTGATCTCAAATTTGTTCTCTTCGAGGTAGATATTCGTTGAAAAAACTCATTCTTATTTACTTTATCGGAACACAAAAACACAAAAGAAAAAAAAAACAATACGATCTGTCAAAATTTAACTGGAGAAAATATTCCGAACCATTAATGCTAAATTTTGACATAAATACAATATACAATATACATGCAATACAGCCTGAAATGAACATTTGAATTTTTTAGCTGAGAACCGCTCGGCTTAATTTTTTTCTCATTTGACACTGACGTATTCACGAGCTAATACTATGTTTGTTCAGTTGTATTTTTTTTTTGTTGGGTTATTCGATATATTTTTTGCGTCAAATGTTAAATTGTATTTTTGTTTCGCTTGACATATTGGGGCATATTCATAGATCTTTGATAAGCTATTACTATGTAATAAGTAATAACTAAACTTAACCAGAGTTTATGTAATTCATAGACAATTTAAACCCATTTCTAAACGATAAACATAAACTGGAGTCTAATATTAATCACGACAAAACGTATGTTTAAGTTGTTTTTAACTCTATTAAACGTCAAAACCAAGTGAACGAAAAAGATTTAAGAATTTTGCAATGATTTTGCTTTTTTCACTGATGAATAATAATTAAATATTGTGATGTCTGTTTTGTTTTTTTTTTTTTTTGGAAATTATTTTAATGACATTTCTTTAATCGTCAACGATTTTTTTTTAGATACCTTCGGACCAACTCATGCAGCGGCAGGATTTTTTTCCTGCTACCGTTCTCTTGCTCTTTGAACACTATTTTTTTGCCGCTCATCTTTTTTTTGCAGAACAACAACAAAATAAAAATTACAAGTCAAAACCATCGACATTTTGTTGACAGAAAGTGTATATTGTAATGGATTTGTAGTAGATTACACGTTAGACTCGGATCTAATTAAACAGAGCTGGCAAGTTCTTTATGAATAGCAGTCGTGTTTTACCTGTGGGTTAACTTTAGAATCGAGTTCAGTTAGACTCGGGTTTATAATATGACTATGAATATGCCCCATTCAGTGTTACCATAATCTATTTTCAACAATATACAGCAAATGGCTTCAGTGACCAACGGGACATTTTAATAAAATTAGTCACTTATCAATACACCAGTTTGACAGTGGTGTGCTTTTGGTCATTTGAAAGACAATCTTGACATTACAGCTGTGTTACAATTCATTTTAGGTACAATCACATTTATTATGAAACTACTACAAAAAGTTATAATAAGCTTTCGCTCTTTGTTGTTTTCCATTCACATGATTTCTTAGAAGGTATAACAATTAAGCTGAGTTATGAGCTATTGATTTTTGTTCTTCTTTCATATTTTTGCATGACTGCATAAAACCCTCAGAAGTATATTCAAACACAAATGTAAAAAAAAATTCAATTAATAAACTCCCATCACTTTAGATAGGCAACGTGCTAAGCCGCACACACAAACGTACCTATAAACACCGACAATTCTGACAACACCTTTGGAATTTCAATTAACCTCAGCTCAGTGACAACTGAGTAGTTTTGTGACTTTAATAATGCAATCAGCTATTGTGCCTTGTGAATCTTGTGATAGTTCACTAATACTACTATAATATGCGGCATTTTTGTTTTATATTTAGATAAATAAAATGTGAAATAAAGTAATGAAAACCGAAACCGGATTTATATAAAAAAAAATGTATATACTGAATATTTTATTACAATAAAATGTAAATAAACTATTTCAATAGTATTACGAGTGTATAATCTTGTATAAGCCGAAAAAACGTGTAGATACTTCTAATCGAAATGAAAAAAATGTTTATAAATTTGTTTTTATCTGTCATCACACATTACTGCTCTGCTAATCACTACTTAGGTGATATGATAGTGTTATAAATTTTATGAATACCAATATCGATATACTTGACGTTTTCGAAACGAAAGGTTTAGTTTTTGATTTGGATAGACAAAACCCACAAAAGGTCTAGCTGTCAAACCAGCTGTCATCCTTCAAAATGACGGTGTATACATTGTCATACATTTGAAGTCCACAGATCAAAGGGTAGTGACATGTGAGGCGAAATTTTTAGATTTGTTAAAAATGACTGCCCTTATTTTGACATTGGGGCCTAGCTCAATCGTTCGAGCAGATTTTCTCGTTACTTTGCTAATTTGCTCTTTTTCTATCATTTTGATTGACATAAGGAGTTTCATTTCAGTTTCAACATTGGACTTGGCTAGACCGCTCGAGTTGAATATTTCGCGGTAGAGCTTGAGTCAAGCCAAAGAGTTGAATAACTCGTGACTTTGCTAATTCAATCTATATTGTAATTTATAATGGAAACGTGTAAGGACTTTGTAGTGTTCGCCATTAAATCTCCTCCTCCAAAACCCGTCGACACAAACGGGGCCGAAAATCACTCGGAACATTTTGTGTTCGAAATGACCAAGAAGATCTTCATCCGGCTTTGCTAAAGTCCATGCTTCTGCGCAATATACCAGGATTGGGATGATGAGGGTCTTATATAGAGTCTCATTAGTGTTTCTTGACAAGGCCTTATCGATGTTGTGTGTCCCTTCTTGTTGACAGCATGTATTTCGTTGTACCCTCATTAATAGTTGCAATCGCACCAGTTACAGCTTGCTGCGTTCTGTAAATGATGTCAACTGCATCAGCGTGTGCAACTGCTTGTTGCACAGACTTTTGGAAAATTGTGCCCTTGGAGTTGGCTTGCGAGTTTCCCACAATTTCCTCAAGTACGATGTTGAAAAAGTCACATGACAGCGCATCACCTTGTCGAAATATTTTTGGACATCAGAGGTGAGTATCGATTTAGACTTCTTGGGTTTTTTCCAGGATCTATCGAAATGTGAATATTTGGTCGGTTGTGGACTTACTGGTCCTAAAACTGGTAGGGACAAATCAGCTCGTTGTCGAATGGTTTCAGGCGCTCACACAGTACAGCAGATAGGATCTTATATGTATATGCAATGCGGAGACCGATTCCCCTATAGTTGACGCAATTTGGAGGGTATCCTGCTTTCTTGTGGATTCTCTATTTGTACTGTTGATAAAAATGTATAGGCACGCAGTCTTTATTTAATTCGTTGCCTTGCTTCATGCTAGCGATCGAATTTGCCCCATTGGAATTATAGCCAAACACACTAACTTCAACATCACGATCAGCGGTAGGACGTGTGATTTCTTCAGCAACTCAGCACTGTCCGAAAATTTTAGAACCATCCCAATGCATTCCTTAAAGAATATTCTAAAAGAGCAATAAATCGACTTCGGGTTATAAAACTTGTTCAACAGAATTCGAGTTTCTAGCCTTCTAGCTGCGACACACTTCTACGAAACTGTGACTTTTAGCACTTAATTTCCATAACCCCTATAAAACATAATATAGTAGGTCCCGACATTAGAAATTGTGTAGGTAGATATCGTATAAAAAAAAATCATTAAAATCTCACGATCGCAATTAATCTCAATCGCATAATCAGCCAAAGACTATTAAAGATTCACGTTTCGATAGAGTAGAAGAATATTTGCATTAATACGTTTTTTTCTATTCGAAAAAAGCTTTTAACGAATAAAGACGAGACCTTTTATGTAGAAGCCCTTCAACAATCGATCTAGTAACCCCACGTAGAAAACCAAACGCTGCGTATAAGTTATCAACCGGTTATACAACAGTTACGTCAAATTGATGTATCCTATCTGACGTTTGATAGCTAACTAATTTGTGCGCATTTTTTTGTTTACTAAATACTTCACGCGTTTGAATAACTATACATGAGTAGAGTATTGTGACGACCATTTTAACTTTTGACAGCTTTTAATTTGCATCGATAGCCTCAAAACCCATATTCAAAAGATACATCTTCAACAAAGCGTTAAAAATTTGCACATTCCATCGCATTCAGCCAATTCGAATCACTTAGGTCCACTACAGTCTTGTTATAAAATTTTGAACAACAATTATGTGTATCTGTATTCTGGTGTATGTAGTTACCTACCTAAGACAAAACAGAAACAAGTCAGATATTTTTTTGTATAATTTATATTGAAGAATTATGAATTAGCATTCACCTGCGCGTTCGCGTTCAAAACACTCTCTCTCGACCGCTCGCTCGCTCGCTTCTACCTTATAACTGACAAGTTAGTCGGTCGGAAAGTGAAGGCAGTAAGCCAGCAAGACACCATTGAAATGTGCGAACTGATTGAAATTGTTTATTTATATTTGACATAGAAATAGCCCGTCTATATGCTCACTTAGATACATACTATAGGTAGGTTTAGATGAAGCAAAAAAAAAAAAAAAACACAAAATATATTTCTCAACCTGAGTGTAGGTTTATTTTGTGTGTGGAATTAATTATATATTTTTTTTATCTAAAAGAATGCAGATTAACTGGTTTTTCTGCGGTGTTGTGTTAAATCGATATGAATGAGATTTTCTAACTTTTAGCACGAAAATATCGGTATAGATGCACATGCACAGGCATATACTACACAGGTGTCGGAATAGGTGTAGGTACATACCTAGACGTACTTGTATCTATGTAGGCACTTTTAGTTCTTGGCTAATTGAAATTTCTTTCGTAATTGAGTAAATTAGCGAAGCGGATTCTTTTTTGTGTTTTGTAAGTAATTATATATTGTACGTGGAGAGGTTTCCTATTACAACTGGGTATAGCTGTGATGGGAACGACGCGACGTATGTTATAATTATTGTTTCACAATTTAACTAATTGCCACTAATGTGTGAGCGCAGAACATTAGGGCAGCTGCGTATATTCGTTTTCCATTAGAGCCATTGATACTGTAATTAACACTGTTCGAAAATCAAACAAAGACCCTTTTAGAAATAAAAATAACATGTTTGTTTCGAACTCGAATGTGAATGCGAATGTATATGGCTGTCACATAGTCAGAGGACGTTTATAGAAAGTGGAAGTATTTCTAGGCAAAAGTCAGCTAATTATGTAGACTACGGATTACGGACACACATTCCATTCCAGTAATCAATGCGCGATAATGGATCGAAATGTTTTAGTCCACCTGACAGCAAGTGACACCGCGCTTTGACAGGAAGTCTTGCAATAACCGTTTGTCTAATAGACATTGGAATTTCGATCGAATTAATCGCATATCGACCATAGATTGCCCCGGTGGCTATTTGAGCAGTCGATACAGTTCATTGGAGTAGGTACACTTTAAGATCTCAACGAATTGCAGAGTGGCGTGAAGTCATACATTTTATATTACATAGTGAAAAAATCGATCTAACCGTTTTATGCAATTTTTTCCACCATGGAACATCCGTGGAAATAATCTTAGAAATGTCAAGTATCTATGGTTGTTGTGAGTGCCTGTGAAGACTCTATTTTTCTGCTTTAGGTATTGATAAAACTGTTAATCATCCAATTTTGTATTTGAATCACTTTTTTACTAAATAAAACAAACATTTTCAGTGATGGAAATCTTTATTTGGACCTTTACAATTTTGTCTGTTAAAGCTTAGTACGCTGCTCGAGCGAAACTAAATTTTAGCGGATCTCCAATTTTTCTCTCCAAACATTAGCTAAAATCCTAGCTAAATTTTGACATGGAGTGCGTTGTGGATATAAGTGTCACAGAAAACAGATGTTCGTTGAAAATTATTTCCTTCAAAAATTCATCGACACGAAAAACGTTTTATTTTCGTTGCACTTTCTTTTTTCCTTGTCTGCTATTCTTTGATCTCAAAATTTTCATTTTCAAGGGATTTCTCATCGAGGTATTCATTGAAAAAAACTCATCCCTATTTATCTACTTATCGGCAACGCAAAATCACAACAAAAAAGAAACCAACAGATCTGTCAAAATGTAGCTTGAAAAAAATGTATACCGAACCATTAATAGGCGCGCTAAATTGTGACATATATCCAGTATCTGAAATGAAAGTTTGATTTTTTAGCTGAAGCAGCGTACAGCTCGGCTAAATGGATTCGCTTAAATTTAGTTCAGCTAAATTTTGGAGAGAATTTTTTATGGGAGCTAAGATTTAGGTCGAGCAGCTTAAGTGGAAAAGATGATATCCCTCAAAAGGCTGCCGCCAGTGTTGATATACACATTTGTGCCAGTTTTATCATATTTTGCATGACTTTCCGCAAGATTTCCGGTGATAGTTGTTCGCATTCCTGTCGAACATTCTCCTTAAGGGATGCAATTGTCTGAGGCTTGTTGGCATAAATCCGCGACTTCAAGTAGCCCCAAAGAAAGAAGTCTGGAATGGTTAAATCGGGCGATCTTGCTGGCCATGCCAAATCGCCAAAACGGGAGTTTACGCAAAAAACGCAACCCATCGCAATGAAACGTACACTGCCGGTGTTGCGTTTTGTCGGAGAAATGTTATCAACAGCTGATCGGAACGATTACCATTAGGCAAAATTCTGCAAGGGTTGGTGATGAAATCTCCTTTTCCAAAATCCCCTGTGCTGAAATCCCTTACTCCAAAAGACCCTGAGAGAAAATCTCCACGGGACAAAATCCCCCATTTTTTGATTTGAGAGATTATGTCCAATAACGAATTTTAGAAAAGGGTATAACGTAGGGATCCCCGCGCTATATCTTCAAAAGTGGATTATGCAACCATCCCAATCTGTTTACATTGCAAACCCGTTTTTGAAAACACTGAAAACGATACGATCGACCTACGGTAGCCAATTGCATATAATTGGCAATTGATAATGTCGTAATTGTAGAGACCCAATATATTTAAGAACCGATTTCTCTATAGTTTACTATCAATTGACTTTTATTTTCCGTATTTTTATTTTATGTAGTGCGACTTTATTTTCATTGTTTTACATTTTATATAGCCAAGTATTGGCATCGCACAGTGCCGATACTACAGTAATAAGTAACGTATCGGTGACCTTAAGCATTCAAAGCACTTACATATTAATAATACCTAAAGCGCGAGCAAAAAGTAAGCCTTAATCCGATCCCGCAAAGTACTACTGCATTAGGGGCGGCGGCGGTTCCACAGAGGACAAAAATCTATCTGTTCGGTCATGGAAGTGGTTTTAGCCGGAAAGCATCCAGCAATGCATACGATCGTCGAAACATTGATGAAAGATACTTTCGTTACGTTTCAGAAATGAAGAGAATGATAAGAAAATTCTTCATGATCTCTGTAACTTCTGTTCTCTGTCAAAGAAAAATACTTCACCTCGAATGCCTTTTCGTTGACAGGACAATCACGAAACCTAGGCTTACGCACCAGCGTTACCTTTGGTAACAAATAGATACACTATCACAAAGGGGCAATATATAGCTATTAGCTATCTTACCTTTCTATTCTATTTATGTATGACTGTATGACGTATGAGTTCTCTAAGATTTCTCTCTCATCTTATCTTTGATATTCAGAAATGTTTTCCTTTCAGAACTCATCTACATATCATATCTGAGTGTGAGTACCTATATCACTTTACACCAGTATCTATTGGGAGCACATCCATTCAGCTCGTATCCATTTCAAACTGTTCTCTGCCATCTTTAGTATGTAAAAACGACACGTAGTCGTCGTTCTACATTTATATTGATAAATTCACAAATATCAAGTGCAAAATATGCATTTTTAGTGGAGTGAAATTAGGCCGCCTGCCTTTGCCTTTGCCTTTGCCTCGGTCTTGGTTTAATTTATTTAAACTAAATTCCCATTCGAAGCTGCAGATACAACAAAAATATGTGTGAATGCAGATTATGCTTGATTTGAATACGAGAATTTCCAAACAAAATTCCGGAATCTTAAACAAGATATTGGCTCAGAATTGGATGTGTCTATTTGTATTCTAATTTTGCTGGTTATTCTCGAAAAGAAAGCGTTTTATAATTTTGTGGATTATAGCTATAAACGCGCCGCTGCTGCTGTCACTACTTGGCTAAGTACGACAACTTGACAACAAAATTGTACTTAACAACTACTTATGTGCGTGCGTAAATATTTTTTTTGTTAATATAACGCAATCGATAATAATAATAAGACGAATGAAAAAGCGAAGCAATACACACAAAAAAAAATCGGAGAAAAAGTTTGGAAAGTTGTTAATAAGAAATATAGGTGCGTCCAAATCAAATCGAAAGAAAAATTGCGTTAGCGGTATTGGTCTTGTGCGGCTAACGCGCCAGCTAGCTTATCCATCTAGTGAAAGTCCGTATACTGCGTGTGAGTATGCGATGAATGTGATGTTTGCGCGTGTGCATTCGTTGTTTGCGGGTAACCCGTAATCAAAAGGGACTCTAAAACTAGCACTTGAGAAATTTGTAATTTCTATTTGGATATGTGCCTAGTGCCTGTTGCGTTAATTGAGAAATTTTAGTGTGACTTAGTGTTGACACTGGACCGTCGCTCATAACTGGTATAATGGTCCATGTAGCCCGGTTTAAATTGGAGTATTTACGCAAAAGAGATAGGTGTTAAATGCGCTTGTTTGGGTAAAATAAAAACCTGGTTATGAGAGCGTTTACTTGCGACCGCACCATAATTGGATTGGGCACGATTGATATACGAGCGTGTAATCTGTTTGCGTTCAGGGGATGTATATGTGAGATCATTGGGACAGAGGATTAGACTAATATTTATGTTTTTCTTGTCGATTGTGCAATGAACATAATTATACATTATGGCTTACACAGGTGTTTGCTTTGGGCTACTTGTACAATTTTGTTTAGCCATGGTGAGTGATAAAGTGAGACAAAAAGCCAGAAATCTTCCCGATAACAACACTGGCATAAAGCTGTAGAAATAGGTATCACAGGTGTGCCTTTTTTTCTGTTATATTCAATGGCTGGTGTAGTGTGTAGATCACTTAGTTAGTTAGTTTAAAGTGGCTCTCGGTGAGAGAAACACCTAGGCCGTTTTTCGGCCCATTGTGCATACCACTGGGATTTGGGGAACTATTCCTTTACTGGCTACTCATGCAAGAATGTTAGCGGCGCTGGTATAACCTAAATCACTGATATCTCATTGAGAAAATAGTTTCCTAAGTTAGTCTTTCTTAAATTGGCTAGGGCAGAGCAACTGCAAAGAAAGTGATTGATGGACTCATCTTCCTCTTCATCTATACAGCTTCTGCAGAAGTCATTATGTGGCAGACCGAGCCGTTGCGCATGTCTAGCTAATATGCAGCGCCCGGAGATGACATTAACGACTTTGGAGATGCCGGATCTTTTAAGTCGAAAAAGCTCCTTGGATCTTTCTGTGTCCAGAGCTGGCAAGGTGAGAATAGCAGTATCACAGTATCCTCGATGTTTCCATCTGAAACTTGTTCTACTTGCTTCGTCCACGTGAATTATTTGTTTAGCGTAGGAAAGTGGTACATACACGTTGTGCGGAGTTATACTATCCAGAGGAGACTAGCCTTGGTAGTTCGTCTGCAGTTCCCTGTAATGTCACAGTGACCAGGAACCCAGCAGAAGGTGAGGTTGAACAGTCGAGCTATCTCGTTAAGAGATAGATAAATGAGCAATTTTCTGTTTATAAATGCATAAAAATTGGTTTGTTCGCATTTCATCAATTCGTTCGTTCGCTCCCATGTGAATGGTCCTTAACTCCGTTTTCGTCGGGCTGACGCTAAGACCACAACTATCGGTCCAGGAGACGGAAAAATTCGTTGGCACAGAATTCCCATAGTCATCCGATACCAACTTGGCAAACACTACGACGTTTAGCCGCTAGAAGAGTATGTGGCATGATTTCTGGCCGACACCGGGGCCGGTGCACCCGCTCTGCTGAAAATATCGCAGCTGTGGCTGAAGATGCTGCAGACGACCCCGGACTATCGACCGGGACAATTACTGTGGACGGCGACGCTACCGAGTCATGCTCAACGACTTTTTTCTCCCTCAATTGGATAAATTGGGAATGGAGAACATGTGGTTCCAACAGGATAGGGCAACGGCGCGGCGTGTGCACACAACCGAAATTCTGAGGGCTGTATATCGGGGTCGCCTAATCTCCCGTTTTGGCGATTTGCACTGGCCGGCAATATCGACTGATTTAGCCGTTCTAGACTTTGTTTTGTGGATTTTTTTTATCTCATGTCAATCTATGTCAGACTCTTGCCTTTAAAGAGAATATCCGGCAAGAATGCGAGGATCTATCGCCGGAAGGTCTGGAATGAGTGATGGAAAATGCCACAAATCGGGCCTTAAAGGTCAATAATTCTAGCGGCGGCCACTTAGCCGGTATCATTTTCTCGACTTAAAGGAAAATCCAAAAGCAGAACCAAAGTTTTTCATTTATTGCTTATAGCCAAAGAATATCGGGTGATAACTTTTGGGCCTCATTGTACTATTGCTCTCAAAATTCGTCTCTATTCGACAATTTTTCTTTTTCTTTATTACATTTATACAGATTGCGTTTCGACAAAAGAAGTGAATGACGAATTTATTATTTGATCATTATTTAGAGCCCTAAAAAATATAATGATCCATCTAAGTCGTATTCTCGATCTCGATTCATCTGCTTGTGGTTATGGATTAACAAGAAGCATTAGCAAGAACAACAAACGTCAGCTATAGTCCATCAATAAAGACACCCTCGCAAAGATGTTATTTCCCCTCTCCCCAAGCCGTATTAAGGTTAATTATTAAAATTCTCCAAATTCGAAAGGAATTTAAATAATCACATTTGTGTGAACAAGATTTTCGGACAACTTGTTCTTCCTCGAAAAAGGTTAACAACATCAAGATGAGATGTGATTGTTAATCCAATCCCAAAAAATTAATTAACTGGCCTTGAAGAATAAAATGTAAGACCATATTACAAGGTATATCTTTTCAATCAAATACAAAACACGTGAGATCATCATTTTTTGTAAACTCTCATTATAAAAGAAGTGGTGAATCAAGAAAATTCCTCCGGGATGTTATAGCTTCTTCGCTCCGGGATGAATAATACTGTTTTGTGTGAATTTTGTGGTTTTTGAAATTTTTATTAAATTATATTCATCAGCAATAGCGGCAAGAATTTTTAACAGTCACTGCACGTTCAAGCAATTTGTAGCTAAATCGAAAATGAAATCAACGCCCATCTTACGTAATGGTGAATTTTTTAATTTTTTTTTTTAAGCAACATTCATTTGAATATTTTTTGCTTGGCAAATATAAGTATTCATTTGGTGTACCTATATTTCAGACAGTATTTTTGACGCAATATGTGATTATGAGCTACAACGAGTGGAATTTTGTTTACCATTTAATACAAAAATAACGGAATCCCACAATATCAATATATATGTATTAGCGCTTTAGTTTGAAGCTGGGTGCGTTTCAGTTGCCGTTATTATCTTTGCCTCTTTGGTGCTAGAAAACTAATTAGAAAGGTAGTACAATTTAATTACTTTTATCTTGAGGCGAACCACACTTCCGCTTTACTGGGTGCCCTTACTTTTGGGCCATAATGAATGACACTATTTCCCTAAGATCTATCTTTATAATAGAAAAAAATATAAATTTTTTAAATGTTTATTAGGCATTCAAGTTTACCTATTGTTAAAGGTTGAAATTATTTGGAAGAATTATTTACATATTATTGTTATGTTCTAGTACTTTTGTAGATAGATAAATGTCATTTTTACAAATGTCAATTAAGTATAAGTAATGTGACCATTTCACTCGCTTTTGACGGGTTATACCCTCTTTTTTACCTAAAAACCATCAACCCGCCACCACAACCATTTTCCCGCTTTTTGATAAAAAATCGGAATTTAATTCTCTTAAGAATTTTTTTAGTCCTTTTTTTCACTACATTTGAAGATTTTTTTAATTAAAAAACATATAACAACCCTGATGGCAGATCTAAGCATATAATAGAAGAAGTCCAAAAATAAGAAGCCTTATGATTATTTCTGACGCAAAGTCCTTCACTTCGTTATTGAAATTTAAGAGGGGGTGAGCACTGAGCATAGGTTAGAAGCGATTCAAGATCAACACGCATTAGCTGATGGAATATCTACACTTTGTAAAGGACCATTCACATGAGAGCGAACGAACGAATTGATGAAATGCGAACAAACCACTTTTTGAGCATTTATGAACAGAAAATTGCACATTTTATTATTCCAAGAAGAGGATAATTAAATATCCCATCAAAATGTGTTAAAAAACAAGTTTATAAACAGTTTAAATAACGAAATTTCGAATTCCAAACTTTTTGCCCCGAACGAAAACACCCTTGGCGCGAATTGTCAAAGTATATTCGCAATCCACATCATTTCTTTCGCGTTCCACAAACTAGCGAATAAAACATTCGTTCGAACTTAACCTCAATCTAGACATTGCTGGTAGAAACTGATGGCTGAAATTCGCGAACTGCCGCGACCTAGAAAAGTGTTCATGTGAATGGACTGTCAAAACTTGTGATTATTCGTTCGTTCGTCGATGTTGTTCGCTCTCATGTGAATGGTCCTTAAGGAAGCACAAAGTCTTTCACAAAAATGCGCTGCTGCAGAGGCGTAGGTTTACTTACAATGGAAAATTGCGTAGCACGTCATCTGGTCGATGTGGAATTGATGAAATGCGAACAAACCACTTATAAACAGAAAATTGCGCATTTCATTATTTCAAGAATATCAAAATGTATTAAGAAATCAAGTTTATAAACAGGTTAAATAACGAAATTTCGAATTCCAAACTTTTCGCGCGAACGATATCAACTTTGGAGCGAATTGTCAAAGTTTATTCGCAATCCACAACATTTAACCGCGTTCCATAAACTAGCGAATAAAAATTCGACCTCAAATGAGAAATTGCTGGTAGAAACTGATGACTGAAATCCGCAAACTGCCGCGATCAAGAAAAGTGTTCATGTGAACGGACTGTCGAAACTTACGAATATTCGTTCGTTCTTAGGTATAGTTGGTCGCTCTCATGTGAATAGTCCAGCGTTTCATTGCTTATTCACACAAATTGTAATTCTGTTTGCTTCACAATCAGAAATGACAAAACCGAATTGACATTCGACGCCATTTGGAAAATCTATGGCACTTTCCGATAGTGGCGTCTTAATTTTTCAGTCATTCAAGTGGCAGTGTTAAATCCTTGACATCTGTCACCCTGACACCAAAGCAATGTACCTAACAACACTAATTTTGAGAGTATTGTAGACAAACGCTTTCGTCCATGTCGGCGAGTCCCAAAAGCGTGCCAGAAATAAATTCTGACAGTTATGATCCCTATAGTACCTATAGATCATTGTAGTATCCTGGCAAATAGTAGTCTAAAATGTCAGTAAAATAAATAATATAAATAAAATAGTAATTGTGACTTGATCGACAGAGATGGCAGAGAACAGGCGGCATAGGACAAGATGTAACATTTAAAAAAAAAAAAAAAAAAAACGAAATGGTGTGATGCGACTTATGTCGATTTTCTTTGGGCAAAAAAAAGCACTTTTTTTAAGATTCAGAGCAGTTTTTCTTCTCTAGAAATCAGCTGTCCGTCAAAATCAATTTTCTTTGGGCAAAAAAAAACACTTTTTTTAAGATTCAGATTGCTTTTGCGAATCTCGATTCGAAAGAGAGATTCGCACGTACTTTCACCAATACCAAAACAAGTGCCATTTGTCAAACTTTGAGGTTAGTTATTGTTAGGGGAGACTGGGGCACATTTGAACGTGAAGCTTATTTGAATCTATAAATTTTATAGTGAGCTTTTCTTTTTGTGTAAAATATATTTTTAAGGCGCAACTTCATTTGAAAATGTATAAAGGTACGTTTTTTGACAAATATGAAAAATATAAATATTTGCGCACATTTTTCTGTCGCTTGACTTATTGGGGCAGGTTTGAACAAAACAGTCGCGGCACATTTGAACAAGGGGTCTGTAAGTGGCATTGAACTAAAAGCTAAGCTACCACTACCAATTAACGCTCCGGTGATCATTTTTGTCTTAATTTTTTCAAAATTTCTGTTCGGTTAATAAAATAACTCATTTTTGTTTTTATAAAGTTTCTTCAGTCATTTGTAAAATATTTCAATAATTTCAAAATTTCAGTTTGCTTTTGCTAAGTAATTTTTATTTTCTTTATTAAAATAATAAAGTTAATTTATTTTATTAAAAAAATACAAACCTTGTACCTAGTAACTTATTAGCTTCTAAAAGCAATTACAAATAAGGTACTGCCGTTCAAAAGTGCCCAGCCTAGTTCAAAACTGCCCACATGGGGGGTACCTTTGAACATAAGGACCTATTTCGTTTTTAAATAAATTATACGCCCTTACTAAATTTACGTAGTTATATGTCCAAATTTAAGTTTATTTGCATTTCTTAAAGTGAGAATACTTTACAGTCTAATAAATTAAACAAATAGGATTTTATGAAACCTCAAAGCAAAAAGCGTTCAATGTGCCCCAGTCTCTCATACCTATTGTGGAATAAATTTGAAAATTGAAAATGGATATTAATGGACCGTCGTAGAAAATGCCAATGGGGTTGTTTTCATGGGGAAGGACGAAGTTCTAATTCAAAACAAAACAAATAAGTAGTTATTGTACAAGTACAAGTAAAAAACTAACAAATTGGAATCTAAAAACAGCTGACTGTCAAATCACACACCAACACGAATGCAAAAAAAATTGATCTCATTTCATGTTCGATTGGGGCAGGAAAAATCTGAGATTGAGAGCAAAACGGTAAAAGCCCA
Organism: Cheilosia scutellata; assembly: GCA_955612985.1. Taxonomy (NCBI): domain Eukaryota; kingdom Metazoa; phylum Arthropoda; class Insecta; order Diptera; family Syrphidae; genus Cheilosia; species Cheilosia scutellata. The sequence goes on from OY015314.1 coordinate 55,800,093, forward strand.
AAGAAAATCGACATTAAATGTTCGCAAATAAAAAAAAAAGAAAAACGAAATGGTGTGATGCGACTTAAATGTTCGCAAATAAAAGAAAAGGAAAATAAAATGGTGCGATGCGACTTTGATGTTCGCAAATATGTAAAATAAAGTTGATGCGCAACTTGAATGTTCGCAAATGAGTGACATTAGGTAATGAGCTATGAATAAATAAATATATATTATATAAAAAAAAGAAAGTAATTGTAGTATCCTGGCAAATAGTAGTCTAAAATGTCAGTAAAATAAATAATATAAATAAAATAGTAATTGTGACTTGATCGACAGAGATGGCAGAGAGCAGGCGGCATAGGACAAGATGTTACAATCATAACCCTGCCGATAAAGAAAGAAGAATAACTTATTCTATAGTCTATACTTCATAATATATTCTGTCAAATATTTATTTCCATTAAGCTGTGCAAAACGAAAGAGTTGGTCAGCGAACTGATATATAAACATCAGATATAAAGAATGAGCCTTACCAATAAATCATTTTTAACCTTCAACTTAAATATTTTGTCGGTCACAATAGATAATTTTATATGGAAATGTTCGCCATTTTGAGTTCATAAAATTTTAGCTGGACACTAAAAATGATTAAATGAATGAATGAGTAGGCTACCACCTCGCGACCCCAAATCAAATCTCTTATCCTAACTGGCACAGTGACACCCATCTATCAAACACCGCAACACAGTAGCCCCATCTAGTGACGTGCAAGACCCATTAAACAAAAATACAATGGAATTCTTATTTTTCTCTCAATGGTGCAACAACTGTGCACATTTTTACAAACACACAAAGAGTGTGTAGGTATTTGCGCGAATATTTTCGGTGGTTGCCTGCATCTGCGGTCTAGTTGAACACCGTAACCTGTAACACCTCGCCGCTACACTTTGTAGTAGATGAACACGAGCTCCAAAAGGAATAATGCGGGTCTAACTCTAACGTCTAAGCCTAATGTGTGCACAGCACACACGAACCTTTTGCATGATGTTTTAGCCCTCTTCTTCTTGCTTTAAGTCTTTTTCGTGTTGAGTCTACCACTATCTCCGTTGCGTTGGTCGTTTTCCATGGTGAATTCCATTTCAAAATTTATTGCAAATTGCACAAAATAATAGCGAAAAATTCCATGCAGTCTTACGTCATGGCATGAGCCGCAGCAGCGCAGCGCAGCACATGGAAAAAGTGCTTCAAATGTAACACAACAATTTGGCATATATGCTGTGCTTTTGACGTAAAGTACTTGTACTCGTACTCGTACTCGCATACCTCTTGAAAAAGAAAAGATTGCAATTAAATGCAAATTTAGCATGAATGCCAGAGTAAAGAAGAGGAAGAATGGAACATAATTGATCATTACGTTGCGCTGTTGGCTTGATGGTGGGATAGGTGGGTCTAATCTAATTATTATTTTGTTGTTGCTGTTTGTACACTTTTCTTGTTGGCGTTTTAATTTTTTATGAGAACATATTATTTTTTACAGAAATATGACATGTTAGCTGCCGATGTGATTGGTATCTAAATTAATAAGTAGGTACCTACTACATAGTCTTGTTTAAAACAAGTAACGGCTCTTAATCTTGGGAAGGTATTCAATGGAACAAAAAAAATACTGTCAGTACTGATACAGCATTTTGTGTTGACAAGGTTTGTTGACTTTTACAATTACCTGCGGAAGACAGGCTTTCAGGGGTGTTAACCATTAATCAATTTACACCATGACAGTATTGGAATTTTGTTTTCTTAATTAAACAATATTAATTTTTAATATCTGAAGGGTTGTCGAACTTTAGTTTATAGCACATATGGGCAGATAAAAACTGCACGCAGTAGAAAACGTAAGTTTATATTTTACTTGACAACCAGTTTGGTAGTAAAACAACGCGACAAGGTGTTTAAACAATTTCGAAAGAGGGTGAATATCTCTGAAAATTTGCAAATTTACAATTTGAACGGAATGTCAATCAAATATTTAAATTAAATAAATACAAAATGCTAAGCGAACAATTAGTTTTGGTCGGTCCTACAAAAATGTTAATTTCAGTTCTGAACTAGCACCAAAACGGGACGTGCTTGCTTAGTATTTTCAAAAATGCGAAGAGTAAAGTTAAGAAATACAAATCTACACTGACGGATCAAAAATGGAAGTAGGCACAGGAGCAGGAGTATTCTGCGAGTCCTTAAGCATAAATGATTCGTATAAACTCCCAGATGAATGCAGCGTCTTTCAAGCTGAAATCGTCGCCATCGACAAGGCAGCAAGTACCATATCTACAAAGAATCTTGACCCTTCTAAGATTACAATCTTCGTAGACAGTCAGGCGGCCATTAAAGCACTAGACAGCGCAACTATCAAAGCAAAGACAGTCAGGGACTGTCGAAGAGCCCTAAACAAAATAGGCGAGAAACACAAGGTCACTCTCTGCTGGGTTCCCGCACATAGTGACATTGTGGGAAATGAAAAAGCAGACGAGCTAGCGAGGAGTGGGTCGGAGCTTGATGCAGTAAATATCATTGCATCAATAGACATCCCAATTAGTGTAGCAAAAAGAAATATTGACCAAAAATCAAGGGAAAAAATCAACACCACCTGGTCTAACAGACACGACTGTGTTATATCCCGTAGCCTTTGGCCAAAAATCGATGAAAAAAGAACAAGATGTATTCTGAAAATGAATAAACGAGATATTCGAATCTTAACGGGTGTACTGACAGGCCACTGTACCATTGGTACCATGGCCACAAGACTGGGCATTAACTCACCAGACTACTGCAGGAGCTGTCAAAACGTAGAAGAAACGGAGACCATCAAACACCTGCTCTGCGAATGCCCAAACCTCCAAACTAGTCGACTCCGATATCTGGGAGACAGACTTTTCGGAGACCTAGAGGACATAGTGCAGGTACCTTTGACGGACACAATCAGGTTTGTTAAAAGTACGGGATGGTTTACTGAGTAGACCAATTCCGCCAAGGAACAACGCCAAGAAATCAGGTAAAGTGTTTATGCATGTTTTTTGTGTTGTCCAATAAAATGTAAATTTTATCCACTACCAAAAACTAAGGGATCACAATGGACCAAAAGGCCCCCGTGGTAGCACAGCACACAAGCTGTGCACTTCCCTCTAACCTAACCTAACCTAACCTAAGTTTGGTTGTCAGTGTTTTTTTTTGCCTAGACGAGTGCTCAATGTTTTTAAAAAAGGCTAATATGAAATATTCCAACTACTGATCGATGTAACTGCTTAAAAAACAATTGAAAAAAAACTTCACGAAAATCTATGCGAAATAATGAAAAAAGTAAAACTGCTTATAGAAATAATGAAATAATCTATTTAGGCTTGAATTTGATGAAAATTTGACAGTCTTGTTCTCAAAAAGACACAAAGTTCGGCATGGATGCATCCAAAATAGACTTTTAGGCTATGGAGAAAAGGAAGGCGATCCAAGAGAATTTAAAAAACAAGTAGAAAATTACAATTCAGTTATTTCGGATCCAAGTTAGGTTAGTTATTGATGTAAAAATGTATATAAATATGTAAAAATGGCTGTTAAAAATTGGGTTAGCTAGTGGAACATTACATATTTTACGTGACTCACCAGTTGCAGGGATCGAGTAAATAAACTTTTTAACTCTCAGACGTTCGGCCGACCAGCCGTATCCGACAAATGTAAGACAGAGATACAGTTCTTAACTGTTTGAATCCAAGCTACTATTCGCTCATCTTTATCACATTCGACAAAATAGAACAACTTTTGATGCGTATCGTGCGAAACTATGTTTTTTTTTAAGTATATATGTATTTTTGATAATGACAGCGCGACTCGGCACGAACTTATTCGCAGTACCTACAGTTCTGATTAAAAATCTAAGGGTTTTGATGATTTTCAATTTCTCTAAATGTCATAGACACTTCAAATGTCTTATGTCGATTTCCATTGGGCTTTTACCGTTTTGCTCTCAGATCTCAGATTTTTCCTGCCCCAATGGAACATGATATGAGATTACTTTTTTTGCATTTGTGTTGGTGTGTTATTTGACAGTCAGCTATTTTTTTATTGCAATTTGCTTTGTCTCTTGTTTTAAATTGGTGAAAGTATGTGTGAATCTCACGCTCGAATCAAGATTCGCAGAAGTGATCTGATTTTTTCTATAATGTTTTCCTTATATTAGGTATATTGTAAAGGTATTATATTTTAAAGGTAACTATAAAGGTTTCTAATGGAATTCTTCAAATTATTAATTGTATTAAGTTAAAGGATTTCTCCTTGATGTTAAGAAAAATATTACATATATCAAGAAAAAATCCGGAATGTTTTTGCCTTCACTGTAGGTCTATCAAATCAAAGCACAACCGAAAGTCAGAAACACTAACGTTTTCAAGACACCAACTCTGGCCAAGTACGAAAGCTTTAGTGCGCGAGTGATACTCGCACTTGGCCGTTTTTTTTTTTTTTTTTCTATTTTGAGATGAATTGAAGAGAATTGATGAATCGCTTTCTCAGCATATTTATGCTTTTGAATGAAGACGTTCGCGATAGGTTGCGCAATGGAAAAAACCATAAGATGTTATTTTAATTTTTCGCTTCGTTACTAATCAAGGACACTAACCACTGAGCTAATGCCAACACACTTAGGGCATTTATACTTTCCCATCTTTCTCATATACAATTTGTAAATCATATCTCTGTGCGAATAATGTAAATTCTGCGATAGCAAACTGTAATTTATTAACGAAATAAATATATCATCTATCTATCTATCTTTCTCATAATTGTCAGAAGTGTTGTAGGGTATAGTTTCAGTTTTCCCAATTTCCGAAACTCCTTGCGCAGATTCTAATCACGTATTTTTTTTAGACAATCGTCCGAACGATAAGCCTCCAAACCTTATGTAGGTCTTAAGTCTTAACTTTATGTCCTAAAGTTTGAGAACTGGTTGTTAAAATTTCAAAATCAATATCGCCCAGACGGTTCATTTTTACGGAGGCTGTCGTGTTTTATTAAAAAGACCCCCCTAAAAGGGGTCATCGCCAATAACTCGGGCCCCAAGAAAAATTTCCAAAATTGTAAAAATATATTTTCTTTATTTCTTATATAGAGTACAAAAACCGAGTTTAAAAATGTTCTCATACAAACTTTGACCCCCCTTTTACCCCTTATCCATCCCTATTCCTTGTATACATCATAAAGGAAACCTCTGCGCAAAATTGCATATTTCTAGAGCAAAGGGTTTGGGTTGGGCGTTGTTGAGTCAATGAGTCGTAATTTCCATGTTTATATATGAGATATACAGCGAATCCTTCTTGGCGTTACAAATGTAATGGTAAAGTGAATATACCTTCTTCTGAAGAATTAAGACTACAAAAAAGGTAGGTATACCAATGCAATTTTTTCAAAGTTTTCTCAATTTATAACTTTTTTTGTTTTCTCTTGGTGAATGAATGCAATGGTGCGCTTCATCGTAAACTTTGATGTTTTCTATCAAATGTTAAGCCAGCGATTGAAGCCCGCCCAAACACAGATATATAGCTGACAAACTTTTAACAATGTCTACTTCATTAGCTACCCGCGCTAATTCCTTAAACGATAAATCTACTTCATTTACCGGATGTCGAACTCGTCGAAATCCTCTTACAAAGTGATCAATTTGTAGCGTGCGTTCATTGACACTCATTGCCCACATCGATGTCATTATTTGGGGCTTTTGCGAAACAGCGGAGAATGCTGCCCACACTTCCCCGAATCCCAAATAATTTAAAAAAAAATTGTAAACAATCTTCACACGACAATTTAGAAAGTAACACAAATGAATACCTATCAATTGAGAATTTTTCTAAATTATCCCAAGTGATAAACATCATGTAGATACATCCCTGAGATACATTTTTATTGTAGGTACATGCAACGCAACGATCAGATCATCAAAAAACACTTACATTTTAAACAGGCAGAGCTTAAGGTCAAAAATAATTATGACAATTTCTGACCGCCAGCAAACAAAACAGGTACTCCTTCGATCTCCTCCCTCGTCGTTCTCTCTTTTGAGTTCTTTATGTGTGTGTGTATACTGTGTCTCTCTAATCACATGGATGGTGGGTGAAACTTAATCCAGGGATATCGAACGAACGAAATGAAAACAAATGCAGCACATAAAAAAAAAAAAAACAATCGTAACAATCACACGAACACCGAAGCAATAGAAAACCAAAAATATTTGCGGTATGTACGTCGTCCGGACGACTGATCAACGGTGGTGGCGATGTCTGGTGCTGCAATCCGAGTATCTATGTGTATAGACCCAGGTGGATTGAATTAGAGACAAATCTCGTGGCGTTTGGTTGTTGTTGTTGCAGATAGGTATTCCAATTCCAAAGCCGGGCGTAGGTGATCACGTAATATGATATTTTGTACACCTCTCCCTCTTGCGCTCTGTTATTACACTTCTTTTCCTTTTCCTTTTTTTTTTGTTGTTATTCGATTAAAAATTTCCCAGTTATGACTACGAGTATTATTTACTTTTTTTTGCACTTGGCAGGGGAGAATGTGTATATTCAATCACTCTTTCACCATACTTTGCACCTTTTTATTTCTATATCACTAGAACCAACTTATCCCGTGTTAGTGCTTTTTTTTGAAGCCGAAATCAGTATACGAAAACGAAACTGAGCTCGGGTATATGTTATACACCCTCGAAATAGTTTAACGACCGTGATTGACCAGAGTACACACTAGTTGGGTGATCTTAAGCGAACCTTCCACTCGAACGTCTAGCATGCGACTGAACGTCTTAAGCACGACTTAGAAATTGTGACTGAGTCTGACTCTGAGCTGAGTCGAGCTGAACTGACTGTCTCTATCTTAACTTACTTTTGATGTGTTTTCTCACCACTTTTCGGCTTTTGTTTTGTATCCATCTTTGCGTATACAAATTACTTAAGCCAAGACGATATGTATCTATAGACTTTGGCTTGGAGTTTGAAGTATAGAGAGGAATTTTATGAAAACTATTATTGGTAGGTATGTCAATTAATTCATGGCCAAGAGAGTTAAATGCTGGTTTCTCTGAGCAGAGAATGACAATTCAGCAAAGTGGCGGATGAATGAGCCAACCAAAACGGAATAAGCCAAGCAAGTGGTTTGAGCCACGGCTTTAGTTTTATTGAAGAAATACACGGATCAAGATTAGAGTCAATGCAAAATGTGAGCTTTCAACGGTTAATGGCTTAATTTCAGATAAGTAAAGCAAGTGTCGGCAGTAAAATTGTTAATTGCATCCGTTTCGTTTATTTAAGTATAGTTGAAACATTAGACCCTATGCAGGGTTGTCAAGGAAAACAGTAAATGTAAATTGTCGAGCTTAAAATAGTGTCGACGACAGTCTCTCTCAAGATAGACTTGTTCTTTTGGTCTGTTGTGTCTTAGATATCAAAAACTGACCAAAGTGGACAGGAGATGTTCCACATATTCTATTTCCTCTCCATCTCTGCAACTTCTGCAGAAGTCATTTGTAGAGAAATCAAGTCTTTTGGCCATGTCTCCAATGATTCAGTGTCCGGTTATTACCCCGACGAGCATTCGGATTTGGTTTCTATCCAAAGATTTTAGGATCTTTGACCTTTTAGTGTCAATTGCGGGCCACAAGTGTTGTTCCATCGTTCTTTAACCAATATATAGCGCAGGAAACACACCTAAGAAAGTACCTAAGGAGTAGTTAGTATCTCTGAAAAATTTGTTTATACAGGTCAAAGAGTATATGATCAGTTTGTAAGTAAGCACTGGAATCTCAACACAGATCATACTATAGCAAACTGAGCCACTATCTATGGGACAAAACATACTCTGAGCTTGTAGATCCTTAATTATATTCCACACCGCCTAGATCGTCCTATACTGTGAAACATATGCCACCAGAAAGATCGTCAGGATGTGTACCACTTTCTATAAGTAAGACCCCATTCTCACAAAATTCAGCTTGAATATCCTTGGAGTACGTACGATGGAGTTGTCGCACGGCGACAGAGGTTGGGACGCATTACAAAAGTTTCAAATTGATACGACGAACGGTTCGTGAGTTAAGAAAAGTGCCCATTAAAAGGGGTCATCGCCAATAACTCGGTACTCAAGCAAAATTTCTAAAATTGGAAAAATTAATTATCAATATTTCTTATAATAGAGTACATAAACCGAGTTTGAAGTCAATCGGATGAAAAATAAAAATGTTCCCATACAAACTTTGGGGCCCCCCCTTTAAGGGTTGAATTTTGAAATATCCTTTCTTATACTGTATACATCATAAAGGGATCCTCTGTGCAAAATGTCTACTTTGTAGAGCAAAGATCAGTGAATCGTAATTTCCATTTTTATAGTATGAGAAGAAAATGGAGATGGAACTGGTGTCAAAAATAAGGGCGTAAATCCCTTAAAATCTTCGGTAATATACCTGTTACTAGAAAGATCAATTTTACCAATTACGTTGAAAATTGCACAGATTTCATTCTAAAACTCAACCCAAAAAGCACAACAACGCGCGGGCCGGGCAGTGCGGTGGCAGAACACGTGCCATACAGTCGTGATCAACTGTATCTGTAACGGAACTCCTATAAACCTTCCTTCACTACACATACGATTTAGGAAGACTGCCACAGCCCTCGCTATATCTCTTCACCTTCATAAAAGATGCTAAACAGGTACCACATGAAAATCTTAAGATCGATAAATAAAAGCTGATTTTGTTGCACACCAAACAGTTAGTTTTTGTAAATAACTCCAAATATGGCAGTTGTGTTTATTGACGTATCCATTCAACCAAAAATTGACGACCGTAAAATGGACGTAGTGCGCGATACGTATTTCGAACAGAACCAAGATTTTCAAAATAAATTTGCACAATATGGAAGCGTCTATATTCATGTAGAAATGCCAAACTAATTAAATCACTTGACAGCTGACAAAATGGCCGCCAGTTAAAATAGTGTTGCCAACTTAAAGTTCTATATCTCTAAAAAAAAAAACCCTTTACAAGCTCTGATTTTACCTTTACCTTCCTTGTATGCGACGTGAAAGTGGGGCCTTTAGTGTTATCAACCAGCCGTCATTCCTGAATGAGGGTAATGTCCAGTCCACATTTGATGAGACAGATATGACAGATTCAGATACAGTTTTCTCCATTTCCATGCTGATAGTTTCGAGATCTCCATTATCTTTGAATTCGCATTTATTAATTCATTTTAATTATAGCAAAATTCGTTATTATATCACCTCACAAGAGAATTCCCAGAGCTGCTTGGTTAATGATTTCAACTATCCAATTTCTACAAGAGTCGTTTTAGAACTTCAAACGTTCATCGATGCTTTCGGTGAATGTTGATGTCCGTATAAGCAAACCTTACCCTTTATAAATGACCCCGTTTCATCTTAATAGCCCTCACATTTAAACACAATATTTTTATGATAGGTTAGTTATAACCGAATTGTTATCTAAACGCAATTAGATATAATTTTATGGGGTAGTCAAAATATAAAAAGATAACCTCGTGCCTTGGAATTATTAAAGTCGACGATTTTACGCACACTGATTAAATAGTTCGAAATCTGGCTATAAGTATCAATAAATGATTAGGTTTAGAGCTTTCTATTAAGGCTAGAACAAATCAAAGAATAACAAAGGCAGAATTTGAATTTCAAGTTCACTAGATAATTTATTGTTCAAACTAATAGTTTGGCTGATAAAAAAATTAAAGAGTTTTGAGTTTTCGACACAAAAACTTTTTTAACAATAAATACATAATAAACTATTTACAAAACGAACTAAAAATAGATATACAAATATATAATTGTGTAATATGATCGCCAAACTCAAGTCTATATTCCGGTGTCCGCTCAATTCGATTCACGTTCACGCACTCCTGGTAGCGTACTAATCGTCAAATACAAAAACCTTAAAATTGAACTCGATAAATTTATCAAAAAATTAAAAAAAAATACTGTGGAATATGCGCAATAAATACAGTCCAAAGCAATTAACAGTTCAATAATATCTAAATTGTCTGCGACACCTAAAAAATTTTAAAAATTTATATTTGTCATAAAACTCAAAAATTGTGCACTAGAACTAGACCAATTATGTACCTACACGGTATAGTTGTAAAAAAAATAAAAAAAATTTAGTAAATAAAAATACATACATTCGAAATAAGCTGGTCTTTGGAAAACTTTAAAAGCGAAAAGCCCTGACCAGCTTCGGCCAATAAATCAAATTCCAAATACCAAAAAAGTTTTTGAAAAAGTTGTGTCAGAGTAGTTTCTAAAATACATTTAAAGAACAATTTCATTGTGTGAATACTACAATCCTGTATTTGGTCTGGTACTTCCTGCCAAATTGCCATCTACATAGGATGGAAATGGAATGGATAGTAGCAGGTAGGTAGGTAGGTAATTGGGTGCTCTTGTGGCGGCTGCCATAGCTTCACGTAGGAGTGGCAACGTTTGTGAGGTGTTGCGTCTTTATGTTGTCCGACACTATCGAAGTGAGTATTTAAACTGTTTATACGGCTCCGGGTGCTGGATAACTTATCGTTAACTTTTGTTGACGATTTTTTAATCTTTGGAGTTGCTGCAGTGTTCAAAAAGAAAGTGTTAAAAATGCAAGATTATTTCTGTGAACTGATTTAATTGAGACAGTTTGGTCATTCTGTTATGACTGAACTTGGTCAACAAGTTGTCAGTCTTTAATTCTGTGTTTGTTCCAACACTTACCTATGATCATGAGGTTTGGGTACCTAATAAAATGACCGAAAGAATAAAATCGCGGATACAAGCTGCCGAAATGAGATGACCCGTAAAGATCGTATTAGAAACATCAGAATACGTGAGGAACTCAATGTTCAGCAGCTAATTCGCCGGACGGATGTTCCCAACCAGAATCCGAAGACGTGCTTGGAATCCGTCCTCTATGTAGACCCAGGATGAGATGGTTAGATCAAGTCCATAATCTCCCCTCTACTCGTATGGGGATTGCCCTCAATCCTCTCTTCAAAACAGAGAAATTCAATGATAAACTCGACTGAAAGTGGTCAAGGCTCAGGGGTTGGTCCCCAATTTAAGCCGTAGAGCAAATCACGGAAGAGAAAAAATGGGAAGAAAACTCCAGAGATTCACAAAACTTTGTAAGCAATAACAAAATGCATTACGGTCGGTGTCAAACTCTTTGTACTATTCAGTAATTAGTGGCCTAATTCTCAACGCTCAGTTAGCGCAAGTATGGTAGTTGGTATAGTCACAAAATCTAAGTTCAAGGGAAAACAATAAAATGCCTTCCCTAAGTAAAATATTTACGGATAATTGACTGTCAGAATTAAAATATTCAAACAAATCACTTAAAGGAATGGGATGGTGAAAGAATGGTGCAGCTCGAAAAAGGTATAATTCTATAATTGTTAACAAAAAGTTGTTGTTCTCTCAAACAACACCTTAAGTGATTCCACTATTCAATCGGCCATTCACTAGTTTATTGAAGGAGGTTTGTGAATTAAAAAAAAAAAAAAAAAAAAAAATAGGCGGCGCAACAGGCGGTAGACACCCAAGGCCTAGCTTCTCGCAACCATTCGTTTTGTGTGAGTTTCTATTTTTGGAACGAATGGAAGGGTCCTACAATTTTATGCCGAGTCCGAACGGCTGAATTAAGAAGCTTTTTCAGGACAGTCGTACTCTCGGATGTTTGTCAGACGTTCGCGAGAGGTGGCGCAGTAGAAAAAAACCTTAAGATGTAATTCGTGTTTTTCCGGGGATCGAACCTAGGATCCCTCGCACAGTAGTCCAGCACAGTAGTCCAGCACACTAACCACTGCGCTACTGCGCCCAGGTTTGTGAATTGCGCTAAATAATTATCCTCGGATAATGGTGGTAGAAAACGAATTTTTAGCTTTCAAAATATTATCCTGTATCGGGAAGAAGATGATAAATTATAATTATATAGTTGGATCTTGTACGGGCCCAAGTCCCGATGCAAAATTCGCCAAGTTGGAATCAACGAAAGGGCGAGAAATTGACTGCCTCGGGTTTTCCTGTACACTCTCGCATGGACCGCGGCAATGCTCCCGACGAATCCCTGCTATAGGCTATTTTTATACCCTCCACAGGAAGGTATATTAACTTTGTCATTACATTTGTAACGCCAAGAAGGATTCACCGGAGACCCTATAAACATAAAGTATATATATACATATTCTGAATCAGGATCACATTCTGAATCGAGCTAGCCATGTCCGTCTGTCTATCTCTCCGTCTGTCTGTCTGTCTGTTGAAAACACGATGGCGTCCAAACGAATCGATCTAGGCGAATGAAATTTTGTAAGCTGACTTCTTTTTACTTGAATACGTATTGAAAATGGGCTATGTCGGTAAAGTAGTTCTGGTACCTCCCATACAAAACCAAATATTTTGCATGACTTTTAGGTATGCAATGGAGGGTATTAAAGCATCGGCCAGGCCGATGATAACACTTTTATTTGTTTTAAGTTTTCTTTAGATTGGGATTTGCTAAAATGTTATCAAGAGGAAATAAAAGACTGAATTTTAATTGATTAAAAGAGAAAAAAATCTCTGTTTTTTTTTCAATTCAATTCAATTTTTATTTGCAATATTCTTAACACAGAAAGATACAGTATCTTCTAAAATTATGCAAGCTTCAATAATGTATACACTGTTTGGAAAAAACAAGGAAACAAGTAATTGGGTTCATGGATATATAATATAAGCATAAATAAAATACATTGTAATATGTTCCCAAGACTAATTTGAAATACAATGAAAACAATAAGAAAAAAAGAATCAAAAATATCGAAAATAATCTTCATCATCATCACCATCATCAAAGTGCCTCCAGATGCGGCCTAAGTCTGCTCTTGAACTGAGATGTACAACTTATTACTCGAAAGCATCGTGGTTTTAAGTTTGGTGAACTTCTCTTTTAAACACTGATTATGTGTCAGAAAATTAGCCGAGGATAATAATTTAGCGCAATTGACACACGGCCTTAAAGGACTATTCACATGAGAGCGACCAACTAACTACCGAAGAACGAAGGAATATTCGCAAGATCTTATAGTACGTTCATATGAACACTTTTCTAGGTCGCGGAAGTTCTCGAATTTCAGCTATAAGTTTCTACCCGCAATGTGTAGTTTGAGGTTAAGTTCGAACGAATTTTTTATTCGCTAGTTTGTGGAACGGGAATTAAATGATGTGGATTGCGAATAAACTTTGACAATTCGCGCAAACTTTGTTTTCGTTCACGGCAAAAAGTTTGGAATTCGAAATTTCGTTATTTAAACTGTTTATAAACTTGTTTTCTTAATACATTTCGATGAGATAATTAATTATCCTCCTCTTGGAATAATAAAATGTGCAATTTTCTGTTTATACGTCCTAAAAAAGCGGTTTGTTCGGATTTTAGCAATTCGTTCGTTCGCACTCAACTACCTATACGAACGAAGGAATATTCGCAAGATCTTACAGTCCATTCACATGAACAATTTTCTTGATCGCCTCAGCTCGCGAATTTCAGCCATCAGTTTCTACTGCCAAGGCAATGGCTAATTTGAGGTTATAATTTCAAACGAATGTTTTATTCGCTAGTTTGTAGAACGCGTTTTATTCTTGTGGATTGCGAATAAAAGTTTCACAATTCGTGCCGAGGGTGTTTTCATTCGCGGCAAAAAGTTTGGAATTCGTTAGTCTTGTTTTCTTAACACATTTTGATGGAATAATTAATTATTCTACTCTTGGAATAGTAAAATGTTCATAAATTCATTAAAAGTGGTTTAATGAATGGTCCTTAATAATAAATCTGTCACCTTGTTCATGACGCCATCAACTTAATTCCAAAACTCTACAGTCTCGTAATTTAGATAAGATTGGAAACTGCGAACAAGTGAATATTCTTAAATTTTGACATTTCCTTCCCATTTACACTTTTTTTTGTCACAGAAATTCACGAATTTCAAACGTCAGTTTCTTATTGCAGTTAATATTTTGACGTTAATTTCAAACCAATTTTTCATTCGCGAATTTGTGGATCGTAAGCATAATATTTTGTGGATTAACTTAACTACTAGACCCATATGATATGCATATGTATTTTAAATCAATAATAGATTTATTTTCAGGAGTGTAACAGAACTGTTCGACAATTCGCAATCGAACGCACTTCGAGGTGATCGATACTCGAAGTTGCAGACTTTTTTTTTTTGTAAGCCGTGAGAGGAGAGACCAATTATAACTGCTGCTTAAAAACGATTTCCAGGAAGCCAAGCTTTCCAGAAAGCCGTTCAAATTAACGGCTAGTAATGCTAATCGTCATTTTAAATTATAACTTGGCCGTACAAACGCCATTATACTCTTGTTGAGTGCAAATAAATTTAAAAAGTATAGCGGGTACTTATTGCAAGTGCAAATTAAATTTGTTAAAAGACAAACTAAAAAAGTGTAAAGTCAGTGTACATTACCATACAAGCTAAAACAAATACAAATTCAGGTACAGAACAAATTTTAAAATACAAAGATTAGGCAAGTACCTACTGATATTAATCTCCCCGTGTAGATTTAACTGAAAAATAATCAGGAATTAAACGGCAGCGCTTCTGCATAAAGAGCGCTGTCCGAAACAAAAAACCCAGAAGCCTAAAGCCGTTCTGGATTGCGCCAGAAAATCGAAAAACGATTTTAATCAGCAATTATTGCTCCACCACCTCCATTGTCGCAAAGAAAAGCCGCCATTAACAGCCAAGCAGCGCCATAAGAGCAGTTGGAGGTTAATTGGAGCTCCAAGCCCCAACACCGCCTTTGGTCGAGCGAGTTAAGGCGTGACGAATTGTGCGGTGACGCCAAATTATCACCATCCCGGGTTCGAAACCCAACCCAGGACAGAAGCTTTAATTTTTTTTTTTTTTTTTTATTGTTAAATTTCTTTTTTTTTTGTGTTAAATTATTTCTAATTGGTAAATTTTTGTAATAGTGTGTACATATTTAATAATTTTTATTTAGAAAACGTGAAGGTAAGGGAATATAATCACTGTCTCACATATATATATATATATATATTCATTAGTCTCTTTTTTACGCAATCAAATAGGTACAAAAGGTACATAGCTAACACACCCAACCTTGATGCAGTGGCCATTGGATCGACAGTTGCGGATCTTCGTATAGAGTACGGTGAGTCAAAAGTAAACTCATACTATAAAATATATACATATATATAAAGTGATTTTTTTTTTTTTTTTTTTAAATTAAATAATTTCCCGTATCGCAATAGTGAGGTATACATAGATATATGCCAGTGCCATATATGGTTATACCATCCCACAATAGTGCGACAATAAAAAGAAACCTACACAAACAAAATACATAGAACAAAAGAACAAGAACATAAATATATACACACAAATTACTTTTTGAGTTAAGATTCGTTTCATCCGCGTTTTTATTGATTGTTTAATTATATTTAATCTATCGTTTTATTCGCGTTTTATATACATAGTATATTAGAGTCAATAGTTTTTATTATTCGAGTCCAATTAAAATTTTAATTAATAATTCAAAAATGAATAAAGTATGAATTGTCATAAAAGGATAATGATGAGTTTGGATTAAAAAGGGGCGAAAGAGGATTAGGATGTGCGGATAGGGAAGGATGGTGAGGAGTAGGAAGTGAAAGGTGGCGGCATAAGGGGCTACTTAGGCGAGAGTAGTAGCCAAAGGTAGGGAGGGTAAAGAACAAATTTCTCGCAGCGTCTATATACACCTCGACGCAAGTCTGGTATGACAATTTTTTTGTTGTTAGGCAAAAAGGGTCAAGTCCCACGCCCACCGACGAGCTAAAGAGGGAACTAGCATACCAGCACAGACCCGAAGGCAAACAAAGTTTAGCAACAGGAGTATTCAGAATGAACCTATTCACTACACTAGTAAAACAACAAGTGAATGCAAATCGAATAGTGGTAATAGATTAATTAATTTTAGAAAGATTCAAGATAGTTTAAGCTGGTGGTGTGGGATTTTAACTTAAAGGTAGATAAATAGATGTTTGGGGAATTACTAAACACGAAATTATCGTGATTGCTTATCTATTAGGCATAGGGTGATGTTTGTTTAATAACTACATTGTTTATACATTGTTATTCTAAAGGTATTTTTTTTTTAGAACATTTTATCAAATATATAGATTATAATAGTGTAATAATGTGATATTATCAGGTAATATAAATACGAATTGGGTAATAAATGACATTTATCAAAAAGCAGCGGATATAATAACGGTAAATAAATCGTAAATGTTAATCAACTATGTATTGTATAGGTATTATGTCAGACTTACGTATAGGGTATTGTATCTATAAATAGGGCAGACTCTGATTCATCCTGGCAGTATTTAACGGGAACTACATTTTGCTTAAGAACAAAAAGGCCGCAGGCTCTGGTTTACCAGCGGAGCTCTTTAAATACGGTAGTGATGTTTTGTTAGGGAGAATGCACCGAATCATCAACCAAGTATGGGCGGAAGAAAACATGCCCGATGACTGGATTATCAGCTGCATATGCCCAATCTAGAAACAAGGCGATCCTATGTCTTGAAAGAACTATCCAGGCATATCCCTGCTTAATGTCGCATACAAGATGCTATCCAACGTACTGTGTGAACGTCTTAAGCCGTTTTGCAACACACTAATCAGCACGTACCAGTTTGGAATCTGCGTTATGACGCCAAGTGTTGGACGATAAGCAAGAAGGCAGAGCTGGGCTCCTTCGAAAGAAAAATACTTCGGCGGATTTTTAATTCTATGTGCGAGGAAGGCGAATGGAGGAGAAGATACAACCGCGAACTCTATGAGCTGTACCAAGATGTGGATGTAGTCCAAAAAGCCATAACACGTCGACTACATTGGCTCGGCCACATCGAGCGAATGGGCAATAATGATAATAATAAGAGGGTCTTCGAATCCCAGCCCCAAGGTTCGAGAAGATAAGAAAGACCGAACCTCCGTTTCAAAGACCAAGCCATCGCGGATGCTACAGCGCTTGGTCTGGACAACTGGAAGCAGGGAAGGAAGGTTGCGGACTTGCAGTGCCTCAGGAAGAAACTCTTGACGGATCGGGATATGTAAGAAGTACATTTTGCTAAAAATTTAAAGATTTTGAATTCAACACTTGTTATATAATATAAGTGAGACAGTTTTATAAAGGGTGTCCCATAATTCACGCAAAATTTGAATTTTGCGCCATTTAATAGTACAGTGATGCCAACGGAAAAAAAGATAACAATGTGACAGCTGACAGTTCATAATGAAGGAAAATAGTGAAGGTTTTTCAGCTACAGTCCGCAAAAAAAGTGATGTAGCTCATTTTCATCTTGATAGCTTCATTAAACGTCAAAATTGTCGCATTTGGGGTTCAGAAAACCCACGAGTAATGATGTTGAGAAACAAATGCATCCACAACTCGTGACTGTTTGGTGCGGACTTTGGGCTGGAGACATTATACATAGGACCATTCTTCTTCGAAAATGCGGCTGGTCAGGCAGTAACAATTAATGGTGTTCGTTATCGTGACATGATAACCCAGTTTTTAGTGCCTAAATTACAAGGTATGGATGTGACCAACATGTGGTTTCAACAAAACGGTGCTACATGCTATACAGCCAGAGAAACAATTCAATTACTCATGAGTCACATCCAAGCGGTCGGATCTTACGATTTAACGCCATTCCCCTTTTTTCTTTGAGGTTTTTTGAAGTCAAAGATCTATGCAAACAAGCCCACGACCACCAACGCCTTGAAAGAGGAAATTGGGAGGGATATTCATGAAATTGAGTCACATTTATTCGAAATGGTGAAAATTTTAATAAAAGAGTACGTACTACGAAAAACGCCCCAAAAATCACCTCAACAAAACTCCTAAAACTATCTCAAAAAAGACTTTAAAAAAAGTGCCCCTTCACAGATTTGACGCCAGCCTCCGATAGGCCTCCAAAGTTAGGCGCAGACGGTTGGGTGAAACTTCCACTTTGTGTTGCTTTGATGCTGCTTAAAGGCATTGAAACATTTCGTTGAGCGAACGTTTGTCACGGGGAATGATGAATGTAAATGTAAGACAGTGATAGAGCAAGAAGAGACCCAATGTCTTAGAAGAGACTGGCTGAGCATTAAAAAAGCTTAAGAACAATAATTAGGCTGCCGTCTCTTTGGGTTTACCAAATACGGAAGTAATGTTTGGTAAGGCGCATGTGGAGAAAGCATTCCCGAGGAATAGATTCTTTTCCTTGCCAAAACTATCAAGAGATATCCCGGCTTAAATATAGTAAACGTATACATATACTTCGGTTTACCAAATTAAATACCTTCAAAGCTCACCACTCGAAAAACGAAATGAATGTTTTACAGAACCCTGTCAGTTCTGCTTTATGACGCGCCGAGTGCTGGCTGATAAGCAAAAAGGGAGACAACTTCTTTGAGACGTAAATTCTTTGACGGATTTTTGGCCCTGGTGCGAGACGAGATAGATATATAGATAAAGAAGTCTGCGAATGGACATAGTAATGCACCAACCAAAGAGAACTAGTAATTTTGTCTCAGTGCTCCAATTGGACAGCGGAAACATTTAACCAAATGAATTTATTGCCACAATAGTTCAATTATTATGTCTCCATTGCTTTATGACAATATAGCCGTCGTCGGTTATCGCAGCAAAATCTAATCGAAAAATGTATCCAACAGATATATTTCACATAAAGATTAAAAAGTTACAGATTTGTACTATATGTTATTTTTTATAACTTTTGAGAACGATCCAAAGCCTATATAAATCAAAAAAACGAATAATTCGAACTAGTTCTAAAAAAATCCGCGCCTAAACGAGATCGATTTTAACGAAACGATTTTGTTTTCTAGTACGCGCAATGTCGACCCTAAAATATAGTTTTGGGCTTATTTTAGGGCTTTTATACGTTACCGGAAATCTTGGTAGGTTTTATTTTTGTGGTGTTAAGAGTGTTGAAAAAAACCTAAAGTGCACTAGTTAACTAATAAAAAATTTGATAACAGAAATCACATAAAAAAGTATACCTACGACTATGGGCAGATTTTTTTAGAAGAGTGAAATCGTTTGGAATTGTCCTCGCTTAATTCCCATGAAATGATTTTTAATTTATGACTTAATTCACTGACTTGTCTTTCATGTTAACTTGCGAAAATTGCAATCATCATTAATTGTTCAACTCAGTGAAAGTGCAATCATTTTTCGCCAATCGATTGGTGCTACCGTTTGGATTCTTTTCCATAATCATTTTTAATAACTGTGTATTAGTGGCAACATGCAAATTTATGGATTATAATTAATTAATAAACTTTCTGTGCATGGTTTTAAAACTTAGTATATATGAATGAATAAAATCGAATTTGTGCATTTCATATGTGGAAGATGATAAACATTTTATCAGTATGTTGTATGTGTAGTAAAAAATGACAGTGGTTAAAGTGGTTAAAAACACATTTTTCTTGCGAATTTCTTTCCAAAAATGTAACCTACCTCTGCCTAAGGTAGTTAAATAAAAATTGGGAGAACGACTCACAAAAGTGTCAGTTAATTTTTGTATGCACATTGAAAGCCTTTCAAAACTTCAAGTTGAAATAACGAGATTGTGGAATTTGCCCATTTTGTTTGCTATTAATAATATTAAGAAATATTTCTGTTCTATGTGCTTTCACTAGCAAGCCACTATATTTGACATCAATGGGTACGTTCAAAACTCTAGTGCACTAAGCCTGACAACCGACTAACGTGATGTACATAAATATATGTGCCTTTATTGGCCTAGATTGATCAGGTAAACAGTTTCTGCAGTTGACATATTATAAGGAACGGTAACCGAAAAATATTGTCAAGGATATTTAATTCAATGCCCGCGTTCCATTGACCGCTAGATGACTAGCGGCATGCCAAACTCCATACAAAAAAAACTGACATTTCACAATGGGCTTTTGACGTAGTATAAAAGTGACATTAACAAATGTAGTTTTTACGTTCAGAGCAAATCTAGTCCACATAAATCTAATCGAATTATGACGACTAGACTTTCGAATGAACCCAATAAATTGGAAATTTATTTTTGTTGCTTTCATAACACTAATGAGACAAGATAAGCGACAACTAACATAAAATCTTCGAATGAAAACCAAAGAGTTTAAGCTTTGTCAGTAAAGTTATATGATTCACACAAATATATATCTACAAGCTTGAGTTTTTTACTAAAGTGCGTTCTCAGCAAACTGCATTTTAAATGCATTTTATTTCCACCATCAGGCGTTTTAGAACGATTCCTTAAACTTCGGTGAAGAAATTGCATAGAAGTAGTTTTTTTTTTTGTGAATCGCACAAGCGAAATAGGGACTGATTCTATTAACCATGCAACATTATGTCAAACGCGCGAATGACTTGTGCTTTATGGAACTTTTAGAACAACCTCAAAAGTGACAACTTAAGTACTCTTCTGCCTAACTAGTCAACAGCCTCTGATTGGACCATTTAAGTGCAAATCTAAGCAAGCTTCGTGTGTTAGGCAAGCTTTTCTGCCTAAGTTCTATGATAAACTGTCACCTGAATATTTAAGTACTTTCACTTTGCCATTTTAGAAGTAATATGAGTTATATGAGTGTGTTCAGTCCATTGGATTTGTGATTTTTGACAGATCATAAGATAAGCTGAATACATCCCTTTTATTTTTGTATTGTTAGTTATTTTACTGTCATTTCCGATAGAGCATATTTTCATCTGCCTTATTAGTTTAGTAAATTTAAACGAGGTCAGTGAACCCAGGTGGTTAGTACCACGATCAGGCTTAATAAGCACAATTGTTATGTTTTATGTAGTTACAGTTAGAAGTACTGAGTTTTCGGTTGGTGCCAACTGACAATTAATATATTTCAATTTTTTATTTTTTTTTTTTTTGTTTTAGTTTCTAGTCAATGGCAGGAGCATCCAATCAATTGTTACACCTGTAGTGATGATGAATGTGCCAGTTCATTGGGTACCCCACAAATCTGTCAAGGTACTGACATACAATCTCAGACATGTGTCACTATTTTTGGTGCTGACAATACCGTCATCCGACGAGGCTGTAATGATGATGTAATCGAAAGCTTGGCTGACTATTGTGACAGTAATATTGACAAATGTATCAACTGCTCATCAAATGCATGCAATGTAGCAAATTCGCTTAGTGAGTTTGTCGAATGTGTATCCTGTGATTCGAAAACCGATAAAAATTGTGTACTAAACCCGAGTGCGATAACGACCACACGATTATGTCACCAGAGTTGTATGGTTGCGTTATATGCCAGAAATGTGACAGAATCGAGTCCGAACTATGAACTGTTACGTTCGTGCTTAGACGATAAGGAATTGGCTGACAGCGAAATATGTTCCGATGGTAGCGATGAATTCTGCAAAGCATGCGTTGGACCAAAATGTAATGTAGATAAACTTCCGGAAAGTCGCTTTAGTTGCTATAAATGCAATAAAAATGACGATGACTGTGGAGATCCAATATCTTCAGAATGTGTCAGCTACAATGCAGCTGATCAGTGTTACAGATTGTTTGATGATAGTAATGATATTGTAAAATTGGGTTGTCGCAGTGAGTTCGAAGAGGAAGAGTTAGTTGAACAAATTAAGAATAAGAAAGTACTTTTGTGCAACGGCGCTGACTGTAACTACTACGACACAATGCCACAGCCGACAAAGTGTCTAAAATGCGATTCATCGATTGATGAAAATTGTGCAATTGAACCAACAGATGTGACAACCAGTATAATATGTGGTATACCATATTCGCAGTGCTATTCCAACGTTTCTAACAGTACTGGTATGAAAATGTTAAATGGCACCTGTAAATGTTAATAAAATTGTTTGTTTTTATTTTCTTTAGCTGGGGTGACAGTTCGGGGATGTCTATCTGAACTATCAGGAGATGAATTTTACCAGTGTTTGTTGAATGGTGACAAGAACTGTCAGTCGTGTAATGGAGCAGAATGTAATCAAATGGTAAGTTGTTCGGCTGAACACATTTAATTTAAATATTTGACAGTTGTAGTTACTTATAAGGTCCTTCTATAGGAAAGAATAGACTCCGAACCAAGTGGTCAAATGGCTTATGTCGTTTTCAATTGGTAATCCAGAACCGTCCGGAAGCAATCCGACCGCTTCTGAAAGCGTTCGATTGGCACTCAACTGACAGTTCTTCTACTGAAAAGAAGAGAAATTTGCTTCTGGATTTGAATTCAGAATCGCGTTCTTCCGGACGGTTCTGGACGACCAACCGAAAACGACATTAACGTCAACATAGAGCCATGTTGATTTTGACAGATAAATGTCAAAAAATGGTAAATAGTGTAATAGGCCAATGAGCGCCAGCAAAAGCAAATGTTTTTCAGTTTCATAGATGATTATGTTATATTGAAACGTATTTAGATTACAACAGTAAATCATTCAGTTCGAAAGACTTGTAAAATACCGAGAGTAAATGAAGAGGATTGGGTTTTTCGTTACAATATTCCTACTACTTTTCTTGTATTCTGAATGCATTCTGTTACACGAAGGTTCATTCGAAACGAATTAGAGAATATCGGCTTCGAGACATTTTCTCATGGAACTACATACATTTTCTTTGCTTCGATAGGTCTTTCCAGCAAATCGCCAGAAATGTCACCGCTGCAGTTCAACAAATGACGCTGGATGCGAATCTCTGCCGAGCGCATCCGAAGTATGCCCTCTGTATTTTGATCGTGACTACTGCGTGACTAAGGTGGTCAACGGCATCACTAACCGCGACTGTGGATCAGCGCTACCTTGCGGCACGCTCGGAAGGAAAGACTGCCAAACATGCTCTTCTTCAAACTGTAATACTGTCGATCTGATTGGTGAATCTGTTGGTGATCCAGGCCTTTGGCAAGATGTACCAATTAAGTGTTTTACATGCGAGGGCGATGAATGTGCCACATCCATAGGCATAGTGCAAAGCTGTCAAAGAAACAAGCTTCAAACCTGCACAACGGTATTCAGTCAAGAGGGCAAAGTCGTTTCTCGTGGCTGCAGCGATGTGGTGGCCACAAAGCATACCACATATTGTAATGAAAACCCGAATGACTGCCTTGAGTGTAAGTCGAGTGAATGCAATCTGGCCACCAGCAAAGCTGACTATATCGATTGCATCTTCTGCGATGGGCGCACGAATCCCAGTTGTACAACGAACGTGTATGATGTCAGTCGGACGAGAAAGTGTCATAAGGCTTGCATGACTGCTCTGTATCCAAGAACAACAGAGGATTATGTTATATATGACTTGACTAGGACTTGCTTGGACGATAAGGATTGGGTTGATCGTGAAAATTGCAATGAAGATAATCCGTACTGCAAGAGCTGTACAGAATCATTTTGTAATACAGAATTGATTCCCAAGATACGAACTTCTTGCTACCACTGTTCGGGAGAGTCGTGCCAGATACCAACTGCCAGCACATGCAATTCGTACACAGTAGAGGAGCAGTGCTTCATATTGTTCGACACAGCAGGCAGCATCATAGAGAAGGGTTGTAAGAGTGACTACGATCCGGCAGATATTCGATCATTTTTGGTCGCGAAGAGACTTTTTTTGTGCAGCTCGGAGAATTGCAACGATTCAGACGAACTACCTACCACGAAGCTTTGTCGGTTGTGTAATTCGCGAACAGATAAGTTCTGTGCTATTGAACCGCATAATGTGGCTTCTTCGACATCATGCAGTGGACTACCGAATACTGACTGTTATACAAGAGTGCTAGCGGGTAAGTTTAGCTGATTTTTAGAAATAGCCGCGACTTAAGGGAGTTTTTCTCATTCCAGATGGACACACTGAACGCGGGTGCTTGTCAAGCTTGGATGGTGATGAGTTTTTGAATTGTTACAGTCAAAATAGCAACAATTGCACAATCTGTGCTGAGGATTTCTGCAATGATGAGGTTGGTAGCACTGACTGTTAGAGAACTATTAATAAACTGGTTTTACTTTTATTTAGGTCTTCCCAGCTGATCGGCTAGCCTGTCACACTTGCAACTCTGCTGACGATTCTAGTTGTGATAGAAGTCCAAAACATTCTGCTTACTGCCTTGACTACTCCCCATCAGACCAATTCTGCGTCACCAGCCTCAATGATGGTATCACTCAGCGAGGTTGCAGTGGCGAAGTACCGACTTGTAACTCTGTTGACACGACTACATGCCGAACTTGTAACACCACCAATTGCAATGTCATCAATTTAAAGAGGCAAAGTGATGGTAACACTGGACTCTGGCAAAGTCTGCCACTCAACTGTTATCATTGCACCAATGAAGGGTGCAAAGATTCCTTCACATGGTTAAACGTCTGCGATGACAACAAAAACCAGCACTGTATGACGGTGTTTGGAGAAGATGGCACAGTTGTTCGTCGTGGTTGCAGTGATGTTGTAGAGAAGGAATATGGCACCTACTGTGATGAAAACAGTGGAACATGCTACAACTGCAACTCGAACGGATGCAACACAGCAACCAGTCTGGATGACTACATAGACTGCATCTACTGTGACTCTAGATTGGATAAAAAATGCGTGACGGATGTAGCAGCTGTTTCTAGGACTCGTCGATGCAACAAGGCATGCATGGTGGGGCTATTCCCGAGAAGTGAGAATCAAACTGACGTCTACGAACTATCAAGGTCGTGTTTAGATGACAAGGACTTAGACGATCGCGAACTTTGCGGCAACGATGGATCTCTTTGCAAGACTTGCACTTCAGCAGAGTGTAATGTAGAAGATATCTTTGAGGACCGCTTGGAATGTTACTCATGCTTGGGTGAATCGTGCGAGTCCCCGGTATCAGAAAAGTGCACTGCGTACACAAAAGACGACACTTGCTTTATGTTGTTCGATAGCAGCAGTACGGTCCAGCAGATGGGATGTACAAGTCAGCTAAATGCTGAAGAGTTCGAGGCTAATCGCGATCAGCTATTCATATGCAGTGGCAAAAATTGTAACGAGTACTCCAATATTCCGAAACCACAAACATGCGCCGCATGTGATTCTTCATCGGATGTTCGGTGTGCGTCCACTCCAGCAGGTGTGGCGACAGTTGTTCAATGTTCCAGTCTCCCAATTGTTGACTGTTATACACTAGTCAAGAGTGGTAATTTTGTGGATCTTAAATGTGAAGCCCAAATATAGAGCATATTTTTTTTTTATTTCTTAGATGGACATACTGCCCGAGGATGTGTTTCGGACTTAAGCCAAGAACTGCGAACGTCGTGTTTAAGCGGAAATGTCACCACTTGCTCAA
Source organism: Cheilosia scutellata (assembly GCA_955612985.1). NCBI lineage: Eukaryota > Metazoa > Arthropoda > Insecta > Diptera > Syrphidae > Cheilosia > Cheilosia scutellata. Next base: position 55,825,529 of record OY015314.1, read on the forward strand.
CCTGTAAGGGAAATGGCTGAAATCTAGAGGTAGGATTCGTTGTTTTTTTATAACTTTCAACGCAAACAACTTGATAACCGTCCATACATCTAGTACATTCGTTTATATTGGAATTTTTCATATTTCCTCTCAAGTCGTCGATGTGATTTTGGCGATTTCCTCGATGCAAAGAACCGTTCTTTTTTTCCATTTGAACTCACAAGCAAATATTTACAAACTTCAAAATGTCACGTAGTTTAACGTTTAAGTAACATATGACACACGATCATGAGCATGGCTTTCATTATAATGAACGACTTGGCTTTGGCTACACACAAAAACAAGGTGTCATTGCAATGAAATAGTGAAATCGAAAGGTGCTACCCATGAAAATCGAGTCCGGCAAGATAGGTCGATTTGAAGTGAGTAAAAATGAGAGCCTTTCTTTTCCCAACTAACCTAAAAGACTACCTGATTCGCCCGAAATTATTTTCAAGGCGATAAAGCTAAATATTTTGTGACAGTTGTCACATTTTAAATGATAAGTCAAACGCCATCTAATCGACAAAATTCGTTACTATATGACAAATTCTGCAAACAATGCTATTTTTGCCCATAAGTTCATGAAGTTGATCTCAAAAATTTGTTATTTTGTTCTCACAGATCTTTCCAGAGGATCGTATACGCTGTCACAAATGCAACTCGATCGATGATCCCACCTGTCAAAATGCTACAAGTGCATCTCACGTCTGTACCATCTATAAGGCTAGCGAGGTGTGCAGCTCGAAACTAGTAAACGGGGCCACCTACAGAGGGTGCGGCGAAGACTTTATGTGTGACGACAGCGATAAGCAATTCTGCAAACTATGCAACTTTACAAATTGCAACCGAGCCAATCTTTACGAAAACAACATCGGCTATCCAGGAAAGTGGCAAGGATTGCCTATAAACTGTTTGACTTGTTTCCGCGAAGAGTGCGATGAGCCCTCAACGACTCAGTTGCGCAAATGCGAGAACAATAATTTACAAAACTGCGTAACTGTCTTCAATATGGCCGGTAAAGTAGTTCAACGCGGTTGCAGTGACACCATCTACGAAGGCTATTATGATCACCACTGTGACAATCACCCAGAACTCTGCACCTACTGTAAATCTTCCGGGTGCAATAATGCTGACAGTTTCGATGATTATGTCGACTGTGTGTTTTGTGACTCAACCACCGACCCTAAATGTACGTCAGAAGTGACAGGTATAGCTAGAACTAGAAGATGTCAAAAGCAGTGCATGACAGCTTTGTATCCACGATCCGATGAAGCGGATCCAGCATACGAACTGTCAAGGTCATGCTTGGATGATAAGGACTTGGATGGAAGTGTCGAATGTGCAAATGGAAATGACAAGTATTGCAAGGTCTGTGAAGGTGACAGCTGCAATACAGATCTGATACCGGATGTACGTCGCTCGTGTTATCGTTGTTCGGGTGAAGATTGTGATGACCCCGAAAAGACCGAGTGTCCAGCATTTAGGGAGAACGATCGTTGTTTCATTTTGTTCGAGGCAGAGTCGACCAATATAGCGCAAATGGGTTGCAGTAGTGATCTTGAAAGTTCTGTTCTGATAGCATTGCACAAACAGTTGCTTTTCTGTGACGGTGATAATTGCAATTATTTCGACAAAATACCGTCGACGCGCAATTGTTTGGTATGCGATTCAGCTACCGACCCTCTGTGCGCCACTATGCCTAGTTCGCTGATAAACTTTAGACAGTGCAGTAGCGCCCCCTACACATCATGTTACACCAGGATTGAAGGTGGAAAAGGCTGCTTACTATTATTCTTATGGAACTTACGTTCTGTTTTTATTTTTAGATGGATTGACGAAACGTGGCTGCCTGTCAGACGTCGACTCCAACACCATCAATGAGTGCATAGAAAGTGAAAATGACGTCAAATGTAACGTGTGCAATGCTGAATATTGCAACGTTGAGGTAAGTTGACGTGTGACTGATGTTTGTTTTCTTATTTGCTGACAGTTTTGCTTTTTTGAATGCCAGGTATATCCAGCGAATCGTCGTTCATGTCACCGTTGCTCATCGGACGATGATGACAGCTGTCATACAAGCCCTAGAGACACCAGTGTCTGCCCGCTTTATCAAGAGAATGATGAGTGTGTTGTCGAAATTACCGGTGACATAACAAAACGGGGTTGCACGTCAGAATTCAGTTGTAACACTGAAGATCGTGGAACATGCCGAATTTGCTCAGATGACAATTGTAACTTTATCGATCTGCTTTCGAGTTCTGTAGGTAAACCAGGTCAATGGCAAGACTTGCCACTGGAATGTTACCAATGTGAGGGTGAAGCGTGTCAGTCATCTCTTGGATCTACTAACTTGTGCAGCGGTAATAACCTACAAAACTGCATGACAGTGTTTGACGCCTCAGGAGTAGTGGTTAAGCGAGGCTGTAGCGATGACATTGAAGTAACACACGGAGAGTATTGTGACGACAACGGCGGTAGATGCCACTCGTGTAAGTCATCAGGCTGTAACAATGTCGCCAGCCTGGATAACTATGTTGATTGCATTTTCTGTGATACAGCAACGAATCCGAACTGTGCACTTAGTCCCAGTGATATTTCAAGGACTAGAAAATGCAACAAACAGTGCATGGTAGCTCTGTATCCTAGATCTTCAGAAGATGATCCATCGTATGAGCTTTTAAGGTCCTGTATCGATGACAAGAATTTGGATGATAGAAACGTATGTGCCAGTGGTACTGACGAATACTGCCAGTCGTGCACCGGAGCAAAATGCAATAATTACGCGTTCCCCACTGTACGTCACCAATGTTGGACGTGTCGCGGAAACGATGATTGTGAGAATGCCAAGCCCCAGGATTGTTTGTTGTACCATCCAGCTGATCAGTGTTACATTTTATTCGACGAAAGTAATAGCATTGCTGCCATGGGTTGCCGAAGTGAGTTCGACCGAGCGACTGTGACAGGACTAATTCAGACGCAAAATCTGCTTTTGTGTGACGGAGAGAGGTGTAATTCGTATGACACTATTCCAAATGCGCAGGACTGCATCGTTTGCGATTCAGCGGTCGACCCAATATGCGCAACCAACCCAAATTTGATTTCCAATGTTAGTACATGCTCGTCCCTACCTTATACCGGATGCTTCACTCGAATAAATGCCGGTAAGTTTGTGAGCACAACTTAGCTTTGACTTTCTTAACTCCTTTGTGCATTTCTAGATGGCGACACTGTACGTGGGTGTCAATCGGAGTTGTCAAGTAGCGAATTCTATGGCTGCCACACCGATTCCGATTCAGCGTGTAGCACATGTTCTGGTAACAAGTGCAATATCGACGTCTTCCCTTTAAATCGACTCAAATGTCATCGTTGCAATTCAGCAGAAGATATACATTGTGCTGAATCACCGCAAAGCAGTTCCGTTTGCCCAAAACTCACAGACGAAGAGTCATGTGTAGTGGCTTACAATAATGGTGTAACTCATCGTGGCTGTTCGTCCGAACTGTCGTGTGATGTGTCAAACAAAAAGACTTGCCGCGTATGCCAAGGTTCTGATTGCAATACTCAAAACCTTGAGCATGCTGCAAAGGATGGCGAGCCCGGCAGATGGCAGGATCTCCCCCTCAATTGCTACACTTGTAAGGGCGATGAATGTAAAGAGTCGCTAGGTTCGATACACATGTGCACCAATAACAACAAACAGAATTGTATGACAGTTTTCGACGCCGATGGAGTAGTTATTCAGCGCGGCTGTAGCGATACCGTTACTGAGGATCAGGAGGATTGGTGCGAGAAGAACCTCGATAAATGCTACCGTTGCAATTCGAATGAATGCAATATGGCTGTCAAATTGGATGACTACATCGAGTGTCTGTCTTGTGACACTGGATCTGACGCGTCATGTGTCCGTGATCCATCATCAGTCACAAAAACGAGAAAGTGCTACAAATCATGTATGACCGCACTTTTCGCTCGAACAGAAGAAAGTGATCCGGCTTATGAAACGACGAGAGCATGCTTGGATGACAAGGACCTCGACGGCCGTGAAAACTGTCAAGCTGGGTCAGAATCTCTTTGTAAGGCTTGTGACAATGGCAAGTGCAATGTGGACCAAGTGCCGGAGGATCGTCGCAGTTGTTTCCACTGTTCAGGTGATGAGTGTCAGAGGCCAGAGGAGCAACTCTGCACAGGCTATAGGGCCAACGATCAGTGCTTCTATATGTTTGATGAAATGCAAGAACTGGTACAGATGGGTTGTAGGAGTGATCTTACCATAGACCTGTCGAATGAGCTGGTCAAGGCAAAGCGATTGTTACTGTGTGATGGCGATAACTGCAATGACATAGAAACGTTGCCCGCTAGCCAAACATGCGCCTTATGCAACTCAAGAACCGATGCCATGTGTGCCGTGAATCCATCAGGTGTGACAAGCATTACTAGTTGCAGCGTGTTGCCGTACACCGGGTGCTACTCTAGGGTTTTAGAAGGTGAGTATCTTTGACAGCGAAACTGACGAGTTTGTAATTTTGTGTTTCGTAGATGGCGCCACTGAAAGAGGATGCATTTCGAACTTACAGGGCAATGATTTCTTCGACTGCCTCAATGGAAACTCGACTACCTGTACGGCTTGCACAGGTAATAGCTGTAACAAGGAGGTCTACCCCGCAGACCGCATATCCTGCCACATCTGTGACTCATCAACCGACCCGAACTGTGAAGCGAGCCCTAGTAGCCTCGGCATCTGTGCCAAGTATGAAGAGCATGAAACGTGCGTCACATCGTTCGCTGCTGGAAAAACAACCCGCGACTGTGGAACAGCTCTCCATTGTGATGTCAACAACCGCAGAATATGTAGAGTTTGCAATTCTGAGGGTTGCAACACTATTGATTTGGCCGTCAAGAATGACGACAACTTTGGTAAATGGCAAGATCTTCCACTTAAGTGTTTCCACTGCTCGGGTGAGGGCTGTCAATCGGAACTCGGCGAAGCCACCCAGTGTGAGAACAACAATGAACAGGACTGTTCAACCGTATTCAACGCCGAAGGTGTCGTGATCCGCCGTGGATGCAATGATCAGGTTGACATTGAATACGAGGACTATTGCGATGCTAATTCCGTACGTTGCTTTAATTGCAAGTCGAACGAATGTAACACAGCAACTGCACTAAGTGACTTTACTGAATGTATATCCTGCGATACGAACAAGGACAAGACATGTGTCACTAATCCACTGACATCAGATCTGAAGACCAAGCACTGCCAAGGCGGTTGCATGGTGGCTCTGTATCCATCAGACTCTACCTCAAAGCCCGCTTATGATCTGATAAGGACTTGCCTCAACGATAAGGATCAGATAGACCAGACCACATGCTCTTCAGAGGCGGACACATTCTGCAAGTCTTGCATCGGGTCCAAATGCAACACCGACGACTTGCCCGAGAACCGACTGCGTTGTTACTCGTGCCTGGGTGATAACTGCGAAGATCCCTTGTCCGAACAGTGTGCTATGCACAAGGAGGACGATCAGTGTTACGTCAGGTTTGACAGCAAAAACACTGTCACCGAAATGGGATGCTTAAGTGACCGCCCTGGCGAAGACATTATCGATCTTCTCAAGACAAAACGAGTTTTAATGTGTGAGGGTGACAATTGCAATGCTCCAGACAAATTACCTACACCGCAGCAGTGTGCCTTCTGCGATTCCACGACCGACATAAACTGCGCCGTTAATCCGGGTAAAATCGGAATTGTAGGCATTTGTTTAAATCTACCATATACGAGTTGCTTCGCCAAAATTACCAGTGGTAAGTCTGATATTTCACTCACCTATTCTGATCGTCACCTGCCGTCTGTCACATGATATTAGCTATTCGTTACCGATTCCTTCGGTACCTATGAAATACTCCGCTTCTCACTGCTTTCGATATAATTTTTTCAGCTGGCGCGACGCAAAGAGGTTGCCTTTCAGAATTGGAGGAGAATGAGTTCGTCGATTGTATCCTATCCGGAGGTGACAACTGTTCACACTGCATTGGCAATGGATGCAACAGACAGGTAAGTTCTCCTTTGACAATAATTGGAACCATATTGTTACAGTTTCTTTATAGATCTTCCCAGAGAACCGTTTACAGTGTTATACCTGCAGCTCGGAAACCGATCCCGACTGTGTATCCCTACCAACATCCAAAACTCCGTGCCCATACATGCGTGACAGCGAAAAGTGTGTCACAGCTTTGGGTGGCAATGTCACCGAGCGTGGATGCAGTTCCTTACTCCTCTGCGACATATTAGATAAAACAACATGCCGCCACTGCTCTCTCACTGGTTGCAATACACTGGACCTCGTCAGTAGCGTCGATGATGGAAACCATGGCATGTGGCAGGAACTACCACTAAGGTGTCACTCATGTAGTGGAGAACACTGCACGTACTCACTTGGACCGGCTTTGACCTGTGAAGGTGGCGATCAACAGGATTGTGTAACCGTATTCGATGAAGATGGCAAGGTGACTCGTCGAGGATGCCAGTATGACGTCGAGGATACAGATGACCTCTACTGCCGACAAAATCCCGAGAGATGCACTATTTGCAAATCAAACGAGTGCAATGACGCCTGGGAGCTGACTGAATATTTTGACTGCATTTACTGTAACTCCGAAATTGACCCTACTTGTGCAACGAATCCCCGTGATCCTGACTTCCCAACAAGAAAGTGTCACAAACACTGCATGGCGGCAGCATTCACAGCTGCGAATGGAACAACTCAGGTGATACGCACCTGTCTGAATGACAGGGAAGTACAGAATCAGTATGTGTGCAGTGTGGACGAGACTGAAAAGGAATGCTCAAGCTGTCTCGGCAACAACTGCAACAATTTCAACTACCCCAGAGATCGTTTGACATGTCACATTTGCGAGGGCGCCGATTGCTCAACCACAGTCTCCGAACGCTGTGCAGCCTACGTGGAAGGTGATACCTGTTTCGCCAAATATGAGAACGGAAAGGTTGATCGTGCTGGTTGCTCCAGTGCTGTCAACAGCACTATTATCGAAAATTGGAAGCAGGAAGGCAAACTTTACACATGCGAGGTAAATAATTGCAATTCGCCGGACAAATTGCCTTCGCCACAAACTTGCGTCACATGTGACAGCAGCCAAAATATCGAGTGTGCTACAAATCCATCAGCTGTCACAGCAACGATACTTTGCAGTGGACCCATCAGTTCATGCTTCTCAAAGATTACAAATGGAGCGACACATCGTGGTTGCTTGCAATCGCTAAGTTTTAACCAACAAACCGCCTGTCAACAGGCAGGAGGCGACACATTGTGCGAAGTATGCTCTGGAGACAAGTGCAATTCAGCGGTAAGTCTAACTACTTTCGATATCTATCAATGTTCTGACGTTTACCTGATGTATAATACAGGTCTTTCCAAATGGCAGACTTAAATGTCACAACTGCGATTCAGTCACCGATGACAAATGCAAGGCTCAACCAGATGCTGTTTCAGTTTGTTCGACCTACTTGACGGACGATCAGTGTGTTGTCAAACTAACAACGAATCCTACACGCCTCACTGAAAGGGGCTGCTTTTCCGACTTGCAATGTGACGCAACAGATAGTGCTCATTGCAATATTTGTAACACAGATGCATGTAACGTCCAACAGTTGGACAATGGAGCATACACGATCATTGCCAACAATCGACTGATAACGATGCTGGTTGCAATCGTTGTCATGATTGTTGTCAAAAGCAATCGGTTCTAAGAGTATTCTATCTATGCAAAATAGTTCGGGAACGCGATAAGGCACAAATTCTGTAAAATATAAATTTTTCTAGTGCGGGCAAATTAAAAAACTAAGTACAAATTCATATTTAACATCAAAACTGTCTTTCTTTGAAAAAATAAAAAGTGTACTTCTTTGTTCTTCCCCTCTTGTATTCATTTTGATTGCAAAACAAACATAAAAACAATAAACGAAATCAGTTACAAATTGACATTTGGCAACACTCCTTCAGTTAGCTTTGTTTGTTCTCCTTTTGCATTACTGTACTTGACTAAACTGTATTATCGACATAGAGTACCCTACCCTCATTTTACACGTTACATTTTAAGTTAAACTTTTCGTATGTCTTATTTATAATATTTTAATTTAATCCATCAGACGTCTTATTATTGTCATACTTGAACATATTGTATTTGTATAAAAACAAATATTGTCATTATCTGGAATTTAAAAATAAAGAATTATTATCTAATCAAGCTGAACAGAATAACCAGGTAGGCACTCATACATCTAATGACCAGAATTAGTCGTGCTCGTGACGTAGGCTAGATTAGGATGTGTATGAAATTATAAGGTAACTAACTGACCTACGCTTTTAATGTCGCATTTCACTGCTATCCCAGTGAGAATAATGTGCGTTGCCGTTGTGCTATCTCCCACTACTTTATTGTAGTAACGCAGAAATAGAACCCACATCCAATTTTTAAAGAATCAAACGAAAACGAAGCCCTTCCGATACCTCTGGGTTTTTCTCTGGTGAAAATAAATTCCTTGTTACGCTATACAGGGGCCTATGGCGTGGCCGTCTTCTATACCCCCTTACTCGTGGGAATAAAAATTAAATTACGAATCAAACGAACATAAAAAAATGTATAAAATCAAATAGGGAAATAGAAAAAAAAAAAAAAAAGAGGATTAAATCTACCGTATCTCAGAAGTTCCTTTTAAAAAGAGTTCAATGTTTTTCCCATCGCCTGTAAAAACAAATGATGAAACGGTTAATATAAACGGTGTCCCATAATTCACGCAAAATGTAATTTTGACAGAAAATCCCCATTTTTAGGAAGCTTACATTTTTTATTGATTCATATACAGATTGGGGATATGTATGAAATAGCACATCGGATAAATGGCCACCACGGATTTGCTGGCAACTTCGTACTCTTTTTTTCTTTTTTTTCCATTCGTCCCAAAAATAGAAACTCACACAAACGAATGGTTGCGAGAAGCTAGGCCTAGGGTGTCTACCGCCTGTTGCGCCACCTATTTATTTATTTACGTACTCTTTTTTTGTGACCGTTTCGCATTAATATGGCTGAATTTCATTAATACACCTCCCAATTTCCTCTCTCATGGCGTTGGTGGTCGTGGGCTTGTTTGCATAGATCTTTGACTTCAAAACACCCCAAAGAAAAAAGTCCAATGGTGTTAAATCGCAAGATCTGGATGGCCAATTGTGATCGCAAAAACGGCCTATTACACGAATATGAAATGACTCATGAGTCATGCGTCATGCAGTAATTGAATTTTTTCTCTAGCTGTATGGCATGCTAGAAACCACATGTTGGTCGCATCCATATCTTGTAATTTAGGTACTAAGAACTGGGTTATCATGTCACGATAACGAATACCATCGATTATTACTGCATGACCAGCCGCATTTGCGAAGAAGAATGGTCCAGTCCAAAATCCGCACCAAACAGTCACGCGCTGTGGATGCCTTTGTTTCTCACCAATTACTCGTGGGTTTTCTGAACCCCAAATGCGACAATTTTGACGTTTAACGAGGCCATCAAGATGAAAATTCACTGAAGATGATTTTGTTTGAAAATTGCCGACTGTAGCTGACAAAATTTCATTATTTTCAACAATGAAAATGCGTTGTTCTTTCGTTTAGCGCTCCATTTTTACTAATCCCGAACTGTCAGCTGTCACATTGTTATATTTTTTTTCCGTTGACATCACTATAATATTAAATAGCGGAAAATTCAAATTTTGTGTGAATTATGGGGCACCCTTTAGAAACTAAATCGCATGGGAAATCATAAAATGGCGGCACAAAGTGGATGCACTACAAGCCTTAGGAGCGATAAATTCCCCGAGCTTAAGTGCAATGGGCCTTACCAATAATCATTTTCAGTCTTCAACTTAAATATTTTGAATATTGTGACTTCGTAAAAGTTAGCCTGGACACTAAAAATGATTATTAGTACCGCGGAATAAATATAAATAAATAAAAGACATGCTGCTAAAACTTAGAAAAATGCAAAACCCCGAAACAGAAAAATTCCCCAGAAATGTTGCTCTTGAAACTGATGTGGCAGCTAGAACACTCAAACGTGAAGTATTAATCGAGGTTAAGGTGAAGGAACTTGATTGGCTGAAAAACTCCATTATATGTAAGTAAGCGAAGTGAAAGCAGAAGGCCGACAGCGACAATGAGCATACGAGTATAAATGCTTTAAGCAGCTGGAGAGATTCGCATTGGCTGTGTATTCTCCGGACTACGCAAAATTATTCTACCTACTATGTAGTACTAGATGCTTTCAATGTATGTACTTCGGACCTATCATTCTACGAAAGAAAGAATGATTGTTCAAACTATTGCAACACTTTTAGAGAAAACGGACACATTGGAGAAGACCCTATATACATGCTATGCTGCGGAAACGTGACGTGAACGTAAACTAGCGCACAATCAACAAACTCCCGCCTAAAAGCAGCCATATGGACTTGTGGAAAGTGTGCCTTTCGAAAAAAAATGAAAACACCGAGTATTAGATTCGTAAAAACAAAAACAGAAATGTACCTATACATCTCTTAGACAGAAAGTCTATTCGTGACTGTATTATTTTTTCAAATAGTAAGGACATAAAGACTTATGCTAAGGCCAATACACAAGAAACAAACCACATAGAACTAGACCGCCAACTTCCGCGCACCTAACCGATTCTCCCCGGAATTAATTCCCCTGGCTTTGAATACGTCTGAAATGTCAAAATCAAAATGTGCCTAGGATTATTCAGGTATGCGTGTGTTAATGGCTCTTCTTTGATTTTGTACAGCACCAATCCATGAAAAATCCCGCAGTACCGCAGGCAGCTTGAAATCAAAGTCCGTTATGTAGGAGGAGACGACGGTCTATTCTATGTGGTTTGTAGCTGAGACTTTACAAAACTTTAAATATTACAGAATTCGCGCTATGGCTATGAGATTTATTTTTTTAATAAGAAACGTTAAAAAGCATTAACCGATAGACATATTTTTTTTTAAATACTTATCTCGGGAAAGGCGAACCTATAACGCTTCAACAGCGCCCCGAGATGCTTGCAGATGTATGTTAGTTCTGCACTTAAATTGCTGCAAATTGCATACTTCTGGAAATATATCCCCAGGAAGTGAGTTCCAAAGTTTGCTTGTCCTGTAACAAAAGGAGTTTTGGAAAGTTGATGTCCTCGCGGTTGCCAAGTGTACTGTATGGTCATGCGCATTAGCAGCCTGTCTTGTGGGGCGCCCATTTCGAGGGATAATGTCTTTGAGTTCCTCGTAACATCTACCATGGAAGTACCTATAGAACAAACATAGGTCAGCGACTTGTCTTCTGTGCGACAACGGTTGAAGATTTGATGTGAAAAGATCATTAAATATAAGCGGTGTTTGCCATAAATACTGACAACTGTATAGTTGTCTTTCTGGTAATACCAGTAGCTGTGAAGGAGTACGCTCCGGTTCGAAAGCAGACACGCCCAGCAAACAAAAGACCTGCCTTTAGAATAATTCATTCATTAGTTGTAGTAAATTGGAAATGATGTATCAGCATTTTGTTATGAAAATGCAAAAGTAGATTATTAAAAATCTAATCGAAAATAATGTCCAACGGTTATTTGACATTAAGATTACTTTCTTCTACTTCTATATTATCTCTCCTTATAGCTTTCGATAAGGATCCAAAGGCAATATATAAATCGATTTGAACGAAAATTTCCGACTAGTGCCAACAAAATATACGCGATCGTTTTTAACGAAACGATTTTGTTTTTTTTTATTAATTTTGCGGACGTGTAATGTCGTCCCTAATGTATAGTTGTGGACTTATTTTAGGGCTTTTATTTGTTTGTGGAAATGTTGGTAAGTTTTTGTTATTCCTAGACCTATTGTTAAAGAGCAGATAAAAAAAAAATCATCAGAAGTGTGTCAATAAATTAATTTCAAATAACATACAAAAATTCATAAAAAAAAAGGTTACGTATACGCCATGGTGGATTCTGATAATAATGTTTTCGTAATTTTATGGATTGTAATTAATATTCTGTGTAGAAACAAATAACGTGAACCTTAAAAACAGGATAGCAATAAAACGCGTGAATGAATTTTGTAAGTGGAAGATGATTTGTGCCACAAGTGGCCCCCAAAATACGAAAAAATCACAAATTACATCTTACGTATTTTTCCACTGCGTCACTGCGAATGAAAGTTTCGATATAGCACTCAGTTCGCACTGACAATGAACACCTGTGCTCGAGTCCAAGGTGAGCACTGGGGCGCCCTAGTTTAGCACTGATAACTGATGAGCTGAACCTAGGTGACGAGGGCAAGAGTTCAGTGCTGAATTTTGCTGTCATTTGTAGCTGTCATGTGGGAGAACTCTTAATTTGTGAACTATTGATATGTGCTGCACACTTAAATGTAACCCAGAAATATGTTTTTCAACTTTAAAATCATTTATTAAATCAGTTTAATTTTTGTGCAAGTGGCTGCTACATTTTTAAAGTGACAGGGCTTCAGTACGCTGACGCTAGGGCTGTCAACGTCAAACAGACCACATTTTTCAATTTGTGCTAGATCTCTATAGCGCATATGGTTAAATGTAAGTTTTTCTAAAAATCTCAATTTCAATGAAAAAACTGAATAAAGTAAATTAATTTCTAGGTATAAATTTAGAATACGATAAAGAATCGGGTAAGTTATGCATTGACTTGTTTTGGTATGTCCAAAAAAACAAGATACCTACGATTGCCTTATCCATAACAGAGTTAAGAATTTTTTTTTATCGGTACAGTAAAGGAGAATCTGATTGCAGGAGAAGCTAATGCAATCATATTCCACCACGTTATGGCGGAACGCAATTTTTTGAGTAGAAGCTATTTAAATTCTTAATTTAATGAATACATTTTTGACTTGTTTTCCATTAATGATAAATCTGTGCAATCCATCAAAGTGAAACAAAAACAAAAAAATAAAGAATTTCCTGATTGTGCAGCAACAAATTTTGAAGTCTTATCATCTTATTATCGAAAATAATGCAGCTAATACAGCTACTAACAATACAATAATTGAGTCAATTATAAAATGTGTTAGTAGAATGCAAAGTTTGACTAATGCCACATTAAAATGGCGTTTACTTATCATAGAAAACATCGCGCACTGCGTCATGGATCAATAAATTGCGATTGATTTTTTGCTGTCATCATGAGTGGTACCTGGTTAACTGGATCGATAAGTGACAGCTGAAAAGATCTGTTCAAGCTGATAGCCGATTAAAAGTGATACTGACAAGTATAATATAGTTAATTTTAAATGACTTTGTTTTGCGCTTTACGATTTTAAATGTACATTTATAGGCTAACATTCCACATTGGATTTGGGCCGTAACCAATGTTCCGAAGCGGCCAGGGATATAATCATCCGCCTTCGCTAGCAGTGAAATGCAGGTGTCGCTTGACGTCAAGGGTTCTGTAGGATCAAAACATTCAATCGTTTTCTGTAGAACAAATGTTCTGCTAAATGTAACTTTGAGGCTTATTTTTTCGTTTACTTTATGTAACTCCAAAAGCGAAAAATCTTTTCATTTTTTCCTAGACGTTGGCAAGAAGACAAAGAAGAAGAAGAAAACGAAAAGTTACATTAAACAAATTAGCGTTCCACATGATTTCTTTCGTCTTTTTTAACGAGAAAGGGTTTTTCGTTTGGTTTTTTTGAGACGTTAGCAATTGCCATTTGCGTCCGTCAGATTCAATGATGTTCTTGTTAACAGCATATAATATTTGTAAACTCACCAATGACAGCTGACTGAGTTTACTAGCAGCTCCTGTCCATAGTATTTATGTTCATCCTTAACCGAGACTGTTGGGTGATTCGGGACCAATTTATCAATAAATTTCTTTTCATTTCGGTTTTTTTTGCAGCATCTAGTCAATGGCGGCGACATCCAATATCCTGTTACACATGTATCGATGATGAATGCGTCAGTTTATTGAGGACACCACAAATCTGTCAAGAGGTTGATATAAAATCTCAGACATGTGTCACTGTTTTCGACGCAGACAATTCTGTCGTCCGTCGAGGTTGCAGTGATGACATAGCCATCAGCTTGGGTGAATATTGCGACAGTCATAGCGACAAATGTATCAAATGCTCATCAAACGGCTGCAATACAGCAATGGCCATAAACGAGTTCGTCGAATGTATATCCTGTGATTCGAAAAATCGCAGTGAAGATTCGACCGAGGACCGACTGCGTTGTCACTCTTGCCTGGGCGAAAATTGCGAAGATCCCTTATCCGAAGAGTGTCCTCTGGACAATGAAGACGATCAGTGTTTCGTTAGGTTTGACAATACAAACACTGTCACCGAGATGGGATGCTTGAGTGATCTTGGCGGTGAGGAGGTTGTCGATCTTCTCAAGACCAAGAGAGTTTTCATATGCGAGGGTGACAATTGCAACGCTTTGGACAAATTACCAATAGCGCAGCAGTGCGCTATCTGTGATTCTACGGTTGACATAAATTGCTCTGTAGGTCCGAGTAATGTCAGAACTATAGTCACTTGTGGACAACTGCCATATCCGAACTGCTACACCAAGATATCCAATGGTAAGTTTGATATTGTACTCATGCGTCATCCCTACTTTGCTAGTCACATGCCGTCTTTTATATCGACTTGCGTGTTGACGTATATATTGAAAACATAAAAGATAATTACATACATTACTATTTTGGATGGATCAAACTTTCCAGCTGGCGAAACGCAAAGAGGTTGCCTTGCAGACTTGGAGGAGAATGAGTTCGTTCAGTGTATCCTATCCGGAGGTGACAAATGTTCACACTGCATTGGCAATGGATGTAACAGACAGGTACGTCCTCCATGACAATCCTTGGAACCTTTATGCAACAGTTCTTTTACAGATCTTTCCAAAGGACCGTCTACAGTGTTACACCTGCAGCTCAGATACCGATGCCGAATGTGAATCCCTACCAACAATCAAAGCTCCATGTGCAAACATAAATGACAGTGAAAAGTGTGTCTCAACTTTGAGTGGCAACGTCACCGAGCGCGGATGCAGTTCTTCACTCGACTGTGACAGCTCAGACAAAAGCAAATGCCGCCACTGCTCTCTAATCGGTTGTAATACACTGGACCTCGTCAATCGTATCGATGACGGAAACCATGGCATGTGGCAGAGCCTACCATTGCGATGTTACTCATGCAGTGGAGAATACTGTGAAGACTCACTGGGACCTGCTTTGAACTGCGCTTATGGCGATCAACAGGATTGTGTGACCGTATTCGATGAAGAAGGTGAGGTGATTCGTCGAGGATGTCAGTTTGACATCGAGGATACAGAT
Organism: Cheilosia scutellata; assembly: GCA_955612985.1. Classification (NCBI taxonomy): domain Eukaryota; kingdom Metazoa; phylum Arthropoda; class Insecta; order Diptera; family Syrphidae; genus Cheilosia; species Cheilosia scutellata. Next base: position 55,840,961 of record OY015314.1, read on the forward strand.
GACCTCTACTGCCGACAAAATCCCGATAGATGCACAATTTGCAAGTCAAACGAGTGCAATGACGCCTGGAAGCTGACCGAATATGTTGACTGCATTTACTGTAACTCCGAAACTGACCCATCTTGTGCGTCGAATCCCAGCAAATCTGGTATTCCAACCAGAAAATGTCACAAGGGTTGTATGGCGTCAGCGTTCACAGCTGCGAATGGAACAACACAGGTAATCCGCACCTGTCTGAATGATAAGGAAATCCATGCTCAATTGTTGTGCAGTGTAGACGAGTCTGGAAATGAATGCTCGAGCTGCATCGGCGAGAGTTGCAACAACTTCAACTACCCCAGTGATCGTTTGACATGTCACATTTGCCAGGGAGCCGATTGCTCTACCACAGTGGCCGAGCACTGTGCAGCCTACGAGAAAGGCGACACCTGTTTCGCCAAATATGAAAACGGAAAGGTGGATGCTTCTGGTTGCTCTAGTGCTTTCGAACGCACTATCATTGAAAATTGGAAACAGGAAGGCAAACTCCACACTTGTGAAAGAGATAATTGCAATTCACCGGACAAATTGCCTTCTCCGATAGCCTGCGTCACATGTGACAGTAGTAAGAATATCGAGTGTGCTACAAATCCATCTGCTGTCACAGCAACGACGCTTTGCAGTGGACCCATCACTTCGTGCTTCTCAAACATTATAAACGGAGCGACACATCGTGGTTGCCTGCAATCGCTAAGTTTTGACCAACAAACCGCCTGTCAGCAAGCAGGAGGCGCCACATTATGCGAAGTATGCTCTGGAGACAAGTGCAATTCAGCGGTAAGTTTAACAACTTTCGATATCAATCAATGTTCTGACGTTTATCTGATGTATAATACAGGTCTTTCCAAATGGCAGACTTAAATGTCACAACTGCGATTCAGTCACCAATGACAAATGCAAGGCTCAACCAGAAGCTGTTTCAGTTTGTTCGACCTACTTGACGGACGATCAGTGTGTTGTCAAACTGACAACCAATCCTACACGCCTCACTGAACGGGGCTGCTTTTCCGACTTGCAATGTGATGCGGCGGATAGTGCTCATTGCATTATATGTAACACAGACGCATGTAACGTCCAACAGTTGGACAACGGAGCATACACATTAATTGCTAGAAATAGACTGTTGACATTGCTGTTGGTGATCGTCGGCTTTATTGGTGTCAATAACAATCGGTTGTAAGAGATTACAAAACAAAAAATAAATACAGGGGTCTAATCGCGTAAGGCTAAAACGATCGAACGACGTCGTCTCGACGATACTTCTACTTCATATAACAACCAAACAACGATAATCGTCGAATCGATAGGACGATCATCGCTTTTTATTGTTTCACGTAAACAATTATACTGTCAAATGGCGTCGTCGAAACGATTCGATTGAACGATGGCTATTTTGCAATCGTTTCATCGTTTTTGGTGTATTTTGTTTATGTTTAGGTTTTTTAAAAGTAAAATAAATATTAAAGGAAACATTTTCCAATCAAAAGCATACATAATGTTCACAAAGGACACTGCATTAGCATTAGTGTGGTGAAATGTGAAAATATAGAACAAAAATCCATTTAAAAGACAGTTCGAACCCTAGCTGTGTTCTCTTTTGAGGATGCAATCATAGAATTGCATTCACTAAATGCTTGGCTGTAAATTTTGACAAAACAAAATATACTGTCAACGAGAAAGGAGTCTCAGCATCGAGATATTAGGTATGTAAGACCCTAATCATCCCGGTCCTGCTGTAGCATCCGTCGCCACGACCTCCCAGAAAATTCACTGAGCTTCTATCCAACTAATACATTCTAGATACTATAGCCAAGCCATATAATAATTAAACTATAGAATGAACTCTGTTCAAGGTTTAAACTGTGAAACCGAATTAATTGTTGAACTGAATTTAAACTAAAAGTGTAGTTTAAACGTGAAACAGTTGTTTACTGCCTGAAAAATCTCTTTATTTGCCTACAACCGAATAATAAAACTTTTTAGATTATGGTTAAAGTTTCTTCTCTATTATTTAGAAAGGGTTAATGATGTTTCATCTTTATATTCTATGTATAGTTCGGAGCGATAACAACATTTTTATTAAATTCAGTTGAGTGTACATACATATTTATTCATTGTATACTTACTTCCTATAATAAATGATATGAGGAATGCCCAACCTATTTTCGACAGTGAACATTGTGTCTTTACCCATATTATGTTGAATTAATTTGACCCTTTGGCAGTAGTAATAAGAAACTGTTGGAGAATTAAGGTCATTAACCTAACCTAGACCTCAATCCGCATAATAGCCAATAATCATCGCCGACATTAGCTAACTTCACAGTATTGAACATTGAATCTTACTTGCATTGCGGTTACAACTACATACTTGTATTGTCCGTAATATTTTATAATTAGCATTATAAATCAAAAGTTCATTATGTATTTCAGTTCCACGTTCCACGAAACAGATACAGAAATTCGAAATTAATTGAAGAAATTCGTTAGCTACTGCCAAATATTTATTTTGGCATACAAATAATACGGCCTTCGATAGCTCAGTTGGTAGAGCGGTGGACTGTAGAGTTGTAAATGAAATAGAAATCCATAGGTCGCTGGTTCAAATCCGGCTCGAAGGAAAATCGGTTGTAATTTTTTTTTTTCTTTTTTTCTTGTAGTTGTTTCCAAAAAAATAGTAGAGAGGAATGCTTACTTTGAGTTTATTCGTAAAAAAATATTAGTTTCACATACATTTATTCGTTATGGAGGCCTTTAGCTCATTCTGGGATAAGTTCGATAAAATCGTATGATCCATGTGGTGTCGCCTGAATAGCTACATATTTCTAAAGTGAAATAACTATGAACTATAGTCGGGGTCAGACTACACATGTGGAGCTGAACACTCCGATCAGCGTAAATGGTTTCACATCTCAATCCCGACAGCAATGCAGATGCAATTATTTCGCATGTTTCATCAAAACTTGAAGTTGCATCCCAATGCATATCATGTTTCAAATTGAGTAAGCTTAAACAGCTGAAAGACATTCAGCTTTCACTTAAACTAGATGTATTATTATATATAAATTCGTAATCTGTAAGCTAAGCTTGTTGATAAAATAAATAAATAAATAAAAATAAAAATTGCTGAGGGAACTACAGACTACAAAAGGCATGTAATAAATCGGACAAGGTATATTAGCTTAGACTCACCAGCGTGTCCTAGGTGCATCTATTAAGAAGCAGACAACGAATCTTGTTGACCTAATCGGCCTTAGTGCATCTTTTAGATGCCGAGCCGACGTCGTCTTAGGCCTCACAAGTCTACGCGCAGAATAGAAATAAATACGTCGTGTTGAAAATAAAATTGTACAAGATTGATTTCACTCTTGATGATCCATGCAAAAGAAATAAGGACAATGACGTTCGGATGTGCATGTGCAGGTGGAACATAAGATTCCTCAAAAGGTCATGTGCTATCGAACAACTGACAGAGACATCGAAGGAATACAAAGCGAACATCACAGCTGTCCAAGAGGTGAACCGAAAGATTATGAAAACTTGTGACATCTATTACGGTGATTGCTCGGAAGCCAAATTAGTTTTTGGTGGTTAAAAATCTATCAACAAATCGTTGTTTTAGCTATATGTTCATCTTCCGTACTGATTGATGTTATAGCCTTTTTTTGGGAGAGGGTCATTCTGTAAACTAGGTTCGTACCTGCGCATGACACTTATCCTTTTAGTGGGCATCAGGGCCTATCATTAGTCTTCTCAACTTCCTTATTTCTAAATAGGGCCACAAAGATTTAAAGATGTTGATGCCCTTTTTCGTTATGAAGTCAAACAGCATGCATGTAAGGGAATATGCTATATCTAAGCTCGTTGGTTCAGTTTCAATTAATGTAATAGGGGAAGAATTTCCCCTGTACAACAACCACAGGCAATAACATTCTCAGTGTCTGCCAGTAGTTATACCAAATGGAAGCCTACTGATTATTGCAATCATAGATTGAACTAGCCAGGAGAAACTAGACCAAATACCAGTCTCATCTACAGTAAATATTAAAAAGTGATAAAATTTATTAAACTTACATAAAAACACAATAATTAGACAGACACTCTTCGCCACAATTCGATTGTTTTACACATTCCTTAAACTTTTATACTATTATGCAGTGCATTCCATGCCTCCTTGCTTTGCGGATACAAGTGTATAGCTCGCTGAATCAGTTTGATCGATCGTTTCTCATCAACCGATCGTATAGCCTTACTGGCTGTAATCAATGAATTTGCATCTTCAATACACGAATTTCTGTAAATGAACAAACTGATTAGAATTTCGAATGCTGCCCACTCGCGTACGTACTTTTTGCTGCCGCTGTGACCCAAAACTATAGCGCTTAATGCAATCTGGCTGATCGCTACAAAGTATTTCCTCATCTGACCGTAATTCTCCAGCAAGTAGTTCGCCAAGACTTTCCTTAACTCTGCACATTGTGGGAAAATATGTACGCGCGAGATCAGGTAGGTGAGGCCCCTTCGGGTTTGATTCTAAGAGAGGCAAATAAAATGACAAAGAAAAAATCCCAAAAAGGATCGTGTCTTACATTTGTAAGGTAATACTGCGATGTGAGGAAAGCGATGTGAGCACAGTGCTCCAAAGTGCGTTCGTACTTCTTTAGCTCCTCGAGGATCGTTTCGGTAAGTTGATTGTCGCGGTGGAGAATTCCCAAAGCACATGCCGAGTAAAGAGCTTCGATGGTAGAGTCCTTTAGGAGAATGCTAAAATGAAGAGTTCAGACCACTTGCAGACTATGAAGCACAGTTTCTACTCACCACTGATAGAGAATAGTTTTCGTATCAGCTTCACCTTGCGACGCATACACCATGGAAGCCATTGCGACAAGTATCATAGCTGCTTTGGCATCATCTGTACCAGCCACACTTTTTAATATCGAACTATACACCGAATAGGCTTCTTGGTGCTGCCCAGCACGGAAGTAAGCCAACGCCAACCCAACAATCGGCTTAAAATTAGCCTCCGACACTGAGTTAAAAGCAGATATAGCTTCCTTTGGTTGGTTGGTCTTCAGGAACATATAGCCCAAGTTCGTGTAGAGCTTATCTCTGCTGTCGAGCTTTGCAGTTTTAACTGCCTGGAGATACGACTCGATAGCTGGACGCCACAGTTGATGTCGGGCGTTTAGGAAACCCTGGTAGGATAGAGCCTCCACAGAACAATCGTCCTCTTCCACTGACGCATACCAGTTGATGGCATCTAGAGCGACGGTTCCCGCATGCATGAGTTCAATAGTCCGCTTGAAACGTGGTTCCTTTCGCTTTTGCTCATCGCAGAGGATGCTACACACCCAAAATGCATAGCCAATGGTGGCCTCCAAATGATATTCAAACTGCTGGCAGTGCCGAAACAGATCTAGTGCTTCTTCCTCGTCCCCAATTTGTTCGGCAATCATTGCCTGACCAATCCACGCGTTCGGATAGATTGGACTGGATTGTTGGGCTCGTTGGAATGCTTGATTGGCGAGTTTTATATTCCCCAATTGGAGGTAGAGCACTCCCAAATTTGTCCATGTCGCATAGGATTTGCGCTCTAACATAAGTGCTTGAATGAAACAATGCTGTGCGAAGGGCAGGTCGTTGATTGCCTTATGAGCATTCAAAACACCCAATAGATTCCAATTGTGCCACCGATCACTCTGTTGGCTAATGGCCATTTTACAGGCATTTATTGCAAGATCTAGATGCTTGGCTTCCTCCTGTGGTTCGAATTTTGCACTGTAGTACACGCAGAGCGATAACTCGTACCAAAGGAATGTGGTTTGCATTAGCTTTAGGGCGCATGTGTAGAATCTAACAGTAAACAAATTAGATCACCGATCACAGATTACCTTTCATATTTACCTTGTAGCCAAAGCCAATAGCTGCTTACGGTCCAAGACGATCGTAGCCTCATCACTTTGTTTTGCCAGTTTACCGGAGACTTCTAGGTATGCCTTAGAGGTCGGCAACAGAGCGACTTGGACAAATGTGTTGGCTGCTAAACGCCAAAGCCATACCATATCCTGTTTTCCAGTTATAAAGGCTCTGCGAAAATAATCTTTTTAGAAGAACTGGAATATCTAGTTGTCAATAAAATTGAACCTTTCTAAGTAGGTAATGGCACGTTGTAGATGATACTTGCAGCGGCCTATACGCCTATCCAGTTTCAAATTGTGTGCCAGCCCAATGTGAGACTCGGCTGCGCCCTTCAATCCCGGTAGATAATCAGGATGCTCCGCAAAGAGCTCGTCGAAGGCTTCAATTGCTTCCGGGTACATTCGAATTGTCTGCAAATAAAAGTTTAAGGGAGAAACAAATCATACAGATTCAGTTGGGAAAAACAAGTGAATATGATTATGGAGATAAGATTGTTTGACGTGGAAGTAACATACTAGTAGGTCAGTATTATTAGTGAACTGACAGTTTCTCGTAGCTCCAAGATATACCCAGTAAATGTCTTAGGTGATCTCCGAATTTACATCCATGATTGATCAAATCTTCTTCAGAAACTACTGTTTGTTCAACATTGTACGGCATTAAAAAGTGAGCTCTAGTCTATCTCAGTTTTAGTCGAAGCAAACAGTTTAGCATTGATACGACAATTTTTAATCCTAATCAATCATCCGCCAATCATTGCTTACTTACCAATTTGATTAAAGCAACCTGCAGCTTCGCATACGTGTTAGCCGGGTCAATCTCGAGAACTTTCTGAAAGACTCTCTCAGCCGAATTGTACGACCCACGTTCACTGTATGCATCGCCCAAACACTCCCAGGTGACAATGCAAGTGATATCCAGTTTTAGCGACATCCTAAACGAGTGAATCGCCTCGTCAAACTTCTTCACGCATAGGTAATGCAGTCCCAGTTTGAAGTGTACCCATTTCGACGTGTTCATTGGAACCTTTGGCAAAGTATTCAGGAGCAGTGCCTCATTCAAATCCTAAGAACAACATTATATTTCAAACCAAATTACAACGCGACTACGAGTTAAGCCTACCTCCTCACTGGTCTCTTGATATATTGCACTCAAGAGTGATACAGCTTTTTCGCAAATTCCATCCAAGCTGATGCACTTTTCGAAGCATTTCCTAGCACGGACATTATCATTCAGGGCCATGTAGATTTCACCCAAATGGAGGAAACATTCAGCGCGATATGGCTTCAAGCGGGTGGCCTTCAACATGCACGTGAGAGCTGTGTCGTAGTTTTGCAGAGTGATGTTGAGTTTGCCTCTACATAAGAGTATCTCATACGATTCCTGATTGTTAAAGGTGTTGAGTAGTTCCAATGCTTCCTCAGTTGGGCTAAAATTAACGAAGAATTCGTGAAAACTTCCAGACTCATTTGTTTTACCTACAGCTTGTATTGCGCTTGGAGCAGTGGTGGCAACGATAGCTCATTTAGGTTATCCTTCTGATCAAGTCGAATGTAACACCTGCAATTATTGGGAATATACATATAAATTTGATCCACCGAATTGTACACCCACCTGGCCAGGGAATCCAAAACGATTTCACTTTTGTCCAGATTTGAGAGCACAGCAACAGCTTCCTGTAGATCGCTAGGTTCTGCAGAATGTGAGAGACACATGCCAAACTCTCCGTTCTTCCAGCCCAATGTACGAACGACAGGTAGTGCCATTCCATACGCTCCAATTTCTATCTCTGATCGTGCCAATAGCTCCAGCGCTACAGGATAGTTTGGTTGTATCTGTTGAACACTATAAAGCAAAGCCCTTGAAGTGACAACCTGGCCCTCTTCAAATGTTTTTATGGCCTTGACCAGCAGGGCTAAGCTTGATTTTGGATTAAGTTCCTCAAGTTTCTGGGCATAAAAATCAATGGACAATGGAAGAGCTAACAAAATCCCAGCATTCGTCTTGTAATTCTCACAGTAAACCTTGCATATCCACTCGAGAGAATACAGCTCATCGGGAAAGAAGTTAAACATCGAATCAGCAGATATTATGAGCTTCTCATAATCGGCCAACTTATAGAGAAGTTTCAAGTAACGCTGGAAGCACTTGATTTGACGGTCTGTACTTTTTATGTCAGCAATGGCTATTTCAAGGCAAGTTTTGAACTATATGTTTCAATAAGTATTTCGACAGGTAAAAAAAACAAAAGATATGATTGTTACCAATTTGTTATCCGCCTCATCTACGTCATCGAGAAGTATCCAAATTTTTGCCAAATTGATGTGGGATGACCTTTTTCTATCGGATGTATCAGCGGCCAATGCTTCCTTCTTGAGGATTTCAATGCATTTCTGCAGAACTTTAGGATATGTCGATCCAATACTCGAGATCTTATCGTAATATTCGCAGGATTTTTCTCTAAAAGAACGAGCTACAGTAAAAATAATTGAAAACAAATCTCAAACTTACGGGACAAGAGTCAACAACTGGTCAAATATTTCTGGAAGTTCACAAGACGGCGCACAGTTGGCAAGACCCTGCAACGCAATTGTTGGTGTTGGGGAACAATGTACAGCTTTCCTTAGATAAAGCGCTGCCTAAAAGTAGTGTTAGCAAGGATTTGAGAGTATTACAAGAATTGAACTTACCTGAACTTTGTCTGTACCTTGGTATGCAGCTCCTAGAAGTACCAGACCCATGTAGTTCTCAGGATCAGCTTTGAGGAGCTCCTACGTGCACATAAAATAATGTGAAGTATTGATCAAATGATACAATCATAACCGGTAGATTTACCTGACACTTTTCAATGGCTAGCGAGTTATTTTCAGCTTTAATAGCCTCCCGAATTTCTTTCAGTGATGCTTTTATTTGTTTTGCATCCATGTTTACCCCTTGCTTTATAATTGGAGCAGTACAAAATTAAAGAATTGCAACAATTACTAATATCGTACAGTAACAAAAAGTTTAGTTTGGTAGTTTTAACAAATAATGCCAAACAGCTGAAGTTTGACAGAAAGTGTTTTGCGTTCATGGGCGTTTTATGGTCAGTTATTTACAATACAGCGGATGTTTTACATTAGTGTGATTTTCCATTGGGCACTTCAGATTTTTATTTCAGATCTCAGATTTTTCGTCGCAAATGGAACATGAAAGCAGGGGTAGAATCGCCTAAGGTGATTTGTGATTATCACAAATGTGACAATCACTTGTGATCAAATAATATTTTCCGTCTGCGTAAGGTGATCACCAAATATTGTTTAAAATTTGGCATCACTTGACACTGACATGTGTTAATGTGTCATATTTTTTATTTTTTTTGTATTATTTTTGAATTGGGGGAAAAGCATTTGAGTAGGTAATGACTTTTAGATAATCATTTTAACAATGTCCTACAGATAATACTGTAGACATGTATTATCAACAGGACCGCAGCCAATAAAGCGCATATCGAGTTGTTGACCAAGCACCTATGTGGAAAAGCACCCGGAGTTTAATGTAGTAGATAACTAGCTGGAGAGTAGATGGAATGTGAGTTGACGGAACTCCAGATGGCAAATGCAATTGCCGCAGGGGTTTTTTTAGTCGAAATTTTTTAAAGAATTTTTTATTTGAAAACAACAATTAGCTTTGTACATAATGAGTATGTATGTATGTACTTTCAATTTTCCAGCTCCAGTATGTTTAGATTATTTCGGAGTTTTAAAAGCACAAGAAGGACAAAAAACACGCTATCTTTATTTTTATCTTTTTCCTATTCCCTTTCAGACACTAATATTTGCAAAAGTACAAATACGCCCATTTTCTCTTTACACTTTGATCAAAACAACACGCAAGTGACAACTAAACTGGGGTGGAATCGGCTAAGGTGATTTGTGATAAGTGATAGTCACAATCAACAAAATTGGTCTGCGTAAGGTGATTGTCACCGGTGACAATCACATTTTTGTGATAATTTCTTGTGACAGCAATTTAGTTGTCACTTGCATGTTGATTCAGTAGTGCTTTTTTATCTTTTGATGTGTTAAGCGAAAATGGACGTGTTTGTACGTACCTCTGGATCTGAAAGTGAATAGGAACAAAATAAAAATAACGATTGGGGTGTTTTTTTGTCCGACTGTTGCGATTAAATCTCCGAAATAAGCTAAACATAATGGAGCTGGAAAATTCAAAGTGTACCTACATATACAAAACTAATTGCTATTTGCAAATTAAAAATAAATTCTTTAAAAATGTTCGAAAAAAAAGGTTATAGCTATTTTTGTAGTAGGTATATCCTACCCCTACGGCAATTGCATTTGCCAGCTGGAGTTTCGTCAACTCACATATCACATTCCATATACTCTCCAGTTAGCTACAAGTACAAGAAGTTGGTAATGACTCGTCAGCACCAATAGGCCAAAATATTCTGTGTGAGGTGATCTCGAGAACACTTAAATTCTGTCCCATAGGTGAGTGGCTCGTTCATATTTAGGGATACTGTCTCCCAGAAAACCCTATGGGCATCGCGGCAGATAGCGCCTCTGGCAGAAAAAGATTTGGCCAAATCCGGGTGCTTTTCAATGTCGTTAGTAGTTTGAGCTTTATTGGCTGCGCAAATCGAATAAATAATAATGTTAGACATTAACATTGTTAAAATGGTAATTTTTTATTTCCTAAAAGTGCATAACATACTCAAATGCTTTTACCCAAATCAAAAACAATACAAAAAAACAAATAATGACACATGTCAGTGTCAAGTGATGCCAAATTTTAAATAATTTTTTGTGATCACCTTATGCCCAAAACACACGTGCAGAATTCACTGCGCAGCAGAATTAGAATACACATGTTCTTATGTGGTGAAACAAATGTAAATTCTGCAGCCACCGCAGCACTGCAACATGTCTCTATTTCTAAATCCACTGCATAGCAACGCAGTGAATTAAATTAAATAGACTTGGCAGCATCGAATTTTTAAATTCAGCTACTGATGCATACGAGGAAAAGAGAGACGGGAATTATTTGTCGTCTTTGTCTCACTCACATATTTTTCCCCTCATTGACAGCAACCGCTGCAAATTGAATTCTGCACATGTGTTTCATCTGCAGTACTGCATGCAGTGAAGCATTCAGAGTTTCTGCACATGTGTTTTGGGCATTACGCAGACGGATAATTTTATTTGATCACAAATGATTGTCACATTTGTGATAATCACAAATCACCTTAGCCGATTCCACCCCTGCTGTCACAAGAAATTATCACAAAAATGTGATTATCACCGGTGACAATCACCTTACGCAGACCAATTTTGTTGATTGTGACTATCACTTATCACAAATCACCTTAGCCGATTCCACCCCAGATTTATCTGCTTTTGTAAATGTACTATTGCGTTATTTGCCAGTACATCAGCTGTGCAAATTGTTTTCGTTTGCCGATGGAAACATACGAACTTCATATGGATAATCATATCGACGAAGATTCGACCGACATCCACAGATGACGAGGAAGAAGAATAAGTGATGACTTAATTGCTCCAAAATTAAGTCCATGTCCATTATTTACGTTTTGGTTCTGAATAATTGCTTTTCAAGGGACTTTTAGTAATTTTGTTTTGAAACCAAATTCTGAATGACGTAAAACAGCTGTGCAAGGTATATTGGTATTAGTGAGAATATGCTTAAATCTCGAAAAATATCGAGATCAGCAGAAAGTGATCCAGATCAAAAAAAAAGATTGATTTTTTGTCGCAATGGAAAACCACATTAGTTTGAAGTAGGTATGTGCGTAAACGAAACTCGGACCTCTAGTGGTTTTTATGCGTCATTTGGAATAGCAGAATCAAACACAATCTCATAAAATAGGATGACACGATTTATAGTCTGATTTCATGTACAACACTTCTTAATTCTCTTTTGGGTACGCATCGCGCTTTTATACGTTGAGTGTTTTCAAATTGTTTTTGTTTTACAGTAGTTGAATATTGAATTTCTGCAGCACAGACCAAATTGTGTAGGTACGCCTGCGCCCACAGTGGCGCGAGAAAGCGATACGGCAAGCAGTGTAAAAAAGATGCGATGTGAAATCTCTATTATATAAAACAAAGTGGCAAAACTATGTTTCCCTCTGCCGCCCGTAATTTTCAACCAATTTAGTTGATTTTTTTTTAAATGTCGGTAATTACGGTGGTCGGGCGATAGGCCTAACAAATTCAAAATCGGACAAAGAGGCGTGGCACCGCCCATACAAAAAAAACATTCAAAAATGTATATCTCGAAAACCACCTAATCGATTGAGCTCAAACTTGCAGATGATGATGCAAAAGCTTCGATGACGCTATATATCTCGATAACCGCTGGGCCGATTTTCATGAGTCTTTTTTTGTTTTGTTTGAATTGCTGTATTTCAGATTTGGGCAGAAAAAAAGTTCCAGCAAATCGATTTATTCTTTTATTTTACGAAAGAACATTGTTCTCTAAGACCTATGCCCAAAACACATGTGCAGAAATTATGAATGATTCACTGCATGCAGTACTGCAGATGAAACACATGTGCAGAAATCAATTTGCAGCGGTTGCTGTCAATGCGGGGAAAAATACGTGAGTGAAACACAGACGACAAATAATTCCCGTCTCTCTTTTCCTCGTATGCATCAGTAGCTGAATTTAAAAATCCGATGCTGCCAAGTCTATTTAATTTAATTCACTGCGTTGCTATGCAGTGGATTTAGAAATAGAGACATGCTGTAGTGCTGCGGTGGCTGCAGAATTTACATTTGTTTCACCACATAAGAACATGTGTATTCTAATCCTGCTGCGCAGTGAATTCTGCACGTGTGTTTTGGGCACTAAGCAAAATTCCTGTACACAGTCAAAGCCGGGCGGGTACAGCTATCTAACAAAGTTGAAAAATGGTATCCCTCTGCGCCCGCAATTTTCAACCAATATTTAGTTAATTTTTTTTTAAATGTCCGTAATTACGGTGATCAATTGATAAACCAAAAAAATTAAAAATTAATTTTAAAAACCAAAAAAAGGCCTGGCGAAGCCGGCGGGGGTTCAGCTAGTGTAATATAAAATGTGAAAGTTGGTAACAGCTTTTCCTTCGAGACAATATGGAAGAAGAGTTTTTAACCGAACATTTTTATTTTATAATGCTTAAAGGAATTCAAATGTGTGCCTTTTCCCACTCTTTTAAAGTTCGAATAATAAAGCCCATCACAATTTTCAATTCAAATCACTTTCCCCACCGCTCATAGATAGAGATACTGCCTTATTTAAATAGACTGTAGCCGATTGATATCTTGCCCACCACACTTCGCCGAGTGCCATACAATAGCAAATGAACAAGTACATGCATTAAAACAAGAACATTAGCATTTAATTTTTTTCTCTATTTCTTAAAAGTGATTTCATGAAATTACGATACACACAAAGCCTGTGACGCAACCAAATCAAAGGTTACATTCACCTAGTGATACGTTCTGCAGTTATCGGTTCTACTGCAAGTGAACAAAATGCCATTTATCAACTGAAAATACAAACAGATTAGATTTATACAAATAAACCAATTCTGAAACACCAGATTACTCACTTATATCACCAATTATTTCAACTTCCCCATCAGTTGGGGCCTGCTCTATAATCTTATCGGCTTCCTCCTGAGCGATTAGGAATGGCGAATCAGAAATAGCTGTATTGGCGCTGAAAAGTGATGCAAACATCAAACAATATTACTTTATTTCGGCGCTCATTACCAACACAAAAACTCACCATGAAATAGAACCACCATCCAGATCCTTCTTGATCAATCCCTTCCAGAACTTGTGGGTTTCATTGATGATGTTTACAGCGAAGGCTGCATTCTTAGCTTCTCCGTTAAATGCAAACTGGTTCTCTGGCTTACCATCTGGGATTTTGTAAATTTTAAACCACTCAACGGTGGCGCGCAGCAATCCGGGGAAGAACTTGTCCACATCGCCGACATCGCTCATTTGATCGGCCAGCGGATCTCTGGTGTCGATTGCAATGACTTTCCAATCGGTTTCGCCTTCATCGATGAGAGCGACAGTGCCGAGCACCTTGACTTGCATCACTTCTCCGCGCTTTGCTACACGTGCACCGATTTCAATAACATCGATTGGATCGTTGTCCCCCTTGCAACTGGTGGATGGTTCGATGTGATCGGGATTTTCCCAGGTCTGTGGGAGGGCTCCGTAGTTCCAGATATAACCGTGATGTGGGAAGCAGTTTGCTACAAAACGCAGTTTACCCTTCTTAACATCCTGTTTCACTGGATTCAATGGGTTCTTCAGGCTAATCTGTTAGGAGGAGTCGATTACGTGAGTCACGAAACGTTCATTGATGGACATTTATTTTTGTTTGTAATCTTATCGTTTATATATGGAAATTATATTGTTGTTTGGTGCAGAAATAAAACTCTTAAAATGATTAGCACGCGATAGATGCCGCAGTTAATCATTTTAATTGGTTTTCGTGGGTTACCTCCATTTTTGCGTTTGTCCATCGTGGTACCTCAACAACCATGTTGTAAACAGTCTTAGCCTCATCGGCAAACAATGGAATGTCATGAAGGGGTGAGATGGCGTTTCCAGCTGCATTTTCTGTTGATAAACAAATTAACACTCATTAATTTAAAAGAGAAAGAGACAATTTATTAAAATTATCAAGATGAGGGTAGGTAATAAGTATCGATTCTACAATGAAGGAGAGTAAACCTTATCAATAGTTCATTACAAGTCTTTCAGCTCAAGTAATTGGTCAAATGTTTACTATAGCAATTAGCATTAGTCCCAGATAGAAGTTAGAGGCGGACTCTGACTATGCAGACTGAGGGCCTCGCCTAAGACGTCTTTGAGGAGATCTGACGAAAATGCAGGCTTTCCAGATCCATGTATAGAATAAATTGGCTTGGGTATAAATAAAGCTTAAGAACGAAAAGGAAAATAGCGCTGTAGTCCCTGTAGTCCCCCAAACATATCGACAGAGCAACTCTCAACACGTTTGTTGACTGTTTCAAAATTATTTTATGAAAAATAAACGAATAATTTATGGAATAAAGTGGATTTCTTCTCTGGCATGATTTCTGATTTTTTTTTTAACCCGGTCCTGAGCACCCGTATCATCGGTTATGCAAAACAGAAGAGTACCAAACTACAGACTCGAAGGACGTAATACTGTACAGAAGCCTATATAGTACCGAGTGAAGTATGATAAGTAAAAAGCGGAAGGTCTGATGCTATACTCCCATGAAAGACAAATTCTTCAACCAGTTTTTGGGTCATTTATGTCAACTACATTAGCTCAGCAAACTTCCAGTGAATGGACAATAACCAGCCAAGATAATCATCTAAATCTAATCCCAATTTCCAGTTTCGAGGCGGCAAAGAAGGCCAAACCTACGTTTCGAAGACAGGTCACCGCAGACGCTAGAGCTTTTTGTCAGGATAACTGCAGTGTTTTAGGTAGATACTCTATAGGGGCTTATGATAAGTAGAAAGCAAGAACACGATTGAGTGTAGTTGTTTTTCAAGAGAAATATGACTATCAAAAAAAAAAAATAATTATAATCTAGATTGGATTATGATTTGTGCAGGCAGTCGTTTACTATCGTCATCTAATCTAAGTATC
This sequence comes from Cheilosia scutellata, assembly GCA_955612985.1. Taxonomy (NCBI): domain Eukaryota; kingdom Metazoa; phylum Arthropoda; class Insecta; order Diptera; family Syrphidae; genus Cheilosia; species Cheilosia scutellata. The sequence continues at coordinate 55,856,591 of OY015314.1, forward strand.
TAGTGTCGAAAATCGAATTGATTTGCAATCAAACCGATTTAAATATGTACATAGTTTATTCCCAATCTTCATGATTATTACTAATCTTGGTTGATGTATTACCTACTTTTGTAGTTAAGCGTTGCCTTGATAGCAGAAATACGCACATTGTCTAACAAAGGTGAACGGCCAGCAACAGTATGTTCATTCATCAAACACCGTCATAATATGTATAGTGTAATTATGAAATCCCTGAAAATGTACTCCAGTGTGCTGAAATATTTTATCCGTTGCCAATCGAAACAAGGTACATAATTTAAATTTATATAAACCCACTCAACACTAGAACTACAGATGAGCTTAGTAGATGTTTAATTTGCCATTTACCAAAATATGTGCATAGAATATGTATTGTATAGCCTTTGACCCTGCTCCTCCTTCAACCCTTTTCATCATTGTTTGTACTAGTAGAAAGCTTTTGTAGCCCTTCGTAAATTTGAGTGCACTTGGCAAAATGACTATTATTGGAGGATACTCGAGTTCTAAATAAATGTATGTAGGTACATACATTACGCTAGAATATGCATAATCTATGCAGGTACTTACCCACAGACTAGCAATTCTTTATTTGGAAATGTAAACATTGAACGAAAAACAGTAGCTAATTATTTAAAAAAACCGATTAGATGACAAATAATATAACTTTGGTGATACACATTTCTAATGATTTGTAGGTACCTAACTGAAGTCCAAAGTTGATGACGTGTTTTATTGCAAAATAAAGAATGCACTAATGTACCATTTAATCAAATTTATGATTTAAGTCTACATCGCGCCACATCCATAATGTCCCTTGCAAAGTTACCGACTAATAGATAATTAAATACAACAGCTATATATGTTTTATTGTTCCAAAGGGGATCCAAATCAATTGCAATTGCAAAGATAACGTCGGCAATGACCTTTGCCAAATGGAAGAGAAAAGAGCGTTGTCGCCAGTTTCTCATTTCAGTAGAAATTATATAATAAAAACTAATCAACTTACTAAAGTAAATGCTGTAGTTGGTGGAGTTTCGGGCTCCTTTCTCGACAGTTGTATATGGTCCAGACATTTTGGATGTTGATGAGAAGTTGAAACACTTTATTGATAGAACAGAGGTTACCAAATTCGCTGCACGAATATTCTGCGAATGCAGCACGTGTGACAACACCGGTTGAAGTCGAATAATAGTTGGTAGCGCCATTGCCGTCACTTTTGACAGAATTTAATTTTTTTTTTTTCTTCTAGTCGAGTGCTTTTTGTGAAGCTTTACTTCGGCATAGTGCAGTTTGAGGTTATGTGGATAAAACGCTTTCACAGTGGGCTACAAATCATGAAAGCATCTTGCAAAATGGTTTTCAAACCAAAATTCAAAAAAAAAATTTCAAAAATTAAAATGGTCAATTTGGTGTATGTGACTCGCGGCAAAGGTTTTAGCTCCCATCAGTACATTTTGACATCATTCTGTGTGATTTGAACTCTGCTGTTGTGAAACGAAATTTTCCGGTGGTCTCTTTGCACAACGACACTTCATTGAAAAGACAGCGGAAAATATTTATGGAGAGGTTCATGTCACAAGTGACACATTTTGACAACAGCCAGAACCCGCAAAAAAAAGAAATGTCAAATTTTTGCAAGCAGTTATTGTCCCGGACAATAAACTGTGTCCGGGAGAGTTTTTCCAAGTTATCTACTACAATTACCCACTTTTCGGCATCCTTTCGCAGCAGCAGAGTAGCGTTTTGCAAAACGGAAAGGAAAACGAAACTTCATGATTTCGTTGCGTCGTGTTGTTTTATGCATTTATAAACAGAAAATTGCACATTTTATTATTCCAAGAGGTGGATAATTAAAACTTGTCAAACTTTAATCACAATCCACATAATTTAATTCGCGTTCCACAAACCAGCGAATAAAATAATCGCTGCGCATCTACGTTATAGTAGCGCAATGAACATTTTGACATTTGGCATTTACATGTGTTTTATATGAAACGATTTTTGTCGTTCCTCTAAATGTGTAAACAAATTCTAAAATTATAGTGAATATAGTTTCGGAATTGCATTAAAATATTTTTTTTTCTTAGGAAAGTTATGGAGCTGTTTCTAATGTTTCTTTTTGTTTTTCATTAATTATATTTGCACTCAAATACACGGCAAATATCCATTTTACAAATGTACTATTATTTGTTTAATTAATAACAATAATAATTTAACAAAATCGCAAATTTTTACTTTCGCGCCAATAGTACTTCCATATTTCCGCAACTACTACGCCATAATTTGTTGACAGATGACTACCGATGAACAGCATGAATGAACGACATGCGCAATGCGGGGCTGCATTCCAGGTTTGACTATTTTAACTAAATTAACAACGATTGTTTATTTAGTTACTTTTTGGAATCTGGGACAGCTATTGTTACTAATTTCATGTTGACATTTCACTTTTCATGTGGTAGTGAGTAGTTGTTGTTGGAATCCATGTTTGATTTTAAAAAAAATGAATACGTGAATCCATGACAGTTGGTTTGTTAGTATGAGTGAAATGAACCACACTTTTGCCTCTTGTTAATTTAGTTAACTTCCCCTCCTTCGAACTGTCACAGCTTGTCAACGCTGTAGTAAAAATAGTTAACTACTGCCGAATTTGGAATGCACTCCGGATATCTTGTTTCTTGTCTTGTTGTATCAAGAGAGCCTCTTATTTGCATTTTTGGAATGGTTTAAAGTTCGTAATGCAATAGAACGAATTTTGGTTCGTTGAGATTTAGTTAGCACATATTCGAACCAGGTTGTAGAATGACCTAAACAAAATGAAATATGTACTGTACCCACCCCCAAACGACGTTAAAATCAAACGATGAAATATGGTAAAGGTGGCGGTGGGCATTATTGCCGGGAAGTGGATCAAGACAGCTCTGTTGAAATACCAACTTATCAAGGTTTGGTTTCAATCCAACTAACAATGCTTTTTATTTTCCGATTGCGTTTTACGTGTGGCTATAACTAGTGAGGAGACTAATTAAAATGTTTCGCCGAACATTGATCGTTTGGGTGGTTGTGGATTACCCTCTACATCTGGCTAAAATAAAATATAAGACACCAATTTATAATGTTAAATTAATTTTATTTTCCAAATGTCCAAATGTACGATAACAAAATAAACATTGCATTTATTTTATATTATAACACAAAAGTTCGATAAAATAAAACCTCAAATTCTTTTTTTTTTTTTATTCAACTTTTATCCTTAATACTCGTACTTTTCATTTCGACTGCACAAAGCAGTGCGTATTCAGTTATTCAATTCAAATAAAATTTGAGATATAGTCCCACTCGACTCAACATTACTTAGAGCAACGCTTGCCAAGTGTGGTTCATACTGACGCAGCGTCCTGTAAATTGTTCAACATTTAGTTTTAGTTTTATTAAACAAAAATTACCAACAAACCTTTTTGCTGCGGGTGTGTATGTCACCAAATTTCTTAAGATCAGAGCAGCTGTTAGACGAATACTCTTTGTCACTGGACCCTCATTCTCATCCTAAATTGAAAACAAAAAGAAATAAAAATCATAATTTAAGAAACATATCAGACATTGTTACAAGCTATATATTTCGGTGGCTAGCTATAACATTAAATTCCCTCTAAACCATTTTTAAGCACAATTAATGGATAAAGTTTGTAGTACATATTTACATTGGCAATAACGATTTACTTACACCATCGGGCACCATTGATAGTAAATTACTTTGCATTTCATCCAAACCGGGAGTAGTAGTAGTACAAGTAGAATTGGAAGCAGGATGCATTAGTTTTGTGTTAGACGAAGCGACAGTGGTAATTGCGGTAGATTCTATGCTAAGTAAATTTGCAAAATCGGGATTCTACTCGAAAGTAATTAAATTTGTTTGTTGTAGGTAATGTATTCTTTTAAATTATATATACAAATACATTTTTATATAATTTTGTTTATTTAATTCAAATAAAAATAAAAAACATGCAAAAATTGCAAGCAAAGCAGACACGGTGTATTGCGAATTAAAAATGTCGTTACTTATTCACTCGAACAAAACCAGACAAAACAAATAATGTAAACTCAGATATTATGGAATTTAGACAATAACTACACAGCATTTGTTAAGAATAATGGTAAACCTGTTGGAAGAAGTTTGTACACTACACTGATAAAAAAAACTAATTGGCGCCCAACACAACTTGATTGTAAAACACTTCGTAAAAAAAACTTTAAAATTCAACAGTAGTTACGAAACATCGGTCGTCGTTCTGATGTCATCATTCGAACTTTTCTTCTCTATCGTGTTTCCTTTCTCAAGTAGAGTACATAGCTTTAAATATTTTCTAACTCTTTTCTATATAAACTATTATAAAAAAATATTCGTATTACATCTGCTGTGTTTTTATTGGACTCTTGCTACAACCCATTCCTCAGCCAAAATAGAGAAAACTGTGCAAAAAGCGCATTAGAAGGTTGTTAACGATACAAAGCATCACAAACTAACTACTACAAGTTTCTAAAAATAATGTCTAAACTATTGGGACATTAAAATTAACTTCATATTTGAAAAATAAAAACGTGCACATTAATACAATACAACACTGCAATCCCTTAGCAAAACCAATAGGCATACAGCACCTCACTCACCATCAATTCCTTGGGATTGATAAAATCCGAAGAGTGTCTCTTAATAGCGTGCATTGCAGCGCAGCCCGTCGAAGGCATTGACCCGTTCGATGATGTCGAGAGAGCTGGCGAAGCCGCACTGCGGGCACCATCCACAACTTGTTGCTGAGCGGCGGCAGCTGCTGCATTTTTTATGATTGTAACCGGTTGTGCGGTACTGGGAGGCTGCGGACCGCTAGATATACGTCGTTGGACTGCTGCTTTCAAGCTCTAAAAAGAGAGAGAGAGAACAAAAAAACGATAGAATACCCCAACCATTGAGAGTGTAATAATCCTCCAACCTCAACGGTCAAATGCCGATCCAAAATGTGCGTCATCAGTGAGAATCGTTTCCGTGGAACACCATCACACAAACCTGGGCCGGGACCCCACTGACAAAATATCTCGGCACCGACATCCAAGTGATCCGGACAATGCGACAGACAAGTGTGATGATGCAGATCAGCGATCGATTTGAACTTCTTTTTGGGACAATTCCGCCAATCGCAGATATACAACCAATTTACATCAACTGGAGGATCTTCCTCAACTTTCTCTGCCTTCGGTTCGACCTTTACTTCTTGTTTGACTTCGATCTTGATTTCGGGCTTCACCTCTACCTTGGGTTTGATTGGAGTTTTGGCTATGGTTTGAGCTGGAATAGGCGCAGCCGTTACAGTCGGTTGGGGAGGTGGTGTTGGAGTTTTTATAGCCACCGGAACCGGAGTTGGCGATGGAGTTGGGGTTGGTGGCTGCGGTTGAATTGGTCGACCGGTAGGCTTTTGAATGGCCACGACCTGCTTTTGTTGCTTCTGCGGCGTTGACTGAATCATTCTAACCAATTGCTGTCCCTGTTGATTGGAGTCGGCGAATTCAATGGTCCGCCCCCCAGATATAATGACTTGTCGCTTTTCTGTCGAACCGGGTGTACCGGTGTGTTGGACAATTTGTGCTTGCATGACTGTTGGAGTTACCTGCGTTTGCGGCGGAGGAATACCTTGTTGTTGGACTATGGAGACCGACTTGCCGAGACGTGGAAGCGACGTGGTCGTAGCCGTGGTGGTTATAGGCTGTGAAATCGATGAGGTTACCATGGGCGACGAAGTCTGGTGGATTTTGATGGTCGCTGGAATATGCGACAGCTGGGAGAGTATATTGGAAGGCGTTTGTGCCTGAGATGTCTGGATCTGTTTCTGGATAATCTGCTGCTGAGCTGGCATCTGAATGTGAGATTGCATTGGACCGGTTTGAATTACATTCGATCCGGCTGTATTCATGTAGATTTGATGCTGCATTGGGCGTGGCATTTGCGTCACAATCATTTGCTGACCCTGTGGTGTGGTCATTATGACCTTTTGCGGTTGCTGCGATGTCGTTATCATCTGCTGTTGGCCCACGGTTTGCCCCGGACCACCTTGTTGCAGGATGATGATGGTCTTCGTCCCAGCCACCTGCTGCTGTGGGGTTTGGGTAACCAGCAACCTTTGGGTCTGTTGCTGCGGCTGGGTTTGTTGAGCCACCAGATAGGTCTGGCCCTGGGGATTTGTAGCCAAAACGTACTGTGTTTGCTGCTGCGGATGCGACTGCTGTTGGAGCATTGGTTGGAGAATCTGTTGACCCATTGTGTTCTTTTGTAAAATCACCGGCACCGTCTGTAGACCCTGGTCAGTTTTGATGGTCGCAGTAGCAGTCGACATATTTGTTTGTGACGTACCTTGCGAGAGGATCACTTGATGGGGATTATTTGGGTTCACTATGAGCTGGCGCTGCATATTGACCGGCAACGAAATCAATTGGCTTTGTGTTTCTTGCTGTTGTTGCACCTGCTGAATTTGCTGCTGCTGTTGTTGTTGTTGTTGTTGTTGTTGTTGTTGTTGTTGTTGTTGTTGTTGTGGTTGCTGCTGTTGCATCGGTTGTTGCTGACTTTGCTGCACTGGCAGCTTAGTTTGCTGTATGACTGTTGGCTCCTCCTCTAGGTCTTCATCTTCAAGTATTGATGCCGCCATCTCGGCATAGAGATTAGCTGCGTTTTTCGAAGCGGTCACCTTTGGCTCGACTTCGAGAAGAATTTTCTTTCCATCTGAATCCTCAGACTCTTCGTCATGTTTTCGTTTCATCGACACTGGGGGGTCTGGCGATTTCTTGTCCAACAGATCCACAAGCATCTGATTTGCAATTATAACCTGACGTCCACTATCCTTAGAGCCTCGACTCAGCGAATCCTTAGAGCTGTCATCCTCAATGACAAATGTGCTGATGTTCTTGTTCGACTTCGACATGAGCAGACCTTCAAAGCTGGCAAAGGAGCCATCCCCTTCCATTTGAGACGAACTAATAATACTAGAGGCCATTGATGCCGAGCTAGAGTCATCATTCGCTGATAGCACTTGGTGCTGGAGAATGACATTCGACCTAATCACGGCGCCAGAACTAAGCGGAGCCATTGGTGGTATCGGATCCCAATTGGAATTATCCGAATTTTCACTGCTGATCATTGTGGCCTTTTTGTCTGTGCTGCCACCGTTGCCGTTGTTGTTGATAGGCTTGATTGTAGTTTGACCTACCTTCATGGGAGTCGTCTGTATAAGCGGATTATTAACCAATGCGCTAATTGAAGTGCTGGACAGTTTTATTGCTGAATTTTGGTTTTGTTGTTGTTGCTGTTGCGCGGCCAGCTCTTTTTGTTTTTGCTGTCGTTGTGCAACCTAAAGAGGCAAAATTTATTATAGATTGAAGTGGAATCTTTGCAATATAGTGAGGATGCGTGCTAAACTGTAAACTTATATATAGTTATATAATATATACTTATATCCTTCACCTGTTTAAAAAAAATAAACTGCGTAACAAATGTTTTATGTGCATGTGTGTGATTTTACTGTGATTTACCTTTCTGCTTAGTACTGCAACCCTGCACCTCAAATGATTGTTTTCTTGCTTTTATTAGTTCAAAGAAATTTTAGAATGAGCAGCGTGCTTTAATGTTAAATGGGGAATCAACGGCTAGACAACGTTAGTGGCGAAATAATGTTAGTAAAACACAAATCCTACGAGAGGGGTTTTTGAAATCTATAGAAGAAGTTCTCCAATTCGCAGATGACTGCCGGCCAAATAAGTAATGAAGATGAAACTCTTTTGTTAATAGTACTGAACAATGGGCATGCGCCGTCTGAGCTGTTGTGTAGTGATAGTTTCCAATTGTTGGTCTTTAACACCGAGTCTGAATTATGTCAGACATCTTGTCAGCCATATTCTTATGTCTTTGGTTGGACAAATTGCGTTATGCTTTGACATTTCATTTCACAACATGTCGTCAACGAAGAAACAAATGAAGGCGATTCTAGTTTTGAAAGCATTAAATGACCTAAAAAACTTCGAAAATCTGACTGTAGGCGAAAAGAGAAAGGGGAAGACGTAGATTGTGGGTGAATCCATTTCTTCAGAAGCGGGAGCTACACGATTTGGAAGCGCATTTAATGAACGATTTTTTATGGGATAAGCCTCTTTTTGTAGCCAAGTTCGATATGGACACTATGTTACCCTTGGTGATTACAGCGTGAATCCTAGATATTTAGTGAGGGCGAAAGTTGAGTTCTAGACAATGGTCTGGGTTTGTAAATGTATCCCAGATAGTATTTTAGAATTGTTGTATGTCATTGCACGACGAATAAAAATGATCCCTTTTCTCAGTCAACAACAGCTATTGAAAGGGAAAAACTACCCTCTCGAATAAAGAGAGAGTGGCCAGCGATCGTGTAAGGAGAAGAGCGATTGAGTGGGTCTTCTGACAGTCATAAAAGGGTGCGGTCGCTGGTTTGCTCGCGGTAGTCCGTCATAAATAATTTTCAGCTTATTAGAATACTGTTAATTGTGATAAACGAAAAGATTAGTGGAAGCGAAGTTACACGAAGCTATGTTTGTTAAGAGCTACCAAGAACAGCAAGAAATGAGGGTGAGTATGTTAGTCAAATGTGTTAAGAATGACTTAGTTAAATATATATACAAAAAAAAAAACACTATCATTCATGTTAATAAGCCCTAATACGTACTTAAGGGTTTACATTCACAATTAAAAAACAAAAAAGAACTATCAGTTATAAAAGTAACTATGTTAGAGATATGTACTTAAAATAATGCAAAATTGTAATACCATTGACCGAAAAAACTGAAGACAAATATAAAACACACAGCATGATTAGAGGAGTTACTTGTTGTTGGCCTGCCTTGATATATATGTAACTAAAAATACTTTTGGGACAAACGAACGAAAAGTGACGAGCATTTTTTTTTTTCAAATGGCTAGATTTGGTGGTTCCTTTTCAAAGTTCCCGCTCTTGGGAAGTGGCAGGCTTTAAAAGTTCAAAGTGCTGAGGATCCCCGTGCATTTACAACACTGTAGATCTTCATGAATTCGGAGGGAACTTTTTGCACTTCTCGGGCGATGCAATAGCACCGCAGTGATGTCCTAGAAGAGATTGATAACCTCAATGAAACTCAGCGCGCAAGATTTAATAAATACTATACATAATATATATGTTCGGTTGTGATATCATTTGAGACACAACAACTTGTAAAGAGCTCGTGAAATGAAAGAGGTCCAGGAAGAGATTCTCTGATCTTCTGGTCACAACAAATACAAAGGTTGCGATGCCCCTGAAGCCGTGGAAATACGGACATTGTCGTGATACAACTAAAACTAAGTAAGAAAATTACTCTCTATAACATGGTATTACAATTTTTGCAAATAATATTCATCTATGCAAACAGATGAGTTTTACACAATAACGCACATATTAGTTAGAATACTTTAAAAATGTACACGCTAAATTATTATTAGTTAACTAAAACTACAAAACAACAACAACAAAAGATGTTACCTGATGCAAATTAACATTTTGGGTAATCAAACAACTTTGAGGAGTATTTAAAGCTGCACTCGCATTCGTATCGATTACAACAGCAGCAGGGATATTGGCATTGGTAGTAGTAGAAGTATTGGTAGTAGTATTAGCTGTAGCTGTGGAGGAAGTTGTTACCTTATTGGCCAAGAGGCTTTTAATTAACGACGAAGTCGATTGTGCACCACTATTACTACCAGCAGCGGGCGATTGTTGTTGAGCCGCTGGAGTGCCTTGTTTCGATTGATTCGTTGGAATGCTTGAAAGGAATTGTGTTATTGTTTGTGAGATTTCTAGTTGTTGCGGTTGCTGCTGTTGTTGTTGAGAAGTAACGGTCACCTGTGTCTGTGCAACTTGTGGTTGTTCTGCAATCGTAGTTACTTTAATTGGTGTCGCCGATTGCTGTACAACAGTTGGTTGTGGGGTATGGGTAACCAAAACATTTCCAATCAACTGGGACTGCGGAGTGTTTGTCTAAATGAATCATATATTATTTACAAGTGACAGAAAACAAAGAGAAATTCTTACAATTTTCGACACTTGCGTGGATATTGGTAGTTTAACAGGCGAGGGTTGAGCATCTACCTTCAACACTGCTTTGGAGGGCGTTTGCGGCAAAACTTGAAGTTGCTGTGGTTGTGGTTGAACCACAACCGCCTTTTGTTCGACTTTTAAAACAGTCTTTTGGGGAGTTACAACTCCCGCAACCTGCTGTTGACCGCCCACTGTATTCGTCAGGGTCGGTAGTGTTTGATTTGATTGCTGTTCCTGCTTCTGTTGCTGTTCTTGCTTCAGCTGTTCCTGCAGTTTGAGTCGTTTCTTCGTTTTCTTAAGTGAGCCAGGGTCTAGCTTTTGCTTGCTATCTTTTAATCCCTTTTGGGGGGTGGATATTTTGATTTGAATCGGCAGCGGATTGGCACGAACACGAATGCACACATAGTAGACTTTGGTGCCCTCGCCACCTTCCTTCTTGACGACGCTGGGACCGATATTGTGGCCAAAAATTGTTCGAACCATGCGGGGAAATTGTGTGTGCGACACAATGCCTCGTCGCCCGCACTTCTGTGTTGCCGACAGGTACATGCGATAGAGTTCTTGCTGTTCAACCCGACTGTCTGTCGATGGTGTTGGCTCGAATGTTGCACTCAGCCAGGATAGGGCGAATTGTTCATGGTCTTGCTGTGAGAAATAAAGGAATTTTAGAAAAGCTCTTAAACTGGATGACAATTGACTTACGGAGGTGGGATTGGGCGATTTTGTTCTTTGTTGGGGAGTTACATCCTGACTAGGTCTCGCTGGAGAAGCTGTTTGAGAACCTGTATAAAGGAAACACATTTAAATTTTATTTTACAAATGTAAACGTGCCCAATAGTAACCTTGTACAGCTGGAGTAGCATCCTGTTGATGTGCCGGCTGCTGTATATTGATGGCATTTTGTAGATTTGCGATATTAGCAATGTTTTGAGCAACCATTGGCAGCATGTTTCCAGGAACGGTTTCCACAACCCGCATAAGGATGCAACCATCGGGGCCATAGGATTGTGCCTTCAATATAGAACAAGGATTCATGTAGTGATTATTTAGAGGCAATGAAATGTCTTTTGTCTGATAGTGGGTCATTCATGCGAAGGAAAGTAAACAACATCTCATAGCTCACCTCAACGGTTATCAGCGACATCAGTGAATTGATTACTCCCTTGACCTGGACCAGTGAGTTACACGCACGATGCCCCAATGAACTCAGTGCATAGATCGCCTCCAGTGTATACAGCAGCAGCATGATATCATTCAGCGGCAAATACAAACACAACGCATTATACAATCTCTGATTCAAACACTTGTGTATGGGTTCCTCATTGATATCCTGCTGGCAGACTTTGTACAAAACCTCCAGGCAACTTATGATTACTCCACGATCGGAGCTCTCAATTCCTTCGCACACCGTCGACATTAAGCACCGCGTCAAATCATCAACAGTGGGGTCCTGAAGTTGCAATTCCATGGCAATATTACCAAACACATCCAGCACCATGTGATGCAAGTTTCCCCACCGAATATTCGACCCCATTACCAGGAACCGCACAAATGTTCGGTTCTTTGCTAGCACCGCTACATTCTCATCGTAAAAGCTGAGATTTCGAATAATCGACACGATTTGATGAACCCGCTGACCGATGTACTCTTGTGTGCCCAATCCTCGTCCCAAAGAGAGGAAATCCAATGCACTCGGATCGCACATGTTTACATCGTCTTCGTCGGCATTTAGCCCGTCGCTGAATACCTCCTTCTGGAGCGAACTTAACGGTTGGATGTTTATTTTATCATTCTCCGTGTATTTCTCATAGGATTGCGGGTAGTAATCATCGAACGAGAGCTCGAGAATCTGTGGCTTATCATTAAGCAGGTCCTTCCAAAACGATTGCAACGAATGCTTGCGCACATTAGTGTAGAGATCTTGGAAAAGATCGCGCATGGTGTCTGCAGGGGAAAACAAATTACTATAGTGGGTTGGCAACTTCAGAAAAACTTTTTACTTACAGTGACAAAAGACTCCAGCGTGGGCGAGCAGGGCGTCTAACAATTTTGGACAATGATCGAGTTTCAACGTGTGTTTACTCTCATTAGACATCAGGGTACAAACATTGATGGCAAAGTCTTGTTCATTGGGCAGCGGTGAAATTAACGACAGCAGCAACTTGTCATACTCGGACGTTTTGTACAAATCTTCCGACATTCGATTTGCAATTCTTTGCTCTTCGTTCAGCTCGTGTTGCTTGTAGTTGTATGTCATTGGAATTGAGTTGTATGTCTTGGATGACCACTTTTTAGGGCGACCATCGTCATCCAGATCGTCTGGCTTGTCCGGATCCTCACCCAAGAAATTAAGGCGTTCATACTTATCCAAGTACCGGGTGTATATAGTCTTAATTGCCACAGCAGCATTGACACAACGCTGCTTGAATCCCACTGCAGGAACTATCTCATCCCACTCGTTGCGTATGTTAACCTTCAGCCAGCCGCCTCGGCTAATGACCTCACTATAGAGAACATACAGGTCAACCTCTTGGCCATTAATCTTCGGAAGACGGGTGATTGGAGTGCTGTGAAAAGGATATTTGTTTAACTTTTACATAAACAACATCTGATACACTTACTTTCTGGACTCATGGAAACTTTGTAGAGCGCGGAAAAATGTCTCACGATCTTGTTCGAGTTCAATGCGGACGGGTCGCTTTATTGCCGCAGTTTTACAATTTTGTGACGAGCTATCGTCAGTTTGTGCGGGCAGAGGCACAGCGGATTGTATTAATTCTGTTGTTGACATGTTTTGTTGTAATGATTTCTTAAAGAAAACATTAAATAAAGTCAGAGTTTGTCGAGTAAATAAATTTAGAAAAAAAATCTTCTTGGAAAATGGAAAAGAACGCCGACTTTTGTTTTGACAATACGCGTTGATGACGGCGAACTAAGATTTGAATTCGCCACATGTCTAGCAAGTACTGCCAGACTCAAATTTGTTTGTAATGTTCATTTGTACTAGATTATTTGATTTTCAGTTGCAACTGTAGTAGACTACAACATTTTTCAGATGATGTACATAATTTCTTTTAGAATATAATTCCGTCAAAACTTTCCGTTTATTACAATGACTACAAATGTCATACGTACGTAAGCTGTTCGATTTGATCTTCAAATAAATCTTGCCAAAATTAAGAAATCGTCGGTGCACTAGGTGTGTAAAACTGGCTTCATCGTTTCGAATAAGTGGCGAGATAATGGCAGAGACATTCAGTCCATTTATTTTTTGGGGCTTTGCTCAGACTCATACCCCAAGCAAACTCGTTACCAATAATTTGTAAGTGTAAGGCCAAGGAGGCGCAATGTATTATTGGGATAAACACCTGAGAGCATAACTGTCCTGCAAAAGCTTATCAATTCATCTGTTCAAGCATATCTACAATTGTATGTTCCTCATATTCATTTGGAAATCTAAGCTCACATAACGTAAATGGTTGTGTTAAGCAATCGTATGCTCTACTTCGATGTCTTTAAACCGTAAGAAAAACACTTTCATGCAACTCGCAGCCCGGAAATTCTTATAGGCTGGCGCAAATAAGTCAACTATAGTTTTAGTAGGTTTCCCATAGCCATAAAACCTTGAGAAAGCAATTCGCTGAGCAAGGTAATCTATTACAATTTGGGCACAATTTTACTTTATTGCCCATTCGAGAAAATCAATAGGTCTGTTTTTTTCCACATCTATCTTAGTGAAGTAAAGTAGGATTTTTAACACGCAATTGCAACAACTATAGGCGTATTTTTTTGGGAATCTATAGCTAGCTCACTTTTACTTTTACATGCAAAACTTGTATACTCACTTTTGGTTTTGTTATACTCACTTTTGGTTTTAAAAAAATACGCCTTATATAGAGTCTCGAAAGTATCAAACAGTTCGTAGTTGTTGTAATTGCGTGTTAAAAATATTACTTTACTTTACTTCACTGAGATAGGGGTGAAAAAAACAGACCTAATAAGGGCAGCATGTGGCAAATTCGTTTTTAATTAAAACAATGAATAGTCTTAAAAAATAAAGACACATATATTAGAGATAAGACGTCGACAAAATAATTAGATTAAACTAAATACATACAATACTTCTTAATCATACATTATATAAAACAAATATAAAAAAAAAATTAAATCTAAATATATAAAAGTAAAAAACGTATACCAATATTTTGTTCAATTACTTTCTTCTATTCGCTGCTACAATCGTTCCTTTTAGTTTCTCAACGCAGGTCCTGCAAAGAAAATTCTAATGAGCATGTACACGTCTAAAAAAAAAATAAATAGGTAGGCGGCGCAACAGGCGGTAGACACCCAAGGCCTAGCTTCTCACAACCATTCGTTTTGTGTGAGTTTCTATTTTTGGAACGAATGGAAGGGACATACAATTTTATGCCGAGTCCGAACGGCTGAATTGAGAAGCTTTTTCAGGACAGTCATACTCTCGGATGTTTGTCAGACGTTCGCGAGAGGTGGCGCAGTAGAAAAAACCTTTTTTCCGGGGATCGAACCTGGGATCCCTCGCGGCTCGCACAGTAGTCCAGCACACTAACCACAAACCAGAGAGAACCAGCTCCGCCCAAAAATGAGAGATCCATAGAGCCAGTTTCAAAAAGTTATTAGGTGGTTAAGTATATGTGCCATGCTGAAGTATATGGAGGGCGAATTGGTCACGCATACACTGGCACCCAATAACATTTACAGTTATTTCTGTGGTAAACACGTATGACACTAGGCGTATTTTTTTGGGAAGTGAGTATAACAAAACCAAAAGTGAGTATAACAATTTTGCATGTAAAACCAAAAATGAGTATAACATAACCAAAAGTGAGTATAACAGTTTTGCATGTAAAAGTAAAAGTGAGCTAGCTATAGATTCCCAAAAAAATATGCCTTATAACAGTTTAACATGTCAAAGTAAAAGTGAGCTAGCTTCAGATTCTCAAAAATATACGCCTTATGTCGTTCCGAAAGCCTTTTAAATTCGTACTCTATTACACTTTCGATTTTCCGTATATCAATGCTTTTGACTTTTGGAGATTCGAAATAGAGAGTACCAAATATTCGGTTTCGAAACGAAATACAGAGTAGGGCCCCAGATCGATAAAACCCTCATCATCCTAATACTTAAAACGAAAGGACAATAACGCTGTAAAGAGTAGGAAGATGAAGCTTAAGGTTGCGCACACCATGTAAATGGGGGCCTCAACCAACTTTGAGTGCGCAGCTGAAGGCATTTTTTTATATTTGCCAGCTCTAAATGGGGGTTTGTTTCATTATAATGCATTAATTGAAGGGTTTATAGCAAGTAGAAGATAGCCAAAGGCCAGTCTAACTGGGGAGGTTATTATTTTTTGAGGCCCAGGTCCACGCGGTCTGTAGCTCTACCTATTTTGGTAAATATACGAACATTATAGGAACATTGTGCGCATCAAACAGGCTAACTCAATAATGCATTTCGCTCGTTCATACAAGTGGTAGGGAGTATTTGTACCGTTTAACAAAATGGCCGCCTTATTCTTACCTTATTCGATTGTCTTCACCGCCGCCACGCTTTGCTTCAACTACACGAATTTCTTCCAGCAAATATTCCATGATATCCTCTACCAGTGCACAACAGATGTTAACAAGCTTCATTAATAGTTCGAAGTAGTAGAACGTGTAGTAGGCCAAATGACGTTTGGCGATGATTCGCAAGTGCTCCGCTATAAGTGACCTAAAACATAAGGCAAATAAGCACAGTTTCATTCAGTAGCACCGATCTAAACAAACCTCAATACGTTGGATTTATCAAAAGCCCTACTGTTGACGACATTCCTGAAGAGTTCCAACAGCAATCCACGACTTGGTATAATTTCATCCACCATCATCATGTGCTCCAGCATAGTCAGGCAACTGGCCTTCAAGACTATGAACATCTTCGCCTCATCGTCCCCTGCAGCTTCTATAACTTCTTGAAAAATTGTTATTACCAAACAAGCGTTTGGATCGGCCTGCCTACGCTGGGTGGCCAAGAATAGAGACGTCAACTTTTCAAATACAAAGAGCGATAGACCCTCGTTGTCCCCATTCAGGCAGGTGATGAATGGTCGAGCCACAATCTTTGAATTCGGCGACTAAAATTAGAATATTCAATCAAAAAGCTTTCGAAAGGATAATATGGACTTACAATCTTGAAATGTGGTGTCCACTTGGCAACTAAATCGTTTAGGGTCTTGGTTACGTAGGGATCACTGAGGAAATTCAGTCGCCCAATACCTTGCACGAGTACTGGCCAAACTTTGTGTATTACCTGTGCAAGCTTCCCTTCGGGTGGCTTTCCCATTTGAATTGATGTAGGAAGAATGAAGCGCGTTAGGGCCACGTGGAAGAAACAGCTGATTTTAGACTGAAAGGAAGAATACATAATTGAATGATGCATAATCCTAATGGCATCCTACTTACCCTTGCGTAGACAATATTCGCACAATTGTAGACAACAATGGCTATAAAGCTGTAAAACCTAAACATTACTTCAGACTTTTCGTTCTTATCCGGAACCCATTTCTCAAACGAACACAGATACGCATTGAACTTGTCGCCTATGGAGCGCTTCTTCAGTGGGTCTGTACATGAGTCATAGCACTTGCCTACTGCTGACACAAAAACACAAAGTGGTTCCTTCGACTTCAAAGCCTCCGCGTCCGTTATATCTGTCACATAGTTGAATTCCTCAAGACCAGAGACAATTGTTGTAAGGCTCACAATGTCCTAATAGGAGTACCATAAAAAAAGTGTTGCAGCTTAGATCTACTACTCTTACCTCATTATTTGCAGACAATTGTATCAAGCTCCTCAACCAGACTTGAATGATAGTAGATGTGTCCACCATGTTGGCTATTTCAGATCGCAAGATGGTGAGCAGGAATTTGGGAGCCGCTCTTAAAAAATTTTTTTTAAAACTCTTTATCAATATTTATACTTTACAACCTACTGTCGGTTACTGCTCGTGGCATCAATGAAGAACCTGTAGGCTCGTTGAAAGCCCCCCTGTTCACCAGCTGTGGTCAAGATACAGAAGTCCGCCGCCAACTGTGGCATCCATGGCGAGAAACTGGTCACAAAATTCTGTCGAATATACGGCAAGATGTGAGTGTTCAACGACTTGAACAGAGCCTGCACATGTGCCAGTTGTTCCCGACCCAACATCAGAAGAGAGTTCTTCTTGATTTTGTCAAAGATTAAATGTAGAGCTTCGAGGGTGCGTTCCTGCTCCGACGGGGTGCAAGAATTCAAATAGTTTGGAATCCATGAGTCTAAATAACAAATCATTTCTCTATTAGTTTTGTTAAAAAAAAAGATCAGCCACCTCACCAATCAATATATGCTCTCCTCTATCAAAGTCTTCTGCATTTTTGAAAATATCCAGCAATCCATCGGCGATTATCTTTGAAACAGCAGCATCATTCCTAATGCTTGCCAACTGCTGAAGCAATTTGCTAGCATAATCAGAAATATTGCAGCGTTTTTCCGAAAAAAGAATCAGTAAAGCAATATGACCTTTGACCACTGCTATTTGCCTGTTGGGCGCCACTTTATCCAGCGATATAGAGAGTAGCTTTTCGCGAAGCTTTGGAGTCTTGAAAAAATCTATGTCTCGATTTTATCAAAAAAAAAATAATAATCATATTTACATACAATATCATTAAAGTCTCCACTTAGAGCCAACGAGAGAAATAACTCGTTCAAATGATGTATGCCAGTCTCGTTGAGGGCCAGAAACTTGGCAAGGCTGAACTTTGAGTAAATTCTACCCAGTAATTTCTGAGTTTGATTACTTTGATCAGTCTGATTCAGCCTCTCGATAGTTCTGCCAAGTACTATTGTAAAGAGGGAAAAACTAGAGAGATTTGCATCGGGAACGCATTGACTGAGCAGAGAACGCGATTTGTCCAGATATCCTTTTCCAGATATGCTAAAAATTGTAAATAACCGGTTAGACACTTTTTTTCGCTACACCACGACCTAAGTTATGTTAAGAGTAAAATCAACAAAAATACTGATTTCATATTGGGCGCCAATTGTAGTTCATGCTTATTTTCCTGAAAAATATGTCGCGCTTGTTAGAGTTCCATTCGTTTAGTAAGACATTTCACATTGAGTGATTTATCTCTTTAATAATGTTTTACATATCATTTTTCGTCGTTCCTTTTGTATAAAATATTTTTTTATTCAGAAGAAATTCTTACAGAAAAATTTTAAATCTACTCGCCCCGCCCGACGCAACTTTCATAGGAAGGCATAATAATAAGCGATAATGCACTTATCAGCACAGATTTTAAAACACTTTCAGTACAATTCGTGAATGCAACTAACCCACTAACGACTAACCTATGCTTCTTCCAGAAAAGCAAATCTACTACATTTTAGAAATACATCATACAGCTGGGCCCACACACATTGACTTATTATATATGGACTGCTAGTGAAATGTCAGTTCATACAAATTTTGCCCAGAAAATGACGCCAACATAAACTAGCGCTCTTGGTTCGGAGCGAAAAATAAGTGAAAGAAAATGACGAACCATCTTGGATTTCTCCATAGAATGCTAGAGACACCTATAGGGCGTTAGTGGATTTGGCAAGTAAAACGGTTGAAATTCAAATTGTTGCGTCATTGTTAACAATAGATGCCACTACAAAAAAGTGTGAATTTCCAAATTATTCCGCTCCGAACCAAGAGGGCTAGTGGTTATGTTGGAACCAACGCGAAGACGTCTACTAGCAGTCCATATATAATAAGTCAATGCCCACACATACCCAGCGGAAAATTCAAAGGCTAGCGTTGTATGACAATCAATTTAGAAACACAATTATGAAAGTTGCTGTTTTTTTGTGCTTTACACCCATTTACAAAACTAAAAAAAACACAGCCTAATCAAGCACGGAAGCAACCCAAGCCTTGAATTTGCAAGGTCTACAGAAATTAGAGCAAAGTCGACTTTTGGAACAAAAAGGAATTTAGGGGAAGGTGGCCTAAAATGGCACACTAGGGTAAAATGGCACACTTACCAGAAAACTCATAAAATAACTAAATGATGAGCTTTAGTGAACACAGTCCTTTAGATTACTTGACGGCACCTAAGCAAACGAAATATTGACATGATCCAGCCATCACATCACAGCCGGCGGATCATTTTGTGTCGAACCGGCTTTCAGTAGTGGTGTAAAGTAGTGGAGTGCAAAATTCAATTATTAAATTTTTTGTGGTCAAAAACGTTAATTTTTTATAAGTTGGTGGCTGAATGTGATTATAGACTATTTGTGTTGGCTTAATAGATGTCAGTTGTGCAATATATATTACATTTCAGTGTATATATAAAAAAATTGTATCCATTTGGGCAAAATGGCACACTGGGGTTTTGTCTAAAATGGCACAGTGTTCTGTTCACAGAGTGCCATTTTATACATACATTAAAGTATTTATTTTAATGCTAGGCAATAATGGTTGGCCGTTACATACGGTGCACTGATATGCAGTCCTGGGCGGACGAGTTAGTATTGATCGCCATAAAAGCCATCGAAACTGGTGAAATGGGCTGGCTGAAGGCGTCAAACATATTTGGTGTTCCGTAATGTACACTACGCAGGCGAGCGAGCAACACCAACTACTTTTTTTTACTTTTTGGTGTACCTACCTATATGAATTATTTTGAACTGTTATGTTCTTTATTATTTTTTATGTTTTTGTTTTAAATAAAGTTTTTTTAAAGCAGTTTAAACAGGGTTTGTTATACTTTGGTAAAATGGCACACCAGTATGCCATTTTATACAAGTGACCTTTGATATGTGTCACGGGTAGACATTTTGAAAATTAATTTTTTAAACACTTTTAAATATTTGGGCAATTGGTTATTCTATTCTATGAACATACAGCTTGCAGTGAATTGCATTTTAAGACCAAGATATTGTGCTATTTGCTTAGGGTATGCCATTTTAGGCCACCTTCCCCTAACTTGGATGGGTCTGCAACTACAACTTTTACTTTCATGATCTCCGGAAATAGATATGTTTTGAACCGTTATCATTCGAAAATAGCGCGAGTTATGGTATGGGGTGCAAGTGCAATTTCATCCTTCGGCACTATTAAATTGAAAATCGTTTCCAATAAAATGACCTACTACAATTTATTGTAAAACTTTTTTGGAACCAATTTTTCCAGTAGTAGAGGACTTTTGTGGACCTATTCCATGGATATTCCAGAAGGATAATGTGGAATTGTTAAAGAATGGATTGCCAGTGAAAATTATATTAAACTACTGCACTGTCCGCCACATTCGCCTGATTTTAATATTAGGCGTATTTTTTTGGGAATCTATAGCTAGTTTGGATTTATATGCAAAATTGTTATACTCACTTCCCAAAAAAATACGCCTATTATTGAAAATGTTGCCCTTGAAATTTATTGGGACAACAATCAGTATCAACATAATCAAGAGCTGATTAAAGCTTCTTGAGGTAATATGTCCTTGAATTACCTTAAATTGATTAGAATAAATAAAAAAATTAAAATATCGCAAACAGTTTTGGAGTTTTGTTGTTTTTCGACTTTTTTGCATGTGCGTTTATTCAAGTGAACCAACAAAATGCATACGTTTTTTCATGGTATAGGAAAAAATGAGTAAAAGTACCGTTATGGGTCTTTTATCAAGTTTTAAATTATGTTTGTTTTATATTAGGGGTATTCATGCAACGTCGTAAACTCGTCGTAAACGTCGTAAGTTTACGACGTGGTAAATGAACTGTCAAAATTTGTATGGAAAATCATTTACGACGAGATGGTAAACTTACTACGCGAATTTGTGTGGAAAACCGAGATGGTAAACTTACGACGAGGTTATTGTGACATTTCACACTTGAAATAAAGGCGCGAAATCAGAAAAAAATGGCTTTGCATGCATTTATAATACTTTTGATGCATTTATAAATAGAAATTGCACATTTTACTATTCCAAGTGTAGGATAAGTCAATCCACCAAATTGTATTAAGAAAACAAGTTTTAAAAGGGTTTAAATAACGAAATTTCCAATTCCAATCAAAGGGAGTTTTCGTTCGCGGCAAAAACATTGGTATTGTAAATTTCGTTATTTAAACCCTTTTAAAACTTGTTTTCTTAATACAATTTGATGGAAAAACTAATTATCCTACACTTGGAATAGTAAAATGTGCAATTTTCTCTTTATAATTGTATCAAAAGTGGTTTGTTCGCATTTTATCAATTCGTTCGTTCCCTCTCATGTGAAACAGCTGATTGGTTTACCACCATTTACCACAAACAGCAAATTGGGGCGTTCATGGAACGTTTGTCGTAAACTTACCATTTTACGCAAATGGTAAACTTACGACGTTGCATGAATACCTACCCTTATTTTGATTTCGATTCGCCAAAAAAAAGCACTTTTTCTTGCCCGACATCACTTTTTTCGTTCGATTCGTATAAAAAAAAGAAATCTTTTTCAGATTCGAGAGCAGTTTTGCGAATCTAGATTTTTTCTCAGAGTCGCTCGAGATTTACCAATACACCTACAAATGATTTGACATTAGGCGTTTGTTTGTTTACGTTTTACGGATGGTCTTTGGCCGAAAAAGTTAGTTAGTGAAAAAGCAAATTAAAATAAATAATTTAAACCAAAATTTGGATAAATATGGAACAAATAATAGATATGTTATTTTCATATTCATGATGTGCCAAATCTTCATCGTCCTCGTCGTCGTCTTGGGATAATACTGCTTCGTCTTCTTCATATTCATACCAGCAATTTCTCCGGTTGCAGTATTTATTATTTGTTTGTAAGGGATAAATGTTTTTGGAATAAATGTTATATGAATATAGATCTAAACATTTGTTACACCAACGTCTGATGCTTTTACAGCTAAATTATCTATCTGAGTAGGCACATCGTAGATTATATTAACATACCTTGCTACAGCCAAATTTGATGGTGCTGATCCGACAATAAAAAACGAAGAATTGAGTCTCTTATGGAAATGTTCCCACAGTATCATTGGAATGTTTACTTTTGGCTTCCACCTTAAATATATTAATACTAGTAATGACTCTCACAAAACCGAATTTTCCTTAAGCTTACCACTCTAAGATCACTGGCATTAGAATGCAAATGAATATTCGAGTCCTTTCCTCATTTGGACTTGAATTAAAAAATATTTGAGCGGTGCTCTCCAGTTGGTCATAGTTGTCAGTGACTCTCGGATAATGTGCTCCTTCAAATACACCATTAGAACGATATCCCTGTAGTCTAGTGAGTGCTTTGACCATCCAAATTGTAAATTCAGAGAAACTTTGGAGCGTAAAAGATAATTCATCTGCAGAAAATAATATTTTAAAATCTCGCTGAGAATATGCCACATGAAGTTTAACATACCTAATTTATTTTTGAGGTTCTCTACGATTCGGTTAAAGTGCTTCCA
Source organism: Cheilosia scutellata (assembly GCA_955612985.1). Taxonomy (NCBI): domain Eukaryota; kingdom Metazoa; phylum Arthropoda; class Insecta; order Diptera; family Syrphidae; genus Cheilosia; species Cheilosia scutellata. Next base: position 55,879,226 of record OY015314.1, read on the forward strand.
GAACGTTTCGCCATGCCATTTTTCAATAGAGATCTGCAGCACCAACCAACACTCCTTTATACAGGTACAAGGAAAAGGCGATGAGAATAGAAGTTCTGTGATATTCTTCTGTAAATCATATAAAAAAAAGAACGTGAAACGTTTGTTGGCCAGCAGAAATGATGAGAAATTCACCTTTTTAAATAAATGTACCGATAGATTAATAAGATCATCCAGTACCCTATACAACTGAGCTTCGAAAACAGAATCCTTTGTCGCCTGAAACGGTATAGGTCAAGTTTAAGAATTTATTTTTCAAACAACCTTACGTCGGAATTTTTATCATCAGATGTGTCTACGTGGTAACGTTGCAAAATAAATAAGTCCAAGAGTTTCCATTCTAGAAATCCATGCAGTAAGTGATAAGCAGGTGTGTTTGTCTGTGAAAGAATTTAATTTAAGAGTAAAAGGTATTACTATTTCACAAGCTCACTTCATTTCCTTTACAACTATTGGCAATGTACACAAGCTTCAGTACTTCTCTGCTCGTTATTCGATTAAGCAAATGCCGTAAACTAGACAAATGCTTATCTAACTTGGCCCAATGCATTTCACCAGCCTTCGAGAGGATCATATGATAAAAAAATGTTACTTGACGTCTTCTTTGATAGTATGATAGACCATCATCGGTTTCTATTGGAGTCTTTAGACTCGCCATCAGATGTTGAATGCACATTCTTACAGAAACAAAAAGAGTAGTTAGTTTAACAAAGGACGAGCCACTGGCAATAGCTTACCTTACATCCCCGACAATATAGTCGACGACTAATGTTGTTTGTAAGGATGTGTGTCTGAATTCGTATGTCGACAGGCAGAGTTCATCGACTGCGGCATTTTTCTCGTTCAGGGCAAACAAATTCTTGACGAAGGAATCACTGGAGAACTGTGCATTAATGGAGTCCTCACCAATGCAATTGAATTCCGGAATTGGATTGTTGGCTATCTCTGGTTCCTCTACAAAAATGTTATATTTGTTATGATTGATTTGGAAAAAGCTTACGTAGCTTACGTGTCGGAGCAATACACAGAGAGGACAAAATATCATCATCTTCAAATTCGAATAAATCAAAGTCCATTTTATGGTATTTGGAAGCTGAAAGTAATATAAAAATGTACCCGGCTTCGCCGGCTTTTAAAAATATTTCTGTAATTGTGCAAGGCATGAATGGAGCAGTTATGTAGTTGATAATTGTGTGCGAAAAGGTGTGCATGAGCAAACTACAAACTATGCAATGTTCTGTATGGCTTCTGTATGGTTTCAATGTTTTAAATTGAAAGTCCTTAAAAGAAGACCGAAGAGACGGCGCATGCCAAAGACGTTGATTTAGAGGAATCTAGAGTAAGGTGCTTAGGACATTACCCTATTCAGAAACATTAGCCGGTCACTTGAGAAATAACTCAATAATAATTGGACACCTTTTTGAATGACAATTAATTAAAAACTAATTAATAAGAATCACAATTAAGAAAAAAATTAGTGTAAACATACCGTCCAATAAAATATATTTTGACAGAATTTAACAACTAAAAACACACAAATACATTTATTTGAACGTTCTAAGCACTTTTACTTATACGAAATGCAACATAAACAATAAAATTTAATAAAACTACGCACGTAAACAAAACATATTTTTTTCTTCACAATTCAATGATTCCATTTGAATAATCAAACAGCTGATTCAAGGTTGAATTTCCTTGAATTGGCGCGCTAATTCATCCGATTATACTTGGCAAATCTATTACAATTTTTATTTGACAGCAGCTGTCCCGACCCGACATCGCTCTTCCATGATAACAAAGCGAAACGACTGACACTTTGCCAACATTGGGGAAAACTCCTACTTGGAATACGGATGATGTTTTTGATAAAATTCCATTAGTTCCTCATTAATTTTGATATATTTTTTTATATTGAAGTGTTATCTTGAAGATAGTAGTTTGTGCAAAAACAACAAAATAAAGGAAAGAAAAAATGTCTCTACGACAACTAGTTGAAGGCGATTGTGGTGGTGTCAATCCACTCATGCAACTGGGTGGCCAATTCACACGAGATAATGCTCACAAAGAGGAAGGTTTCTCTGGCACTCATGCACCATTTGAGTCACGATCGGTTATGCCAGAGGATCAAATGGTCAATGAATTTCTGGGACAAATATCAGGACCTCCGCAGGTGAGTCGAAATTATATGGAAAGATGGATATAAATGAGAATCTCTTTTCATAGACATTCCAAATGGATGCCCTACTTCAGGAGATGCGTGAAATTGAAGCTCAACGTTTTCAGCCACAAGTTGTGAATGCTCCGAGGGTAATTGACGAGGTTACGCGTAACAGCAGCGAATGGGCTAAAGAATTTGGCCAAGAAGCTTTTGCATCTCCTCAAGCACCAATGCATGCTCAGTATAATGAGGTAAGTAGACACAAAGTACGTAAGATTGTAATATTATTGAAGCTACTAATTCTCTAGTTGTGGCAACAACAAAACATGGTCAATGTTCAACCAGTGCAAGAAAAAGTCACATATGTTCATGAATTTTTCGATATGAACTATGAACCGCAGGTACAATCTCTACCACGCCAGCCATACTTAGCCATATGCCCGCCTTACGTCCCACAGACGGTAAGCGTTATGACTTAATCTTTGCTGATAAGAAAGTAGTTTATTTACTGAAGAATGACGTTATATAAATTTGTGTGCTTTTAGTTCGGAGAGAATGAACTCGGTGCTGTTGGTGGCCAAACGAGTGCATCGACGGAAGATTGGTTAAACGACTTTCAGACGTCGAAGGAGGATCATGGTAGGTTCATGTCATCTCATGTGTGTTTCTCTATGTGACTTGTTTACAGAGAAAGCAACTGCCGATTATAATACAAAGTTTTGGGAGCGGCTGCAGGATGAATGGCAGAAATTATCTGAAGATGGTACCGCCGAGCATCCATGGCTGTCTGATTACACAGATTTGTACGATCCCTACAAGGAGTACACTTTTGCTGAAGAGAATCCAATGGCGGAGCTAGAGAATGCCTTCGAAAAGGGCAAGGAATTCTTGTCAAAGGGTGACATTCCCAGCGCTGTGATGTGTTTCGAAGCAGCTGCCAAGAAAGAGCCACAAAATGCCGAGGTATGGGAGTTTCTTGGCATTTCTCAAGCTGAAAACGAAATGGTAAATGTAGAAGCGACTTTTATTAAAATCACCCGTTTAAACGATATTATATTCCTTACAGGATCCACATTGCATAGCAGCTCTCAAACAGTCACTAGTCCTTAAGCCAAACAACATGCGTGTGCTGATGGCCTTGGCAGTCTCCTACACCAATGAAAGCTTGCAAAGTCAAGCGTTGAAATCACTAACAACGTGGCTACATTGTCACCCAAAGTACACACATTTAGTTCCAGAGAACCTGCTTCGTCCAGCAGATGAGGCGAATTTGACGAGCTCACTTATCCGAGGACCAGAGCTGAAGGAAATACAAAACCTCTTTCTCGAGGCGGTAAAGCAAAATTCAAATGAGATCGATCCCGATGTACAAGAGGCTCTGGGAGTTCTCTTCAATCTGTCATCCGAATTCGATAAAGCAGTCGATTGTTTTCAAGCCGCGCTACACGTTCAGCCAGAAAACGCAAAAATCTGGAATCGTCTCGGTGCTAGTTTGGCGAATGGCAATCGATCCGTGGAAGCTGTAGAGGCTTATCAAAGAGCCTTGCAGATTGAACCCGGTTTCATACGGGTACGTTACAATGTCGGTGTATGCTGTATGAACTTAAAGGCTTACAAACAGGCAGCTGAACACTTACTGGTAGCTTTAAATTTACAAGCTACTTCCGGTGAAAGATCTGGACTACCAGAGGGAGCTGCCGGTGGTTCTTCAAATCAAATGTCTGATACAATATGGAGTACGTTTAAGATGGTCATTTCGCTAATGGGCCGAAATGATTTGCATGAACATGTAAACGAAAAAAACTTGAACGCTCTCAATGAGGCGTTTAAGGACTCAATATAGAGGAAGAGAGTGGCATTATTTGTTATGTCGATTTATACGGGTGTAAGGGACTTTATTATAAAAAAGTACATATTTTGTTTTATTTGAGGCAGGGTGTGAATGTTTTGTTGCTGTTTTTTATGTTTAAGAGATGGAACCCATATATTTTTTATTCGATGAAATAAAATAGTCTACTGTAAACTTTATGCCTTGAGTTCTTACTGCGAAGCATATGGGATTGAGGGAGAGAAGGTGTATAATGTAAATAGGGTTGAGAGAAGTCACACTCCATAGTCATTTGAAGCGCGCTATACTGAACATCCGTCACGGCTGTTTTTTTTTTTTTTCTCCATTAAAAGACGATAGCCGCCCTATATAAAAATCGAAATAGCCAAATATTTTAAATCGCCATCTGTTGGTTATATTTTGCAACAGAGCACAATGAAAGACCCAAACCAATTCACTCACGGTCTAGATTCGTAGCAGATTTACTACATCTTTGAAATGAATTAGCGACAGCTGTTTACTACAGTCTTGTTTATGATTCCTGATTCACAATCTCCATACAACCTGTCGCTTTTTCCATGCAAAATTTAGATTTATGCAAACTACATTTTACAACCATGATTATAGTACCTATAATATATACTTGAAACTTCATGAAATAATTTACTAATACCACGAGCGAAAAAGAGGCTTATCTTATGTCGTTTTCGATTGGTAATCCAGAAGCGGTCGGAAGAACTCTCCGCGATTCTGAATTCAAATCCAGAAGCAAATTTCTCTTCTTTTCAGTAGAAGAACTGTCAGTTGAGTGCCAATCGAACGCTTTCAGAAGCGTTCGGATTGCTTCCGGACGATTCTGGATTACCAATCGAAAACGACATTATTTTGTGTTTTCCTACCTAGTGTCAAAATGTAAAATCTCGTATAAAATTTCCATATAAAAGTATCAATTGTGACTGTCAAAATATTTAAGTTGAAGATTAAAAGGGTACTACTTCAGGTACCTACTTCAAGAAAATAAGCACAATTTTGTTAGTTCATAATTATTTTTTTAGATTTATTTTCCAAATTTTCCTACTGCATTCTATTTTGGTACTCCCCAACACTGTCCACAGTGTTTAGTAAACACTTCGATTGGCTTAAATCTGTAATTATTCGTTTTATTATCGGTGTAGGTAGGTACACGAGGAACAGGGATTTTTATTTTTATGATTACTACATTTTTACTGCATTTATAATAACATGTAATATTGTATGTACATTTATATGTATCTCTTTAATTTTCTGGTTTATTACTCACTTCAAGTATAAAACACCAGCAGTAGCAACTTGTTGATATGCTTTTTTTTTTCAACATTCATTTTTAATTTGTGAATAGTTACACCGCGGTACTAATAATCATTTTTAGTGTCCAGGCTAACTTTTTCGAAGTCACAATGGTGAAAATCTCCATACAAAATTATCCATTGTGATCGTCAACATATTTAAATTGAAGGTTAAAAATGATTATTGGTAAGGCCCAATGCGTTGTATACCTACCTCACCTACCTAGCTTTCCGTTTTAAGAGATGTTTAGTAGGTTATCTTACATCCTCACTCTTACAGATCATTATCCTTGACTGTAGGAAACGGATATCTCTCTCTCTCTGTCAGCACACAACTTAAATATTTTGGCGGTCACAATAGATAATTTTATATGGAAATTTTCGCCATTGTGACTTTTTAAAACGTAGCCTAGACCACAAACCAGTAAGAATAGACCGCCGACTTTCCGTGCACCTACCCGATTCCCCCCGGAAGAAATTACCCTGTCTGTGAATACGTGTAAATGTCAAAATTAATGGCGGCAATGATTTTCCATGCTATACCATGGGCCTAGGATTTTTCAAGTATGCGTGCGTTAATAGCGCTCCTTTGATTTTGTACAGCACCAATACATGAAAAATCCTGGGCCCGCCGGCAGCTTGTAGGCAAAGTCCGTTATGTGGGAGGAGTCGACGGTCTATTCTTACTGGTTTGTGGCCTAGACACTAAAAATGATTAAGGGTATTCACTTAAACGCGTAAAAGCCTCATAAACTGCGTAAACTGCAGAAATGTACCACCTCGTAAATGAACTGTCAGATTTTGTATGGAGAATAGTTTACGCAGACGTCATAATTTTCAGCGACGATTTGGGCTCGGAAATCAACCGCGGAAAGTTACGCAAATCACAAATGTCAAACTTTGAGAGACAGTCATATGAATTGTTTGTGTGATTCCAGATACAGTCGATTTACGCGATTTACGCAATGACAATTTCCTAGGGGTGTTCACTTAAAGCACCGCAGAAATTTATACATTTACGAGCTGCATAAATTTATTTGATTAAGTGAATACCCTTATTATTATTACCGCGCAATATGTACAAAATGGGCCACATAATGTAAAGTGTGACCCTATCAAAAAGGTGATCCAAAAGTGTCTTAAATCTTGTCTTAAAAATGCGAATTTCATCCGCGGTTCTAATAATAATTTTTAACTAACTTTTACGAGGTCACAATGGCGAAAATTTCCATATAAAAATAATTATTGTGACCGTCAAATAATTTAAGTTGAAGCCCAATGGGCCTTACCAATCCGCGGTACTAATAATCATTTTTAGTGTCCAGGCTAACTTTTACGAAGTCACAATGGCGAAAATTTCCATATAAAATTATCCATTGTGACCGTCAGAATACTTAAGTTGAAGACTAAAAATGATTATATTGGGCCTTACCAATAATCATTTTTAGTCTTATTGGGCCTTACCAATAATCATTTTTAACCTTCAACTTAAATATTTTGACGGTCACAGTGAACAATTTTATATGGTAATTTTCGCCATTGTGACTTCGTAAAAGTTAGCCTGGACACTAAAAATGATTATTAGTACCGCGGAATTTGTTTTTGGCATCTGTAACGTGAGGCAAACAGCGAAGTGGTGTTATTTCTTGTATGACACATGATGGAAAATTTTACTGTTTTTTTTACTCTATTCCAAAGATAAGTAAAAAGCGACATGTATAAATAATAATGTACATTATGCCCACCAAGACCAACTTCTCTGATGACGTTTAAAAAGAAAACATGCACAAGGCAAACTCAATGGGCCTTACCAATAATCATTTTTAGTCTTCAACTTAAATATTTTGACGGTCACAATGGATAATTTTATATGGAAATTTTCGCCATTGTGACTTCGTAAAAGTTAGCCTGGACACTAAAAATGATTATTAGTACCGCGGAATTCTTTCTTTCCTCCTCTTACTAAAGTACCTAACCTACATAATGTGGGGTATAGTATCTACCATCATAATATGATAAGTGTCTCACTAATATTATGTTTGGTTTCCCTAACAGACCAAAACCAAAGTCCAAATGTCGTTATTTATTAACAGCGGGAGCAGAGCGAGAGTTTAACTGAAATAGAGTAGAGAATATACAAGGTACAAGCTCAAGCCCCCAGCTCCACACACTAATATGGCAAGCAATGAGTACGGCAGTCGGCGATAACTATACAATCCCACAGCCACAGCGACAGCACCAGGCAGACAACAATCAAAGTATAACAAAACCGGCACATCATGATCCAAGCACCACCATGAGTGCATAAGCATAGTGGATGTGGAGCTGTCTTCTTCAGTCTCAGTCAGTTTCTGTAGAGGTAGGTGTTAGGACGTGTTGTGTTTGTCATGTAATCGTTGGTATAAATTATTGTTCTTTCCAGTTTTTTATTTAGTTAATTCATTTTCGCCAGTGATACTACATACAATAATTATGTCTGCAGCCACCAAGGGTAAGATTTAGTAAAATAGAATAACCATTCAATCTATCATAATCAATTCCTCCAACGATTTGTTTTGCAATCTAAATTAAGTGTACTTTGGACTTTCACTAGCTATTTACTTGTTATGTTAGTTTAATACGTGTGTAAATATAGACTATCTATATGGAAATGATATACATAAAGTAAGATAGCAGCAATAATAAATTGTGAGTTTATTAAACCAAAATTGCAATGCTGAAGTGGAATTTTCTTTATCGTAGGCCCTTACCTTATCATCTATATTTAGAAACAGCCTGTGTTGATGCTTAATTATATATGTATGTATACCAAGTTCAAATTAATACTCTATTTTGTCGATTTATTTATCTCTTTTTACATGCAATGGCATCGGTTAAAGTCCGTTGGTGGGTGAAGCTGTGTTGACCTATCTTTTCGCATTAATTTGACTTCAATAAAATATTCTAATGAAACTTCGAGAAAATTTGCGATTTTTATTATTATTCCTATAAATACCTACCTACCTACTATAATTTTGAACTTATAAAAATAAAAAGGCTAGCACTTCTGTTATGTTAGGAACCTACAGATTAGGGCAGCAGATATACATACTCTTCGTTTTACTAGATTAGAAGCAAACAACTTTGGGAAGTACAATTTATATTTCTCCTGTCAAATATCAGAAAAAAAATTAAAATATCGGTAAACAACCAGTAGTGTAGGTAGTGTAGTTTATCTGCATTATTATAACAAAAAATATAAGACGGGTAGTGGAAAAAATATACATTTTCTTTATATTTCTGGCGATTGAACTTGGAATCTCTCGGCACACACATTAACATTTTAACTATTGTGTACACTTTACACTTTTAAACTAATTTATGTATTATAACACATAATTCATAGTTAGATAACGCAAAGACCCGTATATTAAATTTTAAACGTATTATTTAACATTTTTGTAGGAGTCTTTATTGTCGGCGCTAAGCGCACAGCTTTTGGTACATTCGGTGGAACCTTAAAGAATGTCCATCAAACTCAACTCCAAACAGTTGCCGCGAAAGCCGCTATTGCATCAGCTGGGCTAAAGGGAGAACAAGTTGACACCACCATCATTGGCAATGTCCTTTCCGTAAGTTAATGCATAGAAATAAAATGTTATTGCTACTTATGTAAAAATAACATGCTTAAACTCAAGGTATCCTCATCGGATGGTTCTTTTATGTCCCGGCATACGGCCCTTCATTGTGGGGTTGGAATTGACAAACCTGCTCTCGGAGTCAACCGTCTGTGCGGTTCTGGTTTTCAGTCAGTCGTAAACGGCGCTCAGGATATTATCTTAGGATCAGCGAAAATTGCCCTGACCGGTGGTGTAGACAGTATGTCACAAGCACCGTTTATTGCGAGAAACATCCGCTTTGGCACCACATTGGGAGCTCCCTACACTCTGGAGGACAGTCTCTGGGTTGGACTAACAGACAGCTACTGCAAGTTGCCAATGGCTATAACAGCAGAAAATCTAGCCGAGCAATACAAAATCAGCAGAGAACGTGTTGATGAGTTTGCCCTTAGATCGCAAGTGAACTGGAAAAAGGCTCAAGATGCTGGCGTCTTCAACAATGAGATTACTCCCTTCAAGATTAAGGTTAAGGGGCAGGAAATCGACTTTGTTGTTGATGAACATCCAAGACCCAAAACAACCATTGAAGGCTTAAACAAATTGCCAAGCTTATTCAAGAAGAACGGTGTTGTTACAGGTGGAACTGCTTCAGTAAGTTTTTTGAATATTCCATACAAAAAAAGGACCTAATGCATGTATATAACTTAGGGAATCGCTGATGGTGCTGCAGCTGTCGTCTTGGCTTCCGAAGAAGCAGTTAAGGAGTACAACTTGAAGCCATTGGCTCGTCTGGTCGGCTACTCATATGTTGGAGTACAACCAGAGATTATGGGAATTGGTCCAGTACCAGCTATCCAGAATGTACTTAAGGTCACTGGACTGAAATTGGATGATATTGATTTAATAGAAGTAAGCCATATACAGATTTTAGGCTGTAAGTTTTGTATAAATTTTGTCATTTTTCAGATTAATGAAGCCTTTGGTGCCCAAACGCTTGCCTGCGCGGATGCCCTTAAGCTCGATATGAATAAACTTAATGTGAATGGTGGAGCTATTGCATTAGGACATCCTCTGGGTGCCAGTGGATCCCGCATTACTGGACACTTGGCTCATGAATTACAGTAAGGGCGGAGTTTTTACAATTGAATTTATAATACCTACGTTTTATTTGAACTTTTTAGGCGTAAGAATTTGAAATACGCCATCGGATCAGCATGTATCGGAGGTGGACAGGGTATTGCTCTACTGCTGGAAAAATGCTAAGCATTTTGTGATATTGTGATGTTCTCGAAACGGCGAAACAAAACAGATTAATGCATTTAAGTTACTATAACTAATCAGTTTTTTTTTTTTGTTTTGTAAGTGTAAATAGGATTTTTAGAAATAAAAATATGTTTAAAATTGATAATGAATACGAATTCAGTAGTAAGTTCTATTCATTTATCCATTTCTATATGATTTTATTTATATAAAAGTGGGCTGGGAAGCTCTACCTACCTAATGCGGTTGGATATACAGTGGTAGAGCTTCGATTATCCCAACTAATCTCGACTTTGTTATTCACTGAACAAAGGGAAGAGAATATTCGTATGTTGCGTTCGGATAACTGATGTTGAAGGTAAAAAAAAAATAAAAATTAAAAAAAAAATCACCCTATTCCCGTTGGCATTTGTCGTGTAGACTCATGTGTCGTGTCGTTGTAATAACGATATTCAGATTTTTTCGAACTTTTGTTATAGATTTTGCCTCTTTTTCTGTGTTCACTGTAATTTCAAATCGTTTGTCTTAAAAAGTTATAAACTCTGGCTTGAAACCGAAATGAATAATAGACGTTTACGACAAACGCCAACGGGAGTAGGGGTGAATATATAGTTGGTGCAACAGGTATCTACGTAAAGGTGTCTTAGAACGGCTGAATTGAGATTCGTTTCCAGGATGTTTGTCAAACATTCGCTGGAAGGGGTGAAGTAAAAAAAAATACTTTAAAACGTAATTTGTGTTTTTCCGGGGATCGATCCTGCGATCCATAGAGCCACATAGTATCTAAGGTGCCTTCCGAAATTAAATGAAAGCGGCTTGTAAGTATTGTTACAAAATAAATGAATCCTGCGAAATTTTTTTAATTTCTATATTTCTTGAAGTGCTTTATTCGGAAAATGCACACAATATTCCTAATGTTACAGCTTTATCCCGTAAGTGTCGAGAAATAGCGTTTTGTACGATTTTTTGGTTGGTTAGTGCCACGCCCTTTTGCCGGAGACCGATGGACCGACTTTGTCCAAACTTCAAAGAATTACTCTCTGGCCAAGACGAAACATTGCCTGGACAATTTAGGCTGAATCGATTTGTTTCCATTTTAGGAAACTAATTCGAATTCAATAATTTGTTTAATAAATTATTAATAATAAACCCACATAAAAAGAATATTGAAAAATATTAAATAAAGTACCTACATATAGCATACAAATTAATTTGCGTAGGTAGTCGATTTAACCCTAGAACACTAACCATAATTGTTAGTACGTTATTACTAACCATGAGTCAAATCGACTCACCCATGTCAAAAACGAGTGTAATTGCGTAAATAAAAGGCATTTTTGTTCAATATTAAATTTTTTATTTAAACAAAGTAAAACAGTAAAAGAAACTTTAATCATTTTTGATCATTACAGTATAAATTCAGCAATTTTCGTTTTTTTAAAACATCAATACTTTGCTTGGGTATAGTTTTTGCTACTGTACTCCCTGGAAAAGTTATTATGCTGGAACTTGAATCAGACGAGTCGAATGCGACAGATGAAGTCTCAGTAGCTGTTGTTTCAGTGAAAGCAAAAGTGTGAGCGGCCAGGGCCATTGCTGGGCCCTCGCAATCTTCTTTTTTGCCTATGTTCACTTACTTATATTTCTATTCTGTTATTACTAACCATGAGTCGTTTTGACTCACTTACCTTTGTTGTTGATAATGTCACGGGATACACACTGACAGCAGCGACACAACGTACACGGCGTCTTGACAGGCACTAACCAGTAGAACCTTAGGTGGCGCAACAGTGCGCTAGTGCATCATGCGAACTGCGCATGCTCAGTTATGTGTACCTTGTGAGTCAATTTGACTCATGGTTAGTGTTCTAGGGTTAAAGCCTTGAGGCTTGTATACAGCGTTTGATTCTAGACGGGATGTTACGTTTTATACCCTTTTGAACACCACATTATTAGGCGTGTTTTATTGAACAGCTTTCTCAGGACAGTAAAGTAAAGCAGTATCTTCAACCATATACATACCTACCTATCTCGATCCCTTTTTTTACCTTGTAACATGTATTATTATTTTTTTCCGTAGCTTTTATTATTCGAAATAAAAATAAATAATGAAAATAAATAAAAATAATGGTCGTTTAAATTTCCGAAACAAAACTACGGGCCTTACCAATAATCATATTTAGTCTTCAACTTAAATATTTTGACGGTCACAATGGATAATTTTATATGGAAATTTTCTAACTTCGTAAAAGTTAGCTTGGGCACTAAAAATGATTATTAGTACCGCGGTACGTGTTTAATTCACAATTTTCCAAGTTTAAAATAAAAATAATTATGTACCAATTACAATCTGAAATATAGTGACATCAAATTAGCCTTAAGCTCTGACAGCTAGTACTGGCTAGTACTATTTTATTACCTACTTATCTGAAATAATTAGGACCGTTTGATAAATAAATGTAGGTAATATAACAACAATATTTCTTGGATACAAATTGGTATGTTTTTTTTACCGAGGCGGTAGGTATTTTTCCTATACAAATTGATACAATTAATTATGTGGGATTGTGGTTCCAAAATCTTAGAGTAGGAAAGAGATGAGATTTTCTGTGTAATCTACCCTTCTTTTCTTAGCTACCTAACCTAAAAATCTATCTGTCTCACCCGACATCAAAAAGACTGGTTTATAGTATAGTGTACAAAATGTGTTAAATTTTTAACACATTTAAATTTATTAAATTTGTATTTTTTATTGTATTTAAATTTGTATTTTTCTTTTACTTTAGAATTTAAAAAAATATGTTCCGTTAAAACTACAATCGCATAAAACGAAAATGAATTCTGGGGCTAAAACATTTTTCTCATCTACTACATTCTTCAATTCACCCATTCCTCTATAATTTTAATCTGTCAAAAGAACCCTACCTATCACAATTCGCAAGTAAAAGAAAATCTGTGGCTGCTGCAGTAAGATCTACTTTTTCACCCAACAAAATATAAATTTATCAATAAATTGTTAAAATATTCAAGCAAATTCAATTAATTTTACATAAATAAACAAAAAATTGAATATTCATAGTGTTGTATCGCCATTATCACATCATTGCAAAGCAGCAGTACTGCCTTGAATAAGTGCATTATATTCACAGTATAAACTTTTTGATGATTATCTTGTTTGGTTTAAGACAAAAGTATTACAATTTTACACATCATCAGTGTGCTTATCATATTTATTTGTTAATATTACAAGAATATGTTATATAAAAAAATCATATTTAATGCATTCGAGTGAACTCACATTCCACATGCGTTCCTCTTTTGAATCTGCAACGTTTCTCTAGAACAGTGTTCTCTTCAATCAAATATTTTAACGTTTGATTACATTTATATGGAATAAAAACATTAGAATCGAACTCATTTGCTCTGATTTAAAGCATTATGCTTATAAAATAAAAAATCCAACTACAAATTAGTAAAGGGGAAAAAAAAAACAAGTACTCGAATTTCGAAACTGCAACAAATTCATTGCATCGCAGTGAATTTTGGAGAAACAAAAAGGCACAAGCGTTCATTTCATTCACAATAATTCATTTGGTACATTCAATTTTGACTGACGTTTGGCCACTAGATGCCTCTGATCGTAATAAATCGTCGGTTTGTGTTGATTAAAAAAAATAATGAAAAATAGAATCCAAGTATAATTTTGTGTTTGCAAGTTTAGTAGAAGAAGGACTTGCATGTACATATATATTGTTATTTGCCTGCATGCGGCTTTCTAGCTGTGCATTTAAAATGAATCCAATGGAAACAACAATCGAAACTTCAAAAAGAAAACACGAAATTCATAGTATGTCGGCCGGTGTCTCGCAACTTTATAATTCCTCGGCATTAATTCGTGATCAAATAAACGCTCCATCTCTTTATACGGACAGGGCCATGATTAAATACGTCATAGGTGCATCAAATATCAGCGAACAACAATCGATTCTAAAGAAGTCAGCAAACAATCAAATACCAACAGTAGCATCGCCAACAGCAACAATCTTAGCGTCGAATAGTATTGCTAAATTAGTAGCAAAATCAGTATCGGACGCGAGTGTTGCAGTCAAGTTACAGCAATCCAAAGCTCCAGATCAGAGCGAATCGAAGCAGCAAACTGCTGGTCAGAGCCTAATAAAGCTGCCCATTATCAAGAATCCTGAAGGTCCAGCGGTAGGTACACTTGGTTTTTGCCATTTTTTTTATTTGTATACATAAATATTTTAATAAGAATTCAAGTTGTGAATGAGTGATAATACACATGTGAAAGCGAAATCTTCGGCGCTCCTTACATAACGAACGATTGTTAAGTTGTAGGTGGTCGTTGCTGTTATTGCTGTAGAAACGATATCAGACACCCAAATGCGACTAGATATTATTATAAAAGTATAAATGTAGCCGAAATTGTTATTTAGACGATTTATCAATAAAACAATCTTCGAAAGGCCCTTAAGCACAGGGTTATTTTTAAATTTATCTGCACTTATTTCTTGTTTGTTTCAAGAAAAATTGTTTGTGGAGTTGCTGAACGGTGGATGGTTATGGTTACTCCTGATGAAAATCAATAAGTTTCTAGTTTCACGATAAACATGTTTTATTAAAAGGTTTCTCTTACATATTGAAATTTAGTTTAATCGTCTTTATATCTAAAGTGGAAAAAAGAGAACGTAAATGACGCAATTTGACGTGTATCACAATTAAACAAGTTGCGTAGCGTATAGTAGAAGTAGATAGCAAGCAGTTTGTAATCGGGTGTTGATTCAAAGAGTTCGGAATTGTTTTATTTTATATTTTTAGAAATCGACTCTGGTAAGTTGGAATTCATTAAAAATAAATAAATTTAGTACTTTTTGGTTATTTAGTAAACAAAAATAGGCAATAACAATCTAAAATAAAAACACTCTTGTGTGTGTGGTGACAGCACGTGGACTTATAGTATAAATGTGTCTTTTGACGATGCATCGGCAGTACAAGCAAACCAACTACAGACAGTTTTTTCAATTTTATGTTAGTATGAGAAGTACCTATACAAATTCGACGCCGAAAGGTCATGAAAAGCACTTAAAAGTTGCCTTTAGCGATCAACAAACTTGGACTAGAGAAGAAACCAAACACAGATGGGATACGATGCTGTGAATGGGATACAGCTCCCTACAAAACAATTCAGCTTCTGGCCTGTGTTCGGCGGCCAAAGACTAAAGACTGCGCTAGTCGGGATGAAATTGGTGCTAGTGGGTGGGGCGATTTCTTTTAAATGGACAAATACATTATGGTTTCGTCAAATCATTTAGAACAGACAAGTTGATGCATACGCATATTCCTAATCAAATTATGTTCAGCCTCCGAAAAAGCCACCATATAACCTAGCCATCAAGCCTTCTTCCCGGCCAGCGGCTGTCGCCATTTTCTTCTCCTTATTTTAATCCATGGTTTAACAACAGTCCCTTACCCAACATGCTTCTGCAGCCAATCCATAGCTTACTGACTGGAGTTACACAATATATGGAATAATGTTTTGGGTGACCGTCTTGGAGAATTGCAGATATTGATTCTCATAAATTAATGACGGCTAAGAATGCAATCATCAATGGTCACAGTTTCCACTACATATATATGACAGATAGCTGTTAAGTGGGATAGCTGTTCATGAGCGATGAAAATGTTCTCTTTACACCGCAGTGTTGGTTGCCTTGTTTGCGGTTGCCGCTCTTGCCTGATATTGCCTGAAAATCACTCTATCACTGTATCTTGTTGATTTTGCCTACAATTTGTTATTTGACACATTTGAGTCAACTAACGATTCATATTTTTAAAAGAACATCTTCAAAGCGTAGTAAGAATTATGCATATTTACTAACTTATGATCTTATTTGCAGGAAAGAACAATATTCAAGTCGTTCGTAAGGCGATCTGTGCCCTCACATAAACAATTGTCAGGACCTAAGGCACTCCGCATGCCAACAGCCCCGCATGGTCATATAATTTACAAAGGGAAGAACGCCAATCCCCCGGCTTTATATCCAGAGATGATCGCCTCATCATTGTTGCCTAGATCCGCAGATATATCGAGCAGAAAGTTACCTACCATCAAGGATGTCCCAAGGACGAGCATGAATCCAGTCATCCTTAATAGACAAAATTCAGAATCACCTGAAGTGACACAAATATCATCAACTGTCACCCTGACAAAGGCGCCCCTTGCGACGACCGGCAAACAAGCAAAATCACTTCCTTCGCCGATCATAACCATTGAAAAGAAGGGAAGTACTCCGACCGCAAGTTTGTTCAATTGTTCAAAGCAGGGAAAGATTCTTTTCCCAAACAGCGCCGAGCCAATGGACATTGTCGTAAATACTATCGGCGGCAGCAAGATGATATCTCTTGGCAATGATGAAGACGAACCAGAACCACCGCAAAAGAGTTTGCTCAAGCAGTCCTCACCGACATCGAGTGAAAAGACTCCGCCGAAGCACCCCAAGCAGCAATCGTTGCTCAAAGTCAACAGTTTGGCACGACTACTGCACACAAGTCCTCGGACAAAGCGCTCCAAATCGCTAACGGCTATCAGCGCCAAAATAACTAAACGCAAGCGTCCCCCACCCAAGGGAAGCAGACGGCTATCTACCGCTTCAGACGGCGAGGTGTTGTTGCAAAAAGCAATGCACCAACTGATTGCAGACTCTGCGGAATACAAAGAGAATATTACTGCATCATCACCCCCAGCGCAAAAAACAGACCCTTCCTTGCTTTGTAATGAACGAATCGAAACTATACCATCGTCGAGTAGTAGCAACAACAGCAGTTTGGAAATTACTCCGCAAAAAGAATTAGGATCGACAATTGATACGGCGTATGTGCACTCCTTCCAATTAAACACTGTGTTGGATATGTTGTCAGCGTTCAAAATGCTCTCGTGGAAGGATCGCATAGGTTCATGCAAGGACAGCCAGATAAAGTTCCATCTGAATGAATTCAATTTGTTGCAAGTCGCCGAAAGATGTCCGCCACGCGATCGCATTCATACCGCTTATGAGAAACCCATTTTCGAGCGGGAATCGTCGTCGAAGACATCGGACTACACGGATCCATTGTACCTGTGTCGCCGATGCAATTGTCGTGGAGCTGCAATTGATTTTCTCGCACCCGAGTTCTGCTCATACGAATGTTTCCGCCGGGACGTTCGTAAGCGTCCAAAGACAACTCCCACCGCTATTGGAAAAGAACGTTTCAAGAAGGCCAGAAAGTCGTTGGGATCTGCCTCCGTCGAGAGTGGAGACGCAAACAGAGAATGCATGGCGTCAAAGCGCCCCTTCACTTGGGCCTCATATTTGAGTACAAGCAGAGCCGAAGCCGCTCCTATTGACTTATTCTTAAATCCCTTCCCGTGTGAAGCGAATCTCTTTGAAATTGGCATGAAGCTGGAGGCTATTGATCCGGAGCACAATTCATTGTTCTGCGTCTGTACTGTTATCGAGAAAAAGGGCTATCGGCTCAAATTGCAGTTCGATGGCTACTCGAAGATCCACAATTTCTGGGTGAATTGCGATTCGATGGATATATTCCCACCTGGTTGGTGTGCCAAAACAAATCGCATACTGCAACCACCCAAGGGTATGAACTTGCTCACATTCAATTGGCCCGCCTACTTGACCAAGACCAAGAGCACCCCGGCGCCAAGGAGTCTCTTTACGCATTTAAACTCATCGGTAAGTGAAACAGTTTTAGGCTTTTAGTTCAAGTTGTTTTCAGAGTTTGCACATTTTCAGTCGTCAACGAATCCCTTTAAAGTTGGCATGCGCCTGGAAGCAGACGATCTAAAGAATACGGGAAAAGTGTGCGTCGCCAGTGTCGCAGATGTACTTGACAACCGGGTACTGGTTCACTTTGATGGCTGGGACGAAAGCTATGACTACTGGATCGACATCAATTCGCCGTACATCCATCCCATTGATTGGCATCAGGGTAAATCGTTGGAACTTGTTCCACCGCCCGACTGGGAGGACTTCTCCTGGCAAGAGTACTTAGAGTTCACCCGAAGCAAGCCAGCTCAGCCTAGAATGTTTTCTCGTCGCTTTCCAATAGAGTTCTGCACTGGCATGAAGTTGGAAGTTGTCGACGTGAAGAACGCTTGTCTCATTCGTCCGGCGACAGTTTTGTGTCGCAGTGAGTATAAGATTCTAATCCACTTGGTTGGCTGGCCAAATGAATTTACGTTCTGGGTGAACGATGACTCTCCTGACATACATCCAATTGGCTGGTCTGAAGAAACTGGACATGATTTGGAACCACCACCACGTAAGTTAAAATCAACTACATATATATGCCAGGAATGAGGTTTAACGGACTTTCTTACAGCATATGAACCAGCACCGGCGAATATGCCATGCCCAGTCAAGGGCTGCCGTGGCATTGGTAATGCACGGCGTATCGATATCACCTTCCATGCAAATGAAGACACATGCCCGTATACTCTGAAGAACTGGGAACTGGAAATTGAGAAGCCATCGCGACTGGACGAAGCTGGAAGGTGAGTGTTGATTAAAATTTTAAATTTAATAGTGTTACGCCTATTAGCCAACTGAGGGAGTTATAAATCTTGACATCACATTTGTTAAAATATTCAATCGCATTTGATTAAGAAAACGTCGCTGGATCTTTTGTGTGTCCAATCATTTCCAGAAGTAATCCAAAGCATTCCGTCTGTGGCCCCGACAATTAACTTTTGGGAACATATTGTGCCGTCTTACTATACTTCTTAACTCCAGCATTCCACCCTCTGCGATCTCAGGCACATTGCCTTCAATTATTCAGACAAAGCACTGTCTTCTTTGTCGACTTGAGCCTTGGCTTAGGCACATCTTCATAACTGATCCTCGCATCTCCGGGGTATTTAAATAACCCGTGGAATGGAGAGCGAGAAGTAACAACGATTCTCGCTGCTTGGGTTTCCCCTGACAATTTTTGTTGAGAAATTATTGTCGAATAGTTTGTCTAGGAATTATTATGAAGAGAACCGCAGTAACCACCCCTATCGCGAATTATATTTCCCTTTCAGCAATGTAAATCAAATTGCTGAATAGGAAATATTCCTGGGGAAATATTATTCGCGATAGGGATGAACAGCAACTCCAGTCTCCAGTTGCCCAAGTTGGTTGAGGTCCCATTCTACTTCCGCACGCCACGTATGGCGAGGTCATACCGCGTTGTCCCTCCGCAACAATTACTTCAGTTTAACCAACCAACAAATCGTTTTTCTTTTTTTTTATTCTCAGATTTGTCTGCACCAATGACGCGTCCACTACTCAACGACAGTCCAATAGCGAAAGTAATATCATTGATCTCTCATCAGACGATCAAGCTACAGATGTGAAAATAGAAGCCGATATCAAGCCACTGCCCATTGGCAAACAAAAGCTTCCACTTGTAAACAGCAAATCAATTGCGGCGCCATCTACCACCGAGTCAAAACCACACCTTAATTCCTCCACCGATGAGATTAAGCTTGCCAGAGAATACCTGTGCGACTACGGGCCACGACTAAAGCAGAACTATATGATTTGGTGTGAAAATAGCAACTTCAATTCGGATACCATCAAGAAAAACCCTCTCGAATGGACAACCAAGGAGACAGCCGACTACATAACCGCAAAATGCCACCCCATAGGGTATATCTTCGTGCGAGAGGACATCAATGGCCTTGCCCTACTCAGCATGCACCAATCAGATCTTACAGATATCCTGAAAATCAAACTTGGTCCGGCCATCAAGATCTTTTCACATATTTTACATCTCCGAAACCAAGTGATTTCCCGGTTTAATGCCACTAAACCATCGACTGATACTTAGAATGTTCAAACAACAAAGACAACCCTTCAGGCATCAATAATCCCCTTCCACAGCATTCGTCTCATCCTCTTCCTTTAGATTAAGATAGACAGAGTTATTTAAGTAAGTTTTGGAATTAAACTATTAAGTTGACGTTAAGATCACGCGTATCCAATTAATGGTTATGTTTATAATTATTGTTCATTTAATTATTTCTTTTATTTTCTTTTTTTTTATACATATCTTACGTTTTGTAAATAAAATACGAATTCCCAGATACATTTATTCTTTCTTGTTGAGTTCATTTTTCAAGATGCTCAGCTGAGTAAGACATTTGTCGCGGTAGGCCCGTCGTTCGGCCAATTTGTCCAGAGGTACCATTTGCTCCAGTTGCTTGGCAATCTCCACAGCTGTTGGTCCTTCCATTTTCGGAGTTGGACCCATTGTTTCACTAACAGCATAGATTGTGGGTGAGTAGCGTTCACAGTAGTTTGTCATGCCTTCAGCGTTGAGGTGGGCTGTTTCTAGAGGACCCAAGAATGCATAACGCATTCCCAGTCCATCGGACATAACGCTGTCAATATCCTTTACATCGAGAATGCCATCTTTAACGAGACGCCATGTTTCGTTTAGAATAGCATATTGAATACGATTCAGAGCGAAACCATCGATTTCGCGACTCAGAGTGACGGGTTTTTGGCCGATTTCTTCCATTAGAGCACGTGTCGTTTGAACTACATCTGGTCGAGTCCATGGAGCGGGTACGATTTCAACCAATGGCACGTAGTAGGGCGGGTTGACTGGATGGGAAACAACGACCTGAAAAGAAAATGGGCAACGTTTTGTTAATAAAATCGAATGAAGCGAACAAAGTGTTAAATTATAATTCTCCACCAGCTGTAAAAGACCGTAAGCATAAATAAAAAAAAACAAATGTCATAGTAAAATTTATAGCGTACGGGAACAAACCTAATGTTCCCATTCCACTTTCTAAAAGCTGCATGCTGCACCATGATTGTCTATTGATTTTCCAACACAATTATACGTAGCATTCCACCTACTTGACCACTACATGATATTTTCTCCTGAGACTGATGTAGAGTCACAAAAAAAAACCATCCTCTGAAGAAGTTGGAAAAACACCAACGAAATGTCGGGAGAAGAATGGAATAGTTTCTATTTTGATGCGGAAAACTTTGATCTGTAAGAATGTTAATCAAACTTAATTTTAAATAAAACACGAATTTACCCTATAATTGAACTCCTGGTGCTGATTCAGTCTCTCTTATTAACTTAGTAGAGCTATGAGCATCTGAATCTAAGCAGACTTTGACTTTAGTACTTACGTTCTCTTTATGCACCAAATCTTTGCTGAATAATGACGGCAAGAACGTACTCGTCGAGCTGGACAAAATAGTTTTCGATTCAACTACCTTGTCCAGTTGAGTGTATAGACTTTTCTTCATTTCCAATCTCTCGGGTATGCATTCCTGGATAAATATAGCATTCTTCACTAATTCCTTTAAATCTGTTGTTGCCGAGATGCACTTAAACTGCTGTTCAGCATTCAATTTACCCCGCAGAATGCCCTTCGATTCCAATGAAGCTAATTCATTTTTGGTCTCACGCAGAGCTGTTTCAATCTGCTCTGGTAGAATATCGTACAGCATTACTTGATAGCCCACCGACGCGAAGAGCATTGACCACGAGCGCCCAATTAGGCCACTGGCAAGGTAAAATCATTAGCATTTGCCATTTTTTGTAAATATATGTCACATTACATACCTTCCAACGATGCCGACTTTTTCACTTTTCATTGCCATTTTTGGATTTAAATTACAAATTCAAATGTGGAGAAAGCAACTTGTTGACTGAACTGTATGCTACCGTATCGAAGTGCGAATCCAAACTGATGAGAAGTGTCTCTAATTATTGACCACTAACTTAATCGGTCGTAAAAATTAATATTTAATAATCTTAAAAGCGACAGCTATATAAATATTTGTTGTTTTCTTCAAAATTTAATAAATCTAACGTTTGATAAGATAAGCGAAATGCAGCTAAGTTAGCTCAAGGGAAACAACTACAATAAAACCGAATACGAAGTTGAGATTTCAATGAGAGCTAAAAACAAGTGCATAACTGTCAGCCAGTTTGTTATATGTATGTAGAAACTTGTCCTACCTACGCCACACTTGTCGAATGGCAACAAAAAAAAAACATGTCAATGTGAAATAGAGGTTAAGGAACTATATCTGCTTGTAAACCCTAAAGAAGAAACGATAAGAGCATATTATTAATAAAAGACACTAATTGGACAACTTAGTTATAATTAGGTTTGTATTCGGATGTAGTTATGATGAGGTCAAAGTATTAGATAGGCTTAAGTTAGCCTCGGGATGATTTGTTAAACGAAAATATCTACATATTTGCGATTAAAAATTTAAAAAAAAAACATTTTTTGGTGCTGCGAAGGTAAACGGGATGTAAAAAAATGATTCTACTATCGACTATATTTTTTTCTCTCTCGGTAGCTTGAAGCAAAAAAAAAAAAAATAACTCTTGAACGTATTTTTTGGTTACTTGAGTGGGTGGCAATTAAATTTGTCTCCTAATGTAGGTATGTATTAACATTTTATAAAAGAAACTCAGAATCAAAACAGTTGTTGCACACACTCAAAACGTGAGGTGTCTACATTCCTGATGCTTTTGTAACCGAACGGAACCGCTTAGTAGATTTCACAAAATCTATATATAACTAGCTACAGAAGTAGGCAGCATTCTATAAGGGGAATCAACAAATTGTGTGAAGAGCAAGGCACTGCAGCAGATAACAATAATCAGCATTTATTACGATACCTACTTGATAAAAAGAGTTCGGTACCTACTAACCTACTAACCCTAAACAAGTGCGCCTACTACCATGAGAAAATTCAATAAAACAGAATATGTAAATGTATCTTATACAGTATCCAAGTCATTGAAAAAAAAGTTGTATACTCCTTCCAATTAAACGATTTTATTGATACTCCTCGATATTTAATTGCACTTGTTCATCTAACCAACTAATCCAGTCATCAGTAACTGTCCGTTCCATTGTTACCTCATTGAAGACAGATGATCTTGAAATTTCTAAGAACTTCATCTTTGTAAACATATTGATGCTCTGTAAATTTTCTACGCCTATTTTAACTTCAAATTTATCAATAATCAGATTTGTCAGAGCGTATTTCATAAGAAGCAACATTGATTCCCATCCTAGTCTTTGGCCCCTAGATGTTGGCTCGGCAATCATTATTTCTGATTCGGCAACCCGAGCTTCTTTGTTACTTTCGCCAGTGTCTTTCTCACTCACTCGTAGGAATAGATTTGTATCACCAACAAGTGATTCTATTTCGTCTTGAGTTTCATTGAAGATTCTACGAGAAACAATGAGGAATGTAAGCTCTGTTGAAGAGTGATAACTTCGTAAGCATATAAGTTTAAGTTTGGCTTATTTACTATCATCATCGTTGCGCCAGGTTTTTTGCATATCATATTCCTCTTCCAAAGTGAGTGGTTCAGAAGCTGTAAGCTCTTGGAGTTCTGGGCTCTTCATCCACTTGTGATATCTATTTGAAAAATAGTTATTCTAGCAAATAATCAAATAATCGAAAGTACTTACTTTTCAACATGTTTTGCTTCGTATGGAACTAGAATTACTTTGTTCCCAATAACTTTAATATGTTCATTTATTTTCATTATAATTTGTTAGAAAAACAAAAAAGCAAGGCGAAAGCAGTTGCAGTACAGTACAACGTACAAGTTGGCCAGAGAAATGTCAAAACGACATGTAATTTATTTTGCTATCGATGTTATCGATACGAATCCTCCGTTCAGGCGCGAAAATATGAAAATAATAATTTTCTAACGTTTATAGAAGGTTGGGGCTAGTTCCACATGGAAATATTCGAGTTGGTAAAATAATTATTTTACAAATAAACGTTTAGCTCTTTCTTCATAAAAGCATCATCAAAATATGTAAAGTCTCACTTACAAACAGAAAAAACACCAGAGAGAAAGTTGTCTGTGAAGTCAATAACCAAAACAAATCCACAAACTATTTACAAATGCAACTAAAAACAAAAAATCGTAATTTGTAATCATATTTCTGGCAAATACTTGGATTTTTTGTTCTGAATTTTATTATGAATTTTTGATAACAATAGCCGTTTTTATTATCAGCGTGATCTGATCCGGATCAGACCATGAAAATAAAACAAACTTGATCATTGATTGAGTTGAGTTGGCAATAGTTGTTTTTCACATATAAAATCCAATACCAATTATGACAAATTTCGTAATGCCACCAGCCATCTTGCAGCCACACGGTACAATATGACGTCACAATGCGATGATTTCTCCATTGCACACTGGGGCCGATTGTATGGAGAGCATGCTCAAAATGCAAAATTGAAACTAACTGTTTTTTATGAAACAATTGTTTGGCTGTGAAGTTAATACAACTGTGCATCATTACTCAAATTTTCGCAGTGCTGGAAGTAAGTTGTGTACTAAAGAATAAGCGGTAAAATAAAGATTAGCTGTTATTAGCAATACCGAGTGTTTGTGCGTTGAAAATTTCAAAGTAAAATTAAAAAAAATTCTGATTGAATAAAAAAAAAATTAAAATATGTCTGGATTAAACCAAGGTCAGTGTATAAGAAAAGCGTATTAAAAAATAAATAAAATGTTGTTTTTGTACCAAATGCTTAATAAAGCGAGAAAATGTGGCGTGAAATGTTCAATGCTATTTTTCTATGATTTGCGCGAGAGGCTTTTTAAACTGAATGTTTTTTATAATAGCATACATATTCCTTATTAAGAAACAAAAGCCAGAAGTGAAAGCCTCTCGCGCAAGTCACAGAAAAATAACATTAAACATATCACGCCACATTTTCTCGCTTTAATAAGCATTTGGTACAAAAACAACTTTTTATTTATTTTTTATTACGCTTTTCTTATACACTGACCTTGGTTTAATCCAGACATATTTTAATCTTTTTTTTATTCAATCAGAATTTTTTTTAATTTTACTTTGAAATTTTCAACGCACAAACACTCGGCATTGCTAATAACAGCTAATCTTTATTTTACCGCTTATTCTTTAGTACACAACTTACTTCCAGCACTGCGAAAATTTGAGTAATGATGCACAGCTGTATTAACTTCACAGCCAAACAATTGTTTTATAAAAAAACAGTTAGTTTCAATTTTGCATTTTGAGCATGCTCTCCATACAATCGGCCCCAGTGTGCATTGCACTTGCTCATATTTGAGTTTGACATTTCGCTTGTTGTGTCGGGGTGTTACCATATGAATACAAATCTGCATACATTTAGCATTCAATATTTTTTTTTTGGGAAACTATGTTCAAACCATTGACTTATTATGTATGGACTGCTAGTGAAATGTCAGTTCATACCTACAAATTTTGCCCAGAAAATGACGCCAACATGAACTAGCGCTCTTGGTTCGGAGCGAAAAATAAGTGAAACAAAATGACGAACCATCTTGGCTTTCTCCATAGAATGCTAGAGGCACCTATTGGGCGTGAGAGAATTTATGAGGTAAAACATATAAAATTCAAATTGTTGCATCATTAGGTCTGTTTTTTTCCTCATTGATCTCAGTGAAGTAAAGTAAAGTAGGATTTTCAGCACGCAATTACAACAACTGCACCCAATTTGACACCACTTAGATTCACACAAGCTATTCATTTCCAGCAAGACCAACTTTGGAGCATTCTTCAATTCTGAACACCAGGGGAACACATTTGATGTTGCCATTTGGATGTGTTCACAGAGTGCCTCCATTTATGATACATAATATGTGTCGGCTGTGGTGGGTGTAAAATGCATAAAGTGCATATATTTTAAACAAATTTCAAAATAGCAACTGAATATTACGGAAATTAATAAAATACTAAATATTTTCTGTTTTTATTTAAGTTGCACTTTGTTAGCAAAATATATAGGTATATATTATATACACCTAGGCTTATAATAATTGAAAATGAGTGTGTTATCTTTGATGTTATGTCATTATGGGATACATTTTTTGTAATAGCACATCCTGCCATTTTGTATTCCCTGTTGATTTTTTAACTGAAGTAGATATGTAATGAAGGAATTATTTACATACTCTTTTTTTAAAGGAAAATCATTCGATTTCAGCCATCTGACTTTCGAACTTTTTATTTCGATGGAGATTCCTTTTTTGTTAATTTCTCTGTACATTCTCATTTTCGATTGCATTCAGTTAAATGTTATGTGTTTTTTCGACTGAAAATTTGTGGTCTAAATCTTTATTTAAAAAATGTTTACAGTAAAATTTACATGAAACATATAAAATTGGAAGAACATTTGTTCGTCTTTTGGACAACAAATTTCAAATGTAAATAATCGCATGTCGCAATCAAAATGAACAAACCAAGGACAATTTAAAATGCTCATTTATTTAATTTTTATTGCATTTTTCTGTTCAATTTGATTGTTTCTTCCTCCAAGAATATATATTTAAGGCCATCTTTTCTCAAATTAAAGTCAAAACCAACTGGCAGTCTGACAGTTAAAATATTTATACAGCCGATTTCGAAACAAAAATCATACAATGAAATCATTTGGTAATGAACTTCTTTCCCCCAAAATTTAGATTGTGAGAACTTCATTAGAGTGAAAGTTTTAAATTCGAGGAATACTCGATTCGATCGAATCTCAGAATTTGCGTGAATACTCTTTTGGACTCACTTAATAAACACACCCGCGTGTGTTTTTGCTTTTTTTTTCTTTGGCAATAATTCGCGATTTTATTTTGACCATACAAGAGAAAAAAAGTAAGCAGAAAAATAAATATTCTGTAGAAATTGATAATCATTATTTTTTTTGCGCTAAAAGGTTAATTATTCAGTTTTCTAGAAGGAATTTGATTTTGAAATTGAATTTTTCATTGATGGCCATTTTGACAGCAATGCCAGCTGTTTACTTTTCATGGGTAAAACCGTCTGTTCAGAAAAGTGGTTGGGGACCAGTTGGGGACTGTTTTTTTGCACATTTTCTTACTTTACTTTACTTCACTGAGATAGGTGAGGAAAAAAACAGACCTACTGTTTAAAGTAGATGGCATTGGAAAACGAAGCCAATGATCACAACCATCTTTGATTTCTCCATAGAATGCTAGAGACACCTATTGGGCGTTAGTGGATTTGGCAAGTAAAACGGTGAAAATTCAAATTGTTGCGTCATTGTTAACAATAGATGTCACTACAAAAAAGTGCGAATTTCCAAATTATTCCGCTCCGAACCAAGAGGGCTAGTGGTTATGTTGGAACCAACGCGAAGACTTCTACTAGCAGTCCATATATAATAAGTCAATGGTTCAAACGTTATGTTCAAATATGCATCATAATTAACTGTATTGTACTGCTAATATTTCTATTTATATTTCTGTGCTATATAGCGAAACAAAGCATTATCGAAAGTCGGAGTAGTAACTTATTCGAATTTGAAAAAATGCTAATTGATTTTTTGTGTTGCTAATTGTGTTTCATATTTTGGTCTGGCAACATTACTGTGTGGCAATAATTTACAGGGACACCAACATAGTGAATGAAATAAACAACGCCACGAAACAACAACGAGAAATAGTTTAATTAATTTCCTGATGATGTTTCATGATCTCGATGAAAAGCAGGATCACATGTTGTTGTTGTAAGTGCATGTAAATCGATGATCTATATGGTATATGGATCATAGCTGATAATAAAAAACGGCTAATGCCCGCGTTCCATTGACCGCTAGATGGCTAGCGGCATGCCAAACTCCATATAAAAAAACTGACATTTCAGCATTTGCGCTAGAACTCTAGCACATAAGTATTGTGAAATGTCAGTTTTTTTGTATGGAGTTTGGCATGCCGCTAGGCATCTTAATGGAACGCGGGCATTTATATTGATATATTGGTAGCAAAGTTTTTGTCGGGGGTAAGGCATAAAGGCCCCGACCCATAGAATCCGTCGCATCCGTTGCGGCAAAGTATTCGACTGACAGGTAGACGACTGATAGAATACACAGCAGCTTAAGCGGCCCCTAGACGCTCAATATTAGGTCTGTTTTTTCCACACCTATCTCAGTGAAGTAAAGTAAAGTAAGATTTTTAACACGCAACGACAGACGACGACGACAATAGGGGTGATTGTTTTGAAGATTCCAATTGCGGACTGCGGCGACGGATTTTATGGGACGGCTCGTTCCCTCGAATACGTCAATCCGTCGACGCAACGGATGCGAGCATGGAGCGGGAGCGTTTAGCCTTTCGTGTGTTAAACATTTTTTGAACAACATTTTGCTTATCCTATAGCCGTGACGGGGACGAAAAAAACGCAGCTTATATAGAGTCTCGAAAGTGTCAAGCAGTGTGTAGTTGTTGTAATTGCGTGTTAGAGATTCTACTTTGCTTTACTCCACTGAGATATAGATGTGCCATAAAACAGGCCTTTCGGAAGAAATTGTATATTTTTATACTGAATTCTTTTTCTGAACGCTGCTATTACATAATGTAATTTGGAAAATTTTGGAATCAGTCTTTTTTAAATGACTTTATTAAGTTTTTTTCATTAACCAATAGAACAAAGGAACAACAGCCGCTGACTGAAGCGCTGACATCTTACCTCGTTTTCGAGAATGCTATAGATTTCATACACAAGGGCTGCGTTCTATGTTGTTAAAAATGATTCAGTTCAGTGAATATGAAATAAGTGTTCGCAGATGAAAGAGAAAATGACTTGCACTCTCAATCAATTTTAAGAAATGCTTTTTTTTAAATTTTATGTATTAAAATGTATCAAGCTCATAAGGTGCCAAATGAGAACTGAAGGTGCCAAGGTGCCAATCGGACTGTAGGGTGCCAAAATGGCACAATTGTGCCACTTCGGCAACGCTGCTTCCAACTGTCAAATGTAATCAGCGTTTTACGTAAAAAAACATAAATGGGTAGACGACTTTGAAAAATGTTTCCAATTAAATCACTGAATCCTCAAGAACGTCACGATTACATTCTTAAAACCTTTATCCTCAATAAAGCTGCTGCGGCAAACAATAGACAAAAACGTGATATCGATGTTATTCGTGAAAATCATAAGTTCCTTTGGGAAGATGAAGATGTGCCCGACTCTTGGGAAGCGCGGTTGGCCAAGAAATACTACGATAAACTATTTAAGGAATATTGCATCGCAGACTTGAGCCGATATAAGGAGAATAAGGTATGCCTTTATAGTTATTTGAAACAACTAGAGTAGTTTTGTGAGGAACTATCAAAGATTGCCCTCAGATGGCGAACAGAACAAGAAGTCGTTTCTGGCAGGGGACAGTTCATATGTGGTAATCGAAAATGTACATCGAAAGATACTCTTCGTAGTTGGGAAGTTAATTTTGCTTATATGGAGAAGGGAGAAAAAAAGAATGCTCTTATAAAGTTGCGTAAGTTGGATAATACCAATATAATCCCTAGTATTTATTTGGTTATACCTTTTCAGGTCTATGTCCAAATTGTTCTAAGCAGTTGAATTATCATTACAAAAAGCGAGAAGTCAAACGCCAAAAGCGGCTAGAGAAACAATCTAAATCAAGCAAAAAGACTTCAAAACGAATGGCAAGCGAAATGGGCGTTGGTGAATATAATGAAGTCTCTTTAGTAGGCACTAGTAAATCTGCTGAGATGCATACGGAAATGGAATCTATACCGAAACAAATTGAAGCTAGTGCGGATCGTCCGAGCGAAGAAGAAAGTATGAATGTATGGAAGAAGCAGGAAGTTGAAGTCGAGACTGTGGAACGTGAAGAGGAGTTTGAAAAATACTTGGAAGACCTTTTGATGTAAGACAACAACGAAGTATAACTATAAAAATATGAATACAAAAAACTTTGTAGAAGAATAAGTAAAATTCCAGAAAATAAACCAAATAAAATATGTAGGTACAAAATATTGTCGGAAAAAGCTGGATTTTTTTTTGGGAATATCAGAAAATCCAAATGGAATGAAAAACACTGTCAAGATGACCTTTGCTTCAGTTGAAAGAGCACATAGATTTGCTTCCGAGAGCACCAGCTAACGGTTTCACCAAACACCTTAAAAATGTATCCGCTATTTGACTATCTTTCAGTTTTCGTCTAGAACTTTACATCAACTAACTACAATGCTCTCCGCTTCCGTGTTGAGTAAACGATATACCTTAGAATTTTGGCCGTAATCTACGAGCACCTTGCTGTCTTGCAATCGGATTTGTTGTCTTACTTCTTCCGTTTCCTTTTCGGAATATACACAATTGCACATTTCACCAAATATTTTCAATTCTGAGCGAAATATTTCGCACCATTCTAACCATTAACATACTGGATATGGGCTGCTGGTGAAATCATTTCATACAAACCTGTGAGGAACGAGGGAACCAACATAATGTACTAGCTCTGGAAAAATTTGGCATATTTCTTTTGTATTAGTTTCTTATACAGTTGTGAGCAGAGCGCAGTAAGCAGATCCTCCGTGTGATATAACTTTCTTCGTTGACAGTCAAGAAGGTGATATCGCTAACACGATCAAATCGAAGGCGGTTATCGCGACGCACTGATCACCTCATTGGTGTCGTGAAATAAGATCAAGCGAAATAAGGCCAAATCTGAAAATGTGGCCTTATTTCACTTGGCAATAGTAAAATGAAGCTATATATTTCAACGTTTTGTTTTTTTTTCACTATTGCAAAGTGATACAAAGCAAAGATCAAATATGATCTAATCCATATCGGAAAATATTCACCCTTATTCCCGTTGGCGTTTGTCGTATACGACTCATGTGTCGTGTCGTTGTAAAAACGATATTCAGATTTTGTTTCGAACTTTTGTTAACGATTTTGCTTCATTTTCTATGTGTTCACTGTAATTTCAAAAAGTTTTTCTTAAAAAAGTTACAGACACTGACATAAAACCGAAAGGAAATATTAGGCGTTTACGACAAACGCCATCGGGAATAGGGGTGATTGCCTTGTTTCGCTTTGGAAAAGCCAGACATTGCGAGATGAAGCACTAAGCTTAATCATCTTTGGACACATTGTTCTTTCCAATACTGCGCCAGTCCGATGTGCATATGTTGTCCAACGTATCTCTTTTGATACGATCCTTCAGCTAGAAATCGAAGCGTTGCTGCTGGCTTTAATATTCGCCTTGGAAATTCGTCTTTTATATTTTCCAGTACATACGTAAAAGAGTCTTTTGAAAGACGAAATAACTTAACAAATCTAAAATAAAAAAAACGTATGCTATTTTACCCAATTTAAAAAAAAAATAATCTTAATCCAGCCGGAATGAGCCGCTTCTTATTAATTTCTGTTGTACGTTCAAATTTGAAGACTAATCGACTTCATCCCTTTCAGAATTTAATGCCTCTATTGTGTAAGACAACTACAACTACAGTTGAGTTGACTCTTGGTTGTAATTCAAAATTCGGTATTGTATTGTCATACACAACATTGATAGAAAAGATTAGTTGCCAATACCAAACAGTCGTGTCGTTTTTTTAGAGTCGTAAACGACAACGACAATAGGGGTGGTTGTCTGTCAAAACACAGCAACGATGGAGGTGGTTGTCTATTGTCGTTTTCCATTGGTTTCACTCGGGGATTCACTCATTCCGTAATCCAATGGAACAAGAAAACTGCTTCTGGCTGACTACACTCACGTATTGGTGAAACGTCAAAAATTACTGTATGGCTGCTGCCAGCTGGCTTGTATAAAATGCATAAAATGCACTTGTGTAAGTGCTCCTCGAGTGGATTCTGACTTGAAATCGAGAAGCGAAATTCTCTCCTCAGAATCAACAGAAGAGTATTTTTTGCGCCAATGGAACGGTTTCAGAAGTGATTTTCTTGATTCCGGACGCTTCTTTTTGCCCAATGGAAAACGACATATGAGTTGAGTTTGGTTGTGTGAGAGTTGAGTTGAATTGAAGACAACTCAACTAAGTTGAGTTGTGTTCTACAATAGGGACATAAATACACACCTATCGCAAACATTTTTGTTTTAATATTCACTAGTATTTACTTAAGTCCACGCAAATATTTGGAACAAATTGTAACAACATTTAAAAGCATTTTGACAGATCAATGGGGAAGTTTGTGGAAATAGCTAAGGAAATGTCTTAGAAAGTCGACATTCCAAGCAATCGATTTGCATAGTTGACATGTTCCGCGAAGCGAACTGAATGAATCGCAAAATATGCGATACGCGGCTTAGTGCACAGTTAACAAAACTTTCCCCAAAGCTCCCGGTTTTTCACTAGTAAAGTACAGCCTCGTACTTCATCTCGCAATGTTTGTCTTTATTTCGCTTTGGAAAAGTGTTTCACAATGCACTCTTAGGTCTTCGAGAAGATGTAACAAATTTGTTCTTCATTACAGAATACACACCCCTGCATAACCTAATCTAACTACAAAATATCCATGAACAAATAAAAATACCAAACATATTTTAACAAAATTGCACTCTATTAATTATAAATATACGCATTATAATCGGGGAAAACAATTAAAACAATTTTCAAATCTTTTTTTTAGACTTAGACTAACCGGCAAAAAATAATATCTGCTCTTTTAGGATATTATTTTTTGCCGGTTACATAGTTGTACAGTAAAACAAAAATATAATTTA
This sequence comes from Cheilosia scutellata, assembly GCA_955612985.1. Lineage (NCBI taxonomy): Eukaryota > Metazoa > Arthropoda > Insecta > Diptera > Syrphidae > Cheilosia > Cheilosia scutellata. Next base: position 55,912,036 of record OY015314.1, read on the forward strand.
ACAAGTATTTTTATTGTTTTTATTAATATATTAAACATTTTCGCATGCTAATATTTTGTTTCTAAAAAATTTTGCTATTTATTATGTTTTTAAGATTCCTGTATTTGTTGTAATATTTTTTTTTTTTTTACATAATACGTATATGTATATAAATTGTTTTTGTTTCTAAATAATGCTTGATTTAAATGTGTATGCTTTTTTTTATCGAGAATGTCCTTTGTGATTGATATGCGTTTTATACACAAAAATATACAATAAAAAAATAAAACAAAATTAATAAAAACAATGAAAGCTGTATTTGTTTAAATATTTAACATTTCGATTAACGAACGCACACAGAAAAATAAAAACACTGAAACATTGTATATTATTTTTGTTTGTGTATGTTTGTTTGGGTGTCTAAATTTGTTTAATAGTAGGATCCGCCGTTAGCCTGCAGCAGATGTAATATAATTCACTATAAATTTACATTATATATATAATATATATATATTTGCATTTAAATTTGTTGTATATATATATATATAATTATATTTTATTTTGTATATTTAACGAACACGATTTGTAATCAATCAATAATTTTGCATAATATTCGTATATGTAAATATGTATGTATATAGTTGTGGTTGTAGTTTACTCATATCAATGTCGGTTAACTCCCCGAAAGGGATTCATTTATTTTTAATTTATTTAAAATAATTTATACTAAAAGCGAAACTATTGCTATTGAGTGGTAGTGGTAGCGTTAGGTATTTTTTTTTTCTGGGTTAGGTTTTATCTTCCAGAGAATATATTCATAGCGTTGGTCCCAGTACGTTTGCGTATTAATCGAGCCGACACTGAAGGAAAAGTAAAAAAAATAAACATTAATAGTGATACATTATAATATGTACAGTAATGTATAAGAACTCGTTACCAAACTCACCAGTTTTTTACTCTAAACATTTTTTTAAATCCAAACGAAACGTAAATCATTCAAGGATATACAATTCTACAGTAATTTTAAATAATACTGTTATCAACATGTGCAGTACATTTACGAGGAAAATATTTATCTATATGCCTTATAGTGTCGCACGGTCACCTTCCGCGACCCAAAACTAGAGGCAAAATGTACCGAGAACCCCTTTTTCTTGTAGAATGACAGTTTGCTTTAGCAACCTCAAAATTTGCTCTCTTATATGGCTGAACTAGATGTCAATATATTGGAATCAGACATAAATTTCATTAAGAGAATTGGCAAACCTAGTGAAAATAAGTCAAGACCCATCTTAATTGGACTGATGACTTTACTTAAAAAAGAAGAAGTCATGAAAAACAAATCGAAATTGAAAGGTACAAACATATATATCAAAAACGATCATTCAACTCAGGAGCGAAACAAGAGAAAAGAAATGTTCTCTATGGCTCAAAAGCTAAGAGAAAAAGGTGTTGAAGTAGCTATAAGGAGAAACAAATTGTTCGCGAATAATGAAGAGATTGACCTAACAGATGCATCTAACAAATTCCTAGTTGATAACAGCAATACTAAAAGAAATAGATCACCTGAAGAAATACAAAAAGATGGAAAAAAGATAAAAGCTAAACCTGTGGAGGAAACAATTAATAAAGAAAGTCAAAAAAGAGTAAATAATAAAGAAAAAGCAACAGAGAGGAATGAAGGAAAGTTCAAATCTCCATCCAAGTCAATAAGATAGCTTAACAATTAAATATGTTAAAGGCAACACGATGTATACAGGGCTATGAAAAAAGGTAACAGATTGGATATTCTAAGGTAAGAGATATATTATATTAACTAAAGGAAAATACAATAGTACAGACAAGACAAGACGAACACACAAAACACAAATCAGACTCTGACATAAGTACATAATTGGCAATAGTACCAGGATGTGATGGGTTAACATTTAATAATGGGCACTCCAAGAAATGGTCACAAATCCAACGACACTATTGTAACGTGGTGAGTAAATGCCGCCATCTAAATAAGCATTCTACTACAAAAGACAACGACACGAACACTACAAAATATGAAACTTAAAGATAAACAATACAAATGAATTTAAAAAAAAAAAAAGAAATAAACAGTATAGTACCTACAGGTAACTAAGAAGAAACCAAAGTCAAAGATAAAAGTTTTAAGTTAATTATTAGTTATAAATAATTAAAAATAAATTTAAATTAAACTGAATTTTGATTTGATTTAAATAAGAATGAACTGAATAGTAAACAAGAACGAGAGGAAGGCAACGGGAAACCACCTCTTTCAGATAATAAAAATACAATCTTCCCTAGTAAAATCATCATGCAAAATCAAACATTACAAATGGCCCTCAGTCCCCGGCAGACCTTAAATGGTCAGAGGGTGCTAAGAATCCCCGGTGGGTATCTCAAAATTGGAACATGGAATGTTCGTAGCCTATTACAGGCAGGAAAATTAGAAAATGTAATAAAAGAAGTAAAAAGACTAAAAATAGACATTATGGGAGTTGCAGACGTACAATTGAAAGGAAATGGAGTGACAGTGAGTAAAGATGGATACAAGCTTTACTATTCATGCGCAGACACGAATCGGAATAGATATGGTGTAGGTTTGCTCATCTCAGAAAAGATACAGAAGTCAGTAACTGGGGTCATAAATGTGTCCGAAAGAGTAATGCTCGTGAAACTAAAAGCTGAAAAAACAGTAGTGAACATAATTCAAGTGTATGCACCTACAAGTGATTGTGATGATCTAGTCATTGAAGAGTTTTATAATCACGTAGATGAAGCAGTAAAACTAACCAAGAAAAAAGAAATTGTGTTTATGTTGGGCGACCTAAACGCTAAAGTGGGTAGAGGAAAGGTTGAAGATATAGTAGGAGAACATGGGTTAGGTGTAAAAAACGAGAGGGGGCAAAGGCTAATAGAATTCTGCCATCTACACGATTTTACAATAACGAATACCTGGTTCAAACTTCCGCCAAGGAGATTATACACATGGACTTCACCAAGACACACCTCTCAGTCGATTGTCAGAAATCAAATTGACTACATCATCATCAACAAAAGATTCAGGAACATTGTGAAATCAGCGAAAACCTATCCAGGTGCTGATGTAGGCTCAGATCACAACCCAGTGGTAGCAAAATTTAATATAAAACTGAAAAAGGTCAAAAGAAGCTTCAAACAGAAAAGAATAAACATAAGCCTACTCAAAAATCAAGAAACACGAAATAACCTCAAGAGAGAATTGAACGAAAACATCACACATTTAAACTCAACTCAAATTGATGAAGAAAATATAAACTCAACATGGCAAGAGATAAAAGAAATCATAATCGAAACCAGTAAAACACATTTACGTAGCAGAAACCAACAACCGAAAAAAGACTGGATGACAAATGAAATTCTTAACCTAATGGAACAGAGAAGAGAAAACAAGAGAAACCAACATATGTACAAAGAAATAAACAGATTGATCAAAATCAAAATCAGAGAAGCCAAGAACCGCTATCTGCATCAAGAATGCGAAGAACTGGAACGACACGACAGAAACCACGATAGTTTTAATTTACACAAAAAAGTAAAAGAAATCTCTGGTATAAAGCGCAAAACAGAGCCCAATAACTTGAAAAACAATCAGGGGAAACTTTTGTTGAATACGAAGGAAAAATTAGAACACTGGAAGGACTACATTGAAGAACTTTTCTGGGACGAGAAGATTCTTTTGGAACCCTACAATAACTCAGAAAGTCCCGTAATAATGAAAGAAGAAGTCGAAAAAACACTGAAAGAAGCAAAACCCCGAAAAGCGACAGGCCCCGATGAAATTCCAAATGAGCTACTCCAACTACTCGAAGAAGAAAATGTGCAGATATTGGTAAAACTGTTCAATGCTATCTATAGACATGGTAAAATTCCCGATGAATGGTTGAAGTCAACTTTCGTCACACTGCCAAAGAAGAATAAACCTACAAACTGCTCTGACTATAGATCTATCAGTCTAATGTGTCATACACTAAAAATTTTTCTTAAAATCATCCACAAAAGAATATACAATAAACTCGAAGAAGATATAAGCGACACTCAATTTGGTTTCAGAAATGGATTTGGAACTCGTGAAGCTTTATTTGCATTTAACACATTGATTCAGCGCAGTTTGGAGATGAACAAAGCAGTGTTTGTATGTTTTGTAGATTATGAAAAGGCTTTTGATAAAGTGCAACATGCTAAAATGATAGAAATACTAAGGAACAAAAATATAGACACGAATGATGTCAAAATTATAGAAAATCTGTACTGGAATCAAAAAGCCAAAGTAGTTATAGATGGTGAAGAATCAGAAGAGATTGAAATTCGGAGAGGAGTCAGACAGGGGTGTATCTTATCTCCGCTCCTTTTTAATATGTATTCAGAAGAAATCTTCAAAAACCTACCAGTAGACCCAAGTCGCGGAATAAAAATTAACGGTTTTCCAGTCAACAACATAAGGTATGCAGACGACGCAGTTATATTGGCAAATAACATCAATGAACTTAACATCACAATGAACAATCTCAATACGGAAAGTAACAAATACGGGTTAAAAATTAATGCAAACAAAACAAAATTCATAGTGTTTGAAAAGACCCAAGTAACACAAAACTATGTGCTTAAAATAAACAACTCCGTTGTGGAAAGAGTCGACACCATTAAATATCTGGGAACAGTAATCAACACAAAAGCAAACCCTTCCAAAGAAATACAATGCAGGATCGAACAAGCGAGAGCAGCGTTCTGCAAGATAAAGAAAACTCTTATGAGCAGAGAGATTAACTTACATCTCAAAGTGCGATTGGTAAAATGTTACGTCTGGTCGGTTCTTCTTTATGGAGCAGAAACATGGACTCTAAATAGCGCTTCAACGAGGAAGGTAGAAGCATTTGAAATGTGGATCTACAGAAGAATTCTCCGAATTTCCTGGGTTGACAGGATCACGAATGAAGAAGTGTTAAGACGCGTAAGGAAAAAACGAGAAATACTCATTACCATCAAAGAAAGAAAACTCCAATATCTCGGTCACATAATGAGAAACAGAAAATACCAACTCCTCCAACTAATGCTGCAAGGAAGGATCGAAGGAAGAAGAAGCGTCGGAGGGCAGAGGCTGACCTGGCTCACAAACTTGAGAGAATGGCTTAATCTTTCTACGACAGAAATCTTCAGAGGAGTGACAAATAAACAAACATTAGCATCGATGATTTCCAACCTCCGGAACGGAGCGGAACCCTAAGAAGAAGAATGGCTGACTGGTTAGTACCTCAGAGCTCAGACGGATTTCAAATGACATACACCCATGGGAAAATAAAAACAAATGTGGATTTCGGCAAAAATTGAGAGGATCAGCGACAAATGGATTGTGGGGCTATTCAAGCTATCCCTCGCGATTTTTTTTTATTGGTATAGGGAAAAGCATAAACAAAAAAGTCACTCATGATACGTATTGTTGTCCTGAACTAGCTACATTGGTGCAGGAGGTCATTTGCGATTGGCGCCTAACGTAAAACAAAAGGGATAATAACTTAAGGTGCATCATTTTTATTTTTGAGACTTGACTTCATGTTTTATTGTAAGCATGAGTGCAATGTTTTTCCTTGCTGAGAACCAATGAAAACGTCACCCAACGCGAAGTGATTTAGTAATTGAGGTAAAAAAAACCTGCTTGCTTTTCTAACATTCAGTGCAAACCAATTCATCAGGGGATATGTGTGTGTACTCACTTGAGCTGTCCTGCGGCGTGAGCGGTTGTTCTAGAACCCTTTGAATAGCATTTATCCAATCCTCCCGTTCCTTGTCGCTATGCGCTGACATATTATACGTTCGCTCCGGTGTGAACAATGTGAAACTATATCGTTGGTCTTTAGCACCAATTGGTACACCAACTCGTACACTATACCCGTCCAAATTGTGACCCAAAAATATTTCACCCTTTGGATACGCGTCCATTGGATCATCGTGATACATTAGTTTGCGATTGTCCAGCGTGAACCACCGCCGTTTGTAGCCATCTGAAGGTCTAGGTCCGGTCTTATGTAACCAGCCCTCTTTGGCAAAGTCTCTGGTTAGCAGGTGCATCAGTTCGGTTTCAGTTGCGCTTGGAAATGCGACTTGTAGGCGATGCAGTTTAGCACAACGCACCGCCATATACCAGTTGTTTATGACCTCGGGATCGTCATGATACACGTAGATGTGCCTGGTCGAACCGTCTTTCATGTAAGTCAACTGCAATGAGTTCTGATGACCGATTTTTCGTGGTGCAAACGCAACATTTAGTTCGGATATTCGTAGTACTGCTTTCGGATCTTTGCTCTCTTTTACGTGATATTTTAGTGTGTCGTCAGCTTCGGACAAAATGAATTTTCGTGGCTGATAACGACTGTCTTCTTTGCCACGCTTCATAAGGAAACCTTCCATATGGCCGGATATATAGCTAGGCCGGCCATTCGGTGAGAATTCCAGACGTTCATATTTCGCTCGAATCCATTGTTCAATGAGAACCCTGAAATTGAAATACATTCGATTTATATAATCATTTTTGTGAGTTTAAGCTTTTAACATACTGTGGGTCGTTCTCATGAGGGCGACGGTGGCAGGGAGGCACTCGATATTCGTACTTTATCTTTGCTCGTTGGTTTCCAACCTCTTTCATTCGTTCCAGTTGACTGTCTTCCCATTTGTCCAGTTTCAAATGTTTCACTTTGGAGATATGTGCGCCCATAGCTCGGTGAACACCAGCACAGCGGGTGCACAAAAATATACCAACGTTGTATGAAGCCCATTCGACATCTGAAAAAGGACATACAAATTCGTTAAAAGACAGTTCGATGTACTTAGAACTAAGCGAAGGAAAATTTAGCAAAAACATGAAAATACCCAAATACAGAGAGTAAGCATCAGCATATTCAAATTCTTTGAATTGAATCACATTAAACCCGGTGCGTATTCAGGCAGCTCAGTCTGACTTACATTACTGTCAAATACACGGTTCAATGCCGCGTAGCAAAAGGTTCCTTTCATTTTTGAGCTGGGCCTCTTCAGAAACAAGTAGTAAACAACAGTAGCTCGCAAGAGGGCGTGGGAGCTTCACCCAGGTACGTCACAAAAACCAATGCCAGTCTTTCAACGTTGGGATGATGTTTACGTTAACGAGAAATTGTCTTTACTCACCCTACCATGGTCACTTATTCCCCGCAGTGACGTTATTTTTTTTAAGAATCAATTATTCGAATCGACAATTTTTCATAAAACTTTTCGTTTTATTGAAGATTTAGGGCCAGTTTCAAGACTAGCTGATAAAGTGTCGGATAAACTGTCGGGAACTTATCTGTCAGTTAAACTTCACCTTTGGTTTCAAAGGTTTCGGATAGTCATATATGACAGATATACACCCCTATTGTCGTCGTCGTCTGTCGCAAACGACTGGCGACGTTTGTCATGTCGAGTCGTTTGGAATTTGGTATTGCGAAACTGAAACGACTCGACTCTCTGAACTCTCACATCCCACATACATTCCACAAACTATGACACATGGGATTTGATATTTCTATCGACGAATTTATATTTGGTCTGGTGTTTTGTTTGTGACTTGGTTAATTATTTAATAAAACAAATCAAAAATGAATAGTGTGACATGTTTTTTTGAAAGCAGTGATGAAGAAGAAAACCAGAAAAAAGTGCTGGTAAAGTTAAGGAAGGAAATTCGAACCAAATCCAATCCATTGGATTTGCCCGACATTAAGTGGGTGATAGAAATAATTTAAATTGCATACATTGTGTTAATAACAATTATTTTCAGATTTTAAATGTATTTTAAACTATCGAAGTCGAAGGTGGTCCAAGACAATTCAGAGATAAGGCTATGTCGTCCCATTGCCGATTAACATCACGTTTGGTTAGGCCTTCGTGAATGATTTTGCCAAAGGAATATTTTTCTGCATTTCGTTACACATACTTTTTTTAACACATTATCACACAGTCGTCCGCAAAATAGTCGACGACAGAAATGTATCATTTCCACGACAAACGTCGTCACAAAACGCCCCACGCAATACCGACGATCGTCATCGAAGAATACAATACACATTTTTTGACATTTCAGACGCCATTTGTCGATCGTCGCCGCGACAAAAGTCGTTTATTTTCAGTCGCCAATACCAAACAGTCGTGTCGCCTTTTTTTAGAGTCGTAAACGACGACGACAATAGGGGTGATAGTCTCGGATAGAGTATCAGCCGGTTCAAGTGGCTGTTAAATCTTTTATACGGAAGATTTTTTTTTGATGTACAACGAACTAACAACTAGGTACCCAAAAACTCTTAATGAGAGTGCTCGATACGCCTTCAGAGCTTACCTACTTCCCCCTCTTCTCCTACTCCTATCCACAAATCACCCTTCTCACTATTTCTTATCCTATACTCGTACCTACGTTTAAGGCAAATTGTGAATTGTGGTGGGTGGGCTTGGGCTCATCAGTAGACCACCACCACATCTGGATTTAGTCGCTGGCAAGATTCTTTTTTCTGTTGGGCGATGGAGCTATAAAACTTTTCAGTTAGGTAGTCTTCATTTTAATGAGGATCATAAAATATCAATAATTTCATATACCGCAACAATTAGTGGCCTTTCAGATTCTTATTTATATGTACCTACGGCAGCTTACTTTTGCAAGTGAAGTGAGAGGCGGTTTGTTAATGGATGAATTTAGTTGAGAAAATGTGTATAACACTTCTTATTTATGCATGTGTTCGCAATGGTTTCGCAAATCGGAAACGTTCAAAGAGAAGAAAATAGGCAAAGTGGAAGATGTTTTTTTTAATGATAATACGTGTAAAAAAGGGGAACTTTTCTGTAACCCTTTTGCAGTTTGATTTTTGGGGGCTGATTTGGTTTTGAGACTGATGCAAGACTTTTATAATCCACACAACCCAGACTCTTCTGATATTAGAAAAGTAGCTATCAAGTCAAGGCAGACGTCTTGCCGCTAACGTTTGTGGCGCAAATGATGATAATTTTAAATATATTTTCCGAATCCACACTTTGATACTAAACCAGACCAAATATTAAACGCACACGCATCACAAATCAGTTCGCCGACTTTTGCGCCCATCAACGACGATTCATCACCGCGCTGGATGTTAACATCATTGATTCGTCGATTGGCAATTTCTAGCACGAATGAGATTTTTATTTGTTTTTGATTTGTTATTGTGGATTTACTGATACACTTATGTTATCAGAAATCTTATTCTTAACGCCCACATAAAAACATTGCGTTGCGTGTGCTACACACGCACTCAACCCCACTTTCTCTCTCATTCACTATTCACCACAATCAAAATATTTGAGATATGTATAAACGAATTCTCAATTGGCCTTAATTCGTCTTAATAAAGTTGCTGTTGTCGTCGTCGGAAAATACCGGAAAATATCATGTGAACGTTCCCAGAATGATGACCCCCCCATCTTCCAGTTGTCGCGTTCAGTTCTGTGACACAGAATTGCCGTAAAATGACACCATTATGTGTATGTAGCTATTTATTAAGTTTATGTAACCATCTTTATAAATTGAGCCAAATGATTCTAATGAATGAAAACATTGACAAGTAATATCTAGATCTACAATGTACATACATAATCTCTTCCATGATTATTGTGATAAACAAGTCATCTCTCAGAGGAGTTTTGCATCTGTTAACAATGAATGAAAGAAGGCGAATACGACATTTTTTATCTGTAGCTGGCTTTTAATATTTTGATAATTTGGTAATGAAGCAAAGCGCTCCAAGTTCCTCAGAACATACTGAGCTTTATCGGACATGTTTTTATGCCGAGGTACCTTACATGATAAATTCAAATACAGAATGTGTCGAGACATCATATAGTGCTAGTGCTGCTGCATTTCAGCAGTCTCCTATTATATTCACGGTAGTGCCCCTCAAAAGTTATTTTATTGTGAACTAACGACGAGCCGGTACGAGGTCTGACTACACATGTCCAGCTGAATAGATGGGAATGCGAAAAAGCTCAGATGAGTGAACTTGGGGACAGATGCAACAAATCGGGGACGATGTTAGTCTTTACTCAATAATGTTTCTGCCTTTCAAAAAAGCAGCCATAAAAACAAATACATACTAGCGGCAAAGATGAAAAAAACTGGCTAAACGGTTTGTTTTGAATGCGTTTTAAAAGTCATCAACATTATAACAAGGCAAAACAAAATTCCAAGATCAACAAAAATTGTAAAAGCCACAAAAGCAGTGAGTGATCTTTGGAAAGATCCCACATACCACAGGCAATACCCAGTTTCACAGTGCGAGCTCACTTACGCCCAAGTTATAGGTAGATATCAGTAAAATGCAAGCGAAAAAAAATTGATTTGCTTTTTTGGAACACTTAAACTTAATCGTTGAACTGAATATTAGTCTTAACATGTTGCTTTTCAATTATAAAGTAAGTTTGTAAAAAAAATTAATCAATTGATCTGTAAATTTTCTAGAAAACGAATTTTTTAATTTTAAAACTTTTTCTGTTCAATTTTTCAGTTATTTCCACAACAGGTTCCACTGAATTCCTATAAAACGCTGGGGTTAAATGCATTTTTACGGATGGTCTTTTCTGATGTCTATAACCTGCCTCTTAACTCTTAAGTGTAGGATTGAACATAAACTTTACTAAAGAAGCGAATAGATGTTTGCTTCTTGCGTCCAGAAATTGACTTTTTGACCGCTTCTTCGCGTAGACTTCGTAATGCTAGTATGCCAGCATAATCAGTAGTGTTGGCCTCAGTCCATGCGATAGCTTTATCGAAACTTTCAATAGCTTCAGTACCTAGTTTTTACTGGATTTGTGAAAATTCACACACAAACGCACTCGACAAAAATAACAAACAAACATCAAGTAGGTATCAAAAAACTGGGGCACGAGTACGATAACTACGGTGCCAAAAATTGATAACGGTATTTTGTAGAGAGGTTAAATAAAAGCATTTTTTACTAAGGGAAGGGGGGTCTATCTGGCTTCGTTTAGGCGGGAGGGGCATTTTAAAAAAAATAATACTTAAAATGAAAAAAAACATTTTTGAGAAACAATGGCAACACTTACAATAAAGGACTTTAGGATTTTTGGAAGCCAGGAATCTGTTCTTTGATATTATTTTTAAATCAAGTTATAGCTGTTAATAGTTTTTGAAAAAAATACTTTCAAACTTGAAATTTAAGGAAAAAAATTAAAAAAAAAAATTTTAATGCTGATTTTGTTCAATATTGAGAAAATATATACTTAATTTTTTTGTAGTTTTTATTGCCTAAATTAATTCTTAATCGAACACTGAAAACCAGATGGATTTATGTCCTCTAATTTTTGACAAAATTGAAAATTACTTTTATATGTCGCTCCGCTTAGAGTACAAATTGCTACCCTTGCGCCTTGAAATGCGTACCCCCCTGCTTGGGGTCACTGTTGGATTTTGGGATGGGTGCAAGGCTGAGTATATTCTAACTTTCTTTAAATTATATAAGTTTACCCAATGTCTACAACATTCTTCAGATACAGTCTCTGGCCTGAAATTTCACATTGGTAGACAAAATTTTGCTGATTTGCATTTTAGACAATTTATGACGGATTCCTGGATTTGAAAAATACTATAGTTCGTTGTTGTAAGTGTTGCCATTGTTTTTTAATATTTTATTTTAATTTTATTTATATTTTTTTTTTAATTACCCCTCCCGCCTAACCGGAGCGAGATGGACCCCCCCTTCCCTAAGTAAAAAATGTTTGTATTTAACTCCTCTACATAAATCCGTCATTAGTTTTCATCGCCAAAATTATTTTACTCACCCCAATTTTTGTCCTTAAATTTCAAGTTTAAAATTGTTTTTTTTTCAAAAACTATATAAAGGAATAACTTGATTTAAAAATAATATGAAAGAACAGATTCCGGGCTTTCTAAAATGGTATAGTTTTTTATCATAAGTGTTGCCATTGTTTTTCAATATATTTTTTTTCCATTTAAAGTATCATTTTCTTTAAATTACCCCTCCCGCCTAAACGGAGTAAGATAGACCCCCCCCCCTCCCATAGTAAAAAGTGCTTGTATTTAACCCCTCTACAAAATACCGTTATCAATTTTTGGCGCCGTAGTTATCGTACTCTCCCCAAAACTGGCTTTCAAGCAATCAAAGGGTTATCCCCGTAAAACTACTACTACAATTTACGGGGAATACCCGCTTTATTTATGATTCTCTTGTGTTTTTGTTGTTTTCAGTTTGAAGTTGCTACAAATAAAAAAAAATATTTAGAGGTTTTCGATTGTTCACTACTTTATAGTATAGTATACTGTATACTTAACGCTCGTATCTTTTTGCGGACAGAAAAGGGGATAAATGCCCGAAATTTGGAGATTTCAAGGGATATCGCAATTTAAAAAAGAGGATATATAGGGGATAAGTTTTTAACTTGTTTTCACACTGAAATTGATGAAATTTAAGTATAGTATCAATACAAAAATTAATGTAAATTGTGTTTAATAAATTATTATTATTTTTAAATTACTTATGTGTTTAATAAACAACCAACGTGCCATCATCGCCGTCGTCGTCATTCGCATCTGAATCGTTTTCGATAGCTATAATTTCTCCACTTTTGGTTTTCTTCTTAGATTTTTTTTCTGCAGCGATTGAACGAAGCAATTCAGGCTTCGTTTTCAGAAATTTGTAGAATTCAATGCATCAGTTGAGTTCTGAGTATTACATTTTACTGTGAGAATTGCTTTTAACGTTTTGATTTGCAATCGAGTTTTTTCATTGGTCCAAGACTTGGTCATCGCAGAAAAGACTCGTTCCACCAATACTGTTGTTCCCGGCAAGCACAAAATGTATTCATTCCACCAACATAGCGATTTCGTCGTGCTCACTATTTTCGGCTTGCAGATGTTTGAATATTTCCACCAGAAATCTGCTATGGTGAAAAGAGGAGTTTATAGGATTAAAAAAAGGATATTGGAAATTTTCAGGGGATAGTTTCTTTGACTTCGAAAAAAGGGATAATCCCCTAAAAAAGAGGATAGATACGAGCGTTATGTATACAGTATACGTATACCTACCTATACCTACTCCATGTAAAATTTTAGCTGTTCACTATATCGAAGTGTTCACTTTATTCAGACCCGACTGTAAATTGGTCATTTGAATTTATATGGCATAGTACACAAAATAAGTTTCACTCACGGTGGGTTTAAAACCTAATACCTACATAATTCCACTTGTTACACATAAAAAACCTATACAAATTGTGTCATATTGTACTCATAAGTAGTACTAATATGTTATGTACCACCTTAACCTAGGACAAAAAAAATATTACTACACTTCTTGTATATCTATTCCTACACATCACAATTCACAGGCTAATTCAATTGCCATGTGCATCAGAATACATACCAGCAAAGCAAAACACACAAAAAAAAAACAATAACAAACAACAAAATAGTTCAGCGTCACAGAGAATAAAAGTGCATTAACCCTTGCAATTCATTTGTTATCAGTCAGTATCAACTATCAAGCCCAGGCGCACTGTGCTTGTGCATGTGCACACTTTGATTTAGCGATGGGCGCCCGCAGGCCCGCACGTCGCACGCCCATTTTCCAGTCGACCCAAATATTTTCAAAAACACCAGACTACGGCAATAAGCTTTTTCTACTATTCTGCTTTTACCTTCTCCCATTTCAACAAAATGTGTGTATGTAGATTGTAGAGTAAGTATACATATACATATGTACATATTGCAATGCAAATGCAATGCAATTGTGAATTGACAACTGACATCAAGAACCAGTCGACCTCCTCTCTCGCGCATACGATTGATTAAAGCTCTCGACGTCAGAATACTAGTATAGTAAATTTATGAATGAACATTTGTAAATTGTAAACGCCAATGAAAAATAACGACATAAATGAAAAAAATAATAGAAACCAAAAAGCTATAATAGTAAAAATGTCACGGCGCATTTAAAAGCCTTCCAGTAGAGAGAGGGAGAGAGACCATTTACATATAAATCACAAAAACAAGGCATGGCTTTTACGCTGTAAAACCACAGGTATTTTTTTTTTTGTACAATTATTTGCATAACAATTTCATTTTATTTATTAGTTTGTAAATTTGTCCTACTCTCATCACCTAGTAAACAAAATGTTTGATACTTCCTACGACAATTAATTTTGTCTCACGTCTCACCCGAAATACATACTTCAAAGAGCAATCATTTCACAGCAAGTTAAAAAGTCAACAATAATTGGCGTGAAGGAAAGGAAAGGGAACATTCTACTTTTGGGGTAAACACTACCAGCCAGCAATAAAAACAACCCGCACTCGCGCACACAAACAACGAAACACACACGGAGAACAGCAGAACGATGAACGACGTCATTTACTAAACCCGCCCCCAAGGCTTGGCTTGTCAAAAAAAAAAATTCAAAACTAGGAAAAATATTATAAAGGATCTGAAATAATTCACTTGAATTAAATTCAAACTGCACTCTTTTGAAACGTAATTTTATTGAAATTTATTGCGTACTCATTTAAACACACTTACGTTTACTGCCACAATCGGCGCATCTATTATTGCCATACAGACGCAAAAGTTCTTGGAGCAATTTCTCGTTCTGCTCGGCCATTTCTGTGGTGGAAGGATATTTCTATATTTTCGTGCCAAATTGCAATCACTTTCGTTTGATATCGATACAAAACACTGCACTCCGCGGAGTAATTGTTTAAATTTCGCGTTCCCTCTTGGGGAGAAAATTCTTTGAAGCGCTTTTCTGATAAAATTCGTAACAAATAACACGCACGACGAAACCACGACGAAAGGTACACGAAGAAAAAAAATCACATAATAAAAAATTTGACAGTAGATTACGAACGATACGAGACAAACGGCGACGTTCGACAACTATAACTTGGTATGGTAGTGGTGGTGGGTGTTTTTGTTTGTGTGGCTGCGTAAAAGTTTCATGCTCGGTCTCCATTGGCATTAGTGGAAAGAGTAAAACCCGATCTGCGAATTATGTAGTAGTGGTGTTCTGTAGTTACACTCTATTCCAATTCACAATATCCATATATATATATATATTTATTATCACAAGAATTTTTGCTTACACCGCTTCGTGCATTTCGTCCGATAAGAAAAGTACACTTCTAATCAAAAAGTAGCAGCACAAAATATTGACCAAGTCTCGAACTCTTGGGGATTTCAATCAGTTATTAAATAAATTTTTCAGATGATTTTGGAGAGAATTTTGTATGGTAGCTAAATTCGTCAGAAATGTTGATAAATCGCATGGGAAAATAGAGACCTCTTTTGCGCAGCACGAGCACAACTCCCAAAAATCGTTAGTTTTCTTTCTATACCTGTATTTTCAATCTGTATTTTTTTTAAGTTAGGTATTTTATTTTATTTCAAAAATAAAAATAAATAGATAGTTGGCACAATAGAGGCGAATTGAATGGACCTCCAATTTTATTCCGAATATGAGCGACTGAATTGAGAACTATTCTCAGGACAGTTAAGTCTGGGATATTTGCCAGATGGTCGTGATGGCTGTGGACATACTTTTTGATAAAATATGTTTTTGCGGAAATCTAATCTAAAACTGAGAAACTGTTTTACGATAATAAAAAATACTACAGTAATGAATTCCCCTTGTAATCGCAGACAGGCGATTGGAAACAAAATACTAGTAGCGGAAGCGGCAAATAAAGTACGGAGAAATTTCGACCGCTGTATGCCATAACTAGGAAACTGTGGACACTATAAACTATGAGAAACAGAAAACTGAGAGAATCCTACAATTGAACCAAAAATTGTTGCGAAATTGTGCGCTCATCGAATATCTCCTGCAATAAATTGATTGGAGCTCTTGTTGTAGGATGTCGGCCCGAAATTTTCTTTCTATATATTGCTCAGCTCATATCATGTTATGGATCGTATTCTATGGGCTGTAGTTTTCAGTCTGACATTCATGTTTTTCTGTGATGTCTGTAGAAATAGTAAAATAAAATACCTACCATACTATCATTATTTCTTTCTATGAGAAATGACATTAGCGGATTATGAATTATTGCTCCCAGAAACGCATTGTAGCTAATATAGATTCAATAGGATTTTTTTTTTTGCTGAATCCATTTCTTGCAATTTACTGCGCTTAGTGTACTTATTAAATGACTACATTCAACAACGCTCCAACGTCACCGCCACCAAATTGTTAGCAAATGTCAATAAAAAGTCAGATTTGGAAATTTTCTTCTTAGATTTTTACAAGTAGTGCCACGTATTTTTTATGTTAACTTTATTCCCAAAACTCCACAAAATAAATAAATAATGGGCGCCGGACATAGTGTTGAAGTTCCCGGAGGTGGTACCGAAGGCTATCATGTTCTAAGGGTATGCTAAATAAAAAATTACCTCAACCATTCGCTGAGATAATAATCTCAAAAACAATATTTCTTATCTCTGCGTTTCTAGGTACAAGACAATTCACCCGGCCAAGTTGCCGGTTTAGAAGCTTTCTTTGATTTTATTGTCGCCATCGGCAGTACCCGCCTTGATCAAGATAACGACACACTAAAAGAGCTACTCAAACAGAATGTGGACAAAGTGATCAAAATGACTGTCTACAGTAGTAAGACACAAACAGTTCGAGATATTTCAATAACTCCCAGTACTTCATGGGGTGGTCAGGGTCTTCTTGGTGTTAGTATTCGATTTTGTTCATTTGAAGGTGCTAACGAGAATATCTGGCATGTCCTTGAAGTGCATCCATCGTCCCCAGCTGAAGCAGCTGGTTTGCGAGCTTTCACTGATTATATTATTGGTGCCGATGCTATTCGTCATGAAACAGATGATCTATTTACAATGATTGAAACCCACGAGAACCAAACACTTAAGATCTATGTTTACAACGTTGAGGATGACGCTTGTCGTGAGGTCTCACTGAAACCGAATTCGAAATGGGGTGGCGAAGGCAGCCTTGGTTGCGGTATTGGATTTGGCTACTTGCATCGCATTCCGATTCAAGATGTATCCAGCGAAACCAAATCGGCATTGAAATTACCACCTGCTGAAGGAGTTGCCACAAATGTGACATTACAAGCGGCTAAAACTGTCGAACCATTGCCCCCTGCTCAGGTGACTTCGGTTAATCCGAGTTTTCCATATGTACCGCCGTTAACAAACACCTTTATCGGGCCTCCGCCTAGTGGAAGTCCGGCGTTGACTCAAACAACTGCTGGTGACATTAATAATTTTGCAAATCTTCACTTAACCGCATCGCCGTCAATCGTACCTAATCAACAACCAAATACACCGGCTGCTCCAGTATCTATGGCTAATACTGAAGTACCACATCAACCGCAACCACAAATGCCGCAGCAGACATCGGCAGCTGTAGTGCCTGCAGAACAAGCTGCTTCCGGTGCAAGTGCATTCTTTCAAAACTCAAACGACGTAAATTTGATGCAGTTGCCAGAGCAGAAGCCCATACACCAGCATACAGAACAATCGCAGGGACAATCTGCGATTGCTGGTAAGTAGATCAATATTTTCCGTTATAACAGTAAACCATGTGCTAATTTAATTAATAAGACGAAAGTAATTGTTTGCCGCAGCACACATGTTAACGTGTCATGTAGAACATTATGTCACGACCAGATATGTACTCGTCGGTTAAGAAATATTGTTTGTTTACAACGTATTATCTTCTGATGTTGAGTTGTACCGATGTGAGGGTTCTGTTTGTGGTTTTCAAGAAGGTTTTAAAAAAGAATTGGAATTAAAGGTTTGTCCGGATTGAATATAGCTAGAATCAGTTCTAATATTTAATCGTTTTGAGCCAACGATTTTAATTTCTCTGACACTCTGATAGGTTCCACATTTCACTTTCACTCGAAACGAAATCGGAAATGAATTTTGGTGATCTACATTTACTGTATTCATCCGCATTTCAAAATTTTCGGAAATGAGACAAAAGGCGTATTTTTTGGGAAGTGAGTATAACAAAACCAAAAGTGAGTATACCAGTTTTGCATGTAAAAGTAAAAGTGAGCTAGCTATAGATTCCCAAAAAATACGCCTAAAGTGAAATTGTGATTTCGAAAAAATTTCGGAGTTTCCGAATCGCTCGAAATGCAGAACACTGAAAACGAATTCACGCGATTTGCAATTTCGATTTCCCTCGATTTCTGGAACCTAGCCGACTATTCCAGAATAAATAACACCTGAACTGTTTCTGGTACGATTAACAATGGTAGTCAGTCATCTAATAGAAAAACTAAATCATAGCTTATCATATCGAGTTCAAAGATCTAGTCATTATTCGGGCGCATATAATTACAGCAAACACTGCGTGTGGGCAAATATTTGATTTATCATCATTTAGCATTAACAAAAGTGGTCTTCAATCAAAGAACTAATAGTTCATACCTGAAGTACATTTCTCCATTCAGTCGCTCACGCATCACGCATTCTTGAGAAAATATTTTAATTCCAAAATACTGCATTTGTCATAAATAACATCTCACTTCCGACTTCTTGGCCTCTTGCTGGTTGCAGAACTTGAATATGGATTTGGCTTTGTGGAAAATCTCTAATGACTTCGATTGGTTGGCAACAATTAGAAACGTCCACAGAGACACGAAGACACGTTTAGGTTTATGGTATGGTTCACAGTCACTTGTGGCTGTGAAATCACATAATAGTCTCGGTAAACATCGAGTAAAATGTGCGTCTAGGCAGATGTGGTGGTTCGTCTACTGATGAGCCCACCCACCACATCGGGGCGAAACGCATTTTGGAGCATCATGCCACACATTATTATTATAATAATATGTTGACACTCCACTCTATTCACATTTTGATTTTTGGAATGTGAAATCATTTTTATTATGCATTTATGTATATTTCATAACAAAAAAGCAACAAAAACAGTTTTGTGTTTTTTTAGGTTTTTGTTTGGTAATATAAACAAAACAACTTAATTTCTATTTTATTTATAAACAATAATCATAATCAACATAAACATAAGAAAATGCAAGTAATATTATTCCTCTCGTTTTTAGCGCAACCTGTTTCGCAAGGCCTTTCCACCAAAGCGCTGGGAAACTGTGGGAATTCTTGCTATTCTGTAGAGAAAATTCAAATTAGTTTACAATAGTTGAAGTATTAGATGACTCACCGATTATTCCATTAGTTTGTTTGTTGGGCATTCAAACAACCAGTGATCATCTAAGCCAAGCTAACTAAATCTCAGGACATCGTCAATTTAAGATAGCCTACTATAATCTGTAACTATTTATACAAACAATTTTGTTGGTGGTACGAAAAATTTCAAAGTTCGTAACAAACCACGATTTAATAGTTCGAGTAGTTGACTATAAATTTTGTGTAAACTATTTCGCGAACTTGAACTTTTCAAAAATATGCAATATGTGAAAAAAGAATATTACATATTTTAAAATTACCGGGATTTCTTTGTAAATCATGCCAAAAACTTGCAATTGGCCTTCTATATACCTGTATATCATCTGGTAGATGGCCGTACTGCAGCTTGCTACAAATTTGTTTTGCTGTTTTGCCTCCCAGGTAAGCACCAGCAAATGAGCCAACTAATGCATAGCACATTGTGCCTAAGCTTGGTATGAAATATATACCTATCATAGTGCCCACTGTAGAGCCTGAAAGTAAATTCATACCATATGTTTTTTTTATTATTTATGAATTTTTGTTTGCTTACCAAACTCCCCAAATGCCCATATGAAAGCTACGTCAGTAATATGGGCCCAGGTATTCCAATAAGTCCCCAAGTTTTTGCTGCGATCCCTAAGGAAAGCTGCTCCGAGACCGTAGGTATAGTACACCCACGTTAAGATGCCAACTAAACTTGACCATTTAGTGGCGATTTCGCCAAGATCTTCGACCTGAAAACATGATTTTTTTGTACCTAGGAGTAGGAAATTTTTTGTATTTTTAATGATGTCACTTACCACCAGCGCCAGCGTGGTGTTGCAGAGTAGTTCTTGATCCATTTTGCTATATTTTTTCAGTTTTTTCTTGATTGTTTTTTTTTCGCTCTGATTTGTTGTCGTTTTGATTTTTATTTGTTTGTTATTTTTGTTTTTAGATAGATAGATATTTATTTTATTTAGCTTAGAAAAGCCATTTTCGTTTTATAAATACATAGTTTACAAGAGTGGTTTCTTTTGGATTTACGGAGTACGTATAAGTTTAAAATGTTTTTAATTTTATTTAATTAATTGATCTTGCAAATTCTGTAATTTTTCTTTTAAATAGGTAAAAATGTGTCTCGTTTTTTATTTCTATTGGTAGACTGTTGAATCTTTGGAATCCAGTATAGTTAATTGTTCGCTCGCCTCTATTCGTTCTCGCCCTTTGGATTCTGAGATCGCCGATCCTTAGGTTGTATACTTCAGCGTCCCTTGTAGTGACATTTTCAGGGAGATAAATTGGACACGTACTGTTTCTTATTTTGTAGATTAGAGTCATAGCGCTCACGAAGAGTTGTTGGTTTACACTTAGCCAGTTAAGAGAATTGATCATTAATGTTATTGGGGTATATCGATTTCTTTTTAATATGATTCGCATCGCTTTATTTTGCAAGACTTGAAGTCTATTCTTTTGGTACTGTGGACAAACAAACAGAATACTACCACAATACTCTAAATGGGGCTTTATAATCACGTTATACACTTTAACGGCACAGTTCAGTGATACACTTTGTCTTATTCTCCTTAACAAACCAATTTTTTTACATATTTTTTTGCATAGATAGTCAATATGTTCACATAGGGTAAGTTTATTATCAAGGATGATGCCAAGACACTTCACTTTTTCCACAATTTCGATTTGCACATTATCAACAAGGACAGGGGGTATATGAGACAATATATTATTTATAACGATACTAGTTTTATCGGTATTTAGTATAAGCTGATTCATTTTCAACCATTCACTTATAGCTCTTAAATCCGAGTTTATATTTTCTACACATGTCACTTCCACAGATATACACAAGACCGTCGTCAGCAAAAAGGACTAGCTTTGAGTGCTTCACAACTTTCACCATATCGTTAACATATAATAAGAACAAAATTACACCAAGAATTGTTCCTTGCGGTAGATCTTTATTAATTGATAAAAGTGACGACACACTATCATTTACCATTTTTTGTTGACAACAAAAGTCAAGGCCTTTTTTTTTAATATTTTGAGAGTATACTTAAGAGTAGAGTAGATTATTAGCCGAAAATAAAAGCTGTGAAATAATAACTTATTTACTGGCCAGCGGCTGTTTTATTCTATTTATTTTTATCCATGGTGGAAAAGTCACTTACCCAACATGCCTCTGCAGCCAAATCAATCCATAGTTTACTGACTGTAGTTACACATGCAATGCTGGCGTCCGCCGAGAAAACGCCAACTACTTCTTAAGAGCTTTTTCCTATATCGCACCATTGCGTACTTTTTAAAACCGAGGGTGGAGTTATCAAACCTATATTGGGACAATTGAAAACCACTTTTTCCAAGACGACAATTAATACTTAGTTACCAATAAAGCAAACCTTCATTCCAGCTCCAACGTCTGTGCCTCCACCATCTCAGATACCGATGTTCGCCCAACAATCACCATACACGAATCTGCCGCCACCGTCCTCGATTACGAATATGATGACTGTAGGATATGAAACGCCAGCCACCGGCGCTGCATCAAATCAATTCATTGGATCCCAGCAAGTGAGTATACCATCGTATTATATCTCAAATCCCCAGTAAATGTTCTCCTTTATTTGGTTCTTTTAGCAGCCACAATTTTACAATCCGAACAATTATCCCGTTCCGAGTCAACCATCATCGGGGTACCAAACTTCCTCAAATGTTAGCTTACCATATATGCAAACATTTGCATCATACCCTCAGGTCCAACAGACATCTGTTGTTACGCCAATTTCTCTACCAGGTATGCCACCACTCACCGTCAACACCACAATACCCACACAAGCTCTAGAAGGATTAAATGTACAGCCGTCAGCTTATCCACCCGTTCCTAACTGAGTAGTGGAAGCCTTTGCTTGTTAGCAACATCTGGGTGACGCAGCAGAACGCATCTCATATAAGTTTAAACCTATTTTAATAGCACACGGCAAAGCACCCAGAAATGCATTTATGAGCAAACATGAGACACTGCGGGCAAAATCGTTCCAGAACCCCTGCTAAGCTTGGTTTATATAGACACACACACCCTTGATAGTAAAATCAATAATAATAATTTAATTTCAATAAAATTATAATTGTATTATATAAAAATGTATAGACTATAATATAAACATAGAAAACAGAAAACAACATATGCGAAAAAGAGATGCAATATAAATACATAAATAAATAAAATTTGTTATGCTGAAGATTATTTGATTTAACATTTAATCATAGGTACATAGGACACACAACACTAGTCTTCATAATGGGCCCGTTGTAATTCAAAGTATAAGTGTAGGTAGGTAGGTCGAGTTGGCTGTGGTCACACTCACAGCACAATAGAGTTATGGGCTCTCTAATAATAATTAGGCCATCATCTTCAGGGTTTGCATTTTTTGGAGGTCGCGCGTTTTATTACAGCTTATCAGTCTTGAAGAGCCCACAGCTCGTGTGAGTTCATAATTGCAAATAATGTTGCCCAAGCCATGCAACAAATGTTCATTGAATACATTTATGAACGCAAACGTAGCTGCATAAATGCGGTCATCATGCATTGACAAAAGTGAGTTCATAATTGCATATTATCTATAAGGTTTGTTTGACGCGGTACCTAGGGCGCACTAGTGCTTACCTCGAACACTGATTGGGGCAAGGCTGACCACGTCAAACTTCTAAACTAAAGTCATAAATGGTGAGATATAAAAGGAGTTTGGTGTCATCATCGGACCAGATTTTTGTTCTTGTTAATTTCTATATAATAAAAATTAAGTAAGTAAAGGAAGACAGGGTATTGCTTTGGTGATTGTTGTTTTTGCAAAATACCCCTGCTCCTTCCTTTGCGTCGAGGCTCCAGTGTAATTCTAATTACATATCTAGAAACACTTAAGATAACTGGCGCATTCAAAAATGTTTAGTGGAATGCGCTCAATTGATGTCAAAATAGATTCTGGTAATATCCTTTTAAAGATGAATAATTTTGTGATTTTCGCATTTTATTCTGCAGGTATTAACTACGGATAGTAGTTTCTAATTGGGCACAATGAGTTGTTAGCAGTATAGTTTTTTCTGTTGGAAAAATAGAACGCTGCAAGCAGTTGTTTAGTTGTTTTGGTTCAAGCAGCACTACTGATAATATAAATTTCAATTTGTGCACACGTCTTCCCAACTGTTTGAATAGTAATTTCAGTAATATGTTCGATTTGAGGCGAAGGCTTTTTATTGTAAAAATGTAAAAAAAAACATGCCTACAGTCGCGATCGCTCCATCCATATGGAAGTGAGAAAGCAATTAGTTCGAGCTCAAATAAAACACAATATAAATTCGTTCAATACCATAGTCTGCACTTTTTATTGACAAACCCAGCATTTGGATGTGTATTTCGGCTATTTCGTTAAAATTAAAATCCAATTACATAACACAAATCATCTAATGGATGAAAACAAATCGACGAGGTATCTGCATAAAATGCAAGCAACTGCCAAATGTAAACTTTAAATAATGATCTCAGTATCGCCCAGTTCCTCGTCAGATGGCAGATTCATGGCACTGGGATCAATATAATTAGGATTCACCAAATCCAGTCCGGCCTTCTCGCGGCGACGCAACTCTAGGAAACCCTCACGTTGAGCCCAATCACGTAATCTGGTATCAGGAAGGTAGGCCCAAAAGAAAGTTCCCCAAACAATACATAGTGTTACGGAAAAAAAGAATGAAGCTTTGGTGGAACTCCGATCGTGTGCTTCATCGAAGTCGTCAAATCCCCAACTAACCCAATTTTTAGTCTTATTGGAAGAATCTTCTTTAGTTTGGCTGATGGTTGGTGAAATGGCAGCAGTTTCACGATTTTTTGGTGAGGTCTTAATCGTGCGCGTTTGGGATATTAGGTTCCTCAAAATTGCACGATTATTCAATCGGATAAGGGCCGACATTTTCGAAAAGTTGTAAAATATCGACGAATTTTCCTCTTACGGTTACGACTGGTCAACGATTGAGAATTGTCAAAAGACAAATTAGTGACAGCTGTCATATTGACAGCGGACGTGCTGGAATTTCCTAATTTTACGTTCAGGTAAGGGGAAAAATTGAATGGGCGCATTTAATGAGCTATTATCCATTAGTAACAAAATTTACATAATCCATTATCTACTGAATTAATAAATAGGCGTATTTTTTTGGGAATCTATAGCGAGCTCACTTTTACTTTTACATGCAAAACTGGTATACTCACTTTTGGTTTTGTTATACTCACTTTTGGTTTTACATGCAAAATTGTTATACCCACTTTTGGTTATGTTATACTCACTTCCCAAAAAAATACGCCTAATGTCATATTAAAATATTGTAATTAGTTTTAGTAAATGGACAGCAGCTGCCCGGCCCGAAGAGTCTTCGACTCACGCCTTAGGTGGCGGAAATCGATCTAACTCGAGAGGCGTATTCTGCCTAAATACCAAATACGAGAGTTCTCCAGCTGAGCACCTCAACCGTTTGGAACTTGACAGACATAAAATGAAGACGTTAGGTTGATAAATTTGGATCATATTTTCATTTCTTTTCCCGGTTAATCATTCTGCATGTGTTTCGATGAATCGCCAGTGATCTTTTAAAATTTTTGCCGCAGCTTCAATCATGTCAGACGAAACTTATTATGCTGGATATATTTACTTATAAAATATTAGGTACCTACTTTTGAATAAACCACCAGATCAGGATGAAAGTAGTTGTGCCTAGCAAAAGTGGCTACCTGTCAAATAAAGAATTCTTATTATTATGTTAATGCTTGTCCTTAAAATCAAATATTATTATAAAAACAAAGTATTTAACAAAATATAAACTACATACTAGTGAAATTCAACCTAGTCTTAGATATATGTGACTACCTAAGATTAAGTAATACATCTTTTAACGACAAGAACAATATAATACTATGCATTGTTTAATTATCTGCTTAATTTTGGAAAAAAAAATGAATAAACGTCATTTTAAAATTTGCAGTTGAATTTGGTACCTAAAGTGCACGGAAGAATAGAAGCTAATAATTTAACGAACGAATTATTGCGAATCGCCAATACTCGCGCTAGGTAGTAAATGAACTCGTTCAATCATATAACTTAACTCAAACTACATAAACGCATTCACTTTCTTGTATTTTCGAA
The DNA here is from genome assembly GCA_955612985.1 of Cheilosia scutellata. Classification (NCBI taxonomy): domain Eukaryota; kingdom Metazoa; phylum Arthropoda; class Insecta; order Diptera; family Syrphidae; genus Cheilosia; species Cheilosia scutellata. The sequence continues at coordinate 55,937,474 of OY015314.1, forward strand.
CTCTAGCCTAAATCAATTTTTTTACACTCCAGTCAAAGAAGTTACGTCAAAACATCAACATTCTTTACATGGTATGTATTCGAATTCGATAAAATTCCATAATTATGCAATTTAAAGCCCTCAATTCAAAATAAATGTATTTACAAATAAACAACCAATGGCAAAGATCAAATGAAGCCAAAGAAAATACAGTTCTCACATTCGGTAATCGCATAACAATTAAAAGAAACTCGCAATGACAGCGCAGATAGTACGAGGTCCTACTCAAGGCTGAAATCATTTTTTTTTGCTCAATTTAATTAAAAAGTGTGAAAGGTCAATTTTGCAATACGTAGCAGTCTTGACTAGATTCTGACCCCATCATTACTCATTGACTATTGAGGCTTGTAAGGTAACTTCTCCCCTCACATATACATTGAATGGTACTAAGTTAGTATGTGGCTGGTGATTACCTCACCCTTCCTATAGTATTCATTTTACTATGTCGTCTCAGTTGATATGATAAAAATATCTAAGGGAGGGAAGTTACAGACAATACAGCTACCCAAAATCAATGTCGAATTCTAATAGAGTTTTCTATTTTCCTTTTCAGTAGGTCTTCAACTGAATCCTGCAACATGGCCGAGGCAATAGTACAGGACTGGTTGGCAGAATATGAGAGCCTGCAACCATCAGAGATGCAGTCATTTGCGAATTTGCATGAAAACAATCAGGAAATAGCTGAAGCAATATACACAATATTTAATGAAAGGCTGAAGTATCCAGAGGTAAGAGTGACATTTTCCATGCAACAAGCTCTATTGAGACTAAATCATTTCAGCTAATCCATGGGATATGCAATCAATTCCTAAGTTTTTATCGATCAAAAGAAGATGGACTGAGAAAATTCCCAATGCAATTTATTCCCGTTCTTATATATGTGTACCTAAACTCTGTGGCAATGGGGGATAAAAAAAGCTGCCGCAGCGTTGAAACACTACTGATATGCATTTACAATGCCGAAGTTACCGCTGAAGATGGAACTCCAAAAGTTGTCTCATTCCGTTTGCCCGTACTGGCGCAAGCATCAATATATCATGAGGTAAGTAGTACAACTACAAGTTTATCATTGGCAATGTCCACTGATTTATGCTCTAATTTTCCAGGAGAAAAGTCTTCCCATTACTGATCTTCGACGCTGGGAGGAGAACTGTAATCGCGAAATCAAATGGGGCCCATTCTCCCAGATAGAGTCGATTAACGCTCAGAGTCGAATGAAAGTGATGTCTGCGTTGCTGTTTTGCTATAACCACCAACTAAGTTTAACACAAAAGAATACATTGCTGCATTTGTGTCGTATGGCATCACAACTTGTCAATCAGGGTTTCTCAAAGCCCGGTCATGCCCATCGAACATCATATGGATCGGATCCAACAAGTGCATTGGTGCCGAGACCCCCACCACGCATCGCGCTATCATCACAATTTCTGGTTGAGTTGGTACATGCTATTTACTTTGCAATGTTCAATGGATTCGGGACGATTGCTATACAAACTTTAGATGACATACATAACCGAGGGTGCTATGAGATGTTTTCCGACGTTGTATTGGTTACAAGTGCCGTTAAAAATTCGTTACATGCTAATCCGTCAGGTGAGGTTTTCTTATAGTTTATGTGGGGTGATTTTCAGAATTTAAAATTTGCACGTTTCTGGCTCTTGAGAAACTTTTATGTGAATTATGTAATTCAGCATAGAAGTCTCGAAGCTGGGATTCGAAAATTAGCTTAGCTCTTAGCCGACGGGTTTCGGTTGCCAGTTGCTTAGCTTTCTTATAAAACCGTCGGATTTTGCTTTATTCGTGGCACTAGTCGATCTTTATCTTACTACGTATGAGATATGACCTTTTCCTCCCTTTTTCTGGCTCTGTACTGTTTCTTCGTTGCCCTGGTATAAGCTGCAGCACTTCAAACTGTGCATCTTCTGTCACCTTTTTGGGCATATAGCATAGTCTTAGTAAGTATAGGTGCAAGTTCTGCTGCACATTCCAGCAAAACTTCTTTAGGTGCGACTGCAAGCGATCGTTCATAATTTGAGAACATTACAAAATCAGATCTCTATTGTTCGGAGGGTTAGGACTACCATTCCCTGAAAGCATTGTTCTTGGCTACACTTGTTTCTTTGTTTAACTAGGATTTGCTTGAAGCTAAAACTTTTGATTTAATGAGAAATATAAAGTTCCAATACATTTTAAAATTATTTCGGTTACAACTTCCGCGCACAAATTTACATTGTATCATTGCATCATTGCATCTGCATCATTACACATTTTTACGCAGCTCATCTCAATTAGATCCAAATTATACGATGGCGACCCTAATTGTCTCTGGCTGTGTTGTGAGAAATACTTCGACAGGGTTCCCGAAATTTGTGGGATTGTATGGCATGGGTAGAGTCTTTACCTTGTTTTCTTGTCTCGTCCGTTCTATTAGAATAGCCAATTGCTTCGACTGATTCGACTGTCATATGAATCTGTATCCAGGTCAAGTAATGGAATAATCTGTCCGGATCATTAGCGCTTAGCAAACGTTATAGGCAGCACATAAACTTATCTTAAAGGACGATATTTAAACATATAATCTCGAGATCCTCAGTTTCCATTCCATATTTTCTTTCACACGATAGAGTGTTAGAGCAAAACCTATCTTTTAATAGAAAAAGGGGATATAGTTCGTATTCGGAACAGCTAATATGTTGAGTTATTTGATGAAATTATTTGTGTCTTGGTTAAAGCTATATTGTGAGGGTTATTTTCTTCCAGATGTTGATTTAAATCCGTTGGCATTGACATTGTCGGATCCCAGCCCCCGAATGTTGCTGAAATTGGTTATTAGTTTGCTGCTGTTAGTCTCCGTGTTTTGTCTTTGTGATTAGTCACATGTTAAACGCTCTGAGATATTCCCTCGCGAAAACAGGGAATTCGAGGATTCTGATGTGCTGTTCGCTACTACTTTTCTAGATGGAAAATTATCTATGAAAGAAATAATACAGGCAATTTATGAATTATTCCAACAAATGCATGACTCAGAACTTAGCTTCACCGTAAGACGACCAGTATGACTGAAACATACTGCACCGTACCTACTAATAATAATTCGTATTGTCTATGTCTAGTACAATATCCATTGTAACCCACAAAATATTTAGTTTGATGTTGTTTTACCAATACCAGAAAACGACAGGTTGCATGGTAGCAACGTTTATCTCTTAATTCGGTATTTGGACTCAGCAGATTGTCCACCCTGATACTCCTTATCTCTCATGATAATATTCTCTCCGCCACGGGAACTATGAAACCACATGCTTAATAAATTCGACTGCTAATTCTTGTTACTCTTTTCAGGCCAGCCTAGTGATGGTCCGATGGGACTCAGCGTTGCCTTGACTCCAGCGACAAACACGGCACCCATTGTGTCAAAATCAATGATCACAAATGCATCATTTCGTACGAAGAAGCTACCAGGTGAGTTATTTTTAGCTTCCATTACGGCTTTCGCGTTTACTTTAGTTAATTGTTCTAAAATGTTTTTCATCACGATAAAAAAAAAAACAAAAAACAAACAAATTGTTTACTCTATCGAATACTAGGTTCAGAGCACTAGACATTTATTTCTTTAGTTTTCAAAATTATCAGACAAACAAAACCAAAAAAGAAATCCTCTTCTCAGCTTCAACACATTTTACATTCATTTAAACAAATATCATTTCTCATTTGATTTAGTGTACAAATAACATTCATATAACCACTGAGTGTTTAAGTATAATTATTGCATGTTGCGAAGAATCCCCGTTTATGTTGTAGTACTTGCATGCGAATTCATTTAGATGTCATTTAAGAGCACACACACAATAGTTTTACTTTCGTTTTGTTATTTTATTTAAAATATATCTCACAAACAAATATGAAAAAGAAAATCCTAACTGCTTTCCCGTAATTTAAACGTGTTCTCAAAGATACGATAAAATACGCTCTAGTGTATAAGAAATAAACCGATACAAAAGTAAATGTACATAACTATCTTTCTCTCTATAAATATAAATATATGCATAATTTTCTGTCGCGAATAATCAATACAAATTTGATTTTATGATCTCTATATCTATGAAAAGAATACTCACCAATCTTTCTGCTGAAATTTGTTTATTCCTTTCGTCACCAAAACCACCACCACCACCCTACCACCACCAATCACAAACCCTTATTTCTGATTTATTTATCTATTTCTATATGTATTCCTTTTTTTTTAACGAAACACTACTCTTTTCTCAACTATATAATAAAATCTCCATGTGTATATTATGTTGTGTGTAAAAATTTTGTTAGACGATTTGGACATGGAATTTCTGGCTAGCCTACCCCATCAACCCAATGCCGATCAATATCGCACACTCGATAACAACAATCCCGATGGGATGATGCAATTCGATCATAACAACGATCCCACCCAAAACCAACACCGAGATGGAACGAAAAAAGGGACCAGCAGCAGCAGCGGTGGCGGGGCCGATAGTATAATAAATCCACTGCGTTGGAAAACATGGGGTTGGAAATACAGCCCCGGTAGTAAAACATCCAGCATTGAAGAGGAGCCGGACTCACCAAAGAAATCTCTGTCGTCATCGAAAAATTCATCACCGAATGCATCGCCAAAAATACGAAAACCCCAACAGGCGATGAAGCCAGCCGAGGAAATTCTAAATAGTTTCACAAACTCATCAATGGTGGCGGCAATTCGACGTAAAAAATCATCATCGCCCGCTAAGAAATCACCCGAACTGAGGTCGAGTGCAGGTGCTCGATTGATAAGCAATCTAGAGGACTCCTGCGATTCGGGTGACGAGAGAGAGGCGTTGCTAGCAAATGGCCGACCAGCCAGTATACATATAATACAGACGGCATCTGGTTACACCATCATAAACAAATAGGAGATAGAACAATGAACGATGCATTCATGTAGATTAGAAAAAAAGCAAACGAATACCAATTTAAACACGCCAATAGTATTAACATTTTAAGGTGAAGTTGTTTTGTTTCTTGATTGATTTGTTTACTTCTTATAGATATTTTATTGAAATTCATGTTTTAACTCTCTATCTCTGTATCTTTTTATTTGAAATTTGTTTTAAAAACCTACTTACTAATGGTATTGCTTGTTGCTGCGCGCCTAAGGAATTGAATGTGAAGCAAGCTTGTTCTTTTTAATTTCCAATCGATATAAAGCATTCATCATTAAACACACGAAAGTTGTAAAAGAAACAATGTATGATTCCAGACGTTTTTTATCTAATCCGAGAAAAGTTCATAGTTCACCCAAAGGAATTAAAACAAAATGTGCATTTTGAACATTGACTAATTTGTATTTTTTAAGCATAAAAGTTTAAGTCGAATAAGTGCTCACAAACTACATATGTATATGTATTTCAAATTATCTATTAAGTTAATGCAGGCAGTGCCAATATCTCTCTTATTGAACGTATCATAGTCTATTAATTTTATTTATAACAGACGCTGGGGCTGTAGGTTTTTTTTATCCAAATCAAAACTACTAGTCCATCAGTTAAGTTAGGTTAAAGTGGATGACAATAAGACCCGACACCCTTCGACCAATATAAGTTCTGGGGGCAGATCACGTAAGATGAAAACGATCGAACGACATCGTTTCGACAATAGCAGTCTCTTTTTGTTGCCACAGATATGATAGAGACAGCATGCGTGAAAACGATATCGTTCAATCGTTTTTATTTTACGTGATCTGACCCCTGTATTATTACTAACTTTTATTTATTTTTTCACACAGGTTGGTTTTTCGCGCTTTCATTTGGTCGCTCGCCTCGATTATGTGGGTTTTTGGGCTAAAATGCATAACCGTATTGTTTGAGTTGCTCAAGTACGTTTTCGTACCAACGAGTTGATACCTCAATACAGTTTCACTTGAATGTAAGTGCCATTGACATAAATGTCATCATTATCTCGGTCGAGATTTTCCGAAATGGTCGCACATTGTGTTTTGCTAATTTCATTTGAATCTAAATTCAGCCACGACAGCAATATTCGGCCGAGCAAAATGTACGAGGCCATCCAATTCTTACTTGGTTCTGTTTTGTTCCAATCTCTAATACCCAATTTCACAGTGATAATTTTAAACTGAAGTTTAAACTAATCTTCCAATTAACTATGCGCGGTTGTGGAAGCGCAGAAAAATTTCCCTCAAGGGGATATTTTCTCTTAGCGCGTTTTTGATCAAATATGATTTAAGCTGCGATTATTTAAGAAACTGTAAATAATCGCAGCTGTCAATATAGACCTCAAACAGCTAAACGAAAGTTTAAACGGCAAAATGTTTGGGTTAAACTTATAACACAAGTTAAACTTCACTTTAGGTTTAAACGACAACAACCAGTGGGAGGCGGATGGCCAGGAGATATCTGACGATTATTCCGTGTTCTCGGGAGTGTTTTCTTTTTAAAGAGGGATAGCGTTAATCTAAGAGACGTTTAACCTCCCTATAGAAGATCAATATATACTTACAGTAGTGGAGTTGATTAGATCTGCTGGTAAACGTATCTCTTTGTTAAAGATACGGTTTCTTAACCAATGAAGTGCAGGCAATTACAGAGAATGTGCTCGGAGGATTCTTCATCGTCAAGACAGAACCTGCATTCAATCTCCGGACAAAAATCGCTTTTATTAAAATGATATCTCAAGCCACAATTGCATGTGAGAAAGCCCACGAGCTTTCTAATACATACTTACTTCGGCAGTAAAGTGTTCCATTGCTTATTCACACAAATTCTAATTCTGTTTGCTGATGATTATATTAGCTACCAAATGAGAGGTTTGGGCACGTGCACATGTGAATAATGGTCTCCACTCCCTCCTCGTCCATGTAGCTTCTACAAAAATTATTGGAGCATGCCTCCCAATAATACAGTGTCCCAGTAATGACACCTACTGATATGCTTATAGTGGATCTTTTTAGTGATATAAGATTGTTGGAGCGGTTGAGATCCAGCATGGACCAGGTCTGTTTCGCAATGTAGCACGTGGCGCAGTTTGAACTACTGCGATTAGTAGCGCTTATCGCATTTTGTTTGAGAGGCATATAGAGGTTCTCATTTTCTGGTAGAATCGACATAGGTAGCAAGCTAAAGAATAGCTTTTTATGATCGTCAACATTTCTAAAACACTATCGCCCAGACGATCATCGTAATACTTGATCTGGTCGTATTTTCACAGAAAACTATAGATTTCTATTGTGTTTTGCAAAATGTTAATAATACGGGCGTTATGATTTTTTATACTATTAATGCTATTACACGAATTTTAAATATTTAATGTGTCATTATATTCAACCCTATCGTGGAATCCGCCGGGGGGAATTATTCACGGAAAATAATATTTTGGTATCGTCAAAATCGCAAAGTAAAGAGTTCCCCGTGTGGGTAATGTGAATGGGTTTCAATGTATCGTTAAAAACGTTCAAATCGAGTTTTTCCCGAACGGGAAACTGCACAGTTTGCGATTTTGACGATACCAAAATATTCTTTACCGTGAATAATTCCCGCCGGCGGATTCCACGATAGGTGTGATTGCTTTGTGCCAAAGTTTTCAGTTATATTAACTTAATTATATTAAGTACCTATCTATAATTGTATAGTTTATTACTAAGAACGATATGCACATTTTGTACCGAATTTATTATATTACTCTCGGGTTAGATATAAATCAAAGGGAAACCATTAACATTAAAAAAAGAATTAATATTGTACATATAACTTTAAAAATCCTCAATCATAATAATAAACCAAGAAAAAACGTACAAAAAACTGAATATAAGAGAAAGCAAATAATGAAATATTTTTTAAGATTAAGAATAACGCTAATTTTCTGTTATAATTATTTATTCCTATTGTTACAATATTGTTGTTATGCTACCCAAAGAAAAAGAAATATATAAAAAAAATAAATAAAAGCAAAAATTCAACCGAAACGAATATTTTTTAGCACACCTACACACCGACACCTACAACAACAAAACAAAAATAAAGATGTACCATCGTTAATATAACAAAAGCAGTTGGGAAATTAATGTTTCAAACAAAGAAAATATCAAATTCCTATAAAACAAAAGCTACAACAAAATATACTCCTTGTTACTATTGCTTCCGATTTATTAACATTTAACTTTGTTTTTGGTTTTGAATTATTTTGTAAATCGCATGACTTGTTTATGAAATATAAAAAAATAATATCTATTAATACTTATCTACAATTTACCTACACAAATACAAACAAAACAAAATTCATTGAACAATTGAATTGATTCCATCAAGCAAAGTGGGTACTTCTTGTCAGCACAAAACTAAAACCGGATGGGTAAATATTCACACCATTAACATCATTTTAACAATTTGAAATGAAATCAAAGATTCTTTTTGTTTTTTTTTGGTTTTTGGAAGAATGGCCTTTACAAACTGAGCACACACACACACGTACACAAATTTCATTAATGAACATTATTTTGGAGGTTGGGCGTGGCTTTTGCAATTACATAAATAGTTTGTTCAAAATTTGAATTTGTACTTTGTTGGTATTTTTGCTAATTTGTTAAGTAATCTTGCTATAGCGCTGTTTTTCATCAAATGCTTATACGTTATACCCATGTGTATGCATTTAAGTTCAACAAATTTCTTTTTTTTTGATATGGTATTGTTTAACGTTTCTCATTCAAATTTCATGTAATGCAACCCATTTACAGAATCATTTTGGTAATCTCTTTATTGATACTTTAGGAGGATATACAATTATTACGGGTGGACTTTCACTGCCCTACATACCTAACATCAGATATGTATGTATAAGGTTTTTTATGAGGACTTTCAAAAAGATTGGTGGGCAAAACACACGTGCAGACATTTTGATGCAGTGGAAATATAACACACACGTTTAAATGGGAGAGAACACATGTAAATTCAGCATGCGCCGGAGTACTACAAGTTGTCTCTATTTCTAGATCTACTACAACAGACAATGCCACCACAAGACAAAAAACAAAAAAAAAAAACAAAATTTTACCGGATTTGGCATCATTGTTTGTTTACGTTTATTTTGTGGACGTTATAGGACGTTTTTTATGTTGACCTTTGTTTCAAATGTTTTGCTTAAAAATAAGACCAGCTGACTGTAAGCAGAAGTATGACGTTTGGGTCACTGCAATTACGTCAAACAAAAATCCTGTTTGTGTATTTTGCTTGCTGTACTGCGCGCATCACTGCGTCCAGAAATTCTGCATATGTACTTTGGGCATTAAGGTTTTTTCCACTGCGACTGCGTCACCTCTCGCGAAAGTCTGACAAACATCCGAGAGTATAACTGTCCTGAAAAAGCATCTCAATTCAGCCGTTCGGCATCGGCATAAAATTGTAGGTCCCTTCCATTCCTCCCAAAAATAAAAACACACAAACGAATGGTTGTAATAAGCTAGGCCTAGGGTCTCTACACGCCTGTTGCGCCAACTATTTATTTATCCACATCTGTCATAGTTCGTGGAATGTAGGTATGTTGAATGTAAGAGATCAGAGAGTCGCGTCGTTTTAGTTACGCAATACGTAATTCCAAACGCCTCGACACGACAAATGTTGCTAGTCGTTTTCGACAGACGACAACGACAATAAGGGTGAAAGTCTTCCTTTTCGTCTCGCACCTGGAGTTTTGAATTTCAAGATCCTCCTGGCTGGAGCATTATTGGCTTGGCTTTGTTAAATTTTTAGTCTGAGGTAGACTCCATCAGAGCTCACTCACACTTGTTGCTATATTCGGCCCTAGCGAGGTATCCGTCGGAACGGAAATTTCTCCGATTTCATACGAATCAGAGGATTTTTGCTTCGAGGTATACGTCGGAACAGCTTTTCGGAACTTTGTTCCGACAAATATGCAACGCACACTGGCGTTTTGCGTTTCAGTGCGATGAAGTGCGTTTTTATTCATATTTTTGACAGTTTCATACGAATTTTCTTCCGATATGCTCCGACAGGAATTAGTTGCGGAATTTGTTTACGAATTGCAGTGAAGTTTTGATAAATGAAAGCAATAAAGAAAAAAACATTTTAGCAAAGTAATTGGTTGTATTTATTGCTTTAATTTGTGTTTCCAGGGCAAAAACAAACGAAAAAACAAGCACTTAATAGGAAAACCCCGAAACAACATCATGTCAAATCAATGCGTTGTCGCATTTTAATTTTTCTTTCCGAAGTCGGATACCTCGAATGTAATTTGAGTCTCCGACGGAATATGCGTTGCGGAGAATTCTCCGTTCCGACGGATACCTCGCTAGGGCCGATTAATTGTAGCGTGTTGCCCTATAGGCAATTGTTGTTTCGATCTCATTGGGCTAGTCTGCCAGCGTAGGTCATCGTTGTTCTTTTTTCTGCTGGTTCGATATACACTTCACTCGCTGCCTTTATTTTGCGCTACAGATCCTAGAGCAGACTCAGCGATTGTCATGCTTGTGCAAATAATGATTAACCTATACTTCCCCTAGACATCGGCAGCAAAGAATACGCCACAAACGTGACAAACAGACTAAGGGAATTGCACTGGAGGCACTGGAGAGGAGAACACCTGGACATACCAGCATTGTTTTACAGACTATCCCCTTGCACATTACAACTGACTAACTTCCTACCAAAATAAAATTCGAAAAGGCTTCACTTAAGAAATAGCGGACAGGAACCAATGGAATTCACGAATTGTCCTACACGACAGATCACTGTCAATATTCACAGACGGTTCCAAAACATTGGAGTGTTTTAACGCCGGGGTCTGTTCAGAAGATAACTAAATCTTGTTCTCTCCTTGTGTCTTTCAAGCCGAAATCACAGCTATTCGTCAATCTACAGCGTGGCTGTCGATTAATTCGGTATCACATAGGGATATCGTCATGTACATTGATAGCCAAGGGCTGCATATTGGGCAGACACGCGCAAGGCTTGGTCTGCCATAGAATGATTTCTGCAGAAGCTATTCAGAGATGAACGGAAGATGAGTCCATCACTCTTTTTCTTTACAGTTGCCCTGCCCTAGCCAATTTAGGACAGGCCTACTTAGGAAACTATTTTCTCAGTGACCTCAGTGATCTAGGTTATACCAGCGCCGCTAACATATTATTAGCTTTATAAATGGCAGCAAATGGTTTGCATGAGTAGCCAGTAAAAGAAACATTCCACAAATCCCATTGATATGCATAATGGGCCGACTAACGGCCTAAGTGCTTCTCTCACCGAGAGCCATTTAAAACAAACAAACAAACTAAAATTATCGGTTATCCCGGTATCTGTCAGCATCAATTTTGTTCACGTCATAATCTGGTCAACCAAAAAACAAAAGAAGCGATTACTGTCAGACACTAATCAAAAATCCCAATCAAAGATCCTCAAACCGCAACAATAGTGTAGCTAAGTTCATACCAAACTACAAGAACTTGGAGTGTGTATGCATCGCTAGGCTCGCGGCAGATATTTTAAATTCAAGTATCTAGTAAAGCATTTTCATCAATCTGTACGATTAGGACCAATATTAGGAAAATATTGAAGGTGCAGGGAAATAAGTCCCCTGTTCTTGCAAAATTGTTCGTCTTATTGGGTGTTATTTCCTTTCCAGGGTTCGTTTTTATGACAAGCAGTAAAGCCAAAAATAATAAGTGGAAATGAATCAACAGTGGAACCCAAGCAGGAGGGGTTGCAGGGGGCAGTATACCCCCCATACTTATTAAACTGCAAATTATTTTTGGGCTTAATTTCCATCTGCATTTTTTTGGGCATTATTTCCAAATCGATTTGTCCAATTTTAAATGTTGGAAGTTAGTTCCCTCTTCTTATGAATGTGTACTGAGTTCCCATAAGAAAGTGGACTTACATAGTTCCCACCTTACATGGGAACTAAGTCCACTTCACGAAAGTGGTTTTATTTCTCACTAGGTGTGAACTGAGCCCCTCAGTGGACTTAGTTTTCGGGGACTTATTTCCCTGCCCCAATATATTGAAATGTCTTTTGTGAATCCGGGAAACATTCTGTCATACGCTAAACATGAAGATAAGAATCATTTCATGGCTCTGTATTAGTATACAGTTATGGGAATTATTTATTATTATTATTATTTCTTTATTATTAAGTACCTACATAATTAAATAACAGTACATAATAACATACCTAATGGGAATACATATAGTCGTTCTATCGGATTCAGAGTTCATATACATGAACATGCGCACATTAAACACTTAAATATTTACATGGTGTTGGAGCTTATACACTCCGTGTTTTTTTCATCAGAAAAGACGAAGGTATGCGACTCTCGATTCCACCTGTCACACTTGTTGCAAACCCAAGGCGCTGGATCTTACGTGCCGCATTAAATGGTGGTTTCCTCTTCATTTTTTGATGACGAATATGGCTGGCCTTCCGTATCACGCGATAAACAGTCGATCTGCTAGCTGTAACTCCAGTTTCTGCCTCAATTTTACTTACGGAGAGCCTTGAATTTGAAGCAGCTCTCGGTATCACCCACCTTTCCTGACATGTTATTGCTTTGTTGACTCTTCCTTTGCCGTTTTTTCCATACTTCTCCGGGTCTTTAATAAAGCTGTTAACAACAGAGGCGCCTCTTCCAATATTGCTGGCTATGAAACGGATGGATTGTCCTTGTGCCCGGTAAGCTCGAATTTGGCCTATTTCTTCCTTGGTTAATGACTTTCCTTTACCCATAGTTGTGGATTGTATGAAGTTATTACTTCTTAAACTAAGCTCCCTAATACTCAAAGTATCCTTTTATTTGATTTAAAACATGGTAACAGGCAGAAAAAGCTATTGTTCCTAATCAAGTGACACGAAAAAAACAGGTCAATTTTATGACCCTTTTGGGAAAAGTATCATAAAAGTTGCATTTATCAACTTAATCCCATTTTTCTTTTTATAATATAAACGTAATATATCCTTCATTTCTTCTGCAATTGGTTTTCCCAGATTAGCAAAGTGTTTGAAAAATATCGTAAAATTAAAACAAAAAACTGTCTGTTCCTAATCAAGTGACACGGAGTGTAAAAGCTGGTATCATTTTTATGCAACGACAGCAAAATTAGGTATACCTACTACATACATAATATACAAAAATTAGTTCTGCAAGGATAACCACTACATTCATTCAGTTGTTTGTGCATTGTTTTGGCTTTATTATGGTTACGTTTTTTGTCTAATTTAATAACTTTATAATATATATTTTTTCGAGAACAGAAATGTATTTAAAAAAAACCGTTAATTTGTAGCTTGCATTTACAGTTTTTAAGTGCTAATTGAAAATGTTAATGAGCATGGGTCATGTCATTACAAATGAGAACAGTTCTTCGATAAAACGTTTTACTCTTTCAATAATTTTAGCAGTAATTAAACAAAAAATAAAATAAACTTAACATTATCTAAATAAAACGCTTTCTTGACATGTCGTAAATAAAGTTAATTGTATATTTCGTTTGTAAGTGCAAAATTTGCTCTGTGCGCGTGCTTTTACTTATAAATCAGCGATCAACATTTCAGAATCAAAAACTAAAAAAATATATATACGTATAGACCGATATTCCTTTCGATAACCTCGAAATTCTTTTTTGAAAATCTAAAAAAAAAATTATTCCAGACGATATACCAATCCAGGGTGATGATCCAAATTTGTTGCAGTCACAAACCCATCATCTGCCGCCAGCTTTAACGAGTATTACCGAGGAGAGCGACCAACAGCAACAGAACATAAGCAGTCGCAATTCGATTATTCGTTCGAGCAAAGAGGGTATTAAGGCTCAAGCTCATAAAGCTTTAATTGCAGGCTTCAAGAAATCCAAAGACAAAGATAAAGAAAAGGACAAGGATAAAGATGCGAAGTCGGCAGTGCATAAAAATGGCACAGTCACTGGAGAACCGAAAGAGGTGCCGAAACCGCCGATTCGCAAGGATAAGCATGCAAATCGCAGTTCAGTGATTCAAGTGTCACAGGACTCGGTGGGCGACTTTGACAAGAATCCCGGTCCGAACATCAAGGCCGGTAAACATTTTGACTCGAGCAGTAGCCTAAGCAATATGACTGCGTCATCGGCCACCACCACGACCACCGCTGAAATGGTTCCCATGCAACAAATTCTGACGAATGGGAACTTCAATGATGGCGATCTAAACAGTGATTCCATCGATGCCAGCTGTGATGCCAGTGATTCGTTACACTCAGGCAATAGTATAGACTTGTCTAAACAGCGACCAACTCTGCCAGTTATCGGCGCCATTGCAGATCAGGTACAAAACAGTCAATTGTAAGCAAGAGTGCGTGGTGCTGGTGACATCTGTGTGCGAAGCGGTTTCGACGATAAGTATAGTAACGTAGTTATTGTTGTTATTGCAAGCAAGGCAATGAAAAATAACTTCTTCCAGGGAAATTAAGTTGTGTATTTGGTAAGTTGTTATAAAATGTATTTATTGTATTTATGTTTTTTTTATTACGGTGAGGAAGTGCGATGGTTTTTTGTTTGTGTTTTATGTCACATGTTTTTAAAACACATAGATATTATTATAAAAGTAGTGCCAATATATTTGTAGTTTATATTGGGCATAGGTATTTGAAGAAGATGTCCAATGTTCTCGATTTTATATACATAGAAGTAATCAAACCCCTTGATTTGAATATTTGAAAGTAACCTCACTATACAGTAACGTCAATGGATATGGACTTTTTGAAATTATTTTCTCTATAGCGTATATTTTTTGTTAACACAAGTATTTCATAGTTGCACCGACTTGGTATTGCTTCATTACAAAGGTAATATATTTGATCTGCATCTTTTTTGGTCCAGCATAGCATACTCTTTTGGCTCACGGCGGGAAAGTTGGATTCATGATAATGCCTTTGTAATTTTTTAAGCTCACATAGAAAAAATCCTCTTTATCTTTTCAATGTTTGACCTCACTTTTGAACAAGTAGAAATTGTTCACAGAAATTCTAGTACAATTTGCGGTTTCCTCTTTCAAGTCATTGGAAAGTACTGGTAACAATTTCAGCCTTCAGAAAGTAACATGCACCGAAATTGGCTACCGAATAAAAAAAAAAAACACCCAAAAAAGAAAGAACATAAGGTAGGCCAGTTTGCGTCTAAGAACGTTCAAGTTATAATATTATGTATAGGAGGTAATGTTGTGCATGGGCCAAACCGTTGCACAAATTTCATAGACTTCTGGCATATCAAACTCACGTCAAACTGCTTATACAGAAACTAATCAACTCATTTGTCAGAGATGTTGAAGTGATCAATGGAACGCAGGCAGTGAAGCTTTTTTTATGAAAATACTTTTTGACAGATTTGCAGATCGCAACCAAAACCATGAATCATGAAAAACAGTTTTTGATGTAACAGTGTGGGCTATATTTTAAGAACATTCAAAACTATAGTAGTCTTAAGTCTAGATTTGTCTGGATTGATTTTATCCACAATCAAAATGTCAACTTAGTACTAAGTCGAGGAATTTATAACTTGATTTGTCGGCTACGGTTCACGTTACCAGTTTTTTATATTAAAAATCATTTAGCTCTAGAGCCATTAACCATTTGTGCACAAACCTGTAAGAATAGACCGTCGACTCCTCCCACATAACGGACTTTGCCTACAAGCTGCCGGCGGGCCCAGGATTTTTCATGTATTGGTGCTGTACAAAACCAAAGGAGCGCCATTAACGCACGCATACTTGAAAAATCCTAGGCCCATGGTATTATAGCATGCAAAATCATTCCCGCCATTAATTTTGACATTTACACGTATTCACAGACAGGCTAATTTTTTCCGGGGGGAATCGGGTAGGTGCACGGGAAGTCGGCGCCGCGGTCTATTCTTACTGGTTTGTGCATTTGCGCTTCATGTACATTTGATTTTGACTTTTCTCAAGAGATCTAGCGGGAAAAGAAGAAAAAAACCAAATGTCAACTAAAAAACTTTGAAGAAAACAAAATCAGAGTAAAGTAAATTAAAGTATAATCTTCAGCATGCAATTACAACAACTACAGTCTCGAAAATGTCAAACAGAGTGTCATCTTACGGTTGAGATCAGAAAATCAAAATGTCATCATTTCATAATATCACTGTTCGCATTATTATATTCAGTTCATTATTATTATTTAGTGTATTTGAAGCGGGGAATTTGCTACGGTTGAAATAGAAACCCCTTTTTCGATATCTATATTGGTTGGCTTCAATGTAATTTGTGGTTGCTATTCGGACGTAAGTCTATTACCGCGCAATGTTCCTTTCACTGAAAATCGTACGAATGTTGATAAAATATAATTCGGTAGGTAAGATTTTAGAATCTGCTTTTTTTTCAACTCAAACATTTTCCTTCTAGCTAAGACAAAATTGGCCAAACTTTGATATTCCTTCTGGCTCAGGGAAAATTGGAACTTTAAAAACAAACCTCACACCTCCGCTAAATAGTAACCTTACAAATTTCTATATTTTAAACTATTTTCGCAAAAACTGCAGATGGTCTTGAGCTATAATAGATTGAAGCAGTTTAAGTACTTAACTGGGTTTGAGTTTGACTCGACACAAAAGCAAGTTTTTTTCACCACGGGCGTCTATAAACATTGACACTGTAACCTATTAAAACCTTGAATTATCGTTCCTATATATTTATGGTTCTCATTTGATTTTCCTAGTATATATAATATTTAATCGCACTTCCTTAAATTTAGTTCTCAATATTAATAAACCTAAATAATTGTTGGCAATAATTTACGATTAAATCCAGATAGAATATCTTAAACCGATACGAAAATATTACATTATAAGTATTTAAAAAATACACAACAACAAAATCTATTATGTATTCATATTATATAAACTCATTTTAACTATAATGTTATTTGAAGAACTGTTGCAATGTATTACTATTATATATTATTATAATTACTTAAAAATAAATAAAACAATTCTAAACACAATTATTTGTATTAAATCGTTGTAGTTACAAAAGATAAATTTAAAAAAATACATATAGACATTTGATATTAATCACTCCCAAAAAATTATAATTGTAATTGTACCAATATAGAAAAAAAGTCATGTTTGTAAATTCAGTAAAATTTCTAGTTAATATAAAAAAGTACAAACGATTAAAATATTCTTGTAAAAACAAAAAAAAAACACATTAACCAATACAGTACACACAAAACAGTACGTTTTTCCGATTTTTCCAATTTTCTTGCCTGAAAATAGTTTTTGATACTCTTGAGGAAAATATTTAGGTAAAGTTTTTTTTTTTTAATTTTATTTAATTTAATAAAGTCTGTTACATTTCTTTTGTTTAAATGAAATATCTACAGAATAGAATCTTTAAATTTAGTTAATTGTAGCACTGTGTTTATGAAGAAAAAAGACTATATGAAAGAAAAACTATTTAAATTTGGGACTATATTACTAACAAACTGTTGGCATATGCACAGTATTGTGAGTTATGAGCCAGTTAAACAAAACAACAACAAATTACAATATATGTAAAAAGTATTAACTTTTCAGAGAAAAAAAAAGAAAACGAAATAAATGTTTTAACTTTAATTAAGCAAATTATTTAAATTCAAGGATTATATAAATACATTTTGATTTCAAATGGATAACAGTTATTTTTTCTAATTATTTTATGTTCATTCACGTAGGTAATAAAAGTAAAATGGCCTAGACTGAAACGCCACCAGAAGTAAGTAAATTTATGGATGGCGGTGTTGATTGAAAATATTTAAATTTTTTAATTGACAATCGGAACCAATTTGCCAAGTGGACTACTTTTTGGAAGAATTATAATTTATTGTCCAGGTGGTAGGGGTCCATTTTGAGCAATACGACATGAAATGCTATCAGGCAACCTACACCCGCAACGTGAATGAGACTTATCGATAAGCTTTGGCTGTCAAATAAAGTAAACGCCAGCTGACGGGTGAAGGCGGTTATGAGAGTATGTGGAAATGGTCACAAACAATTTTTTTTATTTATTTTATGGGAACTGCATTTTTTAAGAAAAACTATTAATGTCAGGAAGTGGTTGAAAGAATAAGTCAGCTGCGTCATGGAGGATTTAAGCCAAACGAAATATTTTTACATGACTCCTGACCAGCGTTACCGATGGACAATTTGAAAATGTCTCCAAAAAATGTCGCCCGAGCCAAAAAATGCGTCCCACCCAATTTAACGAAAAAAACCTTCTTTCAGGTTTAAATTATACAGTTTATTAAAAATAAGAGATATTATTTTCTAAATGAAATAAATTTTAAGTAAAAAAAAAAACAAATAAAAAAAAAAACATTTCATGTAGAGAGTTCTTCTATGAGCGTGTGCGTTAGTCTCGCAAAAACTCAAGAATGGCTAAATCGATTTGGATGATTCTTCTTTTGCTTTGTTGGTCTTTAATCAGGGGTGGCTTAGAAAATTCGGAAAGCCCCAAATGAAAAGCCGTTCACAAAACTCGAAAACCGCACCAAACCAATTGATCTCAATTTTAGGAGAATCTTTGTTACTGGCCCAAAGGTGTTTTTGTGAAGTTTGGTCAATATTGAACAAAGGGGCATGGTACTTCTCATACAAAAAATTCGTAAATATCTTATATCTCGGAAACCACAGAATATATAGTGGTGGAAATAATAATAGAAACAAGCTGGTTCTTCGTCGCTTATGGCAAAAATAAAATGTTTTCGGGTAAAAAGATAAATTAAACCCATACTAATAGTTTTAATACAATGTAATGAAGAAATGTAACATTAAAATGTTTAATAAAAAAAGAAGAGAAATAGTGAATAAATGTCGATTCTGGTTTACCTTAATTTTGGCCTGGAAAAAATAATAGAAACAAATTAGTTTTTCAGTTTTTTTTTCTGTTAGGAATTAATTTACAGTAAAGGTGTTTCATATCCTTTTAATACTTGGTCGTTGCGCCCTTATTTTTTATAACTGCTCCACATCTTCGTCGCATGGAATGAACCAACTTGGCACAGGTCTTGGGAGTTATAGAGTGCCATGCATTTTGAATAATTGACCACAGTTTTTCCTTATTTTGGCTCTGCAGCCTCCGATCCTGCGCATAAGGGTGTCCCATAGATGTTCTATCGGGTTAAGATCAGGAGATTGTGATGGCCACTCCATAACATTGATTTTGTTTTTTATGAAACCATTCTTTGGCCAACTTTGAGGAGTGCTTGGGGTCATTATCCTGCATAAACTCCCATTTAATAGGCATGTCCTCTTCAGCAAATGGCAGGATAACATTGTTTAAGATTTCCACGTAGTCTACGGCACACATTTTATCCTTTATCATGAAAAGTGGACCAACCCCAGATACTGAAAAACACCCCCAAATCATTAAATTTCCTCTGCCATGTTTAACTGTCTTCTTTGTATATTTGGCATCGAATTCGGAATTCTTTGGTCGACTGACGTACATTTTCCCATCGGAACCAAACAAATTGACCATAATTAACCTTGGTTTCATCCGATCATAAGACGTTATTCCAATTAGCACGGTGGAGGTGTTTGTTGGCGAAACTTAGTCTCTCTTTAGTATTTTTATTGCTCAAGTATGGAACTTTTCTAGGACTTCTCCCAGGAAGACCTGCTTCCTTTAATCTATTTCTTATTGTACGACATGCAACGGATGCGTTTAAATCATTTTTTTAAAAAAAATAGTTTCTTCTTGCATAGTCGTATTAACAGTTTGTCAAATCATGGAGTCTTTTTTCGTTTTCTGCATCTGGTTTCTACTTTGGGACTTGAATGGATAGCTAGGAATACTTTTTAGACCTTTTTCTTTTAGAACACTTTACGACCTTAGCTATTTCATCCATTGTTTTGCCGTCTTTTTTATCACCTCACGCTCAGAACTGGTGCAAAGGACTCCTAGACCCATTTTGACAAAATGCTAATTTCATAGTTTTAAGATTTTCTTCTAAAAAACACTAAATTACAGGATAAACTAATTTACAACTATTTCAATTAAAACAATACCGAGCTTTACTTCAAAATCACTGATGCCGACTGTGGTAATCGTTTGTTTCTATTATTTTTTCCAGGCAAAATAACATTTTTGCTCAGACTTTTTACTGTTAGACGAAAACTAAAAGCTGATAAGAGCGAATTGCTGCAGCATTTCGAAGTACTTTTACCTAGCATTTGAGTATAGAATTGATTTCGGAGAAAGACCAAATTGTATGCAGTTAATGATGGTTCAGCATTATGTAAATACTTGTTTCTATTATTTTTTCCATCACTGTATATTGAGGTCAAATTTTAAGAAAATCTTTCGACGTAATATATCTCAAAACCACCGAGTAGATTGAGCTCAAATATTGTGAGATTTGGTAAAAATTGGATGAGGGGCGTGGCACCTCCCATACAAAAAAACTGGATGTCAAAAGTTATAAGACTGTTAACATTGATGCGCATTGTCAAAATTGAAATTTGGTAAATTGACCTCAATTTTTATAGGTATGTAAATAAAAGACATTGAATGCATTTGAATACGAACGAGTTTCATTTAATCACCAAATAAAACTTAAACTGTAGAAAGTGCGGCCAATATTGCCGATCTCAATGAACTGGAGTTGGAAGGTTGATTGGGATTCATAATCGCAGAGATAAGTTTTAGGTGTTACGAAGTTCGAAGGCGAAGAGTTATTAAAGAAGAAAACACACGCAAATGTGTATTTCTTTTCCAAAATTTTTGGGTGTTATTTGAGAAATAAATTGAAGTTTTGAAAATGCGTCCCAATGTCGCCTGAATTTGTGAAAGGCGTCCAAAAAACGCGTATTTCGAATTGTGGTCGCCACGCGTCCCGACAGAAGAAACGTCGCCATTTGGCGACTTATGTCGCCCATCGGTAACACTGCTCCTGACATTATATTAAATTACTAGCTGTACCCTACAGGCTTTGTCCGTGGCCAGGAATTGTATCACACGAATTGTTCTTGTCTATCAGAATAATGCACATCAATGATCAAAATTTTACAACACTGTAGCTCCCATTGTTGTCTGGAAATACAGTTTTTTTTTTTGTATGGGATGTGCAACATCCCTTTGTCTAATTTCGATCAAAATGCTTTGGTTGAATTGAAAATTTGCTCGTTCTTGTGTTGCAGGACATGTCGAATATTTCTGCCAATGTTTCCTCATAGTTTAAACAACTAGGTACACTTTTACTTATGATCACTTTGATGTTAATTACGTTTCCATAAATTATTTTTATTTTCATTACTTTAAATATCACGACTACAGCGTCGCCTATCGGCGACTCTCTCGGGGGCTCTCGAGTTTAGAATATATTAAGGTGAAAATAACAAGCTGTACCCAACCCACCCGGCTTTACCCTCGTCCACTAATTGTAGATTCGTTGATCAAAATAATAAAATCGCAAAAAAATAAGTGGCAAATGGCGACTTATGTCGCCCATCGGCAACGCTGCCTTCAGGTTAGGTTAACCCCATAATTGTTAATTTTTCTATTATAGAAACATTTTGTTTGACTTCAATGACAAAAACGTTCTCTAGTCTTTTTTCTCGTCCATATCCACCTTGAAGGTCATTCTAAATATTGGAAAACGAATTTTTAAAATGGATGAGTTGTCTCGGAGAATATCTCCCCCATCCAAACCTTTACCTCTTTATAATACATGTTGATGTTAGTGTAGATCTTACTGCATGAGTATTTAATTTAGATCGAACAAGGTGACAATTGTTATAAAATGCCAATACCAGCAGTCAAGTAAGGAAATTCCAATACCATTACACAAAAATAAAAACAAGCCGTATTTTTTTTTGTATACCTTAAGAGATTTATTTGTATGTCTTGACCATACACAAGTTTTAGTTTTAATAGCTAAATAAAAAAATGTAATTTTGTCGTTTATCCATCTAAACATGTACTAAACAAATTTTCAAGCAATTTTTTTGTTTGTTCCTAAAATTCCTTAAGATTATTATTTACGTATAATACGACAAAGTTAATGTGGGTTAACGGGACCCGTTGTAGATGCTTATATAATAATTGCTATAAAGGTAGACTGACGATAACAAATGAAAATAAATTTAGCTCGGTTCAACTGCTGCGCGAATAGTACAATAATGTAATCCTAATTTTTCATTCGAAGAAAATAAACTTTTGATTTTTATTGGTTTTTTGTATTTTTTTTTTTTTTGGGACAATTCCTTTTACAACGTCTAAGAGAATGCTAAAATCTACTGTTATTGGGTTATGTGTTTAGATTACAATTGCTCTTCGACATCGGCGTCACCGATGGCGGTCGTGGTGTAGTGGGCGCCCTGTGGTGAATAATGCGTTTGGTGGGCCGAGCTTGTGGCATGAATCTCAGTCGGTGTGCCATGGCAATCCACTGAGGAAATGACAAAAGTCTGCGGTTGCTGGTGGTTACTTGTCGTGACTATTGTGCCAGGTCCGGCAACACTGTTAGTGTGCCTTATCGGATAGAGTGTCGAACGAGATACTGGTATTGCTGAGCTTAAGCCGTACTGCGCCGAAACTGGGTACGGATACTTGAGCAGTTTCATCTGTCCGTCGAAGAGAATGTCAAAGATGATTTTCTCGGCGAACATTGCCTGTTGGGAATCCATGGTGCGCATTTTGTGTCCCACCATCTTGCCGAAAACGGAAAAGTTATCCTCGGGCTGCTGATCGGGAGCGTTCATTTTGCTGCATGCCAATGTCAGGAGTTTCTCAAAATCACTAGATTTGCAATCGATTTTTACCTTCTTTGCCTGTGGCTCTTGGCTGACTTCGTAGTTCTCCGTCGTCTGTATTGACTGAGATTTGTTTGAACAGATGGAGATTGTTCTTCGACGGATTGCCGAGTGTGGCATACCGTCGGAGGTGATGACTGAGTCGCTTTGCTTCGGAACAGGTTGAATGGTAATGGAGTTGGGCAGATTGATTGTGTTTGAGGAATTGTGGCGCGAGTTGGTGAGATCATGATGGATTATTGTTGGCGTACTGATTGGCCCACTAGACGTCGTGTTCTGCGATTGAGATGACGGCGTTGCTTGCGGCGAGTGTGGAGGTGCCATTCGAATGTAGTTAGTTGTCTGAATGCCATCCATCGGTTTGGACTGTCCGACCGGCCATATAATTTTGTATCCCTCATCCTCCTCGTCGCTTTGTTGCACATCGGTATGGTAAACAACGCCACCGGCTTCCTTAACCGAATCTCCAGCCACGGATATGTCCTCTGAGTGCACAGTGCAGTTTTCGCTCTCTTCATGTATGTCGACGGCTTCTATTTGATGGTGTTCATTTTCATCCTGATCCAGTTCGATGACCTCCTCTTGCTGTTCATCGCCATTCGAATTCTCAATGGTCTCTATTGTGATTTTCATTGGTTCGGACTTCGGGGTGATGATTTCCTTTTTAATGATTTTTGGCGGAGAGCTTTCCTTCCTCGTTATCACCCTTGTCATCTTCATCTCTTTTAGCTTTTCAGCTAATTTGATGCGATTCGATGGCTTCTCTTCCTCCATCAGGAACATCAAACTTTCGAAATACCTTCGCTTGGGGCAGTAGGCTTCTTCTCTGCCTGATTTGCTATTCTTACTTTCGGTGTACTTCTTCAACTGGTGTCTAAACGCACAGCGTAAATTGTTGATTTTCTGCTTGGTACGTTCGATATTATAATGCTCACCGTGCTTTGAGGCTACTTCGATGAGCTTCATGTAGGCCTCTTGGCGTTTGGTACGATTCTTGTAATTAGTTGAATTCGCTTTCCATAAGCATGGTTGATTTTTGTATTCTTCGATAAAATCATCTATAAAATCATTTGTAGACATTCTGGCTGTGAATGGCAATTGTGATGTGATGCTCCGGCTGTGCGTGTTGCTAAATTCACTGGAATCACTTAAAATCAGATATTTGTTCTACGAATGGTTAGGCAAATGCATGCAACATTGTTTTCACTTAGCAAATGCAATGGTTCTTTTGGAAAAAATCGTTTAAAAAACCGAAGAAAAATTAAAACAAAACAATAAACAGATATACACCACTGTGTAAAGAAATTATTCGCGGCCATATATGACATATGTCAAATTGGGAAAAATTGACGCTGGTTTTGTTGGTTGGACTGCAGCCGCTGTACTGTGGGAATAACTGTGGATGATAACAGTTTGAGGGGTTTGGTTAGCTGCATTTCTATAGAAATGATGTTCAGAATTAGGAATTGGACAAGTGTTTTTTTAATTGAATGTCTATCTCAGCAAACTTAATTATATCTTCATCACGTAAAGTTATTGTAATTCCGGGCAGAAGATTTTACTTTAATTCGTTGAGATAGATTTTCAATGAAATGCGCCCAAAAGTTAGTAAACTGCTTTCAGTGCCATCCTTTTTCAGAGACTCGGTACTAGGAGAACATGAACTAACCAAAAGCCGATACATACAAACAAAAGTATATAATTTTAAGTCACGGTATAAAGACGATTAGAGAGAGGTACCTCAAATATTAGATAAAGGTATTAGATTGTAAGTTAAGGCATGCAGAAAATAAAATTTTAATTTTATGGTAATAAGCTTTGCCCGTACAAACCTCCCCAGATTACTTCGCTTCTTCGTAGCATACTTTTAGGAACAACCAATTTCAAATTGACAACCCAATTGATGACATCATCAAGATTTGGTATATAAATAAAACATATTTATTTGGAATTCCCGAAACCTCACAGCTAGTTAGCTAGCTAGTTGGTTAGTTGAACGAGCTGAACTAACCGATTGTGTCATTTATCGCATTGATTATAATCTCTACAGCTGCTGCTAAACTCAAACCAACATTTCGTGAATGTGATTCATATCATAGCTATCACCTACCAAGGGCATGTGTATTTAATACTAGACCAACTTTTATTTTGGCCTCATTTATTATCGAAAGAATCATTGTGCGTACTAACTTCTTATTGTGTGGTTGTGAAATAGTGTAATTTGAGGTAAAAAAAACATGGCTCCCATCCTGGCACCAACAATTCAACTTAGTAATGGGCAGGCTATGCCAGTTCTTGGACTGGGGACCTGGCGCTCATATGAATCTGATGCTGAGCGTTCTGTTAAGGATGCCATTGATTGTGGATATCGTCACATCGACACAGCTTTTGTGTATGAAAACGAAGCAGAAGTTGGACGCGCTGTTAAGACGAAAATCGCAGAAGGAATAGTTCGACGAGAGGACTTATTCATTGTGACAAAGTTGGGTGGCATTCATCATGATCCGAAACTAGTGGAACATGCATGTCGGTTGAGTTTGCGCAATTTGGATATGGATTACATCGATTTGTATCTTATGCATTTCCCTGTCGGTCAAGTATACGCGGGTGATGCAGATGTTCATGGAAGCGGTAGTCTGTCAGATGTTGATTACCTAGATACTTGGAGAGAAATGGAGAAACTAGTTGATTTGGGTTTGGTGCGTGGCATTGGATTATCAAACTTTAACAGCGAACAGGTTGAGCGAGTGTTGAGGAACTGCCGTATTAAGCCGTTGGTTAATCAAGTGGAGTGTCATCCAGCATTTAATCAAAAGAAACTAACTGATTTTTGTCGGCAGCGGGGAATTGTTATCACAGCCTACTGTCCACTAGCACGACCAAAGCCTGAGATGAAATGGCCAGCTTTCATTTATGATGCAACTGCAAAAGCGCTGGCCCAGAAGTATAACAAGACGCCAGCTCAGGTTTGTTTGAGATATTTGATTGATATTGGAACAGTGCCCATTCCAAAGTCCGTCTCAAAGCATAGGATCGAGGAGAACTTTAATGTTTTCGACTTCAAGTTAAGTGAAGAGGACATCAAAATCATAGACAAATACAATACGAATAATAGGATGATTCCATTCTCGGGCATGAGGGGGCATCCGCTGTTTCCATTTAATATTGAATTTTAGTACTGATTAAAAATATAAATATAAATATAAATCCAATGAGTTCTTCTTAGTTTTTTCTTGTACAAACTTATCCGTTTGACTCTTTTTTCATAGGAAGTTAGCAAGTCAAGACAGTCCTCTGCCATATAGGTATGTTTCACATTCATACTCAGCGTGTTTCTTTATTCATTCGGAATATTCCGAACATTCCGAATAAGCAATAAGCGTTTCTTTATTCAATGGAATATTCCGGATAAACCATTTTGTCGTTTCTTTATTCATTCTGGAATTTTTGGAATGTATTCTTTTTATTCCTTGTGGGAGATGGAATAAAAGGAATATTCTCTCGTTTGACAGATGAACTTGAACAACAATAGGTCTGTTTTTTTCCACATCTATCTCAGTGAAGTAAAGTAAAGTAGGATTTTTAACACGCAATTACAACAACAAGAGTCTCGAAAGTGTCAAACAGTTCGTAGATGTTGTAAATGCGTGTTAAAATCGTACTTTACTTTACTTCACTGAGATAGGTGTGAATAAAAAACAGACCTATTAATGGCAGCAACAGCAGGCAATCAAATGGATGAGCATTTATTTCAAATTCATAATATTTTTTATTTATATTTTCGATTTTCTTTTACAATTTCCAGAATTGAATTATTTTTTAAAATGGTCTCCTGGGGACATAAGGTGCCTCATAAACCAAACAGCTGATTGTCATTCTTTTCATTCCAGTTCTGTTTCTTTATTTATTCCATTCTGGATATTCCGGATAAAAAATTCGAAAATTCTATCTTTTCTATTCCTTATCCGGAAAAAATAAAGAAACACGCTGACTATGTAGGTACAAAACTGGGATATTGTGAACGTTTCAATATCGTAGAACCTCGAGTAGCACAGTGGCCAGTCTAAATTAAATTGTTAACCTTGAGACACGACAAGAAATCCCATAAATTGGAAGTAAACTTACATAAATCTACACTATCTACCCGATATAATAGATAAGCGAACCAATCGACGAACGTGACAAATAGCAGCAGTACATTCGTGACTCATTCTTTTTACTTTCCTTTTTTATTGCAGAACTAGTAAATAAATAAAAATGATATGCTGCATGAAACTTGAGAATAGTTGTAATTCTCCATTAACTTCTAACTGGAATGTTCCTTTTTATTTGTTTTCCTGAAATTTTGGTAACAATTGATGGGATCTTTGGCTGTGAATACTGTACATGATCTTCTGCTGCCGGTGAAATTCTAAAGTCCAAGGGGTTTGTTAGTGGTGTTTTTTCGATTAGATATTACTTTACCTTAAAGTCGCCAACTATTAATGTCCATAGGAAAACAAAGACTAACGGAATCACAGAGAAAATTGGTATATTTTCGTACGTAATTTCCATCATGATAATAAAGTTATTTTTAAGTTTTTCGATGGCAAAGGATGTGAATTGAAAGTTTCGTATGGTTTTGTCATTGGTTTTGTTTACGAAACCACAGCATGACAGCAGCATAAGCGCTTCTTAAACTTAAGTTGAAAAAATTGACAACGAACATACGAATTTATGGCAAATTAAATTTGTAATTGATGGCGTTCAGTGATATTTGATTTTCAAAACAGTATTATGGCAGTTGCATTTCAAAACTGTTAATGGGTTTTAATGAACATTTCGCAAAGTAAAGTCGAAATACATATATAGCACAAATACCGGTTTATAGTTCCACAAAAAGTTGTAGTAAAGTTGTCCTTCGTTTCTCTACCCCATTTTTAATGGTTTGCCAGCGGAGCTCCTTCAAATACGATGGTGATACGGTGGTGGTGGTACGGGTGGGCCACCTAGTGGTTTCTTTTTAAATCA
The DNA here is from genome assembly GCA_955612985.1 of Cheilosia scutellata. NCBI lineage: Eukaryota > Metazoa > Arthropoda > Insecta > Diptera > Syrphidae > Cheilosia > Cheilosia scutellata. The sequence continues at coordinate 55,965,334 of OY015314.1, forward strand.
TAGGTTATTTTGACAGCTGTTTCCCACTCGAAATCTTGACAGAAAGTCAGTATCATACCTCCGCGGAACGAAATGAGTCGCTTTACGCTTGAACAACGTTGAGAAAAACTTATTTCCAAAGTGAGTACTGTGTAGCCCAAACAGTGTGTTTTTTTAAAAGAAATTCTGGCCATCAACTCAATGAAAAACGTCTTAGTGGAGATGCGACAAAAAGGAACCCTAAAAAAGAGGTTAAAAACTCCAGACACGCTGAAAGAAGTATACCTAATACATTCTACAGCACATCTTTCATTTGAAAGAAAACTCTTCGACGGATTCTTGCTATGAGGAGGAATGGAGGAGTGCGAATTCATTATGTCAGAACTAAATCAACGTGCCCAAGATCGTTTTCGCGCTCTATAAATACCGTCTTTTAATTTATTTCCAAGAACATGGAGTTTGTCGTTAAACTCTAGGATAGGTACCTATCTTAGTGCAGAGATTTGCCATAATGATTTGCTACCATAATAAAAAAAATCACCTGGCATTGCTGCATTCAACAGTTGTTGACCTCTTTCAATCAACATGTGTAATTTTACATTTCTACGTTGCCGTCCCTGACAGCAACTGATAAAATGTTTTTGTTTTAAATTATGTACTGCACAACTATTATTTGTATTTCTGTTTTTATCATTTAACATTCATCTCTGCATTCCACTAATTTGTTCAATTTCCCTGAAATAAATTAAAGTAGGTAGGTACCTAGTTTTTCCGTAAACTCTTTGCAATCACTTTGACCAACTTTAAAAAATAAAAAAAATATCCCTAAAGTCCTTTTGCAAAAGGATTTTTTTTTGTTGTTGCACTGAGCATGTCAAAATCTAGTAGAAAAAAAATACATTTTTCATCGAAGCATTTCTCGGGTGTGGTGATTTTAATTTTCAATTTTTCCATCATCCTTCCCAATTTAATTTCACATTAAAACAACTCAAATAATACAAAAGCAATAGGCTGTGTTAAAAATGCAATTGTATACACCAATTCGCCGACTCAAATAAAACCATGAAGCCTAACCATCTTCAATTAGGATAGACATCCCTCCATTTCATCAACCAGCGGAACTCCAGTCACCACAACCATCAGAACAGAAAATTCATATTCCCCTTCATCTTACTCATCTCAAACAATGGAGAGCAATGAAATTTCCATGTTCATGGACGTGAAGCTAGACATACATGACAAGAAAGCCGAAGCACTTAAATTTAAGGTGAGTAATTGCATACGCAACTGCTCTGTGTGTACATATTAAATGCGGGAAACCAATTGGAAATTCATTGCATGCATTTGCGACAAACCATCTGTGGATCAAATGTCTTTAATTTGGGATGTGATTTCTTTTAGTTTTTAAAAGTGGCTGTCGCCTTTTTTCATTGTTGGCAATTAAGGAAAGAAGTTCTACTGCCAATAGGTCCTTACTCTGTAGATATTCTTTAGAATTTGTTTTGTCTATGCTGATGTCTGTAATTAATATATTTGATCTGTTAGTCTAACTGCATATTTATTTCTTTTCAGTCATGGGTCAAGTGTCTGGTTAAGATTGAAGCAATCAAATGCCTTCCGTGTTTCTTACGCATAACTTTCATACGAAATGTAGAAGACGAGGCCGCTAACTTGAGTGTGTCGATAAATATTCCCGGAATCACTATCAGTTTGGCGTCATCGCGAACTAAACAGCATTCGTATGGGATTTTCTGGATGCAAAACCGCAAAAGATGCTTTGTATACTTTGCTGTCGATTCGGAGTCCAGCTGCCGTCGCCACATGAAATGGATGAAGAAATCGATAAAAAATCTAGAGCTGCATCGACAAAGTAAGTTAAGTAGTGTATAAGTCGAGTTGAATGTTTAAAAATAGTTTTATGAGTAAAAGTTCTATGGTCGCACTATCAGCTAAAAAGCGTTAACGCAGAATTACAATTTCTGTATAAACAGATGGTTGGGCGAAATCGCTTCTACGATTTAAAATTTTCTCTGAATCAGGCATATTTTTCCCTCAGATTATGGAAATACCATTCAAAATGTTTCAGATAGCTGCAGGAACTCCCCACGACTATATTTTATTTGAATCTTGACATCGCTTTGAAGTGGGATAAAAACCCACCAGCAGCTCGAAAAAATATGGGTCCCATTACAATGTGCCTAGCATGTTTTAAAAAATGGTCAATGATAGCGCAGTAGTAGAAGTCAAAGCTATCTAAATCCTACTCAAACTATGACGAGTTTCGTCCCCCTATTGTAGAAGTTATAAGTTCTGACAAAATTTTAAATAACTTTTAGTGCACTTTGAACATTTGCTAAACTTAAGCATTAAATTTAAGATTCGCAGTTGTAACTGTTTTTTTTACTACTGAATCTCCTTGAAGCAAGTGCGACCAAACATCCGCTGCTCGTTTCTTATAATTGCAACTTTCAATAGTTCCACAACCGTCACAGTGCAACTACAGTTAAACGGCAAAGACGAGCTATTCGAATATTTCTGCCTATGCGATCAAAATTAAGTGAGGGTTGCAATATCTAAATTCAAGTCCAATAAGGCTGTTGAATCAACCAGTCTAATACCTATTAAAAAAATATGTTTTTCAAATTTCTTGGGCTAACCTTAAATTTTTATTTTATTTAGTATTCCTCGAGACCAGACGTTCTAGCCGAGGTCGGCTCGAAGGAAATTCCTCCAACAAAGCCGGCAAACAAAATCTACAAGACATTCTCGGACCTTTGCCAAAAATTCCCGACTGCGACAGGTAAATAGATGCTATGAAACTACTGACACAATTGAGCTTACAAGTATCTTTGTTTTCAGCATCAACTGGTCGAGACGAGTTTCTGGTATGTCTGGCATCTACGAAGAGATACCCGATGGCGTTGATCTAAAACTGCTACAACAGTCACGTGGATCCATTGCGTCTGGCATATACGAGGAAATGAAACCCACAGCAGCTGATCGCAAGGCAATAAGGTCAGTATACGCCTTCAAATTGAATATTGAGAGTGATTTGAAATGTGTATGATTTGCAGTGAGGAGGCTTTAGAACCAGCCCCACCACTCCCGCCACGCAAGCGCATCAACACCTTCGAACACGACATCGGAATTCCCCGTTCGAACACAAATCCCGAGTCTGAAATGGCCAAGAAGAAGAAATACAAGAACGTGCTGGACAACATTTTTGGCCGATCGAAACGTTCGGAAAGCGTCAGCGAAGGTCAGGTAAGTACCACTGAAGATTTAATCAGTGCCAGCCCTGATGAGGAAAAAACGTTGGAACAACTATATGTGAATACCCCGAACATCAATCTGCGGCGAAAGCCAAACACGTCGTTGGCTCGAAAAAAAGCCATGGTCAATAAGCGCAACAGTTTCTCGAGTCCGGATCTGTCTAAAATTAACGTATTTGATGATCTGTCTACATTAGACGACATCAGCTCTCTGTCGTCCGAGTTGTTGGTAAATGGTAGCCTCGATGACTCTTTATCACTGCTAAAAACTAAGGAGGACATACAAAAACGATTTGATTCGATGGACAGCTTGAATATATCCGAGCAGATCCAACCGAATTTTAACTTTTCATGCAACTCGTCCACCGTCAATTTGGTTGGTTCCAATTTGAACACGAAACATGCTCAGCAGGTGCTCATAGACGACATGTCGGGGTATTGCACGATGGCACCGATACTCAAGGAACAACCACCCTCATCGAATAACGACAGTGATAAGGAGAACGATGATCAGAAGGATGAACTATCGCCCATAAAGCAACAACAGCAACAACCCACCAACGAGAGTGTTGTCTATGAAAACATGGCAAACTCGTCGGCTCTAAACGAATCAAACCTTTACGAGAACATTGGTATTTGTCTCCCCAACACAGACCCCACAGAGGAGGGATACTATCAAACTCCACGAAAGTCCATAATCAGCATCGATGATAAGATTCCATCTTACTACCCCAATAGCTGTGATACAGCGAAAATGCGTCGTCGCAGTCCATCGATTCCGGAGAAGACAGCAAATTCGAATAACCTCCGTCACTTGGCGAACATTAAAGTGACGCGTCGTGAAAATCTCTACATCTCATCGCCACAAAAAATTATCGATCAACGCCTGCGATCAAATGTAGTCGCAGCCGATAATGAAACAGAAAGAAATCCCACAAAAAAATCATCGCCTCTGATGGCAAGGAAGATCTCCGAAAATGTCTACACAGTGACTCGTTCCAGTGGTGATCTGGCACATAGTCAATCCCACAAACTTCTTAAATTAACTGCTCTGCAGAATATCGACTTTAAGTTCGACGACAGCAAGAACGAATCAGATTTGAAGGGCTCCTGCATGCAGAGCTCAGAGAGCGCTACAAGAATCTATCAGAAGTATGCCACATTGGCGAGGATCACGCCCAACAACAAGTACATTGAGAAATGCTCAAAGGCTAAGGCCAGCGCAACAAATGAACTTAGCAATGCAAAAAAGTTCACCTCGTTGCCTAGATTTAAGAAAATCGATTTCTCTCCTCTGAAGCTAAAGATTAACAATGTTTTGCAGCGTCACCACAACAATGAAGTTTGAAACTTTTAACTAGAGGTGCGCTATCGTAGGTTAGTAAGTAACTGTTGTGTATGCTTTCGAGGGGGAAAATGCTTTCGTAAACATATCATAGATGAATGTGAATGACTGTGTACCAGTGTAAATATTTGCTCAATATTTTTTTTTTCATTATTTTAAAAGCTCGAATTTCTGAATTGAGTTTGCATGTTTGTTTTTATACAAAAATGGGGACATTTTTATCTCCTCTGGGGGAAGTCCTTTCGCTTAAACGCTAGATGCAAACATTTTTATTTAAATTTTATTATTGTTTTTATTTGTACATTTTTCCTTTTGGTTTTTTAAAAACAATTGTTAGAGGAGGTTCTTTATTGAATTTGTGATGATGAAATCTATTTGAAATTGTTTAATATTCGCAATAAAAATATGCTTTTAATTTTGTATGATTTGTTTCTAATTTTAGTTTTATAGTGTTGTGGGTGTTGATGTTTTAGGTAGCGGTCAGTCATGCATTATATTATAAATATTTATGTTCTTTTTACTGCATATTCATTTAGGGGTTGCGCGCACCCATTATTGCATTTCGGCCCATGCTAGTTTGAGACGAGTCATTCCATCGATCGGTTATAAAATGCTTGTCAAATATCCTTACCTTGTGATGTACCTACCAATAAATTCCAACTGAATAAGTTAAACAATTCCCTAGTTTTGGGAAACAAATTCTAGAAACGAATGACCCATCACAACAAATGTTCAAGTAATTCTGGGACATAAGTAAAGTGGGAACACAAACCGTGAAAAAAGCCACTACTTGGGTGGCGCTACAGTCTGGGGTAGACCTTAATTGGCCTTAACCAATATGCGGTGTATTTGGCTTACTGCCTCCAGTAGCACACTACAGGTTAGTTGATATTCCCTTTCACCACCTAGGGTTACTTCGCAAAGCTGTTACCAATTTGCGGAGCGATCTTTGCCTTCTTTCGTTCAATAATTTTGTTATAGGTGCATTTCCCACATGCCTTTCTCTGTTTCAGTTTTGGAAGTACTTGACTGCCTTAACGATTTCTGGATCTTGCAGATCAAATGGTCATTTCTTAAGACAGTCATATTGAGTCCCTCTGATTATCGCGGCTTAGTAAAGTGAATCTTCGTGTACCTTTTGCTTTGTTGGACGATGTTGGACTTTATATTCATATTTTCACAGCCACCAGTCAAAACATCATGCAATTATTGGAAACATTTATTTTTTCTTCACCGCAGTATTTAGGGCTTGACAATCGATGAAAGACAGCTATTTTTACCGAGAAGAAGTTGATGAGTCGATCAACAATAGCCGCACGCTTCCAATTCATAAATACGGTTTAAAACTTCTGGTTTGTGGAAATTTTCGTTTGCGTTTTCGTATATTTATATGATATCGAAGTTATTCACTTAAAAGTCGGACTCCTTGACCATCTCCGTCTTGTATTTCTACCACGACCGAATACGCCGCAGTAATAATTGTACCTTGACGTTGCTTCTAATTGACGTTGGTGCGCAGGCTTAAGTTGCAAAGATTAAACAGGATATGCTGTCGGAGGCGGTAGTCGTCTGAAGGGTCAATCATGACAGGCAGGCTGCTTTGAAGAGTAACGATCTAAGAATTGCCCAACCCCCCTAATCCAGGATTTACGCGTCACCTCTATTGTGTATCGGCTGTATTCTAACGGCGCCTCCCTGAAACCAGGCCGTTCGCAAATTAGGCACTGTCGGCTTTTTTTTTCTTGTACCTTTTCGACCTTTTCAAGAGTGTGCACGTACGCGAACTGTTTCAGTTTTTCATTTATCCGTTTGCCGCATTTTGAACACTGACAAATTGACTGTGGTTTTTAAATAGTATCGCATTAGCTTACCGTATCTATTGTTTACATTGAAAACAAGCACGGATCCGCACGACTCCTTTGCAAGTGTTTGGATTATCAAATCGGAGCGTCTATATAACAAGCGCCAGCTAGACATTATGCTTGGGACTTTCAAAGAAAATAATATCCTGATTCGCACTGCCTCTACTGCTCGCCCTATTAAGTGCTTCATTCAAAAATGCCAACGAGGAGCGCCCACTCATGGAAACGGATTGACGGCCCCGTCTGTGGACCGGATTTACAATATCCACTCACTAACCTGCTGGTGACAAATTTCCTCAGATTAAGATTCCAAATAAACTTGGTCTTCCAGAATATTCCGCGTCACGTCACAAACGTGAGAAACGTCCAAGTGCGGTTCCCTCGTTCAAGACGGCCACTTCTGCGTGGCCTGCTGCCGGGGTATATATCCTACTTGAGACATGGCAATTTCTTTACGAACTCCCAGTAAAATCTGGTCCTGAATAGCATCTCTTGGCATCTAGAATATGTATATACCGCCAGAAGAAGAAAACGCCCAATTTAACGTTGTATAATAGTTCAATGTCGTTTGACTCATTTATTAACTCTTGCTTGTCTCCTAATGGTAACTTAAAATCGTTGCCTGTCGACTGACTCTGACTGACTTTTGTAGATGGTCGTCTCTGCGGTTATTGTTGTTAATGTGTTAATTGCTGAAGCGCTGCGGATCGTGTACTAATATTATTACCAAATGTCGCGAAAACCGTTTCTGAAAGCTGATTTTTCCTTTAAATTCTGTTCGAACTTACAAGTTGCAAGTTTTTCTTGTTTCATTTGTCATTGGTCAATTAAAGAGACATCTGAACAAATGTATGTCTTCCCAACATCATGTTCATCGCAATGGATTTTATTTGAATTAAGAAAGTTGAGGAAGAGTTACCGAGTCGATTTTCTGACTTCTCTCCAAGGTCATAAGAAGTTATTTTACCCAGCACCAATTTGTCGAGTGGCTGAACGAAATATATTGCGCCATTAAACAAAAAAAAATCGACAACGTGATCATATGCATACCCATACCTAGATTAGGAAAAAAAAAAAACACAAATTTTAAAGATATGTAACGAAATTTTTAAGTTTATTTATTTAGTCCAAATTATGTGAAGGTAATAAAAATTTCACAACATCGAATAAATAGTCAATTTATCGAGTTAACTAATATTTTGTAAGTACTACATCGCTCACCGATTAAAAAAAGAAATAAACGAAGAATAAAACTAAAATATTAATTACTATATAATAAATATTTAAAAATCTGTGATTGATTAACGTACAAACAAACATATTATTATACAAGATTATGAAAATTAATATTTTTAAAACAGAAAAAAAAAGAGTTGTTTGCATTTGCTTTTATATAAAAATAAAAAGAAACTATCTTCTATCATATCATCTAACCATCTAAAAATTACTATAGTAACCTCGAAATACTAAACAATATTTTTTATCTAAAAGAATCTAAATAAATTGCTTTTTAGTGAATGTGCTAATTTAAACAAATTTAAATTATAATACAAAAATAATGCTTTAATTATTGTAAATTTAAAACAATTGAATGCTTCTTAAGCGGAATTATATATTGAACAAACCCAAAATGCTTTCGTTAAAAAACAAATCGCATACAAAAGTAAGGACAAGATGTCAATTTATCGCTTACTCTAAACAAACCGTAAATAGCAAAACTATCAATCGAATATCAATCATTGTTGTCTATTAAGGGCGATTTTCAAAGGTCTAAATTCGGAATAGTACTGTTCAATTTTAGCATAACACATAAAATCATATTCATTTTAATAATCCTAATACTATATTGGCGTTTATTAGAAGTTCGCACAACTGGCTGAGAACATTAGGCAAACCATTTAATTTAAGCTAAGCAAAACAGAATTCAAGCTTGAAATTAATAACTTTCTTCTCGTACTGTACTATCAAAACTGCATTTTAGTTTGGGTAATAATTGCACGAAACGTTTCGAAAAATAAGTTCGACAGATCCAGAAACACATATTTCAGCTCGATCGACATCAACAATAATTTGAACAGCAACACAAATAAAAAAGCTGTCCTGTATTTTAAATATACTCAGAGAATGAAACAACCTTGCGGAGAGAACTTTCGTTTGATTAATTTAAGCCCGAACTAACCTATATCTATGCAGGTTAGGCACTAACCTAACGAGGAGAAGCTCATACATTTTGTCGACTAAGTCTTAAAACGAGAAAACCTAAATGTTTTTCAGAATTTTTGAATATTAAATTAAGACACTGTCATTTCTGTTTTATTGTTTACGATTACGACGTCTTTGGTGATATATTTTTATCGTGATCAGTTTTTTCGAAAACGAAAACAAACCTTTCTAAATCGCCCTTTAATTATATATGATCGTATGTTGATTCTGCGGAAATTAAAAACAATTATCAACTCGAATAAATTAATATTATTAAATTTATTTATAGACCTAGTAAAAGAAGACATATTTGTAATTTGTATCAAAAAAAGACTTGAAAATTGTAGTTTAGAAATTATTGTTTACAACCGATATTGTAGAAAATATAATGTAAGTTTCAAACAAAAATTTTATTTAATGAAGTTTTATTATTCTTAGTTTAAGAAAAGGTATAATGCTCTTGTGCGCGCTTATTAAAGTGTAAATTTCGTCTGAAAGTGAAAGCAAAAATGGGCCTGCCACACATGATGAAAAGGAAGTGGAAAGGGAGAGGAAGATACTTTCCCTTCATAAAAAAAAGGTACTTACTTAGCCGAAATAAATTAGTTCTTACGAGACCAGTCCAGCCCAACGAAAACAGACATCAAGTGAGAGGGCTGTCTGACTTGCAATAAAAAGAAAAGAAAAACAAGTAAAAGTGTTCATCATGAGCCTGGCCAAAGCTTTGGTACCCTCCACTGTATACAAGTCATGCAAAATGTTGGGCATGTGAGTTAGTACGTACACAACACATGGGTCTACTACTGGTTTTGTATAGGAGGTACCAGAACTACTTGACCGACATAGTCCATTTTCAATAGCAAATGAGGACGGTAAAAAGAAGTCCTCTCACAAAATTGCAGTCGCCTAGGTCGATTCGTCGATTCGAAAACGTATTGAAATTTATTAAAGAACTAGCTGTACCCGCCCGGCTTTGTCCGTGACCAGGAATTGTGTTCCTTACATAATCACCCTTATTCCCGTTGGCGTTTGTCGTATACGACTCATGTGTCATGTCGTTGTAAAAAGGATATTCCGATTTTTTTTCGAACTTTTGTTAACGATTTTACTTCATTTTCTATGTGTTCACTGTAATTTCAAAAAGTTTTTCTTAAAAAAGTTACAAACAGTGACTTAAAACCGAAATGAAATATTAGGCGTTTACGACAAACGCCAACGGGAATAGGGGTGAATATGTAATGTTCTTTCGTAAAATGCAAGAAATGAGAATCGATTTTCTGGAATTTTCTTTCTGTCTAAATCTGAAATAAAACAAAAAATATTGAACATGTTTTTTGTATGGAATGTGCAACGCCCCTTTGTCCAATTTTGACCAATTTTCCCAGGAATACTTTGGGGCCTGTAAATTTTAACTCAATTGATTCAGCGAATTCATTCATATCGAATTCAGATTTCGAGATATAAGATTTTGGTTGTTTTTGTTTTGTATGGGGATTGACACGCCCCTTTGTCCAATTTTTCTAAACAATTGTTCAATTGCGAAGCAAATTTCGGTTTGGCATGCATCGAAAACCCTCAACTGGTATATATTTGTTTAAGGACACTAGAGGCAATGCTACAACAGTTACATGCGGGCATGTTGCTTGGAAGTTTCCTTTGCCCGAAATCACGATGTCACATCACACACAATTCCTCCTAGGATGCACATTACCAAAAGTGGCCCCCACCATTTAAGCCATCTCGATTTTTCTTCCTATGGAGCATGGATGTACATGAATTACTCTTGCCAATCGCTGTTTCTTCGGGCTGAGAAGGCATCTAAAAAGTAAAGCACTCTCTCACAGAACCAAGGAAATATTGGACATAACCCTAATCATCCCGGTCCTGCTGTATGGTGGCATAGTGCAGAGCATGGACCTTATCTAAAGCTGATGAAAACCTCTTGGGACGCTTTGAGGGAAAGATTCTTCGGGTGAATTACCATATCGATAGAGTTTAGAGGAGGAGATTCAACGACGAACTTTACGATCTATATAGCGACGTTGAGATGGTTATGTCACGTGGAGCATATATGAACAACAATGCACCAGCCCGACGAGTCTTTGAGTCCACCATTAAGGGACAACGAAGCAGAGGAAGACCCCATCTCGGGTGGCGTAACTACTACCTTAGTTGGTTTGTTGCTTAGCGGCAACTTTTGGAATTGCTGGAATAACATCAGAAGTCTGGGAAATTGTTATGAAAATTGTGCTCGCCTTGCGTCAAGATCATGACCAGAGGCGGCCATCACTTCACTTCAGCGAAATCATATATTCCATACATTGTGGTTCCATACATGGTCTTTGATCAATGAAATATAAATTACAAAATTGTATTTCATTTAAGAGTTATTAAAAAAATACATCGACCTGAAATATAACAACCCTGTGTATTTAAATTTAATATTCTTAATATTTTAAATTTATTTTTTTAAAGTGTTTCTGCGATAGTTTGACCAAAATATATATTACCTTCCAATCCGTGACATAAAGCTTCCATCATGTCGGCAATTAAAATAAATCAAAGATGAGGATGGATGGGTAAACCAGGTAAGTGCCTAACATCATTACTTGGTTTTCTTCGCCACCAACAACATTTAAATAAATAGATGTAGGTACATTCTCATATTATCTCTACACATCATGAAATCGTGGATCATAACAGCTCCTCTGTAGGTCCACCGCCGTACATTACATATCAATTTTAATAGATAATAATTAATTGTCTGCAGTCATTCAGAAACAATAGCATGCCAATGGAATAACTATAGCACTTATTAACTTAATTAAGAAATTGAGTTTTTGCTCTGTTTCTGATTTTTTTTTCGGATTCCATTGTGGGAAAGTTCCCAAAGCGACAAGTCGTTATTTGCATGACATGGGGGAACACATGCTCAGCTCATTTGAAATTAATCCAAAATCGCATATGATATTTATAATGTGAGAAGAGAAAATCATCTGAGTGTGGTCGGACTTATTTTTTTCTAAACAAAGATCCACCCACATTGGCGGAAACAATTTTGCATAGCTTTGCGATTCTTAAACACTGTCTTAGGTAATTATTATCTCAATCGTCGGGAATCAAAATCGACAACTTAATTGCAAGTTCCTTGGTATTATTCTGTCTGTCGTATGTAGGATTTAGTTTTGATTGCTATTATGCAAGACATATGAATTTGCAACAGTTTTATTATGATAAAGTGCATAGGTAGTAAGATTGCGAATCCGGATTCATGTATTCTGAAGGTAAGAAAATATTATTAATAATTGTATTACGTAATTTTGTGTGACGAAGATGCAACATTCTAATAATGTAGATGACAAAAAAATGAATTTTAAAACAAAAGTATGAATACGTCTCATAAACAACGACTTACAAAGAATCTGGGTACAAAGATTTGCACTTGGAAAGGCCTAAAGACTGATTCACATAAACCTCTAATGTCTCCACGAGACATAATTTCAGTCAAGACTCAAGTCATTACATAAGTCACCCCTATTGTCGTCGTCGTCTGTCGCAAACGACTGGCGACGTTTGTCGTGTCGAGTCGTTTGGAATTTGGTATTGCGTAACTGAAACGACTCGACTCTCTGAACTCTCATATCCCACATACATTCCACAAACTATGACACATTGGATTTGACATAACAGTCGACGAATTTATATTTGGTCTGGTGTTTTGTTTGTGACTTGATTAATTATTTAATAAAACAAATCAAAAATGAATAGTGTGACATGTTTTTTGAAAGCAGTGACCAGGCAGTGACGAAGAAGAAAACCAGAAAAAAGTGCTGGTAAAGTTAAGGAAGGAAATTCGAACCAAATCCAATCCATTGGATTTTCCCGACATTAAGTGGGTGGTAGAAATAATTTAAATTGCATACATTGTGTTAATAACAATTATTTTCAGATTTTAAATGTATTTTAGACTATCCAAGTCGAAGGTGGTCCAAGACAATTCAGAGATAAGGATATGCCGATTAAAATCACTTGTTAGTTGTTGTTAGTCCCTTTTCTCCATTTCTTTCACTAAATGTTGAAATTGTCTTTTATTTGTGATTTTCATTTTAAAGAATATGTAACTATCTTTTCGTTAGTTAAATATTAAATACACAAACTTTTCTTTAACACTTGATCACGCAGTTGTTAAAACTTATTGCAAACTATATCAGTTGCAGCTCTTTTTATGCCCCTGTGGCACATCCGCAAGGATACAAAAATACGATACCCAGGTACTGCATCCTTCCGCTTTCTGTGTTTTTAATCATATTAATGATTTTATGGCCTTAATTAGGGTCGTCGTGTAATAACTCATTACTTGAGCGCGTAGATTTATATGGTCCAAGACAATTCAGAGATAAGGCTATGTCGTCCCATTGCCGATTAACCTCACTTTTGTTAGGCCTTCGTGAATGATTTTGCCAAAGGAATATTTTTCTGCATTTCGTTCACTAAATGTAGAAATTGCCTTTTATTTGTTATCTCCATTCTGCAAAATAATTATAATTGTCTTTTTGTTAACTAAAAATTAAGTACACATACTTTTTTTTAACACATTGTCACACAGTCGTCCGCAAAATAGTCGACGACAGAAATGTATCATTTCCACGACAAACGTCGTCACAAAACGCCTCACGCAATACCGACGATCGTCGTTGAAAAATACAATCCACATTTTTTGACATTTCAGACGCCATTTGTCGATCGTCGCCGCGACAAAAGTCGTTTATATTCAGTCGCCAATACCAAACAGTCGTGTCGCTTTTATTTAGAGTCGTAAACGACGACGACATTAGGGGTGAATATATCAGTTTTGATTGATTTTGTGATTTTGTGGACACGACATATATCTGGACATTTCAGTCGGACTTAATTTCTTGTCTGCATTGCACATTTGGGAAACTGATGTGCTATGTTACGACCTTTTAGTCTATTTCATCTCTGCGTACATCTTGGAGAGATATAATGTTCCTTCATAAGAGTTTCCCTCGTATTCAGTTTCCTTGTCTTGTACTTTTACTCCACCTTGGCGGAGGAAGTCCGTTGTCCTCTTGGCCCCTACCTTGGCCAGCTCGGGTGTTCCTCAAGGTAGTCATCTAGGTCCACTTCTCTTCCTCCTAACAATTAACGATCTTGAAAGGGTCATTCAACACTCAGCACTCTCTATCTATGCTTGACGATACCAAATGGGAAAACCCATTTCCTGACAACGTCTCCTCCAGAAAGATCTAAATTGTTTGTCCATCTGGTGTCTTAAAAACTGTTTAGAACTTAATTTCTCCAAATGTCAATCTATCACCTTCTCACGTAAGAGCAAGAAGTCTTCTCCCCGAGTTTACCATTTCCACGGCCAATCTATATTTCTTGTGCAATCCGTTCGTATATTGATGAGATAATTACCAAAGTTAACTTATCATTTCCAACCCACCGGACTACCTGTTCCTATGGCTTTAACGAACCAATATCTCGTATGCTGCGAAAGGTTAACAAAAACCTCGCTATTTTCGACTTCAACCGCAGCACTACCTTCCTAAAAACCGATCTCCTTATGGCCAAAACACACGTGCAGAATTCACTGCGCAGCAGGATTAGAATACACATGTTCTTATATAGTGATATAAATGTAAATTCTGCACCCACCGCAGCACTTCAACATGGTCTCTATTTCTAAGTCCACTGCATACCAACGCAGTGAATTAAATTAAATAGACTTGGCAGCATCGAATTTTTAAATTCAGCTACTGATCATACGAGGAAAAGAGAGAAGGGAATTATTTGTCGTCTGTGTTGCACTCTCGTATTTTCCCCGCATTGCCAGCAACCGCTGCAAGTTAAATTCTGCACATCTGTTTCATCTGCAGTACTGCTTGCAGTGAAACATTCAGAATTTCTGCACATGTGTTTTGGGCATTAAGCATCCTTAGCTTTAAGTTCTAGTTATAAGTTCTAGTAGATTTAAGTCATTGTCATAGCTTGTATTAAGCCTAATAAAATTAAATTAAATTAAAATTCGCTTGCCTCATGCCCTGAGATTTGTTCATTTTCTGGACTTGTTTTCTTTCTTAAGTTTCCTGAATTAATTTTTGAGAGCGTGAATCCCTCTTCTTCAGAATGAATGTTTCTAATTGTCCCTTTCGCTATAATGGTATGGAGTGTTTGTCATTATCATCTATCCCTAATCCCTATACGTGAGCAGGTAGCCAACACAGGGTCGTAACCTTGTTTCCTCTACCAAGTTTACGAAGTTTGTACAGGCATTCCCATAGTACAGGCTTTTGCCAATTGATTTATTAGACTATTTAGTTCTAGGTTCAGATTATTTACCATTTCCGATTTGGGAATATCACAATTTTTGTATAATAAAAAAGTTACGTTTCACAAGTAAAAAATATTTCCGCCAATTTATTGTCAACAGTCTACACACAGCATAGCACTTCAACTAATAGACAATGAATGGCTAAAAACATTTAGGTAGTTTCTTTTTGGCCCCAACAGACTACTTGTAGACTGTAGGCGTGTTTAGTTCAGGTGATGCCATAATATTATACGAATCTATGGTAGTATACGAGTAAACCTATATTTGCTTATAAATAACATTCTCTAAACAGAATCATGTCAGATCCCGTTATATACTAATGCTTCACTTGATGATGAGTGAGTGTGATTGATGTCAAACTAGAATAAATTATTAGAATCTTTTTTTTTTGACGAAAGCGAGAAAGAATGGGAGACATTCGATGAATCATTTAATCACTTTTGGGAATTTGTTTTATACATTAAAAATGGCAAAATAAATATTCGCTCTGTTTTAAATAGGTACATTTCTTTAGCGATTGCACTATCTAAGCCAAAAATTACTCCTTCGAAATGTGATTTTCTTAAAAAGGAAATAACGTTTTTTTTTGTTTCCGCCTGAAACACTGTAGCCTTTAATTTTAGAAACAGAGGTTCTACCTTTGTTTTCTTCAATATGGGAGCTGAGTAGTTTCGGACCAATTTAAGTTAAGTGCAAAGGGCTGCTCAAATCAACGGAAAACGAGGTCGTGAGACAAGCGGCAAATTGCTATTTCCGTGTAGAGAAACATACTTCCGCACCGTTTTCATCCACTAATGAGGAAAAGCTATCTACTATCTACTCTTTAACGGTTAAGTCGGATCTTAACTTCAAATGAGATATGAGAATATCATCTAATCCTAAGAGCTAATCTATACTATGTATACAACGTTGCAAAGTATTTGAACAGATTACAAAACATCACATGTCAAACTGTCACTGCAATTTCAAAGTTTCAATTTGTAGCTTGTAGGTCTGTTCGAGTGGTAGTGTGCAAACGTTAAATTATTAAAAATTTGGAAAGAAACATTTGAGTAGAGAGGGATAAAGCATAATAACTTAATCTCAGATAATTGTAACTCTGTTTTTCTTTCTTTACATACATAAATCAATCAAACAATTCATACGACTGTCAGTCAAAGTTTGACATTTTTTGTGATTTGCGTAATTTTCCGCTTAAATCGTCAAGGGAAGGATGAGTGTTTAGCTCTTCGCTGATGAATTGGTCATTTTTGGGCCTTCTCCAGAATGAACTTAAGTGCATCCTCGACAAGTTGGTAGCAATTCGTGTTGAAGCTTTGAGTTATGGTCGTCTTCAGAGCGCCTTTCCAAAACATGCACTCTGCATTTTAGTGGAATCCCATTAAAACAGGTACGTCATTTTAAGTATCTCGGGGCCTTATTCATCACCGATGTAAGACGCAATCCTGAGTTTACCTGTAGGACTGGTCAACCTGGTTTTATTCTGAGTCAACTCCCGTTATCAGGAGAACCGAACTTGGTGTCAAAGCTAAGTTCTTTGTCTTTAATTCGGCGTTTATTCCAAGTCTAACCTATGGTCATGAGTTAGGATAGGAACACCTTATTAATGTGAGGTTCTCAATGTCGTGCAGTACGTGTATTTTTGTACAGATAATTTATTTATTTTATAAATGAAAAACTATTTTAATTAATGTAAACGCCTTGTCCCTCTAAAATTCAAGTATTGTTTATGAAAAATAAAATAACCCCGGGTCCATAAAATATGTTTAAATCGTTTAAAAGTGGCAATGAAAAAAAATGTTAACTCTTTCAATCTCTTTAAATTATTGTTAATATTCCATTTATTGTGCAGCATTATCCAAAATAGGTACCAATGGCGGACCCAACTAATCGAGATTTATCTCCGACTTTGTCGACAACCATTTGTGATATTGCAGAATATTTTGACGGCATAAAGTGATCGCGAATGGGAAGATCTCGTCAAATTTGTGTATCTAGAAGGGTTCAAATTATCGCCGCTGGGGCACCTAAACCTTCCAATAGCTTAGCACAGCCCAAATTTGAATGCGATTTGAATTCATGAAAAATGTATACCTTATGCCTATGCCTTGGAATTGGAATTGGAAGAAATTAGAACCACTTATTGCCACTTCCATCTTCTTATACAGGTGTAAGATCACTAGCGAGACATATAAACATTTTCTATAATAACTCGACAGCGCACCCCATTATTAAATGATGAAGTTTGAGCATGTCTCACTCCTATATCCAACCGTCTCAAATAACAAATTCACAAGACCCATCTATAGAAAGACGGGCAACCATAAACGTATGCTCATGTCCTCTATGGTCACACTTTGCTGATTCCATTCCCACAAAGTCGGATAGAATGGTCGCATTGTTGTCATTGTTGTTATTGTTCTTGTGTTGTCGTCACACAACATACCTAACAACCACCAAGTTACCAACGTCCAACAACCAAACCAACTATTAAAGATGCACCGAATAGGAAGAACGTAAGGGTAACATCAGAAACTCAATACAAACAACAGGTAAAATCGGTTACCTTATGTACACAAGTTACAATATACACCTGATCAGAGCAGTAGAGTAGGAAAATACAACAACACGCAACACGGCTTAGATACAATTTTATTATTCGCTCTTTTCCATGGCTTTAGTAGAGCCAGAGTTTGGCCAAGTTTGGCTCTGCATCGGCTCTCATCAACACAAACTACCATCCAAGCCCAAGCCTAAGTTTAGTCTTAGCTCTGCGCTCGTCGGTTCTTGATGTCTTAAGTTTCGGTCCAATCCAAGCCTACAGATTAACGTGGAAAATATTCGAGTTTGTGTATCTGTTTGTTTAGTTTTTCATTTTACTTGTAGGTATCTATTGGGTAGAAAAAGTGAAAACTGCCGCAGAAGGAAAACGTCTTAAAAGGAAGCCGAATATCAGTGAGAAAAGAAAGGAAAATTTGGAAAAATCAAGTTTATACATTAGTTCCTAAATCCATCAACAACAACTAAACAAAATCTCCTATACAAGTAGAAAATAAAAGAAAATATGTACTTTATTGTTATTGATGTTCTGTGCTGAGTAGAGTATTGTGCTGTGTCTGTGAGTGTATAGTGTAATTTTTAAAAGAAATCCAATTAAAATACGAAGAAGATATAATAAATAGTTAAAGTGATTAACAATAATTTTGCTTTGGATTTGGTTTATAAAGTCTGGATTACCCTTCGCTGCCAGTGAGTGTCTGGACTCTGGATCTCTTGAAGTTACCCACAAAAGGGGAACATTATCGCCTCTGTCTTGATGAACATGGAAATAGAATTGGAATAATTTATACCTGTAGCTGTAGCTTCCACTTCCAACCGGACACACAACAGGTGAGTGTGAGGAGTGTATCTCCCGAGCCAGAGACAGGTACCTGTTCGAATTCTTCTAACTAGATACGATGACAAGACAATCCATTTAACATTAACTACTTTTTGTGTCATTTCCATTTCGATTCCCATATTTTTACGATATTTATGATGAAGAGAAGCTTGAAGAGTGAATATGGGAAGTTCAAGTTGTCTTCAAAGATATTCATGTATAGAAAATCATGGGTTGAATTGGATGCATCTCCAAACGGTTGGGGATCTAATATTTATGCACGCACCAAAGCCAACTGGAGAAATTGTGTTTTATTAGCAGAATATCTGATCAGGTTTTGAAGTGTAGGCATAGCTGTCACATTTTGGAATTTTTAACAAAAACAATGTGTTGGCCAGACCAAGAGTGTGTGTATTTTGTAACGAATCGACGGGCCATGATTTTGTTGATTTAACGCCTACACGGTGGGACTAGATTAGTGTGCCTTCGGTGTTTTCTTGGTTGACTGAAAAGAAAAATATTATGCATCTTTTGTAGCGGTAAAATTCTGAAATCGGGTTGAGTAAATTTAAGGTGTCATAACTCATAAGTTAAAGTGTTTAGCAGTTGTCAGAGATGTTAAGAACTGCTAGTTGTAAAGGTGAAATGGCAGTTAAGTAGGTTATGTAGGTATAGTTGCTTGAAGTGAAATGCGCGTTACAAATTTCGCATGCATTCTCTTATACCTATGCGAAGTGATCATTAACGCAAAATCAGACACATATTTAGAAGAATGCCATTTTGATTCATATTATTTGGCAGTGTTTTAATTTTTTTGTTACCGTTTATCATTATTTGCTTATGTTCATGAATCTGCTCGTATAGCTAGACTACAATTACATAATTGAACAAACTTTTGAATATTTCACAAACGTCAGGAATTTGACATGCGAAGCAACGAGAATGTCAAACATACCTGGGGCGCTACAAACCTAAAATGAGGACGATATCAACGTGATAGTTTTTTTCGCATGCCACTGTTTTGACTTTTCCACATAAAGGGCTATGACTTAACAAATTAGTTTCCTTACAAATTCCGCAATTGTCGTAAATGAAGAATCTATTGCAATAAAGAATAAAGAAATAAAAAAAATGACACGAATGTTGCTGTGCTGTGCACTCGTTGTTGGCTCTATCGTACATTTGCATTTCGTTATCGTGGTGGAAAACGAATTTTTCAGCTGTCAAAAAATTACAATGCTCCGGGAACAAGGTACACGAGTACGATAACTTAGGCCGCAAAAATAATAAAGGATTTTGGGGGGTTAAATACAAGCATTACCTATTTAATATTTGAGAGGCGTTTAGGCGGGAGAGGAATTTTGATTTTTAAAGAATGATTTAAAAAAAAATAATATGTATTAAGAAACAACGACAACACTTACACTTCACATTCTCATGGAATATCCGGCTCAGTTTCGTCTCAGGAATAAGAAGAAATCCTTACTTCAGCAAATCTTGCTGACTTACCCTCAGAGAAGATATACTTGTCTTCTTGGACAGTATCTGGCGTTCAGATCAGGCTGAATTTGAGCATATCAAGGAATATAGACTTTGAGGGCACCGATCGTTTGGGGCTTATTGGCATAAATCTTCAAATCGCACGAACTCGATGACCAGCTAACGTGGCCTCTGTGTGACATAACCATGTCTATACAAATGTGTGATGTCTATACAAATGTGTGACACGTTGTGGTGTCCTGTTGGAACCATATGTCGTTCATATCCACATCATTCACTTTGGGCCAAACGAAATTTGTTGTCTTATCGTCGATCGGTAGCGCTCGCAGTTGATATTGATGCGGATTGTCACCATCCCACATTCGACAATTTCGCATAGAGTTGGAAAAAACATTGAATTAAAGACTGACAACTTAAATTTGACACCAAGTACAGTCCTCAGAATGAGCAAGTTGTCTTATAACTGACCCAGCCTCTGATAGCCTATATTAACGTTTGGTTTCGAAGGGCGTGTATATCAAAGGGCGTGATATCTGAATCTGACAGATAAAGCCTCTGATGGAATATCAGCCGGTTCAAGTGTTTTTTTTTCTGGAAGATAAGCAAACTATATCTGTTGGATAGCGGTATATGTCAGATAACTATCCGAAACTTTATCCGGAACCTTTAAAACTGGGACGATAGTTTAGTCCCATATATGTACCCATCTGCAAAATTATAAAAACAGTAGATAAACCTATACAAAGAACAAAATAAAGTGGTAGTGATTTTTAAACAATTTTTATTTGAACTATTTTTGCAACAATAAATTTTAATGTCTTGCATAAATTTATGCCACCTACAGTAATTTGGCGCCACATTATGAAACATTAATTTATGCCGCAAAAAGAGGCGGACTAAGGTGTGTCGCGTGGTATAGCACCTCGAAGCAAATTAAGACTTTCATAAAACCGATCAACATATTCGATCGTTAAACAAATGCTATTCAACTATTCAATACACCTCTACAAAGGGGCATAACGGTCACTAACCTAATAAAAATCACGGTCTCTCTGCGAAATGAGTTTCTTTTTTAAACTTAATTACCTTTCATAATATGTACGTTGTACGTATACGGAAAAAAACATCATTAATTTCATCTCCACAGTAAAAGCTCGTTAAGGCATCGAAGTGAAACATTATGTTTTTTTTTTTGTTTTTGCCACGAATCGTCATTTATTTAAATTTTTGGAATTTCATATTTTTGCAAAAAGAAAAAGGAAACGTGATGCTGTCTGGTGAAGATTAATTTGATCCGACAATATAAAGCGATCTAAATTGTATTCATCAAAATGAAGACATCAGGAATCATTAATTCACATTTTATTAAAATTAATTGACAATCCAAAAGTATTTCGGTCAAACAATAAAATAAATGTTTATAACATTTGCCCTAGAATTTGATTTTATGTTGGGGGCTACTGAACTCAAGATGGAGGATGGAATATGCTATGTGGAAAATAAATTGATCTCGATTTCTTTTGATCTCATCATCGTTTGTTCAGCTATTGAACATGTTTAGAATTCCATATCGGAAATGGGTATAGTCTGGAAGAACTTGTATCTGATCTCGCAAAAGAGACCGTTTAGATTGCGAGTATGTAGCTATCTTTATCTATATGGTCGTTATGCAACGGATTATGTTGTATAACATGTTCTCTGAAGAATTGGGAGCATCTAAAAGTTGCGCATGCTCGATGCAGGAACAAGTTTTGTTAGGAGATAGACGATAGAGTGAGTGCTAAAATGAGTTGGAACATTATTTAAATATGTATAGTTGGATAACAAATATGCAAATTGCATGATTGTTAGCTTGCATGAAAAAAAGGATGAAAAGAACCAATAATGATTGGCACTAAGCAAAATTTGTGTCTGTCAAAAGGCTGACCTGACCAATATCGTCAACTGGCAAGCCAAATCCACTGTGATGTTTTTCAGCGATATTACTAATAAGCTATTAAAGCATTAAGACTTAAATCCTTTATCCATCTCAAATGCCATTACATATTTTATTAGCCACCTCGCTGCAACTTGGGAAAAACCAGTTTAGATATTTGACAGGCAAGGAAGCTGTGCTCGGTCCTGTGCGCAAAAACTGAGTAATAATAATAACCATAACAGAGATTCTCTTGTGCATGATCGAGGAGAAGTTATCATAAATGAAGAATTCTATTCCAGTAGGTAAAGAAAAAAAAAAAAAAAATGGGACGAACATTTTGTATATTCTTTTGATGCTGTGAGCTCTTTGGCTGTATCGTAAATTTGCATTTCGTTATCGTGGTGGAAAACGATTTTTTTCAGCTGTCAAAAAATTACACTGTTCCGGGAAATCCAAACGCTTCTGAAAGCGTTCGATTGGCACGATCGAACTCATTCTTGGTCTTAAAGTTTTGTTTTTGAATTATGAAGTTAGTTCGACAAAAAAATAAGCAATTGTTGTCTAAATTTTCTAGAAAACGAATTTATTATTTTTCCGTATGAAAAACTTTTTCTATTCAATTTCTCAGTCAATTCCACAAAATTTTCGACTGAATTCCCATTTCGTACAGGGTGGGCCAAAAGAAGTCATCCGATGTTGTTTGGCTCTCATTTTTTTTTTGGGCCCAGATTCCGTAAAATGAAAACGATCGAACGATATCGTTTCGACAATAGCAGTCTCTGTCTATTGCCACAGATATGATAGAGACAGGTTTAGTGAAAACGATATCGTTCGATCGTTTTCATTTTACGGAATCTGGGCCAAAAAAAAAAAATGAGAGCCAAACAACATCGGATGACTTCTTTTGGCCCACCTTGTATATGCTATGGTTAAATGTGTCAGTCTTGTTCTGTTTCGTGTTTCTACGGATGGACTTTTCTGATGGCTATAACTGGCCATCATTATCTGATTATACAGCTGTCAAGATCCCGCCATCTCTCGTTATCCTAGTTGCAGAGTTATCAGCTATGTTTTTATACTGTTTGCACATGGGACTCACCTTTATAATTAGAGAGTTGCATTTTCGTGTCGTTCCTTGTTAATTCGTCTGCTTTACTTTTACCTGGTATGTTTCTATGAGGGTCCCAGATCAGCATTAATCCGAGATCTCATTTAAAGATTTACGACTGTGCATAACCATTAACCAATTTGGATCTTAATATTAGTGTTTCGAGTGATTTAATGGCTGCTTCTGCTTGACTGTCCATGTAGATAGAGATGTCTGAATTCGATATCGATCTTACCTTCAGCAGTTCAGGGGCTTCGCGAATAGAAATAACTTCTGCCTGAAAGACACCACAGTTAAAGTTGGTATTCTAAAAGACTGGTTTAGGGAGAATGGAACTGAGAAAATCACGGCTCCTAATCCGTCATCCGTCTTGGACCCGTCTGTGTCCGACAACAAGTACTATACCAATTTTGAAAGCCAGAAATCTATTTTCTCAATATAGATAGTGGCTTACATAATAGTCTATTGCTAATCTATACGGCGGTTACTTACGATTTTACGAACTAAGAACTGAGATCGAACTCTCTCCCAGACATTAAAATCATCGCCAAAAACCAGAGGTGAAATGTGCATTATTTAAAACTTCATATACTTAAACTTAAATTTGTTTAAACATTGTTGCAAAAATGTTTTATAACAATGCTTACGACGCGAACAAAGTTGCAAGCACAGATATAGTGAGTCCTTAAAAATGAGTGGTTCTAAAAAGTGCCCTGTGGCTTTTAATGTTACTGTTGACATGTCAATCTGTTTCTAAAACTTATGTAATTAGGGTACAGTTCATTAGGCTTGCGGCTTTTTTAAAGATTGTTAGTTACACCCGACTTTTTATTCTTACCACATTTCTATTGAATTCTTACCCATAAATTTCTCGTTTAGTCTCTCCCGCAGGCTGTTAACATTATTTAAATTCGATTGGATAACACTTAATCAAAATTCGGTGGCCGGCCACTGATAACTTATACATATCTATATAAAAATATTTTAAAAGTTATTAATTACCTCTACTCTAATCCTTTGATCTATTTCGAAGTGTACAATCAATATTTTAAAAATAGTTTGCAGAGTTTACTGACCTGAATATCAATTGAAATAAAACAAATATAAATATATAAGCATGTTTTTGGATAGTACATATTTTATTTCTCACTATCACTTCTCGGTCAAAGGTTCTGTAAGACGGTAATAAAAGCTGTCTTGTTTGTATAAATAGTGTAAGTTATTTGCATTTTATGATGATTCAAAAATATTTCCCTTTTGAGAATTAACTGTAAATTATGTTATTTTGTTTTTTAATGTAGGTATGTATATGAACTTCCCTTTGAAAATCCCTATTATCGGAGATAAAAAAAAACGCCTTTTCAAATGCAAATGATACATTTATCGCAGAAACAAACCTATTACCAATTAAATTAAAATAAGCGTAGGCAGACGAACGCTAAATTGTCCCAGAATTGTCAACTGTTAAATTTTTCTTATTATACAAAAGTACGTGAACGTTAAACATGCACTTTTCTTATGGAAAACAATTCCAATATTAGCAAGGCAAATCAAAAATTTATTCTAGCATCCGACGAAGAAATTTGAATATTATTCTTTTCATCCATTCAGATGCAAAATCGAATTCTATTCATTTTTCCTCCATTTCGTCAGTCAGCCGGTGTTATTTTTAAGCAAAATATTTGAAATAAACGTCAAAACACAATGATGCCAAATTCGGTAAAATCCAGTTTTATGTTTTTTGTATAGTAGAGGCGTCTTAAGAAATAGAGACAACGCATGCTGAATTTACATGTGTTCTCTCCCATTTAAACGTATGTGTTCTATTTCGACTGCATGAAAAATTCTGCACATGTATTTTGGGCATAATAGTATATTGTATTAAGATAAATAGTCAATTCCTAAATATTGGTTGGTAAAATATTGAACAATTTTAGCATTAGATAATAATTGGTATGAAAATGAACGAAATAATGTATACAATTCTGATATCTGGCAACGCTATCCATATGCAGACAAAAATCCACAACATTTAAGATAACTTTTCAAATTATTTTCAATTTTGTGAAAATAGACATAACTGACGAAGTGCGCATCTATAAGATGACAAGACGAATTAAGCGAGCCTCGGATATTGCCAATCCTGTCAAATTAGAATTAGCCCTTTCGTCCCGCAAACCATAATCGAATGTTTGTCAAACTAGGGCTAATAAAAGAGTGGCCAAAGAGATTACTCCAATTACCTATAGGGGTATACCACTTTTAAGTCTCCCCGGCAAAACCTTTGCCAAGGTGTTGGAAATGAGTTTCAGAGCTTTGGTCGAGCCAGGGCTGAGAGATGATGAGTGTGGCTTTAGTTTGGGCAGGCCAGTACGTGAAAAGGCTTGGGATTATATGCTACACCGGTTTACATTACAGTTCGTAGACTTGGAGAAGGAATATACGACCGAGTCGCTCGAAGTAAACTCTGGACCTGGAGTGTAGCTATTGTAGCAGGAGCATGTAATTGACGGTTCTCTTCTGAGGGCCATTCAATCTCTTTACATAAATGATTGTACAAGTTGTGTTCAGGTAAACGGCATTAAAACAATAACTTTCTCCTTGGGCTTTGGAGCGGACCATGCTTCGGTGGATTGGCAATGTCAAACGCATGTCCACAACTCGGATTTCAAAACGTGCTATGGAATCTCTCCCCAAATTGACCTCAATGATTTAGAGTCGGTGGCAGAAAATCAAGAGCTATCCAGTTTCCACTTAAGCACCCTACACCCACGACCCTCTTAATAGATAAGCGGGACATTGAAAATGTATGAATGAAAGAACAAAGTGTGTAGAAATATACACGTTCATATTTTATTATTAATTATAATTTGCTATTCGGTAAAGAAAACAAAGCGTTTAAATATATGCACAGAAAATGTATAATTTGGCTTGAAAGCTGAAGCTCTAGTTATATTTTCAGACTCCATAATGAACCGTCTAATACTCTAATAAAACCCAATTAGCATTTTTATTTATTTTTGCATGATAGCATCAGACACACATCAATAGAACAATAAATTAAATAGGATAATTATATTAAAAAGAAAGGTGATGTGAGTTCAGCAGAGCATAACGGCCGTGCAAAAACAAAATATTCAAATGAAAGAAGAATTTATTGTTTATCAATTGAATTGAAATTTTAAATAATTATGTCTTTGATTGATTACTGCCACCAAGAAAATATTCACTAAAGCGATTGGGCACATTCAAAAAGCGAAATTAGCTTTATCCACACAGTCAACTAAAATAACTTCTCAATCGAGAAATTCTTGACTTGATTTGTTGGCTACATAAACTAACGTCAACTAAACGTCAATTAAAACTCAAACATATCAAGTCAAACTCACTTAACTATGGACTTGGACTATAGACTGAACGTCCTTGTGTGTTGTGTTTTGTGTATCATAAAAGAATCGGTTGAATCCATGATAATATGGGTTGAATCAAAAATGGTTAACTGACTTTACCACATCACACATGCAATAATTCTGACAACCTTAATGACATATTTTACATGTATGTAGTTCTTCTCAATAGCTGTGCAAAGGAACGGACCTGTTGCCCCAATATTTATTTATATTTATTTTTTCAGTTACATAAACCCGATTTGTGTAAATTTGATTGTTCATAATATTTAACAGAAATAACTTGTTGAGCTAATTTTGCCCAGGAGCCATTTTAAGGTGACACAACATCACTAACAAGCCTTAAACGTCGAGATAGAGTAAAAATGCATCCCACAACCACAACATTAAGAAAGTAACTTATTGATGACCTTGTCCAAAATCAATCCAACTTGAGTCAAACTTGAGTCGATTAATGTTATCTCAACTCTCTGCCTGCATTTAAGCTATCGATTTTCACAAAAAAAGATATTCCATCTAACAGAAAACGAGTTTAAATTTTCATTTAAATAAATTCCTTTGCCTCTTCCTATGTGAAATTGTAAACGCCATATTGAAACTCAACTGTCAAAACTATCTATAAACTATAACCTCTGGGAGTGGCGATAATTGCTGATGCTTACAAATCCGGTTGGAAATAAAACTAATTTCGACCTCAATACTGGGGCGAAAGAAAACGTTTTCTTAAAAAAAAAGTATGTTGAAAGAAAAGTGTTTAAAACGAGTTTGACTATACCAAATCAATGACACTCTTTCCTCACAGATCTGCTTGATACGACTTCCATTTTATTTTTAAAACACCGCGACCCCCCGTCTTTAAGACACATCGTTTTCCATCATCTGTCAAGGGGTCATCAGAGTTAAACTATCAATCATGGGGTTAAGTTGTTCAAAGACACAGAAAGCATCATCAGTCACAATTAAAACGTCACCGTGACACGAGTGGAGACGTGTAGAGTATAAAGAATCATGTCAGTTTACAGGTGATTTCTCATCTTGTTGTTGGTTCTTTTCATGACACGTCTATATACACACTTTTCGGCGAAGATAGTCATCTTAATGAAGGTCATAAACAAGATTATAACCGTGATAATGTTATTTTCATTTCTCGTGTCAAGTAGAAGCTGAAACTATAGTAACATTGCACCTATGGCGACGGTCTTAATTGTTTTTGTTCGAGGAAATTATTTTATATACCTAGACCTACTCTCGGTCACAGTAACAGAAAGCTGTCCGGATAGTGTGATTACAAAAAAAAACACATACTTGGTCACAGTTACTTATGACATTAGATTTCGCTTTCGACGCAAGTGTCAAAAGATTGACCAAAGTTGCTCGAGTGAGAGTTTTCTTTCCACATGTAATATAATTTTTTATTTTATGCTCAAAATGAAATCGAAAAGACTCGTTTAAAAAGTCATTCATTGAAGCAAACCAGTTAAGAGCTAGCCGCAAGAGGAAAATCAAAATGACCAAATGCGTGCGCAGCTTAAGAAACGTCATTAATTAGATAGCCATAAGTGCAGGACGGTATGCATGTTTGATCATATAGGCCGATTTATTTTCTGTTTGTGCACTCAGGCACTGCAAGCCTACATCGACTTTCGATCGTGTGTTCCATCTATGATCGGTGCGCACCATCTATTCTGACGGGCTAATTAATTTCATTGCGTGCGAAATATTTCAGATAGAAACTATGTCTATGTTTTTTTTTTGGTCTGGTCATCAAATGGCAAATGCATAGCGGACAAGATGTTTAATAGGAATTAGCTGCGATTCAGCGGATAAGTTGTGTTAGGTCATTTGAAGTAAGAGCCAAATTGGAGTTCAGATGAAAATGTCTGTTATTGTGAGGAAATGTTTAATGATGACTTGGATTTTTCGTTATAAAGAAGAGTCAAACGAATATTGAGGCCCTAGAGGAAATGATTTGTGGAAGTAAAAGCAATTCAATGTAATGCGAGTACGAATAGCTTAACAATCGCATTACATTCTTTATTGTGCTCCATTTAACATTTTTAGTCTGAACCGCGCTTAGAACATTAAGAAGCAGCAGTAATAATTTTTGGTAATTCTTTTAAGCATGCTGTTTAGTTAAAATACCTAACAAAAACTCTTACCGACTGGATATGCGTGCATACAAAATACCTAAGCACTAGCACATACTAAATAAGTGCATACAAAATTAAGCGCATTTTACATTTATATAAGTAGGGTATTTCATTAAGAGTGATATGATTTTAATTTTAAATAAAACAATATCGGTTTGACATTTCAATTCAGTTTCTAGTTTGTTTTGAATTTCGGGCAATGCACGCACCCGATCGCTTAAAATTTTGATCACTAAATTCTGAACAAACGAAGAGCACCTACAACTCTGATTAAATTACAAATATTTTCTTAGTAATTTCTGAACATTTGGAAAGGGTCAAACCCTGGCTACGTATACATATATATTTTGACACCTAAAAGTAAATTGAAATTTATTAGACACCTTTAAACCTCCATTGCAACAACTGTCATTAACTATCTCTATATATTAAAAGAACCTGGATATAATAAATGTAGGTACGCAATGTATCATTGACAAATTAACCAAAACTGGCAGTTATATTTTTTAACTTTCTCGTATACGTAGTAAGAGAAAGATATGTAATGTTTTCGTACAAAATTTCGAACTCGAGATTTTGATCAATTCTGATATTACGATGATAGGGGAACTCAAAAAAGTGGGTCTCGCAATTCTGTCCGTCCGTATGTCTGTCTGTCGCACCCCTGGGGAATCTAAACGCTTGGACGGATTTGCTTCAAACTTCGTATTTAGAGTTTGTGGGTTTCCCGCTAGGGACGTTTTTTTTTTTTTTATGCTAGCCCTAATATTAACGGTACCTCCCATATAAAAATTTTACGAAATATTACGAAATATGTCTAAATTTAGATTTTTTCGAAAACGGCTCTAACGATTTGAACCAAAATTGATAGTTGAGTTAATGTAAGCATGCTTAACATGACTGCATACCCAGTTTTTCGCTAAAAAGTCCAGCAACGGCAGTTTTGAAAATTGGCTTTTTCTCGAAAACGGTAAAAAACGATTTAAAAAAAAAACTTATTTTTAAGGTACTATTGTCATTCTTAACTTGATAGCAAACTCAGTTTTTCCCTAAAAAGACTGCGTCATTTGATATATAATACTTTAAAAAACTGCTCATATCTCAAAAACGCCATTTTCGATTATGATAAAAATGTTACTTTCAGGTAATGCTTAAATCCATAGTAATATCATTTGCTCAGTTTTGAGCTAAACAGTTGCAAAACAGTGTTTTTTGAACCATGAATGCGTCCTTCGATTTCCACCCCAATCGCTAAAAATGGTACTTTAAAAACTGCTCATATCTCGAAAACGCCATTTTCAATTTGAATGAAAATGTAACTGCTAGGTAATGTTTATATCCTGAATAATACGTCGTACTCAGTTTTGCGCTAAACAGTTTAATAACAGTGCTTTTCGAATCCAAATTTGTAACATTTGTCAGTATAATTTTACAAAAAACCGCTTGATCAAAATACATATTTAGGACAACATAAGCATTCTAAACATGATCACGTACTTAGTTTTTCTCAGAAAACTCGAATATAGCCGTTTTATGAATATTTCTCAAAAATGACTACCCAAATTCCGACAATTGAGACCACTTTTTTAAATAATCAAAAATGGGAATACGAAATTCATCGCCTACTTGCCTCCTTTAAGTGTCAGTTGTTCGGGGTGAAATTTGAAAGTAAGTAATAAAGTGTTGTAGTTAATACGTATGTTTATGTTAGTATGTATTACTTTTTATATTTTAATTAACAAGGGTTGAGTTACTAAACCTGAGTACATCTTAAGTGGGTATGATTTTGAACGTAAATTTTGCTGAAATAACTCTGAGATTCTGCGAGATTCGCAATAAACGAGAAAGTTTCGTGCGACCCAGTCGTGCAGATTTTTTAGCTTGGTTTTCAATGTCAAATTTGTAGGTGTCAGGTGATGAGTGGGGTGTTCAAATACTAAATAGGAAGCTAACTGATGGTAAAAGACAGACATGTTGATTGTAGACTTATTGGATAAATCAGTGATGCCATATCGTCCCCTTTCTGCGTTAAGCACGTATCTACAAAACATCTATTCTTCAGGAATAATTAAACGCATGTATCAGTAAAATCTTTCTATTATTTTTAATTTCACAGTTTGACTAACCTGGAGGTCAATATGATGACAGCCTGTCAAAAATTGTCATGATTTTTGACATGTGTATTGTGTTCGATTAAGGAAAGCTATTCTTTTTTTTAATTCCTGAAGAATGGATGTTTTGTAGATACGTGCTTAACGCAGAAAGGGAACGATATACATACAGTTTTGTTTTCGTATAAAACAAAATTGCTTGCGGAAGTTCTTACATATACGACTTTGACTTTACTTCACAAATGTGACAATTGGAAAATTGAGAAATTACTAGGGGTATTCATGCAGGTCGTAAACGTCGTCGTCGGATAAATCCAACTCAGCGCTGGACGGAAAATGAATGTCGTAAATCTAAAAAAATTTGCAATTTTCTGTTTATAAATGCATAAAAAGTGGTTTGTTCGCATTTAATCAATTTGTTCGTTCGCTCCCATGTGAATGGTCCTTTATAGAATGTTCGAAATAATTTGAATAAGTCGTTATTTTGGCAGGTGCAATATGTTTCTACAATGGATGGCACTGTGTTCTATGTACAAAATAGAAAGGCGCACAGCGGTTTTATACTTTCGCCGCACTGAACCAAAAGGGCTAGTGCTTATGTTTGCTTCGATTTTTCCTCGCAGCTTTGTATGAAACTGACATTTCTTTAGCAGTCCATGTATATGTGTATGTATAATATGTCAATGGTTGTATGTGTTAGATCAGATGACAATTGAAGAAATAAAATTAGCATTTTAAACCGTTCCCATTACTTCACGATCAATACTTGATCGAAACTCAAACACCTGTCAGAATTGACAATTACATACTGACAAAAGGCGTATTTTTTTGGGAAGTGAGTATAACAAAACCAAAAGTGAGTAGAACAGTTTTCCATGTAAAACGAAAAGTGTGTATAACCAAACCAAAAGTGAGTATACCAGTTTTGCATGTAAAAGCAAAAGTGAGCTAGCTATAGATTCTCAAAAAAATACGCCTATAATTGAAATTTGCATAATTTTTTCTATCACATAAAGTACAAAGAGCTTTCTTTCTCATGACAATTTTTGGCAAATTCCTGAAAAATCATTATCATGCGAATTCTAGAAAATTGGACATTTTGTCAATTGTTCTGTTGTCAGTTTAGAAATTATCACCTGTAACTTCTACCAATTGACAATTTTTATTAAATATGGCCCTGATCTAGTTGTATTTACCGTTTATTCAAGATCTACCAAGATTTATGTTTCTTAGTCAAAAATTGGCCTTGAATTACAAACCTTAAAAGCATCGCTTCATTCAAATTGCATACCTAAGAAGATTAACCCTGTTGTCGTATTTAAAATTATGTTAACCCAGAAGAGAGCTCTCCAGCTCATTACGTTTTCGAAATTCCCCAAAATGCTCTGCATGGGTTCCTTATCGGATGCATGAAGAGTCATCAATCTTATTTCTTTTGAAATGAGGGCGGTCAACTCTTAATCGTCCAAATTGATTTCAAATTCTTATGACATAGATTTCTTTCAAGATATATGTAATATTTAAACTGAACGATGACACCTGTCATACTGCACAAACAGTGATTGGAACGTCCAAGACTCCAAGCCCCTTGATTACTTGGCGAGTTCCTTAGACACGCCACTGCAATGCAGAATCTAACAACTGATAATAGTAATAAATTTTACAAATTAACGCATGTATGAGTATGTAAAATGTATATCTCTCCACCTCCATAAAACTATACTAAGCTACTGATGTGATGTTTTGTTTCACACATATGACACATGCCAGCCGCCCAAACAAAAGTGATCTACATATCTGTATAAATGTCTATACCACTACATTGATTAGCTATGGCTTTGGCAATATTTTAAATATGTAGGTAGTCAAACGACCAAGCAGCTGGTCTGGTATATTATATACCAACAAGCTACGGCTATGTAGTAAGTAAACCTTTTTTCGCAGTTTCAATTTCCTCCAAAGCGATATCTCTGTTGGTGATGTGGTGATATCCCACCAACACAAACGTAAAACACACTATCGACATGTGGCGGGCATGGGCACTATATTTTTCGATGAAGTGATGTCTTCTGTACTGATCTCTGATGTTTCGATTTAGTCACCATCGCGTGGTTATATCATAGTGACGTGTACTTCGTATTTTTGATTATTTTCGCTTCCCTTGTTTTCTATTTTTTGTTAAAATGACTGAAAGGGATTTTATAATAAAAGTAATCGAATGTGTAGAGAAACATGAATGCTTATGGAATCCCTTGTCGTCCTCTTATGCAAAGCGTGAGCAATTAGAGATCGCTTGGAATGAAATCGCCGCAGAATGCAAAAAACCAGGTAGGTAGAGTGGTAGCGGTAGGTAGCCATAGACAGCTCTTTATATAGATACGCTATCATGTACTCGTATATACATAGGTACTATAGGTTTATTGTTTTTTTTTAGTTTCTTACTGCAGAGATAAATGGAAAAATGTTCGCACCGGATTTCTGAGAAGTTTACGCGAGTATCCTGAACACAGTGCCTTGGGAACAGTGAAAACTAAGAAGAAACCATTCTACTTGCATGACCAGATGCAGTTTCTATTGCCATCCATCTCGCGCAATGACGCATCAACAAATAATACTCAACAAGTGTCACATTGTAAGACAGAAACCGAAGAAAATGAGAGCACAGTTCTAAAAACTGAACCACCGGAAGATAGTTTGAGCTCGGACATTCTTGACTACAGGGAATTGGATAACTTTGAAAACGTCCAACTACAACAGGAAGGATATTATACACACTTTAGGACATCTGGTTCAAATGTAAGAGAAATCGAAAAACCCATTATCGTAGAATTAGATGATCGGGAACCACTAAATAAGAAGTACAGAATGACAAATAATGACAGTGGTGAGAGCGGAGAAACCAGAGAAGAAGCAACATTGATGTCATTTTTCAAAGGCATTGCGCCCGATGTACTGTCATTGTCGACACGAAATCAAAGGTTCTTCAAAAGAAAAATTGTCGAACTCGTAGATGACTTGCATAAAGAGAATGAAATGCCGCAAATGTTACCAAAGCATATAACACAAGCCATCTATTACTCTAATTCATTTAAAAATGGTTCGTAAATTTAAATGTATGTTTATGAGGGGCGATTTTAATTGTTTTAACTGTCGTGATCTCAAATTTGTCTTAAATTACTGTTAGTAAATAAAAAAGTAAACAAGTATGTAAATGGAAATTTTCGAAGTGTTTTTATATTGATTAAACCTATTGCAGTATTAAGAATAATTGGGATAATTAGGAGACTTGTAACGATTATTTTTTCTTTTACCCCTATTGTCGTTGTCGTTTACGACTCTAAAAAACGACACGACTGTTTTGTATTGGCGACTAAAAATAAACGACTTTTGTCGCGGCGACGGTCGACAAATGGCGTCTGAAATGTCAAAAAATGTGGATTGTATTTTTCGACGACGATCGTCGTGCGTGAGGCGTTTTGTGACGACGTTTGTCGTGGAAATGGTACCTTTTCTGTCGTCGACTATTTTGCGGACGACTGTGTTATAATGTGTTAAAAAAAAGTATGTGGAGATAACAAATAAAAGAAAATTTCTACATTTAGTGAACGAAATGCAGAAAAATATTCCTTTGACAAAATCATTCACGAAGGCCTAACAAAAGCGATGTTAATCGGCAATGGGATGACATAGCCTTATCTGTGAATTGTCTTGGTCCATATAAATCTACGCGCACAAGTTTTACTTACACGACGCGACGACCCTAATTAAGGCCATTAAACCATTAATATGATGAAAAACTCAGAGAGCGGAAGGATGCAGTATACCTGGTATCGTTTTTTGTATCCCTGCGGGTATGCCACAGGGGTATAAAAGAGCTGCAACTAGTTTGCATTAAGTTTTAACAACTGCGTGATCAAGTGTTAAAGAGAAGTACATATGTGTATTTAATATTTAATTTACAAAGATAGTTACTTATTCTTTAAAATGAAAATCACAAGTAAAAGACAATTTCAACATTTAGTGAGAAAGAAATGGAGAAAAATATTCCGTTGGCGAAATCGTTCACAAAGAGCCGAACAAGAAGTGATGTTAATCGGCAATGGGGCGAAATAGCCTTATCTCTAAATTGTCTTGGACCACCTTCGACTTTGATAGTCTAAAATACATTTTAAATCTTAAAATAGTTATTGTTATTAAAACAATGTTTGCAATTTAAATTATTTCTACCATTTACTCAAAGTCGGGCAAATCCATGGATTGGATTTGGTTCAAATTTCCTTCATTAACTTTACCAGCTATTTTTTTCTGGTTTTCTTCTTCGTCATTGCTTTCAAAACACATCTCGACACTATTCATTTTAGATTTGTTTTATTAAATAATTAACCAAATCACAAACAAAACACCAGACCAAACATAAATTCGTCGACTGAAATATCAAACCACATGTGTCATGTATCCCTGAAAATACGCCCAAAAGTGTTTTAGAAAAAAGACCAAAATAATTGCGGCGTAATATTTTTGGCAAAAACGCCAAGAAAATTCACCAGAATGCCAGGAAAATAGCTAATGGAACGACAACGACATAGCCTTATCTGAAAAATAACAGACAAAATATAAATTCGTCGACTGAAATGCCAAACCACATATGTCATAGTTCGTGGAATGTATGAAAAGTGTAAGAGTTCAGAAAGTCGAGTCGTTTCAGTTACGGAATCCGGGTGGCAAAGCGGATGTCCAGTTTCGCAGTATCCATTCAAGTATCGATTCTCCCCGTCAAATTCCACTCAAGGGTCGATTTTTGTATGTCCTTGAATAGAAAACTGAAACTTAAATTATTAACTCGGAGTTGTTAAACCGGACATCACGCTTGAATGTCTATTAATGCAAAGAATTATTGACATTACGGCTGTGATAAACGGTTTGTTATTAATCCATATGAAAAATCGTGCTGAAACAAACAGAATTTTTTACTTCTTATAAGCTTAACATATTCATCAGATCAAGCTACACATACCTAATCTTTAAATAACTTATAATATGCAACCAATTATTAAAAGTTTCAAGTCCTAAAGGTCAATTTGCAATGACTATTCCAGATTGTTATCAAAAGTAAAATTAATTCCCGTTGACCTAATGAATTTATCAACAGTTTAAAGGGCGATTTAAATAGGCTTCTTATCAGGAGGACCCTGTACCATCAAGTGTGTCGACTTCGGCTTTAAGTTTTGGGAATAATAAATTTACGTACATATTTAAAACTTTAGCGAAAAATCGTTTAATTCTAATCGATTTATTATACAAACAGGAATTATTTATAGTAGTCACTATAAATCACCCTTATCGTGGAATCCGTCGGGGAAATTATTCACGGAAAAGAATATTTTGGTATCGTCAAAATCGCAAAGTGAACAGTTGTTCCCCGTTCGGGAAAAATTCGATTTGAACGTTTTTAACGATACATTGAAACTCATTCACATTACCCACACGGGGAACTGTTTACTTTGCGTTTTTGACGATACCAAAATATTTTTTTCCGTGAATAATTCCCCCCGGCGGATTCCACGATAGGGGTGAATATTTGTTATATCTGTCACTACGGTACAAAGGAAAAAAAATGTCTATCTTAAGGCTGTATGTCAATTGCGCTAAATAATAATTATCCTCAGATAATTTTCTGACACTATCGTGATTCGTGGTGTAAAAATTCTTCAGCTTTAAAAAAATAATTCTACTCAGGGATCACGATAATAAATAATTGTCCTATAGACCAATTATTTGACGTTTTCTTTTGTTTGAGTTTTGCTAGAGGAATGTGAGGAAATAAAACACTGAAATTAAACAAATCTTTGTTTTAAGATTGGGGTTTGGTGAACTTCTCTTTTCAGAAAAATAGCCGTGGATACTTATTTAGCGTAACGAACTAAGTATATGAACATGTGCATTTGCAAAAGAACTCCTTTCTTATTCATTCACTAAAACTCTTACTTACTCACAAACAGAAAATGATAACAAAAATTAAAAATATGTACAATTATCAGATAGAGATTATAGCTTTCTAAATTTTCACTTTTAAATCAAATTATATTCCGCTATGACCTAAACTAAGTCCTAATCTGTTACAAATAAGCTAATAATGTCAGTCCACGTTAGTTTCACCGATAGAAGTTCGATATTTCATTTCTAGTGAGGTCCAATTGACGTGCAGATTTTGACAACTAAATTTGACCAACTGGCAAGGAATGGGAGAGTGGATTGGATGCTGGACTACATGAAGTAAACACGAACAACAGCTTAATGACCAGTGCTTTATTGACATTGTTTAATCATAACTTTAGTTTTGCATGTATTATTTTCCGAATAGAAAACAAAATAAGACGCCACGTTAAATACGGGTCCAAGATACATGAATGCAATGTTAACACAACATTGAGTAGATAATTTGCATACCTATACTCTGAAACTATTTATTTATTTTTTGACACCTAAACCATAGTGAACGTTTGGAAAGGTTTTGTTTTTGTAAATACTAGATCATTGAACTGGCTTCAGAATATTCATTGATCTGAATGAATTACCATATGCGAATGTTGAATTATATGCCCGCAAAAGGACACGAAACAACCGCTGCTGGGTGAAATAAAAAGCATTTTAATGTCTGTCAATAATTTTGCATTTGAATATATCGAGCTTGTGTTATGGGCGTTATAATAATAGCTGTGATTTGCGTTATGGCCTTTCACTTGCGAATAAATTTTAGTTTATTAAATGCGTCGATGAAAACTTTATTAGAATATACGAGAAATGATGAACTGAACTATTATTGGGGAGATATTTGAATTATGGTGGTACAATCTTTAATGGAGAATTCGTTTTGGTTAAATAACTCGCTTTTGATTAAAAATGATTACGATTACTAAGGATTTTTGGTGCAGGGAAATAAGTCCCCGGGAACTAAGTCCACTGAGGGACGTAGTTCCCACCTTGTGGGAAATAAAACCACTTTCGTGAAGTGGACTTAGTTCCCATAAAACTAAATGTGGGAAATAAATTCCGAAAAATTTGAGTGGTTTTATTTCCCTTTCAATATACCCAATCTCGCACATATATTGCAAGTCTGACAGTAAACCCAAGCAGGGGGGTTGCAGGGGGGCAGCATGGCCCCCCAAAGTGATCCGAATCAAAAAAAAGATTGATTTCTTGTCCCAATAAAACATGAAAAGTGATCCGGATCAAAAAGATTGTTTTTATGTCCCAATGGAAAACCACATTATATTTCTTTGGTTCATGGAGTCAAACCGTCTAATAATTAGTTCGAGCAGTATTTGACAGCTAATACAAATTTGGCATTTAATCAAATGACATCAAACAGTGAAAAATAAACTTATGTCGTTTTCGGTTGGTCGTCCAGAACCGTCCGAAAGAACTCTCCGCGATTCTGAATTCAAATCCAGAAGCGAATTTCTCTTCTCTTCAGGAGAAGAACTGTCATGTGAGTACCAATCGAACGCTTTCAGAAGCGTTCGGATTG
This sequence comes from Cheilosia scutellata, assembly GCA_955612985.1. Classification (NCBI taxonomy): domain Eukaryota; kingdom Metazoa; phylum Arthropoda; class Insecta; order Diptera; family Syrphidae; genus Cheilosia; species Cheilosia scutellata. The sequence continues at coordinate 56,003,450 of OY015314.1, forward strand.
CTTGCCGACGGTTCTTGCGGTCGGTTCTGGACGACCAATCGAAAACGGCATTAGTGGAGTGTCAAAAGACAGATAACTCGAATAAGTGTCAAAACGTTGTGTCAAATAGTTGAGCCTGGTGTCAAACAATCTAATCGTGCTTTTAGTATTTCTGCTAAGAAACTTTTCACAACCATGTAATGGTTACTTCGGCGGTACATGTCATGAAAACTGAACAAAATACTGCCATATTACTGACAGTTAATTATTTATGTTTTGACGTTTAGTTTATTCTAAGGGAATAACATTTCAAAAAAGCAAATCCAAATTAGTCAGATAATAAAATATTTTGTGCGCCAGTTTTCACCAACTAGCTAGATCAGCGTTTTGCAGGTGAACGGCAACTAGCTAGTAACACATGTCAGAATGATCTGAGATACAGTAACTTAATCATACTGTGGTGATTAGAGCTGTCATCTCAACAACACTCCAACGCCAACCTATATAACGCGACACCGAGCGCGAGATTTAAACGTTCATTGTTCTGCCAATTTTCCTGTTCCTCCAAGGTAAACAGTTCTCATGGTATTTTCACAAAATCTTCATTTTGAATTTGACTTAATTTGGTTTGAAGAAACCACTGAAGCTACTCTTACACAATTTCATCTACTAATATCAACAATGCGCCTGGCTTGAAGCAGTCTCTCAAGCAGTGCTGCCAGATGTTTTTCCCCAGAAATCGTAATTACTAGCTTTCAAAATCGTGGAAATACGATTTTGTTGGAAATAAAAAAATAAAAATATATATAGAAAATATACGTTCAACAGTAGCAGATGACTTCGGAAGTGATAAAACTTCAAAAATTAAATTTTTCATTAACGGAAATGGTAAACTTTCATTACCATGCTTTGTTTGTAAAACGTTTTTCCAAAAAAAATTTTACATCTATTGAAGATCGAGGTGCAGAAAAAAGATATTCAAAATTGAGGTTTCTTATCTCACGAAATTCGGCATCGGCGTCTTGAATATCTTTATTTAGAATTAAATTTGGAAAACTTTTGAATAATGGATAAAAATAATCTACTTTTTTTTCAATTATGTTTAGTGGACTTAGAAGGGTTAAACTTTTAAGCAATTGGTTTTTGAAGTCAAATCTTTTTTAAGATTTGATGGACAAGCTCTATATAGAAACCCAAGCAAGCCTGTTTGAATGCTTCAACATCGTTCCTGTTTAGATTTAAAGAATCCAATTGGTCTTGAACTTCTACACGGAGATACAATTTGAAACAATATTCGAAGGCAATTTAAATTCATCATTAAGGTATTTTATGTTTACCACCTTTAAAATATCGGGTTTAAGAAAAAAATCTAAAATTGTAAAAACTAATTGCTTCACTTCATAGTACATTTTATGTATTTGTGGCTGCTCGTTCGTTCACCTTCATATTTTCAGAAGATATTGGGAAAATTGCAAATGAATTTTTGTATTCAATAAATTTGAAAAAAATCTTGGAATTTTATGCTTTTTTAGCTCAAAAATCTTGGAATAAGTTTTAAGCCCTAAAATCGTAAAAATACGATAAATCGTGGAATCTGGCACCGCTGCTCTCAAGGAAGAAACTTCAAGTGAGCACATTATTCCATTGCACTGCAGTTCGCATATAAATCTTCATCAAGACCAATTTAATAGATCTCTCAGTTCTCCTTTGAGAGTATCAAAGAGCCAAAGAGCCACCACCAGCCGAATAACTGATGACTGTTTCGATTCTCCTTCTCTAAAGTGGGTCGGATTCGGATAGCTCGGGATCGGGATGATTGTCCCCCAGAAGCATTTTGCATTGCCTTGCCAAAGAGGCAACAAAAAAAAACGAAAAAAAAAACACGATGGGAACAAACAGAGGCAAAAAATAGCCCCATCAGATACAATTGAATTGCAACATACACAATGTAGCAATAACAACAACGTTTAAGCGAAACTTCATCACCACGACGACGACCGCACCAACAACAACTACCGGTAAACGATCTCCACACCATAGACAGTAGTAGTAGTAGTTGTTGTTGTCTGTTGATGATCATCTAACAGTGAATAGAAAACGATCTTCATCGTCGTCATTTATATCATCAATCTCTGCTCTGCACCAAGCATATCCATCTACGTATCTGTACCTACAGCCAGCCAGCTTTGAGAAAAAATAAAATACATGCGGTTTTCCATCTTCCAGGCTGCAGTCTTCTTCACTCAAACTGGAGGTAATTACGCCTACACCATCATGCAATAGGTTTGTGCAACTTGCCATTATACGGGGTGGCTGATCCAGTAGATAGAATCGGCTCCATATCACCGTCACGTTTGCGCAATTAATTAACCAGGCGACGACGCAACGCAATGTATATTTTAATCTCTGCTCAAAGAGAGAGATAGAAAGAGCGAGAAAGAGAGGGAGAAAGGCTCATTTGTCGTGGACCCAATCCCAATAACCATTGTGACAAAATTTCATTGTTCCTCCTAAGATAATTATAGATTGCGGTACGTTCATGCTACGGATTTGCATATGGAACAATAGCACAGATTGATGCCGCATGATTGCAGCGATACTTTGCGCGAAACTCGTGTGAGCCATAGGCAGAGCCAGAGCCAGAGCCCGAGTTTCATTGCACTCGCGGTATGAGTTAATTGAACTCTGGCTAAGTGACTTTTATGGTAACCTTTCATAGGTATGTATTGCATATCATTATGCCATCGCGAGCACGTTGAGAATTTATAATCGGTTTATAGTAGTAGCGCTGCGCATGCGCAACTCAGCCACTCAGCCAGTGCGCATGTATTCAGTCCTACGCATTGCGTGTGCACTCTGTCTTTGAATTTGCTAATCTCTGTGAAATGGATGATTTATGAATTAAAATGTCTTGCTAGCGTACTGACCTGAATTTTAAATGTGTCCGCTTGCGCGTGCACCGCTGTGCAGAGCAAGTTGATGGAATTCGATTGACGGTTAAGTGCTCAAGATCACAATATTAGGCGTGGAATTATACAAGCCGGATTGCCGCCCGACGGCAATGGATTATCTTGGACTTAAACTAAATTATTAGGTAGATTTCGACACAAAAAAATGTGAGAGGAGTTAGCACTTTGGTTGTCTATCATCGAATACCTACGATGAAACTGGTTTCAATAGCCAATCATCATTACATGGTTGTGAAAAGTCTATAATAGGTGGTTAACTGAAAGTGACTTAAGGAGGGTTTACATTTTATATTAGGTATGGTATTAAGTAATTTTTTTTCTAAGGTTTTAGCATTACCGATGGAAAATAATAATAATTATAACATTTTTATAATTATATAGCTTTCTGTTCTACAAACGCTTGCGTCAGAATGTGATGGATTACAATTACTATTCTTGGTATATGCGGATAACCACACTAATGAGCAATTTTTATAAACTTTTTCCGCTTGAATGTTGTAGTTTTCGGTTCGGCCGTTTAAATCTCGGCTTATATAGTTAATGGGCAAAGTGTTGAAATCGAAGAATTTGCTTAATTAGTTTTAGGAAGATGTAAAAACAGCTTTGAGTCTGTTATTTACCTACTAATTTGAAGAGGTTCGCATAGGTATAGGTGCCGATATTTATATACAGTGGCCGGCATAAGTATTTTGACAAAACTAAAGTTAATTCTGCTCATAATTTGAACTTACATACTTCATTTAAATTTTGGCGTCAATGGAAAGGTCATTTAAATTCCGTTGGAATGATACACAACTTTCCTTAACCCATTAAGTACCCATTGAAAATTTAGAACTTTTGTAAAAGTCTACTTTTTTGACTTTTTTCATTGGTAAAAAAAAATGTTTTGATGCAAAAAGTTTCTTGAAACAATTCTAATTTTTTTTTCGAAAATCTCTTCGCTAATATTTTTTATGATTTTTTGAATGGGCTAAAAAATAGTCATTTTTAGAAATTTTCAAAAAATCATAAAAAATATTAGCGAAGAGATTTTTGAAAATGTTTGCAGTCACTATTAGAATTGTTTAGAGAAACTTTTTGCATCAAAACATTTTTTTTTTGATACCGAGGACAAAAGTCAAAAAAGTAGACATTCACAAAAATTCTAAATTCTACAATTTTTAAATGGGTACTTAATAGGTTAAGGAAAGTTTTGTATCATTCAAACGGAATTTAAATGACCTTTCCATTGATGCTAAAATTTACATGAAGTAAGCCACTGTAAATGGAAATGCGCGCAAAACTCGGTGAGTTCTTTACCACCTTGATTGTCATACTGCACAAATGGACGAGTTTGGCAGGTATGCCAAAACTAGACATTGCTCTGTATAGCTTGTCTCTATAAATGCTGTCGTAGGCGGGCCTTAAAATCGATGAAAAGGTGTTGGGTATCGATTTGGACTTCCTGGGTTTTCTCCAAGATCTGCCGCAGTGTGAATATTTGGTCGATGGTATACTTTCCTGGCCTGAAGCCACACTGATAGGGACCAATCAGGTTGTTGACGAAAGGCTTCAGGCGTTCACATTCATTTCATTCATGGTTCAGTCTCCCTCTGACAGCGGGATTTTGTTCGTCATCGCCGTTAAACAGTCTGCAGAAGTAGTTCTTCCATACCCTCAGCATTGACTGCGATTCTACTATGATGTTCCCCTGTTCGTCTGCAGGTCAATTGTCAATTACGGATTTTGGATAGTGTTTTTTTTAACTTTGAATGCTGAAAATAATGATTTTTTACAAAAAATCCTCCACAAATATTTGTTTGCTACCCAATCGATTTCCCACACATATTTGAGATGATTTTTTATAATTTGCCTTTCATTTCCTCTGAACATTGCCCAATTAATTGGCATTATTTATTATATATATAAAATAAACCACGTAATTCTATGGGGGTGCTATGGGGTAATAAGTCTTATCATGGAAAGTGGATTCACAAAATAACGTTATCAACGAAACAATCCATAAAACTACCTAATCATCGTACGTAGATATGTCAATTTATTATTGTATAAGAAACTTACTTTCATTTTCATTGTTGATGAAAACCAGACCGATGAATAAATTCGTTGTTTCATTGCACCGACTTTGACACACCGACCGGCCGGCATTATGGAATATGAAGTCACAAACTCATGATGACACTACTACTCATCCTCACACAAAACAAAAGTCCAATAAAATGCATGCTACAAACCAACGACAAAAACTTAAATAATGAAACAAAAAAGCTTTCCAAATAAAAATGTAGATGAGCCTCCCCATGGGGTGGGCATGAGATACATACAATGTAGATACTTTGCGAATGGTTTGTTTGGAAAATTTGCCAGCGTCGCTGCAACGCCTTCGATAGCTCAGTTGGTAGAGCGGTGGACTGTAGAAGTAAAATTTGTGAACTGATGTGATCGGAAAGTGTGAAAGCGATTCGAACATATTTGCCTCATGATAAATGTTGAAATCCATAGGTCGCTGGTTCAAATCCGGCTCGAAGGAAATTGTGTTATAATTTTTTTTTGCTGAAGAATTAAATAGAAATAGAAATAGAAACCGAAAGGTACATAGATGCTATACTTTCTGGTTGTTTATCTATTTAATATTAATAACCATAAGTAGGTACTTCAATTCCATTCATAACTAAATGTACTATCTATGAATTTATTTTCTATCTGTATCTATATATGTATATTTAAAAATCTATATTGGTGGGTGTTTGTCTCGCAAAATTTTAAGAACTGCTTGCACGATTTGGATGATTCTTCTTTTGCGTTGTTCGTCTTGAATTAGGGGTGGTTAAGCAAAAGTGGTTGCGCGAAGCTAGGCCTAGGGTGTCACCCGCCTGTTGCGCCACCTATTTATTTATTTAGGTACCACATGAGATTAGCTACTTTAGCGACCCGAAAGCCGAAACAAAAACGAATTAGGTGGCACCCTAGCAAAAAGAAAATTTGACACAATACCTACGTGTCCTTTTTTTTTAGATTTTATTTAACAAGAAATTTATGTGCGCTGTGCCCGAGAAAGACTTATTTTATTGGCAGTCATCTATCCCACGGAGTTTGTGCATAATCTTTTATACCACTACTGGTTGTGGATTTTAAAAAGGAAGTTTTTTGGTGATGCCAACTCTAAGTTAAATACGCCATCTAGGGGCAAGAAGAAAGGACGGAAGACTGTCTGACTGAACACAAGTCAAAACTCAAGTAAACATTTATTATTTTAGTTTTTCTTGTACTAAATAACGCGGTGTCACTGTCAGTGTTTTTGAAATTATTGTTGACTAAAATAAAGCGACTGACAGTGCGCTATTGATTCATTTGGTAGGTATGAATTAGGTTTGGTCGAGTGAAAATCCAACTTTAACATTTAGCCTAAATAATTATATTGATTAGCATTATCTAAAGCACAACCATATTTAAGAGTCGTATATTTATAGCTTTTAAGATTTCTTGTCAAATAGCTATAATCAAATTCAGTTATTTTTATTCCATATGCGGATTTTCCCTAACCCATACATACCTACCACTTTTCCAAATGAATATCAACTTCAAAAGTTCAAACTGAATGTAACACCTTAAGTTTTATCGTAGATAATTATATAGCCAACGGGCACTTTCGAAACGAACACAAAGATACCATCAAAATACCATCTGTTTGATTAGAAGATGCGCCTGTGTAACGTCTAGGAAGCAAAATTCGCTGTCGTTACTAGCTACTCGAGAAGCGCATTCATACAGCAGCAGCGGCGCGTACTCTACATGCCTTTCATTCCTGGTGCAATAGAGTTCGCTGAACCTGTGTGTGGTACACCGTTTCGATTCTGCTATATGCGCTGTGCACCGCGAGCTCACAAGGCTGTGTTGTAAATATACGAATGGATGCCGATGCCGGTTGTGGATAGTCATAGTCATAGAAATCTATTTCGCATTTGTAACTTAATAACTAACTAAAATGGAACAAAAAAGCAGAGACGAACATGAATTGGAAGTCGTGTTTGTCTTTTCTTTCCTATCGTAACCAACCGCGTTCGATTGGGTATATCTATCGTATATACATACATATCTATGGCGAGGAATACCTAACGTCGATGTGTATAATGTAGTTGCCCACCTATGTGCTTTTGTATCTTTGAGATACCGCAAAGAAATCGAAACGGACTCGACTTCGATTTCATCTGATTTAAGCCTGAGAACAAGACAAGGTCGGAATTGAATCAGGTGCAAGCATATTGGGTGCTTAAGTGTGAATGCCATAATGTATTTGTGTTTATAATACTTGGTGGAATGCAAGCAATGTTTCCTTCATATTCCGACAGCTGACACCAGTTAAGCTGGCTATTTGAGATGCTTATTGCCTGTAGATCGAATTAAGGATAATCTGATCTTGGATTAGATATAGATCAGGAGAGTGGGCATAAAACACCTATAATAATTTGTGCACTTTTTTTAAAATTCAATTGAAGAGCAGCAGCTCTGTAAATAATTGGCACAACAGGCCATTCTAAGCATTGGTTCTTACAACCATCCGTTTATGTGAGTTCTTAATTTTGACAGTCTTTTCCATTTCTACAACAAAAGTAAAAGAACAGATCTAATATCTATTATAAATGCGAAAGTAAATCTGTCCTTTTGAGGGCTTCAAGTGTTTGAAGCTTGACATGGACTAGAAGTGACTTCAAAAAATACAAAACAAAGAAAACAAAAAAAAAAAACAGGTCTAGAACCGTTAGGCGATATTGCGGACCAGAGCAAATCGCCAAAACGTACCGGAAATGCAACCCTCAAAATGTCGGTTATCTGCATCGGTCTGGGAACATCTTACAGTCTTTCACCAAAATTATCTGTAAAGACCACCGATTGATGCCCAATGCGTGGCACGTCGTCTTGTCGATACGGCGCGCGCGCCGCCGGGGTCCCCTGCGACATCAGCAACACATGTGATATTCTCAGTAGACAGGTTGCTCCGGCCAGAATTGGCAGCATTTCGTGCTGTCCCATCATCACGTCTTAACGTCGTAGTGTTTGACAGTTGGTGTCGGACGACCAGGAAATCTGCGCCGAAATTCACGCTGCGCCAACATCCACTTTTCGACAAGGTTTCCTCTTGTAGATATACATATTATGGCTGACTTACAATTTGAATTTAAACGCACAATTGATTTTAAGCTATAGGAAGTCTAGAAGTGAGCGAATGTACATTGAAAAGGGTGTTTTTTTTAGAGGTGTACAAATTCAATATGAAATAAAACATTAGAAGTTAATGTTAATGTCTATGATATTAGCTTTATTTAATAGATAATTTTATGCCATTACTTTTTAAAAATGATTTCGGGCATATGTGCCCTAGTTTGAATGATGCACAATCGTAAAGTCCAATTTTCGACAACTTTGTCGGGCAACTGTGGCCGTATATCAGCAATAACACGGCGAATGTTGACTTCGAAATAGTCCAACGTTTCTGGTTTATCGGCATAGACCAGTGACTTTACATGCCCCAAAGAAAGTAATCTAAAGGTGTGAGATCACAGGATCGTGGAGGCCAGTTCACAGGTCCATTATGCTCTCAGCAAATGTTTCCCGCAATAAATTGATGGTGTCGGGTTCCGTGTGGTATGTTGCGGCGACATCTTGTTGAAATCAAAGCTCTGTTATGTCAATGACATTCAACTGAGGAACGAAGACGTCAGAAATCATGATTATAGCGCTCTCCATTGACAATAACATTTTGAATCATGTTTTCGGCCCATTCATGGAACCTACGACGCGTATTAAATGGTCGTAGAGCACGATAAGTTTGGCGAACCGAACCATGGTTTTCAAAATAAGTTTTTCACAATTTTCGCGCGTTGTTCTGGCATTAATCTATTAGGTATCTATTTGTAAAATGGCAAAACGTACTAACCACAAATCAACTTTCAACTGTCAATTGACAATCTGTAGAAACAGTGTTGCCAGTTTAAAAACCACCCTTTACATACCAAGTACCTATAAACAACAAATTTCTTCTGCTCTAATGCTGGCTTTACATTATCACGCCACGCAATTTTGCATGACTTTAGAGAGAGAGATCCGTTTTTTCCACAGTCAAGACTAATGATGTGTAGGAGTGAGACCATAAGCCTAACAGTTGAATCTAGGTTGCTATAACTTTTTTATGGAGATTTGACAGCTCAGATGTAAACAATAAATTTTTTTTCATCGGTTTTGTTGTCGTACTTATTAAATTAAAAGTGAAAAATGAATTTAATAAAGGCAACGATATTGATATATTTATTATTTTTTAGCAAATATTTAAGCTTCACATAATTAATTTATTAAAATAGAAAATAAAGTACAAAAAACCAATTATTAATGCATTAAAATTTCCGTTTGCACAAGACGATTATTTTTATCGCCTTGCATATCTACGGTATGGAACTGTGGCTGCCGTGTTTGTCAGTGCTTTCGCCTTCTCTCTCAAATGTGCCAGTTGCTAGAAGAAAAAGCACAATAATCTAGCAATCTAGCTGCATAATTTTTAAGGAACTTACCCTATCTTTACTGGTGTCTATAAAGCCTTCCTTTTCCTTGCCACAAACACTCTTGTACTGACTGTACAAAATGTCCATTGTTGCCGAAAGAATGTCGGGATAAACCTTACAGATCTCGCCTCCAATGCGCTTAAAGTTATTTATAGAATCCTCCAAATCATTCATGGACATTGGCACAAGATTTGTATTGGGCAAAACTTCCAGTGCGAGGTGATATTTCTTTTCGTGATAGAAGTTACCCCAGCGATATCGAACATCTTAATGGCATCATCTAACATTCCCTTCTTGACCAAGTGTTCGGCTACCATGCCAGCTGCAGTTCGAGAATCGAATTCCTCGCAATCGAATTGTTGAAACAATCCACTACAAAGAGAAAAGACATTCAACTGTTGTTGTTGTGATTGTGGAAAAATTAACTTACCCTTACTTTACTTACATAAAGGTTCCTGGACATTTCGCGGCCCACCCAGCAGAAACAGCTTACTCAAAGCGAGTGCAATATGTACAGCATGGGTTCTATACTTCTCCGTGCGCGAAAGAAATTCGATGGCAGCTTCAAATTGTCCAGTCACTTGGAAATACAGATGACGCTGTTCACCTGTTCCTTACTTAGGAAATGGACAAAATGATCCTTTTCCATCTGCTCCTTTGGATAGGAGCATGCTATCTAAGAGTTTTTGGTATCCATACGTTCGTCTTTATGCATGCTACAAGACTGCATTAAAATTTTAATGATTAAGCATATAATTTAGAATTTTGTAGTACCAAAGACATAATTAGCTCTGTATTTTAGTTTACGAAATTCAATCATGCGACTTGTACTACAAAATTCTAAAATATAAGCATAATCATTAAACTTTTAATGTTGTCTTGTAACATGCATAAAGACGAACTCAGGGATACCAAAAACTCTTAGATAGCATGCTCCTATCTACAGATCTAATATCTATTATAAATGCGAAAGTAAATCTGTCCTTTTGAGGGCTTCAAGTGTTTGAAGCTTGACATGGACTAGAAGTGACTTCAAAAAATACAAAACAAAGAAAACAAAAAAAAAAAACAGGTCTAGAACCGTTAGGCGATATTGCGGACCAGAGCAAATCGCCAAAACGTACCGGAAATGCAACCCTCAAAATGTCGGTTATCTGCATCGGTCTGGGAACATCTTACAGTCTTTCACCAAAATTATCTGTAAAGACCACCGATTGATGCCCAATGCGTGGCACGTCGTCTTGTCGATACGGCGCGCGCGCCGCCGGGGTCCCCTGCGACATCAGCAACACATGTGATATTCTCAGTAGACAGGTTGCTCCGGCCAGAATTGGCAGCATTTCGTGCTGTCCCATCATCACGTCTTAACGTCGTAGTGTTTGACAGTTGGTGTCGGACGACCAGGAAATCTGCGCCGAAATTCACGCTGCGCCAACATCCACTTTTCGACAAGGTTTCCTCTTGTAGATATACATATTATGGCTGACTTACAATTTGAATTTAAACGCACAATTGATTTTAAGCTATAGGAAGTCTAGAAGTGAGCGAATGTACATTGAAAAGGGTGTTTTTTTTAGAGGTGTACAAATTCAATATGAAATAAAACATTAGAAGTTAATGTTAATGTCTATGATATTAGCTTTATTTAATAGATAATTTTATGCCATTACTTTTTAAAAATGATTTCGGGCATATGTGCCCTGGTTTGAATGATGCACAATCGTAAAGTCCAATTTTCGACAACTTTGTCGGGCAACTGTGGCCGTATATCAGCAATAACACGGCGAATGTTGACTTCGAAATAGTCCAACGTTTCTGGTTTATCGGCATAGACCAGTGACTTTACATGCCCCAAAGAAAGTAATCTAAAGGTGTGAGATCACAGGATCGTGGAGGCCAGTTCACAGGTCCATTATGCTCTCAGCAAATGTTTCCCGCAATAAATTGATGGTGTCGGGTTCCGTGTGGTATGTTGCGGCGACATCTTGTTGAAATCAAAGCTCTGTTATGTCAATGACATTCAACTGAGGAACGAAGACGTCAGAAATCATGATTATAGCGCTCTCCATTGACAATAACATTTTGAATCATGTTTTCGGCCCATTCATGGAACCTACGACGCGTATTAAATGGTCGTAGAGCACGATAAGTTTGGCGAACCGAACCATGGTTTTCAAAATAAGTTTTTCACAATTTTCGCGCGTTGTTCTGGCATTAATCTATTAGGTATCTATTTGTAAAATGGCAAAACGTACTAACCACAAATCAACTTTCAACTGTCAATTGACAATCTGTAGAAACAGTGTTGCCAGTTTAAAAACCACCCTTTACATACCAAGTACCTATAAACAACAAATTTCTTCTGCTCTAATATGGCTTACAAAATTATGCAATACGCTGCAAAATAACTTGTATTGTCAGGAACTACATATGTACATTTGAATTTAATCGATCGCATTTGCAATCTTAAATATTTCACTTCATAACAAAATACCTTAAATGAATTATACCACACGCGAAGAATACATCCCGATCCCAGTATCACTGTTCGAATGCAATGCATCATTCCCATTGCCAATGTTCACTGACTTACTAATTACACTCAAAGACTGACGTACTTATAGCCATTATCAAACACGCAAGAGAAATGCTGCTTCCTAGATGCCATCACTTCACTAATGTTGTCCAACCGTTTATGCCATGTGAATCAAAATAACTCGTTTTCTTTTGCTAATGCAAAGCGAGGCAATAACTGAAACAACGGGGAGTCTCGATAAGTCCTAAATGGATACCTACATCCATTTGAAATAAAATTCTCTAACTGGACAATTTTTTTTTTTAAATATTTATAATTTATAATTTTCCGTCACAATAATGCAAGTTATTTTCTATTTCCAGGATCACAACGGGTCACATTACCCAGAAGAGTCAACTTGAGGATAGACTTTCTTCCGCCCGCTGTACCTAAATCATATATAAGAAAGAGTCCTCTGCAGACGGAGCTATCCGGAAATAAATAACATTTCGAGCTTAGTCCAAGCCAGCTTCCATAGTTAGATACATAGTGGACAAGTGGAAAAGACTTCAGAATTTGAATGAGACTTCAACCTGTTTACGATAGAGGTTACTGCAGCAGCAGCGCCAGTGGGACGAGCAGCATGCGAGAAGAGGATATTGAAATTGCAATCAAAGTGAGTTGAGTGTAGAGAATTTTAATTGATGTTGAGTTTGCTTTTTGTACCAGGTTGCTGGTTGCAGGAGCAGGTAAATGCCAAACCAACACAAGACACTGTCTGGTGGGTTGTTAACTTATTCTTATCGATTCCCGTTTGTGTTGAGAACAATAATTGTGCGGCTCGCTTCTATTGAGTCACAATTATTTTGATGTTAAACTCAATTTACATATTTTTGTAATTAAGGTATTCGGAGAGATACGAGTAATTCGATTTTTTTAAAAAGTTATCGATAAAAGTCCTTGAAAGTTGGGATAGCGCAGTTGGCACTGGCAGAAAAACCGGACTATTTCAACTGATGGAGTGATAGAAATGGAAAGGCTTGTAATGCAGTTAAATCGATATATTGAAGATATCTAATGAAAATAGAGGCGCCCAATGTGACACTTAATAGATTTGTCAATCTTCGGAAATTCTAGTTAACCACTGGATACTGGTGGAAAAAATGATGGGCCATCTGCTGTTTTTTTTTTTAATTGTTAAACATTTAGATTAGTATTGAACCATAAGTTCAGTGAAATGGCCTCGACAGGCTTGGCCCACCCTATCAACCCAATTTTGCTGTACATTTTCGATAGTGTGAAGCTCTATTTTACGAATGATTGAGTGCCTCAATGGTTTCTGGATTGTGGGCCCTAGCGGCAACATCCGATAATTGAACTTTGTGCACAAAATATCTATATTTTGTTTCGGGCGTTGGTCTACCCTGCTGAAATTCTTTATTCCTCAATTTCTGTCCAAAATAGTTAGCCAAAATTTTCAGAGCGTTTTCCGAAATGCTGTTGGTAACCTAATTATCGAAACCATGACTACTTCCTTATAAATGGTATAAGTATATCTGTATGTCTGTCTCTTTCAGCATCGCATTAACTAATCATTAATCAATGTAGTTTCCTATACAGCATTGTCTATCGCATTGTAAATTTGCTATAAAATACATAAGATCATTTATACCATTTTACATTTCCGTCTTAATTATCCAGTTTTATGTATGACATTCAAATAATAAAGAAAAAAATAAAAGTTTATATCCTGCACTAAATATATAGGAAAAGACCGAATAAAAATGAAAATTCGTTTTAATTCAAATCCCCACTATATTTTCTACTAGCTATTAAATAAAATTCCACACTATACCAAACAACTATTCGATTTCATTTCAGGTAGTAATTGTGGGGAATGGTGGCGTCGGAAAGAGTTCAATGATACAGCGCTACTGTAAGGGGATCTACACAAAGGACTACAAGAAGACAATTGGTGTTGATTTCCTAGAGAGACAAATCGAGTGAGTATCTGGGAAGATAGCTTAGAATCGTTTCCTTATTTTGTGTGTTGCTGCCTCTTCGGGGGCCTATAATGTATGCCTATGCCTAATTCCATTTACGTGTAGAATTGATGGTGAAGATGTCAGAATAATGCTATGGGACACAGCTGGCCAAGAGGAATTCGACGCTATTACCAAAGCCTATTACCGCGGTGCGCAAGCGTGTGTGCTGACATTCAGCACCACAGATCGAACGTCGTTCGAGGCTATTAAGGATTGGAAAATGAAGGTAATTTGCATGTACGTGTTGGCGGTGGGATTGATTAAGGTGCTGATGTTACTGCTTCTGCTGCTCCTCCTACCCACTAGCTATATATACAAGTGTTTGGCGGTAGTAACATGTGTCTTAAAGTTTTAAGACAATTTATGTGGCATTTGTATTGAGTTTAAGTAGCGTTAGTTAATAGTCATAATAACAGTCAGGTTAATTAACATAATCGCCATCGATGGATTGATAGTAGTCGTTGCTTTGATAAATCTCCACAAATCTTTAAAATAAGAATACAAGTCAAAGTGATTTATTTTCGAAGATCCACATCGACAGTAATTTTATCAAAATATAAAATTAAGCGGATAAACGCAAACATTAAAAAACAGTCTTTTTAGAATGTACCTATATGTCGACAAAAAGTGACATCCAACAAGCCAGATTCTGACAGAGATAAAGCTAAACACTTCCATCTGTAAAAATGCCTATCCTATGCACCGTACCTACGGCCTACTCGCACATAGGCCACATCACACCATGATTGCGATTTACGCGCAGAGCAACAGCAGAAAATTATTGGTTTAACATTGGTTTCACATTTGATCAACTAAGACCTGATATTTAACTTATTGTTTCTTAGCTTCTGGATGGAGTAGAAAAATAATTGATAGCTCAAAATACTCGGAGAAGAATTGCCTACAAACAGTTAAACGCTGTTTTGTATTGAATGAAGCAAAGTCAAAATAAAAAATAATATTATGGAAAATGTATTACGTACAAAAGGACATTTTTTTCTGCATAATTGAAGGAATAAAACGCAATTAAATATAGCCTACTGCACGCAAAGGTGCTTAATATTTTAGTGAAGTTTTCATCAAAATCCGGTCAAAAGTTTCTGAGAACACTGCGAACATAATTTTAGCAGTTACGTCTTTATAAAAATAGTATGTAGGTATAGAGTATAGATAATGCAGTTTGGGAAACTACTTGAGCAGTAACTTAAATTGGCGCTATCTATTTCTCAGAAGTTCGCTAAATACGTTACATCTTTAGACTTAGAGGGCTTGCGATTGGTCTTTTTCTGTTAAGCACGAAAGCCTTTCATAGATACATACTTTTGAAATAGAAATTCTTGGTTTAAATTTACCTCCATAAAAAAAAATTGTATCTATGATTAAACTCTTTTTTTTTTTTAACACATTTATGAAAATATTTTCAGGTGGAAAACGAGTGCAATGAAATACCAACAGTGATAGTCCAAAATAAAATTGATCTAATGGATCAAGCTGTAGTGACTGCGTGAGTTTAAAACCTAAATACTAAGCAACAAAAATCCACATAAATGATTTGATTTTCTTTGCAGTGATGAAGTAGAAACATTGGCAAGAAATCTTGGATGTAGACTAATCAGAACCTCCGTTAAAGAAGATGTCAATGTAGCATCAGTTTTCCGGTATTTGGCAACAAAATGCCATCAACAAATGACACAGTCCTATAACACAGTTGCACCTGTTGGTCAACCAACGATAAGTAAGTTCAATTAGTTAACAAATATAATTTGTTTTAATATAGTTTTATCATTTAGGTGCCTTAAGTCCAACATTTACAAAGTCCAACGGTACTATTATTCTAAGGCCAGCGAAAAAGTCATCAAAGAAGAAACTGGTCTTGAAAAAATGCGGAATACTTTGAGATGAATGTCCGTTTGAAGTAGCCAAAAGATTACTTAAATAAATTAAATTTAAGATTTAAGATGTAAATGCAAATGATTTTTGTATTATTGGATTTCTATCGAAGAAATGCAGTATTTATTACGAATAACCATTGAAATGAGTCATAATTCAGTGTTTAAGATTGATTTGTAAATTTGTTTATTTTTTGTATACCTATTGCATAGAGCATAGACGATTAGGAACGTTTCTAACTATATTTGTCTTAAATATTAATAAATAGCTTTAGTTTGTTGATAAGATGGCTTGATGTAGTCCTTTAATTGTTATAATAAAGAAATTAATGTGGACTTTTACTATGTATTGAAATTGAAAATAATATATAATTTAACCTATTCCTTACTGAGTGTATTTGTATATTTTTTAGTGGCTGTGAGAGATCAGATGGGTAAGTAAGGAAAGTGCGAATCAGTATTCTAATGTAGAGATCTGTAGAGATCTACCTATAGCAAATGGGCACTAAAGTTTCGGTGGGAAGAGCCTTTGAGTCTTTGACTTCAAAGGAGAGGCACAACGCTGCAGAGGAATACCTTGACTTAGGTGGTGCTCACAAGTGGAACGGGATCTTAACACGCTTGATATGAGCAACTTGAAGCAGTTACGAAAAAAAAACCTTACTATAGGTAGTCGTATCGGTTGAGACAGTTAAAGTATATGGCGTAGCTAGGAGTTTTTAAAGCGAATCAGTGTTGTGTTCCGAGAAATAATACAACTCGGTATTTTAGTAATTCACATTTATTTTAATTCATAAATTAATCCAAAGAAAGGGGAATAAGAAATTGGTTGTCGTTCAAACCTATGTACATGAAATGAGATCACTTCATTTTTGCAGTTGCATTATTTGACCGTTAGCTATTTTTAAATCGCAATTTGAGGCCGTGTGTCAATTGGGCTAAATAATTATCCTCGGATAATGTTCTGACACTATCGTGGTGGAAAACGAATTTTCTGCTATCTAAAAATTATAGTGGTCCGGGAGCAAGATAAAAAATTATCCTATAGTATAGGCTAATTATTTGACGTTTTCTTTTGCTTGAATTTTGCTAGAATTTTGAAAATAAAATAAAACACTGAATTTCAATTAATTAACAGCGTGAAACTCGATAAATTTCTGTTTTGTTTTGGATTGGATTTTGGTGAACTTCTCTTTCAACACTTTCATAAGTGAAAATTATCCGAGGATAAATATTTAGCCCAATTGACACACGGCCTGAGTTTACAAATGTCACTTGTTTTGGTATTAGTGGAAGTGTGTGTTAATCTCGCTCTACAATCGAGATTCGCAAAGTGCTCTGACACTTGATTTAAACCCGTTTTCGGTAAACAGAGATAGTGGATATGGAGCAAGTTCATATTTGAGGTGATCCTTCATACCATTTTTATTATTGATCTGTAGTGAAATTCTTAGAAATAAGAGTAAAGGATCTATTGTTACTTTTTCATCACTCACTTTAATCGATGAGCCAATACTTTTTAAGGACAAAACTTTGTTTTTACGTTGGAAGTTAACGCTGCCGAACTCTTCTTTTTTTTTCACTCACTCGACTATAAATATTAAAATTAATACGAAAAAAGCGATTCTTAGAGTTTTTCAATTTTCCAGTCATTTTTTCCATTGCAGTATACCTTTCCTTTACCAATTATCGAAAGTAAACATAAGAACGAGTAAGTAATCCAAACCATAACTCCGTAGGAGGTGTAGTTTTAAGAGGAATCGCAGTTAAAAATATCGCTGTTTTTTGTTTAAAAATTAAATTTAACAACAAAGTCTTAATATTTCCATCTGAAAAAATGACTGCCTTTTCGCAACACTAAAAATAATCTTTTGTCCAGGTTTCAGCTTCATAGACATTTTTCTGTCAAAGAAAAGAATTAATAACCGAAAAACCGGTTTTCCTCCATTTTTTCGAAAAATTTTGAGGTTAAGGTAAAAATGGTTAATACAAAACTTGTAGATCTTTTTATTCCCTACAACTTTCATCTTTTTTTTGATAGGATGTACATTGTACAGTTTAGCCAGAAATCGCGAAAAACCATTGTTAACCCCTAAAAATGCACCCCATTGTACTCCGGATAGCTGCTGTCGGTTCGATTTTTTTGTCCTGTTTTACAAGAGCTTGTTCTACAATATTCCGCTGTCAGAGAGCTGTAACGAATTATTTTTTTTTTGCTCATTTTTTTGCCATATATGGACATATTATGCTTTTATTTATAAATCGTATATTATCGCCGAAAAGTTTTATGCATAATCCCTATTACTTTTACCTTCCATTGCAGAAATGTTGATAAGCACAATTATATTTTGTATACTTTATTATAAACCTTTCAAAAATCTTTCAATAAAACCAAGCTCGCCAACCATATAAAAACTCCGCGAACTTTTCTATGAAGAAAATTTGTATGCAAAAGTTGAACATTAATAACCCTTTAATTATAATATGAACCGGGCTGCATTCCAGGTTTGACTATTTTAACTAAATTAACAACGATTGTTTATTTAGTTACTTTTTGGAATCTGAGACAGCTATTGTTACTAATTTCATGTTGACATTTCACTTTTCATGTGGTAGTGAGTAGTTGTTGTTGGAATCCATGTTTGATTTAAAAAAAAAATGAATATACGTGAATCCATGACAGTTGCTTTGTTTTTATGAGTGAAATGAACCACAACACTTTTGCCTCTTGTTAATTTAGTTAACTTCCCCTCCTTCGAACTGTCACAGCTTGTCAACGCTGTAGTTAAAATAGTTAACTACTGCCGAATTTGGAATGCACTCCTGGTAATGCATCTTTCTAATCTACTTTTTGCGTACAATAATTGAATACCGCTACGCAACTTCCAACTGTAGAATATAACGTACTTTTTATTCAAATCCAACGCTTTGAACTCATTTGCTGAATGCAACGAAACATCATTCTCTGATCTCTGAGTCCACTCATTTCATACCATAACATTCCACCACTGTCAATTCACGGCAGTCAGTTGTCAAATTATTTTCATTTGGTTCACGTATGGAATTTACGTTTTTCCATTGCAAATTTTTTCTCAAAACAATGTAGAGAATCACTTCAAAATAAAGGCAAAACTAATGTTTCGCGGTTAACTAATAAATTATTTATCTAACTAAATCAAGAAACAGTTACACTTACAACAATATGAGTGGAAAAATTAATGCTGAAATCGAAAATTGCGTTCGAAACAATATAAACTGGCAGAACTTGCCAGTGCACCTGAAACAGGTAAGAAGAAAAACTCCCACGAAAGCTGCAATCTTGTTAGAAGATAGATAACAGAAAATCGAAATTCATTTGATGAGAGCACACCCCTCTTGAAGCGACAGACAAATTTTCCAAAAGTAGTTATATAGCCCACTAATGCTAGAGCTGATAAAAAATTTGTCTGTTGCGTAGTGGCTTCAATGGGTTTCGCTAACCCCCAGACCCTAGTTTAGATGGCAATTTTGTCCTTCCGTGAATAATTAGAGCACAGTTTTACTTACTTACACTTACCTTCGTGTGCGGCTGAAACATCAGACGGAGGTTGCGGCGTTTCAAGACCTTCAACACGTATCACTAGTTGTTTGGGGGGGATTCCACATTTTGTTTACATGTCTATCGTTATGAGTTCAAATAACCCATTTCAAACTTATTTCTAACCATAAATCCAAGTGCCTACATCACGAAAAGTTCTCCTCTTTTCATGGTAGTTAAATCGGTGTCACAAGGGCAATCATATTTATATGAACTAGTCATAATGTACCTACACGGTACTTATTTTCGGCTGCCGAATGAATGCGCTTTTTCGTGTACCTATCATTGATACAAATTGTTTCTTTCGTTTGGTTATTAAAACGATTTCTACATAGATAAGACGTGATTCCTAAAAACACATTTGCTCATATAGCAAGCGCATATAGTCGGTAGTATAATTGAGTATTTTATCACAGTTTTGTGTAGTTTATGATTTCAAGTTGGCTTTTCGCTTTTTATGAGTAGTTCAGATAAAATTATTATCTTTGTGCACTCCACACACCGAACAACATACGAAATTGAAAATAAGCTTGCTTGCAAAGCAAAATGTTTACTGGGATGAAGCGGTTAGGTTATCCGTTTACTTAGAATGTGTTTGCATTTGCTGCTATTAAGAATGTTTCGTTTCTGAAAAGTATAGAAGTTCTAATAGTTCATTACAATTGCAAACCCTGCCAACTGACAGGCTTCATTGGTAATATTGGTAATTTAACTAACTTGGTGTGTGTAACTGGAGGCAGCTAGCTAGGAACCGGCCGGCGGGCCATCTAAACAGACAGCTTGTACGTAAATCCGCCATTTGGGTTATTGCTGTCGAATGGATAGCATCGTCCCCATTTGGCATATGTAGCTATGGTAGCTTGTTTCTCTTTGGTGATAGTACTATATGTAGTAGCTACCATGGTCCAGAAAAAAAAATCACTTATTTTAAACACTATAGATAAAAAGATATTCAATCTTTTTAGAACAGTCGCTTTTATTGCCATATTCGGGTTGCCATACGTTCTATGTTTTCAATAGATCACTCAGTACTGCTTTCGGAATGTCCTTCCTATAAATACGTGGTGTGCGATACACGTAGTCAGTCAGAATCATCTCATTCTCTATTGAAAGACAATTTTTATTTGATCATGTTTACAAATTTTCTCATTACTTAATCGCGTTTCTAGATCCTGCACTCCAATCAACGGGATTATGATCGCTACGTGTTCAATTACAGCTTGAAGAACCAACTTCGCCATCGTGGAAATTTAGGTAAGTTCTGCCATCTTAATGTTTTCCATTATGAAATACCATTCATTACTCCCACTTCGCTTGCAGCTAGAAAAGTATTTCGCAACGAGCAACGCTACTACGAACTACTTGTGCAGAAGAGTATCAATTGTCTGTGCCTGTTTCCCTATCATTTGGCGGATATTGTTACAAAAGGATTGCGCGTAACCCCATTCAACTACTACCTAGATGTCATTAGTAACCTAGTCAAAAATGACAAGAGCTACGACACGTTGCCAAATTTTACAGCTGCCGATTGTAAGTATCCGGCGCAATATTTAATTTTCTGATATCTGATCTGATACATATTTCCAGGTCTGAGAGTGCTTGGAATAGGCCGAAACGAGTACCTGGCCCTTATTAGCGACCTTAAGACAAACACGTCTAAATTACTCTTCAGCAAACCGAATCCGATTACTTTTCTACCGAAATTTCCCGTGCGAATCAACATAGAGCCTTGGTGGAAGGTGGAAGTGGGTTACGTTCTGGAGAGTGATATTAGGGTAAGCAAATCTATGTCATTGCCATGTTGAAGACCATGTTTTCATTCTCAAATTTTAGTATGTAAACGATGCTGAGAGAAGTCTCATCGATGATCTGATCGACTTTGGCTCGCAGACAGCTGGCAAGTGTGATTACGCAGTGATCCACAGTCTCTACCGGTTGGTGGTTGTAAATTCTCCCATTCTAACAGCCTTGTAACATATGTGTATGTTTGGTTTTGGTTTTTAGGAAAGGTCTGATCTATCTGGATGTGCCAATCAGTGGAGAAGATCGAATATGCATTCCACCGCTGAAGAACTTTGTTATGAATCGTGTGAGCGGCGATTACTTTGAAAACTTGCTGTACAAGGTTTTTGTCAGTACCGACGAGCACATGACGATGTCGGAGTTGGCACATATGCTGCAAATTGAATTGGACACCGTGAAACAAGCGGTGTCGCTTTTCTGTCGCCTTGGATTTGCCAAAAGAAAAGCTCCCCTTGATGATACCATCACTGCGGTCTATCATGCCAGTTGGGAAAAGCGCAATCGTGATGCAGAGCATAGCGATCGCCCCCAGGTTACACCGCTGAACTATCACTCGTTATTAATCAACGAGGAGGGAACCGGCCTGATTACGCAGGACAATAGTCCAAAACAACATAAGGACAATAATTCGATTGAATATGTCTCCGATGAGAATAACAGCGACTTTTCGTTTACGAATGTGCCCACGCCGTCACCAGTACTGCACGAGGCGAAGAGAACAGAAAAGAATGGCAGCTCGGAGAATGAACTGAGCTCAGAGCTAGAAGACGTTAGTGAAGCAACAAAGTCGGTAAAGGAGAGTCCCAGCCCAAAGAGTGGAAAGCGAGTTGGTTTCTTATTTGACTCCACGCTGACGGCTTTCCTCATGATGGGAAATCTATCGCCAGGGTTGAAAAATCACGCGGTAACCATGTTTGAGGTGGGCAAGCTTTGTGATGAGAGCATGGATACATTTTTGGCAGAGTTGGAGAAGGTCTCGCTGCTCGATGCTGAGGGCGAAGGTGATGTGAGCCGATATTTCGCTCATGCGGTAAGAATTTCAATGGAATGTGTTTCGAAAATTGTAGGTAATGGTGGTTTGCGTTTTTCTAGATAATTTTGAGATCAACCATAATTGCTCTGCGAAACGTCCTCGGCGGCGGACTGGATCTCTTGCGACTGGAGTGTTTGGAGAGCTTAGATCACAAAACCAGGGATCGCCTGTTGGAAAAAAAATACAAGTGAGTTTGTTTCCGTTTGACAAGAGGTTTAGAGGGTACTTTCCCAGCAATGATTGGGTTAGGACGATTTACTAATTCTATACATGCACAAAATCACTCTTTGAACTCGTTGTCAACTAATGCCCGCTTACTAGTTGCCTTTCTGTTTCAAAGAATCGTCTCTACTTTGTCCTTGCAGATTTATCATATCAGCATCACCTCTTACCGGTTCTATAACACATATGTTCAACATTCCATTCTTTGGCCAGTTCTATAGGAGCTCCGAAAACTCTCATCTGTGGTCAAAACTGTTCTACTACCACATATCAGGATACGGTCCACCAAGTCTAATGCTCTGCAAGGGTTCGACATTAAAAGTATTACCGCGCCTATTCCTTGGATATGGCAAACTTTTGGTCAATATCCTCCACAGTGATTCGTATGTAATAAACTCTGAGAATTTCCGAAACTTGAACGATCAACTGAAGAACGGTTGTATCCTGCTGCAAGGATATGGAATTCGTTCGCCGGGCGACCTACGCTACGAATCATTCCCCTTCAACGAAAAGGACGGTCGCCATAGTAGGTGGTCAGAACATAACGCCGTTCGGAAGCTCCGTGAACACCTCGATTTGGAAAACACTTGCGGTTTCATTACATTTGTAAATACTGGAGTATCGGATATCGGTTGCGAGAACTACGAAATCGACGTTCGCCTCGAGCGTCCACGAGTGAAAAAGAAGAGTTTACCCGGTGGTATAGTTGCAGTTGAATCTACCTCCGCACCGACTCCATCAGTACCTATTGAACCAGTGGCCGCGGACATTCCTGAACTTACATCCCCCACAGATCCGTCTGAAGTGACCAGCTTCAATAGGTTAACGCCACCCAATCGCGCAGACTTAAAGAGCCCCGACGAGGACTATTTCTCCGTGACACCGCAACACGGCTCACCATCTAATGTATTTATGTCCGCCGATTGCAACGAACTGCTGGCCTCGGAGTTGGCTAAATGCGAACCTACCAGAGAGCTGGTATCCCAAGGTTCAGTAGAAATTCCTATGCAACCCGGTGACGGGCTGTCTTTCGAGAACTCCCAATCAGAGGATGACTACGGCGAGCCGTGGACTGTGCTGGACGTCAACTTTGGTGTTCCACTCTTCGATGTGGACTGCAATACGAGGATTTGTGAATATATCGTTAGGAACCTGTGCAATGATGACAGGTAAGTAAAGAAATAGCGGCATGGAGTCCATTCCACAACACCATGCATTGTATTCTTTGCTTTCAGCTTACAACGATTACCAGCCATTAACGCTGCAATGAACGATCGATTCTTAAAGTTTGTCAAGCAGTGCTTGGTAAGTTTATTACACTTTTCGTATACCTCCATTAGTAAACTTCTTTCTTGCAGTATTTTAACGATGAAAACGTTGAACTGATTAAAATTGGAAAACTCCTGCCACATCCACGAATTAATTTAGCGTTTGAGAACGGCAAAGTCTGCTATTGGAATGGCAAATGAAACAACTACCTGCTTGCTGCATTCCATTTTTTACACATAACTATACATATGTGTTGTAAATTAGTTTGTACCCATCATTTACTTTCCAACTAATTTTGTATAACAAAAGTGTTTTGAATAATTTGACGAAAGCCCATATATGTAGAGATTCTTGACCTAGTGTAACGATGCATTGTATACCTTATGCGATTGTAAAAAGAAGCAAAAACCGATTTGCATCCGAAATGCCAAAATAAAAAGAGTAAAATTGTAATTCTTTCGAAATAAGATTAAACAGAAAAACAGCTATATTATTTCGCAAAACTATACCTAGTGGTGTACAATATTTTGTTCAAATTGTTAAAAAAAAGGAAGTTTTAAATTTCAAATTTGTTTTGTTTTCATTTATTTAATTTTTTTTTTAATTTTAATGCTCTGATTACTTAATTTTCGTTTTTAATAAAAAAAAAACAGTTTTATTGATATTTACAAGTTAAGGGCAAGGATATTTTATTTGCAAAATATACAGTTCGTGGTTTGGTTATGTTACACGCAAGTCCCCAACCAGAACCCCAAGACGCGCTATGAAAACCGTACCATCAGGGTACCTTTAGGCAAACCCAGGATGAATGAAAATATACAATAAGCGTGCTTTTTCTTTTGTTGTCCAATATAGGCTTAGCGAAATAAGTTCATACAAACCTTAGCCCTCGCTAGTGTGGTGGAAGGCGACAAAGAAGAAAATTGTATTCGGTAAACTGGCGTCGGTGCAGAGAATGTTAAGCATAGCAATAACGTATGGACTTCGCAGCACCCCAACCTCAGCGCTGGACACCTTTCTACACCGCACACCACTGGACTTGCATATTAAGCAACTTGTAGTGCGCTACAGCTCACAACTTTTGGACATTGTACGATACTAGCAGAGCTACTCGGAGCGAACAGGTCCACCCTTTGATCTATTTCGACACTCTGTACAAGGTTATCATATCCGGAAATGTATGAATGGCAAGGGGATAAAGTAATTACGCAATGCAAAATTGGGGGTCTAGCACGTAACTTGATACAATCGAGTTCAGTCGATACAATCGAGCTCTGCCAGCACCTAATTTGTCTCAATCGAGGATAATCAATCGAGAATAATCGATTGAGACAAATTAGGTGCTGCCAGAGCTCGATTGTATCGACTGAACTCGATTGTATCAAGTTACGTGCTAGACCCCTTGCAGTCTATACAGACGGCTCAAAAACAACGGAAAACACTGGAGCGGGCATATATTCCGTAGATCCAAATCTGAAAGTGTCTATACGACTACCGGATACAAACAAGCAGTGTCTTCCAATTAGAAGTTCTGGCTGTTTTTAAGGCGGCAGAGCTAATCGGGATGAGATCTATATCTAGAAGGGATATAGCCATCTAAATCGATAGTCAGGCCGCAATCAAGGCACTGGAATCTACGAACATCAATTTACAATGCTCAAGGTATTATGCAGTCAGAACCGAGTGAGACTGGGTACCAGGACACTGCGGTATAGCTGGAAATGAGCAAGCTGAAGAATATTAAATATCACATTACAATCTGTACGAAAGTTTCCAATTATTATTAAATATCACAAGTATACATGATTCTACCCTATTCCCGTTGACGTTTGTCGTAAACGACTCGTATTTCACTTCGTTTTTTAGTACGTGTTTTTAACTTTTTTGAGACAAACGAATTGAAATAATGGTGAACACATAGAAAATACAATAAAATTGTTAACAAAAGTTTAAAAAAAACTCTGAACATAGTTTTACAATGACACGAAACATGAGTCGTATACGACAAACGCCAACGGGAATAGGGGTGATTATCTGCTAGGTTCCACATTTCACTTTCACTCGAAATGAAATCGGAAATGAATTTTTGTGTTCTACATTTCACTGTATTCGATTTCGATTTTAAAATTTTCGGAATTGAGACGAAGTGAAATTGTGATTTTGAATAAATTTCGGAGTTTCCGAATCGCTCGAAATGCAGAACATTGAAAACGAATTCACTCGATTTGCAATTTCGATTTCACTCGATTTCTGGAACCTAGCTGTATGTTTTGCGCAAGTTCGCCATTTTGTCGATTCCAATAAGAACGATGTATGTATGTACTGTTTTATTGGCATGACGACACATGCAGTATGCAATTTGTTGAAGAAAAGTAGAATTTATTCGGCAACGGTATTTAATAAAGCTGGACATGGACTACTGTGGGAGGGGTCTCAGGGTCAGCGTCGATCCCAAGAAAAACTCAAATTACATCTTAAGGTTTTTTCCACAGCGCCATCTCTCGCGGAAGTGTGACAAACATCCGAGAGTATAAACAACATGGAAAAGCTGATTTTTGTCTATTACGCCTGTTATCGTTTAATATAAACGCCACGTAGAATCAGGGTTATTCTCCCGATTCCGGAACACTTTGGACCAGAGGCAATTTAATTCAATTCGTTTTATTAGTTTGTTTCTTTAATGGCTTTTAGTTAGTCACCCCTATTGTCGTCGTCGTCTGTCGCAAACGACTGGCGACGTTTGTCGTGTCGAGTGCGAGTCGTTTGGAATTTGGTATTGCGTAACTGAAACGACTCGACTCTCTGAACTCTCACATCCCACATACATTCCACAAACTATGACACATGGGATTTGACATTTCTGTCGACGAATTTATATTTGGTCTGGTGTTTTGTTTGTGACTTGGTTAATTATTTAATAAAACAAATCAAAATGAATAGTGTGACATGTTTTTTGAAAGCAGTGATGAAGAAGAAAACCAGAAAAAAGTGCTGGTAAAGTTAAGGAAGGAAATTCGAACCAAATCCAATCCCTTGGATTTGCCCGACATTAAGTGGGTGATAGAAATAATTTAAATTGCATACATTGTGTTAATAACAAATATTTTTAGATTTTAAATGTATTTTAAACTATCGAAGTCGAAGGTGGTCCAAGACAATTCAGAGATAAGGCTATGTCGTCCCATTGCCGATTAACATCACGTTTGGTTAGGCTTTCGTGAATGATTTTGCCAAAGGAATATTTTTCTGCATTTCGTTCACTAAATGTAGAAATTGCCTTTTATTTGTTACCTCCATTCTGCAAAATAACTATAATTGTCTTTTTGTAAACTAAAAATTAAGTACACATACTTTTTTTAACACATTATCACACAGTTGTCCGCAAAATAGTCGACGACAGAAATGTATCATTTCCACGACAAACGTCGTCACAAAACGCCTCACGCAATACCGACGATCGTCGTCGAAAAATACAATCCACATTTTTTGACATTTCAGACGCCATTTGTCGACCGTCGCCGCGACAAAAGTCGTTTATTTTTAGTCGCCAATACAAAACAGTCGTGTCGTTTTTATAGAGTCGTAAACGACGACGACAATAGGGGTGAGTTTCTTTAGTGGCTTTAATATTTAACATTTTTTTCGAACTTTTGTCTACGAATTTATTCTTTTTCGATATATTCACTGTCATAAAAAAGACCCAAATACCGACTTATAGCTATACCGAACAACGAAATTATGGTGGATAATTCCCATAGAGTAGGGGTGAAAGGATGACCGAGGGACGTGTTGAGACCAATAACAATGAATCCCCCAGCCCTTGAAAACCTACTAAAAGGTAATTATTTGTATATGTAACACAATGTGGGCCCAGTAGCGCAGTGGTTAGTGTGCTGGACTACTGTGCGAGGGATCCCAGGTTCGATCCCCGGAAAAACACAAATTACATCTTTTTTTTCTACTGCGCCACCTCTCGCGAACGTCTGACAAACATCCGAGAGATGAAAAAGCTTCTCAATTCAGCCGTTCGGACTCGGCATAAAATTGTAGGTCCCTTCCATTCGTTCCAAAAATAGAAACTCACACAAAACGAATGGTTGCGAGAAGCTAGGCCTTGGGTGTCTACCGCCTGTTGCGCCGCCTATTTATTTATTTATTTTTTAACACAATGCTGCTTTGTGGATACAGAAACCATGAATTAAAGTTCAGTGCAGCCAGCGGTGAGAGCTATTTAAACGCTTCTCCAATTTAAGTTGCCCATTGTGGGCATTTTCCAATAACTATTCACATTATAACGTTTGTGACATAGCGACCAACTATCTACGTACGAACAAATATTCGCAAGTTCTGACAGTTCATTCATATGCATACACTGGCGATCACTAGGATAAGGCATACATTTTGCAATACATACATTTTGCTCCAAGCGACATGTTCTCTTCCAAAATTCATTCGATGCTCCTTGTGTACTTGCCTCAAAACAGGTTTCTTTTTAATTTTTCTTCTCTGTATAGTACCACTTTTTCATATTATCCTTCGGACCGTTGCTATGCTGGCTTATACTCCACTGTTGGCCCTTATTTTAGTCGCTGGTAGAGTAAAATTTGAGGCAATATTGACGCTTCTGTCGTGCGTCCTTTTTGATTTTTCCCATACTGTTGCGGATCCGCAAGATAACTGTTTACAACGGTCTTACTTCTATTAGCATTCTTGCAATTTCACGGCTTGATAGTCCTAACTCCTTGAAAGCATTTATTTTTCCTCTTTCTGTCGCTGTCAATGTCTTTCCGGAACTCATTTTTTTTAACTAAATAAAAACAGTTATTTTCAACGCTTTTTAAATAGTATACCTATGTATTCTTAACAAAACTTTAAAAAAGATCGCTCCTGCAACGAAATATTCGCAATCGCCTCATCCTAGTTGCGCATCTTCTTATACGCTTTTCAATTATGTAGTTCATTGTTTGATCTTTGGAAATTACAGCCGTCGTTATTTACCTTTAATTTTATGACTTACTGTTGGGAAAATATGTACCTGTTCACAGGTAGTAAAAGTTTGCGGGCACAAAATTTCCAACATGTATAAAGAGTGAAAATCGAAATGGCCTCATCTTAGTGATCGCCACCGGTTTCTACAGCCAATTTCTAATTCGAGGTTAAGTTCATACGAACATTTTATTCACGAGTTTGTAGAACTCGTTTTAATGTTTTGGATTGCGCGCCAAGGCGTTGAAAGTGTTTTTGAACTTGTTTTCTTAATACATTTTAATGGGATAATTAATTATCCTACTATTAGAATAGTAAACTGTGCAATTTCTTTTTAAAAGTGGTTTGTTCGCATCTCATTAATTGGTTCATGGGCTCTCATGTTAGTGATCCTTTAGCTAGCCAATAAATAACAAGTATACGCCCTACATAAACAATTTCACCAATAAATTATGTATGCCGATGAAGAACGAGTTCTTGTTTGTTTAAAAAGTTGTCTGGAACTCAAAAGTTCAAAACTTTATTATTACAAGATTTTACCAATGATCCTTTCGGTAAGTTCCATTCATTGATCGATCCATTTTGATGACGTATTCCCGTCAAATACAAAATAAGTAAATCAGTCCTGTCAAAGTATCCGTGCTGAGGAAATCTCGAATGTCAAAGCTCAGAATCACCTTTTAGGATGGCTGTAAGTTGTTGACGAAGAACTTTTGTATAAATCTGCCAGGTAGGTACCTACTTGCTAAGAATTGGTGACAAATTTAATCGGACAATTTCACCGGCGCAATTCAAATTTCTATATCATACAAATTGTAGGCAATTCTGTTCCGAATGGATACCTTGATAAAACTGCATTATATTCTGTTAAATAATTTTTTATTTTGACTTTGTTGCGTTCAAGTAAAATAATTATGTATAATATATGTATGTACTAAAAATTTACAAGTTCATTTAATTATTAAAAATACAATAAATGTTATCTTTTGAAGAATTCAGGCACTTATGACCGTTGGAAAAGTTTTCTTTAAATATTTATTTTAATAAATCTTTTTTATAAAAATAATATACTTATTTACGAATGTATTTTACATAAATGTGTACAAAGAAACTAAGAATGTGGAAGATTTTATTTTACAATTGGCTCGTAGAATCTGTTAGCCTTTAACAAAATATGAAGTGAAGTAAAATTAGACAGCATACAAAAATATATTCTTTATCTGTCAAAATGAGCCCCCTTTTGACCAAATAGGTAGCGGGGTAGCGTGGCGATGACATGTTCGGCAAATCCAGATTTATTATTTTAATAAAAATACCCGCGTTCCATTGACCGCTAGATAGTAAGTAGCTAAAAGTCAACTTAATGTGAAAGTCTATATAAAAAAGTTAATATGTGAACATTCACTTTAAAGCTCTAAAGGACCATTCACATGAGAGCGACCAACTACCTACTATCCGCGAGTTTTGACAGTCCGTTCACATGAACACGGCAGTTGGTCGCGGCAGTTCGCGAATTTTAGCCATCAGTTTCTACCCGCAATGTCTAGTTTGAGGTTAAGTTCGAACGAATGTTTTATTCACTAGTTTATGGAACGCGAATAAATGATGTGGATTGCGAATAAACTTTGACAATTCGCGCGAAAAGTCTTTTCATTCGCGGCAAAAAGATTGGAATTCGAATATTCTTTATTTTAACTGTTTATAAACTTGTTTTCTTAATACATTTCGATAGGATAATTAATTATTCTCCTCTTGGAATAATAAAATGTGCAATTTTCTTTTTATAACTATGCATAAAAAGTGCTTTGTTCGCATTTCAACAATTCGTTCGTTCGCTCCCAAGTGAATGGTCCTTAACGGTTTGAGCTGTAATGTAAATTTGTTTATATGGATTGTTACACAAGTCATTGAGGAGAATGGAACGCGGGATATATCTAGCTTCATTTTGACTTTTCTGAGTTTTTCCTAGTGAAGTAGAAAAATGACAGCTTTTTCTAAAATAACGTCATAATTTAGAAGTATACAGAGTTTCTGCTATTTGTTTAAATTTTTTATAAATTTAGGAAAACAGAAATATTTAAGTAGTTGATGGTTAAAAATGATTATTATTTGTATGGCTCTATGTATAATCAGGTTTAAAAATATGCCTATTATATGCATGCTGTTCTTAATTTGTTTGACAGTAGGTAGAAAATGATAATAATAATTTGACCACATGTGGTCTAATCTTAATTGTGGAACTACAAATACGACATTCTTTAATTTAATTAACAGAAAAATTTTAAGTTATTTTAATGCGAGTCCGAGTGACATGACGTTTGCGTTCTGGAGTTATCTTTTTTAAGGAATTAGTTCTGGAAGGCAAAAAATTCTGAAACTACAATAAATATAATATTGTCCTTGTTTCGTTGATCGCCAAACATCAAACGTCAAACGCTACTTGAAAAAAAACCGACATCTATCACAAATAATTAGGTGGTGTCAAGTTTATATGGAGTTTGACGTGTCGCTTGTCATCTCGCAATTAACGAAACGGGGCCATCTTAAGATTTAAGATTTAAGATAATAGAATACATACATGAATGACTTGGGTCAAAGTCAAAGGGTTTATTTTTCCTTTTAAAATTTAATTCAATATTTAAGGCATAGAAAAATGCATTTAGCAGCATTTGCTGATAAAACTGAAGGGTTATTCAATCCCTGAAATAGTCTATAATATTACAAAAAATATCACGGAATTTGAAGAAAAATCAAATCTGCTGACTTGGCTGTAATACCTATTGCCAGGTCCGACCTAAAGTTTCTATACAAAGTTAAAATTAATATTGGTCTTATAAGCTTGTTACTGGTAGCGCATACTCTATTCTTTATATAATTTGTACACTTTTAAATAACCTTAAGCAAACAAATATATTATGTTTAAATAGCCTTAAGGAACAAAACTTAAAAGACGAATAACAAATTGTAACAGTTTCATCACATAAAGTCCAATGAGATTGTACAATACCATCGGATCGTATCATATCCTCTTTCGTGACTCACTCAGATACAGCACCCAATAGACAATGGCGAATACCAAAAAGCTCAAGGGAAAAAGTACTAAGGAAATTTGGTCCAATCGTCCTCGTTGTGAACCTGCATACAGTACAGCATATTCAGCCGCATTTCGAAATCTGTAAAAACTAAAATTGTACAAAGATGGTTCACATTAACAGTCGGTATTGACATTTTGACATTTGACCACTATACATTTACAAAACGAAAATTTAATGGCATACTCTGCAAGCTTAAATGTTACCTTCTGCGATGCATCGTATGGCTGGGGCGATCAGTTGATGGAGATTCCTCTTGATCCGCTATGTGGGCTGATGTGTCCGAGGGGTGTTCTGATGAGCTGGGCATATTCGGACTCAGGGAATTTGTTTTGTTTATCGTTTTTCTTTCCGGATTTACTTTGTTCAGTTGAAAAGCTCTTGCTGCCAGTTCGACGCCATTCTTTCGGGGGCCAGGTTTACGGAATTTTGACATCTACAAAGTGAGAGCTGAGGTCATGGCGAGAAGGATAGAATTAGACGGGGAATCTTTGTATTGCTTTAGTTTGCATTATGATTATATTGTTTTGACATAGCGCAGTACTAATAATCATTTTTAGCGTAGTTTTACGATCTCATGTTAGCGATTTTTCCATAATACTCTTCTGTTGATTCTTAGAGGAGAATTTAGCTTCTCGATTTCAAGTCAGAATCCACTCAAGAAGCACTTACACAAGTGCAATTTATGTATTTTATACAAGCCAACTGACAGCAGCCATACATTATTTTTTGTCATTTCACCTATATCTACCTAGGTGTCGACCACAAGCAGTTTCACTGTTCCACTGGATTTCGGATTGCGTGAATCCCCGAGTGAAACCAATGGCAAACGACATAAAAATGATTATTGTTAGTTCCGCGCAATGCTTTTTTTGACAGCTCACAACTTATTTCAATTGCAAATTACTGAGTAGAAACTTGCGTAACCCTTCATGCTCAATCGACCATTTAAATACTTAATTCACAAACTAAACCAATTACAAATATTACTGCCTTACCGGAGGCTCTGAACTCATTCCACTTGCTGCTAAATTAATCGTTGGCGAAGTCATAGCGGGTATACATGTTTTTGAAGTGCGCCAGTGTTTGTCATAGCGTATACCGAAAAGAACAATGAAGTACTCCATCAGTGCAAGGAATACAAACAGCGTGCATGATATTAGCCACACCTGCAATAAAAGTAACATACATATGAATCGTACTTGACCAACTCAAGAGCGGGAACATAAAAGAGGGCATCCATTAAAGACAAAAATAAAAAAAAAAAAAAACTCAAGATGTCCTTTGCACACGCCATTGTCTATCCCTCCAAAATAAGTGGGGGATGAATGGTCAAAGGAATATTGTTTACATTTAATTAAATTAAGCACTTATCAAAAATAATAAAGAGGCAAGAACTATTAACAAAAAAAATATGCGTCAGATAGTCAAGGACACTCCTAAAAGCAACAGTTCGTGTGTTGTGTCTACGTCTATAGTATTAAAATAAACTCATTCATCCTTGGAGCCTCGCAAAAATCGTGAGGTTGGAATACGAATTAAATTATATTTCAACCGAAACGATTACTCACCTCAAGGCACTTTAATTCCAAAGCATCCGGCGAGTTATTGCGTACCGTGTCAAACATTGTTATTAGTGATAGCAGTGTGGTCACGAGTAATACCATACGACCGGGAACTACCTCAGGAACGACTACAAAACTACCCCACGACATCGAAACGAAAAGCGTCGATGGTAGATAGTTCTCGAGTAGGTAGCTTTTGACTTCACGCGACAGTGTGATTTCTAAGCGAGCAGAGGAGTGATCCGCTGGAATGTGAATGATGTTCGTCTATGAAATTATGTTTGTTTGAGATAACATTCCCAGATTACTTACCGTCGCCGTAGTTAATAATGTGCATGTCCAGTTCGGGATGAAAGGAGACCACATATTTCGGCAGTCGAAAGAAACCGTTGCCAAAATCATTTGGATATGTTATAGCGTTTCCCTGCTTCCAATGGAATTCCATTTCGCTTTTCGAATATTTATCTTTTTGAAATGTATACATAAGATATTAATGGAACTATTTGAGAGCGAACATTTTAAATTAAATACTTACAACTACTGAAATCTACAGGACATTTTTGTACATCTAGCGGGTACAAAACGAAGTCCATATCACATTTTATTATAATTGTAGCACTGTAAGAAAAATTTAATATTTCTTTAGAATAAGAATGTAAATAATTTAAAGAAATAGCCTAGAAAGCAGCTATTTTTTTTGTTACCCCAAAAGTGATTCTGTTTGGTCAAAATTAGACATCCAAAAACAAAATTCGGTCGAAATTGAACAAATTTACTTGAATTCATTAGAATTATGAATTTGAATCATCAAACGCAACTTAAACGGCGCGGCTAATATTGCCGACATCAAGGATCTGTAGTTTGAAGGTTGATTGTGACTCATAATTAATTTTAGGTGGTACCTATGAAGTTCACCGGCTTTAGCTTCCGTTTAACAAAGACAAATGTTGAATGTGTTTTGTCAAAAAATTGGACATAAGCTAAGATAAGACATAACAGCCAAAAAAATAATTGCTTAAGTCCTTCTATACGTTAGAATGGAAATGGAGCCAATATCATGGAGTCCCTGCTATGCACCGAATAAGTAAAGCCACCGTCCACAAACTACATAGAATAGACCGTCGACTCCTCCCACATTAATTTTGACATTTACGTACACAGACAGGGTAATTTGTTTCCGGGGAGAATCGGGTAGGTGCACGGAAGTCGACGGTCTAGTTCTCTGTGGTTTGTGCCACCGTCTGCAGAGTAGTGCACCGAGTTTCCGACGATGAATCACCATTTGCCGGCCAGAAAATTATGCGGAAATAGCGAGCCAATTCTTTACTGAACGAGGATTCCCCCTTGTGTGGCTGGAAGCCTTGACGGTACCCAAAGAAAATGAACAGCAGTTTGACAATAGATATGGAAAGCGTTCAGTTGCGTTAATTATCCGACCGATACCAGAGTGCGTTCGATTGGCACTCAACTGATAGTTCTCCTGAAAAGAAGAGAAATATGCTTCTGGATTTGAATTCATCAGAGTGGCAGAGAGTTCTTCCGGACGGTTCTGGACGACCAACCGAAAACGACATAAGTGAAACAAATAGCACTTTTACTTTGCATGGACTAAGCTTAACTTTCGCGAAGTGGACTTAGTTCCCATGTAAGGTGGAAAATAAATTCCGAAAACTCTGAGTGGTTTTATTTCCCTTTCAAAACACCAAATTTCGCACATACTGCAAATCTAACAGTAAACCCAAGCGGGGGGTTGCATACGTATCAAACTGTTAAATGTGTACTAAGTTCCCATAAGAAAGTGGACTTAGTTCCTACCTTTCATGGGAACTAAGTCCACTTCTCGAAAGTGGTTTTATTTCCCACTAGGTGGGAACTGAGTCCCTTAGTGGACTTAGTTCCTGGGGACTTATTTCCCTGCACCACATGCAACTAACAAAATGGTTGGGATCTGTTGATGTGTTTTTCTTAAATTTGGTAGAGGTATCGTTACTATAACTTCTAGACCGTTAAAGAACCGCACCCCCATGCAAGAGTATCGGCGTTCTTGGAGGGCTAGGCAGTGACACAG
This sequence comes from Cheilosia scutellata, assembly GCA_955612985.1. Taxonomy (NCBI): domain Eukaryota; kingdom Metazoa; phylum Arthropoda; class Insecta; order Diptera; family Syrphidae; genus Cheilosia; species Cheilosia scutellata. Next base: position 56,039,016 of record OY015314.1, read on the forward strand.
GAGATGCTCCACAGATTCTATTTCCTCTTCATCCCTGCAACTTCTGCAGAAGTCATTTGTAAATTTACCCAGTGTTTTGGTCATATCTCCAATGAAGCAGTGTTCGTTTATTACCCCGACGAGCACTCGATTTTAGAGTTAGTTGCGTTGCGGGCCACAAACTGAGTTATGGTACAACCGGAAGTGTTGTTCCATTGTTCTTTAGCCAAGTGTAATGTGATATTATAGAATGTCCATTTCAGAGCCGCATCTGGCCAGTTTAAAAGCATTTTCGCAAAAAATATTCCCGGAGACCATGTTCTAATTCTAATCAGAAGGTGTGACATGTGACAAATATCCGTAACTGTCCTGAGAAAGCGTCTCCATTAAGCCATACGGACCGGCATAAAATTGTTGGTCGCTTTTATTCTCTCCAATAAAAATACACAAACGGATGTTTATGAGAAGCTTTCTATGAGGGCGTTAAAGAATCTAGTTCAGTAATTCTGACAGGCGTCTAACTTCATGTTGCTGAGTTTTCATTGGGCCGAACTGGTCACGTGAACCGTTTTCTCATTTGACGCGTTTATATCCGCGACACCCATAAATCAAGTCAAGAATTTTTCTCGACTTACTGCTTATTTGTCGTTTATTTGTGTCAACATGTGTCTGGAGAACTCAATTTTGACATTTCTATTGGGTTATCGGTGAGCATCGGAGAACGCAGTTTGACATTTCGACTGCTCTGACGTGTAGAGCACCAATCAGAAACTCATGTCGTTTTCCATTGGGACCATCAGATTTTTATTTCAGATCTCAGATTTTTCGTGACGAATGGAACACGAAAGCAGATTGATCTGCTTTTGTAAATGTATTAGTGCGTTATTTGACAGTACATCAGCTGTGCAAATTGTTTTCGTTTGGCGGTGCAAAAATACGAAAAATATGAACTAATATGGATATTCATTTTCGTCTTCTGACGACGAAGAATCGAAATCCATAGATGACGAGGAAGAAGAAGATGATGACGAAGATGATAGTAATTGCTCCAAAATTAAGTCCATGTCCATTATTTACGTTTTTGTTCGAATAATTGCTTTTCGCGAGGCTTTTCGTAATTTTGTTTTGAAAACAAATTCTGAATGTCGTAAAACAGCTGTGCAAGGTATATTGGTATTAGTGAGAGTATGTGTAAATCTCGAAAATTATCGAGATCTGCAAAAAGTGATCCGAATCAAAAAAAAGATTGATTTTTTGTCCCAATGGAAGTGATCCGGATCAAAAAAAAGATTGATCTTATGTCCCAATGGAAAACCACATCAGAACTCAGGAAAAAAAAAATAAATAGAATTGTCAATAAGTGACATACCGATAATTCAAGTTAGTTTTTGCGTTCAGGTAAATTTGAGGCCATACAAATTTACCTGAACAATTAAGTTGACTTACGATGACTAGATTCTTGAATGCGGCCTATATGAGACTGTTGACGGAGTTGTCTCGACTATTTTATTTTAGAATCAATGAATAGTTGATTAGGCATATGATAAATAATGCTGCAATTTTCAGATACCTACATAGTTGCTTTTTTATGAAGTGTATTTACAAAATCAACTTACCCTATACTTAAAACAATTGTCCTATTATGATAAAGCCGTAAACTAGAAATATCCTCGAATAATTTGATTATTTTTAACTCCCTTAATTGTCTTATATACAAGTCAGGTACCTGAAATAAATTAGTAAATAAAGATTTTCATCTAATTTATGAATAAAAGTTAAATTTTTTCACACCTACCCAGATCTTTTGTCGCTCTTCCATCTGTAGCTCGATGAAATTTTTCACCCGTGCTACATTTAAATTTGTTTCACGCGGTCGTATCCTTCGATCTGTCCATATGACTTGAAGAAATACATCGAATGAGATTTCCTGAAATATTTCATGAAACTAATCAATCGACTTAAGAGAACATTTTTATGGAAACCAAATTGACGAAATTCTTACTTCTTTGTTCTCCTCCACTGCTGAGATGCGATTGATGAATAGGCCTACATCGACATACGTTGTTTGATCTGAAAATACATATAAGCCAGACGTGGTAGGTTCTTCTATGCCAATAATTTCTATATATATGACTTTTAAGATAATTGATATAAAAACAAGGGAAAAAGGACCTCCCCCACCTTGCCAATGGGGGCAGAATGATGAGTTCCATAGTTGACTCAATCCTACACTATTGAATGTAAAAGGTGTGTCACAGACACGAAGTTAGCAACGCATTTCAATCGGAAGTCAAGCAGCACGCGGAACATGTGGGTCGATAGGATATTTACTCACGGACACCATTGACATAGCCTCGTGCATCATATTGTGAGATTGCAGTTAAATGGGACTGTGTATCTCTGGATCGGAATCGGAAAGGAGCCACTATACTGCTATTAGAGACGTCATTAATTTCCCATAATTTCAGTGATGAAAGGTAGCACTCTTGGCTCTTGGAAAAAAAGTTGGCGCGATAAATTAATAAATAAATAGGCGTAAGTGATTGGACGAGTCTAATTTTGGCCACCATGTAAACTTCTTTTCATTTGTATTGAATTGAAACAAAAACATGCAAAAGGTGAACTTTTAAAAATATATTTGACAGGTGGGTTGACCTTCATCGTTGTAAGAACGGCGGCTGTATCAAAGTGTCAAAGTTTCGATACACACCAATAAATATTTGATCGAATCAGATGGTTTATTTACCATCCCTGGGATAGCCTTTGATGTGGCCACAGAAGGGGATATGGGTTTAGAAATGTATGTTTGTTTTATTAATTTATCAGGATTTATTTAATACTTATAAGATCCTATCCAACGTACTTTGTCCATGACTTAAACTGTTCTGCAACACACTAATCGGCGGGTACAAATATGGCTTCCGGCCGGGCATATCGACTATAGACCAAATTTTCACACTGAGACAAATCCTGGAAAAGACCAACGAATTTCAAGGAGACGCGCTATCATCATGCTCATGCGACTTCTTTAATCTCGTACTAGAGACGATAGTGCGCAGGGCAGGTGTTAGCACGGACAAAAGATTCAACAGATCCATCCAGCTGCTGGGCTATGCGGACGATATTGACATCATTGGTCGCTCACAGCGTGCCGTGATAGAAGCGTTCACGGCGATTGAAGAACAGGCGAAATCAGTTGGACTTGAAGTAAATGAGGACAATACTAAGTACATGCTATCAACAAACAAACAAGCATCTAACCTCCACCTAGAACAAAACGTCACTATTATGATAGCAACGATTTCGAGGTAGTTAAGGAGTTCACCTACTTCGGAGTAAACATGAACTCCACGAATGATACACTAGTGGAGATCCGGCGATGAATTACCCTATGGGAAACCGTTGCTACTTCGGTTTGGCAAAACAATTGCTTTATCCTGCTAGGAGCTGATATTGTGCTTCCTCGAAGAAAAATACTTCGGCGGATATTTGGTCGTGTGTGCGAGGAGGACGAATGGAGGGGAAGACACAACCGCGAACTCTATGAGCTGTAGCAAGATGTGGAAGTAGTCCAAAAAGCCAAAACACGTCGACTACATTGGCACGGCCACATCGAGCGAATGGACAATAATGCTCCAGATAAGAGGGTCTTCGAATCCCAGGCCCAAGGTTGGAGAAGACAAGGAAGACCGAACCTCCGTTTCAAAGACCAAGCCATCGCGGATGCCAGAGCGCTTGGTCTGGACAACTGGAAGCAGCGTGTCCGGGATCGGAGAGGATGGAAGGTTGCAGTGTCTCAGGCAGACACTCTTCACGGGCCCGATTTTTTTGTGTTTGTTTGGAGGTTCGCTGGAAGGAAAAATCATCGAAAGACATTGCAGAGCTATTACGCGAGAGATGCTTCTGCAATTGTAAAGCCGGGAGCCCGATAAGTAAGTAAGTTTTATAATACTTTCACCTAAATCTCTTCCCAATTTTTTTAGTGGTTATTGTGTGAGGCGTCTCAGGTTCAACCCCCACAAAAAAAATTAAAACTTTAAGGTTTTTCCGTTGCGATACCTCTTTCGAACATCTGAGATACTCTCAGGTGATGAGAAAAGTTCTCAATTCTCAAGTTAATCAAATAGGTATGTGTATATTCCCCACCAGTCCATGTTGTGAAATTCGACAACCTTAAATCACTGAAATGTATCTTAATTGCGCAATCGTGTCAATAATTCATTTAACTTAATTACATATTTCCAAATCATCTAAATCGAATTTATTAAACAAACCAATTCTACCATTTAACGCTTGGCCATATCATATGTCAGTTTGGCAGGATATGATACTGCCAAAGCCAAATGGATACCACACCTTACGTTTTATTGTTGGTTACGTCCCGAAATAGAAGTTCTTATCGGTAGAGGCGAGGTACGAGGTTATATAGGTCGAGTCTACTAACACAACCTTTGCTAATGATTTTATGAAAGCAAAGCAACTGACTTTGCTTCCAAAAAGTAGGTTATGATGAGAATGTTTAAAAGGCAGTTGAGTTCTTTTTTGGCCACAATATTGATAAAAAATATAAATTAACAAGCGAAGTATTTCTTTGTTATCACAAAACTTCCTTTCGTTCAGTATAAATTGATTTGTAATGTCTCATTTGAACGGCAAGCCTATAACCTAATCTCTGACCTATTGACGTGACAGGAGCCGAATGGTAACAAAAACATTATGGTGCTGCCAATGGATGAAATAGTGTATTGGCTAAATTTTTAAAACTGGCCTTGTCCCACTCTTATTTTCCGTGGACAAATTTGTGAGGGTAGGTTTTATTTCTCATTGATATAAATTTACGATTTGTTAGAGGATATTATGTCGTTTTGCGCTAATCTGGAGACATTGCAACATTGCATTGGCCGAATTCCATTGATGACTAGCGGCATGTCAAACTCCATATAAAAAAAACTGACATTTCATATTTCGCGGTCTATCCTATTCTGAAATATCCTTTTCTGGGAAATGTTTCAATCTACCGCAAAATTACCCACTAGATTGAGAAAAAGAGAGGAAAAAATTATCTGTCAAGGCAATTCTAAAAAACAAACAAAACTCGAGGTAGAGTTCGTCGATAAAATTCGAATTGAAATCCGGGTATACATTTATTTTTGGATTGAAAAAAAAAGTAAAGAAATCCAACTGTCATTTTTGTTTCGCTGGCGCTAGAGCTCTAGCAGGCATTCCTCTATCTGGGATATTATGTGCTAGATGTCTAGCGTTCAATGGAACGCAGACATTCTCAAACTGTTACTCATGAAATGCGTACCCATAACTCAGTAGTTTTGAAGTATTTTTCGTCGAGGTTGTGAAAAGTAATTCTTTTGTTGTAAATATTACTTGTTGTCATTAATCTTGACTCCTAAAAAATACTCTTTAAGTTCGTCCATTTGCATATAACTGACAATCATCTGGGTGCATAATTGTCGGTACCTATGCCATCCCATATTTAGTTTTTACCGATGAACTTAAGACAAAATCAATTATTTCGAGGTTTCTAAAATTCATGATTTCAATTTAAAATGTCACTTGAGTTCTTATTCAACTTACTTGGCCTTTGGTTCTTGTCATATCCATCTTCCAGTTGATAATCTGATGAAGAACTAGAATTCACAATCTGGGACATGGCAATCATTTCATTATTTATGAGCAGCAAGAAAATCAGTAAGCTGCAAGGAATTAAAAAGTAAAATTAAATATGATTTAAGGTTGTGGAGGTTTGTAAATATAAACGGCATCAACTTAAGCAATTGCGTTGCGCCCTAACATATAGGACGAGGCTAAAATGATATCAAAAATGCAATTTTCGTAGTATAAATCGTTTAAATTTACAAATTGAGTGATTGATCACATATATATATTTTTTTGTTTTCTATTTATATATCTTGTTTATGAAGGTTTTTATATTGAAATTTTTAAGGATACGCGCAAGATCATACACATAACTAAGCGAGGCCATTGTGGAATCGGAAAAGGAACAGCATTTAAAACGACCGTGCACCGATTTCGAAAACGACTTAACTGGGAAGAGTGCTGCTAATTTTTATTTTTTTAGCACTAATTATATTTAACTTTCTCTATAGACCTTATCTAGTACTTCAAAACTATTTCCAGAAATTAATTTTTTAAGCAGTGTGGGAGAGGAGCTATAGGGATCCAAAATAGTACCATTGAGAATATTGGTTCTGAGCACATACTTGACATTGATAAATAAATACGATTGATAACGTTTGGCTTGGCTACTTAAGGCAAAGTGAAAAAACACCTACTGAAACAATTACAACAATTGCGGATAGCATTTTGATTATATACTTGGAATTTAAATGACAAGAATGCAATTCATTGAGTGCATTATGGAATTGTTTACGAATAAAATAAATATAAAACAAATACATATCTCTGTATTAATAAACAAATTTACGCTTGGTCTATATCATACTAGCTGTACCCGCCCGGCTTTGCCCGTGCATAGGAATTGTATTGCTTATAGGTCTTAGATAGTAATGTTCTTTCGAAAATGCGAGAAATGAGAATAAATCGATTTGTGGGAATTTTCTTTCTGCCTATACCTGATATGTATATAGCAATACGAACAAAATATGAAAAGAATGAATGGCGGTTATCGAGATATAACGTCATCGATTTTCACCCCATAGAAGATGTTTTTTCTTTAGGAGCTACAGTGAGCGTCAAAAGTGAGAAAACACCGATGTTCTTTTAAGTTTTCTTTGCGGTCTGGAAACAGGTCTAAAAAACCAACAATCTGATAAGGAAATAACAATAACAAAACGTATTTAATCTCGACAGGATAAAATACTTTAAAGATATTTAAAAAAAATAGTATCCCATCTCCAAAGACAAATTAAAACATCATTGGTGTTTACTCACTTTTGAGGCTCACTGTATAAGATTTTGAATGTTTTTTTTTGTATGACCAATTATGACCAATCTTCACAGGAGCTGTAAATCTGTAAATTTGAGCTCAATAGATTTGGTAATTTTCGAGATATACGATTTTGAATGTCTTTTTGTATGGAAGGTGCCCGCCCCTTTGTCCAATTTTGACCAATCTTCACAGGAGCACTCCAGGGCATCAATACCTAAGATTATCTGTAAGTTTGAGCTCAATCGATTTGGTTGTTTTCGAGATATGTATACGACTTTGAATGTTTTTTATTTTTGTATGGGTGGTGCCACGCCCCTTTGCCCGATTTTGACCAATTGTCACAGGAGCACTCCAGTGCCAATAACTAAGACTATCTGTAAGTTTGAGCTCAATAGATTTGCTGGTTTTCTAGATATACGATTTTGAATGTCTTTTTGTATGGACGGTGCCACACCCCTTTGTCCAATTTCGACCAATCTTCACAGGAGCACTGCATCAATACCTAAGATTATCTGTAAGTTTGAGCTCAATCGATTTGGTGGTTTTCGAGATATGTATACGACTTTGAATGTTTTTTTTTGTATGGGTGGTGCCACGCCCCTTTGCCCGATTTTGACCAATTGTCACAGGAGCACTCCAGTGCCAATAACTAAGACTATCTGTAAGTTTAAGATCTATCGATTTGGTGGTTTTTGAGATATTAGATTTTTAATGTTTTTTTGTATGGGCGGTGCCACACCCCTTTGCCCGATTTTGACCGATTTTCAGAGGAGCCCTCCAAGGCCAATACCGAAGAATATCTGTAAGTTTGAGGTCAATCGATTTGGTGGTTTTCGAGGTTTAGTATGGGCGGTGCCACGCCAATACCTAAGATACCTAAGATTATGTGTTAGGTTGAGCTCAATCGATTGGGTGGTTTTCGAGATATACAATTTTGAATGTTTTTTTTTGTTTTTGCGGTGCCACGCCCCTTTGCTCGATTTTGACCGATTTTCAGAGGAACCCTCCACGGCCAATACCTAAGAACATCTGTAAGTTTGAGCTCAATCGATTTGGTGGTTTTCGTATGGGCGGTGCCACACCCCTTTGTCCTATTTCCACCAATCTGCCCAGGATCACTTTACGGCCAATACCTAAGATTATCCTGTAAGTTTGAGATCAATAGATTTAGTGGTTTTCGAGATATAAGATTTTGAAAGTTTTTTGTATGGGCGGTGCCACTCCCCCTTTGTCCGATTTTGACCAATTTTCACAGGAGCACTCCAGGGCCAATAACTAAGACTATCTGTAAGTTTGAGATCAATCGATTTGGTGGTTTTTGAGATATTAGATTTTGAATGTTTTTTGTATGGGCGGTGTCACGCCCCTTTGTCCGATTTTGACCAAACTTCACAGAATAGCCTTCGTACAGAGAACAATGATTTTTTTAAGATTTGAGCTCAATCGGTTTTGTTGTTTTCGAGATATACCACGATTTTTGTATGGGCGGTGCCACGCCCCTTTATCCAATTTTTTTCACCTACAAACCTGCTACAAAAGAATACCTTTCCAGAAAAAAAAGAATCATCAAATTCGGTGTAGCCAAACTCGAGTTATAAACGGACAAACATATTTTCAACTTTCTTTTATATATATAGATTGTCTATCTGCGGTTGATAAATCTAACAGGTCACGATACTGTGACCTGAGCAGGTCGTTTGCATCCCGCTCGGAATCATAAAGTTTTGTGATAGATTTTTGATTTGGTCATGCGTTTAATTCAAGGTCCCAAAGGTACCTTAACAGTTGTTGATGTCTTGAGCTTGCTCATACTTTCAAGCGTGAGGGAGAGTGAATTTGTTGTGGACACTAACCTGCTCGATAGCGCTTAGACGGTCACCTGCACGGACTGGTTTTGTATGGATATTTTATACCTTTTATGAAAATTAAATTTCAATGACATGAAGTCAGACACTTGAATCGAGGGTGAAAATTAATTGTTATAAATTAACAATTGTGGGCGCAGTGGCTTAGTGGTTAGTGTGCTGTCCCATATTCGTCCACGTGCACTTGCCACCTATCCAGAACGGCTGACAAACATCCGAGAGTATAACTGACCTGAAAAAGCTTCTCAATTCAGCTGTTTGGACTCGGCATAAAATTGCAGGTCCCTTCCATTCGTCCTTAAAATAAAAACTCACGCAAACGAATGGTTATGGGAAGGACCTGTTGCGCCAATTTTTTTTGTTTTTTACACTTACGAATATCGTCTATACACGTGAATGCAATTCTTTACAAAATGAAGTACGTACTAATTCTGAAATATATTCTACAGCCATGGCGACAACAAACAAATAGCTGATACCTTAAAATACATATAAATACATACATATATATTAACAAGTTCAGAGATATAAATAATTTCTTTTAATATGAAACTAAATGCCAAAAAAAAAACTACGGGGCGTATACTTGCTATTTGCTGAGTCATTTTTGAGGAAACATTTAATTTATTTAATTTAATTTCAACTTGAATATTTTGATGCTATTTTTATGGACATTTTTGCTATTTTGACTTCGTAAAACTCTGGAAAAATGATTATTAGTACCGCGCATTGTGAATTGGTAAAATTATTAAAATATGTATATATTCAATGAAATGCAACTAGAGCGTTTCTAGTTGCATTTCATTGAATATTCCCATCATTATATCGATTTGATTTTATGCCTATAGACGAAGACCTTTGGCAACAAAAAAACGGAACTGAGTTCAAAACTCTTCTGTAACCGCAGCAGTAAAATCCTCGGTAAAATCCCAACCCTATGTCAGTATTTGCTTACTTAAATTCACATTACATTTCACAAAAAAAAAAAAAACAACCAACCATCTCGTGAAAATTGAATCACTTAAAGCCTTATTTGTCCTTCGCATGACCACACAAGAAACTTTGGCGCCCAACCAAAGAAAATACCGTTAGAAAGGTACATAACCCCCACGAAGTGCAAGTGCATGACAAGCACTTATTCTCCATGTTGTGATATGCCACACCCGTTCTATGCAATGCATATTTAGATTTGCTCATTTCTTAAATGACCGCGACGTGGCATGTACATTGTACAATTTACATGGTCATTGTTGACACGCTCCTTTAAGATAATTACCTCGCATTTGTCGGCATAACAATACTATGACGTGCAAGATGAAAATTGCCTTCTTTCCGGCAACATGAACAACATATTGCTGCGTCCTTGTGCATTGACTAATGATCCCTGTAAGATGGATCTAACGGAGTTGACATTAGTTACCCACTTGGATATGTAAACATTTACAGTAAGGATAATGAAATTACAAAAAAAAAAATAAACCACCACCGGATGAAATTAGCCACTGGGCTCACCTTGCGTACGAGTCATATTGTTTCTTTTTTTAATAATGACAGCTGTCTATGTATCGCCCTAAATGGGGCTTTGCATGATTGCTTACTACAATTCACTTAATTAAAACAATTTACAAATTTACACTGTTGTTGGTTATGGTTTCGCAATGGTGAGTTTTCGCGCGTTAATTGTTGCAACGACTTTTGTGCCACAAGGATTGTCTACATTCCACTGGAGACTAATTAAATAAAATTAATTAAGCAAAGTTTGAACTCGTGTGCGGGTTGGAGTAAGTAAAACTTGTCTGATACCTTTGGGGACTTAAAGGATTATTACTGAAGTTCCTAAAAATAGCATAACTTGTTTAAATATTATCAGCTCTATTAGATCTGCAGTATTATGCTTCGCTTGCAAGATAACGTGGCGCATATGAAGTGCTCTCAACATGCAAAGGTGGTAAATTATTCTTTGTTACTCGCGGATATTGAAGACGGATGTAGATACAGTTTCCTGTTTTACATTGTGCCGTTAGCCTTAAATGTTTCACAGTAGATTGGTGTAGTACACAAAGGAATTGTGTTATATATTTGTATCGTAGTAGGACGCGGGCTGAGACGCAATCATAGTCCATATTCTACTACATTAAATGCAACGTCTGTCTGTAGTCTCCATAATTCAAGAACAATTTATCCGATTTTTGGGATTTTTTAAGTTATTATTTGTAATTCTTACCGGAGTTCAAAAAGTTGATACCGTAAGGCCCTACGCCAAAACTTATCTTCATAACAAACAACAGAAGAAGGAACGAGACTGCGGAAATTCCTTTCAATATTTGACGATAATCTGTCCTCGATCTGAATACTCGATCAAAGTAAGTGATGGGCCACGCATGCCTTCCCATCAGGAAAGTCATATCGGGAGAGACGGGTAGATTTTTAGGTTAGTTGAGGAAAGAAAAGTTGGGCGCAGTAGCGCAGTGGTTAGTGTGCTGGACTACTGTGCGAGGGATCCCAGGTTCGATCCCCGGAAAAACACAAATTACCATCTTAAGGTTTTTTCTACTGCGCCACCTCTCGCGAACGTCTGACAAACATCCGAGAGTATGACTGTCCTGAAAAAGCTTCTCAATTCAGCCGTTCGGACTCGGCATAAAATTGTAGGTCCCTTCCATTCGTTCCAAAAATAGAAACTCACACAAAACGAATGGTTGCGAGAAGCTAGGCCTTGGGTGTCTACCGCCTGTCGCGCCGCCTATTTATTTATTATTATTATGAGGAAAGAAAAAGAAGCACACCGAAAATCCAATCTCTTTTCTACTCACTTAAAATCGACCTGTCTCCGCCGACATGACTTTTATGGGAAAACATGTGTGACCCAGCACTAAGCGAATGACAATGGACCATGAATAAGTTCGTCATTGTTATTAAAAATCGATTTCTAATTGGAACCAACTCGGAGTAAGAACTCTTATAAGCATTCATTCAAAATATGTTCCACGTATTAGGTAGGTATATATCCATCAAGAATAAGCTTGCGTGACCAATACCTAATTGTTCGATTATTGATAGTAAATTTGAAACCCTATTCTCTTTCTTAGCATTCACAATACTTTCCAATTGTTGACGTCTTAATAAATCTGAAATCAGCTAGGGGTGTCGGAGTTTCACCTTCATAACAATTTCAAGAATATTCGTGCAAAGGTTCAATTTAGAAATATCAAGCAATCATAATATCAAGGGCTTTAATTTACGTTTGCAACACTTAACTAAGTTACGGAGTTTCAATCAAAACAAACATGGGTCCATTTGAGCGAGTGTGTTCAGTCTTGTGCCGTGACTCCTAGTCACAAAAAATTTGCATTATAACGATGACCCAATTCGATAAGCATGCATATTCTTAGTCGTCCCGCCAATGATATTATGTTGGCAACAGGTTGTTGTTCAAGAGTCGAAACATCGTTATCGAGAATTTGTTGTAAAAGTTTGCAAGTATAAGACGAAACTTATTTGTTGGTATAGGACTTCTTTCCAGGATTTAAAATTATTATACCTACCTCTATAATGAAATTTAGTTAAACTCTACCATGGTAGCCGAAATATTGCTGTTAACAAGTTCATGAATTTTTAGCACGAACTACGCCTATACGTCTATCAAAATGTAATGTGATATGCATTATGGAAATGTAGGGCAACACCTCTTTTTTTAGGGGTAGTTACATTGTAAGAGTGTAAGACATGCCTACCATTCTGACATTATCACAGAAAATGTTTTCCTGTTTCAAAGTATAAACAAGTATCGTTATTAGTGTTGTATTGTTTCTCAAGCAGGTAATAACATTCGCACATTTTGTTAAATGGCGACGAAGTTTACTTGGATTTCTTTTTTCTTTGCATGAAGCAGAGTGATGTCATGTTTAGTTATAATTATTGCTTTTCATTTTTGATTCAAATCAAAGTGACTTAAGCAACTATGTATGAGGTCTTAGTTCGACAAATAAAAACAAAGAAATTCCCGGGAAGCTGGATTTTTGCATGAAATTTCATGTTCTGTATTTTATGTTGTTTTTGTTAAACTAACTACAGAATTCTATTTCACTTTTTTTAAGTAAAAACGACGCCGTTTTTAGTTTGCTTTATTTATAAGGCGTGTTTTATTGAACATCTATTTTAGCAAAGTAGAGTAAAGTAAAGTAAAATCTTCAGCACGTAATTGAAACATTTACATAGAGTCTCGAAAGTCATACGTTAAACTGTTTGGAGCATTCAATTATATTACCTATATGGAATATTTTATTTGCATAAAATCTATGTAAAATAATTATTTGCTTCCGACGGCGTTTATTTGCTCTATGTTTGAGTTTAGGAAAAAATGTTTTAAAATGTTATTTTATTGTATTCTTTTACACTTATTCTCACCTTAGCCATTTTTATAAAAAAAAATTTGATTTGAAATTAAGTTGTGTAAAATGATACCCTAATTGCTTCGTTGTGAATTACCATCTTGATTTACAACCCAAATTCACATCATAAGTTCATCAACCTGTTGTTAGTTATTTTCCATACAAATTTTGACAGTTAATTTACGACATCGTAAATTTACGAAGTTTCCTACGTTTACCATGGTTTTTCGACGTTGCATGAACCCCGGTATTATTTATTTGCTTTACCTACCTACGGACAACTCATGAATTAAACCGCAATGGGTAACATCGTCAAAACAAATCGATTTAAGTTCCGATAATCAGAAAATAATGTATTTAAGCACGCTACATAAAACGACATAATAAGCGGTCACTTTCCCTTTATTATTGTTTACCATATTCAAATACTCATGCAATATTATGTATAGGTACGTGACGTACCTACCTACCTACCTAATGCTAGCAAAGAAAATTCATTGAAAATCCCATTCAATTCGTTTCGATTTCATTGTGACTGTGGTGTTAACTGACTGCTTGTGCCTGCAGCCTAAAGAATTCATGAAATTGTCATTCCAATTGACGTTTTCCGAGACGTCAGTACTTTTTCCGGCAGTTCCCAAATCGTGATTATTTAATGGTGTAAAAAACTTAAAATATATAAATAAAAGAAACAATGTCAGATATTGAGGATCCTGTTGAATTAATGCTTAAGAAAACTGGTTGCATTGACTACCATTACAAAGTTCAGGTGAGCTGTTCGTTTCTAATTATTTACATGAACAGAAGCTAACCCCAATGATTCATTTTGAACAGGAGTGCATTGCAGAAACTGGCGACTGGCGAAACTGCCAAGATAAAGTGAAGGAATTTAAACAGTGCATGCTTAAATATACAGAAAAACTAAGCAAAAAATACCAACTAGATTAGAAATAAAATGCTGTCACGAATTTTCCGTCTCTTGTCCAATGTCTCTGGAAAACAAACCAAATTAGCTCTGGTTGTCAGGGGCGATCTTAAAATGTCTAAGGGTAAAACAGCCGCCCAGTGTTCACATGCTTCAATTTTATGCTACCAGCAGTCGCAAAAGGTTAATGAAAGCACGTTGCAGTCCTGGTGCATCTGGGGTCAGCCTAAAATCGTTTTAAGAGCTGATAGCATGGATGAGATTCTACGACTCCAAGATGAAGCAAACAAACTGAATGTTGTAGCGGAAATCGTTAAAGATGCTGGAAGAACACAACTAGAACCGGGAACAGCTACGGTTTTAGGTATTGGACCAGATGAGGTTGAGAAAATTGACAAATTAGTGCGGCATTTGAAATTGTTATAGAAATTGTGTAATTTTGTTTAGTTGTTTTCTTAGATTCATTTTTAATAAATGAGAAGTGTTATTTGTGCATTCGAATTGTAGTTAATTCTGTTGTATTTGAGATAATAGATTTGCGCTTGTATTAGAATGGCAAGAAATTTCTATTAAACTTTTCGAATAAGCCTAAATACAATAAATTGACCTGATAACCAAAAGGTGTGCGAAGCACATTTATATGTCTTATTCTTCTTAAGTTGACTAGTTCTGCCTGGCTTGGCTTGACTAGTAACGCGATTGACTATTACCTATTGCCGCAATTGCCATTTTACTTATACTTACTTCACTAATTCACCTATTACCTATAACTGAAAATATTTTCATATTTTACACTGTTGGAGAATTGTTTGAAGTTTTTCTTTGATTAGGATTTGTTCTAGTGTATAGGGGGAAAACTAATGAATGAATTCGAAAAGTCTATAAGAATGGGAAATAAATATGTATCTTACCTTAAAATTGCAACTGATCTCATGCTATCCGTTTTAATTAAAAGTGTTGCTTGCTGATATTTAAATATTGTGCTCAATAAAGGGGAGGTTTCCAAAACATATATTCATCGGCTATTCCTCCCAGTGAAAAGCAATTAAATTATACTACAATTCCGCATAAACATATGTATATTCATCGAAAGCGGTTACATTTTCAAAGGCAGTTCTCTATTAACTCAAGGTGAAATCCAAGTTGTTGTCTGTATCCATGAATGTATTTTAAGCCATTCGTGTTTTACACTTTAAGACGTGTTTTCTATATTTGTTGCACTATTCTTATTGCACATATCCATACATTCTTTCGTTCGATTATTACAAAAATAAATCTAAACAAACATAAGAACACCACACCCGGCGCGGGAAAATAATAATTCCCATCGATTTCCGTTAGGTATTTTTTATTTTTATTTTTTTCATCTTTTTTTTTAATCACTGTAAAAACGGTAAGTCCTTCAAAGCAAATTTGTATTTTAATTTCACTATAATTTTAGCACAAAGTAACTACCTAATCCTTTTTTTTGTTTCACATAGAAAATAGGAAATTTTAGCTTCCGATTTAGTTAATTTTTGAAGTGAAATATTAACGTTTTAACGGACGAACGTACTTTCCGTATCCTTTCACACGAATGGTAGGTATCTTATTAAATACCTGACTTCAAAGTTAAAGATGTAATTCTGCCAGAGCCACGATATTACCTTGGTAAAACCCAAAAAGATATAGCACAAATAGGGGCGAAAAACAAAACCCGCTTAACACATTCGTCAGGCAGAAAAGCGGTCTGCAGACTGTATGGAGGGTGCACTTTGGTCAAACTAAGTTTCCTTCGCGAAATTCAATTAGACATCAATTCCAACAAAGCTAAAGGAAGAATGGGAAAACGGTTTGAGTTGGATGAATTTATGAAGTCTTAAGTTGTTTCTTTTGCGATGAGCTTTCCCAACAGCTGGTTGTTGTGTACGGTGGTGGGTAGATGGGTTTGTTGATAGTTTGGGGGTGGCCGTGGCAATTTGTGTGTTATTTTTTATGAATGGGTAAATTTGTTTTTGTTTTCCTAGAACAAGATATGGTACGGAAGGAAACTTTAACTATGGAACGGAATGGTATAAGACACGGAAGTCAAGCAAACAAAAAAAGCATATACCGGAAGTTGTTGATGAATTTCACTTTCAAAACGGAAGTTTTTTTTAAACATTTATTTCTATGATCATTTTTTTATGCAGCTCCTTCTGTGTATTCCATTTCGAAATGATACAGAGGCTAAAAAAGTAAACCGGACTAGAAACTAGACTCGATTAATCAAAATATTTAAAATGAAGAATTATGAGTTATGACCATCTTAGACCGTGTGTCAATTGGGCAAAATAATTATCCTTGGATAATTTTCGGACACTTATGAAAGTGTTGAAACAGAAGTTCACCAAACTGCAATCTTAAAACAGATATTTTTCGAGTTTCACGCTATTAATTAAATGAAATTCAGTATATTAAACATACTAGCAAAACTCAAGCAAAGGAAACCGTCAAAAAATGATCCTCCTATATAGGTAGGATCATTTATTATCTTGCGCTAGGAGCAGGATATTTTTGACAATAGAAAATTCGTTTGCCATCACGATAGTGTCATCAATTACATCTTAGGGTTTTTTTCTACAGCGCCACCTCTCGCGAACGTCTGACAAACATCCGAGAGTATAACTGTCCTGAAAAAGCTTCTCAATTCAGCCGTTCGGACTCGGCCTAAAATCGTTAGGTCCCTTCCATTCGTCCCAAAAATAGAAACTCACACAAACGAATGGTTGCGAGAAGCTAGGCCTAGGGTGTATATCGCCTGTTGCTATTTATTTATTTTTTTTATCACGATAGTGTCAGAAAATTGTCCGAGGATAATTATTTAGCCCAATTGGCACTCGACCTTCGAGTGTAGTAAAACGTCAAAAACGTAAAATAAATTAACTAGGTATACTGCCAGCGACAGCGGTCCGTGCCTCCCATCCTATGTTTCACCTTTCTCACTACTAGTAGAACATATTTGTGTTCACAGTCACTATTATGCTTCCAAATCAAGTTATCCTGTTTTTGAGTCAGCAGACGTCGGTTAACACTGAGTTAACACTTTCAAAAATCTCCTGAAACATGATTGCAGACGTATACTTCTTGTTTTTCAAATTGTTACCATAAATTAACACAGCTGCGGAAACATTTTAGCATGAGCAAATTTTCAGCTTGACACATCGTAAAACTCTACTTTTTGTGTACACTTCTTTTGTTTGTAGAAGAAGAAGCTTATGAAGATATAATGATCTGGTACAGTATTATTTGCAGATTCGCAGATAACAGCATAAAAACACAATAAAGCGTTATCGCAAAAATGATATCACGCAAATGCTGTCAGACTATAGTTGGCTATAAATAATAATTGTTGACCTTAATTTTACACTTTGTCTGACTTACATAATTCGAAGATCAAGTTATTTAATAGCAATAACAATTATTATCAATAAAAAAGATTATTAATTAATTAATTATTTCAAGAAGGAGTTTTCCTTCAGAATGCCCTTATAGATTATTTTTATTGAGTATATTGTAGAGCCCCAGATTCTAAGCGTGTTTTTATTTACACGTGTACACGTGTCACGTGTACCCGTGTACACGATCAAAAATACACGGGTACGATCAAAAATACACAAGTACACGGGTACACGTGTAATTTCTAAATACACGTGTAATTAATACACGCAATTTAATATAATTTAATAAATTTTAAGTTATGATAAAAAAAGTTGAATAGTAACGGCATGCACGTTTTGTCTCAAAGTTGGCATATTCGTATGTCGACGGTGACTGGCATTGTGTTTACGAGTATTTTTGATTTGTTGACATACGAATATGGCTGCCCAAATATGGCGATTACACGACATGCCGCACTGGGGATACATGTAAAATGTTGTAATATGTAAGGTGTTGAACAAAAATATTATTTAGCTGATATTAGAGCGTCAGTAAATGTCACGCACTTCCATCGCTATTGGCTATTTCGGAGAGCAAATTGAAAATTTCTTAGACGTGTTTTAATCCATTGATATCGTAGCCATCCTTTGATGGAATTTGTTATTTTATGGCTTGATAGAAAGAAGACGAACCATATTTTGGGATATATTCTATATTTATTTCGAAATGTCACCAGAAAGCCCTAAAATATTCAAAATTTGAGTGATTTTTTATTCGCTTGGAAAAATTAAGATTTTAGGGCTTTTTGGTGACATTTCGAAATAAATATAGCATATATCCCAAAATATGGTTCGTCCTCTTTCTATCAACCCATAAAATAACAAATTCCATCAAAAGATGGCTACGATGTCAATGGATTAAAAAACGTCCAAGAAATCTTCAATTCAAACAATTTTTTTTATTCTCCGAAATTTACATGCCATTCTGAGTCGGACATATGGGCGACAGACGCATGCCAACTTAATGTCAGCGTCAATAATATGCCGAGTACACGACATGCATGTGCTTATCGTGTTTGGCATGTCGTGTACTCGTAGCTTTACTCATAAATGTTAAAAATTTAATTTGATAAGATATCCATGAATAGATTCTTATTTTATTTCATCGAAGATCTAACCGTGAAATAAATACACGTGTAAATAGATACACGTGTATTTAAGAAGCGAGCCGAAGTACACGTGCTAATACACGTAAAAGCTAAATACACGTATAACACGTGTACACGTATAACACGTGTACACGTGTACACGTGAATTAGAGGGCTCTAGTATATTGTCTTTGTCAAAAATAAGTTAAATTTTTATATATTCTACCTAACTCCACCTAATATAACTACCTTCATTTGTATCTATTTTGATGTTTGTCATTATTTAAGTTTATAGACGAGTCTGTAAGGAAAATCAAAAAATGTTTACATTTGGCCGCTCTAGAAAACGACATTGGGTTGTTTTAATGGACAAATATCAATTGCAACTAGATTCCAGAAATCGATCTGAAAAGTATAAACGGATCTTATAATGAGTGCTGTATTAGTTGCTGCGGTATTGCAGACTGAGAGGAATAAGTATGCACAGGAAGTCAAATACCTTGGAAATTGCAGATGCTGCGCAAATTATAAAAATCTAAAAACGAAAGTTTAATTTTGTCAATTTTTTGTCATTTAATGTAGGTTCATTTCATACTACCGTCTAAATAAATGTGTTTTCCTAATAATGTCGCAAATTGTTGAGCCACACCTTCAACAATCTTCAATTCCTGCAACTTTGCAGCTAGACGCAGTTTGCGTTTTTGCTGCTCCATAAAATGAATAAAGATTCCCTCCTGAGCAGTATTTTTTTATGTTTATACCTACCCCTGCTTTAAATATATTTTTTGTGAAATTTAAGCTTATTAAGTTTGTTTAAAATTGAATATTTGACTTAAGGTGGGTTTCCACATGTAGGTTGATTGACAAAGTTTGACAGCTCTCGCGTTTATGTCATTGAACTAAACCGCCATCAGTTCATTTCCACTTATGTCAATTATTGGTAAAAAATCGTTTGTCAGTTGATTGATTGAACTTATGAACTCGATGCCATTTAATTTTCACTGTCAATTATAGACAAAGTGACATTTTGTTTGACAATTCAGCTATTTCCACTTGTCCAGTGGTTTCTTTGTCAGTTATTGACAAACGCTGCTAGTCAATTCATTGACAAGCAATTTTTCGCTATTTCCACTTGGCAATTTTTTAATTGACATAAAAATACGTCAATTGTCAATTTAAGACAAGTGGAAACCCTGCATTACATTTTTGATCGCATCTTTTCGTTTCCGATATTTCACATCGAATATGACGTCTCAATTCCGAAAATTTTGAAATCGAAATCAGTGAAATGTAGAACACAAAAATGCATCGATCGATTTCGATTTCATTTCCAATGAAAGTGAAATATTGAACATGGCTGTTAATTTTATAAACACAAAATTACAATTCAATGACACTGGCTGTCAAATAATAAACCAATAGAAATGCAAAAATGTCTTCTCTTTTTAAGTTTCATTGGGCAGGAAAAATGTGAAATCTGAAAAGCTGAATTGAAAACGACAAAATCTGTTCACGTAGGTACTTAACATTTTGAACAGACCCAACGACCATATGAGCCAGCTGCTGTCACTGTCATCTTATCAATTGGTTTTCAGTTTTTTCCACAACATAACACGAACACGCCATAGAAAACAAAGAACATTTAAGGCGCAGGCTTTTACAGAGTTTAGGAGTGCCGTCGCTTTTAGTTCTCGCTTCTCGGATCTATTCATCACTCCAAAGTAATACCCAATCGGAAAATCAATTGCTCGCGAGTGTAAATTGTTTCATCGCAAAGTAATAGACAAAAATTCAAACTTAACTAAAAATTAAGTAATATCGCGACAAGTCTTAAAATAACAAAAGATTTTCTCTGTTTTCACTTTCTTTTACCCTTAAACTTGACACTGGAACAAAACAAAAAAACCAAAAAGTTTCACAAAAACGACAAGCGAAAAAATCGATTCTGCTGACAATATACGTCTATTCTAAACAATGACGGAACGTCAACCTCTTTTACAGCTGCAAGAGCAATCAGACAATGAACAAGGACGAATTATAGCCCGCCCGGATTTGCGTAACTCCCCTGACAATGGCCTTGTCGACGTTCAAAGTGAGCAAAGTCTCGACTCGCTGGAAAAGCAAAACAAATCGGACTACCAACCGTCGGCGCATCGAGAGCTACAGCATCCCACCTCGAATGTGGACACATTGGTGCATTTGTTGAAGGGTAATATTGGAACGGGTATATTGGCAATGCCCGATGCATTTAAGAACGCCGGACTCTACATTGGATTGGTGGGAACGCTCCTAATGGGTGCGATATGCACGCATTGCATGCATATGTTGGTAAAGTGTTCGCACGAGCTCTGCCAACGTTTGCAGGTGCCTGCGTTAAGTTTCTCCGAAGTCGCCATGGCTAGTTTCGAAACAGGACCACTAGCTTTGAGGAGGTATTCGAGTGTTGCGACTAAAGCGATAACGGCGTTCCTATGTATTACACAATTCGGTTTCTGCTGTGTGTATTTTTTATTTGTTGCGCTAAATATACAAGAAGTTGTTGCGCATTACTTTGTTAAACTCGACGTCCGAATATACCTCATGATAATGCTGATTCCGATGATTCTCATTAATATGGTTAAGAACTTAAAGTTCCTCACGCCGATGTCGTTGTTTGCTTCGATTCTCACTGTCACCGGACTGGGCATTACCTTCTATTATATGCTGGACGATCTGCCTCGTGCGGATAGTGTGAAACCAGTAGCGTCCTGGGCCACTATGCCACTGTATTTTGGAACTGCAATCTATGCTTTTGAGGGAATTGGTGTCGTGTTGCCACTGGAGAACAACATGAAAAATCCGGAAGACTTTGGCGGAGCCACCGGAGTCTTGAACACAGGAATGGTGATTGTTGCTTGTGCTTACACAGCCATTGGATTCTTTGGCTATCTCAAGTATGGCAATGACGTTCAGGGAAGTATCACACTCAATCTGCCTCCCGATCAGATTCTCTCGCAGCTGGTGCGACTGGCAATGGCTGTTGCCATATTCTTCTCGTACACTCTGCAGTTCTACGTGCCTGTGAATATATTAGAGCCTGTGGTGCGTGGCTACTTCGAAACCGATCGCGCTAAGGAACTCTCCGGCACAGTACTGCGAATTGTGATGGTTACGTTCACATTTGTCCTTGCTGCATGCATTCCAAACCTTGGACCGATAATATCGTTAGTGGGCGCTGTCAGTAGTTCAATGGTGGCTCTAATCGCACCACCTATCATTGAGATGATCACCTTCTGGCCTGTGGGCTATGGCCGTTACAATTGGATGCTCTGCAAGGACATTGCCATTTTGATCTTCGGAGTATTGGGCTTTGTGTTTGGCACGTATGCAAGTGTAGCACAAATTCTAAACCCACTTGTTGATTAAGTTAGTTACAGTCACACTATAATGTGCGTACAAATTCGGTTTGTATAACAACATTGTGATTGTGCAGAATAAGAAGGCAAACATATTCTCCCAACGGCAAGCAGTGAAGTGATAAATTGCGTAGTCGTCATCATCTTACTTCAACTTTCCTTCGCATTATTTTTGGGTGCTGATGCACCATCAAAGCTCAACTTAAGTTAATTTTATTTTATTTACTTGTTCTCAAATAATCTTAAAAAATACATATTGTAACAGTAGGTATAACAGTTGTTATCAACTGCCGCCGGTGCTTGTAATCATTTTTGTTGCTAATAATTTTCTGTGATTTATTTAGGTGATATGGTGCCTAGTTAATTGCCAAAAATGTAAACAACAAATTCCATTTATACAGTAAGGAACAGTAAAAAGAGTGCTATGCTAACCATTCCCTTTTTCCTCGAGATTAAATCATACTCGATTTAGACAAATTTATTAGTATATTATTGTGTTCTTGTTTAAGATGTATATTTATAATCTGTTTAAGTACAATTCCATTGTGTAACGTTTGACAATAACTATGTGTGCTATTTAAAGAAAGGCGAATTTATTTTTTAATTTATCTTGTGGTTGGTGACACACACCGCACAAAATGACAATAAATAGATTTTAGGGCAAAGATATAACTATTAGTACGTATATATTCATAATTATGTATCTATGTACACATAATTTATGATGATGTTGATTTGGAAATAAATAAAAAATGTATTTATCTATACTTGTTAAATATCTGTACAATCTTTTAAAAAACATCTAAATTAAAATATATCACAACTTCTAGGAAAACGAATAGAATGGATTTTTTTTCTTTGAAGTTGGTCTGGTCGATCTTGGATGGATGACGTAATTCCCTTTTGTATTGTATGGCATTGTGCTGTGGCCGCTTTACTTGCTTTGTTGCTTGCGAATTCATGAGTGTGTACCTATCTCAGATAATGGGCTTATGTGTGTTAAGCCAAACGAGTTAAGTGAAAGATAAGTACCTACATTGAGCATTTAAAGTAAGAAGTAGTACAGATAGATATAGTTAGATAGTTGATGCTAAATGGCCGCCTTTGTACTATAAACGGTTGCGAAGTTTTAACGATTTTTGTTTGTATGGTCTCATAAAATATGTAGCAACTTTTGCGGCCCTTTTTAAACAAATAAGAATATTGTAATTATTTTGCTAACAACTTTGAGACTTGGTCTAAACAAAACGTAATGTGTTTAAACAAAGTAAGATCAAACATCATGAAAGAATGGCAAAATTGATAGAGGGGTTTTCATGACCATTAAGGTAAGGTGGAGTCTGAGCCATAAAATCGGACTCATTGCTCAGTTGCAACCACAGAATATCCGTTCAAAAAGTAGGTATCAACGGCAAACACAGGTCCTTCAATATAGCCAGTGCCTTGAACTAGAAGGAAATGTGCACTTCCCGAATCATACAAATTTGTTTAAATGGAAGTGAATACCTACCATGACCCAAAACATGCATTTAAAAAAAAAATCATCAAAACTGGGGTAGAATCGCCTAAGGTGATTTGTGATTATCACAAATGTGACAATCACTTGTGATCAAATAATATTTTCCGTCTGCGTAAGGTGATCACCAAATATTGTTTAAAATTTGGCATCACTTGACACTGACATGTGTTAATGTGTCATATTTTTTATTTTTTTTGTATTATTTTTGAATTGGGGGAAAAGCATTTGAGTAGGTAATGACTTTTAGATAATCATTTTAACAATGTCCTACAGATAATACTGTATACTGTATTATCAACAGGACCGCAGCCAATAAAGCGCATATCGAGTTGTTGACCAAGCACCTATGTGGAAAAGCACCCGGAGTTTAATGTAGTAGATAACTAGCTGGAGAGTAGATGGAATGTGAGTTGACGGAACTCCAGATGGCAAATGCAATTGCCGCAGGGGTTTTTTTAGTCGAAATTTTTTAAAGAATTTTTTATTTGAAAACAACAATTAGCTTTGTACATAATGAGTATGTATGTATGTACTTTCAATTTTCCAGCTCCAGTATGTTTAGATTATTTCGGAGTTTTAAAAGCACAAGAAGGACAAAAAACACGCTATCTTTATTTTTATCTTTTTCCTATTCCCTTTCAGACACTAATATTTGCAAAAGTACAAATACGCCCATTTTCTCTTTACACTTTGATCAAAACAACACGCAAGTGACAACTAAACTGCTGTCACAAGAAATTATCACAAAAATGTGATTATCACCGGTGACAATCACCTTACGCAGACCAATTTTGTTGATTGTGACTATCACTTATCACAAATCACCTTAGCCGATTCCACCCCTGAATACGTAGTTTAAAAAATCAATATTTAAAGTAAACTAATCACATATTTTTGTAAGCCCTCCCATTCTCCCAGTCCCAATTTTAGTGCAACCAAAACCAAAATCGAATTGATTTTGAATTTAGAAAAAAGTAATAGAGTAGATACCTGCGTCCGCATTGCCAGAATGAAGATATATTTGACATACGTGTTCATAAACAAAACTGAGGTTCTCGGATGAACTTACTGACAAACGAAAATATTATTCCGAGGAGGGGAACACGAAGTGATTGAAACGCAAAACAAAGTCTAGTATTGTGATTCTGGCATTATGCATCAAGTTATAAAAACAGCGGTTACTCTAATATCTCTATCGGATTCTGCTGGAAAAAATTCTAGATTTATGTACCCAGCATCAAATTCACTGTTAAAAGAATATTATGGCGAATGTTGTTTTACGTTTCTATTTTTGGCATCAGAGTAGAGCAAACCACAGAAAAGCTATTAAATATACTAACATATTTTGATATAATCTAAGGTCGAGAGCTCTTCGGGGTAATAACCTGACAGTGCTTCATTGGAAATATGGCCAAAAGGCTAGATATTACACGTATTAGGTATCAAATGAAGAGAAAATATTCAGAATCTGTAGAAAATGTCTGTGCCACTGCCCAGCCGTCCAAAAACGGAATTCCTCTTGCAGACATCAAAGGAGATCAATGATCACATCAGTAGCAGTAGGTACCTAGAGTCATTATCTTGTACATACTAAGACCTATTTGAAAAGTGTTCAGTCGGAGGAATAACACAAATTTATTGCACACAATGCGGAACCCCTTTCTGTATTTATTCTACATTGTCAGACGGTTGATATAATTCCACAGACCTAAAACAAAACGAACATGGAAAACATTTAACTGATAGGCGTTCAAAAAATTCCATTACATTTTGTGTTTTGATTTCTCATTCGCAGTATACTGCAGTCAAAATATTTCACTCTCTGGTGTTGTTGTAAAATAATTACAATTCCATACTAATCAGAGACTGCTTCTGCTCCAGTTAGTCTCTGGTTGCGGATCTGAATTCGGATCCGATAATCGTTTTCGGTTCGTGGAAATTTTTCCTGCATACGATTACGAGTATTGTTTCGTTGAGTCAGCAGCGCGATATCGCTCCCAGTCAGTGTTCATTGTTTTAAAGAAATTTGATTGCAGACGTTAACCCATTTTTTGTTTATTAAAATAAGCAGTCATGGATGTATGACATTTAGCACACGTTCCGCGATCATCTACGAAACGTCAAGTTTGTACTGTCAATTATAGGATTATGTAAACTATATCTTTTCGAGATTACGCATACGCCCTCGAATTTAAATTCAGAAAACTTTGTTGAATTAATGATTCATGGGTGCGTTTGATTCCCATCCGTCTATCAATATCTATTATATATTTTTATTTGACATTTCCCTTGTTATATATCAATTTCATGACATTGACCTTAGAGTCAATTGCTATACAATATAAGATTAGCAGAACACATGTTGGTGATAAAATTGCAGCATGTTCTGTTACTTTGTTGTTTACATAACAAATCAGTTTGAGATTGATATAAAAATGTTTTATTGAGCTTGTAGATTGTATCTCAGTATAAGTACAATCGTTTATGTATAGGTAGCGAGTATGTTTCCAGAAACTTGTCATAAGGGCTAGATTCTGTCCTTTGAGTATAGGAAGTTTGACTGTTTGAGCCTATCTGTTTTATCAAACCGAAGTAGCAGTGGTTTCCTGGGGTTATTGTTCGCAAGATCGTTCGTTGTCTTTCTTTGAGTTGATGTTTACTTCGAATTCGATGAGCTCCTTCACTCTACTACGAAGCTGCTGATATCAATAATCACGTTTTCTCCTAGGCTGTAGAGAGCCGTTTGTAGCGTTTAACCTCTTTGTTGATGATATCGATATCTTCATGGATCTAGCGTGCAAGGTCTACAAATTGCACGCGACGTAGATGGGCCAGTTTTTATGGAAGCCCGAATTCGGCAATCGTCATAATAGGGCTCCTGATGATGAATGCTGTCATATGCATCTGGAGTCGATGAAAAGCTGGTGAATGTCGACTTGAAATTCGTTGGCCTTCTCTAGGCTTTACCTCAGTATACAAATTTTGGATATAGTCTATTTGCTCGCTTAATACATGATTAAATACATTAACGACATAATAATCATCCTTATTCCGAGTGGCGTTTGCGACGATTTAAAACACGCCAATTTGAATTTAGAATTACGAGTGGCGTTTTTTTGTGGTTGAACGCCAGTTGTCGTTAAACGCCTTGTGGATCTCATTAGTGTACGACGAACGTCATGTGAGAAATTTCACTGTCATTCTGTAAGGCGTCGAACGCCACAAAACGACAAGAAAAACGACGATTTTTGTTGTTAACAAATTAGTGAACGCCTATATAGTCCGGGAGGCAGGGGTCTTTTTGACCGACTCATCGCATGCCGGCTGATTTTAATGGCCATAACACTATGTAGAGAATGACGAAACCGAACGTCAGTTGTTCCGGTAGCGGTGGGTGCGTCAGCTGACCTTCACTTTACTTATCAACAAAAGCCTATCAATGAGTAAAGATAATAATCTATCGGCATAAAAACGGTACTCAAAATGGACCCCTGCCTCCCGGACTAATAGTAATGAAAAACGACTGAAAATGTAACGTTTCTTGAATTGTTAATTTATGCAAATAAATAAATTAATTTAGATCCATTTTAAGCGTTGGCTCCATACGATGACGTCAAAATTACGACAAGTAATTTTGTAACAAGTAATTTGTATTGTAACAAGCCACAAGTATGTGGCGTGCTACATACCGTGTACTAGCACTTTTACAAGCACTTTTCACCTTATAACAAGCTGCAATGAATGGTTAGTTTGCGAGTTTTGAGGAAACACACAAACGCTGGATGCATTTTTATGTACCTATAGGCGTATTTTTTTGGGAAGTGAGTATAACAAAACCAAAAGTGAGTATAACAGTTTTGCATGTAAAACCAAAAGTGAGTATAACAAAACTAAAAGTGAGTATACCAGTTTTGCATGTAAAAGTAAAAGTGAGCTAGCTATAGATTCCCAAAAAAATACGCCTTATAACAAAAATTATAAAATTGCAGTTAAAAATATTTGGATTCATTTACAACTACGATAGTTACACTTACGACACTGGGCTTCGTCAGGTTGGGCCAATCGAATTTGCCCTATTCAATACCCAATCTCTACATAATAATAGGCGTATTTTTTTGGGAATCTATAGCTAGCTCACTTTTACTTTTACATGCAAAACTGGTATACTCACTTTTGGTTTTACATGCAAAACTGTTAAACTCACTTTTGGTTTTGTTATACTCACTTCCCAAAAAAATACGCCTTATAATAAAATTGTAAATTTTAAAATGTTTGTTCCACTATCACGTAAGAACCACTAATCTGATTGATATGGATCTTTTTGGGAAAGGTAGGCCTTAACAATGAACATCATTAATGCTTTATTTCGTTGGCATCGGATTACTCTTTCATGAGATATACGCAACATAACGGAAAGAATGCAGATCTTAGTTGATCAAATGCGAAATCAATGATAAGCAAATAACTTTCTGTTGTTGCTCTACTTTGGGGTGGTGGGTGTAAATCGCAACATGATGTGATGTGGCCTATGTGCGAGTAGGTCGTACGGTGCAAAGCGCTTGGTAGAAAGAATTCGAGATACAATCTCAAACTGCCCTAGCAAAATATCCGTCCGAACAAAAAATTCTCCGATTGCATTCGAGGTATTCTTCCGAACAGCTTTTCGGAATTTCGTTCCGACAAATATGTAACGCACACTGGCGTTTTCCGTTTCAGTGCGATCAAGTGCGTTTTTACTGATATTATCTTTGACACTTTCATACGAATTTTCTTCCCATATACGCCGACAGGAATTATTGGTTGCGGAATTTGTTTAAGATTTGCAGAATTATTGATAAATGAAAGCAATAAAGAAAAAAACATTTTAGCAAAGTAATTTGGTTCTATTTGTTGCTTAAATTTGTATTTCCAGGGGAAAAACGAACAAAAAAAAAATTTTAATTTAGCACAAAATGTAAAGTGAAGTGAAAAACAAAAATTATTCAAATGCGTGATTTATTTTTCCTGTTATTACATTATGTCAATCATCGAAATTCTGTCTTCGCATTTCATTTCTTGCAAACTTTTTTAAAGTGTAATCTTAATTGGACTAAATTTTAGTTTGTTTTTTTTTTTTGCTAAAGGCGAGCGAAGCAAGGCGAGCACGGGTTAGTTGGTTACTAAATAAAATTCTTCCGCTGGAGTGTGATCTACACAATCTATGTATGTGACAGTGACGGGAGTCGGACAGAATCCCGAAAAATGTAATCCCGAAAGCCCAAAATCCCGAAAATCCAAAATCCCGAAAACCCACAATCCCGAAAAACCAGAATCCCGAAAAGCCACAATCCCGAAAATCCACAATCCGGAAAATCCAAAATTCCGAAAGGCCAAAATCCCGAAAGTGAAACTAAAAATTTTATTGTAGCAACTAAAATATAAGCCAAATTTATTTAACAAAATAAACAAAATAACAAACTTCAAATAAATAAAACATAACAAAAACAGTTTAAGTCTTATTAACAAAAACATATAAAAAACGATCCATGACAAAACAATATCTAATACAAGTTCATATTGTACGCAATGCAATTCCTGTTAGAAAACTTATTTCAGAACGCTCGTTACGTTCCGCGTAAAATTTTGTAATTTTTTTTTCCTTCGTCACATAACGTTTTCTTAGTTGTTGCATCTCACCGGCAATTAATTTAGCCAAACATGTTTTCACACGGATTTGCTCTTCACATAAAAGAGCAATCAGTGAATATACACCAATGTGTGAATGCCCTGCGAGAACTTTCGGCCGGCGGCGGAGCCACGCCTCTACGTTGTACTGTGTCCGCGGCAGGTATTGTTTCAAAAGGTTACAAACCGACCAAAAATTAGGGGAGTATGCAGGACTCCCTGCAAGTCCGTAACGTTTTCTTTTTCTACTCACTTTGTATTACGATGTTCACTGCCTAAAATCTAGTCGGTCAGCTATAGCACTATATGAGATCAGCACAACTGAATGCACTGCGAATTGCAGCGCAGCATTACAAAACATTATTACGGTAAATGGAATGGACAAACACTTGTCTATTTTACATTCAAAACAAATTAAAGAATCTCGAAAACGAGATCCCGAAAAATTATATAAAATGAAAAATTTGCGCAAATTTTTCATTTTATATAATTTTTCGGGATCTCGTTTTCGGGATTCTTTTTTCAGGATTTTGGCTTTTCGGGATTGTGGGTTTTCGGGATTTTGGTTTTTCGGGATTTTGGATTTTCGGGATTTTGGGTTTGCGGGATTTTGGATTTTCGGGATTTTGGATTTTCGGGATTTTGGTTTTCGGGATCGTGTCCCCAATCCGACAGTGACAGTTCACCTAAAATTGATGAGACAAAAGAAAACGACAAAAAACTTATTTTCTTTTCAATTTAATAATTTTTATTAAAAATTTGTCATTTTTGTTTTCTTTTAATAATAATCATAATAATATTATAATAAATAAAAGTGATAATTTTATTAATTAGCTTTATTTTTGTTTTTTTTTTTTTCTGTTTGCTTTATGACGTTAGCTCATTTTATCGCGCGATATTATTTTCTGTTTAGTTTCTACAATAAATTTAATAGTTTTTTTTTTGGTTTTAGTTTTATTTATTTTATAATATATTCATATGTAAATAATTATAGCTTAGGCGTTTCGGTTTTTTATTTTAATTTCTTGCTTTTTGGTTTCACTTGCTGTTTTTTGTTTTTGTTGTCTTGTTCAATTACATAGAAGTTAAATAAATATTCAAATTGTCTTTTATCATTTATGTAGTTATAAATTATTTTCTTTCCATTTTTTTTATTATTGCTGTAAATAACAAAATATTTTATTTTTATTTTATCTAGACCATATTTATAATTTTTTTTTAACATTTTTGTTCTTATTAATCAGCCGTTTAGTGTATAATGGAATGGCACATTTTGCACTAAGCGCAAAATTTAATTTTAAATTTGTGCTTGCTTTTATTATTGTTTACAGGGCAACATATTATGTATAAAAATTAAATTACTGCATATCGTGAGGATAAACTGAAAACACTTCTATTTTGTGTTCAAATAATTGTTTGAAATCAAATAACAAAAACAAGTTTTTTTAATTGAAACAATGTAAGCATTTTGCATATAAGAATTGATTCAATTTATTGCGGTTTTTATTTTTCGATTTGATGTTTCTCTTTAAAATAATTTTAATATTGCTAGCTATATTAAGAATGCCTGTTCAGTTTGAGTAAGAAAAGACGCTGAATGTGAAAAAGTTGTGAATATTATTAGTTTTCTTTCTTTTCAATTTTTTTTTTAGTAATTTACATTTAGATAAAAAAAGTAAAGGACGACGACGATATATTAGATATCTTTTCTTTATACAATATGATAACAATATTTACATGAGGATTTTTTATTTATATATTATGTATATGATTTTGTTTTAGTTTTTTTTTTTGATGTAGCTGACAAAGCAAGCAGTTTGGTTTATTAAACAGAAAAATATTTTTGATATTACTTGCCGAAATATTCAACGTAGGTATTTGATTTGCTTTCAGATGTTAGAAAATGAAATCGTAGAAAAGAAAATAGGTATGTTATATATATAAAAGAATAATTATGATCGTGTAGAAAAGAAATAACAATTCAATACTACTTTCGTATGCAGGCACTGTATAACACTATTGTATTTTTTTTTTTAATTTTTCTTACAATTATCTAAATTAATATTTGCTTATTGCAAGTTAACAGGTTTTGTTTTTTTTTTAATAATTATACTCTCTTCAACAATATTGATGTTAGGGTAAATTTGTCTAGGTAAAAATAATTTAACTAAAAAGCAATGATATGTCCCATTGGGAAATTAGGTATTTGATGTTTCTTAGATATGAGTGATATATAAGTTGAATGTTGAAGTTTCTATTTCACCAAACCCTCTCGAGGATAACCCTTAAATATAATTGCAGTTTGTATTTATGTGAGTAATTTAATCATTTAAAATCATACACTTTACCTTTAAAGTTGGAAGTAAAAAGCATTTTTTTTTTTTGAAAATAATATAAATTTAATAAATTTAGAGCGATGAATAGAATAGGTATTGAAAGGGATGGATTTTAAATAAATGAATTGGAAGAAAACAATTTAATATTGTGGTCAGCTGAGGATACGAAAAACTACAGATACTCAATTTAATTGGCATAACTGCCCCCATTTCGACAGACTAGTAATCATACTCAATGCTTACACAAGCTTATTCCAAGGTGGTTTGATCGATTACGTTCAGATATGTATGCATGCGTAAATAATGTTTGACTTCATTCAAGTACTTGTTTTAAGATTAGACGCAATCGCATACATACCATATTCACAAAGAGAATTATTGGCAGAAGTAGTGATTCACCCCTTGTTTCCGGAAAGTACCTACTGATAAATCAGTGAAATGCACAAAGTTGATAGTTAAACCATATTGTTTCCGGAAATTATTTATTTAGAAAAATGGGAATACAAAAATATACTACAACAGCTTAAGTAAGCTTTCACTGGAGTTTAAATTATTTCGTTATTTTGACAGTTCAGTTGGGTGACCCAAGGATAGATTGTTAAATAAAATCAAAGTAAAATGCATATCTATACATTTATAATAAAATTGTAGGAATTTATTTGTTACCTTAAAACGTGAAAACTAGTGAGTAGATGTGAATGAAACTTTTTTTCAAATGTTTTCTAAGACTGTGAGATGGTTTTAGGGTGTTGTTGGAAATGATTTTGACCAAAATATATATATTTTTCTGAAGTCACTTCTTTAAACTTGCCTATTATTAAATAATTCTTAGTCAATGCAAAAAAAAATACTTACAGGAGCCAACGCTTCCTTAAATACATATTTTAAACTATCAACCACCTTTCTGTCTTATCTAAAAGATGATCTACATACCAAAATCTGATAAGATCAATTTAAATTTATTTCATTAAATCGGAAAATATCAGCAATTGTTCTTGATCGTATTTGGGTTTTGGCATTCTTATGCCGGGAGCACACGGAAAACTTATTCACTTAAACAAATACATTGTAGTTTTATCTGAGAAACGAAAGAGTCCATGCGATGTGCATTTAATTATAATCAAAAGCAACGAAATGCGAAGATGGCTGGTAAGATGAAATGAGACAACTGGAATGGAAGTGAAAAAAATGTGAATACAAAAACAAATTAAGTGTGTTTCTCCAGATTTTTGGAAGAAACACTTGATTTGGTTGGAGTAAAAATTGCTTTAGTCATGCTTGAAGAACATAATATGCTACTCTCTTAATAACTTAATATTGATAGTTTTCTTTAAATCTTTGTCTGAGAAAATGCGCAGATCAATCTCATTATCAAATCATTATCATTATCAAATGGTTCTGAAGATGCAGCATGCAGTGGTAACACTGCTTATGTCAAAGCTACGGCAAATTGACAGCAAGCTGTATGAGAGAATAATGGTGGATTTACATCACCACACCACGCAATTTTGCATGACTTCAGAGAGAGAGAGAGAGTTCAGTTTTCCACAGTCAAGGCTAATGATCTGTAAGAGTGAGACCACAAATCTCCATAAAAAACTTATGGCGGCCTAAATTCAACTGTTAGGCTTGTGGTCTCACTCTTACACATCATTATCCTTGACTGTGGAAAAACGGATCTTTCTCTCTGAAGCCATGCAAAATTGCGTGGCGTGATAATGTAAATCCACCATAAACAGTAATCTAATATGTATAAACAAAAATAAAAATAATTCGCATAAGCAAACAAGCAAAAAATAATTTAGTATACAAACAACATTTTATCACAACAGATAAACAAAAATTAAGATAAACCAAGTGTAATTTACACGACAAAACGAATGACATTATGTATCTAATAAAGAGATACAATTTACACAAAATCTCAATTATCCAAAAATAAAAAGAAAGCACAAATGAACTGCACGAATACCGATGAAACTACAATAATTATCCAAAAATAATAGCAATGACATTACAAACATTCAATAAACTACATAAATGGTCATTAAGGGCTTCATGTTGGCATTCATGCTCATTATCATATTATTACACTACTTTTATTTGGTAGTTTTCATCTGTCAAAATCATCGCGATCATGTTTGTCCAATAGACCACTGAGACATTTAAGGTATGCCCATTAAACTGCATGACCCTATTTTCACAACGAGAAGTGTAAAAAAATTCTAATTATTATGACCACTTGGCACGGAGTATACTCTACACACATTTCTTTTTTTTTTACTCCGGAGACAGTCAGTCTTCTCAAGGTGTATGCCAGCAAGATTTGTTGAAGAACGATTTCCTCGCCCAGGACACGAGTATTCTTTCTGAGACAAAAGAGAGCTGGAAATTCAATGCCATTACCATGAGTATGCGAAGAGAGAATTGGTCACTCTCAACTCTCAAGACAGAGTCTACATGTAAGGTCCGGTGAGAGCCCATATTCGGTGAAGATGTTTTTTTCGCGAGGCCATGGGTTACTAATTTTATCTGTCAGGATTCTCAGGGTATTTGTTTGTCCAGATTAATAAAAGAGTCGGATTTTCTGTGAAAGAATTTTTGAAAGATTATCTTGTGCTATTCTGCCCAGGTTTTTCAAGCCAGACTTAATTGGATTCGGTTAGGGACAAGCTCATTACTTAACTAACAATCCACAACAAATTATAGGGTTATCTTAGTAACATCACTTTATGGACGTGGTTGAATGATGTTTCAGAAGGAGGAATGACTTTTTAAACGAAATAAATAATTTATGATCAAAATTGTTTTCTTAGAAAAAAAAAAAAACAAATCTTCTTCTATCAAGAGAGGAATATCTGAAATACCACCTAAGCGAATCTAAAACTAAAAAAAAATGTTTTTACGAGTGCCCAAGTGTAGACTGTATTTTGGAACAAAAAGTTTTTTAATTTAAAGAGAATCGAAAAAAAAACTTAAAAGAAATTAGAATATACAATTTTAAGATCTTTCTATCTGGAACCAAGGAATTCTGCTTGGATTATCCCTGTGCCCTATTTAATAAAAATTGACAATTGCGACAGGTGACAATTTGTAAACTGACAACTGAAAAATTGTGATATCTCTGTTTCATAATTAATGAGTTAATTTGTAGAATTGCCAAGTTTTGGTTTCATAAAAAAATTGTCTCGAATTTCCCGAGAAGAATTTTCTAACAAATTTGTACTGATAATTTTTTTATGAGACAGACAAAATTTTACAATTCCTAATTTTGTCATTATCATTACCTATATGTAATTGACAATTCCGATAGGCGTTTGAGTTTCGGTCAAGTATTGATAGTGAAGTGACAAGTATGATTTGAAATGCTAAATATTATTTCTTCAAGCCGAAGTGATGAAGAATCTCAAATCAAATTTCGTGTAGTAAACACTTGACACTTTAAAGAAAGAATATATAATAATTTTATTGCATTAGTGATTTATTTTTCAAATTTTAAAAAAATTGCATTTTCCGAAAACAGTACCGAAGTATAGTTTGTTAAAAAATTGGTGGGCATCTAGAGCATCCCGCAAAAATCATTTACTCTCTTAATGATAGACCCACGACTATAATAATTATTATAACATTTTCAGGACAAATTTGTCTAAATATGACAATAACAAAATGTCATGAATACAAATTTGTCGTTGTATTTAACTGACAATAATGATGTCACCTGTCACAAATTTATAGAATTGCCACCTGTCAGTGTGGAGAATTTCGTTCGTTCGAGGGTCTGT
The DNA here is from genome assembly GCA_955612985.1 of Cheilosia scutellata. Lineage (NCBI taxonomy): Eukaryota > Metazoa > Arthropoda > Insecta > Diptera > Syrphidae > Cheilosia > Cheilosia scutellata. The sequence goes on from OY015314.1 coordinate 56,074,343, forward strand.
CTACGATTATGTTTTATATAAAATGGGAGAATGTAAAAAATTGAATCGCCACCGGAACGTTACCAAAACACACTAAATAAATTTCTCTGTCTGTCAAATATCACAATAGGTTACTCTGAGTTGGAGTATGAGCTATGAGACTGCTTTGCTTATAAACTTATGTTTGTTTTTTCTTGGTGCCTGCCGTGAAAAGGGGGAGACAAAAGTTGTCTCTTTCATTTCAAATCCAATGACATTCATGATACATTGACATTCACTTAAAAGAACGGTTTTGTCGAGTGGTTTGCTATGATGTGCTATTATGGAAATAATCATTAACGATATTGCTTGCTTTAGTAGGTGAATAAGTGAGTAAGCAAACAGGATGCAACGTTATTTTGCAATAACATGTATTTTTCATTTCGTCATCAGTTCCTACTTTAGCCGCAAGCAGGAGCCACTTTAGTCAATTTAAACAGTTTAATTGTCAGAAGATTATCCTAAGATAAATTTTAAGTAAATTTCTGCCTGTACTTGCAGGAGGTCCAGACAAGAAAAAATATTGAAATTTAGCTGGAAGAATAGGAATTTAAATAATTCATTATTGCTTATCTATAACAACATAATTTCAATGCGAAATTTTGTTAAAAAATATAACTTTTTTATGTCACTCAAGTTAACAATCGTATTATCAATAAATCTACATTAATTAGCGGGTTGAGGTTCTGTTTTTTTTTCATGAATTATACATTATTGTCCGTAACATTTAACTTCTTTTTACACGCTAAAATAAAAATTGCGAAATTATAATTCGAATGAAAAAATTATTAAAATTAAATTAAAAACCAATTATATGTTTGCGAAAATATTTAATTTAAGGAATGCTTGATTGATATGTGTTGTATGAATAAAATCTGAATTGGATGATTGATTTGGTAAGGAAAAATAAAACGATTATTTTTTTAAAAAAGAATTTAATACAACTTTAATTTAATTCTTAAATTAAACTTACAACTAATTCAGCCGATTTTTGTTGTTGTTTAAACAAAATAAAATACTATTGCCTTAGAAAATTTTATAAACATATGAGCATACATATTTCACTTTCTATGGGCCGTGGTACTAATAATAATAAATTTTAACCATCAGTTTAAATTTGTTGTAGGTCACGATAGATCATTTTATATGGACAAAAAAATCGCACCCGTGAATTAACCTGGTCACTAAAAATGATTATTAGTACCGCGCTATATAATTATACTAAAAATGACTGTCGTTATGAAAATTATAAAATAAAACTAACTGCGCTTTGCCTACTCCTGCTTTCGTATAATAAACTTGATTTTCATACTCATTGATCGGAACTAATAATACAATAATATCGCTTCTTTTTACAATAATTACAATTGTTTTTCTATTTCGAGTAAATAACGATTACTTCCTTATTTGGTTTTAAAATTTAAATTTAAAAATTATTCTCGGCTTTGTAATATTACACTAAACTTAAAAATAAAGCGTTCACTATCATTCTCGGTTTTTTCTTTTAATTTTCATTTATATCTATTATTTTGATTTTAATTGTTCGGTACCTAAAATCGCCTTCATATGTGTTGAAAATGTATTAAAAACAAACCACTACGTAGGTTTATGTCATGAGTGTTGAGTGTTTTTTTTTTGTTTCGAAAATGAAAATAAGAAATATACCTTAATTTAAGGGTGATGGGAATGTTCGATTAGAAAAAAGTAACGTCTATTATAATAAAACTTAATTTAAAGAAAACTTATAGTGAACTTAAGATACTTAACGAATTATTATTTTTTTGATAAACTATAAAATAGGAATTCTTGTTTTTTTTTGCTTTTTTCAATATTTTTCTTTTAATTTGTTTTTATCTTTAATTTAAAGTAGCAGTGGTATTTTTTTTTAACTTTTTCTTTTATTTGTTTGCATTTAAATAGAAAATCTAAATTTTTACTTATTAAATTTGCTCTTTATATTTTTTATGCTTATGGTTTTAATCAATGAGTTGATTTTGGTTTTAAGTTAAATTTTTGCTGGTTGAATTTCGGATTGGTTGTTGCTGTTTGCTGGTTGACTTTTATGGTAATCACATGGATCATACTTGATCTATTTCGTCTAATGATTCTAGTTTTGCGATTGGTGCGAAAACAGTTGTCCAATTCTCGGGATCATCCATTGTTTGGTTAAACGATGAATATTTTGAGCACCTGAAAGGGTTAACGAAAATGTTATAAATGGTTTAAGAAAGCAATAATTTAACTAGTCATATATCTTTTAATTAAATTAAATTAAAACAAAACAATGGAGGAAAATGGAATTTCAATTTCAATTGGAATTAGGAAAGTCGAAAGTATAGGAAGAATGTACAGAGTGAAAGGGGTTGTCGGATGCCAGAGTATAAACTACCCTAAGAGGCCTGGGGTAAGAGGTCGCGGACGCGATCTACATTCAAAGGCCACCTCGAAATACAGAAAAAAAGTTGGGTCAAGCTGCAAATGAAACCGTCTCGATTTCCTAAATGCTGTATTGATGTGTGGAGTCACACTAGCCAGAATTTCATCGAAATATAAAAAATCGCGATAAAGTTCCGGCTCCTTAGCTTGCAATTTGGTGTAGAATCCTTCCTGCTGACAACAGGCCACCCACTCCGTCGTCCAAACACTACGGGCGGCGTTTTTGTGTCAATTCATCATCCTCGCGGTCTTCCAACACGTAGAGTTAAAATAGTCCCAAAAGTGATAATTTGTTCCATTATCCGTACAATTTAGTGTTGTTCTTGTACATTAGTTGACTATTGTAAGCTCATTGTCAGTCATTGTTAGAGCATTGACAGATCTGACAAAATTATACGATCTGACAATCGTCTGTACCTAGTTTAGCGACAGAAAATTGGGTGTTTGACGACAGAACGTAAACAAGTCTATATTGATAGTTTCTGTTGCTGCCAGTGACAGAAATGAAAATTTATCGTGGAAGGGAGGTTTTTTTGTTTGCATTTTTCTGCATCCGTCATCTGGCTGCGAGTCTGGCTGCCTGGTTTAGGTTGTTTGAGTTGCAAATTCTACTAGCTACTAGACGAAACAAATGTTTTTAGTGGACATAATTTCATGATAGCGTTTGACAGATTAGACGGCAGCCATGTTCTTCTGGATCTGTTTCAGTTTTGTGTAGCTGAGTGAGCAACGTAAACAGAACTAAAATTTACTACGGAACAAAAAAGTTTTCTGTTCTGTTTCAGTTTCTGTTCTTTGTCACTTGGTGCCTTAAAAAAGGCAACGTATTTAGGCCAATGCAATGTAGACTTTATTATCAAAATAGGCGGCGCAACAGGCGGTAGGCACCCAAGGCCTAGCTTCTCGCAACCATTCGTTTTGTGTGAGTTTCTATTTTTGGAACGAATGGAAGGGACCTACAATTTTATGCCGAGTCCGAACGGCTGAATTGAGAAGCTATTTCAGGACAGTCATACTCTCGGATGTTTGTCAGACGTTCGCGAGAGGTGGCGCAGTAGAAAAAACCTTAAGATGTAATTTATGTTTTTTCCGGGGATCGAACCTGGGAATCTGGGATCCCTCGCACAGTACTCCAGCACACTAACCACTGCGCTACTGCGCCCACAACTTTATCACCAGCGAAGGTTTATGTTTTTGATTAATTTTTGTTGATAAAATTCAGTGAAGCATATTCAATTATTCACTGATGCGGAAAATCGGCCCATGTACATGGTAGAGTGAGTTTTATTACACAATTTGAGTGAATTTACAATTTTCAGTGTCATATGGTATTTACTATTGTGAATGTGACAATTGTCATTTACGGTAATTATACCGCTTTCATGTGAACAACACTGCGTTGTCAAACAGACCACAAATATCTAAGGCATGTACTACACTTTAGTCCTCTAAATAGTGTTTTCCCTGAGCTTCTAAAATTGTTTAGTTTATTAAAAATGGCTGCCTTTAAAAAACTTATATAACATTATTGCAAATTGCAATTACCTGAACAAACTTTTGTCAGTTCCGGTTGGCGGCGCCGCACATTCGGGCTGCGAAACAGATCTCTGTACATTGGTTCGTTGTGTTGATGATGAGATTGATGATGATGATGGCTGTAAATGTGATGACGGTTGTGGCTGTATCTGATGTTGCAGCTGCATCTGTTGTTGTTGCTGCTGCTGTTGTAGTTGAAGTTGAGTTACTGTAGTCTGAGGTTTATCAGTAGTGATTGCTGCACATAAATCAAATGAGAAATCACTTTCGGACGGCTGATAGGATGTTGCGATTTGTTGTTTGCAAGCTAACAGCTGCTGTTGATGTTGTAACTGCTGTTGCTGTTCCAATTGATGTTGCAATTGCTGTTGATGTAGCGTCAGTTGCATCTGTTGCTGCTGATGCAGAATGTCGAGGATTGTACGAATGTCTTTATGCAAATTTGTTTCTAATGTATCGATACGTTGCGTTAATTCACCTATTTGTGTTTTGATTGAGCTGCAAGAAACAAACAAGTTTAACAAACAAACAAAAAAATATAATCGTTTTTTTTTTTTTTCTCACCTAATTTCTGATGTCTTCATACAATGATGACAAGTGGAATGTGATGATTGCTCGGCACCATGACCACTACCTGCAGCACTGCCGGAGCTTTCGGTGCGCATATGAAGCTTAACTCTGCTACATGGTTGTGGCTCTTTTTGACCACAACAACAGGTATTTGTTGCAGTCGCGCAGAGTGTGATGGCTTCGTTTTCTTGAAGTTCATCGGGTATTATTTCACCCAAGGGAATGTTCATACCAGTCGCTGATGGCTGATGATGACGGCGCCGATGTCCTAAAAGAGGATCATATGATTCATTGCCTCCACCAGGTATAGTACCACCACCACCTCCGCCTCCTCCTCCTCCGCCAACTCCTCCACCGCCGCCGTTGTCAACGCCACCACCCAGGTTTCCAACAATACTGCTTCGGGTTCTGTGCGCATTTTGTTGACTTTCTGTTGGTGAGGTTGCTACATGCATTTAATAAAATCAAGAGCATCGTTAATAAATCAGAACTTTGCTGATCATAAAGTTTTGCACATCAAAGACAAACAGTTAATTTCTAAGGCAGGAAATGTAAAAATCATAATCTCTACACGATAGAGAGTCACAGGACAGTAAAACTCGGCAAGCAAATTATATAGTCTACTATAGAACATTTTCATTTTTAAGCCAGCATTCAACAGTTTCTCGGTTAAGTTAAGGAACCCTTTTGAAAATAAAATTTACTCAATCATAAATTTGAAACCTAATCTATAGGATTTCTATTTTTTAAATAGGTTTATTATGAGTATGTACACTGAAAATAAATATTAAAATCAGCACTGCTAAGCACAAATCTGGATACACACGTGTTAAGTACTTAACCTAACCTAACAACCAATAGCTCACAACCCCTTAAACATTATCTATACCCACTTCAGAAAAGCTCAATATAAACCTCAGTTGGTAATCGTATGTCAGATAAATGTAAAATGAAAATAGCTTAACTATAATTTCAGTGCAGGCTCGCCCATCTATGTACATAGGGACCTACAATTTCGAAATGAAAACAATGATGGCCTTAAATTTAATAAGGTAGACCATAGCAATACAAAGTTAGGTAGATACTTTTTTTTAAGAATGTATGGTAGCTAATTTAATCTGACGAACATACCTTTTTGCAGCGATTGTCAATTTTTTTGTTTTCGAAAAAAAGCCTATGCAAATGCGCTGTAATTTTTGACAGGAATACATTGACATTTGAAGTGAACTGCTGCAAGTAGCAACCAACTTCATGTGGGTTGAAATATACGAGTAAGCACTAGCTTAATGTTTATGTCATCAAAAATTAGAAACACTCAATTGGCAATGATAAAATTGGAAATGGAAATAATTTCAACAAACAATGATAATGAATGGAATTTCCGCAGTCTCTTTCCTTCTTCTATTGTTTGTTATGGTGAAGTTTTGGCAAAAGACCTCACGATGTCAATCAAAAATATCCAAAAATAGGTTAAATGGTTCTTGACAGGAACAAAGAAACAGACAGACATTGAATTTAATGTCGTTTAATGTTGGTCATCCAGAACCGTCCGGAAGAACTCTCCGCGATTCTGAATTCAAATCCAGAAGCAAATTTCTCTTCTTTTCAGTAGAAGAACTGTCATTTGAGTGCCAATCGAACGATTTCAGAAGCGTTCGGATTGCTTCCGAACGGTTCTGGATTACCAATCGAAAACGACATAATTATAATAAGTTGTATGGGGTATACTTGCGAATTTTTAAAATCGGCGGAGTAGTTTCAGTCCTCTCCCGTCCCACCGTAGGTCATATTGTCATCATTACAAAGGTGAAAACACTTTTAAAATTGCCATATTCCCCCTTAACCAAGCTTATAGTCAAAATCTTCTGTCATTTTCATCTACTACTATTTAAATAATATCAAATGTCATTCAAAATGCTAAAGGTGAAAAAAAAAAAAAAAATAGCCAGTTGGAATGATAAGCGCCATCGTGAAGTCCAATTTTCGACAACTTTATCGAGCAACTACGGCTGTTTATCAGCAATAACACGGCTATGTCGCGGCTTCAACTCTTGCAAAAGCTGGATCTTAAAAGCTTTTAAGCCAAGATCTTTTCCTAAGATCTTCCACAAAGTGGATGGGCTTAGCTCCAACCGCTGGCTGTGCACGATAGCGATTCGACTCATTCGGATTCTCCTCAACACTGTGCTTCACGGCAATAATTTCTTCTATTCGCACTGTTTGTCGTCTTTGAGAATCCGTATTATCCACTAGGTGGTGGGAAACCGATTCATCGTCTTCCTAATAAATTGCTCAGATGAACGATTATATCGACCGTAAAACGGACCTAGCGCACGATAAGTTTGGCGAACCGGACCACGGTTTTCAAAATAAGTTTGCACAATTTGCACGCGTTGTTCTGGCATTAATCTATTCACCGTAAAATGGCAAAACGTACAAACCATAAATCAACTTTCAACTGTTAAATTGACAATCTGTGTAAACAGTGTTGCCAGTTTTAAAACCAAAACAAACTAAAAAAAAACACACTTTACCTATAATAAATGTCATACAAAAGTAATCTGTGATAGGTGACACAATATACCAATGTCGATAACAAAGAAAAAAATAACGCCTTAATTTTGAGCTTACAAATTTCTTTTCAAGACACGTTCCACTCGCTTCGAGAGTAAATTATAAAAGGTAAGAAAAATAGATGGACTTTGCAGAAGAAATGGAACAGATCGCTTCGATATAAAACGAATATGTCCGCGTTTCCGAACGCCATCTTGGAGAAAATACTAAGTTTAGTTTTTGGCTTGGGGAACGTTTACATTTTGTTTTCGATTAAATTAAGAATTAAATTAAAATTTATTCCTCGAGGCGTTTTTGTGGAGATTTGGGTTCTCGTGACGATATTTGATAAACCCTTTCGGATAAAAATTTACAGAAGGTTTCAATCACAAGTTTGGTTGAAAAGAAAAAATAACCATCCTATTCCTGCTGTCAAATGTAGTAAACGATTAATTTTTCGTTTCATTTTTAAGTGGGTACTAGTAAATTGTTTGAGACGAACGACTTGAAATGACAGTGAACACATGGAAAAATTAATTAAATTGTTAATAAACATCGTTTGTACGATTATATGGGCTGCTTAATTCACCGAGACCTTTGTCGTTTGGAAATCCTTTAATCAACAGTCAAAATGTATACAAAAGTTTTCTAATGAATTTAAGCCCGACCCAAGCATTTACTTCTTTGAATTTCTGTCTTAAAATTCAATTGCAAACTTCCCATCCCACATAGTGAACAAGAGCATATAGCGGGCTTGTTAAGGCAGACGTTATACCTTCCATTTAGAACAAAATTTCTACTTTCCTCTTAAAATTCAACCGAGAAACTGCAAAAATGAGGATTCGATTCAACTCTAGAAAAATCTACACAGTTCTTCAACCTAGGTCAAATCACACACACACATACACATATATTTATAGAATTAGTACAAAATACAAACAAAATCAAAAAAACAATATAAGCACCATTTGGAATGCTGAAGACATTTTTTAGTGTTCTCTGATCGTATTGATGATATTGTTGACTTTTTCGTTTGATGTACAGTCCTAAGAAATTTTTAGTTGTTTTGGTTTTACCATTTTTTTTTTGTTACATCAATTTGAATTAATTATGAAATTTTATTTATTTATATTTTTTTTGTGTTTAATTTATGCGTTTTGCAGTGTATGATGGTTTTTGTTTATGTATTTCGAACAAAATATAGTTTTATTTTTTATTTAAGTGTTTTAATTTTAAGGTGTTTTTTTTTAATGGATGGTGCAAAAAAGATTAAAAAAACAGTTTTACATATGAGTAAGGTACCAAACAATGTATAAACATTTTGGAGTTGCAAAAATATTTACGGAACGAAAAAGTAAAAAAAAAAACAAAATTAGTTTTCTTGTATAATTTGAAGATACAAAAAAAATTGTACTAGAATACAAAACAAAAGGTTTTTTTTTAGTTTTTGGTTTATGGAATATGCTAGTTTACCTGTTCGTGGATAATGTGGTTTACCATTACTCCCTATTGTGATGTCCTTGTCGGTGTCACTGAGAACGCCTGGCGATAGCCTCTCGTTGGGATTATCACAAATGTTTGCCTTGCAAGGTCTGTTATGAATTCCAGTACTGGAAAGTGGTAAAGCATTTTATTAATCATTTCTTAATGTCATCTTAATAAATATAAAATGACGTAAGATCTTTAAGGAGGAATCTAAAACTGTTGAAGCTAGATGGAAAATTTTCTCAGTTTTTTAACAAATTTTACAAGAACACATTTACTAAATAAGATTTTGTTCAATATTATTTTCAGTATAATTAAAGAATGAAAAAAAAAAAAAAAAAAAACATTGAAAAGGTAAGAAAAAAATAAATAAAACTTATCAATTCAACAATATATAATAAAGTACTTACAGCCTAATTGATCTAGTATCACTAGTACTTCTGTCTCTATCATGTGGTGCGGCTCGCATGTATCTATGTTTAACCTCTACACCAGCTTGCTCTTCCTGTGTGGCGGTGCATTGGTGTGGGTTTGTATTTTTTTTTTAAGAATTTTTTTTATTTATTTTTTTGCCGAATTTTTGTTTTCATTTGTTTGTGTTTTTTTTTAGCGGTAGAGACAGTTTTCCAAGCATCCAGATTATTTTTTATATATAAATATATATATTTTTTTTTAAATACATAAAACGAAAGAAAAGAAAAAAGAAACAACAATAATAACAGTAAACTTTGTATATAAGTTGCAGCAGTTAACATTTAGTAATAATATATAATATTTGTTTGTTGGGTTAACTAAAGAGTTACAAATTTCAAGCGGATTCAAGTGGGTTCTACTCTATGCATTTATATCTAAGCATTTTATAGATTTACAAAATATCTACGAACAACAAATTTAGCTTACTTTATGTTCACTAAATTACCAAAATTGCTCAGCCAAATGAGGAGCCATATATGGTAGGTACAGGTACCTAATCAATTCCCACGCCAGTGACAAAAAATCTCCTTTTTATATTCTCGAACAGCTAGAAAGTCCCTTATTCAAATCAGTATTGCACTATTTCAACACCCTTCAATATATTAGACTCGGGAACAGAGCCAAATTTATGGTGGGCTCCTGGCAATATGGGCTTTGAAGGAAACGAAAAAGCCGACGAATTGACCAGAAAAGAGTCAGAAACCCCGTTCACGAGACCGGAAACTTTCTGGTATAAACCACCAAATCGGCTATAAACTTAGCCATGAACTCTTATATTGGGAGAATAACCCAGGTCTACGACAGCCCAAACGAGCTATCCAGCAATTCCGTCACAACGCCAATAGCATGCATAATATCAGAAACCTAGTAGGATTCCTCGCAGGACATCATGGGTTGTGTATGATACTGCAAGGGGCAAAATAAATCTAGCCAACTCAGCGGAGTGCAGGAAGAAGAGGAAACAACATTAAATGCGCATGTCCAGCTTTATAGGGAAATAGAATGAAGATCTTCTCCAGGAGGGAACTGAAACCCGAGAGTCTAAAGAAAGTATTATAAACTTTATAAAAAAAAGTGGAGAGGCTCTGCTAGCCTAAACCCTCTTTCTAACATATGATACAATAGATCTGCTTTTTTCGCCTAGGACCAGTGCTGCCAGATGTTTTTCCCCAGAAATCGTAATTACTAGCTTTCAAAATCGTGGAAATACGATTTTGTTGGAAATAAAAAAAATAAAAATATATATAGAAAATATACGTTCAACAGTAGCAGATGACTTCGGAAGTGATAAAACTTCAAAAAATTAAATTTTTCATTAACGGAAATGGTAAACTTTCATTACCATGCTTTGTTTGTAAAACGTTTTTCCAAAAATATGTTACATCTATTGAAGATCGAGGTGCAGAAAAAAGATATTCAAATTTGAGGTTTCTTATCTCACGAAATTCGGCATCGGCGTCTTGAATATCTTTATTTAGAATTAAATTTGGAAAACTTTTGAATAATGGATAAAAATAATCTACTTTTTTTTCAATTATGTTTAGTGGACTTAGAAGGGTTAAACTTTGAAGCAATTGGTTTTTGAAGTCAAATCTTTTTTAAGATTTGATGGACAAGCTCTATATAGAAACCCAAGCAAGCCTGTTTGAATGCTTCAACATCGTTCCTGTTTAGATTTAAAGAATCCAATTGGTCTTGAACTTCTACACGGAGATACAATTTGAAACAATATTCCAAGGCAATTTAAATTCATCATTAAGGTATTTTATGTTTACCACCTTTAAAATATCGGGTTTAAGAAAAAAATCTAAAATTGTAAAAACTAATTGGTTCACTTCATAATACATTTTATGTATTTGTGGCCGCTCGTTCACCTTCATATTTTCAGAAGATATTTGGAAAATTGCAAATGAAATTTTGTATTCAATAAATTTGAAAAAAATCTTGGAATTTTATGCTTTTTTAGCTCAAAAATCTTGGAATAAGTTTTAAGCCCTAAATTCGTAAAAATACGATAAATCGTGGAATCTGGCACCGCTGCCTAGGACAGTCAGACAGTCTTCAATATAGTTATTGCAATAAAGATGTCTGAGGTCTCCTTCTTTTTTGTGTCAATAGAAGGGCTTGTTCACGGGTACATTCAGGTGTTTAAAATAAATGGGTTCGTTCAATAAAATTTATAGCTTAGTGTTGTGATCCTTTACGACTACCAAGAATGCTGTTGGAAGAGTATGATTAATATACGATTGAGGTTATATTATACAATAATTCACGAGGTTTTTATTTCAAGTATAATTGGTACAAACGTTAAGGTTAAAAAGAAAGCAGAAAATTGTCTTGACATATTCGAAGTGACAGAATGCTGTCAAGTTGAGTTGCACAAGAATTTATGGCGTTGCCAACACTTAGCTAAAAGAATTGTTTTCCTGAAGTGGAACCAGAAAGTAAAGTTTCAAAGAACCAGAATTCCTTTTTCTTTGTATCCTTTTTTCCCTTCTAGCTCATTTCGAGTACAAATATTCCCACAAAAAGGGAAATTTCCCAGAATCTGGCAGCATGGAATCGAACCCAGTACAAAAACGCATTCTTTTAAATTTCCTATTCGAGAGAACTAAGGCAACAGCGTCCATACCTCCGCGGATTGAAGTGAGTCGCTTTACGCTTGAACAACGTTGGGAAATAATTGAACACTTATTTCCAAAATGAGTGCTGTGTAGCCCAAACAGTGTTTTTTTTTTTGAAAATAAGTTTTGTCCGAAATGAAGCACCCACCGCGCCCGCTGTACGCACGTTTGTGCAAAGAGTTTTTGAGACTGACATTCTAGTGGACAACACTCATGGTCCCCGTCGTCGTACGATGCGCACAGACGAGAATGTGGCTGCTGTAGCCGAAAGTGTGAGACTCAATTCACGAACATCAACTCGCCATCGATCTCAACAGCTCAACATTTCACGTACTAGCCTCTACACTACAGAAATCGTTGGAAGGGAGGCCTAGCCTTACGGGACACTCAAATCATATAGTGTCCCGTAATGACACCTACTAATGTACTTATAGTGGATCTTTTTTGTGATACAAGTTTGTTGGAGCACTTGAGATCCAGCATGGGCCAGATCTGCAGACCTGCGATTAGTAGGGCTTATTGCATTTTGTTTGATTAGAAGTTTACACATAACGAGAGGCATGTAGAGTTTCTCCTTATCAGGAAGAATCGACAAAGTTGTGCCATGCCTAGCGAGTTCGTCGGCCTTGCAATTCCCTGGTATGTCCCTATGGCCAGGCACCCATATAAGGTATACATTTTAAATTGTTCCGCCATCTCGTTAAGAGATAAGCGGCAATTGGAAGCAGTTTTGGACTTGAAGATGACCGAGTCCAGGGATTTAAGCGCGGCTTGACTGTAGCCACGACAGAGCCTCCTTAATCGGCATGAGTTTCGCCTGGAACGCGCTACCCTTGTTTAGGCGTGGTCGCTGCACATCACTTGGCACCCTACAAAAAAAAAGACCTTTTCACCTCAATTGGGTTTATACAAAACTTTATTTTGGGTTTTTGCGAGAGGTCGAACTCGTCGCCACAATGGTCGATACAAAAAGAGACGAAAAAAACCGAGATGCCGGAAGATAGCCGGTTCACAAGAAAGAAAATTGACCTTAATAGGAATACACCCGAGCCAATGGCTATCCAATACTAATCCTGATTACGTCGCCATTACAGCTTTGAAAGAATTTTTAAAATAAACCGAGTAGTGCCATAGGTATATGGCCGCTACCACCCCTCTACCATTTCCCCAGATCTTGCCTTTAAAACTTAAGTAGCCTATAACCTGCACGCACATATTTATTTCACAGATTAAAAAAGAATAAATTTGTAAATCGATGCATTAGTTCGTAAATTTGTTTCAGAAATACAATAAATAAAGGCTTGGCCATCTGTTGGTTTCTTTTTGAATCATATGTTCTTGTTTTGACAGCTCTAATGCATTAGGGAAATTTACTGAAACTCAGTAGGTACAATATTTTTGGGATAGGTACGAAATTATTGGAAAATAATTTCAAAAAGCATAACAAACATTTCGGTCGAAATAATACAACCCCAACGCAAGTTTGTGAAGAAAGCTTGTGAGACTGGTTTGCTGATTGATAACCGAACATATTCCCATGTTCGTCATGTGCACTTAACGGAGAAGCAGCTATTGCCAAAAGTGTGCGCCTCGGATTATTATCTTAAAAGGTCTGATTGACTAAAGATTAGTATTGAACCAAAATGACCACCCAAAATGAGAATTTTCCAAATCATCTTTTTCAGGTGAGGCGCATTTTCATCTCGGCGGCTACCTAAACAAGAAAAATGACAATAGAGTTACATAGAAGCCAATAATAGTTATAAAGAGGCCAATGCATCCTGAACGCGTGACTATTTGATGTGGTTTTTGGAGTGGCGGCATTATTGGTCCATTATTCTTCCTAGACGGAAATAGGACATTTTTATTATAACCATTGTAACATCCTGTCCTTTGTCTACTCTCTGCTGCGTCTAACGATAAAATCAAGCCTTATTTTCTATTTTTTATTTATTTGACTTTGACCGGTTTGACACTACTGTTGCCAGGATACAACATCCATGTCAATTGCAATACGAAAAAGTAGTTCTGACTACACTAGAAGTAAAATACAAGTGTGTTCAAAAAAGAAGAGATTTATAGCTCATCACACTGACACTATGTAGTATACCTTAACAATAATAAATTGAATGTAGGTACTCATTCCCTGATCGAATTTATGACAGATACGCCCTAAGAACATGACAGCTTTAAATTGAACCTTCAAAAAAGCCAACCTATAATCAATGTATAACCTTTGACTACGAGCTCGAGCAAGGATATATAATTACATTCTTTTCTGTTATTTATTTTTACATATTTCCCACATCAAGATTCGCATTTTTATTCCATTGAACCAAATTTATTCATATGCCATTGGCACCAGGTAGACTGCTCATATTTCATTCCTCGCATTTCAATTGGTATGCTTTCATTAAAAACACGCAAATATGTCATATTTTCATGCACATTTTTTGACCTTCACTCAAAGTGCCTACAACTTGCGCCCACATATTTGACTACCTACCAATAAATAGGTTCCATTTTGACGTTGTCTTCAGAACAAAAAAACTCGCAATTGTCACGCAAGGACATCTGTTAATAGGGTAATATTTATACAACAAAAAAACATATAATGCTTTGTATCCGCAGAAAAAAAATATATATAAGCAGACACCTATATTTAGTAAGTCATTAAAAGTAGAACCTAACTTTCAACAAGTAAAAATATCAATCACTATATCAGTTTATCTACAGCTAAAGTGGGTCATCAACTAAACTAGAAAAAAAAAATAACCAAACCCTCTAAATACATGAACAGAAATATAATAATAAATTTACGATAGCGAATAATTTTTTTTAATCAATATATAAATTACATCAACACTTTATATTATTACTAAACATTTTTTTCTGAGCATAATAAATCTTTAAAAAAAAAAATAAAATTTAAATTAAAAATAAATCGTATACTCACATCTCTCATATTGTACGTTATCACTAAATTATTTACAAAACTGTCATAAAATTCCGGATAGAGATCAAGGACATCGAGCATATCCTCCCGATGGATTTTGTGTAAATCACAGTATGTTAGAGCACGTACATTACTATTTGATTTCCCAATTGTTGTGTATATACAAGGATTTTCACCGAAAATATCGTCCTTTCCTAAAATTGCGTAAAGAAAATACAACACACAATACAATAAGGATGTTCAAAAGAATTGAGAAAAAAAAAATGTAATTCCAAACTAAGTACACTTACCTAATATAACCATAACTACGTCGTCCCGAAGGATTTCTATAGATCCGCGTGCTATAAAATACAATGATGTAAGAACGTCGCCCTTATGTACTAGTGTGTCGCCGGGAGGTGCATGTGTTGTTTTAAACTTAAGTGACAAAGCTCTGAAAAATTACACACATTTTGTTTTTTTTCGATTTTTTTTTGTTGTTAGCTTTTTCTGGAAATTTTGTAAATTTAATTTGTTTGTTTCTAGTTTCTGGAGGATAAGTGGATAGGAAGTATGTATATTTTAAAAGGACACACACACAAAGTGCGCGCTGCGTCGCATGGCTGAAGGATGATTTTTTTTTTGATTTTTTTGATTTCTCTTTGCCGTTATAGATAGAAGAAGTGGAAATTGAATTTTCGCTGAGAATAGAGAGGAATAGTGTTGGTAAATAATTCTAAAGCAATAATTCGAAATGCAGAATTCAATTTAGACTGTGTCAATACAGGAAGTCCCCAGCAGTAGTTGTAGAATGCTGGCAGTGTATTTGTATGGTAATTCGAATAAATTGAATGTCATGGGACAATAATTTAAACACAATTAAACCAATTCCGTGTGTCGGTTTTGGATTTGGGGAGGGTCAGTCGACAGGAGTATAATATATAGGGTCTTTGTTGTAGGGATTTTGTTGTGGGAGTTCAATTTATACAGCAGTGACTATTGCCTATTATGATTTCACTATTTCGCTTATGCATCCAAAATTCGAAACACGAAAGATCAAATCTAAGAAGTTTGAGCGATTTTACTTACAGTACTAGTAAGTTTTCCTACAATTTACGAATTGTCTTCTATATAACGTTCAAGTGGCTACAAATTCTAAAATATGTAGTAAAAATATCAATAAAGGTCCCTATTATCGTTCGCGTAAACGGGTAAATGTGACTTTTTGGTTTTGTGATTTGCGAATGTTAAAAATTATGTTCGCCTGAATTTTCAAAAAGCTAGCAAATGTGAGATCATAGGACTGCAGTTCGCAAATTTAGTGAAAGTTTGACTTAAATGTCAAAATCGGGTGAATTTTTTCTTTGCAAAAAACAGGAATCATTTATGGGTTAATTGAATTATATATATAGACATTATATCCCTGGTTATTATTTTTCCGACACTTCCACAAATGCATCTGAATTTTTGGGGAACACGTTTCAATTTTGTGTTTACTTCGACATTTTAATTTTTTTTTTGTTGTGGTTGCACTGGTTTCGAGGCCAATATTTGAATTCGATAGCAATAGACTAGATTATTTGGTCCCCAAGCAAGTCGACTTGGTTCATTTATTAGACTCGCGAACTGTAAAAGGGCTTAAATAGTTTGGCCTTGTCGAAAAGTGTACCTACTCAATTTCCCCTGCAGAGGGGCTATTCCATATGAATTTTATTCCTGCCAATAATAGCATGCTAAAACCATGCAGCAAATGACTGATTCATGTGCTTACATGTAATGGATCTTGCGGCCACATCGATAGAGGACATCTATTTGGCTAACTTAGTAGTTCTCGGAAGCTGAATCGCAATTTAAGAAATTATTTGAAGTGACCCTACCGACATACAGTCTATTTTCTTTGGCCTACCTTCTAAAGTATGTTCCTTCTACTACAGCGTGCCAGAGGCTCCCCCATTATTACTCTTTTTACCAGGTATGTACACAATCGTACCCGGATCGACCATATGCACCTTCAGAGATGGAGATGTGGTGAACTAAGAAGTGGGATGTACTTGGTTAGAAAATATCCAAAATAACCTACAACAACAAGTACAGCAGTCAGGAAAAACCTTCGTTTCGTGTCGAAACTTATAGAGCTTATACGTTTTTTTTTTGTCTAATGAGGAGCAGCTCATGGAAGATATCGTAAGGTACCTTCACTATGAGATTGAGAGCTCAAAATGTATTTCCGCACTTATTTTCTTTATGATTTAATTATTTTTCGAAATTCAGCTTCCCAGGTCACAGTGACAGAGTAGTTTTTAGTCAGGCGGATGATGGACTATAAAGGAGAGATCTGATTATTATCTATTTCTGTAAGGGAGATGTTTCAATTTTGAATTTTAAATCTGAATACACAACATTCTTTCTAAAAAATCACGAAAATAAAATTTCCCCAAAATTATATCTAAAGGGAAATTTTGTTGATGTTTGGTTTTTGCGCCTGATTTTTTTGACAGTTCACGCGTGATTCGTGACACTTGTTAAATTAAGAAATGATCAGTTAGCATTGCCATTTCACCATGGATAGACTTACGCCCGAAGAACGTTTGAAAATTATTGAATTTTATCAATTACTGAGCACCAAAAATCGTTCTTAGTAAAAAATGTGTTTAGAGCACTTCGTCCATTTTATGCTCGTCATAATCGTCCTACTGAGCAGGCTACTCAAGCCGTGACCAAATTTCGCACTAATTTCATTTTATTGGACATTAAACCACCGACTCGTTTGCGTAGAGTAAACATTTACCCTTTGGTGTTGTTTATGGGACAGTGGCATCATTATTGGGCCGTATTTCTTCAAAGATGATGATGGCAACAACGCTACGGACAATGGTGCTCGCCATCGTTCGATGATTTTGGACTTTTTTTTGGCCAAAATGGAAGAGCTGAGTTTGGTCAACAGGACGGCGCGACATGCTACACAGCACGCGAATTCATGGACATATTGCGAGGCGAATTTGGGGAGCAATTCATCTCACGATTTGGACCTGTGAATTGGCCACCTAGATCGTGCGATTTGACGCCGCTGGACTATTTTTAGTGGGGATATGAGAAGTCTCACGTCTATACGGACTGCAACTATTGGCGCCTTAAAAGACAACATAACTCGTGTTATTGGTAAGATACCAGTTGATATATTGGAAAAATTGGACATTCCAGATAGACCACTTAGGCGTAGTCGCGGTCAACATTTACACGAAATGATATTCAAAAAGTAAAAGTGCCAATAATTGCTTTATTGATCCTAATATAAATTTTATTCAATTTTGCAAATTTTCATTTTTGAAAAATCACCCTTTACTACAAGTTCGAGAAATTTTTTTTTTGCGAAATATTTTATTGAAATTTACAATGTTCGAATATAATTTTCGAAATTGTCTGAAGCAGTCGTGTCCCAGTCATTTTTGTTTGACAGCTGAAGTCGGAAGCGCCAATACTGCCAGCAACATCTATGGAAAATGAGAAGAATCGTACCCTCTAAGGAATAGAAAGAATAAGTCTGTCTACGGTACTCGTATGATTAATTGTTTTTCATTTTAAAATCAGCTCCTTGGACGACATGGGATTCTATTTGGATTTGCTTTTTCTTCTATCAATTTTAATAGGTATCTATATTTTCGAGTATGAAAAATAAAGAAAACAAATGGCATAAATCAATTGTCAATTGGTTGCAAAATTGTTTTAATCTAAAAAGACCAAATGCAACCAAGTTTTAACAGAAACTGTCAATTTTCCAGTTCAGTGGGAATTTAGACAAATTTTGCATATGAGATCTTAGATTTTCAGCTAGGTTAATAAATAAATAATAATAAATGTATTAACCTTAAAATACAAATTGCAACTAGAAACTGATTTTAATTTAACTTTATTTCACATTTGTGTGGACAACTGTCAAAGAAACCCCGAAGCTACAGACACATTTGACGGCCTCATAACAACAAGTATCATAACCATTTAATTTAACGAATAAATTAAATCAATTCCTCTGTCACTTCATGGAACAGAAAGAAGTCGTTAATTCCATGACTTACAAGAACTTTCTGATGTTTCACTTTCATATTTTTACAGGTTTTTGAGGATATCAGGATGGCTGAACGGTGGCGTCGGGTAATCACAGAAAGAAAAGGGACATGAAGCTAACCATCTCTAACACCAACGGTTAAGCCCCCATAAAATGGCATCACAATGGGTCCACAAGGACCTAAGTGTGGTACAGGAGGATATTTATTTCCTATGTTCTTAACATAATATATGTAAATACAGTAGACTCTCGTTAGCGTGGACACTGAACACGTGAACTCTGGATAATGTGAACAGATTTTTTGTAATTATTGACATCTTTAAAACGTGATCGAATCATGAACACTCTAAAACGTTAACTACAATTTCTGTTTTAAATATTTTTAAAATTCTATTCTATAGCTATTAAAATCAATAAGACAGTTCGCATCGTATTTGGTCTGTTCCTAGTTGTTCCTTTCATTATTTGCTATTGATTTTCTTGTCTGCTTGGTTTTCGCTTAAATAAGAATGCAACTGTTTTGCAAGCCATTAGTTATTGGGAAAGTTAAAAACCCACGTTCATTTAAAAATGTTAACTCTCCAGTGGACTACAAGAGTTAGAAATCATCCTTAATAACCGCGGCCATATTCAAAGATTGGTTGGATGAATCATTTGTCGACCCAAAGTATGCGTGACTAAAAAAGCCCTTTATAGATTATAGTTGTCTATTTTTTAGGTTATGTCATTTACAAAAAAATCAAAATCTACCAGTGAAGGCTTGTCTGCTGTTGGACAATTGCATCCTCCGAATCTTTATCCTGTAATGTTTATGCCCTTAAACGTAACTCCATTAATCGAACCAATGAATCAAAATGCCATCAGAATAACAAAGCTCTACTACACTATACTATGACAGTACTAGCCGGTTACCGAACGCAGAACCAATCGCCGACACATCTCTAACCCAAGTGACCGACATCAGTGACAGATACTGTCCTAATGAAATCATTTGTAATATATAACTTACATTTATAAGCATATTGTATTTGTATTAATAAAAGTTAGTAATGTGCAAAACCTAAATGAATGGTAAGAGTTTGCTAATGATTTTATTTACTTCTGTACTACAAATATACAAAACAAACCGAAGGTTCAAAAGCTTTATCAATGCGAAATACCTTCACACGAACTGCAGCATCTTCTGAAAGGACTAAATAAAAATGCAATAAAAAAGGTGTGGCTAACGCTTGAGCGGAAATGAATTCCTTATTCAAAAATAATATATAAAAAAGGGTACTATTTTCAAATAAAACTTTGAAGCAACTTAATGAGAGGCAAAATTTTGCAAATAGCTTCTAGGTTGCTAGCCACCAACTACAGATAAATATCCTTCAGCGGTGATTCTAGTGCCTTGCACTTGTGTATACCTACAGCGTGGACGTTTTATAAGAATACATCCCATCGGTGTATATGAACTCCCACAACGATTTTATTAATTACCTCTGACAACGCTATTAATCATATTAACCCCCCCCCCTTCGTGTTATTATATCCTTGACCAGAACACCGCTCATCATTCATAGGGTTGACAATATAAAAAAAAAACAATATTTATGTTTTTCCCTACCCACTAGCTACATATACAAACAACTAGTTCCTTCTGTGATTGCACTATAGCAAAAATAATCTCTAGAGCTTGAGTTAATTAAAAAAAAAAAAAACTGATCTTAAATGTTATAGGTCAAATGGGATTCCTCAGTATAATACAGTAAACAATTTTTGAACTTTATGAGACGGCAAAAAAAAAGGACAACAAATTTAAACGATTCCTGATGAGTGGATAACTGCATTTACACTCTATCGACGCGACGCTTTGAAATGACTTTTCTTTCATCGCTTAAAGACATTTACAGCAATCTATGCATAAATATTAATCTCCACCGATGTGTGTGTATATGTATATATGTGGTTAAGCATAAATCCTTGCGCTGCACAATATGCACATCAAACACAACCAACCTATATTCTAAGGGAAAGCAAAAGAATAAGAAATAGATTATAGATTTTATAGAGATATATTTACAAATGTATGTTTTTTTTTTTTTGTCAAAATGTATGGAAATTTTAGAAAAGATTTTTGCGCTAGAATGTCTGTTCTGATTCAGAGATACATAATTATTTTTATTTGTTAAAAGAAAAATGTTTGGTGAAAAAAAAGTGAACTAAAAATGTCAAAGATGAACTAAAAATCCAAAACTACAACAATAAATTCATAGCAACAAGTACATGTTGTAAAAAAACAAAACAAGAAATAAAAAAATATATATATTTTTGTTTAACACTAGGCATATGGACCCATTCTTAAATTGCATTTAATAGTACTAGATAGGGCAGCAGCAGTATTAAAGCTTTACTTAAGAATAGATGGATATCCTATCATCAAGGCTACCAGATGAAAACCAAAATACAACAAGACAACGGTACAAAGAATATTAAAACAACAGATTTTCGGATTTTGTTTTGTTTTGATTGTGTTATTCCTTATGTACAGTTTGTTTTTGTTTCAAATATTTTCATTATGTAGGTACGAGTATTATATACAATATGGAAAATTTATTTAATAAGTTCAGAAGCTGAAATAAGTAGTAGTAAGCTTATAGGGCTGAGAGTAGCGTAGCGCAGAGCAGAGCGTCGATCTATTACGTTTTCCTAATTGCAGAGCAGATTTTCTTAATCTTTGTTATAATTTTCAGCAGTTTTGTTCGATTTTGTTTTGATTTTAAATTTGGTTTAGCAGAGCTATAGCTATAGATTATAAAATTGAGTATATAAATATTCAGCGCAGTAGAAAAAAAACTACACATCCTTTGTACAAGAAAAAAAAAAAAAAAAAAAACATTTACAAGGCGGAGCGCGGTGATGAAAGTACAAGCATTTCATTGAACTGCGCGCTATTACATTTATCTATAATTGACAGTTATATATTTGTTAATCCTTTACACACATATTATTATTTTTAATCATCCATTCATCATTTTACGGGGGAAAGTCACATTGACAGATAATACACAGTTAGGAGAGTAAAGATCAGTGTGATGTCTAATCAGAGTTGGACAGTCCCAATACTAGTGCAAGTACATGGCAATGATATTGTAGTTGATTGAAATTCTTCAAGAGGAAGTGCGGTCATCATAGACAACCTGTCCCATTGCGAAGTACTTCAATCAATGACAGTATCAAATTCTTCAAGAGCGCCATCTAGTTGCACTAGTACTCTACAAATCCAACTCTGTGTTTGTCTTTTGTCATTTTTCTTTTGTTGGCGTTGTGTAGATTTCTTACCTCAAACAACCAGGACTGGCTCCTTCAAAAGCTGGACAACTTGTCAGCAAGTTACGATTCAAATGCAAACAAATGTCAGCTTGCAAGCATTCGGGAAATCCTTTCAATACAGAATTCATATCGATTCCATTGGTATACGTCCAGGCGTGTTGAAAATATTCTTCTAAACGTTGTCTTAATGGATTTGGTATCTGTGTGTGTTAAAAACAGAACACGAAGGAGAAAATAAAACGGAAAACGAAAAAAAAAACCAAATTATATAGTCGATGTGATTTCAAATAAGAAATAGATACCGAAAGTGATTTCGAATTTTGACGTTTGTTGTTGTTTATTTTTTTTATGGAAAATTTCGCGAAAAAGTTAACAAAAAAGTTAAAAAAAAAGAAGAAGACTCATTGTATTACATGAGTTACAAGAAAACGAAAAAAAGGACTTTGTACGAAATAAGAAGGATGCAAAATTACACAAATAAAAAGAATAAAACGTAGAACCATAGACACTGACAGACATCATTGCAGCGCCGCAATTAAGTTCTATCCGTGACGCGTTGTTACGCGAAGCGACAGAGAGATAGATAGACAGAGATAGCGAGATGATCACCGATCAGCGGAGCTGATCCGAACTTACCTGATGAAATCGAATGAATTCTCGTACGCGTAGCATTTGGGTATGATACCTGGCGGTACCAGAGTAGAGCCTTTGGATGATCGCCGATACATTACCGAATATGCTGGCGTACATGAGGGCTGCAAGCAAACAGAAAAGTAAGAAATTTGAATCGAAGGGTGAATGGCTGAATGATGGATGGATGGATGGATGGAACAGTACCAGTGGTAATTGAATGCACATTTTTGTTAGTTTACACTTTTTGACGTCTCATGGTATGTTCACATTGCGGTGACAACCTTACCGATTGTACAGTCAAGATGAGTATTAGATTGATAAACGCGTTTAGAGTAATAACTTCAAAGAAGTTTTTGTAATATGTATTGCTAAAATGAAGAAATATTGTAACATCACTTTAAGAAAGGAATAAGCATAAGTGACAACCAACCGAAACAGACTCTAGCACATTCGCAATAGATGTAGATTTTAAAAAGAATTGTATTCTATTGCATTGCAGATGAACCCTAAATCTTTGGCATTACGCGCCTTTATTAGGTTTTCGCAAGCCACATTGAAGAATACCCTCCAAAGCGTTTTAGAACTCTAAGAAATAAAAATACTGAATAAGTAGTCTTATACTTACGGTTATCGCAGACAATACAATTGTATGGGCTTAATATTGTGTCGGAAATGGATGAAAACCTACCTACTTATGTTTAGACAAGTTGAGTTCCAAACATTTGATTCTAGGACAAATTGCGATTTGTAATTTTCCAACAAATAAAAGTAAATAATTGAAAATAATTAACGAAGGAAGCAGACCCCAATTTTAGGCCTCAGTGTACTGCCATTTTATGGGCAGCCGGATCCCGGATTTTCAGGTTTTTAAAAAAATATCCGCCTTTCATTGATCGCTAAATAATCAAACTGGCATGAAACTGACATCTAGTACAAATGGTTAGATATTAATTTGTTTTTTATATTGTAGTAGATTCTACAATACATTAACGCTAATTCTGACATTCGATTGAATTGAGTATTCCACGAATTTAAAACCTTCTCTCGAATGAAGTTCTCACATTTTAAGTTTCGAAAGAAATATGATTTTTTTCCAGTGATTTCATTGTATGCATTTTATTTCCGAAATCAGCTGTATACATTTTTATTTATCAGATTGGCGATTGGTTTTGGGTCTAATTTGACAGAAGATGTCTTTATAATAATATTATTGGAAGAAGTTACGATCAAAATGAACAGACAAATACAATACAAATTAAGTAAATGAGCATTTCAAACAAATTGTTTTTGATTTGTCAATTTTGAGTGCAACCTGCATTTACATTTGAAAATTTGATTTCCATCTTCCTATTTAATTTTTTATGTTTTATGTAAATTTTGTGATAAAAGTAAGCAGCATTTCTTTCCGCATGGGTATGAAAAAATAATGGAACTAAACTTTTAAATTAAGCTTGCGACTACAAATTTTCGCTCGAATAAAATTTGACATTTAATTCAATGCAATCGAAACTGAGAATGTGGTGAGAAATTAACAAAAAAAGGAATCTCCATCGAAATCAAAAGTTGGCTAAAATCGAATGACTTTCCATTCGATTGGAATTAGGGTTATTGTGGTTACGGTTTTATGTTAGAGTTTAAAACGAACCACCACAAGCTTCAAGTTAGGTGTGCAATAATTATAATTCTTTTGTGTTAAAAGAAAGGTGACCTTTTTTTTAAATTGGAAATAAATCAGAAAATATAATA
This sequence comes from Cheilosia scutellata, assembly GCA_955612985.1. Lineage (NCBI taxonomy): Eukaryota > Metazoa > Arthropoda > Insecta > Diptera > Syrphidae > Cheilosia > Cheilosia scutellata. Next base: position 56,098,731 of record OY015314.1, read on the forward strand.
TAAATTATGTTTCACTATCGGCCATTGCCATATTTATAGTGTTCAACATTCATTTAACTTGTAGTTAGTTACTATCTGTCAATGAATTGGTCATTTTGACGTTTTTGTATAAATGTCTTTAGCAAAGTGATGAGTTAGAAATTTTAAAGCTATGCACCATAATTAAAAAAAAATGTTTGCTTCATGTTTTTATTTCTTACAAATTCACGAAAACAACAAAAATGTAAGCACCTGTAAAACAAAGGCGACCGCGATATTCGTGTTTATATGGGTTTTGGGGCATATACATACTTATAGTGAGAACAAGTACATGTCAAAATGAGGCAAAGTGCCAATTCAAACAGGACTAAATACATTGATATACTATAATATGTATATAATGGACTGCTGGTGAAATGTCACTCTCATTTTCCTTAAAATTTCTGCCAAGAAAATTACGCCAACATAGCGTTCGTGATTCGAAGCGAAATATAAGAGAAACAAAATGACAACCATCTTGTATTTCTCCATTGAATGCTAGAGACACCTATTGGACGTGAGTGAATTGTGTATGTAAAACGGTTGAAATTCAAATTGTTGCGCCGTTGTTTACTATCAGGAACGAACACAGGAAAACATTTCGGGAGGGCTTTTGGAAAAAATTTTAATTTGAATAATAGATAAAATTAATGAATACGATCGCAGTAAGATAAAATGAATCAAATTGTTGATTTGAGTAGCCACGATGTTTAATAGGACTTATGGCTATGGTTGGCTGTGTATGAAAAGGGCAGGAGTTGATTGGCAACAATTTTTGGAACTGTCTCATACACATCAATTGTGCTTATTTTTACCTCCAATCGAGTATCCACCAACCTACCTAGAAGGCCTATACCTCCATCGTCAAGTACCAAAGACCAATGACATCGATGCCAAGAGGCCAACAGAGACGCGCGTCGCAAACGAACACCTTGGTTTTATGGAGAGTGTCGGGCCAGCAGCAAAGAAACTCTTCTATACAAACCGGCGGCACATCGGTGGACGCAATTCCACATCTGTCTGACATAATTTCCAAATTTCTGGCATATTTCCCAACAAAATTGTGCTACTTTTTACAAATTGGAAAACACAAACATATTCTGGACTTTACAAAAAAAAATTCTGGCGTACTTCCGGAAATCTCAGTCAGTATTTTGGTTATGGAAAAAACACTCTGCAGACTGCTAAAAGGCGAAGACGACCCAAATTCCGTTGTCAGGCAGAATGAACTATTCAATCTGGACGATGATTGGCTTTCAATCTTATTCGGTCCACATGACCAAACTGCAGTAAGGAAAGCGATATTTAAACTCAAGTCCAACAACGCAGCTGGAGATGGACTAAGCCTGCGAGCCGATCTATTTAAGGCATTCGGAGGATGGGGACGGGGAGCATACACAAATATTCATCTCCAAGATTTGGTCGGAAGAAAGTATGACTGATAAATGTAACCTCAGTATTGTTTGTCATAAAATTAGCTCTTCCTATTTTTTAGTATTTCAAGGGGGATTTGAACCCACAAAACCCCTACCCCTGTTTACGATAGGTAGGTATGTCATATCAAAAAAGTGTGAGTTTCCAATTAAGAGAGTTAGCCCTAATGTTGGAACCAACGCGAATTTGCCTACTAGCAGTCCATATAATAATACATATGTCAAAGGCTAAACAGATTTATTCGCAAATGCACGCAACAAGCTGGCAATGATGAGATGAACTTCCTGAGAGAATAAATCTCATCGCAATGAGTATCGAAAATCGGCATCATGTAATGGCGAGTTCATTTGCACTAAACGTCATTCAGTCCAGAGGAAATCTTATGAAAAATGCAAATGTCATTTCATTGTTATTCCAAAAGAAGCAACTAAATATTTACACATTTCTGGCTCACACAATGGCTGGTTTCTTTTTTTTTTTGTCGGAGGTTGCAAGTGCAACTATCCGATGGAGCATTCAGACACAAACTACTGGACCTTACTTTTCTCTACTTAATTTTCCCGTCTTTCGAAGATGAGAATGAGCCTCAGTGATGTAATATTCCCTTCAATATTTACTTATAGGCTTCCAATACAAACAGTTTTATAATATTTAGTTCTAGTGATCGAAATTAATGTTATAAACAACATTTTGTTTTTGAATAAATATACTACATATTTGCAATATTTATACATTCGAATCCACTAAAAGCATGTTCTTAACTTTAACTATTAGATATATACACCACTTGCAAAATACCCATACATACGAATTATTAATAATAAGTTTAATAATTTTTATTACAAAACAAAGCTAGCGAATGTTTGAACAAAAAGTGTGCTTGCTTGAGTCTGTGAATTTCCTTAAATGTCTCAACAAGGAAATATTTCAGCACTTAAGTTACCCAAGCTTAAAATTCACAGGAAATTTGAAAAGTCATGTGAAGTTGTTACCAAACTATCAACTACAGATACTGAAGTCCTCGACGTGTTCTTTATTTATTGACTTTGTTAAATTAAAAAGTTACATATTAAATTTTCAAACCTAAAATACAAAACTCTTGTAATTTAAAATTGACACCACCTTACTCAACATTCGTGAGAAGTTATGAACATTAATCAAACTACAAGCAAGTCAACACGACACCCGACTCAAGAAATATTTCACGAAATAATAGAACAAGAAGCCCGCTATCGATACAATTTATCACGAAAGAGGATCTTCCTGTCCATTAACATTTCCTTCTCAATTTTCTGTAAACTTTCGGGGTCCTTCCCCATTCTAAATTATTCACAACGAAAATAGATAGTTCATCTACTTCCCTTCTAATCAATATTATATACAATCGTATATTTAAAACTAAAATAAAATAAACTATACATTACCCAGCATAATAACAAAAAGCAGTATCAAAACAAAATATTAATAAAATTAAATATGTACAAAAAAAAAATAAATAAATAAATACTTCTCAAGTGCAATAACAATTTTGTTCAAAGTGTTTCTCGATTTAGCTTCGAGAGAGAAAAAACAAAAACAGCTTTTACAACTAATTCAATTACCACTGTCTCATTCGAGTTTTTTTGTAATTTCAATTATATACAAGTGCAATCATACTTACATCCCACTAACATAACACATATCGTAAAAATTTTTTCTGCATCTGTATTGGGTGCGACATTTCCAAACCCCACCGATGTCAACGATGTAAATGTAAAATATAGCGCCGTTATGTAGCGTGACTGTAACGAAACAAATCGATAACCGATTAAGTGAAATCGTGTCAATTTGACATTTATTATCGTAAATCCTCAATCTGTCACACACACACACGCACACGAACTAACAAATCAATGAGTAACCGCAACAATATATTAATCGAAAATTAAATTGCCGCACAAAATTGAAGTCAGATTATTAGGTTACGTATACGCCACAGTGCAGTGTTGTGTTGATGTCTCGTCGAAAACAATATTGTACACAATGAAATACTATTGTGATTCGTCACCTTTATCGATGGCCCTCCCGTTTTGTTATCATAGTAGGGCTCCTGTATATCATTCCCCAGTGAATGTAGCCAGCCAACATCCTTGGGCAACATACTTCTCTCTGCATTTCCAATTGCATACCTGTAAATGAGTATGTTTGGTTTTTTTTGTTCTTTATTATATCGAATTATTTGAGGCAAAAAAAAAAAAATTAAGTTAACAGTTCACAATATATATAAAAATAAAAAATAAAATAACAAAAACCTTGATTGTTCGTACCAGATGCACGCCAACCAATGGGCAATCAGGGCAAATGTTGCCATGAGTAGCACAAGGACCGCTGCCCCATATTCCGAGTATCGATCGATTTTTCTTGCAACCCTCACAAGGCGAAGCAATCGGGCGGTTTTAAGGAGTCCAATCAGTGTTGTTGTCTATTCAACGAGACGAAGGATACCAAAAATAAAATAAACAATCGTTAAAACAAAAGGAAATTGCATCAAAATTACGCAAATATAATATTCTTCTGTGTAGTAAAAGGAAAAACAAAAAAATAAATAAATAAATTGTTTCTATCATTTCTTATATAAATTTTTGTAATGTGCAATCAATTTTGAGTTTGTCTGCTCAAAAAAAAAAATTAAAATAAATTATTTCTATTACAATAATTGTTTAAAGGTAAAACTTAAATACAAAAAAAAAAGACGAAAATAAAACAAAAAGTGTTGTCCTAATTTGTGTGTTCAAAAATGGAAATAATAAGAACACAACTTTTTTATAGACTATCTTAAGGGTGCCGGGGAAACGACACAAACTCAAAAGGATAATAAACTCGAAAGCATACACAGGGAAATGAAATACTAAAAATAACTGAAAGGACATGCTTCTTGCATAGATAGATAGAGAGAGAGATATAGATAAACAGAGAGCGTGCCTAGCTTTGTGCCTAAAGCGCAATCATTAATATTTAGATATATTTATTACGGCATGCAAAATGTATTTCAATTTTTGTTCGTTGGTGCTGAGATTTCCACATTTCACATCCATACCCTATTTCGAAACTTTAAATTATTCGACATGCAGAGGAAAATTTAAGATTTCCTGTGGTATATGACCTGACTTATAATAACGTTGATGGTTATGACAAGCCTGTGCTGGACGTTCGTTGGTTTTATGACTCACTCTTTAGTCCTGCCCTGGACTGTATTTTAGAAGATACGATGACAAAAGCACTAAACTTGTTTTGATTTGGCTTGACTACATTTCTGGCTACTACTACAATGAAATAGCATTTTCTAAGGGTGTTCGATTTGACTCCATCAACATATTTTTCTCTATGGAATTTTCCAAAGTCATTATTCAGTTGGAATATTTTGGTAGGATGTTGAAGCGAGGGACCACTCAGTTTCGACACATACTAAACCCATTCAATTGGCTATAAGGAGGTTCGGTTCTTAAGGGACTTCTGAAAAGTTCAACGTTTTCATATAGTAATTAAGTTGAGTTAAGATTTTTTAAAGAAACAATGAATGAATCTGTAACTAAGTTTGTATAGCCATAGTGAAAACTTCGACTTTTTCTTGGTATTTGGCTAAAATTGCTAGGGACGCATTACAAAGTTTTAAATTGATACAACGAAGGGTTCGTGAGTTATGAAAAAGGCCCCCTTAAAAGGGGTCACCGCCAATAACTCGCGCCTTAAGTAAAATTTGAAAAATCGGAGAAATTGTTTTTCTTTATTTCTCATAGAGAGTGTACGAACCGAGTTTGAAGTCAATCCGATGAAAAATAAAAATGTTCCCAAACTTTAACCCCCCTTCTACCCCTTTAAGGGTTGAATTTCGAAATATCCTTCCTTATTCCTGGCATACATCATAAAGGGAACCCCTGCGTGGAATTTCTGCTTTCTAGAGCAAAAGGGTTTTGGGCTGGGTGTTGATGATCAGTGAGTCAAAAATAAATAAATAGGTGGCGCAACAGGCGGTAGACACCCTAGGCCTAGCTTCTCGCAACCATTCGTTTGTGTGAGTTTCTATTTTTGGGACGAATGGAAGGGACCTACAATTTTATGCCGATTCCGAACGGCTGAATTGAGAAGCTTTTTCAGGACAGTTATACTCTCGGATGTTTGACAGACGTTCGCGAGAGGTGGCGCAGTAGAAAAAAAAACACTAAGATGTAATTTGTGTTTTTCCGGGGATCGAACCTGGGATCCCTCGCACAGCAGTCCAGCACACTAACCACTGCGCTACTGCGCCCAGTGAGTCGTAACTCGTAATTTTCATTTTTAAAATCTACACGCGAATTGACTTCGGACGTGTTAAGCTATAAACACAAGAATGCACGTGATCAGTGCACCCACGCTTAGATGGCGCTAAAAGGACCTTTTATTGCAAAACTAATGTTGGATAAAGATTAGACAAGTGCAATGAATGAATATGCACCCATGTTCACACTCTTTGACATTTTCCTGGGTAGGTATACTATCCTGAATTCAGTGGCCATTTTCGAAAGACCACGTAAAAGTTAGTTAATCATTTGATTGTGCTTAATCAAAACGTTCACATTCGTTAATTGGATGTATGTGACTGGTTTAAATTCACAGGCCAACACACAAGGTACGATCTTTCAAAAGTCCGTCCAATTACTTGAATACGCCGATGATATTGACATAATTGGTAGAACACAGTGAGCTGTCACTGGTACGTTTGCTAGTATAGAAACGGAAGCCGCAAAACCAAGGGCAAAACCAAGTATATGCTGTCAACAAGAAGGGACACCCAACATCGTAGAATCGGACAAAACATCACAATCGTCAGCTATAACTTTGAGGTAGAGAGGAACTTTGTCTACCTCGGTTCTGCTATAAATTCTGACAGCAACACCTCAGAAGAAATTAAACGAAGAATAACTCTTGCCAACCTCTGTTTCTTTGGGCTAAAAAGGCAATTGAGTAGTAGAGCCTTGATCATTCCAGTCCTGCCTTATGGCGCTGAAGCTTGGACTCTACCTAAATCGGATGAAGATATCCTCGGTCGCTTCGAGAGAAAGATTCTTCGTAAAATGTTCGGTCCCGTAAACTGCGAGTTAATCATTTAATATGGCTATGACATGTAGAGGGGATGGAAACAAATGCTCTGGCCCTTAAAGCCTTCGAGTATAACCCGCAGGAACAACGCAGTAGAGGAAGACCTCGCCTTAAGTGACGCGCGCAAGTCGAAGGCGACCTCAACCGACTAGTAGTGCGCAACTGGAGGCAGTTAGCTAAGGACCGGGCTAACTGGAGAGGCTTGTTAGCTGAGACCTCGGTTCACCCCGAACTGTAGACTAAGTAACTAAGTAAGTAAGTAAGACTGGTTCAAATGATCAATTTTATTGTCCTAAGGTGCTTAATCAGCGTTGGTAGTTTTGCAATTTACCAGATCGGGTGCGTTGCTGCCTAACAAAGAGAAATACGTGTTTTTTTTTTGTACGAAACAATGTCGAGATACAGAGTTTTCAATAAGTTTGTTGCATGGGAGGTTCTATGCCTCGTTTTCCAATTCTGCCTACATTTTGCAAAGTGATTTGTTCGGACACATGAATTATTCAAGTTTTACAACTTTAGCTCTCATTAGTGTCGAGTCAGGGGCGTAGAGAGGGTTCGAGCCTTGGGGGGCTGCCTTTCATTGAAATGCCGACTTATTTCAGAAACTTGCCGACTGTATAGAAATCATGAAAATCGGCCCAGCGGTTATCGAGTTATATTTAACGTCATCGAATTTCACCCCATAGAAGATGTTTTTTGTATGGGAGGTCACACGCCCTTTTGTCCTATTTAGGTAGGTCAATACCTAAGATCACCTGTAAATTTGAGCTCAATCGATTCGGTGGTCTTCGGGATATAAAATGCTGATTGTTTTTGTTTGTATGGGAGGGGCCATACAGGAACACCCCTGGGCCAATACCTAAAGGACTATTTACATGAGAGCGACCAACTATACCTACGAACGAACGAATATTCGCAAGTATTCACAGTCCGTTCACATGAACACTTTTCTAGATCGCGAATTTCAGCCATCAGCTGTACCTATTAAGAAAACAATTTTATAAATAGTTTAAATAACGGAATTTCGTTTTCCAAACTTTTTGCCGCGAACGAAAACACCCTTGCCGCGAATTGTCAAAGTTCGCAATCCACATCAATAAGACGAGTTCCACAAACTAGGGAATAACACATTCCTTCCAGTTTAACCTCAAATTAGAAATGCTGCCCGTTCATTTTAAAATCGAATCGAAACTTGCAAAATTTTAAGGATTTCAGTCGGCAAATTCACCGATGCCGACCGTCGAATCTACTCGCTAAATTTTAAGGAGTTCAGGAGTGGAACCTTGGAAAATGCCGACTTGTAGGTATACCTACATTTACAAGTTTCAAACCTATAACTAATAATAATCCAAACCTAAGACCTAATTTTTGGAAATTGCTCGTTGATTTGCCGACTCTTGAACAGCCTAATGAAAATCCAAACTCACTTATTCTATTTTAACATTTAGTTCAGACCTAATTTTATGCGACAAGTTATGTTAGGTTAGGTATTGGCTGTGGTTTCAATTTTGTACCACCTCCAAATTGTCGAAGAAGTTCCTTCTATTCCAAGCAATAGCTTGACATTCACTGAAAGATGAATAATATCCTCTGCAACATGTGCGTCCTCGCAATACCTGCACGTGTCCGGAGAGGATCCCTGTAACTATTTGTAACTTTGATCTGCTAAATTTTAACAATGTTGCGGATTATTTCCGATCTAGCTTGAGACCCTGTGGCCTTCTATATGTGACTATTTTAGGTCTGCCACTAGTTACTTGTAAGACACCCTTGGATAAAAATACCGAGCAAAATAAATCTAGCCTGATCTGTGGAGATGTCTTGAAAAAGACAAAACGGAGGGGTATACATATATGTAATATGATAATCCCCAGCCCTTTTGTTGTATCAGAAGCAATATTTGCTTCTGTCAATAATCGGGTCCCGAAGAATTGAAGAATCCTCACCTGGAAATAGTATGTATTAACTTCTGGCTTTTATGGCGCAATAGATCTCTTCATCGCCTAAGCAAGTCAGAAGTTTAAGCAAAATATCGTTCTTTCCCTGAGATGCTAGCTTATGTTTAAAACCATCTATAGGCATCTGCAAAAATGAGTCTATCATAAGTCCCGCGTTAAAAATGCTACCTATTCTGTGTGCCGCATTTTAAGGCACGAGTAGAAGACAAAAAAAAGACACTCATCACTTTTAAAACGCCAGAGGGATACATATTTTTATTTTATTTTTTGTTAAAGTAGAAGATCACTTCCTTCAAACAGTCAATAAAGATATAGATATATAACTCTTACTAATAAGCAGAATAATTTTAATTTTAAATTCAAACGAATTTTGAAGAATATCGTAAAACGATTTGGTTTATCCATTGCCTGGTATATCTTTGGGGCCAAAAATGTGACATTTATCTATACATATATCTGCAGGTTTGGGTAGCTTTAGGGCAAAGCTAAATTTTCTAAATTCAGAATCTTGGACCAACAAAAAAAAAAAACTATTTTTTTTGAGACTCTGCAACCAAAAACTACGTGTTGACCATATTCTAACTAAGAGTTGAACATTTTCGTTTTTAACGCATTGCGAAACCCGTACAATTCTTATTTGATGGTTGGTTGGTTGAAAGTGGCTGTCAGCTAAAAACGCCAACTCACTTAGACCTGTATAGGTCCATTGTGATGCCACAAAGAAGGATCTAAGATCTCCCTACTAGTTGAACCATTTTGAGCTCTTTATAAAGCGTAAGAGGCTTCTGATGTCTATGCTTGTCAGATCGCCCAACTCGTTGTAATGGAAGGCTCCTAAGTGAAGCTTACTTCTGCGGGAGAGAGCTGGGCAGGAACAAAGAAGGTGAGGGATAGTTTCCTCCTCTTCCTCGTACATGCAGCTTCTACAAAAGTCGTTTGCGAAAAGGCCCAGCCTTGCGGCATGTTTGCCTATCAGGCAGTGTCCAGTAATGACACCTATTGTAGTGCCGATATGCAATCTGTTGAGTGAGATCAATTTCTTAGAGCGTTTCAAATCCAGCTTAGGCCAAATTTGTTTTGTCGCTAGACAGGTGGTTAAACTTGTCCACCTAAGATTTGTACTCTCGATAGCATTCAGCTTCAATTTTTGTTTGCGAGTAGCGATTGGTATCCCTAAGGTGCCTTTATCCGGCAGAATGGGTTGAGTTGTTCCTATTCTAGCGAGTTCATCGGCCTTACAATTCCCTGGAATGTCTCTATGCCCCGGCACCCAAATTAGGTGAATGTTGAACTGTTCGGCCATCTCCGTAAGAGACGATCGGCAGTCGAGGGCTACTAGAGAAGTTATAGAGATCGAATCCAAGGATTTGATGGCTGCTTGACTGTCCGAAAATATGTAGATATCCTTAACGGATATGACGTTTTTCTTGAGCCATGATAAGACTTCTTTAATCGCCATAATCTCCGCCTGGAACACGCTAGAGTAAATTGATAGACGGAAGGAGAGCTTAAGATTAAGATTAAATCCATCATTAGTTTTTGAGCCGTCAGTATAGAAGTGAACTGATTCATCTTCCGGGAAGGTATCTCCATCCCATTATTTATTTCATCCACTCATTCAATTGTTGAATAACCTCATGAACCTACTTTATCAACTTCTTTGATTTTAGCAGATAAATCTGCGACTGGAGTTGCTAAACTGTGTTGTAATGTAACGAGTTGCCGAACGCGTTGATACCTTCGTATACTAAAATAAGCATCGGATGATGAAAAACGCGTTGACAACGAACTGGCAGCAGCAGCACCAGGTTCAGCAATGAGAGTACATTAATAGTACTTCTACTGCCGTCGCACTTATAACTCTTATAACTCACGCCAATAAAAATGTCAAAAAGTTGAACAACGCGTTGAAAACATATAATAAGTAGGTAGCAGGTACAACATTTTGACAAAAATGTCTCTGTCAGTTTACTAAAAGCAATTTGCACTAGCGCTACCGATTTGGAATTTTCATCTCATTGCCAATTGGGTATTGTGAAGTGGCGTGAAAAATACATACGTCAAATATAATAAAATTTATTTCTTTCAGTTAACCAATGTTTTATTGGTCGGATCCGAGCTGGTCGCAAAATGCGTATAAAATCAATAAAACTAACTTTGAATTTATTTTCCAAAAGGGTGAAACCATTCATCACAAAGAGACACTTGAATGCCAAAAGCAAAAAGGGGACCAGCCGAAAGATTGGTCGGTTAGAGAAAACATAATAACATAGCAAAATGTGTCTTTTGATTGACATCAAACAATTTAACATGATGCCAATAAATTTTCACTGTCTGTTCGAGAATTCATCGACTAAAAGACAAAGTGACATTTTATTTGCCAACTCAACTGTTTTCACTTGTCATGTAATTTCTTTGGCAGTCAATAGATCTGTACCTTTACTTTTAAATCTTAAGATTTTTTTTTTACATTTTTACGAATTTTTACTCATTTTTACTCAATGTCGTTCCTTAACTTGAAAAATTCGTAAAAGAGAGCGGCTTTGAGAGAGTATGATATTACTCAACAAATTTCTTTGAGTAAGAACTGAAACAACTGTCAGTCGCCTGAAAATTGACAGATGATTTGAAATTTGATTTGAAACGCGTGTAACGACTATTCGCATTTGTCTTTTGATTTTCTGGTGATATGAGAAACAGATGGTATGAAAATGGTATCAGAAGGCAGGAAAATAATGTAGCTTTTTGTTCTCATGACACGCCCATGAAGTACAAATCGCTTGCAGAATTGTGTATGTACTTTTCATTAATAAACCTCCATACCTAGTTTAAGCTCTTGTAGATACGTATTGTATATACAGCAATAAAAACCTCCCATACAATCCTTGATTTATAATACGCAAGCAGCCAGTGGAATGTCATTTAAAATGACATAAATAAATCGCGCATTCCCCAGTTCGTCACTTCACTTTTATGTTCATCGATTATTAACCAAACGAATGCCAATAATTCGCTTCAAGAGTTCACACCTACACGAATTTCCGCAAACATATTTATTTTGTTTTTTTTTACAGGATATTTAATTTATGTCCAATATTGTGTAATTACCCACATCTCTATATATACATACTCAACAAATAACTACTCTATAGTAAATTTAAATTTAACCATAACAAGAATAACCAACTATAAAAAAAATCGAGACTACACAAATTCAATATAGCAATCAAGTATAAAAACAACTAAACAAATTGTTAAGTCCACAGAGAAATAAAACACAACCAACACTGTTTTTTTTTTAATGGAGTTGTGAGTCCTACAGAAAATATTATTTTCCTACAAAACAAATACAAAATGTTATATAAATTTAACTCAAATAAAAAAAAATATTTATGGAATGGAATAAATTAAAAACAACTACAGGATGACTTGGACAATTGATATTTGGCTTGTAGTACAGTATTGAAATTTTTTCTGTAAGTATATAGTACAAATAGATTATGTTTGAGTGATATAACGTATTTTAATTTTTTAACAAAACATTTATACTTGGGAATACACATTTGTTTTTTTTTTTTTCTTTTTGTGAATGAAACAATTTTCCACGCAAACAAAAACATAAATTTTAGTTTACAGTCGTTTTTGTTGTTCTTCTTACAAAATAATTTACACTTCTACCTTTGAACTAATTTGTTTATTTTACATAATATTTATGTATTTGTTGTTTCGAATTTATTTTCGACAAAAAAAAAAAATGTTTTTGTTTGAGAGTATATTTTTGGGATGTTTTTTTTTGAAGACGTGTACAAATGTTGTGACAATGAAAATGAGATATATTCATATACATCAAAAGAATAAATGAATTTTTAAAAAATTTTGATAAAACACAATTTAGTGGCCAATAAAATTAGTAAAATAAAGAAATATAAATAAATGGGTACATAAAAAGCAAATACTTGGCGGGTTAAATTCAAAACCAATAATTTCTACAAGGATATCAAATGCTTCTTAATTTATTCCAAATATGTAGGTTTTTTTCTGAACATGGACTAGGTAGGTAATCTACGATATAAACACGCAAATACTATTCAAAACGCATTGTTGGGTAACAGATATAACAATGAGTGCATTCAGGGATGAAATTGGTTCTGATGGCTCGAAGTCTAATTTTTTACTTCGTACAACAAGTCTTAGTTGTACAAGTGTCCCATTCACAAGGCCGAATATACCCTAGTTAACTCTATTTGCAACAAAAATATATACAAAAGTTATTTTTAATCAATGTCGTGTGAAATGCTGACCACAGTTATTATTGAAAACTCACGCGGCAAACTTTTTTATTTTTTTTACTGAATGCACCCACCCGCATGACATATCTCACTGCTATGCTTATTTTATGTTGCAAAAAAAAAATGACATAGAGAAAAATACGTGACCAACATGTAGCTGCAGTACTGATTTAATTGATTTATTTTGTGGATTGACGTTTTCGATGTCGTTGCAGTTGTTGTAGCAGGCGAATGTACGAGGGAAAAAATATCTCTAAATTGAAATTGTCGGATACATAAATGCAGATACTGAATTTTGGAATACGAAGTGTCTTTCGGCCGTTGATTTTTTACTGACTGACGTTTACCGCTGTTCGGGACACGGCTTCGTATTCAGGGTAACTTATGTGGTTTTCCATTGGGACATAAGATCAATCTTTTTTTTGATCCGGATCACTTTTCATGTTCCATTGGGACAAAAAATCAATCTTTTTTTTGATTCGGATCACTTTTTGCAGATCTCGATAATTTTCGAGATTTACACATACTCTCACTAATACCAATATACCTTGCACAGCTGTTTTACGTCATTCAGAATTTGTTTTCAAAACAAAATTACGAAAAGCCTCGCGAAAAGCAATTATTCGAACAAAAACGTAAATAATGGACATGGACTTAATTTTGGAGCAATTACTATCATCTTCGTCATCATCTTCTTCTTCCTCGTCATCTATGGATTTCGATTCTTCGTCGTCAGAAGACGAAAATGAATATCCATATTAGTTCATATTTTTCGTATTTTTGCACCGCCAAACGAAAACAATTTGCACAGCTGATGTACTGTCAAATAACGCACTAATACATTTACAAAAGCAGATCAATCTGCTTTCGTGTTCCATTCGCCACGAAAAATCTGAGATCTGAAATAAAAATCTGATGGTCCCAATGGAAAACGACATTAATGATATTTTCATTAAAAGACCAAAATTTAACTGAAAGCTTTACCCAAAGTCCTTCAAAACTTCCCTCTAAGTGTAAAAAGTTCATGTGACAATATGTGTCGAAAAAAAATCACCATAAACGAAAAAGGCATGCTTAACAATGAGCCTTACTAATAGTCAAATATTTTGCAAACACAAAGGCAACTAATAACTTTTATTAATTTCATTAACACGCTGAAATGAGATTTTAGGAATTAGAATCAAACCTGAAGTGATAACTCTGAGCTATCTGATTCATTTATGAAACTCATTTTTTGATCATCAGCATTCATATGATTATGAAATGTGTTGTTGAATTTCTTTAGTCTGCTACACTTTGAAAAAAATCTACTTCCATTTTCTGTACCAGCATTCTCATTTCTCATTGTTAGCTGTCACAATACGTCACAAGACGCAATTAAATTATTCTGACCTCAAAGAGTTCGCTATTTTTATGCTCGAATGAAAATAGCTAAAAAAGAAATATGAACTTTTTTGACAGCTGAGCTAAATTTAAGTGAATCCATTTAGCCGAGCGGTACGCTGCTTCAGCTAAAAAATCAAATTTTCATTTCAGACTGTACTTTATAGATATATCTGTCAAAATTTAGCGCGCCCATTAATGGATCGAAGTTTCCCTAGATAAATTTTGACAGATAGTTTTGCTCTTTTCTCTGTTGTGTTTTTGTGTTACGGTAAAGTAAATAACGATGAGTTTTTGAAATGAATACATCGACGAGGAATACCTTGGAAGTGAAGCATTTGAGATTAAAGACGAAACGAAAATAAATCATTTTTCGTGTCGATGAATATTTGAAGGAAATTATTTTCAACGAACATATGTTTTCTGTGACACTTATATCCACAACGCACTTCATGTCAAAATTTAGATAGGGTTTTAGCAAATTTTTGGAGAGAAAAGTTGGAGAGCCGCTAAAATTTAGTTTTCGCTCGAGCAGCGTAGGTACTTAGCTTCAGTACAAACAAAAATCGGTGGTTTCTCCAAACCATGGAAAATCGTTCCTATAAACAATCTGCCTTACTCATAACGAGTTCTAGTCTCGTTTCTAATTTTAAGGAAGCTCAAAATTGCGAAATTTGTATGGAAAATAAGCCACTTTCAATTTAAAGTCGAAACTAAAATTGGTTTTGTCGTTTTCGATTGGTAATCCAGAAGCGTCCGGAAGAACTCTCCGCGATTCTGAATTCAAATCCAGAAGCAAATTTCTCTTCTTTTCAGTAGAAGAACTGTCAGTTGAGTGCCAATCGAACGCTTTCAGAAGCGTTCGGATTGCTTCCGGACGGTTCTGGATTACCAATCGAAAACGACATTAGTAGTAAGGCTGGTAAGACTTTTCCACCTACAAACAATTTCACAGTTGACATATGATTTGTTTTCATTTTGTTTTACCATTTCACTGTAGTTCTCTTACGACACGGCTCTAACTGCTCGAAAAACTAGTCAGGAATAATCCTTTCAAATACAGCTTTTTCCACCTATCCGCAGCGCTTATGGTATGAACAAAATCTTAAGTATGCCGGCCATCATAAAATCACCTTTATAAGAAAGTCAATACAATGGCCATTCTCATTTAAAGTTCTGTAGCTCTAAAAAACACCCTAAAATATTACATTCCGTCACTTTTTCATATTCAAAGCAATATCATTTAATATTACGTATTGCATATTGTAAATATAACAGAAAATAAATGTCATTGTCATTGTCAGAGCAATGTGTCACTGTCAATTTATTTTAAAACGTATTTCATTTACGCAATACATCCTTTGAAGTAATAAACTTATAACTGACGTCAATACTTACAAAAAGATGCATTTTGTTTATCGCCACTCACATCTGTTTATATGTGTATTTAGGTAGCTGTCACGTTTGATGTATTATTCAAAGGGAGGCATAATTGAAGAAGCCTGTGCAGTTATTTGGCATTTATTGACTATTATGAGAGATGTGTGTTCAGAAATGGCGCGTGAATACAAGTTGAACTGTTTTTTATTTTTTTTATTTTTAAATATGTGGCGAGATTTGTATAAGGCTCATGAATTAGCTGAAATTTATTATTTTTTTTTGTAGTCAATATTACTATTTTTAAATGAAAACATTTATGTTAAGTAAAGCCTTTAAGAAAGTACTACCTACGAGTAAAGTTAGCTGAGAAATAAGTTTCTACTACGCCTTAGAGTGTTCTTTTTAAAATTATTCATTGTGTTGTGTGCTTAAATTAGGGATGGATATTGAAGAAAAACATATCATATACATCGATTTACAATTAAAACGTCAAATTTTAGACATCAATTTTGTTTCATTGAAAATATATGCGTTTTGTCTTAAGAATCAAATTAAATGAAGGCAAAAAATTAAACCACTTTAACAAGATAATATAAAACTTTTGATAGATTGCCTAGTGTATATCGATTATTTCGACAGTTTTAACAATAATGCATTCTGAAACGTCACAAGAAAATGTGAGAAATATAAAAAAAAAAGGTTTTCAGAAAAATGAAGAACGAGCTGTTCGAGCTAAATTTTAGCTCACATATGAAGTTCTTTCCCAAATTTAGTTAAGCTAAATTTAAGCTTATCCCTTTAGCTGATCGGCTAGGGGATATCTACTTGCTAAAAGATCAAGTTTTCATTTCAAACTGCAGTTTATGTACCAATTGAGCTGCACATTCTCTCAAGCTAAATTTTGACAGATCGTATTGTTATATCGCTGCTATGTTTCTGTGACGCAAGATCAAAGAAAAGTCATTCAAGCAAACAAGGAAACAAAAGGAAAGAGGAACAAAAAGCAAACACTTTATAGTCGATGAGTTTTTGAAGAAAGTTATTTTCGAAACACTCTGTGACACTTCTTATCCACAACGCACTCTATGTTAAACTTCACCTCCTTCAATTGTTCCCAGTTCGATTGTCCCCAGCGTCCATATATTACCAATATAATCAACACTAACGTTACGAGTGATGCCAATTGCTTGTGTCAATAAACATGTTCCAGTGGTTGAGCATAATCATAAATCTTAGATTTAAGTTTAAGTTTTAAGCCACTGCTAGCAATAGATAAAAGGCAATTAAATAAAGTTTGTAAGAAGCATTCACTTTAGAGAATTTTGATAACGACGATGTTGTAGAAAAGTGGTGTCATTATAGCATGACTGTTAAAGAATATGTAAAATTTTGTCCTTATCTCAACAATGGTAGCGAACGCATGATCTAAGCTTCGTTATTGTGACTTCTTAAAACTGCACCTATGACCATAATAAAAGTGAGTATATTAGTAACGCGCAATGTTGTATCTACTACGTAATTCCAAATGATAATTTTGTCTTTAACATTCATTCATTAACATGGCATTCATTTGAAATTTGATAAGGTTTAGGTCAGAATAAATATTTTTATACGAAAAATGTCAACATTGTTAATTCGTAAAACTTTATATAAACAAAAATATGATTGTAATCATTATATGCACAGCATAATATTTTGTACCTATATTATTCCAACCACAAATTGATACTTTTGACACTTGGTCGGTTATAGGTCACAATAGGTAATTTTAAGGGAAAAACGTCGACATTATTTGTTCCTAAAATCGTACCTACACAATAAATTTGATTACTAGAAGCATGAAATAGTCTTTTCTCCTATTTAATTGCAATCGATATTTGGATTCTTTTACGAGTAATTCTTTGCAAGTTATCTTTTGTAGGTCACAGTAGATCATTTTATAGGAAAAATTTCTACATTCCTGGGCAATAAAAATTATTATTAACACCATGAAATATTTTTCTGCTATTTAGGTCCAACTGAAAATATTTTAGGCACTTATAATCATGTCTTTTTCTTGCTATGCTTTCGAATTTTTATAGATCACAATGGGTAATTTTGTACGGAAAAAATCGCCATTGTTAGTTCGAAAAAATTTAACTAACAAAACTATTATTTCTGCCTGATTCCAGATGCTAATTGGATACATCTAACCCGCATTCACATTAAAGGTCACAATAGATAATTAAATAAAAACTAATAATTGTAATGAATATTTAGATATAACTAATTCTGCTATATAAATAACACATTTTGTTCTGAAGATTAGTTAGAGCATTTCACAAAAGTCATCTAACGTTTCCAGTTGTATTTAAATTTTAAAAGACGTTACAAGTAAATGTTATATTCTTATGATAACTCGCTTCATTCCATTTAAGAAAAATGTCTGCTTTGGACGCATATTTTAAAAGAGATATTAGAAAGCAAATTCGCATTAGCCGCGTAGCTTAATTGTTTACACCATAAAATAGTGAATAGTTTGAAAGGAAAAATAAACCAAAAACAATTGGCAAAGTTTTGAAAATAATTTAAAATGTCAGGAAACATAAATAAAAGCGTAATTGAAAAAATTTAGCAAAATTAATATATTAACTAAAATAAATGTAGAATAAAAAAGTAAAATAAAATGAATAAAACTGTAGTGACCGAAATGAAGCTAGTGTCATTGGTTATGTGTTGTAGGTTTATCTTTTTTTTATATTTACTTGTATATATTTTAAACATGAAACAGAACAAATTATAGATATTATAACAACAAATGTTCTTTCAGTTTATAATTTTTTTTTTGACGGCAGGAAGGTGTATAAACAACGGCAGTGGGACAAAAATACTTGTAAAATTTCATATCGAAATCGAAAGCATTGTATAATCTCGTGTGTAACCAAACAAAAACAAGAAGAAAACAATTTACAACATAAAATCCATAGAAAAAGGACACAAATATATCTGTGTAATTGGGCAAAAGTGTGTGTGTGTTTTAAGTGTATGTGTGTTCGTTCTGTGTAGGGTAAAGTGAATAGGTATAGCTGGCAATCATTTCAAAAACTTTCAACTCCGGATAGGGATCAACATTTTGTTTGTGTTAAATTTATTTTTTGTGAAACGAAATTTGAATCAAAATAATTTAAAATTTTTGTTCGCTTAAATTTTTTTTTTGGGAAAATTTTTTTTCGCTTGTGTTAAAATTGTTTTATTGTTTTGTCTGAATGAAAATATCGTATAGTTTCAAATTGGGTTTTTTGATTCTTTTTTTTTGCAGTAACTTTTGTTTTGTTTGAATTGGCTTATAATACCTCTTCGTTGTCCAAGCCAAGCTGTAAAATATTTTTAATTTAAAAATTTTAGATTATTCTTGATCATACATACTTAAAAGTAGTGATTGTGTATGTGTGCTTATCTAGAGATAGACAAATATTATTTAAATAATTTTTAAAGATTATTTTTGCTTTACAGAAGATTTTTCGTTTTTTGTTAAGCGGTATATATCTTTTTCTCTTTGTACGAATTTTTTTAATTTTTAATATAGAAAATTTACTAAGTGATTTAAAAATATATATGGCAGCATTATCGTAGCCCTCTTGTAGAATATACATTGTGTTCAGAAAAATATATATATGTAAACGTAATAGGGTTCGAAGGTTTAGAGAAGAAGAAGATTCATGGAAATTTGAAGTGGCTTATGCAGCGAGTATCGGATAAGTACAACAAAAATAGTATTGACTACCGCTTTTAAGCATCCACCCGACAGTCACTGCATGCCATATAACGGTGTGCCTATCATCATGGACTAAAATAAATTTGTTCTCTTTCAGAATGTTCAAGATAATGAATTAACAAAAAAGAGTTATAAAAAAAAAATTCGTAACTCTATTGTAATGCGATCTAAACACCGATGTTGAATTTACTATCCATTTACTTTAAAAGACGAACACGCTATTTCAAATGAATATACTATATATTTAAATAAATAAATAAATTACAGGCACCACTTCAAATCTCTCAACTATTCTTTAAAATCAAAAGTAATAAATTCGAAATTTAAATAAATAGTGAGAATTAAAAAGAAACAAATTAATTATTAAATGCATTAACTAAATTCCATACAAACAAAATATTTCTTTCTAATCTCTCGTCACATCTTTTACTAAACACAAAATAATATTTAAAGCAAAAAAATAAATTTATTCATTTTGTTTGAGATTTTATTATTAAGAATTAAATAAGAAATGTTTTTATTTTAATTTTATCTGAAATAAGTCACAACAAACATGCATGAAAGTAGTTAATACAGAAAAAAATGTTCCTTCACTTATAATGAGTAGTAATTTTTATTAAAATGTTTGTTACAAAAAAAAATATATATTTATATATTAAGAAATTAACTGCGAGATATAGGACATTTAGTTTTATTTTAAAAACAATATAATGTATTTTCAATAATAATAAAAAAAATATGCACACAACAAAAAACAAAATTTTCTGTTTCCACAAAATGCAATATATTTGGATATTTTTGTTTTGAAAAACTTATATCTAGTTTCTTAAATTACGAAAATTAAAAATAAGAAGAAAAAAAATAAAAACTCTTGTAGATACTGACTTGCATATTTTAATGATTTTTATGTTTCTTCGAAAAAGACCTCGAAACTTGCGACTCATGTTCAACTCATATTTTCAGGTAGGTTTCAGTGAAACTACTATTGCAGTTAGGTACCCATATGGTTTATTTTTGACACAAATATAGGAAGGGACAGAGATAATAAAGAGATAAGTTGGTTCGCAGTTGGTATTTTGATCGTCAAGAACCAAAGACACATTTAATGTGTAATGTGTCCATAGTGAAACATTTTTTCTAAGCTGAAATTTTACTGCTTTTCATATCCATTGCGACTTGTTTCAAACGGGAGCTTTTTTTCTTTTTGTTATTCGCGGTGTCGAAGCCACATCTCGTGTTTCGGGAAAAGACACTGCTGGAATTGCATCAGTAAATAAAACCGAAGAATCAAACGAACCAGCAATCAGTAACGTGAATCGAGTCTCTGTAAAAGTACCACCCTTCTTGGAAGAAAATTCAAAAAATTCCGTTTGGAGTTAACTCAGATACTTCAAGATTCAACACAGTGGTAGTAGAAACCAGAATATTAGTGAAAGTTACAGATGCCATCCTTAATCCTCCAGACTCCTGAAAATACACTAATTTCAAGAAAATACTTCTGGAAAGGTTTGGCGCTTCTGAACAGCAAAATATTCGATGGTTGCTTTCCGACATATAGCAAAAAACCCTCGCAGCTGTTTCATGAAATGAAGCACCTAGGGGGAGGTCACTTGGCACTGGCAGATGAGTTCTTACACAATCCTTGGTTAAATCGGCTGCCAGCCCACGCTCAAGCAATCTTGCAAACTTCAACGGCAGATTTGAAGGGAAAAGCAGTTTTTGGCGACAAAATGTTTAGTAGTCAGCAACCACTACCAAGTAGACATGGCAACCAACGGTACTCCGTATACTCCTACCACTTCATTTGGAGAACCGAATTGAACAGATTGATCGCCAACTACAACAACTTCTTGGAATAGAGCGCCGATCTTTCCTCCGAACTCAAAACCGTATACGCGACCGAACACCATCTCAAAACCGCAAGCATAACCGAACAAAGGAGCCCAGTAACGGATCTTATTGCTAGTACCACATGAAATTTGGGAACGAATCTCGAAAGTGCCGTTCTCCATGCTCTTTTCCAACGGCAAAAAAACACTAAGCCAACTGTTCCAATCGCCAGACGAATCTGGCAGTAGTGGCTTACAAATCGCACGTGCGTCTGTTCGTTTAAGATTAAAAAAATCCACCAAAAAATTCCTAATCGATTCTGGCGTCGATGCGTTAGTGATTCCACCACAACGATCTGTCGCATTTAAGTCTCCTGCCTCTACTAAACTATATACAGCCAACGGAAGTCAAATGTTTGGTAGCCAGCAACTCACGCTCGACCTCGGATTACGCAGATCATTCACTTGGAATTTTATTGTTGCACAAGTTAAAAGTCCAATCATAGGCATTGATTTCCTTACACACTTCAATATCTTAATTTATGTACGCAGAGGCAAGCTCATAGATGGTAAAAAACACACTTGGAGACATCGAGGGATCCATCTAGATCAGGTAGATATCAAATTCGTACTTTCAATGTAAATGATACGTTCGCATCTATTTTAGGCAAATTCAAGGATATCACGGATTTTAATGCATTGAAGAGATCGACAGCCATAGTAACCCACGGTCTGCTGATCTTCACTCCCCCGCGCAAACTTTCACCCGACAATCTTGACTGCTCTCCGAATTCCGTGATTTAATGGAAAACGGTATTTGGCAAACAGCCAAAAGCGAGCCCACTGCATTATGGTGAGAAAGTCCAATGGGAAGTTGTGTTACTGTTGTGATTATAGGGTACTCTACTTGACCCCATACTACAAATGCGTTCGCCCAGTAGTTTCCTGGGCAAATTACTTTGCCATTGATCCAGGCAAGTCACTTAATCCCTCCGCAAAATGCTAGTAGTCTTCAACAAACTAACTTATTTCAAATAAAAAGCTCTTAAATGTTTGGACCTATTTGATAAATTATTACCAAGAAATGGTCAAATAGAAGAAGATCAAAAGAACTAAGATATCCACACCAAAACTATTTGAATTGGAAAATATGTTTTTAAACTGTTTACTATAACATCATCGTCTAAAAAGAGAATCCTATTCGTAAAACATTTCATAATCTAAACCAAAAGTTTTAATTGAATCAAACTAGACTTCCACTTCTGATATCCTTAATTCCTGAAATATTCAGAGAAATTTTGGCCTAAATATTTAGTCATTAAAGGCAACTTAAATATCAATTTTGCTATAGCGTTTGCAACTTTATTAAGTCAAATAATGCTGCCCAATTATAGGAAACTTTGTCACTTTCCAAACTGAAGCAAAAACTAGAGAGACATCATTATTATTCCTTTGTGGATAGTCTTCCGTTGACTAGCTATGTACCCAAATTTGTATCAAAGCTACAAAGTCTGTGTAAACTTTTTTTTTTTTTTTCTATTGATGCTACATTTTAAGAATTAAGTAATAAAAAAAAAACAAGTTTCAAAGGACGACATTTGACACTTTAATTAGCGCTTACTTTGTTGAATTATCTCTCAAGGTTAGCAGGGCCCCGTAATCTCTCAGCTTGAATATTTTTTTTTTGTTAAAGAATTAAATTGGAAACCTCCGAATGGTTTCATGTAAGTGTAAATAAATTACAACCCTCAAATATTGGTTGACCATAAATGCATTTCACTTATGTCATTAATTAAATTAGCATTGTCTGATTTGGACCACAAAATATGTAAATCTGGTAGATGGTTATTTTAAAACGCTGCGGGTATCAAAATTAATGTCAAATATGTAGCCTGTATAATTTGACCACTGTCATTAATTTGGGTGACACTTGTAATTTATTCAAAGCGCATACAGCGGTAGTTTCTCTATACTTTTATGTACGATTATATTACACAATAAACTATGTAATCTAATATACGGGTGAGTTTTCTTTAGTCAAACTACTGGGACAGCTACCACACTGCTTACTTTTATGAATGGCAAATCAGTTCTTAATGAAGTGCAGTGGCTACACGAGTAGAATTCAACTTGAGATGTCAGATCAACAAATGCATTTATAGATGGAAGTCTTACGTCAAAATATCTGCCACAACCAGTCGTTCTATGTTTATCATCCATCAGTTGGATGTGTCTATAATAAAACTGACAAGATCAT
Organism: Cheilosia scutellata; assembly: GCA_955612985.1. NCBI lineage: Eukaryota > Metazoa > Arthropoda > Insecta > Diptera > Syrphidae > Cheilosia > Cheilosia scutellata. The sequence continues at coordinate 56,122,148 of OY015314.1, forward strand.
GGATCTGCAGATCACCCGACATTAGATGCCTGTCATTCTCAAAATATCTCCATCTATGTATATCTATGAATCGTTGGTTAGGGATTTCTTGTCCATTTTATTGCTGCTGTTATTTTACTGAAAAATACATTTTCAAACTTTTTATTTATGCTGATTTTTGTATGACGTGACATTCGCTTCGCATAATGACAACTAATGAAGACAATGACCCTTAGTCCCCAGAGTCAAATATCAAATTTACTCTCAGTCCATTGTATCGGGAGACTAAATGGCTAGCAGTGTTCTTGCTGCTGGTCAAGTGGAATGTGGAAGAGCAGGAACACAATGATAATGATGTAGTCATACCCCATACACACTTATATTTTTATTTCCTCCAATTGAGCGCATATTCACTACGTCATCGTCGTCAGACAACAGCAGTGAGAGCAGCAATGGCTCGTGTGTCTCTATAAATAGGTTACTCCAATGCGATGAATAATGCAAACTGGGTTGTTCATTTGGTCATTTTGCAAGCGTTCCGTCAACGCCTTCGATAGCTCAGTTGGTAGAGCGGTGGACTGTAGTAGTAAATTGTGACCCTGATTTGATCGGAGAGTAGCAGTCGCTGCTTTACGAGCATATTTGCTTCATGAAAAATATCGATATCCATAGGTCGCTGGTTCAAATCCGGCTCGAAGGAATTGTTGTGGTTTTTTTTTTTTTTTAGATTCGTGATGCTTAGAAAACATTCGTTAACAGTGAATACGAGTACATACAAAGAGCAAGAGTTTTATTCGTATGAATTTTTTTAACAGAAGTTCTGTCAGCGGATTGCACTTTTTTTTAACGTGTATGAGGGTAATAAGCTGAATTTTCTTAGGGAGATAGTCGGTATTACTGGAAGGAACTTATTGCGCCTGAAGAATTGCCGTTTACCGACAAAATCTGATTTACTGATTATTGCAGTATGAGGGGATACGGTAAGACAATCACAATTGTTTTGACATCAAGTTCTATGGTAGATTTATGGCCCAAGTAATGACACTTCAATTCTTTCAATAATTGACTATTGTAAGTCTGAAGGGAAACATTATTTTTTCGCACTATATACCTACCACACTATACGTGGTGGACGGTGAAAGATCTATGTCTTCTGCACAGTGTCGAATTGATGAATTTGGTTGGGGGTTGTGCGTAAGGGTAACTTTCCTACCACGGAAAATGTTACGACACAACGGCAAGCCCCAGATATGAGGCTTTGATAATCCTAGCAACAAAGACCCTGAGCAGCAAATGCTGCATTGAATAAGAGGGACCCTTAGGCAAGAAGTCTTAGGCTAAGTTCAGACGGCTGTTTGATCTGTCAATGGTCTGTAATGAACTTCCAATCAGCTGACTATAGCCAACTACCTTACAATGTAAAATTGTGCGTTCACACGGTTGTAAAGATTTCTGCCCAAAGTCTTCCGATTCTATTGTCAGTTGACCGCCTGATAATGACCTTTCTGATAATATTGTCAGAGAGAATTGTACGTCAATCAAATTGATCACGTTGCGATAGATGCCCGGTATGCTTTCAGTGTCTTGGATGTCTGAACGTTCCAAAGATCAACATAGACTCGGATCACCACCTAGCAGTAGCAGATTTTCACCGCGCAACAACACCCATCGGAGGCTGTCAGAAGAGATTTGATGTCGGAAGTTACTATCGCATGCGACTGATAGAACTTTGGCCGACATTGTTTCCCTCCGATGTGCTGGGTGTCACTAGGCGACCACAACGAAACCCCTGGTTCAATGAAGAGTGGCGGCTGGCACTTGCAGCCAAGAACGAAGCCTATCAATCGAAGCAGCATACCAAAACCAGAACTGCTACTAGACCACAAGAAGCGACCGGTTGAATCTATTGAGGTACGCTACTGCAACGACAAGAAGATCTTCCCAAGGATACAAGGAACGAACAGAAGCCCGCAGAGTAGCGAGCATGGGAATACGGTGGTATGATCCACAGTCTATGCTTGCTATTCAAACTTAAGTCGAACAAGGCCGCTGAAGCAAGCAGGTAAGCATATCGGCCAAGATGTTTAAAGCTAATAACCATATTCGGTGCTGTTTTAGGCCAGGGGCCCTACTCTCTATTTCATTCCGATGTAATTTCTTTAACATACTTCTTGACGCAATTGTATGAGACTCACAAACCAGCGTCAGAGGTACAATTTTTCAAAAGCCGTTTAACTTCTTGCATAATGCTGATAATGTTGACCTTATAGAGAAAAGCCAAAGATGAAACTGGCTGTTAATGAGGACAAAACGAAGTATATGCTGTCATTAAGAAAATACTTTGTATCTATCGAGTGTGGAGGAAGATTCAACGACGATATTTATACTTCGACCTGGTCTAAAAGCTCAAATATAACGACTGGGGTGTCATGTGGAGCCCGACGAGCCTCTGAGTTGACCCCTGAGACACAACGAAGCGCTACCTCAGGCGGCTCGCATATTTAGAGAGCGACGTAAACCGACTTGGTGTGCGACTTTTTTAACTGGAGGAGGCTAGCTAAGGACCAAGCTGGCTGAACAAACTTGATGCTTAAGACCGTGTTCCCCCCGAACGGTAAAGTAAAGTAATCTCCAGGTGCTGTTGAAGACGTACATTATATGTTTGCCTTCCATGAAGGAAGTTTAAAAAAAATATACTACCTAGTGTACGACTGGGTCGCACGAAACTGTCTCATTTATTGGGAATCTCGCTGAGTGTCAGAGTAATTTTTTTGTGGTTGCTATTGGATTTGTATTGCCACTGTAGGGGCTTTACAAAAATATACCATGTGTGTATTTATAAAACGCCTTTATTTACATTTTTTGAGAAAAACTAAGTACGTGGTCTTTTTTTTAGAATGCTTACATATATTGTTTTAAATATCTATTTCGATCAAAATCGTTAGAGCGGTTTTTTTGTAAAATTATGCAAACAAATATTACAATTTTGGATTCGAAAAGCACTGTTTTTTAACTGCTTAGCTGAAAACTGAGTACAAGGTATTATTCAGGCTATAAGCATTTACGTGCCGGTGCCAGTTACAATTTTTTTCCAAATCGAAAATGGCGTTTTCGAGATATGAGCAATTTTTAAAGTACCATTATTACCGATTGGGGTGGATATCGAAGAACGGAGTCAGTTTAGAGAGAAACTGAGTTTGGTATCACGACGATTGTACATTAAAAATGCGTTTTTGGTCATATCGTATATACCGTTTTCGAGAGAGAGAGAGGGCCAATTTTCTAAAGTAGATATCGTTGTTGGACTTTTTTGCGAAAAACTGGGTATGCAGTCTGTCAATTTTGTTTCAATTCGTTAGAGCCGTTTTCTAAGAAATATACCTATATTTTTTAATTTTTCTTAAAATGTTTATGGGAAGTGTCATTAATATTACGAAGTTTAAAACAAATCTGTCCAAGCGCTTAGGCTACAGGCCTATGGGACAGACAGACATACGGACTGACAGAATTTCGAGACCCATTTAATTTAGCTCCCCTATAATCGTAATATCAGAATTAAATAAAATCTCGAGTTCGAAATTTTGTACGAAAACAATACCTTTTTCTTACTACGTAAACGAGAAAGTTGAAAATGCTGGAATTAGATCCAGATTCTTTCATAACTTTGAATATTATATTTTATAATGTACAAAATATATCAAACTTTTAAAACCCCCGTCGTATACCAATAGGCAACGGTAATTTTCGAGTATCGCATTTTTTAAATGAAAAAATATCAGATAACGAATTGCGATTTTTTGAACTTTCTTAAAACACAATCATTAAAATATGCTACAACATCATTAGATAATATTTAAAAAAAAAAAAAAAAAAAATTAAAACGAATTAAAATAAAATATACTTATAACAAATAATAAAAAAATATTTCATCTATAGATATTATAATATTATGTTTTCTTATATAGTTTTGTTTTTTTTTTTGTTTGCAAAACAAATGTTTGCATTAAAAAATTAAATAAAATTCAACTTACCTCATCAGTATCGCTACCAACTAATAATAAATCAAAGGGTATCGCGGCTACCAAATCGATTAGAAACCATCCACTTAAATAGTGAACCGCTATCCGTCCAGGATGTGATACAACTTCGTCCTGGCCATTTACGAATGTTGTGCGAAAATTTATTAATATATCTATCACAAATGTTACATCCACTGTAAATGGAAATTAAGAAAAGAAAAAAAATTGTTGTTGTTTCTCTTTCTTGTAACCATTTTCATTTTTTTTTCATTGTAATTTGCACACAAATTAATGATAACAATAAATTGTATTGTTTTTGTATAGTTTTTTCATGTATCTGTATGTGTGTGTGTTTTTTTTTCAAAAGGAAAATAGTTTTCTTAGAGATATGTATGTTTTTTTTTCGGTTTGTGTATAAAGAGTTGGTATTTTTTTTTCGTTTGTGCTGTAGTAAGTTGCATTGTATTGAGTATGTGTTTTTTTTTAGTAGTTTATTAGCTAATAAAATTTTATTTGCTTTGCGTAACAAATTGCATTAGATATATAATAACATTTAAGCATAACTATATTCTTTTTTTTTTTGTTTTTCTGAAAGGCATTCTATGAGTTTGCAGCGATTCAGCGAAATTAGCAAAACACAACTGAAGACATAAAAAATAAAAGAAGAAGAATCGGATAAACAAAAAATATGTAATTTAAATTAGGATACACATCGAAACACACTGAAGTGAGGATTAATGAAGGATATTAATGCATACTATGCTCTATAGGATTATTATGATATGTAGGAGGACAAACAATGAAATTAAGGGATGATTACCTATAGGTAGTAGATATATTGCGTCTACGGAGGATTGGAGATTAAGAGTGAACACTTGATGTAAGATTTGGAAAAATTATTCAGATATGCGATGACAAGCTGAAATTGACTTATGAAGAGGTCTTGTATAAAACAAACACAAATTGAGAGGCTTGTGTTAGCTGGAGCTCAGGCGAGCAGATAAGGATGCTTGATTGATGCGAGGGATGACAATTATTCATATATTTTCACGTTCAAGTGGAAATCTGGAAATTGTCGTTCCGAGTTGAAAAACAATTTGTATACCTGAGAGATTCTTCAGACGATGGATTAAGATGAATTAGACGTTCGAAGTTATACGATTTTAATAGGATTAGGGTAATAAAAGAGGCCCAGCTTGACTATAGCGCCACCTAATTAAGTGAGTATAAATAGCTGTCCATTAGTTACTATCATTTAATGGATAGTACTTTATTACGGGATTAAAATGAGTAGTTTTATGCACATATTTGTATTTACACAATTTTTGTTCGTACCCTTGTCAATGCGGTAAATTAATTTGGTTATTGTGATGGGACAGCGGACTGATTTAACTTCACTGCCTACGGCCACACTTCATGATGGGAGTTTTTTTTTTCAAGCTTACTAAACGCAAATGTCAAATTTTAGCGCAGTGCTTTGACAGCACTGTCAATGTCAAAATATTCAGTATTTCAAGTCACTACAGGATAATTTATTAGCTTGCTTTCGGAGCAGGATTATTTTTGACGGCTAAAAATTCGTTTTCCACGACGATACTGTCAGAAAATCAGAAAAATTACCCGACAATAATTATTTAGCGCTATTTATACATATTTCAATTCATACATATTTATGATAATAAGGTTTTTAAATTTTATTTGATTATTCTTGACTTTGAAACTATCCTAAACATACCAAATTACAAGCCTCGTATGTACCTATGCGTTTTATTGAAGTTGAAAACGTGAACGAAGTGGTTAGTGTACTGGATAAGGGATCGGTTATAGCTATGAAAAAAATGCATCCATAAAAAGACGAAACAGAACATCACTGAAACCCAAGATTTCATAGGAATTCAGTAGAGCATATTGTTGAACAATTCGCAAGCGTGTACGTCTAAATATGGTTAGGTTAGGTTAAGGTCGAATAGGGTGTGAGTTCATCAAAGAAGACTAGCCACCATATTGGGCCCATCGCCATCTCTGGGGAACCTTCGCCAAATACTTAAATCTCCCTACAGAACCTAAAAATGGTTTCAATTCTGTTTGAGAGGCCGACATCCTCCAAATTGTCGAAGAAGTTCATTCCAAGCTGGTGTTTTCTTCAATTCCAAGCAATAGCTTGACATTCACAGAGAAGATGAGTAATATCCTCTGCGACATGTAAGTTCTCACAATACCTGCACGTGTCCATTTTTATTAAACCTAATTTCCTAGCGTGTTTCCTAAGGGTTAAAACATTTTCGTCTGAAAAGATTATTATTAATTATTTTCATCTTTTAATTTGTTCATATTCATCTGCTAGTTTTTGTCAGGCTTTTTTAAATATTCGTCTGAAAAACTTGAAATTTCGTCTGAAAATCTTAATAAATCGTCAGCATTATTTTTGTCTCTATGAATATTCCCTTTTATTCAATTGTTTTTTTTTTTATATTTTCAGACGGGTTTTTAATTTTTCAGACGATTTTTAAAATTTTTAGACGATTTTTATATTTTTCAGACGATTACTAATTGTTTTCAGACGTTTTAAAAATTGTTTCAGACGTTTCCCATATCTGATTTTCTGATGATTTCTATTTATTTTCAGACGATTTCTATTAAATTTCAGACGTTTTTTCGATTTTTGCGACGTTTCCAATTTTTTTTCTGAAAAATACTATTTATTTGAAGACGAAAAAATTTTAGCCGTTTCCTAAGAAAGCAGTGCCCGCAGAGAGTATCCCTATCGCCATTCGTAACTTTGATCTGCTGAGTTTTAATAATTCTACTGATTTTTTTCCGATGTAACTTAGGCCACAGAGCTTTTGAGGGACCCTGTGACCTATACTATGCTCTATTTTTAGTTTTCTTGAGAATAATTCTCTTGGCCACGGCTATTGGTGGTCTTATGTCCTCAATAGTTTCAATTTGTGGTAGCTCTGCTCCGTTTTTGGCCAGAACGTCAGCTCTGTCGTTACTCTCAATATTACAGTGTCCGGGTATTGTGCTCTGAGGTGATTGTGCGACAGCTCCTGACTAATTCAAATTTGATGGTGTAAGACTCTAGCAGCCTGACTATCAATGTAGATTGCGATATTCTTGTTGGATATTGATCCCACTTCTAGTAGATCCGCCGCTTTTGGCCCGTCCAGAACCTCTACCTGGGTGGTGTAAAGCACAAATCATCTGTCAGATGTCAAACCGCCATTAGAAACAATTTATAAAACAAATCTCGTAAATATCACCGCTTCTCGTGGCTAGAAATACAAGCATCAGCTAGCTTGGTTAACGATGGCGAAAATAAGAAACTGCCAGATGTCATTTATCAAATTCCTACGACTAGTACCCAAAATAAAGACCAAATTACTATTTAATTATTCATATTGATACTGTAATGACATCTGTTGGTGAAAACATTACTCTCTTGCACTTCAACAAGCAATTCGTCAATCATTAAATTTTGCTCGTTGACACTTCGTTCTATGCAAGAATAATGACAACCACCTCGGTTATGTCAAAAATGGAGGGTGCTCCAGAATGTTTTTGTTTATGTTAGGCACCCATAGGTGGCGCTGGGTTCGCTTTTTTTTTTTTACCTATTTGTCTCAAATTCAAATTATGTAATATAACTATATAAAAATAAATTGCAAAAATTTGGACCCGATAGGTGGCGCTGGCTGGGGTGGAGATATTTACGAAAATGGCATAACAACATTTGCTGGGTCAGCTGGTTTAAAATAAAAAACACTTTTGTACGTAATTTAGGCACGATTTAGACTACTTCCAGATAATCTCAATAATATAATATATAGGCCTGGGGTTCCTATGACCTGTTACGCCAACTATTTATTTATTTTTAAAACTTTTTCTGTTCAACTTCTCGATCAATTCCACAACATATTCTACTGAATCCCTATGAAATGTTGGGGTTAATTGTTTCAGTTTTGTTCTGTTTTGTGGTTTTACAGATGGACTTTTCAGGTGGCTATAGCTGGCCCCTAACGCATATACCTTACCTACGTAAAGCCAGGTTTAGATGTTTCTCCCAATAAAGACTTTACAGCAGTTTTTGCCGATTGCAGCGAAATAAAAAACTAAACGTTGCTCCATTAAGCCCTAATATGATATGTCTGGGAAATCTGTGTGGATTGAGGAAGCAGTTAAAGCCACATACAAACAGGCAAACAATTTTATTATTATCTAAAGAAGATTTGTATATCGCATAGAGTACCGACAAATTTTTTGAACAAACGAAATACCTAGGTATAAGGCTTTCAATTGAAGATATCCAAGACGTAGTTTAAATTGTTCTGATCCTTTTACTACCAAGACGATCTTGGAGGCCAGGCCACAGGTCCATTGTTGGAGATAATATTGGCAGGCATCGAAAACATCTTCAATAACTCGATTGTTTCTCAGAAAATATGGGATGAACAAAAAAAAAATCTGTACGTTGAAAATTAAATTTACTTTATTTTTGACGAAGTTCGACATAAGATGCCGCCAGCCTATCAGCCGAACCGAACAGTGTATTTTTTAGGAGGCATTGATAGCTGATTGATCAATTTTCGATTTTCTCCTCTCCGAAAGTTCGCGACATGCGACAATTTTGCTCATTTTCAAAGCCGCCAAAACAGAAATAAGCCTCGCATCACTTGAACCTAATTTTGAAAAAGTGTAGTGAAACTGCTGTTAGGAGTTTTTCAAAACGTATGTTGGTTGGTTGAAAGTGACTGCTATCTGAGAAGTGCTAACACACTTAGTCCAGCATAGGGCCATTGTTATACCACGATAAATGGATAATTGGAGAAAAATTGTCTCTACCTATTCGTTGAACCATTGAGTTTTTTTTATTTAGCGTAAGAGGTTTTTGACGTCTATGTTTGTTAGATGACTTAAGTCGTTCTAATTGAAGACTCATAAGTGAAACTTCCTTCTACGGGAGAGAGCTGGGCAAGAACAAAGTACGTGAGGAATAGTTTCCTCATCCTTTTCATCCATATAGCTTCTACAAAAGTCGTTTGCGAAAAGACCTAGCCTTACAGCGTGCTTTCCTATTAATCAGTGCTCAGTAATGGCACCTATTCTAGTGTCGATATGCTGCCTGTTGAGAGAACTCAAATTCTTAGAGCGTTTTAAATCCAGCTTAGCCCAAATTTGTTTTGTCGATAGACATGGTAGTCCTAATCCAGCTTTAGTATTTGTTTATTAGTAGCGATTGGTATGCCCAAAGTGTCTTTATCTGGCGATGGGTTAAGTTGTTCCTATTCTGGTGAGTTCAAAACTTATGTAGTCCCTTCATTATGTCAAAGTATTGAAACCTTGTTTGGCTAAACGTTGTTTGTATGCCATCTGACGTTTGCTATACCTAACAAGCTTCTTCAAATTTTTGTTTATTAATACGGCCGTAAGTATTTAAATGAACAAAAAGAGTTCTCTATCGATCAATGAAAGTCTTAGAATCAAAAGTTGGCTAAAGTCTTCCCGAATCCTTTCAAAATTTCAAAAGTATTTACCACAAATCGAAATACGTGAAGTTAAATGAAAAAAATTTTGTAATATTGCCTGAAGTTTTTTTTTTTTGCAGTTGCTGGGAATCCTGTGGTCCTGTGGACTATGAACGATTCGTAAAGCATTATTGGATCGCCACCATCTTTACAAATGTAAATTAAAAAAAAAAAACTAAAATTAAATCTTTTAATATGAAAAAATAAATAATATGATAATGCATCATGCTATTCACTGTAAACTTTTATAGAACATGTCCTTTTGCTAATGATAGATTTGTTTCGTCCAATCGCGGTAAGGATTTTTCTTCGTTTATCTAGAAACAATCAATAATTATATAGTTAAACAAAACCATCATGTTTAGCCAATTGTATAATTTATTCACCTTCAAATTTTGCACAGGAACATTTTGTTGTGATGGACGCGCTACATTTTCTTTCCCTCAGGTTAGTTTTTTTTTTTTTTTTGGCGGGATAAAATTTGAGAATCACGTACAGCAGCAGTTTCGAGGATAACGAAGAAAAATCCAAACTGAAACAGTCATCCATGGTAGGTATTTGGTAGGTAGGTAGGTATTTTGCATTCTGTTCATGTTTTGTGTTAAAAACTCATGACAGGTCGATAGTTAAATGAAAGTTAGATCAAACAGAGAAAGGAACAAAAAACAAAAAGTTAAACATTGAAAAAAAAACAATAGAAAAAAATGGAAAACTTTGTATTGGTAGTGTGTCTAAAGAATATAGTTTATAAGCCAAAAAGGAAAATATGAAAATGGTGATCAATCTGATAGGGATGTATGTACAAGTACCTACAGTTGAAATTTGTCTCACTGCAGAGAGAGAGAGGAGACGACCGACGGATAGCATCCTGTTGACCAAAATGATGGCAAAAGTTAAGCCCATTAGTAGAACCTATAGCTGTTGTCACGTGCGCTGACTGGACATGAGTACTGAAAGCAATGCCAACACGTACATAATGCAGTGCATGATATGCTAACAAGCGAATCAATCATGCAGATACGTGATTCAAGTGAAATTAAATTGAAATTCAGTTGTGTGAAAGCGGTCGCATTAGCGTTTGTATTTTTTTTTTTAATTTTATGGACATCACACGATGCAATGGTAACATCATCAATGAGGAGGACAAACCGATAGTATCAGTGCAAAGAGTCGATTTTTTCTATTTTCCTTACGGGGACGAACTTGTACCATCTATTTAAAGTCAAGCATCGATTGGCATGAGACAGATTATAAAGCCACAGGCTCGTGGTGGCAAAGGATAAGCTTGCTTTGTCATATGATCATGGATATGGATTCCGAAAATCCCAATTTGATGTCATTACCAATCTCGGCGTTAGATATGCCTAAGTAAATTGGCCTTGCTTTAGAAGATCCTTGGCGAGGATGGATAGATTCAAAATATTACCAGCTGAAGATATTCACAAACTATATTTCACCAACAAGAAGCTACTATCAGGCTGCGTGTGTTTGATTATTGACATTTTAAAAATAAAGCCCACAACGATGAGTTTGAATCTGCCAGAAATGACTTAGAATAGAATAAGAAATAGGCAACACAGTAACCAAAGTGAGACAGATGTAGTTCTTACTATAAACGAGCGAAGTATGGAATATCACTAACACTATATCATTGCGGGCATCACGCATGAAGCATGAGCATGATCAATAGCGAAGCAACCAAACAGCCAGAGCCCAAGAGGAAGATAACTCTGGATCATAAGAAGAAACACACATTATGTCAAAACCTGCGGCCCGTGGAATGACTTGACTAGTTGTACTCTAAGAGGTGTTTTTGAGTTTCAGTTTAATCGTAGCAAGGGTTGGTTCCATCGAGGGTTTCAACAATATAAAAAACACAAGACTGACTGACTCCCAAAAGGTTCAGTTCTTGCACCTGTCCGCGGATGAAAAAGCCACTGGTATCAAAAATTGGCTAGAGACTAGATGGGCCAACCAACGCCAAGGTTGGTTCAAACCTGCCCGTGTTATGTTAGGTTAGGTTAGAGGGGCAGTTTGCATTATATCAAATTTACACTCAGAAGCTGTTGAACCCCATGCTACTAGTTAGTTAGTTTAAAGTGGCTATCGGTGAGAGAAACACTTAGGCCGTTAGTCGGCCCCATTGTGCATACCACTGGGATTTTTGGGGAGTTATTCCTTTACTGGCTACTCATGCAAACCATTTGCTGCCGCTTATAAAGCTAAGAATGTTAGCGGCGCTTATATTATCCAGATCACTGAGATCATTGAGAAAATAGTTTCCTAAGTGGGTCTTTCCTAAATTTCCCAGGGCTGGTCAACTGCAAATAGAGTATAAGTGACGGACTCATCCTCCTCTTCATCTCTACAGCTTCTGCAGAAGTCGTTTTATGGCAGACCGAGACTTCACGCATGTCTACCTAATATACACTGCTGCAGAGATGACATTAATGACTTTCGACATAAATAAATAAATAAGTTGGCGCAACAGGTCATAGGAACCCTGGGCCTAGATTCTCACAACCATTCGTTTGTGTGAGTTTTTATTTTTGGGAAGAATAGATGCTGAATGTTTTGAGTCAAAGAAGCTCCTTGGATCTTTTCCATGCAACTAACAAAACCATTCGGATCTTTTGATGAATCTTCTTAAATCTGGTAGAGCTGTCGATGCTAGATTTTTCAAGCCTTCAAAGAGCCGTGCTCTCATACAAGAGTAGCGGCATTCTCGGAGGTCTGGGCAGTGTCACAAGAGATGTTCTTTTTCCTCTTCATTCCTGCATACAGTTCTGCAGAAGTCATTTGTAAATATACCCAGTATATTGACCATGTTTCCAATGTTCGGTTATTACCCCGACGAGCAATCGGATTTGGTTTCTATCAAAAGATGTTAGGATCTTTGATCTTTTAGTGTCAACTGCGGGCCACAAGCTGCGAGTTATGGTACAACCGGAAAATTTGTTCCATCGTTCCTTAGCAAAGTTTAATGTGACATTCTGACATTATCAATGAGGCTCTTAGTTGCGTTATCTGTCAGCCAATAGAATGTCCGTTTCGTGTTACATCGAACAATCGAAAAATTGATAGAGCTGCATTTACTTGATTGATTTAATTATTAACAACGGCCAACTTCTTTCAGACATGCCGTTTGCTTAAACTGTGCGGGGAATTCGATCAGACTGCATTCGGAAACAATTTGGAGAATGATTTTGACAGGAAGGACTACTTATGTTGAGCATGTTCATTGATATTGAAAGCGGTTTCTACAGCGAGAAAAGTGGTTCTATAGCTGAGTAAGAGTAGAAGTTGTCAAGGAGTATAAATGTCTGGGCGTGTATTTTACGTATGTATTTTAGCATGAAGAAGCATCTTACAGTAAAACTAGTGAAGGCTAAAACTACAAAAGATATGTCTTGGAGAAGATATTTTACAAATAAAAACATATCGCACATCAGTCATTTTAGAGTTTTTTTTTAGCAGGAAAAGCAATATAATGTAGTCGAAAAGCTTCTTAGATACTTTCACCTCCTGCTGAATATACCAAATTAGGAAATTTTGCTGGAAATGGGACTGTCTCCTATGTATCTTTATTAAAAACTTGCGCACTAAAGTGGTGTGGCAGTGGCGTGGTGACCAAGTATCAGGTGGTATCACTAAAACCTATGTAAACAAATATGGACGAAGTGGAGGTGACGTGACATTTTTCAGGTAACATGATTCCGGTCTGGTGCCACTTATCTTGAACAAGTTAAATTTTCGAGTGACAAGCAGGTGGTGACGACGTGGATTTCTAGAGGCATATCCCTCGTAGAGGCATATCATTTGTAGAGGCTGGTGATGACGTCGATTTTGGCATTACAACTGCGTATTTCTGTTTACCAGGAAACTAAAATAATGCGAGAACAACAAGAATTCAACAAATAGGACGACATTTTAAGATCTGATGAATCGGGGGCACCATACGTTGTATGCCCACTTGCCATTTTGCACTTCAATGCGCGTTAAATAAGTTTCATAGCACTTCGTCGCCATTTTATCGCCACACCACACTTATGCGACTTGGTCACTACTTCAATGCGCGCCTTAGCTAAAGCTACAGTAGGATTATGTGTTTAATGTCAAAAAAATGACAAACGAAAAATTCCTTAGAAGCACTGAAAGATATATAAGAAGCAAAACTAGGTGAATGGTTGCAGGTAGCTCGTTTAAACCTTCCGAATAAAGCCTTGAGATCGACATTTTTTTCTGTCGTCCAGAGCACAACTATTTAGGAGTTATTATCAACCACCAGACAGACTTGTATACAAAAAAGTGGTAACGAAGTCTTGATCGTTGTTATTCAACTGCCTAAAATCCCTTGTGCTCTTTTATTTTTTTAAATGATTTACTATTTTTTTTTTGACACTGACAGCTTTCCCGTGCTCAAAAAAGTGAAAAAAAAGCATAGAAAAAAATCACCTTTGAAGCAGGTTTCGAAATACATTTATGTGTAGCATTTCGGTCGAAGAGCGGCAGACATTGGCAGGCTTTTTCATAAGATTGACATGGAAATTGATAACATGGAAACCATCCTCATGTTTGTTCTGTGTAGTCAGAAACGCTATCGCAACGAACGTTTGACAAACATCCGAGAGTATAACTATCTTGAAAAAGTTTCCAACTCGGACTCGGCAAAGTTGTATTTATGTCCCTTCCATTCCGTCCAAAAATAAAAACTTACAAAAAAAATGGTTGTGGGAAGTTAAACCTTGGCTGCCTATACGGACCTGTTGCGCGAGCTATTTAGGATGTTTTTTTAGAGGTTTAGTTTTTAAACTGGCAACACTGTTTCAGCAGATTATCAATTTGACAGTTGAAAGTTAATTTGTGATTAGTATGTTTTGCCATTTTACGATAATTAGATTCGGAACAACGCGTGCAAATTGTGAAATTTGAAAACCATGGTTCGGATCGGCAAACTTATCGTGCGCTACGTTCATTTTACGGTCGACATAATGGCCCATCTGAGCAAGTTATTCCGAACACGATAAATCGTTTTCGCACTACGTACACGACATAATACGCTAGTGGATAATACGCATCCCCAAGGACGACAAACAGTGTGGACAGAAGAAGTTATTGCCGCTGTGGAGCACAGAGAAGAATCCGGATGAGTCGATTCGCCATCGTGTACAGCATTTGGAGCTATGCCCATCCACTTTGTGGAAGATTTTACGGAAAGATCTTGGCTTAAAAGCTTTTTTTGGGAGTATTTGCACTCACTAGTCTCTGCCTATAAACCAGAGACGTTGGACGATTTGGAAGTCAACATTCGTCCTGTTATTGCTCAGTTGCTCGATGAATTTGTCGAAAACTGGACGTCACGATTGGACGTACTTATTTTTCTTACAAGAACGTTCTTATTTCTCACTTTCCTATCTTTACAGGTTTTTAGAGATATTAGAATGGCTGGACTGCGCGGGGCGCGTCTGCCGTCTGGTAATCTTAGGAAGGAGGGACATGAAGCTAACCATTTCTAACACAAACGGTTTACCGCCATAGAAGGGCATCACAATGGGTCCAGAAGGAAGCTGTTTTACCAACCCGTAAACTTGACTTCTAGCCTGTGGTTGTACCTATATTTCTTTGCTTTTACGTTTTTTACGTTTGTAAGCCCTCAATACAATTACCGATTTGTTTTTGGCCACAAATTTAGGAATTGCCATTCGATTTGATGAGCTCTGCGGTCAGTAGAATGTGCTATAATTGCTTTTCTTTGTTCAGTAATTGCGTAGTCCGCTTGCAGTCCGCGGAATTACCTTTCGACTCCGTTGTCCTTTCCTGTAGAGGAATCCTTAAGATCGATATTATGCTGACAATCCAGCAACTATTGAGGATCTTGAGTCTAATATTGGTTGGTCTGGCGGTTATATTATTTTTTTAGTACCCAGGGGTATTTCTAGATCCTCCATAAACAGATATTATGTAACACAATTCACCTTTGGACTTTCTCATCGAATCAAATCAAGGACTCTGCAAAACCTTTCAAATTGCATATCTGACATGATTTCAAAAAAAAAATAAATTATTTTTCCAGTACACCGTATCAAGAGAAGCAAATCAGCTGGCAGCAATTTAAAATTGAAGACCATCCCACATTTAAAAAAAAATCATTTCTTCGTATGTTTTCCCAATTTTTGTGAACCAACCGCATCCGTCAACCTAGTTTCTTTTGCCAGACGGTCAACCTCAATTCCAATTTTATTATTCCTGCATAATGGGTAGATAAGAGCAAAAAATAAGAGAGAGGAAACAAAAAACAAAAACCCTCGAATCTCTGCAACCACCCACAGTGAGCAATGAGCAATGAGCATAAAACCGTAGAATGTATGTCTCCATAAAGGACACACCAAACCAACTACAACAGCTAAGTGAATGATTGTCTGAATATAATTAAATGACTGAGTCTGAGGAGAAACAAGAAAATAAGACACACACAAGACAATGATTTAATGAGAGGGATACTGGATACACAATATTTCTAAATTTCGCTGACGACACTTGCAATAAAAAATTAAAAAGCAAAACAAAAAGCTAATAGCCTCAAGTGTTTCATTAAAAATCATAAGCATTTATAGTGAATACTGTAATATAGTGTTTGTGTGTGTGTGCGTGTTGATAAAAAGTGTAATTATGTTGCATTTGAATGTGTGTCTCTTGGTGTGTGTGTATTAAAAATAAAACTTGGGGAAAAGAAATTGTAAAAAAATTAAAAGAAATATTTTTTTTTTATATATTTAACACAAGAAAATTACATCATTATAATACACATACAATACTAAGAGAGAGAGAGAGAGGAGAGAGAGAGAGTAATGGATATAATATGTATTTTCTTGATTACACTTACCAATTAAATCTACTATCACAATTGGATCGTTATTAATATACTTATTAGTACGTCGCTGATAATCAGGTTCGCCGAGTAAAAAAGCTGCTACATATGGTGTAAAAATTGCTGTATACATAACTAATATAAGTATTACCCAATCCCACACCGCTTTAAATGGTGAATAATGGAGTATTGTCCATTTATGTACACTAGGACTTTGCATTTTGTATTCTGGCAGGACATCAGCACCAAGCGATAGTACCTGAAATGATATAAACAAACAAGAATTTTTGTTTGCCAAAGCAAAACAATTATATTAATAAAATTCATATACAATAAAATTGATAGGTATTAAAAATTTAAATTATTAATTAATGCGCATTCGAGAGAGAAATCCACCCTTATTCGAAATTTGTACTTCATGAATAAATTAATAAATTATTTCCATGGTAAACTTTTGGCTATTTAACGCTTCACTAATTAAATGTGCAACACATGCTGAAAATTATTTACGTAGTCTGTATTCCATTATTGTGCTTAAAAAGGAGCGTGCCAAGGAGTAGATAGATGCATGTAAGACACGATACGATATTATAGTTGGCTAATTTGAATAAATTACTTTCGCCTTTTGAGTTTGCCGTACGCTCAAGTTTTATACTTCGATGTTCGATAAAAGTTTCGCATTTTTGTTGTTTAATTTAAAAAATAATAGTTACACAGAAATGGCAAGGATAACTTTAAAATATCGTTACAGACGATGGTTGTACGGATAGTTTCATTGAAGTTTGTATAATCTTGTTTCCTGCTTTACTGACCATAATAATGATGGAGGAACTCGCCGGATTCAATTAAGCGCTAAAAACTAATTTTGTGTTTCGACTTGTTGTTAGAAGTTGTAACAGCTGTCAGCTTTTTGATACATAATTTAGTAAAGTTAGTCTTAGCCCGTCATCTGGTTTTGCTAAGTTCAGTATGAACCTATTGTTCATCAATCTGCTTGTTTAATTTTTTTTGAAGCTACCACGAAGTAGTCGGCGTATTCGGTATTTTTATCAACAAATTATTGGAATAATAAAAATAAACTGGGATAGAGTTTCATTGAGAATTTTGTTTAAAATATTTAAAATACGTTTTTGAAGTTACAAATAAACACAAAGTGAGCGCAACTCCAGACTAATATTCCAGCAAGGATTTCTGTTGCAGTAAGTGCAAGTGGTGCACTTTCTGACAGATGAAAATACAAAGAAATGCACTTTCAAGAGGAATGCAATTGGGATAATTGGTAGCCAGTATTTAAATGTTTAAACAATCATTTAAAGGTGTTTGATGATAAATTAGTTTTGTAGCCCGAAAAATTATGTCTAAAGCAAGGCGCGCACAGAAGTGGTCTTAGCAGTGGCGTGGTGACCAAGTGATAGGTAGCATATCAGTAGTGAACATTTGACGTGGCGATGAAATGGCGACGAAGTGGTATGAAAGTGATTTAATGCGCATTGAAGTAGCAAAGTGGCAACTGGACAAACAATGTATGGTGCCCTATTCATTAGTTCTTAAAATGTCATCCTATATGTTGAATTTGTTGGGAACTTGCATGGTTTTAGTTTCCGGGTAAGGAAAAGTACGCATTTGTAATGCCAAAATCCACGTCGTCACCAGCCTCTACAATATTATATGCTTCCATCGTCGCTGGCTGGCCTGGCTAATCGAAAATTAAACTTGTTCGAAATACACTCTCATGCACCTGAATACGGACAAGATATATTGTTTCTCTTTTGCGGTTTTTTAATAAAACAAAATAAAATTTGTAAAAACATATATTTTTGTAATATTTTGATATCAATTTTGTATTAAAGGGAAACCAAGATTGAGCACCAAAATCTTTCCGTTATTTTTAAACAAATGATTTTCAAATGTAGTTTAAAACCAGTAAGACAATTATCTTCGACTATGCCGAAGCTCAAATACCCGGTACTATATTATTGTAAAATAAAAAAAATATTTTAGTATTAAAAAATTATATATTTGTATGGGAGGTGTGGGTACTTTTTATTCGACCAAGCTCATTTTTTGTCAAAAATTTTTAAATATTATTAAAACAATATGTGCAAAGTTTAAACTTGCTATCTTTACTGTAGCTATTTTAACATAAAAAGCTATATAAATCTGATATTTTGGTATGGGAAGTAGTAGTAGTTTTCATCCGACCTTGCTCATCTTCGAACTTAGCCTCAGTTTGGTGGATAAAAGCTTACATACCAAATTTCAAGTCAATATCTCTTAAATTACGGCCGTAATCGTGCGGACAGACAGACAGACAGACAGACAGACGGACAGACAGACGGACATCGCTAGATCGACTAAGAAAGTGATGCTGATCAATAATATATATAGTTTGTCATACCTACAACGCCTCCTTATGGGCGTTACAAATGGAATGACAAAGTGAATATACCCTCACCACAGTGTGGTACCGGGTATAAAAATGAATTTTTCTCTTGCCGCACTTGAATAGGGACAATAACTGGAAAGCAAGGATAAATAACAAAACGTTGCGAAATTCAGTTAAAATGTATGTCCTTTTTTTCTTGATAAACTTAGTTAATAGTAAGTGTAGGCGAATTTGTTGGAAATAGCTTCATAAATACCATTTGGAACTGATTTCTACATACATAGATTCTAGCAGGTAGCTGTTGGAAATGTCGCTCCATGCGTCATTGATGGCTGCTGTTAATGATTTAACATCTGAAAATTGTCTACCGGACACGTACATATACTTTCCGTGATAACCATACCCAAACATTCTTACAACAAACTCCAGTACAGGCACGTTTTGGGTAGGGATCCACTCTTTTACCACGCGTTATCCTGCTAGAGAGTCCATTGCACGGGTCCAAACATATTTTCTTTGTAAGGAAAAGCCTTCTGCAATACGCCTTTCTAGTTGCTCGCGTTCATTCTTGATGACAGAAACAGAAATGAACATTGGCCAATGGCCATAACAAGAGATCGCTTGGGTTTACTGTCAGATTTGGAGTAACATTAGAATACGGACAATTAGCAATTGAAACATTCTACGAATAGGGGTTTATATAGTTATCGCCAGAAATATGAAAAAAATCTAGCAAATCGACAGCGAAAAAATTGTTTGCGGCTTAAGTTAAAAAATAGAAATACATTTTTTGGTTCCCTTTTCTAAATGGCTGCCTGGTACCTTAGATAAGCTCTTTTATAGATTTTGAACCGATCTGCGATGAGGGGTTGTATGAATTCCAAGTAACACGATGAAGGAAAAATAAACTTAGGTAGTATGTGGAATATTTTTAGAGGCAGGCCGCACTATTTTTGGAACATGCCAAAGGGTTTTTTTTATCAACTGCGTTGGGTAATATCAAAAGTCTTGGTTTTGTGTCAAAACTGTTTGTTAAATTAAGGAATGGAATTTATTTTTGCCTCTAAAAACCTTGCTAGTCAAAGTGTAAAGCGGTTTTAGACCGAAGATGAATAGTTTATGAACATTTTTTCAAACAAGTTTTTATTTTGCTGCGGAGAAAATTCGCCATAAACGTTTTAAATCTGGTCTTTAAATATACGAGGAAAACCAACTGCGATAGACAAACAAATGCGTGCACGACAGAGTCGCACTAAACTTGCTATTGTCTCTTACTGAATTTGAAAGGTAATAAAAATGTTATACATATTAAATTCTTAAAATATCCAGTTTTAAGGTATAAGAGCGACGAAGAGCGTTCGTCAATAAAGTGATAGAAGGCCATTGTCCGCAAGATTTGAGGCAAAAAAAAGTCCACACTACACTCTGACAGAAGACCCAAGAACTCAAGCTCCATACCTATCATCCTCGATTTGGACGATTTTTTTAAATGGTTTCTTTTCCACATGCGGTAATTCTACGCCACCGTCTAGGTTAGTCATTAACAAATTAATTGATGAATTTATGCTTTCAAAAAATTCAACACTAGATACTGCGAAATTGTAGCTTCCAACGATATCCAGGTTGCAAACATCAGTTGGGCAGTGTTAAGCTCATAGAATTCGCTTTCAAATCTTCAGAAATCATTTCGGGGCTAATGTAATTTCCTAATATCATGCCGAACAAGTTGTTCTTAGAGGAATATCTTCCACTCAGATCTGGTACTGGACATTTAAAAAGACGTTATGTACTTCTTTTGAATACCACCGATTGAGTCAGAGGGTGGGGGATGGTCTCGTGAGATTGGACCAGCTAGGAAATTTGTTTTTAAATGATTTTCAGTCGCAGCGGTGAGTTAAGAAGTCGAAATTTTTCGGTATAGGCGTACTTTCATACAAGCTTTCAATCGTCGCTGTGCAGCGGACTTGTTGCTTAAGGTTTGTAGTTCATATACCATCCCCGTGTTCAGAAAATGTGTCAGCTATAAAAAGAGTAGAGAACCAGAGAACCGTTGTAACTCCGGAATATTTTTGAAAAAGCTCAAGCATCCTTCTTTTAATAGCCAAAGTGCTCTGATTGAACACGGGAAATTTCAAAGATTTGTCTTGATCGGACTCTTCATTGATGATCTTAATATGTATCCTTTAAATTTGGTTAAGATGCAAGAACTGCCTTCAATTGAGATAAACTTTCCCTGAGAAAGGACACATCAACTGAGCCACGCTTTAACTTGATTAAGCGCGCTGTGATTTTTTCCTGTGAAGTTGGCCTATGGTTAAAAATATTTACAACGACATTTCTTTAATATCGCTTCAAAACCTTGTAATATTGAACTGCCTCGCACCCAATGCCGAACCTTTCCTTCTTACTGCCTTTTCTAAGAAAAATGAATCGTCTCAACCAAAAAACAACATGGAAGGCAAATTCATCTTCGCTAAAAAAAATCATGCATCTTCTTGGAATCATAGACAACTATGGCGGAACCATACATCAAACTTTGGAAGTTGTTTTGAGAAGACCGCAATTTTCGTGCACAATTAGCACCTTATGCAGACCTGTTCTTTTGACATAGAACTTTGACTTTCAACAAAAATACATTCCTTTAGAGTGGTTCTTCCCGAAGAATCATGGGCATTATCAAAGGACGCATGAAGATCTCCCTGGTAGCAAAACTCTTCGAGTGATTTTCGTTCCCGTTTGCGTTGACGGGCTTTGGAGGAGGAGATTTAAAAGCGAACTCTACAAGCTGTACAGCGACACCGACCTGGTCAGAATACGCTCCAGTCGTTTAAGATGGCTAGGACATGTAGAGCGAATGGAAACCAATGATCCAGCCCGAAAAATCTTCGATTCCAACCCGAAGGGATAACGCAGTAGAAGAAGACCTCGCCACGCAAGTGGAATGGGACCTCCACCAACGTGGAGAGCGCATCTGTCTCATCCGTAAAATAGCAATACGTGACGGAATTTGTTTTTGCTTCGCGTGTAAAATTGGTTGATTCCGTGAATAGATTAGGGATGCCGCGTTTCGGCCCTTGATTGAAGCCCAGGTCGATCCCGGACTATAGGGCCACCTAAGTAAGAGTGGTCCTCCCAGTTCTCAAAGGAACTCTTTAATCTCTTGCAGTTTAACTGCAATAAACATACAATATACATTTTTTTTTTCACATGAAAGCAACTTACTATGCGACTTTCCTATGCAAAGAAGTACCTATATAAAGTAAAGAGCTACCAACTTCAGATCAGTTCCAAGAAATCGATTACACAGTAGTCAAATAAAATAGTTGTATAGCTTCCAACGAAAGTGTGATTGCATGAACGATTTCGTTTCAATGCAATGTTCGTGTCTTTTGTTATACTAAGTTCCTTAAGAGTCCTTCCAGGACTTCCACAATACCATTTTTAAAATAGGAAATAATTGCTTCAATGCATTGTAATTGAATTTAATGTTGGTTACATTTTTATTCGTTAAGGAGATAAAGGGATTATTGCATGCAATTACAAAAAAAAAATAATGTTACGTATACGCCAGAGTATACGCGCAAATTTAATTCCATATAATCGTTATATGTACAAACAAAACATTCACTCAAAAAGGTACAATCCGATTACCTAACTATTTAATAAAGAATTATGAAACAAGGATATCAAGGATCACCAATTATATTTTTTTTACAGTCAGCCCTAAGAGCTTTTAGTTTGCCTTACTAGCTTAAGCTTCTCATAGAATTTATGGAAATAAATACAAGGACTTAAGCCAGTTGACGAATAAAATCTACTTCTCCAATCCCTGCCATTAAAAATGCTTGACATAGAATCTAATTGGGTGTTATCCAGCTGGAGACATCCGTATCTCACGTTGCGATATAGATGCACACACAGACACATAACAACCACCATGTGAATGGAACGACAAATATCTTGGCAAACACACTATCCCCTCTGTCGGTGAGTTGATGTTGATAGGGGGCAAGGGCCAAGGATATGATGCAGCTATCGGTCTCTGACGAAGTGTGTGGCAAATCCATAAAACAGCCTGGATACCACTTAAGCATCAGCATGAAGAACCCTTTTGTGTTGTTCCTTTAGCTATGATTTCCTTTATATAAAAGAGCTGAGAGCGTTTTTGAGCACAAATCTTTATCAGCACTCTTTGGAGGTTTTTGCCTTTTGTTTTATTCGATTTTTTTGTTCTCCTTTCTTCGCGGAGGGTTTAAAATGACGAACAACTATTATATTTGGACATGGGGCGGGATTGCATTGATTTTCTAAGTAATAGCTTTTTGTTAACTGCGATGGCTATGCAGATTGACTTATTCCATTGATCTTCAGTAAAAACATCGTTCGATTAAATGAGGCAATAATCAAAGGATTCAATTCGCGGATAAAAGGTTATTATCTGAAATTCAATATTAAAATTGTATACAACCACTGATTGCCTTGGATCTCAACTCTCAGGGACTGAAATGAACCTTCCACGAATATGCACCAATCAAATAAACATTAAATCCACTTTGTGAGAAAGTACAGTGAATTTCCATTCATACAACAATCACATTTGGCTCATTATATTTCACTCAATTTTCTTTCTGTTGAAAATTATCACGAAATAAGGATATAAATGCGAGTACCAAGAACTGTTAAGTGCTACATTTTCATCCAATTAATTGTTTATAATTGTGATCCATAAAAATGTGTCCAGTTTTTCAATCTGTATTTTTAATTATTCCCAGAAATCAAGGAATGAATTAATATTGACTCCGAGTAAAATGAGGAAAAGCGATCAAAGGATGTTTTTGCCTAGAAGAACTATACAAAATGTTGTTCAGAGTTGTTAATAAATTAGTTACTCGCACTGAAATCGAATAAATTTAAATTGCAATTGAGGATTGTTTTTCCAGGAATATTTAAGTAGATTCCGACTTATGTGAGGATATACATGAATTAATTTTGAAATGGGATCGCATGTGTTTTAATTTACACGTACACGTATAGAGCCATTGAGAAGCTCTTTTTTGTTTTGGGAGCATCATAATGTCGAGTTAAGTTTGCAGGGATGACTTAGAGATTCTCTGAAAGATTTTTTATGGCCGCTACTATCTACTACTTTCAGTAGAGCGGTGGAACTTGAAACATTAGTAATATTCTATAATCATCCACTTGCTCAATACTACGAGTCAGTTCGCGTTCAGGTTCCAAAAATCTAAAAACGTTTGTAAACATGATAAAATCATATACAAACCAACTCGAAAATTCGAAAGCGGAAGCGAATTTTGCGCGGCAAATGGTGAGATATACCATCATCGCCATGTATTTATTTTCCGCTCCCGCTTTCGCGTTGGTTTGAGAATGCCTTATGTGTCCGGCAGAAAGGTAGAACGGTTTTCGAAAATCATAAAGTAGTTAATTTTTTCACATACCTACAAAATTGATTGACAAATTGTGGTTTGTCTTTTCATAGTATTTGGGAAAATCAAGTGTGAAAAAGTACATCTGTCATGTAGTAGCCACGATCAGCGATGCACTTCTGGACGCGTTCATTAAAGTCGCCATCCAATCTTTCCAACATTCGTCCGTCGATTTGGGCGGTTTTCACATGAGTCGCTTCCATTAATTCGTCCAGTGTTCGGGCTTGTGCTCGTAAACACTTGCCTTGAGAAATATTCGCACATGGATAATTCAGAGGGCACAGGAGGCTCTAAAAGTGCTTCAATCTCACGCGCAAAGGTCATAATCCTCCATGCAACTGTTGTACAATGGCCAATTTGTAGGATTGGAAAATTTAAATGCAGTGCCAAATGCAAAAAAATTCCTTACCGAAGAATCATTGATGCCAAGTTCAGAAGCATGCTGCTGAGGAGATCGAGCTGAATTCCGTAAAAAGGCTTATCGAGCACGTACGTGGAGCCCTTGAAGGTGTTCTGTTTGTCAAAACACCTCGTATCCGCTTCAACCCAACGAAGAATAATATTTCCCGCGGAAACAGCTCGATTTCTGGGGATATTGAAGTGGCGACGAGATAGTCGTGTACAAAAATGCGGTTCTCTACAATCACCGGCTACATGGCTTTAACTGGTCATGCCGCACAGCTCACGTCCCAATATATTTCGAAAAGGTGACAAGAGTTAAATGTAAGTAAAAGGAAAATGATTTGAAAGAAAAATACTTGCCGCAGAACAGTTGACCAGAAATCACGACAATAATTGGGAAACCGTTTTTTACGAACCTATACTTATGTATATCGTTGTTTTGGGCAATAGAGCGTAGCTGACTTGTGGAAGCACTACAGTAACCGACTGCTTCACATTCGAATGATAGTCAAATAAGCACTTGTAGATATAGTTGCTTGCTGAGTGTGACATTTCGGCAGTTGCTCGAAAGAAAATGTTAAGAAAAAAAAAAAGTTGAATGCGACTTAAGTTGCTCTCACCTAGTCGACTATGTCTCCTTGATCATACATAAAGAATTTATTTTAAGGCAACATTTAGGACGGGAATACACGGTGGTAGCTGGTAGGTCGACGGTCTGTGCAAAGAATTTGGAAAGAAAACCTCTGCAGACTTCTGAACGCCGAAAACAGCCAACAACGCATTATCAGGGAGTAGGTATGAGTAGGATCCATTCAACCTGGACGATAATAGTAAAAATTTGCGACTAAAACGAGATGAGAATACCGAAATCCAAAGATGGGCTGCCGGACGAGTTGCTTAAAGCAGCGGCATATGACTTGGTAAGGATTAAGGAACATGCACCAACTTATCTGCAAACTTTGGTCAGAAGAATGTATGCCCGATGGAACCTCAGTATCCACGATAATCTAAACTGCCCCAATTTCAGAGGAATAAGCCATCCGGATTTTGGCGTATAAAATCTTGTCGGCTTGTCAAATTTCGGTATCCCTGTCTAACTCTTCCGTCTATGCAGAAGGACGATGGAAAAATCTTGTTGCTCCGTCAAAGTGGGAAAGAAGATTTGATGTCGAAAAAGGTTTAAGACGAATTCTGGACTTATTTATCTTATTTAATATCATTCAAACCAGCATCAGAGGTACAATTTCTCAAAAACCCGTTCAACTACTCTTGCATATGCTGAGGTGCCGTGATATAAGACTGTGCGACATAAAACACTTTCACAAAGCGACATAAGACCATATATTTTGTTCAGTTTAAGTCAAATTTTGAACGATTATAATATTTTTTTTTGTAATTCGAATAATAATATAATAATGAATAATTTAAAAAAATGTTAGGTCCACAATACATGAATATAATTATGCAACCCTCTCTCTCAGAATCAAGGATCAGAATCAAATATTATATAAAATCTAAAATCATCCCTGTTATGGTGTAGGGTGCAGAAGCATGGACCTCGTCGAAAGCGAATGCACCTGACGATTTGACTAAAAAATTGTTCGGATGATTTTCAGTCCATTTTGTATCGATGGTATGTGGAGGAGGAGATTCAACGACGAATTTTACGGGCTATATATCGAGGTTGCCCTGGTCAAAAAGTTCAAAATATTACGACTTAATTAGCTACCTATTCCTTGAGTCCATCCCTAAAATTAAACAAACCCTTGCAGAGGAAGAAACAATCTAAGAGGGTGTGCACAATCGGAGGATAATCTTAACCTGCTAGGTGTTCGTAACTGGAGGCATCTGGCTAAAGAGTTGTCTGCAAGAGCTTGTTGCTTTTACCGGCCTATAAGCGCCATCCAAATTAAGTAAACATTTACACTCCAAACAGATAAAGAGTTAATTTCTACCATCTGATTCCTGAATAGACATTGGCAAGATAAAAATGAGTTCTTATAAATTTTCACTAAATCTTTACATAAAATTCAACCCTATTGAAAATTCAAATATGTACCTTAATTTAATTTGGAAGGGTAAAAAATATAAATTTGTTCAACATATCAAAATTGACATTACCTCCTTGCCCACGTGATTTCCTTTTCCTTTAATACTGTTACTCTCACTTCCGAATCCATTTAGATTTAAATTTGAATTAATCGATATATGATTTTCAATTTTTATTTTATTTTTCGAATCTGTACTCAACCGAACACTGGACCATTTTTCCGTTGCCTATATTGATGATGAACAATGGAATGGTTTGCGATTAAATTGAATTGAATTACGATCAATTTGATTTTGAATAACTCATGTTTTGCGCTTTAACAAATTAACAGAATAATTAATCAAATACTGGATTGAATAAAACTCGAAACGTTAAATGTCACAAAAAGCGTTAAATATAATAAAAAATAAATAAATCAATACAAAAAATTTAATTGAAGCGTAAGTGTTCGTTAAAGTGTTCCCCCCACGACCCCATACAGTGTAGTTCAATTGTTATAATTTAATTGTACTTAAAAATTAATTGCATATCCTCTATGTGAAATGATTGCGTTCACGCACTCACACATCTAACAGGAAAATTAATTATTTGCATTGCCTTTGACATGTGTGTCTAGCCGAAGGTTTCATTTTATTTCCATTGTCCATGAAGGCATTGTTCTCTCAGAGGTGAGTAATTATGGGTCATTCTGAGAAGGACCAACATTCTCCATCAGCCGAAATTATTAGCACATCTATACAATTACACATTCATACAATTACACATTTACACAAATGGACGGAACCCTCAAACGTATGGGATAAGCGTCAATGGGAGATGGCAACTTTTGCATGGTTCTTCGTGAAAATCTGATTCTTGTTCCATGATGAAGAAGAATCCTTGAACTTTAAGTGTGGCGAATATTTTTTTCTTCTTCTATTTTACACTTAAATGCGCACAAATATACGTAGGTACTTCTGTGAGGCTGGCAAGACCGGATGGAATGCCCCGTCGAGCAAGAGGTGGTGGGCGGCAAAGGTTTTCAAGTTAAAGAGGGTTTTGTTTCACAATTCCTATTTGAGTTAAGTTAGCTTGGTTTTGCTTGAACACATTATCAAACACATGCACAGTACAGTTCTGTGCACATCAAGTGGCATAGAGTACACACATTCTGTTGATTTCGGTTGGGCTTCTTTTTTAATTTTAAATTATAAACTTTTATGAGTATGGTTGGAGTGCGATGAATATATACTAATGAAGTTTGTAAGTCTCACTGGTAAAGGGGGGGTCATTTATTTTAGATACACACACACACAAACACACACATTCAAAAAGGGTACCGACTACCGACCATGGTAGATACTTCGCTTTTTCAGAGATCTGATTAATTTCACTTTGGGTTGCTTTTAAAAAGTTTAAATGCGACATTAAACGGCTAAGTCCGGTACTCATGTGGCTGCACCCACAGCCGTATAGTCTGAAGAACAACTTAATACTAATCTCGCGCGACAGATAAAAAGAAACTACTTTACTTAGTGCCCTAAAATATTAACTGACATTAGTTCTTCTTTTCCGCAATGTTGTTTCGTTATTTACATTGACAAATTGGTGTTAATAAAAGCCGTTCAAATTTGGTGACTGTGTAAACAAATAAAATTCTCAGATCTGTGGTAAATAAAATCCACGGCAAATATAGAAAATCCCCATTCAACCATAAAAAGAGTGACGGCTTTAGTATTTTTTAGGGTTTTTTCCACCGTGCTATTTCTCGCGAATGTCTGTCAAACATCTGAATTGAAAATAGTTACTCATTCAGCCGTTTAGATTCGTCATAAAATTGACAATTCGTCTGTAAAATAGAAACTCATACAAACAAATGGTTGTGAGAAGATACACCGCCCTAGGGTTCAATATGGACGTGCGTTGTACTAACAATTTTTTTTTAATATGTGCTATTTACTAAAACTCTAGAGTTGTATGTCCTACCAGATTTATTTTATCCCAAGCCGACCAGGCTTTTGCTATTTATTAAAAGAAAACCAGGAGCAGCTAAAAGAACAACCTAGGAAAACTACTCCTCGAATAGTAGCGGTTAGGCTACAGAAAATCCCAACTAAAGCCAATTCAAAGGTGACATCTACAAGGCTGACAATAGTTGGACACCAAACAACCAGGAAAACTTGGAACTGCTTCTAGTAAACTAGGAAACACTTTTTTTTCTTCTCCTATATATAGAACTAGCCATCCTGATGACAAATATGGTGGTCCAAGACGTTTTGCCGATTTTTAGGCTACTTTAAGAGCGTCTTGTAGGCAGAAGGCTACCCGCAAAACGTCTTGGACCACCATATTGGTAATCAGGATGGCTAGTTCTATATATAGGAGAAGAAAAAAAAGTGTTATCACAATTTAAAAAAAAATCGATTTTTAGGTTACTTTAAGAGCGTTTTGCAGGCACGTCTTGGACCACCATATTGGTAATCAGGGCACTTAACTCTACATTTTGAAATTATATTAAAGTTGTTATACCAATTATTTGTAATTCAGAAAAAAATTCATTTTTGACGTGGTATTACTCACAATGGCCCCCACTACAGCATGCAAGACGGTAACATTTAGGAACAACTACTTAAGACCTACCTAATTATGTGAGTTATTTGGTGTTATCAATCACACCCAAAAATTACTGTGGGCTCTCGGTCTATTAGAGATGAGGAATTGGTAAGCATTATGAATTTGACTAGCAAAGATAAAGTAGCGTGCACTTTAAACTTCTTCCAACCCTACAAATCTGCGAGACAAGACGGCATTACACCAGTCCTGATAGACAAGACTCGAGCGAAACGACTATCCAATCACTTCAGGCAATATTCATAAGCTGTCTGAAATTGGGATTCTTTCTAGAATTCGGTCTTATCGCCTAAAACCATAACGCCCAAATTGAAAAATATCATAACGCCCAAAACATAGCTAGGCAATTTGTTGTTGTAAAATTTACCTAAATTTGGGTGATGTGCCATTGATTTTGGGCGTAATGGCATTATTTTTGCTAACGCCCAAAAAAATGCATAACTCCCAAAAACAAACAACAAAATGGAAATAAAGGTCAAAAAGAATTTGCAGTTTAATACGTAAAATACGCAACCCCCCTGCTTGGGTTTACTCTCAGATTTGGAGTATATGCGTGACATTGGCCGATGTCATGTCATTCCATTTAGGCTTTGCGACGCTTTATTCCTTTAAATTTTGGGCGATGTGGTAATTTTTGGGCGTTATGACATTTTTCAATTTGGGCGTTATGGTTTTGGGCGATAAGACCTACCGCCGCTGGAATATAGTCTAGTTCATCTCCTTCCCATAAGCTGGGAAATCTAGTCACTCCATATCGAAAACCTTAGAAATACCATTGGGCTTGCAAATAAGGAACAATGTCAAGGGTTAATGGTTCTTTACATGGTGCATTGATTTATGTCAACGGCAGAGCTGTGGCAAAAGCACTAATTGAGGTTAATAAAAGTATTGAGAAGTCTTTCCGCAAAATGTGCTTTTAGCAACGTTAACATAGAAATTATAACCTACTCACTCGAGGACTTCTATCTCCTCTCCTATAGAATATCTCAGTCAACAACATTTTTTAATCTATCAATAAAAGAGCCAAGGTAGTCCCAGAAGACCCAGAATGATACGTTTGACCGGACAATTACTTTTCCCCGTATTCACAGAAGCCCGTAAATGCAAAAAAAAAAACCATTTCGAAGATGACCGTAAAATAAAAAAAAATTTCAAAAAGCCCGTATTTTTTAGAAGAAACTTTTTGCATCAAAACATTTTTTTTTTTGAGACTGAGGAAAAAAGTAAAAAAAGTAGACTTTTAAAAAAGTTCTAAATTTTCAATGGGTACTTAATGGGTTAAGGAAAGTTTTGTATCATTCAAACGGAATTTAAATGACCTTTCCATTAATGCCAAAATTTACATGAAGTAGGTTCATATTATAAAAAAAATTGTAAGGAGCATCGGTGTTCACTCACTTTTGACACTCACTGTACATCACTGACATCATTGCGAAAATAGTTTCCTACGAGCGCCTTTCAGGCGGGGGTTATATAGCAACAAGCGCTAGCACGCGCGAGTTCGCGCTTTAAATTTTCTGCAGTGGGTTCAATTGCATTTACAAGCGCGAGTAAAAAGTCGTTACATAATCACAATGCTAGCGCTTGTTGCTATATAACCGCCGGCCGCCTTAATTTGGCCAGGGCAGGGCAACAGCTTTCCCCTGGTACTATCATAAAGGGTCTACTCATCTCTTCAGAATGACTCAAATATGGTAAATGAAACGGGAACAGGAGTCTTCTCAAAAGAACTAATTATTATCAGCATGTCATATACCGACTGCACGTTTTCCCGGCGAAGAATACGCGGTGAAGAATCTGTCTTAGTAAGAGAAGTACCAGCAATTGAAATTACTTTCTTCGTGGATAGTTTTGTGGCGCTGAAAGCAATTAACTCCTATCTGGTAAGTTCCAATTGCTCAAGTTAGTACATTTTTGGCATTGAGAGCATTATTACTCAGTTCTACTATGCTGGGTTCCTGGACATGTTGGTGTGGAAGGGAACCAGACATTAGCCAAGCTAGCCAGATGCGGTTTTGAACTGGACGTACTATTAGCTGACAGACAACTACACAAAGCTTAAAGCCTCATTTATAATTTCACATAATCTGGCTAAGGACCGATCGAGCAACACTTATGCTTGTACCATAACCCGCAACTTAATGCCCGCAATCCATCGATTCCATCATCGTTCGTCTTCATCGTGGTCTCTTGTTAGAGAATAGCCAAAAAACCTGACCCAGAAATGGTCAAAACTCGCAGATATATAGCGCACCAAATTTTGTCTTGGGAAACCATTATTGAAACATCATGGCGCTCAGCCATGACTTAAAAACTGTACACTGTCATTATGCGACACAGCAGTGTCAGTTGAATTAATTTTTCGAGCTCTTTGTTAAGTCCTATAGTGGCCCCCACTGTCAGGGTGAACACGCAACGCCAAATTCACTTCGGTTGATTTTGACAGCAATGTTTTTCCATCTCTTTCTCTTTCAAAACCACTGAACCTATTTCAAAGTAAAAATAGCAAGCCCAGTCTTTACCCTTTATCCCTTAAAAGTTACCAAAGAAAATTTAAACTTTTCCTTAGAAATTGAATTGAAATTTTGTCGCTGACAAAGCCGCGTAGGTTGGCTAATATCGAATGAATTTTCCAACCCGCCATTTTCAAGGTAGCTGCGGTATTCAGTATTCACATACAAAAAAAAAAAACTTTTTCAACAGAAATTTTAACTTTTTAAGGCGAAAACAAAAGAGCTAAAAATCTACGTGATGAATTAGTGAGACTTCTAACCTTCTATGTATGTATTCCACTTCCACAGCTAAATTTAGACAGAACTTACAATCAACTGGCTCGTGTATATTTATGACAGCGTAGCTCAAGTTTGTTTTAAACAGACCATGCCATGATTGAGTTGATGTCGGTTTCTATTTTTATAAAGACAACGGAGAAGCCAAACAATGAAGGAACTACTCCATTAAAGAAATTAAAATTTTCCAACACAGAAATACCTAAAATTTATATACACATTCACCCAAAGGTTTAATGCAACCTTTCTGTGAAAGATAGGAGCCTATCACTCACAAAACACTCGCCAGAATTGTGTGTAAATATTTTGATAAAAATTAACACTACGTTCTCACAATTGGTCGTCTTTATTCCAGGACATACTGTAAAACAGAGCTTGTAGGTCAACCACTTGCAACAACAATGAGAACATACACACATAATGAATAGTTTACCTTCACTCACACTTTGAACACTGCCTAAGGATCAAGTCATGCATATTAATGATGCGAATAGCACGTCCTTGCGGTGATGTTGGCGATTTTGTAAGTTATAACACTCAACGACGACGACGGGACTCCAGGGCTGTGTTTTTTGATCCAATTTTTGTTACTCATTAAGAACACGCAAAGACAACATGAAATGCAATTGCGAATTTACAAGAGTGCACTGATTCTTTTCACAGAGTTAATTATGGACACACACACACGAGAATGTCCTTGATTGGAAATTAACACTGAAAATGAATAAATTACACGAAAAAACATTGTCGATGGAAATTGCTAACTGGATACGGCGAGTTACATAGCGAAATGGACTGAAGTTCACACCGTCCGCACACACAACCACTCAAAGGGATTCACACAACAACTCTGGACTTTATCCGAGAAATGCAATCGCATTTTATAGCTATACCTGTCACACTGACAATCCAGATTCTCTGGATGCAACTATACCATCCTACTTGGTCTCTTCTCAATTTTACACAATGGTGTAGGGGGAGAGAGTGGATACACAACTTCAAACTTCAACATCGCATGTGTCAGATCTGTCAAGATGTAGTTTTGACATTTTGCTCTGATTTCTGTTCGCTGCGCCTATTTTCTTTCATATATATTGATGAGCAAATAGAAATTGGAATGGAAAATTGCAGAAAATTTAGTTGACTGTTGAAGTATAGGAGAGAGAGAGAGAGTAGAAAAAAAGCTCTATTACCTACTCTAAAGTTTAAGTTGAATTTTTGTTTAGAAAATCCTTGTTTGAGTTTAGCATGGCATACATACAGAAATGAGGCTAAAAGAAGAAGGCGGAAATGGAAATTTAGGCCACGCTAGGAAAAGGTGAATATTTTACCCGAGAGAGAGGGAGAAATGCGATGTCATTGGTGGTGGTGGTTGCAGTTGCAGAGGGCTTAATAAGGAAATTGAATGCAACCTTAACCTCAAATTTAAGTTATTGCATTTTTAGTATATAGAGAATGCGACCTAAAGTGGGGGCCGTCGTTAACTTTGAATGACGAGATATTAAACTGGCAACAAATAAGGAAAGTTGTGCAGTCCCTGCCAACTGGCTGGGAGAATGAACTAAGGCGAAAAGTATGATTCATTTAGTTGTTGGCCTTTGACAGGAAAATATATAATTGTCCAGTAAAAATTGACATTGCATTGGGGTTTGCCAGGTGTGCACTATATAAAGTCAGGTGTGGTTGTCATCCATCTTTGGAGGAATGCTGCAGTTACGTGTGCGCTGCTGGTGCCCTGCCCTGACCCAAATTCATTGTATTAATATGACTTATGCACGCATTTGCCTACTTTTTAATAGCGTGTGTACAGTGGGTTATTAAAGAATTTGGATTGTGGGAAGTTGTCCCAAAATGTTATTGACCCAATTCGTAAATAATTTTATTCAAGAAATTACATGAAGCTGGGTCGGTTTTTCAACGACAAGTGGATGAATGAATCTCGACTTTTAAAAAGAATGAAGTGCGAAAATATTGACATTCAATACAAAACTATACAAACCCACCAGTCTTGCAAGTGCCTGGTGAATCTATCTGTACTCCAAGCACTTGTATGGATCCATGTTGTACTTATAGACCCTAGAATCTGATGAAGTGGCGCTATAGTTTCAATCGAATCCTGTGCTTGTGTCATTATAATAAATCCAGTTGTAGTTAAACTCAAAACTACGGGGTGGGCCATCTTTTTAAATCATAGGTTATTTTGACACTGACAGCTATTTCCCGCTCGAAATCTTGACAGAAAGTCAGAATCATACCTCCGTGAAACGAAATGAGTCGCTTTGGGCTTGAACAACGTTGGGAAATATTGAAAACTTGTATCCAAAGTAAGTGCTGTGTAGCCCAAACAGTGCGTTTTTTGAAAAGAAGTTTTGGCCGAAATGAAGCATCCACCGCTCCCGCAAATTTGTGCGGGATCTGAGACTGGTATGTTAGTGGATACCACTCATGGTTCCCGTCGTCGTACGGTGCGCACAGAAGAGAATGTGGCTGCTGTAGCCGACTCAATTCACGAACATCAACTCGCTATCGATCTCAACGGCTCAACATTTCACGCACTAGCCTGAGGAGAATTCTGCACAAAGATCTCGGATTATTCGCTTACAATCAAAGATCTCCAATTGACTCAGCAATTGAAGGCGCATGACCATCCGTTTCGTTATCGCTTCGCAGTTTGGGCCTTAGAGCAGCTTGAATTGGACAACGATTTTGGGAGATTTTTCTATTGAGGCGCAATTTTCATCTTGGCAGCTACGTTAACAAACAAAATTTCCGCATCTGGGGCTCGGAATCGGAAAACCCGCACGCTATTGTCGAGAAGCCAATGCATCGACAGAGAGTGACAGTTTGCTGCGGATTCTTGAGTGGTGGCATCATTGGATACATTTTTCTTCAATTGGCCGCCTCGGAGCTGCAATTTGGCCACTTTAGACTTTTTTTTTTTGTGGGGAACCGTGAAGTACCGATGTTATGCAAACAATCCGGAAACGATTCAAGCAGTTTAGGCCAATATCATCCAAGCAAACCGTGAGTTTCAGCCCTACAGCCATCAACAAGGTCTTGGAAAATTGGAGTGGCAGAATGCGTTACTGCGAAGCCAGCCGAGGCAGCCACTTGAACGACGTTGTGTTCCATAATAAATGGGAATGTTTGCTCTTACTAATAAAGCCATAATACATGGAAACAATTTAATTTTGTTAATTTTATTGCATTTTCAAAAAGAAACTTGTATTTGCCCCACCCTTTACATAAGTTTCAGCTGTCCCACAAAAAATTCCCAAGAACTTAAGCCCGCCATCTAGTGACAAAGAGCAGAAACAACTATTTTCTACCAAACAAGAAGTGGTCCCAAAATCTAGCTTGTATAGAAAAGTGCCAATGGAGTCCTTTGATCTAAATATCTTCAATTCGTCCTACAAGGCTATAGAAAAATGTCGCTCTACCTATACGGCTCACCGAGCGATAACGAATCGGCTTGATTTTTTCTATACCTATACTTCGATGTTTTTTTTTAGGGTGACTGACGAATGTGCAGGAACATTTAAGGGAATTAAATTTATTCGGTAGCGAAGTTTATAATCGGAATCAGCTTCAATCAAACTCTGGTTCAACAAAAAATTAAAGCAAGACTCAACACCAACAGATGTCTTTCAGTGAATGGCGGTCAAGTGCATCGGAACAATATAGACCTCATTTTGCAAGCTCCCCGAAATATTTAGAACTATAGAGAGTCACTAGTGCAGCGTCGTCAGTATTAAATTTAAAGGTGCTTCAAATCATCTCCTTCTTCTCCATTGGTTAGACCAGGGTACTAATATTGCTCATGGAGCTCGGCTCAAAAACCATTAACTTACCTTACTTGAAAACATTCAGAGACAAAGAGTTCGCCAAACACTTTCAGCCTTATTCATTAGATTCATTTAATCTGTTACAGCCTTATTCATTAGATTCATTTAATCTGTTAATTATCAGTGTCTCAGCTAATTCACGTCCAATGCAAAAATGTAATTTTAATTAAGACTTAAAAAATGCTTATTCATAAAGAATTTTTGCTCGTATACCAGCTAATCAATGAATTAAGGCAATAAGCCTAAAAGTATACCAGCATTTCATATAAAAGTATGCAATTGGTAGAAATATTTGATAAATTCTGACATTTTTCTCTGGAATGTTGTGTGCATGAGATAAGGACGCCATGACGATTTAAGCAAATTGTATTATGCAGTTGGCATGAGATTTTTTTTGACGGAAATTTGTAATTTAAATTCGGAAAACACTAATTTTTGTTGTGCTAATGCACAAATCAATTACAAATACGATATTTGGTAATGAAATAATAGCATAATAATTATTATATGCCATGATTTGAGTCAATGAAAAATTTAATTCAGAGCTAATTTGCTCCTGAATGCCGATGCCGGCATTTAATTTTTTGACACTTGATTAAATGGAAATTAACTTCGAAAAAAGTTTATGAATAACGTTTTCTGCAATTAAACCAACATTAACCCTAATTCAGATTTAATGAAGTGTTATGAATAAGGCTGAAAGAATTTTTGCTAATCAATGAATTAAGGCAATAAGCCTAAAAGTATACCAGCATTTCATATAAAAGTATGCAATTGGTAGAAATATTTGATAAATTCTGACATTTTTATTTGGAATGTTGTGTGTATGAGATAAGAACGCCATGACGATTTAAGCAAATTGTATTACGAAGTTGGCATGAGATTTTTTTTGACGGAAATTTGTAATTTAAGTTCGGAAAACACTAATTTTTGTTGTGCTAATGCACAAATCAATTACAAATACGATATTTGGTAATGAAATAATAGCATAATAATTGTTATATTCCATGATTTGAGTCAATGAAAAATTTAATTCAGAGTTAATTTGCTCCTGAATGCCGATGTCGGCATTTAATTTTTTGACACTTGATTAAATGGGAATTAACTTGGAAAAAAGTTTATGAATAACGTTTTCTGCAATTAAACCAACATTAACCCTAATTCAGATTTAATTAAGTGTTATGAATGAGGCTAAGTCCAGCTAGATCGGGTTCTTACATCGACATCACCTTTGCTACGAGATGCCAACTAGCGCATGAATGACCATTATACGCATAGTGACAATAATGCTATAGTGACCCACAAGCCGTATTAAATGGCGGTCTAAATGGAAGATCAAAATACTAGATGACGATATTCTAAGCTTCTTCATCAATGAGGCTATAATTTAAGTTAGAAGTGCAGGGGAATTCGTAAACCAGGCATCACTGCTAGTAGTCAATATTTGTAATAGATCAATGTAGGTACAGTCTTGAAGCAAGAAAACCCGAAACTGCAGTATATGGGTGGGCAATCGAAATCACGGAACTCGGGCCGATGTGACACCGACTAATTGCAACTCACACGCAATGAAAAACGGGAAGCGAGAATTCGTGAAAAAAGAACAATTCAGTCTTGCAAGCGTCTCAGTTATAGAAATCGAATTATTCGAAGTATGTGATAAAGTATGTTGTAAAAAGCCTGGGAACGGAATTAAAACACACGACCCCACTTATTTCTTGTCGAAATGCTTAACGCATGTCTTTAGAAGGACAATGTCTTTTGGCCTTGAAGGAAAGGGGGAATCTAAACGATCAGGCTTATCAAGAAATTCTTGAGCTGTTAATTAGAATAGAATAGACTCCAGACAAAAGGTAGAATGAGGGTGTGAACAAGTTTTTGCCTGGATTCAGGGGGTGTGAAGTTCGCAGTTCGCCAGAGTTTTCAAAAACAACCGTAGATACGCCCAATTACAGTGTTAATGTGGTCATAACAGAAGCCAAATGACCGGAAAAACATCGAGTTCAAAAAATTGGTTAGCAATGGGAATAGCCAAACATTTATTTGGGCTAAGAGAAGAAGTCCGTTTTTTGCAGCCCATTCATTAATTGCAGATAAATTCACATTTAGCAGCATCACAAGTTCTGATATTTTTTCAAAGGTTGGGATAGCGGAGCTGAGCATCATCAGCGTAAAAATAGATGAAGCAATATTTGCATACTGAGCGTAAATCTATAGATGTATATAAAAATGGTGGCAAAAATGTATAGTAATTCATCAATTGAGAACGGCTGGACCGATTTGGCTCAAATTTCTTTTCAGTTGTTCGTAGATAATTGCCAGGAGAAGGTTCTTTTAAAATTAAATTTTGGGAAAGCCCTCTGGAAAAGTCGGGAAAACGAAAAAATCTAAATTTGAGAAAAACTGGGCCGATTTGGCTGAACTTTTTTTTCCAGTTGTTCGTAATTGCCAGGAGAAGGTTCTTCCGAAAGAAAATTTTGGGAAAACCCTCCGGAAATTGGAAAAATCGAAAATTGAGCTCAAATTTTTATCCAGTTGTTTGTAATTTCCAGGAGACGGTTTTTACGAAAGAAAATTTTGAGAAAACTTCCGGAAAAGTCGGGAAATTGGAAAAATCGAAAATTAATTTTTTGTGTGGAATTTTCAGTGCAATTGTTCCGGAATGGTTTTTCGAATGGCAAAATAGAAAATTCTTAGTGGAAAATTCAGGAAAACGCGAAAATTTTTAAATATTTTTTTTTTCAACTGAATTTTGCATTTTATCGCATGATTTGATGATTTTGGACGTTGTAAAGGTGCAAAATTCGTTTTGAAGCTTGGAAAATTTCAGATAATTGTGAAATTCATTCTGATAAAAGACGTTTTGCATTTTGCGTGGAAAAGTTAACCTGCTGGCGCTTGGCAATCGCCAAATTCCCGTTGATTTATCGACTGGATTGATATCGTTCCCAGAAATGCGAGTCCACATCGTCGAAGGAGGAACTCCACCTCCAACTCACCAAAGTGTTCCCCGTCATTGCACAAAATTATAAAAATCTCGATTGGATTAGTGAACGGGCAATACTATAGCAGCGAAGAATGTGGACGTTGATAGCTTCAATTTCGTTATTCAAAGTCAAATCGCTGAAGAACTGCATTCGTACAAATCCGTTGACAGCGTGACCGACGAGGATGAAGCGACCAACTATCCGACGGAATTTTTGAACTCGCTTGATGTGCCAGGAACTCCACCGCATAATTTACACTTGAAGGTGGGATCGATCATAATCATGTTGCGGAAACTGAATCATCCAAAATTGTGCAACGGTACGCGGTTGTCCGTCAACAAACTGATGAACAATGTGATTCAAGCGACGATCATCAAGGGCAAATACAAAGGAGAGGAAGTTCATATCGCACGAATTCCAATTATTTCAGCTGATCTTCCATTCCAACTCAAGCGGATTCAGTTTCCCGTTCGCTTGGCTTTTGCGATGACAATCAATAATAATCGCAAGACCAATCTTTGTAAGTCTGTAGGATTAATCTCGAATTTCCCTGTTTTTCGCACGGTCAGGTCAGATCAGTACGTTGCCTGTTCGCGTATTGGCAAACCGTGTTCGTTGTTTGTTTTTGCGCAGGAAAACAAATCGAAAAAAACATTGTTTATCACATCGCTCTCTACTGATTTCGATTCCATTCAAATAAATCACATTGAAATTTGAACTATCTGTGTTTTATTATCACACTGCAGTTTATCTGAAGGCATTAAATTGGGGCGAGGCGAAGTTCGCCGGGTCCGCTAGTCATTTATAAAAATGCTGAACAAAATAGGTACCAAGATTGATCCCTGAGGCACTCCTCAATAATGACTCTTTGAAATCTATTAGAATGAAAATCCCGCGCAGCAAATAAACAGCCCTAACGCTAAATTGAAAATAATTTTTTAGTTTCCAGCGACCTTGTCAAAGTCGAGTCGAATAGGCAGAGCAAAGTTACAAAGCTTTTAGCAGTCCATACGATTGTCATCAAGCATGCTGACCAGTAGCTGTGTCGAGCAACTGTGACCAGCTCAAAGACCTGATTGGAGAGGGTACAAAAGAGAGTTCTCGGAGATGTGATCAGTAACTTGTTTAGCAAGAACCTTCTCAAAGACCTTTCGACAATCATGGCAGAATGCTTATGGTCGGAAGGCGCTGAAAAAAGACGCATTGGCTTTTTTGGCAATAGGGATCACTCTTGCATACATATTTCTAGGCCTGAGAAATAGTTATGGAAAATATTTCACTTTTGTATTCAATGAAAGTATTAAATTTAGCCGAGAAAAAATTGCGTTTTGAATCACGAACGT
This sequence comes from Cheilosia scutellata, assembly GCA_955612985.1. Lineage (NCBI taxonomy): Eukaryota > Metazoa > Arthropoda > Insecta > Diptera > Syrphidae > Cheilosia > Cheilosia scutellata. Next base: position 56,162,398 of record OY015314.1, read on the forward strand.
AGAGCGTAGAGTTGTTACACGCTACTTTATATAACTCCCAGTTAGGTTATCCCACTTAATAGTGCTCCAATCAACAAGGAGAACGTCAGTTTTCCGCTGTTGGATCTTCATAGGTACACCCTTCCCGGGTAAAGTATTACAGAAAAGATGAACCTAACTTTAAACGACTTCTAACCCATTTTCCACTTTCATTTCCAAAATATTTTAGGTCACAAATTTTGGCTCCTTGGTAAAGGTCCTAGGTCCTCTTGTTCCATGTTTCTACACTCTTTATAGGATTTCGCGAGATCTTTAGCAAGATTTTGTGTCTAGCTAAACTTATTTAACACTATTGAATAAATTACAAATTATTGAAAAATGTTATCAACAAAATAAGAAATGTTTAATAATATTGGCCTTTAGATCAAATTTGAAACTAAAGGGTGTCCCATAATTCAGGCAAAATTTGAATATTGCGCCATTTAATAGTACAGTGTTGCCAACGGAAAAAAAGATATTAATGTGTCAGGAAACTGACAGTTCGGGGTTAGTAAAAATGGAGCTCTATACGAAAGAACAACGCAATTTCATTTTAGAGCAATATTTTAAAAATAAAATCAGCTACAGTCCACAATTTTCGAATAAAATCATCTTTAGTTTCAATGATGAAGCTCATTTTCGTCTTGATGGCTTCGTTAATCGTTAAAATTGTCACATTTGGGATTCAGAAGACCCACGAGTAATTGTTGAGAAACAAAGGCATCCACAACGCGTGACTGTCGAACCATTCTTCTTCGAAAATGTGGCTGGTCAGGCAGTAACAATAAATGGTGTTCGTTATCGTGACATGCGATCACCCAGTCTTTAGTGCCTAAATTACCTCTTTTAATGTAGGCACTAAATGTGACCAACATGTGGTTTCAACAAGACGGTGCCACATATGCCATACAGCCAGAGAAACAATTTATTCAATTACTGCATGAGTCATTTCCTAATCGATGTAATCGGAAATTTTTGCGATCAGAATTGACCATTCAGATCTTGCGATTTAACACCATTGGACTTTTTTGTTTGGGGTTTTATGAAGTCAAAGGTCAATGCAAAGAAGCCCACGGCCACCAACGCCCTGAAAGAGAATATTGGGAAATAAAATTCAGCCACATTTATACGAAAAGGCCATAGAAAAATTTTATAAAAGAGTACGTATACGTAGATACATGTCAGCAAAGCCGTGGTGGCCATTTATCCGATGTGGTATTCCATACATAATCCATCTCAATTTTCACAATCAAAATGTGTAACCAAGGATGGACTCAGATAAGAGTAATAGAACTCGGTCTTCCGACTGCATTCAAAGAGCTCTTGCATTTCCCAATTATCTTGGAACGGGTTACAGGGTTGAGCAAGGCCTTCAGCTCAGCTTGACTATCTTGACTACAGACGCCAGATATTCCAACCCCGCCACCTGTTCCAAGCAATATATTTGACAGTCATAGACCTTCGCTTGAAAAACAGAGGGTTGCTTGTCTAACGGGTAGTGTAGTTGTCAGTTTACATGAAGACACCGGACACATCCCATTCGAAGCTTAGACTCTGATGGCTGAAGGCAAGGAAATTCGACACTATATTTGCATAGCAGCCGAGGTCTGGCATCAAAAATCCATCCAAGGAGCAAGGGTCGTTATCCAGTACGGGTAATATTAAAAGTCACCCCGACTGAGAGGGTAGGCGGCTTCTCTCCGATTAGTACCTAGGCAGGCAATATTTAAGACTGTTTAAAAAAATCACTTAATCAATATGTATATTTGTTGGACCCGTTGCCAACTTCGAAGTTCAAACACATACATTCTCCACTTTTATCAGTCAAGACTGCACTGAAACTTTGTAACAAAGAGGAACCACATGATGTTGTTCTTGTACAAACTTTCGCGATTAAGACGACTGAATAAATATTTTACTGCCAACAAAGAAGTCGAGTAACAAGAGACTTAAAATGGAATATCATGCCCCAGCTGTTTCTCAGACACTTTTGATTAAAAAGCAACCCTTTAGCTATAGAATACAACTGTACACAGAGTAGCAAAATAAACATAATCTATTCTGTTTCCCAGCTGCGAAAATACCGAATTGTTATCAGTGGATGAATATCCCTCCGATTCCTTTGAATTTGGTGTATTTTTGACAACCACTAGAGTTGCATATTCAGTAGCACAAATGTATTTTTTAAATTGATTGCACATAAGTGTATGTAGGTAGGTACCAACCCCTAAAGCCTTTTGTCCTTATTGCTATTTCGGGGGATTTTTTTTTTTGTTCGTTCTTTACAAATATTTCTCATTCCTTTTTCTTCTCTTGAGCTGTATCTAGAGAGCGCATGATCCAGATTAATGTGGACTTTTCACATACGAGAAATCCAATTTGGCATCCTTACTTTACATAGCGAAAGCTTTCCTTTCTCAGGGATAATAAATATGGAGAAGTCTTTAGTAATAGGAGAGGAATAAGAAACAAAAACTGTTGATTCTAAGGTGTTTGCTGTTCGCCCATCATCCCTTAGAAGGTGCATAAAATGTAAACACTCTTGGTTATGCTAATTTCGTATCCATTAAAAGCTCATTTGATCGTCCATCAACAGACTGTACACTGCGATGATGGGGTGCTGAGAATTTTGAAAGCACTTGCAAAATGACTGGCAATTTGTGTCGAAAGCAAGGCGCTCCTAATTGGCGGAGTTCTTGTCGCCCCATAGTCTACAAGTCACTCGAATATATCTCTGTCATAACGAAGACCTAATGCGTTTGTCCTGAAATTGAAAGGACAACTGGGAAATGAAAAATTGGCGATTATTTATTGGGGACAAAGTAAGAAGCCATCGATTTGGGGTGATGCAATCGTACCATGAGAACATGAGTTACGCCCACGAAATTCACGTTGAAAAAAATGAATTTTTTGTCTGTGGATAGTTGATAGCACCTGCATCTATAGGGGGGAATCCTTCAACCTGTGAACTTTTGCGAGGCTATAAGCCGATTTAGTGCTATTGAGAGTGTACACTTTACTTAAAGTGAAATTGATGGTTTGCTTAATAATCACGCGCATTAGGGATGAGGTAATTTTCGCTTGTACCTCGAGTTGATGGGTGCATGCTTCCTGAACAACTTGACATGAAATTCTTAGAAGATGACGCACAGGTGAACGTGATAAAATGGGTTTGTAACGTGTTTCGAATGGCAGCGTGTGTATATCGCTCAAGAGGTGTATTTGAGTCTATTAATGTGATATATACGGTGGCAAAGGAGGGATAGAAATGACGTGATAAGCTACACGTGGCAACCTACAAGGCAAACATCTGCACCAGGTGCACAGTTTTCTTGAGGATTTCTGTGAATGTGATTTTGCACAAGAATTTTTAAGAAGAGCTGGTGAGTTTTGTTTCAACCACCGATTTTTTGCTGCAGGTCCGTCATTTTTTGAAAATCTGTCCTTTGAAGTTCTCCTAAAATCACATTGAGGGAACAATATTGTGTATATAAGCGTTTACGACTTCCTCCTGAGTTTTCTTTGCGACAAATCTGTGGTCATAAAGGTCATAAAAGGTAATTTGTATTTAAGGATTGCATTTACGGAAAGCTCTGGGGAAGTCTGGGAAAATCCATTCTCTTCAGCAATGCTACTGTAGATTTCCATACCTTAACCTGCAATAGAAACTGATGATTTGATACTGAATATTCATAGGTAAACGCTGATAAAGTGGCTGTCTATATCAGCGGTGCAAGAAAGGATGATAGCCGCGCCAGTCTTGAGCTCTATGACCGCGAAATGATACATGAAAAACACGTATTCAGATGAAATAAAAGCAGCAAGACAAACACGAAGTCAAGTGAAGAGTTGTCATGCCAGGAAAGGCATCCGGAATATGTAGGTATATATAAAAGGGTAAAGACATCAAAACCGGAACGCAGGCTCTTCGAGACGGCGAAGGAAACCTAGTCACCGAAGCGCAGGGACTAGTATATGTGTTTAAGTAGCGTTTCCAGCAGCTGCTTAATGGGCATCATGTAGAGAGAGTGATAGGGCAAGAAGAGAACTCACTTGAAGTCAATGAAGAACTAGTTCCACCACCTAGTATAGAAGAAGTTGGCCTAGCTATAAAAAAGCTTAAGAACAACAAGGCAGCAGGCTCTGATGGTTTACAAGCGGAGCTCTTTAAATACTGTGGTGATGTTTTGGTAGGGAGCGTGCACCGAATCATCAACCAAGTATGGGTGGAAGAAAACATGCCCGATGAATGGACTATCAGCTCCATATGCCCCATCTACAAAAGAGGCGATCCTATGTCTAGCAACAACTATCGAGGCATATCTCTGCTTAATGTCGCATACAAAATTCTATCCAACGTACTGTGTGAACGTCCTAAACCGTTCTGCAACACACTAATCGGCACGTACCAGTGTGGCTTCCGACCCGACAGATCGACTATAGACCAAATTTTCACACTGAGGAAAATTCTGGAAAAGACCAACGAATTTCAAGTCGAAACTCACCACCTATTTATCGACTTTAAAGCCGCATATGACAGCATACATCGTCAGGAGCTCTATATGGCGATTGAAGAACAGGCGAAATCCGTTCACCTTGAAGTAAATGAGGACAAGAGTTCACCTACCTCGGAGTAAACATGAACTCCACGAATGACACCCTAGTTCAGATCCGGCGAAGAATTACCCTAGGAAACCGTTGCTACTTCGGTTTGGCAAAACAACTGGGTTCAAAAACCCTTATCATGCCAGTTCTGCTTTATGGCGCCGAGTGCTGGACAATAAGCAAGAAGGGAGAGCTGATACTGGGCTCCTTCGAAAGAAAAAATACTTCGGTGGATTTTTGGTCCTGTGTGCGAGGAGGGCGAATGGAGGAGAAGATACAACCACGAACTCTATGAGCTGTATCAAGATGTGGATGTAGTCCAAAAAGCCAAAACACGTCGACTAAATTGGGTCGGCAACATCGAGCGAATGGACAATAATGCTCCAGCTATAAGAGAATCTTCGAATCCCAACCTCCAGGTTCGAGAAGACAAGGAAGACCGAACCTTCGTTTCAAACCTTCGTTTATACTGACGAATTTACGTAACATTTAATAAAACCAGCCCGAAGGTATAGAAAAAAAACCGACCAAGTGCGAGTATCACCCGCGCAAGGTCTGGCCAAGTACGGACAGATTTGGTGTCTTTAAAACGTTAGGGTGTTGGTTGTTCTTTGATTTGATAGACCTAATCGTAGGTACGAAATTCAAAATTTTTTCCATGAAGGAAAATATTTTTTTCACAAAATTATTAATTACTCCAAAACCAGTCAATGAATCTTCATCATTGGTATTTGTCGTTTAACTAGAGGCTATGCCTGATGTTAAGTGCAAATTTCAGCCTTCTACGTCTATTAGTTCTTGAGATAGATCTAGGAACAAAATTGGCTTAGTGGGTTCGGACAGACGGACAGACATCCCTATGGGAACGGAACCTTAAAAACTAGTTTTGAATATAACGTTCATCTTTTTGGTTACTCAAACTTAAATTGTTAACTCCTCCAACTTTTGAAGCACTTTAATGGTAAAAATATTTCGTTCATCTTACTTTTCGAGATTCTTCTGTAATGCAAAGTTGGAATTTTGTTTGTACCTTAGATTTTTTGTCTTTAAACCGCATCTGTTGAGATTTTATTTATTTTATTTCGCATAAAACATTTATACAAACTTGTCCGTATCCGTCTAATAAGTCTTGAAGGTTTTTTTTTTTAATGTTTATATCAATAAAGTAAAATTGCTAGTCTATAAGGCTTCGGTAAATTCTCCTACTTTTTACCCCCTTGACTGTTTCGGTGGATGCAAAAGGAATTTTAACCGTAGAAATAATATATTATATATACGTCACCCTGTTACAAAATCTAAATGACATACCTAACCCGTATGACAGATCGATAGCACTATCCTTTCTCATAATTTTATAGTGCTCGGGCTCGCACACAATCACTTCAATTGGAAATTTAAAAATGTCGCTTAATGTTTAATTTTCTATAGAACAAACTATTCCAAGTATTCTACATCTGTGCGTACTTATAATCATAGAAATACCCTGAGGTGGACTATGTATATAATTTTTTTTTTTTTGCAATTTCATGGTTGAGCAATACAATTGAGCGGCACAATGCTGCGTGAAACAAAAATCCTTTTTGTGAAGAGAGTAATAACCAAGAAAAATTATTGTTTTATTGTATAGTTGAGCACAAATGGCATTTTCAGTCATTTAGAGGGAGAGAAAAAAAAAAAAGGAAACACCCCCCACACAATTGCAATAGTAAAATCAAACTGCCATACACCACATGGACCAGAGTGGTCGTATAGATACATGACAGAATAAATTGCATTTCTTACGTACGATTACATTTACAATCGGCTGGCCAGTATAATAGTGTTATGGGGATTTTGGAATTTTTTTTAAATAAAATATTTCACACGTTTCGTCTGGGAATTGATGGTAATTAAATTTGTAAATTGTTCAATGTAGTTTATTGGTTTTTAGTTGGAAATTTATTCCTCTCGATTGCCACTAAAAGGGCGAGTAACGTTTTTTGTTTTTTGTATCTATGACAATGACAATGATAGAGTGTGTATTTTTAATGACAGTGTTAACACCACAATGGTAATATTTTTTTTTGTAAAAAGCAATAATTTAGTTGGGATTCATATTTTTATTGCTCAATTAGATGTGGATAATAGGATGTTAAGGAAATAAAGATAGATTTCTCAATGCCCCATACAGGGGTTGATTAAACATAGTAATAAAAAAATTTTATATAGGACAATTACTAGTTGACACTTTGCACTGTGTTGCTGTGTTGCCAATCCAACATTTTTACACAGCTCTATTTTTTTATAAATAAACTTTAGATAGATTAAATGTAGATACAATGCAAACAAAAATACTAAATTTCCCCACTCCGTTTGAGACTTTTTTATTAAATTCACAGTTCTACTACATATTGAACCTTACTATACTCTGTTCAACAAAAATGATCAGTACAGGGAAGATAGGATGTCTGCCTCTCAGTCTGGTTGCAATGACTTACATAAATCGGTCCCTCTTTAAAGCTCCCACAAGGTTACCCAAAGTTTGTATGATAAATCGCCATAAATCAGAGAGCAATACCTTCAGGCTTCAGGGTTGTCATCATCCAAGTTAAAATAAAAATATTGCTGAACAAAATAAATTGCATTTATGTTTTTTTCTCAACACCAAGCGTTAAGATAATAGGCGTGTTTTTTAAGGGTGTCCCCAGTAGGTCTAATCGCTTTTTAGATTGTTTTTTAACAAAAAAATAGGCAATTAGAGTACAAAATTACGTAAACACGATGGGATGTCATATGCCTAAGAAGATGTTATAAGGATTGCACTTGTGCAGCTGTGTATATAGCTTCAAATTTCCCGGTCCAATACAGAAGGTTGCATGTAAATTTGAGCTCAATCGGTTGGCAAGTTTCGGAGTCTTTACCTACCTTCCATTTTTGTATCGATTACATAAGTCATGTGAAAAATAATAGCCACACATTGAGGTATTTCGTAAGAATACAAAGAACAAGAATAGTGTTTTTATTTTTAAATACGTTTATGTTATGTTACGATAAAAGTATTTTACTTTATCGACATCCCAACCAATAATTTAATTTGCTGTTTTTAACCAATTTATGGTAATTGAAACAGAATTGTGTTTTGAACAATTTTTATGCAAGTGTCCGTAATATTTTTCACATGACTGTATTTGTTAAAAAAATATTCGCTGGAACACTAGTAAAAAAGGGTAATTTTTTTTTTACAAGAAGCCGTATCTATAGACACCATTCTTAGAAAAAAGCTGCCCTATAAGGCAGGTCACAATAGAGAATTTCATCTGGAAAAATTCGATACTGTGATTTTGTAAAACTTAACCTGGACACTAAAAATGAATATTAGTACCGCGAATTGTACACTAGTTAAAGCTACGGCTATCACCTGACAACTTGAAATTTACAATGCTGAAATAGTGTTAAAACTAATTTATGTAAGTAAGAGAAAAGGGTTAGCATAACGACCTCAACCAAGTCATTTAAAAACATTTCGCGGTACTAATAATCATTTTTAGTCTCCAGGCTACGAAATCACAATGGCGAAAATTTCGATATAAAATTATCTATTGTGACCTACAAAATATTTAAGGTGAAGTTTTAAAATGAATATTAGTAAGACCCATTGAAAAGAGCACCATCAACTTTTAAACAGCATGCTACTATCGCATCATAGTCATAGCATTTTAAGGCAGTGTTGTTATATCATGGGATTTATCCCTTTTTGTGGGAATTTCGATGTCCGAAAAGCCTTCCGTGGGATGAAGGGAAAAAGTACAAAAATTGTGGGAATTTCAGGAAACTGACAAAAAAATGTTAAAACCAAATTTTTTGAAAATTTCATTAAAACTATTCCAATTCACAACAATTATCAGCACAAATAAAAAGAGCCCATGTAAATTGCCTCTTAACAAAAAATTTTAGTACAACAACTGGCGCAGAAGCACCGCATTCTAGGACCTAGGGTGCCTACACGGTCTTGTTGCGCCAATTATTTATTTATTTATTCAGTTAATTTTGCGCTATATTGGCACATTTTGTAGAAAAGCATATTTCACAATCACAGTATTTGCTAGTACAAACGCTGAAATGTCAGTTTTTGTATTTGGAGTTTGACATGCCGCTAGTCATCTAGTGGTCAATGGAACGCGGCCATTGTGATTTTCTTTCAATATAGGTAATAAAAATAAATTAAACAATTTTGTTCATTTTAATGTATCGTGGGAATTTGAGTTCGGCGAAAAAGGAAAAAAGGGAAAAATGACCACGTTTCGTGGGAAAAATGAAGAGAGAGTCCTAAGAACACTGTTCTAAGGTTGGGAGAACTAAAAGACGTCGTCATAAAGGGTCCGCCATCTAACGTTTTTTTTTTCAATTAGTGCTTATTTCGCGATTGGTAACACTTAGCTCATGTCTGATATGACAGATAATTAGTTTTATCCTTCCGCTGAACGAATATGGTTGTGTATACGCTTGAACAACGCTGGGAAATATTGCGACATTACTTTGAAAATCATGGTAATGTTGCAGAATGTGTGCGAAAATTGCGTACGGATTTTGGAAGAAGAGAAGCACCGTCAGCTCCGTATGTTCGTTATCTTGTGAAAAAAGTGAAAGAAACTGGCATCCTCATCGATAAACCAAAGCGTGAAAAGCCAAAAACAGTGCGTATACCCAAAACGAGTCACTGTTTGGTGCGGATTTTGGTCCAGAGGCATAATTGGGCCATTTTTCTTCGAAAATGAGCAAGGAGTGGCCGTCACAGTCAATGGCGATCGTTATCGGGCCATATGTTGAACGAATTTTTGTTCTCAAAAATTGAAGAGGAGGATATTGGCAACATTTGGTTTCAACAGGACGGCGCTACGTGCCACACAGCCGAAGCTACACTCGATGTTTTGCGCCCTGTTTTTGAAGATCGCATTATCAGCCGCAGAGCTGAGTCGTTTGGCCACCGCGGAGCTGCGATTTGACACCGTTGGACTATTATTTGTGGGGTGCCGTAAAAGATAAGTGTTACGCCGACATGCCAGAGACAATTGACGCTTTAAAGGACAATATTCGTGAAGCCATTGGTGAAATACAGCTGCACACAATCGATAATGTGCTTAAAAATTGGACCGATCGTGTAGGCTACTGCATGGCCAGCCGAGGCAGCCATTTGAATGAAATTATTTTCCATTATTAACCGGTTTAGAATTAAGAAAATTTGCACAACAGCAGTCACAATCACAGCTTTACGAACAGAAGTCGTACTAAACAGACAGCGACTCTATCAAGGGTGGGTACAAAATGGATATCAATTGACTTCACAGCATCTTAGCACTTTAAGGTTAGGTAAACTTAAAAATGAAAAAAAAAAAAAAATACATAGCGCTTATAGTTTAGTTAGTGCTTTGACAATTGACGGGCAATCGATTCAATCAATAAAGTTGTTGTTCTCTCTAACATATCAAATAGAATGATGTAGGTACGGTTGGTAGCATTGTTCTATCATTGAATTTGATGGTGATGTGACTTGCTCCATCGAACCCTGCATTGCGACGAAACAAAAACAAATTAACATTTTATATATGCCTCTAGTTTTGACCGATTAGTTGGTACACAAACCACTGGGAGAATGAATACTCATTATTATACTCAAACCATCTTAATTATGTTCGTATATAAAAATGTTTGTGCGTATGTAAGTCCGATAATGGCGGCTGAACCACTGAAACTATTCGCCTTATATTCACACCATTTATGTTCGTGTGATGCCTCAAAATGGTTTTGTTTATGTTATACACCCATAGGTGGCGCTGGGTTCGCTTTTTTTTCGAAAATACTTATTTATATAGCTACCAATTTGGCTCAAATTCAAGATATGTAATATCTAAAGAAAAAATAAATTATTTACAAAAAATTGGACCCGATAGGTGGCGCTGAGATGGAGATGTTTACGAAAATGGCAGAACAACGTTGGCCGGGTCAACTAGTATAATATAAAGCCTTAAGACTAATCGCAAATTGTGTGGAAAAACATAACAAAATATGAACTAAAATTAACAAACCATAAAGTCAAAAACGCGTAAAGATGAATCGCATCTAAGTTATTGGAAAAGTACAAAATGTCCTACTCCCAGAAGACATTTTTTCTTGCTACTGAAAGACCACTCGCATTAAACAAATTATCAAAAAAAATTCTTTCCGCGAAACTACCGTCCCATAGCTTTGCTTCATTGCTGTCTAAATAGTCAAATATCTAGAAGATTTCGAAACTGTCCTCCTAATGGAGACCTTTTGAGCTATGTAACTCACTTATGGAAGCAGGCAATCTCACAACATGTCGAATTCAGACCCGTAGCCTTGACATCTCAAAGTCTTTTGATCGGGTCTGGTATAAAGCTCTTCTATGAAAATTGTGCTCCAATGGACTACCATGACAACAAATCTGCAAATAGATGCAAAGTTTCTTTTGGGCAGATCAATACGATTTCTAGTAGTAGGGGTGCTGTAAGGATCTAAATTTTCCCAAGTCTACTTCTTCTTCGTTTAAATGGCCTGCTTGAATCGAAAAATAGTCATATATTTAGCTTTGTTGATGACAGCCCTCTTATATCTTCCTTCTACATTACACAATCAAAGATTCGGACAAATAATTTCTCAATGAACATCTTAAAGTGTGTTTAAGGGTTTAATGGTAGTCACTCAAAAATGAAACTGGTGGTCAAAACCGATCGTTCCATTCTTGATGTTCATTTATTCACTTTTTGATATTCAAATTCAATATTGAACACAATTTCCTTGAGGTAACCAGCGATTCTGCAATCAGAATCTGATTATACGAATCAACGAACTAAAGACTCCAGGTTGAGGATTCGAAAATGCCTCAATTGTTCAGTTACAAGTTGGAATTTCAACTGAGCAAAGTCATCACTTTAAGAGAAAAAAATAAATATATTTAATTGAGCAATAATTTTACAACGAGTGGACAGTTGGATGCTTTGGAAACTCCAACATAAGCTATATAATATATTCGCATTAATCGAAAATTCCACAAGTCAACACGTAATATAAGGATAGTGAAGGACTTACTTTCCTCGAATTATCCAGTGCTTTTTGATGCTGAATTTTGACTCTATAAATACCATGATTGTAATACAAGGCACAAGTAATGTCCGGAATCTGTGAACGCTTGCATATCATGTCGCACAAGACTTGAATTCGAGTCAAAGGAACGATATCGTCCTGAAACTTCCCCAGAAGGAATTCGTTTGACTCTGTATGACATCTCTCTAAGTGCAATTTCAATTAAATTTACATTCCCAACCATTTACTGTGTTCTACATAACTTTGGAAAACTATTCCAATCTCTTGTAATTAGTATCTAGTTTTTTTTTTCTTATAGAATACAAAAATGCATGCAAAAAGTTTAAAATTAATTACATATTTCCTCGAACAGTTGGACTAACTTACAACACAAATTTACTCAATAAACTTCCTTAATAAGCACAAGGAGTATAATTGAAATTAGCTCTCTTCTTAAGCCATTGTGTATATCGCAATACTAATTTTACAGGCGGGAAATAAATGGAACTTTCTGTTTGGTAGTTCTCAACGATGAATTGAAGAACGGTGATTTTAGACCTGCTTCAAAATGCTTTTAAAATAATTAAAGAGTGCTGGTTGGTTGCAACTATGTTGCTATATCTTCAGTGTTAAGTGTAGCAAAGTACTTATTATGATTTTCCATGTAAAACTTGATTTTGCATCAACTGAGGACGAAGGATTCGAATGTAGAAAAAATTATGTACTTGTTTGAAAATGAAAGTTATGAAATGAAAGAAACTTACGAAACAGAGCACAAATCAACTGTCAGTCAACTATCTCTGGAAAAAGTGTTGCCAAATAGAAAAAAAGTTCTGTATAGATATCAAATTTATATTGGGTGCTTTTTAGGAGCTTTTTTTATATGACATGACGCAAATACCTGCTAGTTAAACTGACATTGATAGTTAAACTGACATCTGACACGACCTTTATTCAGAATTTTTTTGACAAATCATCAAACGATCATCGATTGTATCGTAATTAATTGGGCAGAGATTGTTCATTTCAATAGGCGTTTTTCTTTTTTAGTTGAGAGCGAGCCTGAACTGTCAAAAAAAAAGTTCGTGTTTCTTTTTTAGCTCAGAGACATCAGAGCTCAGATTTTGTGTTTCTTTTTTCGCTCAGAATAAATTTACTCAGCTCTGAACTAAAAGAGAAAAATGTCTAATAGAGTTGCAACCGATCCACTCTTTTAAACTGTCAAATTTATTTCAGTGATGAGGCTCACTTCGTCTCGGTGGCTTCTTTAAAACGTCGTCGTGTTTGGAACTTGAGAAATCCAAAGGTAACTCTTCTACTATTCAAGCACTTCAAACAATTTAACGGCGCCGTGGAGGCAGCTGTCATCATTGAGTCGTACTGCTTTAAAAATGAAGCTGGTCTTCATCAATGGCGCCCAGTACAGAGCCATCGTGTAACAAGTGCATGCATAATATGGTCAGCAGAACATTTGTTTTCAACAGGCTGTTGTTGTTGTTGAAATAGTTTTAACTATGTATTTCACATTAGCACGACAACATTATAGTGTACTTCACCAACACAGATGTTGCAAATTAATGAAACTTAAAGAGTTTCGTATTTGGCAGCTCTGCAAATGTCAAAAAATGTATGTGCTGCGATGACAGTATAGAAATATTTCAATACAACAATTTTCGAATTGTCGGGCACATTAGAAGGTAATAGCGTAATGAGGACTTAAGTAAATATGTTTATTTTCATAAATATTTACAAAACTGAAAGCTTACCATTATTTAGAATAGAACAGACGATTTCGTTAAAAGTAAAAAAAAAAACTGTGCGATCTTTCACAATGAAAATGCTGTCTAGCTTGAGAGTTAAATTTTGACTGCGGCAAACTAAACTCAGTTCGCATTTCGATCGTTTACAAAACGTAAACGTAAACAACATGAACGGGTTTTATGTTCGTTAATTTGATTTGTACACAGTTTCTAAATATGGTACCTACCATCTACCTAATTAAAAGCTGTTTTTCCATTTTGCTTAGACAGACATCAGAGTACGCAAAGATAGTTCCTTTATCTGTGTATCCACTCCATGGTATCTCAGTCATGGTATCAGTATAGATGAACGAACTGTCATTGCAAGAATTACATCGCTCTATTGATATTTCTGTATTTAACTATTTTTTTTTCCATTTACGGGAGTGACTCTGTTGACACAATTTTATGAGCCAAGTGTCACTTGGTAATTTTTAAGCAATTTAACCAATTTTGATTCGTCTATACTGGTACTAGGTACTACGGTGAGAAGCAAAGACTTCTGTGTTTTTCTGCGAGCATACAGATGGGAAGAAGACCTAGAGGAATGCATTTTGGACAGTGATGCCATTCTGACCGGATTCCGGTCATATCTGACCGAAATCTCTTTACTCTGACCGGAGAAAATTTTGAAATCCGGCCTAACCGTTTTTTGACCGGAACGAAAAATGTTTTTAACCGGAAAACTCTTTTTTGACTTGAAAAATAAAGTTGCCCTACTGACTATAAATAGAGATAGATTTCTATAATTTGAATAAAAATTTGCCATAGATAGGTACATTACGAAAATGCTCCCAAGTTCAAACAGAAACCAATTTAATGCGAATAATGGGATACAACATCACGCATGGGATTCTGCTCCGGGAGCAGGATAATAAATTATCTTATAGGCTAATTTTTTGACGTTTTCTTTTGCTAGAATGTTGAAGAGGAGATTAAACAATGAATTTCAATTAATTAAAGTGTGAAATTCGATAAATCTTAGATTGCATTTTGGTGAACTACTCTTTTCAAGTGTCAGAAAATTATCCGAGAATAATTATTTAGCCCAATTGAAACACGGCCTTAGTACATGGCCTGGCCATAAGTACACGTCTTCTCATGACTTTCATTTCCATTAACGATTTGGCTACACACAAAAACCAGGCGTCATTGCAATGAAATAAAATTTGGCAGGTAAAAGAATAGTGAAATTAAAAACACAAACAAATTCTATAGTTAAGCCGCTACGGACGCCCGTTTTTGACGTCCTCACTCTATCAACGCAAATATCAAATGAAGATTTGTAGGTATCTTCTGAAAGTGGATTTTCTGTACATTTTCTATGCTATCTACCTTTCTCCTTTACTCACTCAAAATCTACCTGTGTCGCTGGACACGATGTTCATTGGAAGGGGTGTATGGCCATGCACTAAAAGTGTATTTCAGAACGTAAAATATGTCATATAAAATGAAAAAAAAAAATTTGTTTCAGTAAATTTTAAACAAACGAAATAAAAAACAAGCTCACAAACTCAAGATTTACATATTATAAAAACGTTTTCTAAACATCGATAATGCAGGTGAACATAAAAATGCGTAAATTGTAAAGGTAGGTATAGGTATTTTCTCTTTTTGACCGGGTTTCAGGTCAAAAATTCTCATTTTAACTTTTGACCGGATTTTCTAACCGGATTTAGAAAATATAAATCCGGTCATTCGGTCAGATTTGACCGGATTCACTTTTTTTTTAGTGGCAACACTGATTTTGGACTGACGCAACAAAAAATTACAACAAAGCTTAAAAGATGTAGGTTCCTTTACTGACATGTTATTGGTCAATCAATATTGTACCTTTAAAAATTCAATTGTAAGCAAATTCCTACACATAACCATTCATATAAAGTTACCTATTGTGACCGTCAAAGTAGTAAAGTTCAAGGTTAGAAATGATGATTGGTAATGCCCATTAACAATATGTTTTATGTTGTATGTCTTAGATGAATATCGTTTTAAACAACGAGTGAAAGCGGTGTGTTACCACTTCGATCAACTCGTTTTATTTTAAAAACAGCACTAGCTATTTGAAGGTCCTAACACATGTTCATTGTTCATATGCATGGACACATATGATGATTTTGGACTAAAATTTGGGAACAATCATGGAGACAGGCGAATATGTACGTGTCCATCAGTCTTTGGTTTTGACCGCCTAGGGTAAACTCTGATTGGAATCAACCTGGCGGTGTCGAGCGTCGTAACTACCTCATGAAGCTACTCTGACACATTTGGTGCTGAGGTCAAAACTAATCAGGTTCATGGAAGAGTAAAAATGACGACTGCTCTTGCATCCCCGAAGTGGGTTACTAGCAACGGATCCCTCCCGTTCTTGCGACAAAGCGAGTGCATTACCTTTCGAACTTCAAAGAAAATTTTTGAAAAAAGGATTCTGGATGCCTTACCTGTTTTTATAAGAACGCCAATGCTGGCTAGTTGGTGGCTTTAAGATACGAACTTAGGCTCTTCAAAACATTGAATAGAAATGCGTGCAAGCTACATTCGCAGTAGGTAACTCTGATATATAGACAGGAAGTAGAGAGTGATATAGGGCAAGAAGAGAACGCATCACGTCCACACTCTGTTGATGAATTTAACACTTGCACCACGCAATACAGCTAAGAGGTTGGCTTAGCTATAAAAAGCTTAAGAAAACCGGGCAGCTGGTCCTAAAAGTTAACAGGACAACCCTTTAAATACGGGAGTGGTGTTGTAGTATGACACATGCATCAAATCATATACCAAACCAAGTATGGGTGGAAGAAAACTTGTCCGGGGACGGGATCC
Source organism: Cheilosia scutellata (assembly GCA_955612985.1). Taxonomy (NCBI): domain Eukaryota; kingdom Metazoa; phylum Arthropoda; class Insecta; order Diptera; family Syrphidae; genus Cheilosia; species Cheilosia scutellata. Next base: position 56,178,723 of record OY015314.1, read on the forward strand.
ACACATGCTAACTATAAAAACAAAAACAGATCCTAAGGCTTTTATAAGCTCTGATAATGATACCAAAGCAGAGTTACACTTGCCAACAGCTAAAACAGCCTAAAAGGCAACTGACTATAGTAAGTCCTTGAAAAGAAACAATAAGGAGAATTTATATCAGTCCCTCATCATCTCAGTCGCACAAGGTCTTCTTGGTCGTTTTGAAAGCAAATTTCTTTGAGTGATGTTTGTTCCCGTTTGCGTTGACGGGCTTTTTTTAGGGGGGTATTTATCAGCGAACTCTACGAGCTGTACAGCGACATCGACCTGGTCAGAAAGTACGTGTCAGTCGAGTAAGATGGCTAGGACATGTAGAGCGAATAGATTCCAACGCTCCGGCCCGAAGAGCCTTTGATTCCTACCCGCAGGGAGACCGCAGTAGAGAAAGACCTCGCCCTAAGTGGCGCGCATAAGTGGATGGGAACCTCAACCAACTTAGAGTGCGCAACTGGAGGCGGTTAGCCTAAGGTCGGGCTAACTAGAGAGGTGTTTATCTCTAACGTAATGTGTCAAACCTTTCTGTATCAAATACCCGTGTGGGCACATACCAGGCTGTAATCGGCACATACCCGTGTGGGTTTTAGCCTGGCAGATCAACTATAGACCAACTTTTAACGCTCAGACAAATCCTGGAAAAGCCCAACAGATTTCAAGTCGACCTTCACCTCACCATATTTTGATCGGCTATAAATCGGCATATGATATTATCTTTCGTCTCTACATGATGATGGCCGTATTCAGATTCATTCTAAGTCTGATAGACAAATGGCGTGTGACGTTACAACTTGCAATTTGAAAATAGCTCCTCTAAACGTTCATCAAATTTCGGCAAGAAGATGCGCTCTTATCAGACTTCATCAGCAGATAGAGCGAATTGATGATGTCAAAACGGAATGCACAATCTTTAACAGATCTGTCCAACCGGGCGAAATAGTGGCCTTCACCAGCGGCTGAAAAACAAGCTTGAAGTAAACGTGGACAAGACAACAAAGCATCAAACATCTCTCCACGGTCTAAAGCACACGGTCAGATCACAAATGCGAGGTAGTTAAGGTGTTTGTCTACCAATTCGATGTATCTACCATGAGATATCCATAGCCTTCTGTAGAGCAAGTGTCAGTTTATAGGTTACATTTAGTTCCATCTATTTGCTACTGCAACTTCACGTTTATCCTGCTAAATCATATGTCATGTCAATATGCTAAATGCAGTTTCATGTAGATATCTACTCAATAGCAGACGCTTTCACTAGTATTCCATATAATGTGACAACTTGCAGGGGTTATTCCCCCCAAACATAACATCCATTGCATGGCATCCTAAGTAATAGCTTGAATGACTTTTCCCAACTCATTTATCATATCGAATGTCACCATTAAGGTCACTTACTGACATAAATTAAACATTTATAGCAACATAATCGAAATAGAACACAAAACGCCCTTTGGGATGATTCAAGTCGATCCACACCTCCTCCGGCGAAGGCATGCTCCAGTTAATACAAATGTCATGCTATTCTATCGTACCACTTCAAATGATGTCAGCTTTACATTTAATAAAAAAAAAAAAAAAAAAAAAAACAGAGTGTCTCTCAACCATTGCACAACGAAACAGTAATGCGTCCAAAAACAAGACAAACACACATATTTTTCCATCTAACCACGCGTCAAATTGTCAACAATTGTGGCTCGTAAAAAATAGAGAAACAAGCTCGCTGACTGGCAAATGTCGGCATTCACACAAGCACGCAAACAAACTCACCCACGAAACAGAACACACATTTCTATGGAAATATCCTTGATGGTACAAAACCAAAACAATGCCTGGTCTAAAAATGTACTGTATCCCCACCCACACCCACGCACACCACCAATAGACAACAAATGTCACAAAAATTTGACATCTTCTATACCCCAGGCTAAAGTACAATCTTAGTTTTATGGCAACACTTGCGCACAGCGCCAAACTTTTTTATAGGAACTTTTTGCAAACTTTTACGCTTCAATTACATTTTGAAAATATGTAATTGAAAAAAAAAAAATAAAAAAATCTGTAAACTGTACTAAAGAATAAAATTGAAACCTGTAAACTATGCGGAACGGATTTATTGCGATGCTTCGAGCTCAACTTCGACTGGCGCACAAAACTGCGACAGGATCTGTCCTTGAAGTTGAGCTCGAGACCATGGTCACTAGTGTTCGCGCTATCCGGACTTAGTGCTGGCCGATTGCCACCACTCCCATTGTGCGTTGCAGTTTCACTGTTGTTGTTGTTGCTGTAGTTGTTGTTGAGGATATTTGCATTGGTGTAGCTCTCTGCATGTGCATGTGCACTCGGATCGAAGTAGTCCATGTGATTGGCGTAGTACGCATTGCAATGCTCGTTGGCGGTTATGTTAATTACATTTGAAAAGCTTGTACTATGGTTAAGGTTATTGCCGTTGCTGTGAGATTTCTTGGAATTTATGCTGTAGCTCTTTCCATTTGGATACATCGTAGTTGTTTGGTGGGCGGCGGTGGCAATGGCAGCAGCAGGACTATTAACAACACTAGCTATAGCAGCAGCAGCAGCAGCAGCGACAGCGGCAGAGGAAGAGTTGGATGCAGCAGCAGGACTGGTAGGTGGTGATGTGACAACAACAGCACCACCACCCCCAGCAACAGCGTTAACACAAACAGAAGATGAAGATGAGAGTTGAGTTGCAGATGCAGATGATGATGTTTGTTTAGGTGGCAGCGATGGCGGATTCACAGCAATTGTCAGCCCAGAACAACTACTGCCAAACGATGGGGCATTGCTATTGCTACTATTGAAATTGTTCACCTTGTCGTCGCTGTCATCGGATGGTGGTGCATTGACATTTTTTGTCGACGATTTTCTACTATACGGAGAATGTACATCGTCATCATCGTGATAGGGGATATTGTTTGAGGCAACAATACCTATGCCCGCACCGAGGCCACCACCTCCACCTCCACCACCACCGAGACCAGGGTCTATGTGAATTTTTGTTGCAATTGCATCGTCATCGTCGTCCCCATCGGATGTGTCACTGTCTATTCCACTGAAGTTCTGGTTGTTTGTGTTTGTTAAAATGAGCGGAACACTTGAACTATCTATTATGCCGGATTTGCTCATTTTATTGAGAATTTTATTTTATTTTATTTTTTTTTATAAAGGTGCGCACAGTTAACACTTGAATAACATATTTTTATTCTTTTTTTTTTTAATTAATGCAATTTATTTATTTTTTATTTTTTGGATGGAATTTTAGTGAAGTTTTATTAATTTTTATTTGAGCACTGCAAATTAGTAAATATATATTGAAGGACATTTTGTGTAGTTCTCGTAGTTTTTAACTGCATTTCTGAAAATCTGGTTGTAGATTGTGGTTACCTATGAGAGCTACAATATCCACTCAATATATCTATATTATGTAAAAGGACCTCTAACTTTATCGTTTACAAATTACAAAAGAAGAAAGTACTATAGATACATAGACTAGTACGTAACTACGTAAGTACGTAAGAGCGATAGAATTCGAAATGTTAAAAACGGCCCCGAAAAATTATGTAGGTAATACTTCATAACCAACACAACCAACACCAACAGACCAACACAAAGAACTTAGAAGGCTCTTTGATTTAATATTGATATTCGGTATCAAATAAGGACAACAACGTAATTTTGGAACGATAAGCTTAGAACGCTGCTCGAGCTAAATCTTAGCTCCCATACAAAATTCTCTCCAAAATTTAGCTGACTTAAATTTAGTGAATCCATTTAGCCCAGCGATACGCTGCGCTGCTTCAGTGAATAAATCAAATTTTCATTTCAGACTGTACTTCATTCTATCTATCAAAATTTAGCGCGCTTTTTAATGGTTCGGCACATTTTCTCAAGTTAAATTTTAACAGATCTGATGGTTTTTTTTTATGTTATGTTTTTGTGTTGCGGAAAAGTAAATCAGGACGAATTTTTTCAATGAATACATCGATGAAGAATTCTTTGAAAAGTGAACAATTTGAGAGCAAAGAATAGCAGACAAGGAAAATATAATTCTTTTTCGTGTCGATGAATTTTTGAAGGAACTTATTTTCAACGAACAGCTGTTTTCAGTGACACTTATATCCACAACGCAATCCATGTCAAAATTTAGCTAGGGATATAGTTGATGCATGGAGAAAAAAATTGGAGTGCAACTAAAATTTGGTTTCACTCGAGCGGCGTACAAATCGAACACAGTTTCGGTTCAAACTGTACACGCAAATGGTCGATCTGTCACTTTACGTGACGATGAGTCGAACACGGGAACACGAAACGCATGATGAGTAAGGCTGTAATTTGAGAAATATACATAATGGTCCCGCGATTGAATCGAAAATACTTAACTTGTCAGGACTTTTATTTGGACCTGAATACATGGGCATATATTATCGACTGTCACAATTTATTGAGTCGAAATTTGAGTATACAGAAAGAGATTTTAAAAAATGCATTGTTAGGAAAAGAAACGTGATATCAATTCATTCTTTCAATTTCAATTTCCCTGTCAATACATTGTCCATCGTCCCTAAATCATAAGTGGCGATTCGCAAACGGATAAGGAGAAGATGTCAGACTTGATTCAATCATCTTATGATGGCCCTAACTAGAGGAAACCTTAATCACTATTAGTTCCTCTTGAAAACCGGTACAATATTGAGTCGATGTTCAAAAACCGTTCATACTAGGCTTATCGATCGGAGAAGGAGCCTCCATCTCAACCCTCCGCTGTTCTTGAACGGTTCTTGTAGAAAGAGGATGAGTCTTCATTCCTTCCTCTCTGAAGGGTAATGATGTCATGAAGTTAGAAACAAAATCTAAGCTATTAGCACAGTGATCAGCATTTTTCCGATATGAAACGAAAAAGGAACAAATCGCTGAGGCGTAGGTACTTCCGAACTTCATTGAAACGAAGAAAACGAGTCCGATAGAACAAAAAAAATGGAGAGGTTGTTGAGCAGTGATACTGGTCTCCTATGAGGGGATGGCCCTCGTGGACGAGGAACAAAAAGACAACATTTTTAAGGTATTGATCATAAGAAGAGGAGTAGTGAGGCACTATCTCGAAGAAAAGCGAATAATGTGGTCGAGTGCATAATGTGCGGGATACCGACGCTTCATTTGTTGTCTGTACTATCGGAAGAGTATTTTAAATATTTATCCAGGCTTCATGACTGTAACGACATTTTGCACCTCAAAAATAACTATTGTAGAGATTGACAGCTAGTCAGATGTCCAGCTGCACGAAAGTAGCCATAGGTCTAGATTGCATTGCGATTAAAACCATATAAACGAATTTATATTAAAAAATACATATCCTCTTTCAACAACCCCCAAATCACAATGACAGACAAGTTTATTCAAATTATTCATCCAAATTCTTATTCTTACATAATGCAATGCATATCAAAAGTCAGAAATCTTTAAAAATCTTTAAAACTGAATAATTTCAAATCGAAATGTTGATGTATTTCTAAAGGCCGTAAACCTAAATAATTGTAATAAATTATACAACACTTTCAATACGAAAATATGGTGGGCATAAATTATCTCATCAACTTACTAAATAAAATCATATCCCTGCCGCAAGATAGCCCCGAGAAACTATTGTGCAAATATCAGACACATTTTCAAATTATTCTTCAATCCCTCTTCCTTAATGGGCTGATTTCCAAAGGGGACCTTATATGACTGTATTTACGCCAGACAAGACGACTAACCTATCGAAATTCGTACAGTAGTTCCTTAGTTGAGGATATAATAGAAGTTGTGCGTAGGAATAAAATCCTACTCTCCCAAAATCCCAATTGGATTGGAGTTGGAGAAGTCAAAAGGACAATTTTTGACATCTTTCCCAGACGACATAATATGTTATGCGTTATGTATGTAATTTGACTCTTGGTAATGACTCAAACGATTTTTATTAAATTATGAGTTACGTCTGGTTGATGGACGTTCCCTATGAAAAGCGTGTCTATAGTGTTAAGTAAGATGAAGATATTTGGGGGGATGGTTTTTTTTTTTTTTTCGTTTTATAATACTGGCCATACTAAAAAAAGGTTTAGCTAATACGATGCGATATTAAATTGGAGGTTTGGCTAAGACTGCTGGAAAAACGTTGAAGGAATATAAATACCTGTTGAAGATATACATAGGTATATAGTTTAGGTTATTTTAAATTCTACTCCACAATGATTTTGCAACAATAGAGCGAGTGGTTTACGAGTATTGGTAATATAGTCTATCTATACTATTTAAGACGTAGGTAAAACCTATCTTATAGGTATAAGGAGTTCGCAGGAATCTCGAAAATGTTCGAAGGGGTTTCAAAGAACCCTTCACTAAAATAAACTATAAGATCCTCTGCCTACTGCTATATTTGTTTTTTTTTCTTCTTTCAATTAGGTATAAGAAAAAACTTTTCGTTTTGCACTTTTTTCGAACTTTTAATTCGTTCAACTAGCCATTATATTAAAAAATATATAAAATTTAGGGTTTCATTCATTTTTCTACTCCATTCAGAGACTGAGATACAATACAATAAATTAAAAACAGATCTTATTTTATCAAGTGCGACAAAAAAGCACATTCACAGGACAAGCTGGGTTCGGGACATGAACCCTCTAAGAATATCACGCTTTGTACATTCGAACTTAAATCTTAAAGCAGTGAAAAAAGTCACAAGAGGCGAACGCTAGATGGACCGCCATATGAACTAGTTGTAATAAGAACGCTATGGCCGTCCTTCAATTAAGTCAGAACCGAGAGACTCATACGGAGGCATGGATAAAATCCCTGTTCACCCTCCTAGGAATTATAACGGGGTATAACAATACTCTTCGGTTCCTTATGAAGAAAATGGGCTTGACATAGCAAGAACTTTGTAGGCTGCGGGGATGAGGGAGCTCTTGAGGACTCAACCCATTTCCTATGTCGCTGCCCACATTTCCAATTCCTAGAGAGTCATTTCTTAGACGAACTTTTCAGCACATCAAAAGACAGTAGATATAATGAACTTCATCAAATCCTCAAGATGGTTTGTTTGTAAGGGTAAGGGACAGAATCTTTCATCGACGGGCATCACAATGGAACATTATTGACCTGAGTATGGCACGAAATACGTCTCGCCAGGTCACAAACCTAACCTAACCTAAAGACGATATTTATGACTACCTAAATTCAATTACTGAAAAAATCCGACTTAGGCCCTAGTTATAGCTATCATTGAAATGCATCATTGGAACAAATCAGTGGAATGGTGGTTTCATTTTTTTGACAAGTCGGTTATAGCAATCATTGAAAAATTCCTGTCAATGGAAGAACCTGTCAGTGACTTGGCCGCAAACAAGTATAGGTTTTTGAGGTTAGAGTTGATAATTGAAAGCAAAACTGACAGCTGAGAATAGAATGAAAATCGAACACATCAGTGAAACGATTGGGTTCCCAATTAGAGAAACGAGAATCAGCTGTTCATTGAAATCGATTTCGATCAGTGAAATAATAAAATTGGATTTAAAGAAAAGTTTTAATCAGAATTATTCCACAATTGATTAGCTTTATCTTGATACCAATTAAAGCCAATATTGTTTGATTATTCGTCTTGAAATCGGAAAACAAAATTTTCAATGATGCACTTCAATGAAAGCTATAACTAGGGCCTTAGTAACAGAAATTGTAAAAACGATTTACAAAATCGTCCTGTAACATCAGAATTGCTTTCAATGTATCAAGCCTAAGCTTTGGTTTAAGAAAGTTCAAAATCAGAAGCCTGAATATTAAAGACGAAAGGCCGCAATATAAATAAATAAAATAAGTAGTTAACGTAACAGGTACATATGACCACGTAGGACTATAGGCACTTTTAATTAAATGAAATGAACCGAATTTCTAAAGAAAATGCAATCGCGCAAGTAAATAAACATAAAGCGCTAAATAAGCACGCCAGTTCAGTGGCGACTCCTAAAATTCGCTTGTCATTGTCACTTTGGCCATCTCGTCTCGTCTTGCGTGAGCGTAGTTTGGAGCAAATGTCTCTCCTTTCACTTTAGTTTTGTAAATAGTTTTAATACTTAATAAAGTATTTAAAAATTGATAATACGTGGTTTTCACGACGCACGCAGCAAAATAGCCACCCAAAGGCTATAGGCCTAACTTCTCTTAACTACTCGTTAAGTAAGTTTTTATTTTTGGGAAGAACGGAATTTAATCTCCGACTTTCTCAGTATTTTTCCGGGTAATAAACCTATAAGAACCATCGCTGAGGGTCCCAAAATTATCAGGGATAATATGGATAGAGGAAATATTTTGGACTTGATGTGACCGTCTTATGAATGGCCTATTTAAAGGAGTCCTCTATGATATCACAAACCCCTTTAAATAGGCCATTCATAAGACGGTCACATCAAGTCCAAAATATTTCCTCTATCCATATTATCCCTGATAATTTTGGGACCCTCAGCGATGGTTCTTAGGTTTATTACCCGGAAACTTGCATGCTATCTACCAGCGAGCCTAAAATTCCGACCTTCAACAACCAATCACGACACCTTTCCACCAAACTAATATAAGGTGAACGAGGAGTACTACGTGCTAAACAAAAGTAGGATAAAAAATTGTCAAAAGCTACCTTTAAATAAAAAAGTTATTATCGAACAAGATCTGACCAAAAAGAAAATACCTTCTCTTTATACATTATAAGCTGTTTCTGTGTGATACATATTATTTTCAATACGAATTTCTCGCCTTCTGATACATATTATATTCTTTAATTCAAAGTGTTAAAATATTTAGTACATCATCATCATCATGCAGCCTTTGATGCTTTCTGACCATTTCGAAATTATTACAAAAATTCAAGCTCAGTTGTGTACCATAAAATTGGATAATTAAGAATTTAGGCAATCGATGTAAACAAATCCGTGGTGAATATTTGAACGATATCTTCTTCCAAGGTTCAGAATAAAGCAAAGATCCAAATAAATCTGTTAAAATTTCTCTACTAAAAGTATCTGAAAACTCCCGTTGAACAATTGCAAACGCACATCGACAATACGAGCCCAGTCGCCGCGCTACACATTCATGGAATAAGGTTGATTTTACAAATGAAGCAAAAACAAATTCCGTAGCGTAATGCTCGTTCACGGATAGCGCGATTCGGAACCTGCCGTCATGTAAATTCCCTGAATCAAAGAAATACAAAATTGTGACTGTTTTGTTGTAAAATGTATAAATTTTTGATACCGAAATGTATTGGAATGTATTTCCTGACGTAGTTTTTATTACATACATTGTGACGTATTTGCATAGAGAGTAACTTAGATATGGCGGAATTGTTAATAGAAAACAACGTCATGACTCATGAGTATGTTTGCTCTTTTGACTATGACTCTTTGATACGTACATACGAAAAATTATAACCTGGCAATCACAACTTCCTAACGCTTGAGTTGTGATTGAGCCTCCTGTCCCTGCCTAAATAAAAAAAAAACAAATTTCAAATGATAAGCAAAATTTTAAATGATAATTTGAACAAATTGAATTTTTTAGCGCCACCTTAAGTAAGCAGAAAGAAGAAATTTTGTATAATGAACCAGCAAACGACAAACATTTCATAAAAGCAATCATGTATCTTATTCGTATTTTATCCTCAACATAAAATACACTTCACACGATAAGACAAATGACATATATGCCCTTCCGTTTCCACATTCATTGGTATAAGACTTGTCAAGAAAACTGTCAATTTTCCAGTCTTCTCGCAGCTACATAAGCTTCTTTTTGAGAAATTGGTAAGGACAATTGTTGATGCTCCTGTAAAAGCAACGAAGAAAAGTATTCTAATTCAATATGTCTCCTTAAAATGGAATAGACGCAGTTTGTAATGTCAAAAAGACATATGCTTTTGGGATGTGGGAGAGCCAGCAGTACCGACGCGTCTAACTAATTGCCAATTTTTGCGTCTGCTCGAATTTCATTGGTTATTGTTTTGAAAAGTCATATGACTTCTAAGACTGCGTTCAGAGAAACGAATTATGATTTTTGACCGGTCATATGAGAAGTCATTATATCTTCTATGGCCTAAAGCGGCTTTAAATCACCAAAATCAAATGACAACAATTTTTGTAAAAATATTGAACTTTGCAGCCACTCGAAGACACTGATTACTATCTACATCCGATATCTATCGCATTACGTTTACGAGATCTCGCCACTTAATAGGGTCGACAATATCCCTAAGCAGACTTGTTACCGAGGGTTATCCCTAAATCCATGGCAGTCTACAGTCTTGAGTGAGTAAATTTTCCACAACTTTAACAGTCCATTGTGAAATTTTAAATACGCGTTTGACGACAACCTGTTCCATTAAACGATACAGATAATAATCAAAGATTGTGATAGAAATCATAAATCTTTCCATAGGCAGCCATTTCCACTGAAATCTAAAGAAAATAATATCCGCCTCCACGATGTAATCTAAATCCCCAATCGACGTAGTAGATCCCCGGGGATACACCGCGTGAAGATGAACTCCTATAGCAAACATGGAGGCGCTTGTGTTTGTTTTTCTGAATGAGAAACATCTCTAGTCACCAAATTTAATATCTTCACTCTATAGTCCATCTTCTTATAAAATGGATCCGAATTTATTGTCTCTTGTCTCTACTCGACAGTCGACACCCGACAAAAAGAAAAAAATAAATAAATTCCGAATTTGAAGTGGCCAGATTAAAATAAGCGAGCTCTTCAAAGCGAGTGGCAGTCGTGGCATGCCAACCCTCTTCGTTTATCCCCATCCCAATCCTATTAAAGTATTAATTATTTTTATTGCATCATTTTGACATGGTCTTTCCTAAATAAGTTCCCACGAAAAAAAAAAGAGAACAGCTTAATTTTCTACAACCACATTTTATCGATTTTCAGAAATGCATACAGTCAAAACTACAAGTCTCTTACACTATGTACACTTAGATGAGTAAAAAAAACACGGATACGTCTAGGTACACACTAACTAACTGTATACGGTTGTATATAAAAATTGCAACTGAAAAACCGTATTATTAATTTCAATTGTAAACATTCACAGAAATGTTTTTTTTTTTTATATATTTAAGGATTTTTTTTATTTTCTAACACTTTCACTCTGGGCGGTTGTTTTTTTTAATTATTAATGATACCGGTTGAACCCCCAAAAACGCACACAATTTACACGACTATAATATTTCGTTTATCTGCTGCAGCTGTATCCAGTATTTTTAAGAACACGACGTAAACAAAGGAATTTATTTTACAGTTTTAAGAATTAGAACGCGATTGCAAGGAAGAGAAAAAAAAAAGAATAAAACTGGCTCGGTTAGATGGTACATACTGCATAGCGTACCCCGTCAGGACTATTAAAGTATCCTTTGAAAGAAGTACACCTAAGCGATTTGGAAAACAGGGGATGCTATAAAATATTTTCTCTCGTGATCCCATTTTGAGTTTTACTCTCTTTCTCCTCTTGATGCCAGAGGGGAGTACGTACAGTTAAGCTTTTGTCAAGCTTCCTTTACTATTATTATACTAACAAAAGAAAACTGCACAACAAATCTAATCTTCCCCTAATTTGAATGTCCCGAACTCGTCGCAGCAATGAGAGTAAAGGAAGAAGGGTAGGTGTTCGATTGTTTTGAACTTTCCCATAAAATGTTTGTCAAGTGACTGAGAGGGTGCAAGTAAGCTTTTCCCCAGTTTAACCCTAAATTTAAGTGAGTAGTTAGAGTAACCCCGTTACATTTGGGGGGTGGTTTACCGTATACATTGTCTTCACCGGTCATTCGTTGATCTATTTGCAAAAGTTGAATGTGCTATCGATGGCAGTGTGAGTGGGGTGGAAGTAAGTACTATACGATTGAATGGAAAAATCATCATTGAGGTCTGCTAATCCACTTGGCCGCTATTAATTAACTAATTGACGTTTGGTATTAAACGAAGGTGGTCTCTAAATGATTGGCTTTACTTTTCTATACAAAATTCATGAAAGTGCATATACAATACACGTCTGTCGTCGTACGTATGTATACGCGCGCGAATTGAATTGCCTTCAACCGAAAGAATTCTCACGAGATATTTATGTGTAGTCAGTCCAACAGATTAAATGGTATTAAAGGTCAGTGTGGGGTTTTGGTCGAGAGTGTGGCAAAAAGCTCATTCAATCTATTTACTGAATGCATAGATTGTGTAAACGTAGAGGTATGCAATAAATGCGGCTGTTGAATATTTGAGGAATGTTTCTACACTTTTATGCAAATACAGTTTATTTTTTTTACAAAAAATAAGGTGCGGAAAAAACGTTGGAGACAGCAGGACCTTTAATTTGGAATGGATCTTTTATATTCAGGGTCATATAGTATTGAAGAGGCTAATAACCTCACTGCGTCTCATAAAGATTTTAACAAAGAACTTACAAAACCAAGGATAGCCATTATCCAGCCCTAGGGTAGTCTACCTACCACTTTATTTTCAAGCACAAAATGACGCAATCTACGCGTATCCGCGTGAAGTTTGTAACACACGATTTAAATAAATTTGTTATCAAATTTGGTGTGTTTTAAAAACCAGCCTAAGTTCTTTTTTGTTCTGCTAGGCTGCAGAGAAACGAATTATAAGCCCGGGAAGTAGGTATGAAAGTGTCGAAGTGTATGCAAAAATTAATAATTTAGATTTATGTAACTTTTTAGCTTGCCACGATGAAAAAGCGTGAATACTCAAAATTATTCTGTTGACACATTTTTCCATTAATTGCCACTAATTTAATGTCTACGATAGGATTTTACTCTGCGGCCATTACCAATGGAGTAATTTTCTATTAAGGATTTCCTTGAAATCTCCTTTTGGTTGTTCCATAAAATTCGAATAAACCCTTATTCGGTCGATAGAATTCCAACCTCAGATGCTTGGGCAAACTGCAGTCTATTTTCTTTGTTCTAAGGAATAAAATAATTTCCTCGGGGAATGTGTACCGAAATTAAATTCCGTAAAACGGTTTCGAATTGTTATTTCTTCACTGGGATATCAAACGTATATATTTTTATTTCGAGCTCAAAGTAAATTAAGGTCAAAGTCTTATTTTTTTTTATCACGAAAGGGTAGGTACAACTTAATTTCTTGCGACAAGAAAATTAAAAAAAAAATGGAATCTACTCTTTAAAATAGTTAAAATTAAGAGAAAACTGTCAAAATACATCAAGAATCTCAATTTTGACAGATAGAAAATATTTCTTATTTTAAGAAACAATTTTCTCAAGATAAAACTAAACTGCCTTTCTGAAAGTAGGTATACCCAAAGAAATGCATTCTTATCTTAAGGTTCTTCCTGCCTGTCTTTGCACCTATGCTTATGCATGATTTCTAATATGTAGAAAACAAGTTTACACTACAAGGTGATTCTGGTGCACGAAAAATACGTCTCCGAGTCCAACGGCTTTTTGCTAAATAAACAAATGTATGTATAGAACAGTTTGCCTTTCTGCCGGTTTCTATTTAAACGATACGTTATTTTGACCGCTTTTTTATACTCAAATAAGTGATAGAAGAACCGAATCATATCTACGCGGATCGATCGCTTTACGCTTGAGTAAATTTTGGATTATTTGTGTTGCAAAAACAGGGTGGATTTAAAATATATATTTTTTTTAATAATGACCGACCTGCTGTACGCAAGTTTTTAAAGAAAATTCGTCTGCCTGTGATGGGAATAAGTTATCCTCGTGTTCGTCCATTCCGCTTAGCTAGCGTATCCTTGCCGTGTAACTGTTCGGTGTGGCTTTTTATAGGCACATTCTTCTTCGAAAATGAAGATGGCTATAGCGTTGCAATCAGCACTAAAGTGGCCCGATATTACTTTTTTGTTTGGAATGGATGACACTATCTATATGCCACTCAACTCAAGACGTGCAACAATCAACGTCTTCCTCATCAAGTTCAAGTAGTGTTTAATCAGTTGTTTTGGTAATAAAATTTGGCCTCCGCAGAACAATTCAAAAATGAATAGCGTTGAGATGTTTTTTGAAAGTAGTGAATTAGAAGAAAACAGGAAAAATAAGAGCTTGTAAAGATAAGGAAGGATATTTGAACAAAATCCAATCCATTGGACTACCCCCAATATTTTTAAGTGAGTGGTAGAAATAATTTGAGTATACAAACTGTGTTTTAATCACAATTATTTTCAGATTTAAAAAGTATTTTAGACTATCGAAGGTGATCCAAGACAGTTCAGAGATAAAGCTATGTCATCACATTGCCGTTTAGTACTTTTTGTTAATCCCTTTGTGAATGATTTTGCCAAAGGAATATTTTTCTCAATTTCGATCACTAAAAGTTGAAAATGTCTTTTATTTGTTATCTTTATTCTGAAAAACTTTCTTTTAGTTAATTAAGGATTTTATACTGCACATACGTTTCTTAACACTTGCTCACACAGCCGCCCGCAAAATTATCGATGACAAAAATGGATCATTTCCAGGATAAACGGCCGGCGCGCGTCACGAACGTCTCATGCAACTCTGACGATCGTCTTCGAAAAATGCAATCCACATTTTTTGACATTTCAGACGACATTTGCGGATCACCCCCGCGACTAAAGTTGTTTATTTGTCGTCGCCAATACCAAATGGTCTCTGGAATCACTGACCCTATTTCAAAAATTATTTCACTAATAAAAAGCTACGGGATAGAGTACTCCGACAGTCTACATTGGACAAAGGGGCGTGATACCTACCACACAAAATGTCCTTAAACAATGTACAAATTTATTTTCCAAGAAAGTAAAGTATCTTTGGACATCACACTGATTCGCAAATTTACTGGGAACGTCTAAGTATAAAATACCTTAAAAGAGGCAACTGCTGCCTTATGCTTGCTCCAGATTATTTGACAAAAATTTAAGTCTTTGTCTAAAATGATTGAACTATCATCTTGTCAATCATAACTTACCCTTAGCTAGTCAATCAAACCTTCAAAGCTAGTTAAATAGCACTTCAAAGAGTACAAAGGTAGGCATAAGTTGTTAACTTCCATCGAAGGAAAAAAAATATGCATCCCGGACCGGTCTTTCTGGGAAACTGGTGGCCCCAAGCTATATAAATCCCACTGGGCATGGAAAACGTACGGTCCGAAAATTCAAACTTTTATTGGAGAAGGGGTCGGCGGGCCTTACTGCAATAATCTCAATCCCCTCAAATAATCTCAAAAGCCCTTGATTCCTGCAATTGAAATCCTGTCCTGCCTGGAACTGTCTGAATACTATCGACCAGGTAGTTGGTCACAATAAAGACACTTTCATATGGCCTCAAGGGCTGTAGATCTAGCCCAGAAAGGCTCAAGAACTCCCTTCATTAACCTAAAACCTCTTTGCGGGCTGCCAACCAACAACATCAAGCAAGAGTTAGGCTCTTGGGAGTTAAAAATGAGGCTGACGATAACTACCAAAAATCTTATCAGTGAGAAACATAACTTTTAATTACTCTCCAGTTGGTCACTAAGGGCCGTTTGCTAATACAACTCATAACGATTTAAGTTCTTAAATCTTATAGGCTACTTTTTGTAAGGCATAAACTGTCACATAAGTGTTTCTGTGGAACTTAAACCCCTGAGTCGAATCAGCAAACAGCCCTAAGACACTTCAAAGGACGCTCATTACAGCCTCAATATATTACCATCCCCCCCGACACCTTGAATGAACGAAATGACCAAATCAATGACTGGTCAAAGTGATTCCCAGGGGAGTACAAAAGACCTGCTCAAAAAGTAGTGCTGCGCTATACTAACATATAGAATAGAAAGCAACCAACCCACTCCAATTTAAAAGAAATAAAAAATAATGGCAAAACTTGAGCATAAAGTCAGAGTGCAGCAGACATACACCCATGACCCAGTAAATAAGAGTTCAACAACCTGCAGCCAATAGAAGAAGTTCTGTGGAAATTTTAATTGTCTCCGTCGTATCCTTTACGTGCAATCAATGTTTGTTGGCTATTTCAAATACAAATTAACAAGAGTGTCACCATTTCAATTACAGTAACTTAGCACCTGATGTCTTTTATTAATTAGTATTGCTTATCCCATTATGTTATCCTGAAGATTTTGATAAAGTATCCCAGAGAAAACGTAAGTTTGTTCATCAGTGAACCTGTTCCACTTGAGCGTGAAATTAATATTTCCTTTAAAGTTTGTCATATAGCTTTCAAATTGTCCAATTATGATGACTTTTTTTTTATTCAAAAGAAGGAACACCTATTCCCATTCCAATTTCCCATCGAAAATCAATCTGTATAATTAAAATTTAAATAGTCCGACCAAGGATACAACTTTTTGTTCTTGTTCTGTTTTTTTTTTTTTTTTTTTTTTTTTAATTTGCCGCTCTCTTCTTTCACTTTTATAATCCATGCTAATGTAACCTTTTTGGTTGAGATAATGACAAGCAAAAAGTTGAGGTTAGAGATGTCGAGAAACTTTATGTCCTAATACAATTTGAGGTTAGAAAAAGTTAGTTTTTAACTCGTTTAGTACTCTGATCTGTTGTTTTTGACCAAAAGTCGACCGTGCTATTGTTCTGTAATTGTCTGGGCTGAAATAAGAATTTTTGTACATACTAGTGTATCTTGTAACCAAAAGCAGCTTTTGTGGCAGTTTATATTCTGGTAATGGGTCAAGAAACTGTAAATATACAATACATAGTGGGTGTAACATGTTCATAGAGCATCATAGGACTAGCCTTTTGCAAATATTCGAGTGTGTGTGTGTTTTTTTAGAAGATCCTATGATTTTGCGCCTTCAAAGAGGATGGGCCATCTGTTGGTTTCTTTTTGATTCATATGTTATTTTGACACTGACAACTCTGATGCGTTAAACAAATTTGACAGACACTCTTACATTTGAACAACGTTGGGACAATTTTCCAAAGTTATTCCTATGCTATTGTGGCGAACAACATATCACTCTCCGTGGACACAGCCACAACTGTAGACAACTTCTCCACCGCGTAACTATAAGCCACAACAGTAGACAACTTCTCCACCGCGTAACCATAAACCACAACAGTTGACAACTTCTCCGCTTCAACCATCTTGTTTCAGTTGTCACTTCGACCTACTGCTACTCTCTCTTCTCTTTTGACAGCGACAGCGAGCAGACGTCAGTAATTATCACGTGTGGAAAAGATAAAAAATTGTGTAACCTAATTAAATAAAATAGAATAGTTTTTCTGAAGTTATTAAAACTCTTCTTTTATTGCGTTACACTATTGCATCGAAAATGTATTGAAAATTTGGATTGAAAAGATGGCCTACATATTACCAAGGAAACGTACGGCAATGACGACGAACGGCGAACAGCTGGAAGACTGGTCGAGATGAGGAGGGAAAGCCTTTTGCCATCCACCTCAGTTTCGGACAGACTTAAGCGACCGCCAGTCGACGAGGAGGCAGTCCCGGACGAGTATCCGAGATGATGCGATGGCGGGAAGTTCGAAGAGAGGCAGACACGACGACACGATATCGCCACTATCGAGTAGGTTTACCAAGAGGTCCAAGCTCGTCGTGACTGCTAAACCCAACCTCCAGGTGGCAATAGTAGACTTCCACAAGCCAGACTGCAGGTTGAATAAAGACCAATAGAGACTCATAAAGTTGCGCATACTGGATGGCATTAACGACAGCATTGTTAACAAAGAGGAACAATCTTCCTTCTTTGAGCAACTCTCGACCTACAAAGGCTTTAAACTCCGGTTGTGTGACAATGAGTTCACAGTGAACTGGCTGAAAACCTTTGTTGCGAATACAACGGCAAATGCCATTGTCGTAAAGCCTGTTGGGTCAAAAGGTCGGATATCAATCCACGGCCAGCATTTCGAGAACTTGGAGGTGCTCGATGTTGGTGAACATTTCGAGGCGGGCACTGAAATTGTGCTTTTACTCAGCCACAAATCAATGCCCTTGCTGAGGACGTTCAAGAACAACCGGAATCATCCGGTGCAAGGGAAAGAACAGAGAGAAAGAGGAGGGTGGGGGATGATCAGGTAACACTAATATGAAATCATACCTCACCTATCTCTGATAGAAACATAGACATCGCATTGGTGCAAGAGCCATGGATATCGCGTGGCAAAATATGTGGGTTAAATCATAAAGATCTAGTAACCCACTGCATCAAGCCGCTAAATGCGGAGAGTAATTAACTTATTACTTCTATCTACTTACAGCAACCTAGACCAGATTGTGGTAAGGCATGAACGGAGGGGACTTCCTCCACAGATTTATTATATCAGCCGTTTACATGCCCTACGAAGAAAAAAGACCGCCAGCACTTCAGTGGGTTCCTGTCAAGTTTGGTCCAAATTAGACAAAGGGGCGTGGCACCTTCCATACAAAAAAAAGATTTCATAATCTTATACTATCTCGAAAATCACCGATCCGATTGAGCGCAATCGATCGAAAATGAATCAAAAATGAATGAATGACAATAAAAAAATTGGTCATAATCGGACAATGACAAAATGGTCATGGCAGATATTTGTAGTTGTATTTAACAATTTTTTCATCTTTTTATAAAATGAAAATGTGAAAGGCAAGTGCGACAAATTTGTAGAGTTCACATCTATCAGTGTTTATTAAATAGAACCCTAGATTCACTCGTGTGGGCGCAGTAGCGCAGTGGTTAGTGTGCTGGACTACTGTGCGAGGGATCCCAGGTTCGATCCCCGGAAAAACACAAATTACATCTTAAGGTTTTTTCTACTGCGCCACCTCTCGCGAACGTCTGACAAACATCCGAGAGTATGACTGTCCTGAAAAAGCTTCTTAATTCAGCCGTTCTGACTCGGCATAAAATTGTAGGACCCTTCCATTCGTTCCAAAAAATAGAAACTCACACAAAAACGAATGGTTGCGAGAAGCTAGGCCTTGGGTGTCTACCGCCTGTTGCGCCGCCTATTTATTTATTTTATTTTAGATTCACTCGTTCGCAGTAGCCACTAACCACTAAGCGCTCAGTTTATTCCGGAAGTGGATAAGTGAGTTTAAACTAACATGGCATATCTATCAATATCAACATTTTAGAAGCATGTGGTCCGAAAATTATGCTAAAGATTGTTTTAAGAATATATTTAAACAACTCCTCGCACAATCCTGAAGAATCCATTTAAGAGAAAAAGGAGCCATGTGATTGCCAATGACGTTGATCATCGATTCGGTAATTTTACCTGCAGCCTATTCCGATCTTACCCCAATCAGTAGCACCAACTAAGTAAATTAAAACGCATATACCTACTGCTATCCTCGACCGCGATTGTCTATTTAAACAAACTAAAGACACATTGAGAAATTGCCGGGCTCACTCAAAATGCCAGAGTATATAATATCGAAGCCATATCCCAAAAGTGTGGTAATACGACCGCCATATGTGTGGGCGCAGATATCATTACTCTTCCATTCAACAATATACAGCGCAAAAATTCACCCCCACCCCCGATGGACGACTGCCAAGCAAGCAAATTAAAATATTTTGGCGAGGACATTGGTCCCTTGCTGAATGTATGCAGGGCAAACGGTTTCTTTCAATGAAACTAAAGCCAACATGTGTTGAAGTGAAGCGACCTCCAATCTGAGCCAAAACTTCTATATATGTACATGTGTGCAGGTATACTAGGCCCAAGCCCTTTTGCCCATTAAGTCATATCGCATGTTAGTGTTGGCCACAATTAATGTAATTTGTAACTTAATTTACATGTCAAATGACACTGCAGAAATAGGCCGCAAAACCACTGCCAAAAATTACATGAAGACCGTCTGGTGCTTTCAGAATCGTTTGCCATTGGTCGCTGCCAACACTTTTTACTGTCTAAGTATACATGTGTTCTATTTAAATGGGTTGCATGTCAACCAGTCATTTGTATTCCAATTTCAGATTCATTTCAAAGAGCATGTCTATATGCCGACACCTCTGCATGCCGTTTGCCCAAAGAATCAATCCTCGATTAAGTCTTCGCAGACAAATCGATCAGACATCAGAGATATGCATACCTTTTGGGAATATCCCCACAAATCAAAGGACTCACCACCACCACCACATAGCCACAATGATTTGGGAATTGCTCACACAAAGGGGGGTACCTATAGAAATGCTTTGTTACAATCCAATGTAAGTCAATCCTGGAAGGGTAATATTTGGCAGCTCCATTTTACCCGTGCAGCATTTTGAAACAGTAAAAAAAAACTCTCCTCTCTCACAAGGAGAACAATATTTATTGACGAATAAATATGCAGAGCACGTAGCTGAGATGCATGCTCGGAAGTGTGCCATAAAAGAGACAGAGCTAAAAAAAAATCCATTGCTATATGGGAACGGGCTTATACGGAAACAGAGACGATTTTTTGTGTGAATTTCGACTGCACTTTCATATAAGAAATTAAAGCCTTTAACAAACAAAAGCAAGTCCACAAAAATTAAAAACCTAGACCACTGAGCCATTCATTTACGGAAGACTGCAATTTAATTTAAATTTAACAGAGTTTCATTGCAAATAAAAGAAACTCATTTAAATAACAACAATATTAATTACTGAGTGTTTAAGAGAAATCTGTGGACATTAACGACTTGGTGGATGGTGGCCGGTGGGTGCATTTAAATTGATTTAAATTTGTCCTCCAACCATCGAAAGACTTCCACAAGTATACCAAACAATATAACACCCTTAAGATATGAAAAGATTTTTTATGAACAAAATGAGGGAGCAATTATTGAATTCACTGGCGAATGTATCGATTTTCATTGAATTTTTTCTGTACAAAAAACAGTGAAGTCGACCTCAAGGCGTCCTTAGTAATCGACTTTGAACTAAAATATCAGTTTGGTTAAAATTTGTTCGAACAATTTCACTAATTCATGAACAGTTGCCTTTAAGTGATTGCAAGATGTGAATTCGGACAAGATGGAGACCTACAGTGACAAACTATGTACAAAATCGTCTTACCCGTGAACGAGCAGGAAGTGAATCAAGTACCCCATAGTTAAAACAAATAAACGAATAAGCCTAGCTTCGCACAACCATTCCGTTTGTGTGAGTTTTTATTTTTGTGACTTATTGAAGGGACCTAAAAATTTATGCCGAGTCCGAAGGACTGAATTGACAATTATACTCTAGGATGTTTTTGTCAGACGTTCAAGAGAGGTGGCGCAATGGAAAAAACCTTAAGATGCAATTTGTGCTTTTCTGCGGATCGAACTTGCGACCCCTCGCATAGTTATCCAACAAACTAACCACAGACCCACTGCGCCCCCATAGTGAATTAAGAAAATAAACTTCCTAACTATAGGTACCCACAATTCTACGCCTCCCGAAACAAATAAACGAATTGAAGAATCTAGAATTGCCTGCCGTATCTAAAAAGGACGATTATACTTTTCGAGTGTTTTTCATCTTTTTTAACCTGTGATTGAACTTGGAAATTCCCACTGAGCTGAATGTGCCCATTTGCTGATTTGCTGATTTTACTTGTGGTGATGATTTGACGATTTCTTTTGAGCATTACTTAGCTTCAGGACTATACAGAGAGATGATTTATAGCTACTAGCTGAACCCACGCCAGCTTCGCCAGGCCTTTTTTGCTTTTTTAAATTTAATTTTTTTTTAATTTTTTTGTCCTATCAATCACCGTAATTACCGACATTTAAAAAAATAATCAATTAAATTGGTTGATCATTACGGGCGACAGAGGGAAACATACAGTATTTTCAACTTTGTTTTATATATACATATAGAGATATGAGTCAGGAATGAGTTTACTAAAAACCCTTTTCTTGGTTTTTAGATTCACTAATCGACTAAGCCATTGTCTAGTTGGAGCTGTGCAACAACCTTTAAATGAGGGAAAATATTTATGTTAACACTCTTTCTTCCACTTCTGCCTCATTGTTCTCAGCTCCTATAAATGATAGAGCAAACGTTTAAGCTGAAATCTGTCTTGAGAAGTGCAGATGGAAATACAGTGAAAAACGCATCACAGTGCGTTCATTTTTCGAGATTAGCGAAAAGTCACAGAGAGAAGCATTTTGTGGACTTCCTACTATGTAGTAGTTGAAATACGTTATCGATTGTAGATCATTTGATAGGCCAAGCCACTTGGATTATGAAGAGCCAGTCTATTTCGGGAAGCTCTTCGATAGTCTTCATCTCAGTTTGAGCTTCTATGAAGTAGAAAGCCACAGCTTCAATAGCTGTGCATGAAACACGATTTTCGAGATTTATTTTCAAGTGTTATTTTCAAGTGTTATTCTGGTATAAATCTATAAATGAAAAAACACTTCTGCAAATTGTTAAACGGCAAAGATGACCGAAATTCCGCTGTCAGGCAGAACGAAGAAGGAACCATTCAATCTGGGCAATGATGAAAGCCAAGATTTCTGTCCATCCGACCAAAGTGAAGTAGGACAGTAATATCTAACCTGTGAAACAAGCTATGTAGGCAGCACCAGCGGGAGAGGACTTGGCGGAGAGCATTTTCCAACTCATGTTCAAGAATTGGACGGAAGAAAGTTTGCCTAATATATGGAACCTTAACATCGTTTGTCAGGTCAACAAGAAAGGAGTCCTGGTAAACTGCTTGAACTAGAGGTATTAGCCTCCTTAATAAATAGTACATTATCATGTTTGTTTGCTTTACTGTGCGAACGCCTGAAACCATCAGACGTAAAGTAGTATCAAGTCCACACCGGACTATATGGTGCTTTCCAAAAGGTTAGGTGCATCTACTAAATTGTGAAGGAATGACAAATACAGATGTATGTAAATACAAATATATCCCGTTGCAGAGGTACCTATTGTTCTTTGCTACATGCTTGAAAGAATGAAAACAAATGTTCCCGCTAATAACTCGGGCTCCAAGCCAAAATTTTTAAGATAGGAGAAATTAAATTATTTCTTATGCAGAGTACACAAACCGAGTTTGAAGTTGATCGGATAAAAAATAAGAATTTCCCCCTACAAACTTTGATCCCCTTTTGGATTTCGAATTTCCCCAAATCGCTTCTTAAGGACCATTCACATGAGAGCGACCAACTATACCTACGAACGAATATTCGCAAGACAGTCCGTTCACATGGACATTTTTCGTAGTTTGCGAATTTAAGCCATCAGTTTCTACCCGCAATGTCTAATTTGAGGTTAAGTTCGAACGAATATTTTATTCGCTAGTTTGTGGAACTCGAATTAAATGATGTGGATTGCGAATAAACTTTGACAATTATTCGCGCCAAGGGTTTGGAATTCGAAATTTCATTAAGTAATTAAACTGTTTATAAACTTGTTTTCTTAATAGACTTTGATGGAATAATTAATTATCCTCATATTGGAATAATAAAATATGCAATTTTCTGTTTATAAATGCAGGAAAAGGGTTTTGTTCGCATTTCACCAATTCTTTCGTTCGCTCTCATGTGAATGGTCCTTTAGTCCGTTGGGCATAAATGGAAAATTCTAAAAAATATCTGCTTTCTAGCTCTTACCCTTTGTATCGCAAATCAGTCAGGACATACTGAGCAAAAAAAAATCTTGCATCTTAGAAATGAAACAAACAATCACACCATTGAAAAAATACGTATAACGCAATGAACGCAATAATGCCTATGCCTATCCAAGATACTTACATGTACATATCTATACAAATTTATGCCGCAATTATAACCGACAAATAATGAAAAAGGAATTAATGTTTAGTTTCTAAATACTGCACCCTCATATTGTGCTACTAAATAATAGCAGTAAGCTTTCAATACTATAACACTTTGTAAAATAAGTCCCTTCCATTAGAGTAGTTCCTATAAAATTTCCCCATACCATACCCCACATTTGTTAATGCGAAAGCTTGCAGGTAATATCGGAAAAAGTGTCTTGCAGATATTTCTGAATATTTTAGCTCTCTAAATTGAGAATGGGAAAAAATGCTCCTCCACTTCGCTTTGGTAGACAAAAACACCTTTGTCATGTTTTTCTCTTGTTTTTCCTTTTTATTCATTCGAAAAAGGCTGCCGCTTAAAATTCCTGTTTATTTTTATCATATGCCGCCGCGCCCTTTGATATTTTTGTGTCCTTTGTAGGGAATCAATTTTACTTTGTTGTTGCCTTTTTTCTGAATTCTAAGTTTTAGGGAGAGACCAACTTTCCAATAGACTTATGAGCTTCATTCAGTGTTTGGGACGATTTTTTTGTAAAATTGGAATTCGCAACCAAAGGGAATGAGGGTGGAAATGGGCATAATGCTATGTTGAAATCAATTTTGTTAATTTGTTTGTATCAAAAGGACTTTTCTTAATTGGAGAAGAGTACATAATATATTTGCTACTTTCTATTTAAAAATAAATAAAATGTGAACGTAGGTAACACATATTAGTGCAATATTATCATGAGTCCGAAATCATGGCTACTCCCATTTATTGCAAGGAAATAGACTGAACAACACCACTCTAAGACAACTCTATACATAGTTTGCCGGAGGTATGAATGCAGAACGGCTGTAATCTCTATACTAACCGCCAGAATGTTTGCCAATAGTGTAGGCATTGCCTACAGCCAATCAAGTTACAAAGATCGATGGCATCGACGCCAGAAAGCCATCAGAAGCGCCACCATTTCTGCATACTATTAGATGGCGAAGACGTCCAAAGCCAAACTACCACTGTCAAGACAATAACTAAAGTCAGGACCAAACTTCCGACCCTCTGACGTACTACGGAGATAGCAATATATAAATTTATGTCCAACGAGGCAGCTATAGAACGGGTGCTTATACCTACGCAGCAATTTAAGGAAGCGGGTGATGACTTACTTGGTGGAGAGCATCAACTTATTTTCAAAACGTGTCGTCGGAGAAAAGGATGCATGATGAATGGAACCTCAGAATCGTTTTCTCGATCCACAAGGAGACCCTTTAAACTGCGCCAACTATAGAGGCATCAGTCTCCTCAACATCGCCTATAAGATCATATCTGCTGAATGAACGTGCGAACGTCTAAAAACACTCGTCAACGAACTGACTGATCCCTACCAGTGTGGTTTAGGGCCCGGTAAGACCGCACAACCGACCAAATATTCACACTGCGGCAGATGCTGGAGAAAACCGAACAAGTCGAAATCTATACTCGCCATCTATTTATGGATTTTAAGGCCACATATGACAGCATTTATAGACCGGAGCTATACAGAGCCATGTCTAGTTTTGGCCATCTCTGCCATACTTGTCAGATTGTATACTCCATAAAGTTCAGAAACAATCTCATTGAAACCTTTGATGTCAAAAAAGGATTTAGACAAGGTGATGCGCTGTCATGTGACTTTTTCAATATCATACCTACTTGAGAACATTTTGCGAAACTTCCAAGCCCATACCACAGGGGCATAATTTTCCAAAAGTCTGTGCAACTACTTGCATACGCTGATGACATTGATTGACATAATTGACAGAACGCAGCTAGCTGTCACTGGTGCGTTTGCAAGTATTAGTACAGAAGCGGCCAAAATTGATTTAGTGGCGAATGAGGGCAAAACATAATAACAAGAAATGACACCCAACATTGACGAATCGGACAGAACGTTATGATAGACAGTAGTTACAACTTTGAGGTGGTTAGGGACTTTGACACGACAATAGGAATCAAATGAAGAGTTACACATGCCAACAGCTGGTTCTTTGGCAACAGACTAGTAAGGCCTTGTTAAGAAACACTAAGGAGACTCTATATAAGACTCTCATCATCCGAGTCCTGCTCTAAGGCGGATGAATTGTGGACAACAAAGGCGAATGAAGATCTTCTTGGTCGTTTTGAACGCAAAATTCTTCGAGTGATTTTCGGTCCCGTTTGCTTTGACGGGCTTGGAAGGAGGAGATTTTGACAGCGAAATCTACGAGCTCTACGGTCAGAAAAGTACGTATCAGTCGACTAAAATGGCTGGGGCATGTAAAGCTAATGGAAACCAGTTCAACTGTTCGGACTTGACATAAAATTGTGGGTAGGTCTAGGCATACCTTCCATTCCTGCCAATGCGGACCTGTTGCGCCACGCCAACTATTTATTCTATTTATAATGCGCTATCATGTCACATATGACTATACAATTCGTGGTGAACTCTCAGCTGTCACTAGGTATGTCAAGTTTTAAGTTGTCGGCGTCGAATAGGCAATAAATTATTTTGCTTGTGAAGGTGGGCAAATCAAGTAAATCATTTATTGTCAACAAGAAGACATAATGAAGGAATCAGATAGAACATCAAAAGGGATTGTAATGGTATACCACATCTCGATTTGTGAACTCTGAAAACGACCACATCATAAATCATGCCAAGTGATACTCTCACCAA
The DNA here is from genome assembly GCA_955612985.1 of Cheilosia scutellata. Taxonomy (NCBI): domain Eukaryota; kingdom Metazoa; phylum Arthropoda; class Insecta; order Diptera; family Syrphidae; genus Cheilosia; species Cheilosia scutellata. Next base: position 56,205,190 of record OY015314.1, read on the forward strand.
TCGCAAATTGTTTGTCCTTAGAGGGAAATTAAGTAGTTAGGACTTGAGCCTTGACAAGACTCTATTGTATACATAAGGCCCTCATTATCGCAGTTTCGTACTATGGCTCTGAAGCATATGGCACTTTGTGAAGACGAACAAAGATATATTTGGTGGTTTTAAACGCAAACGTTTCTTCATATTTGCAGCTACAGGTAACTGTTATAACTGACCAGTAACTGAGCGTCAGCCAAACCCTCTTTCTCTATGGACTATAATGGCTCCCCTTCCCAACACTTCTATCGAGTCTGTTTTAGAATTTATATTGCACATTCCCAATGCCTACCTACTTAAAATGCAACCACGACATGACGTGATGCAACATTTTCCACAACCAGATTTAAATCCTTACTTCTATGAATTTGACCAGAAAAAATAAATAAATATCAAGCAATCCACTTGCATAATGTTAATTTTATATGCCTTCATCTCGGTGTCGGTATCCACACCATTATTGTGGTAGGTATAACTTAATCATCATAATATCCTCCTCCTCCTCCTAGTCGACAGGATTATCATTTTAATTAGTAACCATTGTATACAGTTGACTGAATATCTGTTACCTCCACAGATAGCTTCTTTAAAAAAAATGTTATCTCACATTTTGGTGGATTATTATTTATATTTGAGGACACAACGAAAATAATAATTAACCCAAAAAACGTAACAAGCCGCTTGGATAAGACCCAGTAGTTTGTATACGACCAACAAATTATCATTATTTACACAACACGTGTCCTTGTTACTGTAGAAGGCTGTATACTACTTTGAGCATCACACAGCCAATTTATCGAAGTGCATAACAGAAATATCCTTTTAGGATAATTGCCAACAGACACTAAACGACATTGTTGTAGATATATCTGTCACTGTACTCCGCTCTAAATTAGTTTTTTTTTTTTTTTTTTTTTTTTTTTACTAATCCACAAAGAATACAAATAGTAGTGCAGGAAATGTCACTAGATTTAAAATATTGTAAGTGCATATTTATTTATCTATAGGGATTAGGGCGGATTTCCAATTAGTTAACAAAACTGCTTTCAGCGCCATCTATCGACTGTTAGCAAAAACCATCAAGCTTTTCCACAAGTTAACCTCAAAAGCTGATAATATAGCAATAGCTTTTTCGCATTTAAAAATATAGAAAAAAAAGCATGAATAGCAAGAGCTTTATAGTAGCTGCAGAGCTTTTCCACCGGCAACCTGTTGACTCTTAATTTGTACATGTGTGTGGATTTGTGTGTTTACCTGGTCTAAAGTTGGCTATAAAAGAAAGAAAGAAAAAAAAAAGAACAAAAGAAAATATTTGTTAAAAAAATTACTGTGCACACGTGTAGATATTTAAAAATCAAACTTTGCGCATAATGAAATATTATAATGCTTTGCTAGAGATGTGTTAGTGAGTGCATTGAAAATAGCGAGCTTTGTTTCGTTAAGTTTAGTATGGCATTAAAAAAAGCTTAGTGTTGGGTGTTTTTTTACTAGTAAGTGGTAAATGGCTTGCACGATAATTTGAGTGGTGAAATGTTCGAATTGAAGGATGTAATAGAAAATGCAAACTTGAATTCATGAGGAGAAAAATGCAATGCAAACTTATAAATGGGTTGGACTGTTCGTAGTCACACACTTTAAAGGTTATCTATGTACGTGTTCCTGGATAGTGAACACTATTTTAAGAAAGGCGATTAGTATAGGTAGACCATTATTATTGAAAAATGAATAGGTAAAGTGCTGTGAAAATTAATTGGGACAGAAGAAATACTGCAATGAACCAAAGAAACACAAAGTCTGGTCAGACTGGGCCCAGATCACATAAAATGAAAAGATCGAACGACGTTGTTTTGACACTAGGAATCCCTGTCTATTGTCACAGATATGATAGAGACAGCTTTAGTGAAAACGATATCTTTCGATCGTTTTTATTTTGCGTGATCTGGCCACTGGAAAAGAGAGCAACTTTCAAATTAAGTGCGACAGATCACCGTTTCCTCCCGTGCTACAATTGTACTCATTTCCTCATTTTGAGAACATTTTTACGAACTGTTCGGCCTAGAACTCTAGAAAATTAATCGTAATTGAAACTTCTTCCCGTTGAATACTGTAATTGGCCAAATCTCTTTTTTTGTTAAATTAAACGCAACTGTCTTTTAAAACGTTATAAAACTGAATCTTATTTATTACCAAAATGCATTGCTTTTTATACGTTTGTTGGTTATGTATGTACTGTCAATATTGTGTATATACAAAGTGTAGAGTTTTTAATTAAACTGTCAAAATGACATGGTTTATTCACAATAATTTATTTTTATATTTACTTCAAAACTTTACTTTACTTTACTGATGATTTACTTTAATGATGATAATATGATAATAATAATAATAATATGAGAAAATTAATAATAATAAAATATGCATCATGAACATTCTCCCCCTCCGTGAACTCAGTTCGCAACATGATCAGCAAGTCAAAAAAGTGAAAAGTGGCATCACTGGTACTGCCGTCAATTCGCCTTACATCGTATGTCGTATCGTATATCGCCCCAACTCTGATACAGATTAGCTCATCTTCGTTTGTGTAATCGTTCTTCTCCGACACTGTTAAAGAGACAATTAGTGGAACAGAGAAAGACAGTTTTACAAACGAACAACATTGAGATTGACAAACAGAAACCCTATCGTAGTGTGAGAGTGAGTAATCGAAATAGCCATATTTTGCCTATGTCCATTGCCATGCCATGCTGATGAGTGGTTATCTCTGTTGTACATTATAGGTATACGTTGTTTTCATGATTGCAATGAAATTTTTTTTATGATTAAATTTGAGAAGATTTAGTGTTGACAGACAAGGGATATTTCATCTGCTAATTTTAATGCTGTGTTGTGTAGTGTTGGTTTGATTGATGTGGTTTGGTGTGGGGTTATTTCATGTGAGTAAAGGTAATATTATAAAATAATTTTCTATTACCTACTATAATTTATAGGGTATTATATTATAAGTTTTTTTTGATATTTTACTTGTGAGAAATGTGTGTATGTGACAAAATAATGTGTTTATGATTGCGATGTATTATGTGTTTGATGTGATTAGAGTATATTATGTTTTACGTGTTTAAAGAAAAGTTTCGTCTACCGTTTTATTGCTCGGTAGTGTGCAAATTTTGGTGATTGGTCTTTTGAGTTCACCATTCTGCGTTTTTAACGTTAAAACTCGAGATAGGCCGTCTGCTCCGGGGTGAAGTTTCGTGATTCTAGCCATAATCCATTTAGATGGTGGCATACGTTCGTCCTTTACCAGAACTAAGTCACCTAGCTGTGGTTGTACTGTCGTCTTTAGCCATTTTGGGCGCTGTTGAAGACGTGAAAGGTACTCGGAACTCCACTGCTTCCAAAATGTCTGGTACATCTGCTGTATCCTTTTCCATCTATCATTACAGCACATTTTTTCGTCGATGATACTTGGCTCCGGTATACTTTGGGTAGCTTCTCCAATGAGAAAATGTGCTGGAGTGAGAGTTGCAAAATCATCTGGGTTGCTGGTGAGGGGACACAGAGGCCTAGAGTTAAGGCATGCCTCAATCTGTGCCAAAAGTGTACACAGCTCCTCAAATGTTAGTGTTGAATTACCGGCAACTCGTTTTAGGTGATACTTCACCGATTTTACTCCGGCTTCCCATAAACCGCCGAAGTGAGGAGAAGCCGGAGGGATGAAGTTCCATTTGACCCCATCATTGCTAAGTGTCGCTGCGACTTCCATGGTGTTGTAGTTTGCTGCCTTTCGAAGGTTCTCCAACTCTTTTGTAGCTCCCACGAAATTCTTACCGCAGTCACTAAATATCTCCTTGCAGACTCCTCGTCTTGCCGAAAATCTTCGGAAAGCCGCAATGAAGGCTTGAGTGGTCATGTCACTGACCAACTCAATATGTATTGCTTTAGTAGCTAAGCAAATAAATATTGCGAAATAAGCCTTAAACGTCTTCGATCCTCGACCCTTCCATGCTTTGACCTCGATGGGACCAGCATAGTCAACTCCAGTGTAACTGAATGGTCGAGAGATTCGTACCCGTGGTGCTGGCAAGTTCCCCATTAGCTGACAAACCGGTTTCGCCCTATATCGAAAACATATGTTGCAGCCGTGAATACATCTTTTGACGCTGTTTCTTAAATTGAGAATCCAGTATTGTCTTCGAAGATAAGCAATCATTTGCTGAGTCCCACCGTGTAATGTTTTTATATGTGCGTCCTTTATGATAAGTCGGGTGAAATGATGATTGGGTCTCAAAATAGTTGGGTGTCGCTGATTGAAACACAACTCAGCATTTTGCAACCTACCTCCTACTCTTAAAATCCCTTCTTCGTCGATGAAAGGATGTAATAATTTTAATCCCTTGAATTTAGGATGCTTTTCCTTGAGGTCATCAAAGAACATACTACTCTGGACTGTTCTAACAGCAACTTTGCATGCTGAGGAAATCTCCATTGGTGAAAGAGTTGTCACCTCCCTCTGTGTTGCTGGCTTGCGAGTATTGGAGACAAACCTGCAACAATATGCTAAAATTCTCAGGAGTTTTTGAAGACTTGAGTGACGATGAACCAGATCATTGATTGCATTGTCTTTTACGATGGCGCAATGTGATTGGATTTTGCGACTCTCCTCATCAGTAAAAATAGTGTTTGGTTGTTTTGGTGTTGCAAAGTCCCAATCTGACCTGAGAAATTCGGGACCATTCCACCAGAGTGTATTACCGTTTAGATCGGATGGTAGAAGCCCACGTGAAGCGAAATCGGCTGGGTTGTGTTGTGTTGGAACATGTCTCCAGATGCTGCAGTTGGTAAGACGTTGAATTTCTGCTACTCTGTTGCCAACAAATGTTTTCCATTTGGAAGGAGGCGCTGTGATCCACGCCAACGTGATAGCAGCATCGGTCCAGGCATACATTCTCACATTACCCAAACCCAAGACCTTTGATGTGTACCTCAAGAGAGAGGCCAACATTAGCGCTCCACAAAGCTCAAGCCTGGGAAGAGTTACGGTCTTCAGGGGAGCTACTCTTGTTTTTGATATCAGAAGGTGGACGTGTATGTTGTTGTCATCATCTAAAACTCGTAAGTATACCACTGCTCCATACGCCTTTTCAGATGCGTCGCTAAATCCATGGATTTCAATGCTCTTTTGTTGTTTCTGCAGATGTACCCATCGTGGGATTCTGATATCTTCAACTAACGGAAGCTCCAGGCAGAACTTCCTCCACTCATCTTTGAGCTCCACTGGGATAGGTTCATCCCATGAAAGCCCTCGAAACCACAGCTGCTGCATCATGATTTTCGCCTTGATAATGCACGGGGAAATCCAGCCAAGTGGATCGAAAAGTCGTGCAATTGTTGACAACATCGTCCTTTTCGATGATACCTGAGACGCATCGCTGAATACATTTTTAAAAGAAAAAGCGTCATCGCTGGGAAACCACTGAATGCCAAGAGCTTTAACATGTTCCGCAGATTCAAATGGAAACGACAAGCCCAACTCTTGCTGATTCAGAGGAATATCTTGCAGGACATCATGCGAGTTGCTTGCCCACTTTCGCAAATGGAATCCTGCGGTTGCCAGCAAGTTCCTAACCTCATCACGCTTGTTTAAGGCCTCTTCCACTGAATCTGCTCCTGAGATTAAGTCGTCGACATACATCTCCTCGCGTACTGTCTTAGCGCCTACCGGAAACCGTGACTCTTCATCAACTGCCACCTGATTTAGAGTCCGAATGGCGAGGTACGGTGCACTGGCTGTACCGAAGGTTACGGTGTCCAAGCGATACATCTTGATTGGCTCGTTGTCTTTGCTACGCCAGTAGATGAGTTGATAGTATGCGTCCTCTTGGTTCATACGGATCTGCCTATACATTTTTTCGACATCTGCTGTAAAGGTATATCGATAAGTTCTCCATTTTAGAATAATATCAATAATGTTATTTTGCGTTTTAGGGCCTACCAACAGTCGCTCATTCAATGAAGTACCATCCGACGATTTTGCCGCTGCATCGAAGACGACTCGAAGTTTCGTTGTCGAGCTGGATTCCTTCATCACAGCATGATGTGGCACACAATAATGATATGGAGTTTGCAGTACGTCATCACAATCATCAACTGGTGTCATCTGATTCAATTCCAGGTATTCTTCTATACATTTTACGTATTCGGTGTGTAGTGTTGGGTTGTTTTTTAGTCGCCTCTCCAATTGATGAAACCTACGCAGGGCTCCTTGTCTCGAGGATCCTAACGCAGGCTTACATCCGCTCATAAAAGGGAGAGAAACTTCGTATCGCCCGTTGGACAAGCGCTTCGTTGTATCTTTGAAGTGTTTTTCACACTTCAAATTCTCCTCGGTGTCGGCTTCTTCAAACGGGATCTCCTCAATCTCCCAAAACTTCCGCAACTGAGTATCGACATCTACTATTTGAAGAAAGCTATGCACAGACTTGTGATTTTCTCCGGATACCTTGCCTAGCAGTATCCATCCCAATTGTGTGTTCTGTGCTATCGGTGACAGTTCATCTCCTCTGGCTATTTCCGGCAGAATTAGTTCCGAAAACACATCGCTACCTAGCAAGAGATCTACTGTAGCTGGTTTAAAATATAGAGGATCTGCCAAAACAAGCCCACTGATGTGATTCCATTTATTAAGCGTCACTTGTTGGGACGGGAGAAGGCCAGTCAGGGATTTATATACAAAGGCTCGTGTAGTGGTCTCAAATGTGGAGTTTAATGACCCAAACGAAATATCAGCATACCGATGGCATGCTCCACTGCTGACCTTTCCCAGCCCGGACACTTGAATAAATGTACTATGTGCCTTCAGACGTAATAGTTGTACTGCCGCTTCAGTGATGAAGGTTGCTTCGGAACCTGGATCTATTAGAGCTCTCAGATTGAAATATTTTCCACTCGACGCCTTAACCTTGACCACAGCAGTAGCCAACAAAATTTGGGTATTGGTGTTGTATTGAGCTAGATGATTTCGTACAACTCCGCTAGTAGTTGGACGCTCGTCATCGTGAACTACGGGCGCATTAGGGTTAAGAGTTGAAACTTGATATGACTGGGTGTGAACATTTGTGTTGTGTGGGGTTGTAATAGCGTTTGGTATAGTGGAAGTGTGACTATTTGGCTGATTAAATCCTGTTGTGTGTTGTGTGGGGTTTGTATGTAACTCAACGGATGGTATTGTATGTGTTTGTGACATGTTTACTTGTGGTTTAAAGTGCAATAGTGAATGATGTTTTTGCTGACAAAAATAACAACGAGCCTGACTGGGGCACTGCTGCGTGGTATGACTATACGCTAAGCAGTTACTACAGACGCCGATTTTATTCACAACATTGCACCGTTCAGCGATATTCATTTTAACAAAACGGTTGCAGGTGCGAATCGGATGTTGTCCTTTGCCACATACGCTACAACTGAATTGCTCCCTCTGCTTGTTTTGCCTAACGTGAAGTGTTGTTTTTGTTGTTGGGCCCTTTTGAATTGAAGGTTTTGACTTAGGTTTTTGCTGTTCAACTACTTCCAATGTCCGAAATCTAGTTTCGAGAAACTTGCTAAATTCGTCGAACGATGGCAACTCTTTACTAGCACCTAAGCGCTCTTCCCACAATTGCTGCGTATAAGCCGGTAATTTTTGGAAAATTACATAAATAATAATTAAATCCCATTCATCCACAGGAATCTCAAGATTACGAAGGGAATGCAGGCACTCTGAGGACGTATCCAGCATAGTTTTCAGCCCTAACGCGGTTTCGGTCTGCAGATGTGGTTGATTGAAGAACAGCTTTAAATGGGTATTCACCAAAAAACGCTTATTATCGTACCGTGAGCACAAAATGGACCAAGCTTTCTCGTAATTCCCGGTATCGATATCTAAATGTTGCAGTAAACGATCTGCTTCGCCAGATAAACCTGACTTCAAATAATGAAGCTTTTGAATTTCAGACAAACCTGGATTTGTATGAATCATGGACTCAAATTGGCTTTTATACTGCCTCCATTTTTCATACTGTCCAGAGAAAACAGGAAGCGACATTTCTGGTAAACGTATATTATGCTGAACAGAACTACTTTGGGCCGGCGGCGGCGTACTTTTAGATGCGGATTCAGTTAGCTTATCCAAGCAATCTAACAGTGCAGCTCTATACTCTAAATAAATTTCCCTTACTTCTTCCACCATTTTTTCATATTCCGCAATTGCCTCATCGTCATCCAACAAAGTAACCAACTTTTCGTTTGTTGTTTTAGTTTGCCTAAACAAATCTTCTAAAATGGACAGTCGGCCACTCAAGATATTTTTTGTCTTTTTTGAGTCGGCGACCAAACCGAAATTTTTAAAATCCATCTTTAGAATGGAAAGGGCATTTTTTAAAAGCTTCAATTCCTTTATGGCACTCATTTTAAACGTAATGGCAAAATGGCTAATCAAATTGTTACTCACTCACCTGCTGATTGTTCCACAGAATGGGTGCAATATTACGCGTCGCGGGAATATGTTTGACACAAAAACTCACAAGTGAATGTTCTTTTATTCTATAGAATTATTTAGAAATTTTAATTAGAATTTTCATTAAAGTTTATGTTCACAATTGAATGTCACTTTTCGCTTGCAATATGGCTCGAATGGACCAAGATGTTCGGCCTAGAACTCTAGAAAATTAATCGTAATTGAAACTTCTTCCCGTTGAATACTGTAATTGGCCAAATCTCTTTTTTTGTTAAATTAAACGCAACTGTCTTTTAAAACGTTATAAAACTGAATCTTATTTATTACCAAAATGCATTGCTTTTTATACGTTTGTTGGTTATGTATGTACTGTCAATATTGTGTATATACAAAGTGTAGAGTTTTTAATTAAACTGTCAAAATGACATGGTTTATTCACAATAATTTATTTTTATATTTACTTCAAAACTTTACTTTACTTTACTGATGATTTACTTTAATGATGATAATATGATAATAATAATAATAATATGAGAAAATTAATAATAATAAAATATGCATCATGAACACGAACTGAGTACGACATTCAAGCTCCCACTGTTAAATCGGGTATTATAGAATCAAGAAGTTGGATCAGGCAAATGCAATAAAGAAAAGAAATGCAAAAAGAACCAGCAAACCAAATTTTGGTTTATTCAAAACTTTTAAGTGTTAAAAATCATTGAGGAATATTAAAAAAAAAACAAAATCAAAGATCAAATAAAAGCCATGTTGTAAGTATAGATACCCACTTCATTCTTAGTCTCCTTGTGGAAGATTGCCAATCACGTTAAGACAGGTCGCAAGCAGCGGACCTTACGACCATCTCCAAGTTAATGTACCCCTTTACACATGTATCCTTAACACTGTAGGCAACGTCTGATAACTCTTGATATGCGACAGCCTTGCTGATGTCATAGGTACCTATTCGTAGAATGCTAATTTAAAATAATAAATAGCTTGCGCAATAGGAATGTATAGGCACCCTAGGCCTAGCTTCTCACAACCATTAGTTTGTGTGAGTTTTTTTTATTTTTGGGACCTACAATTTTATGCTGAGAAGCTTTACCTACTCTCGGAGGTTTATCAGACGTTCGCGAGATGTAGCGCAGTGGATAAAATCTTAAGATGTAATTTGTGTTTTTCCGGAAATCGATCATGGGACCCCCTCGCACAGTAGTCTAGCAAACACGCTAATCATTGAGCTATTGCGCCAAATCTATATCTATATCTATACATATAATAAAACTGTAGGACTTTTCTTTTTCAGCTAAAAACTCAAAAACTACTGGACAGATTTCGATGAAACTTTTTTTAAAATGTTCCAAGATTGTAAGACTGCTATAGGCTATGTCGTTTATAGCTACGTCCTTAGGAACAATTTTTAGCCAAAATGTATTTTCTAAAGTGAAAATATATACATACCTACACATATACCTTGCTACAAATGGATGTTTATACTTTTGAGATCGTCAAACAAAAACAATACGTATACTATACATTCGAAAAGGGTTGATTTGTTTTCGCAGTGAGTGCTATGGTCAGTTATATATGTAGGTATGTATATGTATTATGATCGAGAGACGTATAATACAAAACAGGTTTTATTTCAGAATTTCATTCGATAAGTGGTATGGTAGGTAACAGTGTAGGGTTGGGGTAGGTAGTTGTTTGGATTCCAGAGGAAGAGGGAAACAAAGGAAAGGAAATACAGCATTACAAATAAGTAGCATGATCAAGGAGAGGGAGGGCGATGAAGAGCGGGTGCACATTAGATATCCAATACATTACATCCATTATCGATATCGCCACGCTAAAATTGGACAAACGGGGGTGACGCCTCCCATACAAAAAACATCTTATATGATTTTCATTATTCTTTTTTTGTTTTTTTTTTCGTATTGCTGTATATTTCAGGTTAAGGTAGAAAGAAAATTCCAGATTTATTCTCATTTTTCGTATTTTACAAAAGAACATTATTATTTAAGACCTAAGCAATTATTATCTAAGACCTAAGCAACACAATTCCTGTGCACGGGCAAAGCTGGGCGGGTACAGCTAGTGCTAATATAATATCCTTTAAAAGCTGTCAACAATAAACGCAATCACAGAGACGCAGAGGTGGTAAATAGGTACACCAGTGAGGACCTTTGAGTTTTGTGGCGTCATACCTACCCGTATCGGTCAAAAATGATTTTAACATTGCTGAACTGAAATAACGTCCTAATTCCTAAGGTTCAATAAAAACTTAAAATTCTGGCTATATCTACCCAGGGACGATATATCACCAAGAAAATTCAACTTGGAAAACAATTTCATAACTCAGTTCGGCAAAAAGAAAAATTAGAGATTAATCCACAGTCTTTAGACTGAGTAAGCACACTAGAAAGTGGCACACGAATCGAAAACCGATGAAGAAACTGATGTAGGAGTAAAATTTGGGCCGGGAACTATAAGCACTTTAAATCTATGGGCAATATAATGTACCAACATCTTCCAAGCTGAAATATGCGCTGTACGAGCAGCAGTAGATATGTTTAAATATTTCAAGATAGAAATTACAGAAAATGCATTTTAGCAATGAAGTCAGATATCAAGCAATGTATATCTATATGAATAAGTCTAAGCTAACACGGGCAACGAGGCATAGAACCTGAACCATTCTATATGGATAGGGGAACACGGGGAATCCCTACATAATACACAAGTGCAAAATCCCCAAACCCCAAAATCCCCACTTATTGAAAAATCCTCAAATTGATTATCCCCAAACACAAAATCCCCAAATTCAAAATCCACCAAATCAAAAATCCCCAAAATGTTAATTCAAAATATTTAAAGAAATTTTCGTATACCTAACCTTGCGTCTAGTCCAAATCCAACAGTGACCGCAAGCAGGGGAGTTGCATACCTATTTTACTGTTAATGCATTGTGAATTCACTCGAAATCTATTTGGGTATTTTGGATTTGCGAATTTTGGGTTTGGGGATTTCAGTTTGAGGATTTTAATTTGTATTGCTAAAAATTTAAAAATGCTTGTTTTTGACTTGTGTTTTGTGAGGCAAAAATACATAATTTGGCCGTATATGCTTAGGGTGCATATAGGCAGAGCTTAGTAGAAAAAAAAGAAAGGTATGTGGTGTTCGTGTATTATTTGCTTACATATGCAGAATTTTTCCATTTTGAGGACAGTTTAGATTTTTTTAATTTAATTTAGTTAATTCTCATATAGTATAATGCCCGGTTTCACAATATAGAGTTAGGTAGGTATGTATGTATGTATGTATTAGAGACATTAGCACAGGCCTCGGCCCTCATTGAAGCTAAGCTCTTGGCCTCCGGGTATCGTAGAATAGCGCCAATACAAATGGACAAACTAAACCCGTAAATAAGCTGATTGAATAATTACAGAGACGTAAATATTCAAGGTTCTTACATATTACCGTTTGAACTGAGTTTTGGAACTTTCTCCTGAGGGATCTTATCAAAGTAACGCTGGACCTTTGATGATGTTATTATACCTGGTGGCACCCAGGTGCCAGGTGTAACCCAATTGTCGTGGATCTGATTCCCATTGTGTTGGCGAAATATTCTTGAAGCCGAGGCGTTCGAACCGATATGACGATGTTACACATTTTCGGTTAAGTTTCTAAACTTAAAATAAACATGTCTAACTAAATTACCTTTTCAGTAGCTTCGTACAGATATTTGATAAAAATGCACTCTTCTTGAATCTGTAATTTTATAATGGTTACATCTTGATCGTTCACCAACAGTTCGAACTTTGCACTGTTCTGCCAACTTGGCTCTTCTCTAATTCGTCCTATTTTGTGACTATCTTCAGTATACTAAAGGGGCTGGCAAATATTATTAACTATTTAGTATTTATTATATTGATTTGTATTGATGATTATCTTTTTGTTTAATTTTTTTCTTCACAATTTAGAGTTAGGTAGGTTTAACTTAAGTCTGAATAGAGACGAACAGATAAGTAGACCCTTCAGTGAAATTTGAGAGACAATCGATTACTTCAGTGGTAACTGTGAAATCGGACATAAGAGATTGTTTTTAAGAGCTAATAAACTAGGCTAATATATTATATCTCGCACTATGATATAGAGTGTTGCAAAAATATTTCCTGACAAAGATGAATGTTTTGTTGGGAAGATGGATTTATAAAATTTAATCTTTTCGTAAAAATTGTAGCTCAGAAATCGCTAAAAGAATTCTGTGCTTCCCGATTCAACGGAGTCAAGTTGAAGTTAGAGGCAGTAGCAATCTATAAAATTAGAATTCTGATCAGGTAACTATTTTCATTGGTGTGGGAAATGAAAAACTGTCTTCATGCCTATAATGGCTCTTATTTAAGTTTTATTCCAATAGCTAAAATTTCTACATAAATAAATTTGTTTGTCTGCTTGTATGTGACATTAACGCCTTATGGGATCACTTTAAAACTACTCACCCAATCCTTTTGGATTTCTGAGACATAAAAACGGACTTAAGTCCTGTCAACAAGAAGTTCACACAGTTTCAGATGTCTTACTTCAGATCACAATGTTAATTTTGTTATTTAAGGTTTGTTTGCATGTAATAGCATCAGACGGTGTCAATCAATGAGAAACATGAGTTGCACTCAATGGATTGACACCGTCTGATACTATTATGTTTAACACATACATACATACAAATAATATATCAGCAAGCAATCCATTATTCCATAAATTAAAAAAAAAAAAAAGTTCAACATATTAATTATAGGCAAACTTTAGTCCTGTAACTATCCATAGACTCGGGGTGGTTCCGCAGGGATTCATCGAATAAAACTTCAAAGAAAAGTGCACCGCACACTCCTATCCTATAGCCAAAACTTCATTCAAGTGGAACAGGTGCGAAAGCTCCTCTACCCGGAACGAGAGTACTCTATCGGGACAACGTTAAGTTCTTATTCTTTTCGAACTTCCTCATGTCGGATAGCGCGCTCCCCTATTATTCCTGCCTGCTAATGTTAGGTTCTCATCTCATCTATAGACTCGTTTCACATAACTTGTTATGTGGGTCATTTAGCCGCACATTATAAGGAATATTTATCGCACTTTCAACTATAAAACACCAAGGAAACTCCAAGAATAGGGTTCGGTTTGATTCGGTTTGGTTCGGTGTTGCGATTATGTACGAGTAGGTACCTACTATATGTCCTGGCTTATCGTTGTCGTTTGTAAAACATTTTAATAGTCTGCTATCTCGCTCTGCCTTAGTTGGATTGATATTGCACTCATAATACATGAAGTCAGCAGGAATATTACATTAGCATAGCGATGGCAAATTGACTGGCCAGGGTCCTTTTCGTTCAGCTCACCTAATATTTATGGAATTTCATATATAGATCTATAGTCGCTTTATAGCTCTATTGCGAAAGTCCTCTGGGTGAAATGTGAATTTGATGAATGCTCTCATGAGTATACATATCCAAGAGGCGAAAGGAATGTACGTAAATACCGGTGGAAATACTTTCCAGGACATTGAATACATTCCTGCGGTTGCACTTAGCGGGAATTGCTTGTTTTTGTCCGTCTTTTGAATTTAATTGAAATTTATTGCATCACGAACGGAGTAAAAAAAAAGGAACTACTCCTGAACTTTTATCTAAATTTATTCCCATTTCCAACATAGTGATGATGTGAATTGAATTGTTAATGCCATGCTGGTGGTGTTGGTGATGTGTCCTTGTGACAAATAATATCACGAGCTATCTCATTCTTGTTTTAAAATTGAAAATCAGTGAGATATCGGATAGAGGTATTCTGTTCACGTGCTACGTGTAACCATGCGTATGTGAGGCGATTTTTAAATGAAGTTCCTGATAAAAGGACATGACACATGCCTGTTCAGTTGTCCATTAACACATGCTTAACGATGGAATTTAGTTTATTTTGACGTGATTGCGGGGAAATACTTTTTTTTTTTTAATTGAGGAGTTATTGTAGAGGGTGGACAGTTTTCTTGTGGGAAATAAATCAGGTTTTTAAGTTATATGATTGTGGTCTTGTGTCGCACAACTCTTTGCATTTCTTATTTATAAGAACAATCACAAAAGGGATTTTTTTGTTTCAGTTTTGGAGTTCGTTAAAATAAAGCAACTCGCGTTGCTTTGCAGAGCTCTTAAGCTACGATTACACGGCCATTTTTTCGAGTCATTTAAATGACGCTCTGACGTAAAAATCGCGTCACAAAGCAGTCATCTAAATGTTGTTCTGTGTGATCGCCATTTTTGGGATAACAGTTTCGGCGTCATTTAAATGACTAGGAAAATGGCGGACCAAATTACATGAATTTTGTGCCATTTAAATGACGGAAAAAAATAGGTGTGTGATCGCTCTTCAACGACGCCTAGGAAAAATGACAAAACTTAGCCACTGTGGGCTGGAATCCAGTGTAGTATGTGTATGACAAGGTTTTTCTTTGCAAGTTCATAGATGGCCCTGTACGTTTCCAAGACCAGCTTCGATTTAATGACAGATGAGCCCAGAGCTTTAAGAGTAGCTTGGCTGTCTGAGAAGATGAATATAGTTTTACCACGTGTATTAGAACTTAAGTTTATTCTAGCGCAATGGTTAATGGCAAGTACCTCAGCCTGGAATATGCACGAGTATTTGCATAGGCTGACTGAAAAGTTCGCTTGAGGCGATTCTCCATAAATGCCAGATCCAGTCCCTGTATCCATTTTATGGAAGCTATATTATACTATTATATTAGGGAAAGGTGACCTCAATGGGGGTCGATGATTTTCGAATGGAATAGGGGATGGATACACGCAGTCTTGCTTCCATTTGAATGTGTACTTGAATAGGTAATAGACCTAGAATGACATTTAGTGCAGTGGTCGGGGTGGAGCGTAGACAGCCCGTCATGCAGTTTCTGATTGCTACGTCGTCGGTATATCCAATAGCATCGATCGCTTGATTAGACAGAGATTGGAGTAGGTCGCCAATGACTAGGAACCACAAGAGAGGCGAGAGGACGCCGGAAAATGAATCGCAGCGATCGAAAACTCTCACCAGTGCACTGGTGGCCAGGTACCGCAGCGTGATTACCAGTCGTGCTTCCGCTGAAACGCTCTCTCGCATATTTGTGTTCTGTTTGTTCTTTTTGACATTTTTTATTTATTATAATGATTTTTTTTAATGACAGTAGCTATATTTTCTCATAGGTCATTACCGTCTGATCAAAAAACAGATAAATGACGAAAAATCGAAATAATAGGAAAGGTGACATTTGCCATTTTGATGAGGCAAGTCATTTTGATCGTCATTTTTACGCTCGTCATTTAAATGGCATCCCAACAGAAAATTATAAATGACTCGCAGTGTCCGTCATTTGATTTTGGGACAAAAATGACGATGATAGACATTTCGTGTGATCGCCATTTTTTCGCAAATGACCAATGACGAATCGTAGCTTGAATGTCGCTCTAATGCGACATTTTTTCCTGACGTGTAATCGTAGCTTTAGAAAACTGTCGTTGAAAAAAAAAAAAAAATAAAAAATAAAAAAAAAAAAAATAAAATTTAATATGCAGCATGTATAGACATCGAAGTTAAAAAAAAGAAAAAATATATTTTTAAAATAGTTATTAATTAAGTAAGTATGTATAAATAAGAAAATATTAAAATATTAATATTTTAAAATGTTTAATTTTCTTTTAAACAAAAATCATTGAAGCTAAAAGAAATAGCTCAACTGGAGTTTGTGAATGTGGAAAATATTTTAAAATTAGCTTCACGTTAAACGTCAGAGCATTTGCGGAGTTTCCACACATCAAGCAGTAGCAGTATGAGCCATTTAACATTTAGACCAAAATTTCGTCAAGTGCCGAGGTTAGCTATATCCATTACTACTTATAAAATGCAACGTCCGTCTGTTCGTTTTTCCATAACTCGAGAACTATTCGTCGGATTTTCATGATTTTTTCTGATTTATAGATGTGTGGCCAACTTAGTCCGTAGGGTGGGTGAGAATTGCTCAGGAGTAAATGAGTCGCGGGGAGTAAGAGGGGCCTTGCGAACCGTTAGCCGCATGAACTTGAAAGTTGGTATGTTGATAGATAAGCAAACATTATTACGTGCCTCATTCACCGTTTTTCAAAATTCGTCCTATAAGGGTTGAAAAACTTTTCAAATAAACTTTTCTATTTCGACCTTACTTGCCATTATACTCATAAATCTATGTATTTCAATTCAAGACATACTTTTAATTGTTAGGAAATACGTCACCGAGTATTTTGAGCTAACCTTCATCTTTCTGGTCCATCCAGGGGGTGAGATAAAATAAATTGAAAATAGATTTTATTTGGCCAAGAGCGAAAAATGTGCTTTATCTATTATTTAAAAGAAAAGAAACCGGCGAGCGGAGCCGCGGGCATTGCTAGTTTAAAATATATGCCAGAAGATTATCTTTCGAATAAAGTAAATTTCATGTCAATTTAAAAAAAAATCATCTTTGTTTTATTCCATTTCAAAGTTCTATACCTCTAAAAAAAAAACACCCTTTAGTTTGAAAATTACTGCCACCAGTCTATGAGAGGAAACACACTTAAGTCAAATAGACTCTAAACTATCTTTTTTATGCAGAAGAACATTGCAGGGTGGTAGGTCTAGTCTAAATATAAATTCAACAAAGCCACGAGAGCATACAACTTCGCCGATGTTCTTTCCAAAGCTGTAGGATATAATTTGCTATACGAAGCATGCACCAACTAATCTATACACTTTGGACGGAGGGAAGTTGAACCGAGGAATGGAATCTCGGCATAATATGTCCAGTTAAAAAAAGATTTGTTGATTTGCAACAACTACTAAGGTATACCCTTCCTCAACATCGCATATACAAGATCTTGTCTCTAATAATCTGTAAACGCCGTCAGCAATCTCATCGTTCTTATCTAGTGAGGTTTTAGTACGGAAGAGCTTGCACCTTTTGTCAAGCGTTCACACTCACACTATCGCAGATTTTGCAAGTTTTAAGGTTGTCCTTGTCAGTTACCCGTTTACCAGTTAGAGCTCCTAAAAAGGATGTTATGCTAGGTAGGAACGGTAACCATAGTTCTATTTTAGGAGCTAGCTCCTGTGAATGGCCGCACAATGGCTCAATAAAGCTATAGGCGACACTTTTAAGTGGGTGACCATGTCCATAGTAAAAATGTTGCGAGCAGCTCTCGATAGCAAACTCGCAAATGGACACAGTCTTAAAAGAAGGCCGCGGAGAGCTAACTTCTACTCTAGACATTTGAACCTTTTGAAAGAAATCGCAAGTAGACACATGTGTTGATCCATATCGGAGATTAGTTCACAAAATGTCAACAATGTTTGTATTTTGCGAGTAGTTGTCGAGAGTCAACAAAACAGTTGGCATCGAAATAAATCAAAGTGTTACCAATACTAGGTACACACTCACGTGTGGTATGATTTCCAGTTAGGTACATCAAAAGAATAGGTATATTTTTATCTAGAAACAGGGTGAGAAACAATTTCGTCATTTACAATCTTGATCAACTTGTTAATCCAGGCAAAGATCCTAAGATACCTTTTTTGATTGTTTTTGTTTGTTGTCCAGAAAGGCGCTGCCAATCCGAATTATGTATTGAAAGTCGTCTTTATAAAACGGTTCATATAGCAAGACTCTACTTATGGATTAGGAAAGGGAACATCTTTCCCTTTTTCATATCTGTATAGTGGTAAAATCCGAGCTTCCGCGATCGGTAGCAAAGCTCACTAAGGGCCGTTTGCTGATACGATTTAAGTTCTACTTAAATGCTTATGGGCTACTTTTTGTAAGTCATAAACTGTCACATAAGAGTTTATGTGGAAATTAAATCGTTATGAGTTGTATCAGCAAACGGCCCTAATATCCACAATGGCAATTACTTTTTTTGTCAAATTTACGAAAGGCCTTATAAAATAATTTAAACAACAAACAGATGTCGAAATATCATTTATTAATTTTAATGTTAAATGTCAAACAGTGTGCAATCAAGAGACACTTAATACCAAAGACTGCCTCAAGTCGTAAGAACCATCTTAGTAGAAACAAAAGTTCCAAAAGTCATCCGTGTTTATCTTGCAGCTAAGAAATTTCTTAGACAAACACACTCGCAAGCATTATTGCAGACTTCCGCTGGCAGAAGTAAAACTACCACTTCACTTATTTAAGTCCAAATTAATTGCATGCAATTTTCAATAGCGGATTGCAGTTGGGGGGGATCTATTTTCACATAGAATGTGAAAGCAACAACCTCAAAGCTGACCGTAATTTCCTGCCTCAATGGTCCCCTCCTTCGCTCTACACACACACAGAGCCACACAAGCAGTGACACATATACACAAATGCTGGCAATAATAGTTAAATCTCTGTGGACAAGTTTTTCCACACATTTTCATTAATTTTAATCTCATATGCTATTTAAAACGCTTGCATCCTGTTTATATACCTACGTTACGTATATCTACAGGAAATACATTATATAAATGTATGTGCGCCGTGCCGGCGACGACGATACGAAGCGATGTGTTGACAGAGCGGAGGTAAGTGCTAGAAAAAGGAAAACAAGCCGACTTTGCCATTTGTGCCCGTTTGTGTTTATCATTAAGCGTACAAAATACATTATCATCATCATTGGGATGCTTTCGTTTATGCGACGCGGCACGGGCTTCCTTTACACAGCGAGGCAGACTTAACGTATACGACAACGACAACGACAACGACAACGACAACACTTGTACAAGTTTTCGAGTGCGTTGCGTATATGTATGCTCATGCTCAATGCTCATTCTCAATCTCAATCAAGTTATTTAAATGTTTAATGAAACACTGTGTTCTCACGACCGACGACGACGGTATCTTCCTTTATTTGAACAACGAATTGGAGCGCACGTTTGTGGCGAAGGCGAAGTGTAGGTACGAAATCGTCCTGTGCAAAATCAAGTCTCTTTGTAAGAGGAAACACTTGATTCAAGTGAAAAGCGAATACACATTGTTGCAGCCGCTCGTTTCGTTTTTCCTTTTGCAATCCTTTTGATTATCGTCATTAGTGCGCGACCAAGATACGGAAAAACTTTTGCCGTTTTTGATGAAATATTTGAGTTCCTTTCAAGGCACTTACTAGCTACTAAGCTATCGAATTCAGTCATCAGGAGAATCCCCTCTCGAAAATATATCTAACACCATCCGCCTAATCATACCCCATCGGTAAGCATCCCAACCACAATAAGATGCCTTCCTCATTTGCGCACGACCAAGACAAAGGAAACTATTTTTGCCGGTGGTGTGCCGTTGAATGAGCCTCATTTAATGAATCCTTTATCCATACATCCTTTAGTTGGTGCTCAACGATAAGCATATACAAAACGTTCAAGAAAAAAAAAAAAAAAACACAACATCAACTCAAACAAACAAAGCATCCGCCATATCCCCATTCCCATTCTTCCGAGCCGAAGCTATGATGATATTGCCAGCAGCTAAGCAATTTCAATAAGCATCACTTGACTTGTTAGAGGCTATATACCCGGCAGGTATCTACATAAAGTGCACAACACAGGGAAACAACTTGACCTCTATCGGAGCATTCGGGGATATACCCACTATTAGAGAGGAGCAGTGTGAACAGACACCCTCGGGGTAGGATGCAAAAAGCTTGGGGACACATTGATTGGCAATTTAATGTGCCATACTGCCATGCAACTAATAGGATAGAAACGATATTAAGCGAACAGTTTCGTTGATAGCGCTCGAGTATAAAATCAACTGAATTGGAAATAAGTATCAACATGGATTGAGAAAACAAAAAAACTGCCGTCTTTCCCTTTATCTCTCATTAGGAGCGGTTTTGTGGGGGCCAACGAAATGGTATGGTATGGTTAGAAAAAAAAGACAACAACTGAAAACGCTCTAAGGTTAACCATTCATTGGCAGACACAATACAGCGCTTTGTTCCATTGTGAAGACGCGCACACAATGCGATACAGTGATTCGAATATCCTTTTATTGTAGGTACTGCTGATGGTGTTTAAATCCCGATTCGCTTCCGATACCATTGACGGAATTGAGGTTTAAATATTCTAAGCACATACCAATATACCATTCAGACCGCCGACGACGCCGTGCCGGCCGCCGGGGAAGTGCAATTTTTTTTTCGAAAATGCTTTGTATCGCGAAAATAACAAGAATGGAAATTTGAAAACATTTTTGAAGTTTGCCACCATAGCAATGAGCTGGATTTAAGGTTACATTTTGGGGTGACCTTAGCAATTTATTCAAGTAGACTATTCTAAAATTGGGCCTTAAACTGGCAACACTGTTTCTACAGATTGTCAATTTGACAGTTGATAATTAATTTGTGTTTAGTACGTTTTGTCATTTTACGATGAATAGATTGACGCCAGAACAACGCGTGCAAATTATGCAAACTTATTTTAAAAACCATGGTTCGGTTTATTTACAATGTAAACTTTTTTCCTCCGATAGTAATTTTTGGTTAATTTTTATTTTATTTTTCACCCCGAGATGCTTGCAGATGTATGTTAGTTCTGCACTTAAATTGCTGTAAATTGTAGTCTTCAGGAGTTCCAGAGTTTGCTTGTCCTGTAACAGACAAAATTGCAAAATTGCCGAATTTAGAGTGAAGAAAACCAGAAGCCTTTGTCGAGACGCTTTTACTTTCATTAAAACTCACAGTTTGGGCTAGTGGAATAATCGGCCCAAATCAGTTTAAGGACGATATGCCGGGCAGAATGTTACCGTCAATGGAAAGCACTATAGAAACATGATTTCTTGACCTCTTCCTTCCTCAGGTTAGGTTAGGTTAGAGTATAACGGGCCGCAATAAGTGCAGCCTCACTTAGGCCAGAGGAGGCCCATTGTGATACCACAGGATCTAATGATCTCACAATTACCCCTTGAACGAGGAGCTGAGAATGAAGAGTTGGAGGCAAACTTATGCTTGCATTAGCTAGTTCGCCGAGATTGTCAAAGAAGTAGTCTCCGAGATGTAGTTTTCTAAGAGCTGAGATGGTTGGGGACGTGCATAGGAGGTGCAGAATTGTCTCTTCCTCCTCCTCGTCCATGCACTTGAATGGCATTGACATGACAGAGTTTTGGTTTCAATGAGCGCAACATGCTACACGAATACCATCAATTTATTGCGGCAAACATTTGCTGAGCGCATAATTTCGCGTAATGGACTTGTGAACTGGCCTCCACGATCCGTTGATCTCCCACCTTTAGTTTAGTTTCTTTGGGGTTACACGAAGTCACTAGTCTATGCCGATAAGTCAGAGACTTTGGACGATTTACAAATCAACATTCGCCGTGTTATTGCTGATATACAGCCCCAGTTGCTCGATAAAGTTGTCGAATTAATGGAAATACAATTCGTTTCAAATTTGACAACGAAAACACAACAATTTGCAGCTAAAAGTTTTCGAGTACATATTTCCATTCTACTAAGCAATAACTAATAATGTCATACAAACACAGCTGAGATATTAGAAAACTTTGTTTTGCTGAAAACTAAGGAAAAGTAATCATACACACACCATAACAGATGTTATGGAAAAAGATGGTCACTGGTAACGCATAGCAATTAAATAGGGAATGGGGATGGGTACTGATTTTGATGATTGAAATTGCAAACACTTCGGTTGCAATTACAGTGCTATTTCGAATAGCATACCTATTTCACCATCGGATTCTTGAATTGAATTACTGGACAGTTGAATCCTTCGGTCCGTTGAGAATGCTGGCTGATAATCCGCTGGTCCTTATTTTAGAGTAGAATTTGAGGCAAGCCGTAGAATTAACTACTTTTCTCGCAATGTTGTTGCTTCTGCCGTGCGTCCTTTTTGATTTTTCGCATAGTGTTGTGGATCCGCAAGTTAACTGTTTACAGCAGTCTTACTTCTATTAAGCCTCATTGCAATTTCGCGGCCTGGGAGTCCTAAGCCTAACTCCTTTAAATCATATATTTTTCCTCTTTCTGTCGGTGACAAACTCTTTCCGGAATCCATTTTTTTAACTAAATAAAAACAGTTCTTTTCAACGATTTTTTAAATATTCTTAACAAAACTTTGAACAAAATCGCTGATGTGCACTCTTGCAACGAAATATTCGCAATGACCTCATCCTAGTGGCGCATCTTTTTATACGCTTTTCAAGTAGTTCATTGTTTGATATTTGGAAATTCCAACTGTCGTTTCTTATTTACCCTTTAATTTTATGACTTCCTGTTGGAAAAATATGTACCTGTTTAAAGGTAATAAAAGTTTCCGGATACAACATTTCCAACTGGTATAAAGAGTGAAAATCGATTGCCAAATGTATGGCCTCATCCTGTGTTATATGAAAAATCGTCTAAAATCAAAAAATTTAGATGGAGTTAAAAAAACAGATGGACCGCAAATAAAAGGTATAAAAAACAAAAACAGATCAAAGAACGAATCATACTAATTTTTAAGGCTCCGTTTCCATATGGAGGAACCTTATTGCTTTCGCTACGATGTCTGTCCGAATCAACTAAGCCAATTTTGTACCTAGGTCTATCTCAAGAACTGATTGACGTAGAAGGCTGAAATTTGCACACAACATCAGATATAACCTCTAGTTAAATGACAAATACCAATGATAGCGATACATTGATTCGTTTTGGAGTAATCAGTAATTTAGTCAACAAAATATTTTTCTTCTGTTTATTATTGATTTACAAGAAAAAAACACACAATGCATTTATATTCCTATTTTGTAGATCATATTCGTAGTTATACATGTGATGAAGACTGTTTTGCCGAAAAGTTAATATTTTACAAGATATTTACAAAAGTATGTCAATAAGTGGTTAAAATAGCCATTTTTAACAATTTTCTAAAAATCATAAAAAAATATTAGCGAAGAGATTTTTGAAAAACAATTTTTGCAGTCACTATTAGAATTGTTTGAAGAAACATTTTGCATCAAAACTTTTGAGACCGAGGAAAAAAGTGAAAAAAAGTAGCCTTTTACAAAAGTTCTAAATTTTCAATGGGTACTTAATGGGTTAAGGAAACTTTTGTATCATTCAAACGGAATTTAAATTACCTTTCCATTGATGCCAAAATTTACATGAAGTAAGTTTAAATTATGAGTAGAATTAACTTTAGTTTTGTCAAAATACTTATGCCCACCATTGTAGGTACGGTAACAAAAATAATGTAAATTTTAAAGGGTGTCCCATAATTCATGCAAAATGTAATTTTGATAGAAAATACAGATTTTTAATTATAGAAAGCTTAACTTTTTTATTGATTCATATACAAATTGGGACTATGTATGGAATAGCACATTGGATAAATGTCACGCCACGGCTTTGCTGGCAAGTACGTACTCTTTTATTGAATTTTTTTATGACCGTTTCGCATAAATGTGGCTGAATTTCTTTAATACACCTCCCAATTTTCTATTAAAAGGCGTTGGTGGTCGTGGGCTTGTTTGCATAGGCTTTGACTTCAAAAACCCCAAAGAAAAAAGTCCAATAGCGTTAAATCGTAAGATCTGGATGGCCAATTCTGATCGCAAAAACGGCCGATTACACGAATAGGAAATGACTTATGCAGTAATTGAATTGTTTCTCTGGCTGTATGGCATGTGGCTCCGTCTTATTGATTACATCCATATCTTGTCATTTAGGCATTAAAAAACCCAGTACATCATGTCACGATAACGAACACAATTAATTGTTATTGCCTGACCAGCCGCATTTTCGAAGAAGAATGGTCCGTCAATGCCTCCAATATCCGCACCAAACAGTCAAGCGTTGTGGATGCATAGGTATGTTTCTCAACAATTACTCTTGGGTTTTCTCAACCCCAAATGCGACAATTTTGACGATTAACGAAGCAATCAAGATGAAAATGAGCTTCATCATTGAATCTGAAAATATGGGACACCCTTTATTATTACCTAAATAAATATATCTATTTACGAGTATCTAAATTAATACATTCTGGAACAACCAACACTTTTGTCTTCAACCTTTTTATAATACCTATTAAGATTAAAGTCTCAAAACATCCATTAGCCACATTCGGATATTATGATGATGACACGTCATTACAATTGCAAAGATATCAATTGCACTAAGCGTTTGTTGTATGTGAATCCTAATCGTTACATTAACGCCCATCATTAAAGCCCTGTTGCTTTATCCATAGAGTCTATAAGTTCGTTTAATGCGATTACGCGAGTGACAAGACAATAGAGAATAGACTATTTCGCGCACCACTACAATTGCCACGTGGGAATTTACGGTTTACGAACACAAACTTGTGCGGCCATTCTAGTAGAAAATGTTCAGCAAATGGTTGCTTTGCTTTGCACTGACAAAATGACAGAAATGAACGATAGGTTGAGCTGGTGCTCTGCTCACCCACCCGCAAATTATTCAGGTCGATGAATCGATGAAGTTGTTTGAATATTAATGTCAAGGTTCTTTGGAAAATCTATATAGTTTTTCCTTCACATTACATATTTCCGGGATGGCATACAGTCAAACGGAAACATTTTAAACTTATACATTGTTAAGGCTGGCTGTCGGTGGTTCACATAAGCCAGAGAGGGGCAGAGAAAGAGAGAGACCGGCTTAGACCAACACAATGAATGGCAAATGCCAAATTGATTTTCCAACCAAAGACGACTCGATATCGAGACAATCATTGAAATTGCAATTCATTGCATTTGTCTTCTATTTGCTGTCATCGCGAATGAAGCAGTGAATTGAACTTTTTAAATTTAAAACGGGACTCTTACTACTAAGCGTGATTGATGAATGAACTGCGGGCGGAAAAGTACGAACTTGAAACTTTTTAAATTGGAATTCACTTCTGATAGGATTGTTGTGGACTTAAAGTATTATTGTGAAAGTTCATTCGATCGAATGACATTACAAAGTGGTGGTAATTGTGAATTAAAGGTAACAAGCAAGTTTGTACTTTTACAATTGGATGGGATTAATTGGAGCTAATGGTTTACAACTGTTGAATGGTTTTTTTTTTTACCACGTAAAAAAGCATAAAGCAATAAAATAAATAGATATGGGGGGGGGGGGCAAAAATACGCAGCTTGAATAATGAGATTCAAATGAGAAAGGCTCTGCTATTGAGAATGAGAATCATGGGTATCTAATGATGTAAAGGGCTGTAGTTTTCGGATATAGCTACACGAAGAATATTAGGCAAGATATCTTACATTTTCGCTATTTCCACACTAGGGTTAAAAAAAATAAGCTTGACTTAGCTCCCACAGATAAAAAGTAGGACGTTACCAAATAATATGATTCTTTGACGAACATTAGGGCAACCAAGGCATATATAACAAGAACGTAAAAATATTGCTGACATTTTAGTAAGGTAATAGGTTGTGAAAACCTCAAAAGGACCAGCACAGTACCCTCAATACTCGTAGCATCTCAGCAACACCTCGTAGTTAACTAATAAATGCACTAAAATAGCAGCACTGAAATATCAGTACTGTCACTGTCACTCAACGGTCTTGCATTCATATATCTTTACAATCAACTAACGAGTAATGTAAAGAGTCCAGTAACATAATCTCCTTTTTCAAAATGGACGCCATGTTTATTATATTCATTGATGATATTATCCAAAACCTTGAATACTGTCATTGCCTTATGTAGGTATGCGGACGATCTTAAAATGTTCCTAAAAGTTAAAAGCCTCGATGACTGCTCTAAGATTGAAATTGATCTTAACAATTTATCCACTTGGTGTGTTAATAATTGTTTAATGTTAAATGTTAGTAAATGCTCTTGTATATCGTTTTATAGATCTCAATTTCCTTGCTTCTATAATTACGATATTAATAACTGTACTTTAAAAAGAGCTGATAAAATAAAAGATCTTGGGGTAATCATCGATTCTAATCTCACTTTTGTTTCCCATATTGAGTACATGGTGACGAAGGCTAATTCGCTGGTTGGGTTTATTAAACGAAACTCTAGAGATTTTTCTGATCCCCATACTTTTTTATCTCTTTTTATCGCTTTGGTGAGATCCGTTCTTGAGTATGCAGATTGCAGATGTTGTTTGGAATCCATACTATTCCACCCATTCGGATCGCATAGAAAAAGAACAAAGGCGCTTTACAAAATATATCTTTTTCAAAATGCGTTGGACTTTTAAACCGTCTTATGGAGCCCGACTTAGACTTAGGGTATTATGACTCTTAAAGCGAGAAGGTGTCTACATTATATTATGTTTATAAGGGACGTTTTATCCTCCAGTATAAATAGTCCCATTATTTTATCTATGGTTCCTATTTATGCTCCAGAGAGGGTATTAAGAGATCATCTATTCTTTTTTCAGATGAAGCATCGAACAAACTATGGTCGCAATGAGCCAATCTCTAGATCCTTAAGTTCGTATAATGAAATTAGTAGACACATTGATTTTCATATTCCAAGAGACCGCTTTAAAAGTATGTATCATATTTTGGCTGCTTTATAATGAACTTTAAATTATATAATTATTTTGTAGGTATATTATTTATAATACAGAAATTAATCTTATTTTTTTGTACTTATATAAAACTAGCTGAACCGGCAAACGTTGTTCTGCCTAAAATAGTTACATATTTTAAATATTTTAAGATCTAGTTTGATATTTTCTTTTTTAATAAAAAATGAAGGCTATCAATAATTTACCTTTGAAATAGCCAGTGCAGAAAGTTAACGAACGAAAAAGATACAATTGAAATTTGGAAATCAATTTGAGAAACAAAATAAATTGATTACTTTTAGGTTTTTTTTTTCCTAAACCTTCGGGTGGCAATTACGAACCAATAGAAGAAAGTATCCAATTTGGTCGCGCCCCCTTTGTCCAATTTTGGTCAATGACCACTCCTGGGCCAATACCTTTGATTGTCTGCAAATTCGAACTAAATTGATTTTTTCATACCTATATTTCATTTTCGAGATATACCTACGATTTTGAATGTTTTTTTGTATGGGCGGTGCCACGAGTACTTCAGAGGAGCACTCCCGGGCCAATACCTAGGATCGTCTGTAAATTTCAACTCAATCGATTCGGCGGTTTTCGAGATATAAGATTTTGAATGTTTTTTTTTTGCATGGGCGGTGCCACGCCCTTTGTCGAATTTTGACCAATCTCCTTCAGTGCACTCCTGGGCTAATATGGGCTCAATAGAGTCGGTGGTTTTCAAGTTATACGTATCCGAACACATTTTAGAACTCATTTTTATTAGATGAATAAAAAAATAAATAGCATTCAGATTTTAGCGAATCTGGAGTAGTCTTATTTGACAGAAGTCGTTCTAAAGTGTTGTTTCCTTTTAGGTCAGCCGCCATTTTGCGTTGAACACTGAGGAACTGATGATTTAGGAGTTGGTGGCGGAAGATCGAGATGTCGTTTATGGAGGGTCCAATCTAGCCTCCTTAGAGGGACGTGACATTGAAAACGATGATGATGACGACTGCTTCAATACCCTGCAAGACTTGTCCCAAAGGAACAAAGTCAAGCTTTAATGGTTGACAAAGATTACGTTGCTGATATGATAAGGCAAATATTCGCATATTCGTGACTATTGGTCACAGTCAGCTTACAACAAATTAGTGTCATTTTAGACACCGAAAGTAAACTCAACGGGGAAAGTGACAAAACCTCTGTGAATGCATTTATATGTGCTATAAAGGGACAGAGGCACGCTTTTCTGCGGCCTGAAGATTGCAGAACCGCAAACATCTCTACCAAAAAGAGATCCTAAAATTTACATAGAGAATTAAACATCTCCTCGTCTCATAAACTCTTTACGAGTTTAGTAAGATCTTTCGCTCTTTTAAATGGTAAGCGGTTCCTAATTATTTCTATTGCACTTTGGTTGGAGTTATTGGCCATTTCAAACAATATCACAAATTTATTCATCACTAAATTCCGTTGAGTGATGATGTTGAATACTTTAACTTTTGTGGCAGTCAGGTCTTCTTGGATGGACATTTGCTTCCCCTTGCCAAAAAGAGATTTCAAATATTATCAAAGAAGATATTGTTTCAAAATAGCTAAGGCAACAAGAGTACGTCCTTTCAAATTTTTGTCTACGTGTAATTTCTTTTTATCAACTGCTATTGCATTAGGCTGTAAACTAACAAGTTTTCAATAAGATACATAAGTCAAATGATCTACTCTTCCAAAATGTGTAAGAGGATAAAAAGGACGTCCAAGCTTCGAAAAGAATCTGTTCATTGGAAGCTCAGTGTTGTTGGTCTTCCCAAATTGATACTATCCTAAAATTTCAAAACATAAAACTGCAACTCAATTTAATAATAATGAACAAAAAAAATTTAACCACCAAGACTCCTTACGATAAAAACCCCTCGACGCAATGGAAATCTGTAAATCTTCTTCGGTCTGAAAAATGCTTCGCAAAAGTGACACACACTGTCACATGCATATATGCCGTAATCTCTGCCGTCACACCGGCTACGAGACATATGTTTGTTCTGCCAGCTTTAGTTCAAAGGACGAACCATACTCAATTCAAGTTCTTGTTCTTCAGATTCACCCTTTTTGTTGTTTCCTGCTGCTGCACCCTGCACCCTACCTCTCCAGCCACACACTGAATCTAAGGATGCAAAGTGTTGCCTCCAGCATTGGGCATGGGCAGGGCATCCCGATCCCGCTCCCTCAGCCTCGAGAAATCCATATTCACGAGTGCATTTCAATTATGCGAATATAAAGACTGTGTGTATACGAGTCTATGTCTATAGACGGATGACGACAAAACGCTTTTACTCCGCTTCATCCGGTTTCCGGCTGGCAAAGCACCACAAAAAAGTGGTAGAAAAGCACGAACCGTAAAATAACCGCACATCCCTTTTGCTCATCCTTTTACTATGAGCAAATTGTGTGTGCTGCATATGCATATATGCAGTTGGAGGAATTTTTATTTTTATGTTCGTGTTGTATATATATATGTATAAATGTGGCAAAGGATAGATAAATGGATTGTCCTAATAAGGATTAAAGTGCGAAGCATTTTGATTGCATCAATACTCTTGGGAATATTGTCAAGTGGCAACTTCAGTAAAGATGATGATTGGATGACTTTTAAAGGCATATTTTCGAAAGTAGTAGGTATTCAAATCTGAAGGTTAAAAAAGTCTTGAATTTGAGAAAAGGTTGGAGGATGAGTAAATTTTTTATGATGCCAATGTGTCCAATCGATTTCTGTAAATAGATACAAACTCATAAAGTTCTATAACTTTTCTCAAATTCAAAACTGTTTGAGGCTTTAGATTTGAATACTACTTTTGAAAATATTCCGTAATAGACTTTGACTTTAAAAGTCAAAAAAATTTAAAAATTTAGATTTTGAAAAATTTATCAACAAAATTATGACACTGATCAAAATATTGACAGCGAATATGTCGATTCTTAAATGTCGGCTATAGTGAGTGGTGTTAACAGGCGCACTCACCTTAATGATCATAAACAGTGAAATATAATATGGAGGGTATGCTGAACCCCTATAACCACCCTGTTTGGGGTCATTATTGGATTTGAAGTAAGTGCAAGGTTGGGTATATTATATGCAATCTGGCGTAATTTCCGGGAATGAGTATGGTGGATATGCAAAAACCATTTCGGCAGACTGTTAAAAAGCCAAGACGACCCAAACTCCGCAGTCAGGCAGAAAGAACCATTCAATTTGGACGATGAAAAGCCAAAACTTCCATCCACGCGACCAAACTGAAGTTAGGACAACGATGTTTATACTCGAGGCCAGCAAAGCGGCTCCCGGAAATTACGCCAGAATTTTTTTTGGAAAAAATGTCAGAAAATGTGTTTGTTTTCGAATTCGGAAAAAAATATCAGA
This sequence comes from Cheilosia scutellata, assembly GCA_955612985.1. Lineage (NCBI taxonomy): Eukaryota > Metazoa > Arthropoda > Insecta > Diptera > Syrphidae > Cheilosia > Cheilosia scutellata. The sequence goes on from OY015314.1 coordinate 56,235,681, forward strand.
ATTTTGTTTGTAAAATATGCCAGAACTTAGGAAATTAAAAAAGCACCAGAAAATAAAATGGAAAGTAAGCCAGATAATAAACATAGGCAACTCGTATGTAAAGTTCGGAACTGCACCCTTTTTCCCAAACAAAATTGTGACGTTTTTTCCATTTTCAGAAATGGAAAAAAAGGAAAACTTTTTGGAAAAAAGACTTGAAATTTCGGAAAGGTAGTCAGAAAATTCTGGCTTTACTTCCTAGGCATTTTTTCCAAAAAAAAATGTTGGCGTAGTTTACTCTGGCGTAATTTTAGGGAATCCAGCAAGGCTGCTGAACTATAGATATCCTGCGGGTCGAACTACATATTTAAGACATCGGTAGACGACTTGTTGGAGATCGTACACCAATATCTCCAAAATTAGGTGGAAAGAAAGTACAACTGATAAATGGAACCGCGGCTTAGCTTCTTTTTTTTATATAAAACTAGCGAAACGCCTGCACACTTCGTAGTGCGAAATAAAAAAATTAAATCAATTTCAAATTCATTTAAATCAGTGATAAACAGTTTTTATTGTAATGCTCTGTAGTACACATCATTTAACAAATTTTGGTTCCCATGAAAATTTCCAGAATCAAAATCGGTTCACGCATTACAGAGAACATTGGCGACAAACACAATACAACTTATTTTTTATTTTATAAAATTGAAATTGACTCCCCTAATTTTTTAGTACCAGATATTTCGGAGGGGGTTTGAACTCCTCACAAGCTGTGAGCGAAAATTAGGGTGAATAACACCAGAAAATACGATCAGAATTGAAAAAAAGTCAAAATGTTAATTTTACTTTACGATCATTAATTATTATCATTGGCGAAGTATTGGAAAAGATTTGTGTTGAATTTGCTTGTGTTCACGATTCTTCTGAGTGCTACGGGTAATGAGTTCCAAGAGAGAGTGGCATGGACGAAAAATGTGCGTTCAGACTGTAGAGAATTAAACCTAGGCCGAATCAGAACAGCTGTTCTCTGTGAGCTGGCGAAATTTAGTCTGTTGTATAGGTATTCTGGATGACGTGTCTGTATAATTCCGTGCAGTAGAGTTAGCGACCTAAATATAATCAGATTATCAAAACTGAGGCCCATTATTTGTTTTGAGTAACTAGAGATATGCTCAAAGTATCTTTTATCGAAGACGTACCTCGCTTTGCAAAAAACTTCACACCCATACAACAAAATTGGTAAAAGCAACGTCCTATCTGGGGATTTTCGATGAATCGGTGCTTTAATTTTGAATTTTTTAGAACCAACCAGATTTATTATGTACGTACATATATAAATTCTTACGAGACTTTAAAGCTCGTGTTGTCCATTTAAAACATCATCTATCTACCTCACGCTTAATACGAAAACGTCCACTACCATCAAAAATCAATTTCTTAAATTCTACTAGATGAAATGTACTAGATGAAATATCTACCTCCTCTGTGCGGCATTATCAACATGGGTCCTTGGCCCTTCCTGTAGTCAATTCTCTCCGATTGGTAAAATTTTCCATCAATTTCCTAATATTAAGTTGTCCTGATGCATTTCCGTTAAGAAGGCATTTTATTGACGTCTGAAAATTCGATTGTCACTTTCTACACACACGAATACGATTTATCAAAAACTTATTTCGATGTCCATTCAAATGAGAAAATCAACAAATTCATGCTTAAACATATTTCAGCAAGAAACAAATAATCATGACGTCTGCTTGCATGTCATAAGGATATTTTCAGCTGCATGTGCGATGACATTTTCTTGCTCGCATCGTTATAGAGACAGAGATAGAGATAGTTTTGTTTATTTGCTGTCTCAAAGCAATTTTCCAAAGCTGCTATACGAAAAACAATAATTTATCCTTTATCCTTTCTCTTTTCTCAATAATAATGTAAACACACTTTCATAATTTCGAAATTCCCATAGCGCGCATTCGCCACTTGCACGGGTACCCTTTCGTTGGTAGGTCGTAGATTCCGCAAGGAGTGCCATTCACATATTCACCTGTATCCGATGGTGAATTTCCGCGCACAAACTGACAGAATTTACACAAATTCATACCAAACACACACAAACCCACACACACCGGATGTATGTGCAGAGCTTTCCTTTTTTTTTTCTGGTTTTGCTCAATTTATCAACAGTTGGGGTAGGTGGTGTAGGGTGACATTAATGATGATTTGCCGGTTTAAAAGGACTGTTTACTTGCCACTATCGTTACCCCACATTTTCACAATGCACGATGGCATATGTGACCATTTTTCGTAAGTGGATCTGTGGGGTAGTGGAAATTTTGAAGCAATTTACCTATTTTGTTGGTTTAGATAAATTTATTTGTAACTTTTTTACTCATATATCTATGGAATACTTAAAAGCTTAAACTTCTCGATATCGGAAGGAACTACATTTATGTTGTGCGGTGGCATGATATCGCGTGTGCTCCTCAATCATTTTGAAATTGCTGGTATGGTGGTGAGTTTTCGTTCCTGGATGGATATTGTTTCAGGGGGGGCTTACATATAGCCCACATTTGAATTGTTTACAGCCTGAGTGGCTACCAAAACAAAAATCGAGATGGAAGGGTTCCATGGCAAAGACAAGTTGGTGCTAACGTTTACCGGAGAATGGGTCGTTTACCCCTTTTGAAATGGGGTCACTAGTCCATGTTTACCAAACGGAGGCAAGGAAGAAGTTGATTTGATTTTGTAACCGAAAAAAAAAGACGAGCCAGTTGGAAGGCAACTTCATTTTTAGAGACGATTTGAATAAAATATCATTGGGCCTTCGTTTGGCGATGATTACGTGTATCAATTTTTAAGAGCCCACATTGAGGACGGGCTTATGTGACACGACCAATATTTTTGAGCGAAACGTTATGTATTTTTAAAAAATGTATTAACTGTGGATGGAGGAGTGGATGGTGACTATTGTGATACAGCCTCTTTCCTGTCGACATTTTTAAGTCGATAGTCCTTTTAGACTCTTGTTTCAAATTCAAATTAAACTTCACTAAATAATGGTCGCATTAATTCATACCTCATAAATACCTCTAATAGAACATAATAGCTTTACACCTCCTCACCTCCTTTTGATGTGAAATTCCATACCATGATTTAACATTATGAATGAAGAAGCTTATCCAAACTATCTAATTAGACAGGATCTATCTAATGAATCGCAGTGGTGGCCTAATCACAAAGTAAATGCAAATACGAAACGCAATCGGTTAATTACTTGCGTCATTAATTTATATAGATAGTGATTAGGAATACCGAATCGGATTACAAATTAATCCGCGCCAAGTCGTGGTATATTTTATGTAAATTAAAATCTGCATAAACACTGGCTTGGGAGTTGTTACAAGCACACATGATTGTATGCCTACCTTTTCAGCCTTTTGAAGAGGCTATACACCAGATATACCACCCCCTTCTCTGATACACGTGCTATATAAATTCACTTGTGCCTGAATACCAATTAATTTTTGCTTAAGAAAATGAAAACGTATGCTTTTGCTATATATATAAAATCCTCATACATAGGTACACATACATAATAGGAAGAAGCATGCACGAAGAAATAGAACAAAAACACTCGGAGCTTATTATTTTTATGTCTACTTATCGGAAAATGCAAGGTCGCTCATTTCAAGTTTTTCTATACCATACACCCTTCTTGGTCGAAATACATTATGTGTGTGCCTGCCCTATACCTACTCTTGGATAAATAAACAAGACTTGATCTTAGGAAAAAAAAATCTTGTACTGACTTGGAAATAAGTTATGTGTGCTGATATCCATATAAATATGACAAGACTAATACGACATCTGTCCATTCAATTTGGATTGGAATATTTTTAGAGCAAATCGTGCCAATTTATTATAACGCTTGACATTCTCCATAATTATAGCACTTTCATGGTAGGTACGTGTCCTTATCATGTAGGTAGATAAGATATATGTATCATGATTGTATCGAGGGAATATTACTATGTATTCAAAACTATGCCTGCAAATAAATGCAATGAAAGTAGGTATCTCATAAAGAGTATAGTTTTGAAATCATGGGAACTATTTCTTAAATATTGATAGGTGAAAATTCTACAAATTTATCGCAGTTTTTAGTCAAATTCTCATTTTATAAAAATATATTGACAGGTGACATAATTGTCAATTAAATATAACGATAAATTTGTCATGACTATTTTGTCATTGACAGATTGAGTTTATAAAATCAAAAACAAAAAAAAAAAAAAATAAGAAAAATCATCACTTCAAATCAATTTTATAAATACTAAATAGTTATAAATTTTTGCCAGCCCCTTTAGTATACTGAAGATAGTCACAAAATTAGGACGAATTAGAAAAGAGCCAAATTGGCAGAACAGTGCAACGTTGGAGCTGTCGATGAACGATCAAGATGTAACCATTATAAAATTACAGATTCAAGAAGAGTGCATTTTTATCAAATATCTGTACGAAGCTACTGAAAAGGTAATTTAGTTAGACATGTTTATTTTAAGTTTAGAAACTTAACATCGTCACATCGGTTCGCGAACGCCTCGGCTTTAAGAGTATTTCGCCAACACAATGGGAATCAGATCCACGACAATTGGGTTACACCTGGCACCTGGGTGCCACCAGGTATAATAACATCGTCAAAGGTCCAGCATTACTTTGATAAGATCCCTCAGGAGAAAGTTCCAAAGCTCAGTTCAAACGGTAATATGTAAGAACCTTGAATATTTACATCTCTGTAATTATTCAATCAGCTTATTTACGGGTTTAGTTTGTCCATTTGTATTGGCGCTATTCTACGATACCCGGAGGCCCAGAGCTTAGCTTCAATGAGGGCCGACGCCTGTGCTAATGTCTCTAATACATATGTACATACATACATACTATTTTGTCATTGACAGATTATGAAAAAAAAAATTTATTGTCGTAGGTCATCAAGAGAGTGATTAATTTTTGTAAAATCCTGTATAGATTTAGGTGCCAGAACTTACTAGCTATCAAAATGGAAACGAATCAATGGCGTTGACAGCGAAAAGAGTTGGCTGTTTTACGAAACTTGCTTTCGGGGAAATACAAGTTTCTAAGCAGACCGGAAGTTTTTTTTAGAACCTCAAAAGAAATGAGATTGGACGCAAAACTACTCCAAAGACAGATTTTCCGGACAAGTACAGCCAATCCATTTTTGATGTCCATTAAAATTAAGGAGATTGTTGCACCTAAACTCCATCAAGAACTCACTGCCAGGGGGCTGTGTCGTAAAAGAAAATCTTCGAGGATGCGTATTCAACAAAAATAACACATTATGTCAACAAAAACAAAATTTCGAAAGACTCTACTTACAAAAACCATTGCAATTTTGGAAATAAGTTCTTTGTAGCCAAACTGCCAAAGTACACGCTTCAGACCATAAAGCATGTAGGAGAGAAAGAAATAGTCTGCGGTGCATTCTCTTGGTTCGGTCTTGATCCATATTAGTTGTATAAGTGTCGACCCTTGATCAAATCAACACGCTTATAAAAGCATATTAGAGAAAATCCGTTTTTTCATAAGAGTGAAAAAATGGCTTACAAAAAAATTAATGTTTTGGATTGACCCGCGCAAAGTCCCGTCCTGAACCCAATCGAAAACTTGTGGGCCGTAAGGCTATTATCCACTAAATATTGGTAATTTTTATAAGTTTTGGAAACTAGAATTTTTAAGTTTTTGTTATTCTCTGGCCAACTCGAAAATGATTTAAAAATGTTTTTGAATTATTTTTTTTTAAATATCTACTAGATTTAAAGATTTTATAAAATGCTAAGGCCCAGTTTCAAGACTAGCTGATAAAGTCTCGGATAGCCTATCCGGAATTTATACATATGTCAGATAAACTTCAACTTTCGGTTTCAAAGGTTTCGGATAGTGATAGCTGACAGATAAAGTCTCGGATAGTTTATCAGCCGGTTCAAGTTGCTGTTAAAGTGTCTATCCGGAAGATAAACAAAATATTTATTTGAAGTGGCTGGAAAAAATATACTTTCAGAGCATTCTTTCGTTAACGGGCGTAGACAGCAATCCAGACTAACATGGATTTGTTTGAGTTTTTAGATGACGAATTTGAACAATAGACATTACGATCATACTACACGGTCCCGTAGGAGCAGAGTATTTCGCCCAAGGCCAAATTATTTTGAAACCCTCGACCATGAAGACATTAGAATTCGATTCCGGCTTACGTTTCGGTAAGAAAACGCCTGTGGAAGGAAAATTTTATTCACTTTTTTCGTAAACATTCCTACCCCCAAGGGGCTGGAACCTTGCCGTTGTGTCCTTTTCTGGACGTTGGTGGTGTGGAGGCTTAAGTTGTAATGATTCAACAGGCTACCATAACAGACAGGCTGTTTTGATGAACAACGAACTAAGATAACTACCCAATAGCTCTTAATTAGAGTGCTCGATAAGGCTGGACAGCTTATCTATTCCCCCCCTTCTTTTCCTACTCCTATCCGCAAATCACCCTTCTCACAATTTCTTAACCTATACCCCTTTCCAGTGATGGGTTGAACGAACCCCCACGCTCGCTGCCCGCACCCATGGCCTAATAGCAATGTCATACGACCAGTGCCGATAGTCAGCCTGGTTGAATGCCCAGTTTAAAGAAGAGCTCAGCCGCAAACGGAGTATGTGGATGTCTGCTCCAGTTCCTCTGTTAGAATTATTTTTTGGATCTTTGCTGCTTAATTTTTTTTTTTTTTCGTTAATTTATCAAAGGACCTAAAACAACAAAAAATATTAGAAAACACGAAACAGACAAATGACATGTGTATCAAAACAAACATAGTGTCTGATAAATTTTTCCGCAAGTTAGTTTATCAGAGACTTTGACGATGAAACAGAAAAAAAAAATATCAGTAGCTTTTATCTGGTGGAAAGCGTTATGTGTCGGCTAACTATCCGAAACTTTATCCAGAACCTTTGAAACTGGCCCTAAAAGTCACAATACGTACTTATTTCTTCAATTTAATAAAATTTCGAAAAAAATCTAAAAATAGTTATTGCGTTTTCTAATATTACTATGAAAAATGGGATACGGACAACGAAGTGCTCCGCGAGGAATTTCTATCTAGAAAAGTGCTCTGCGACCAAAAAAGATTGGGAATCGCTGATCTAAGCAATGAGAAATTGCAGTCTATACACTATACATCAGACGGCTCAAAAACAACGGAAGGTACTAGAGCTTGCATCCATTCCGAAAATCCAAATCTAAAAGTGTCTATACGATTACCGGATATAAGCAGTGTCTTCCAATCAGAAGTTCGGGCTGTTCTTAAGGCGGCAGAGCTAATGCGAAAAAGATCTATATCCGAAAGGGATATAGCCATCCACATCGATAGTCAGGCCGTGCTCAAGGCACTGGATTCTGTGAACATGACTTCCGAAATAGTCACAACTCAGGAACTGACACACAATGCTCAAGGCATTATGCAGTCAGAATTGAGTGAGACTGTGCTGGGTACCTAGGACACTGCGGTATAGTTGGAAATGTGCAAGCTGATGAGCTTGCGAGAAGAGACGGGGAATTGATAAACCACCTCCATGCATCATATAAAGGGCGTCATTAGGAATAAATTAACAAAGAAAGCTGACTGGATTTGGTCAGGCTTTACCGGACACGCAGTATCCAAGGCACTTTGGCCTCAATTCGATCGTAAAAGGTCTAGAAAAACTACCATATCACACTAACCAGTTCAGAACACTGGTCGAAATATTGTCAGCTCAAATTCTACTTAGAAACATGCCAAGAGACTCAGACTGGTAGACTCGGACAATTAAAGGTTCTATAATGACCTGCAAGCCGAAAAAGACATAAAACATGCTGTGTGCGAAAGTCAGGTATAATATGTCGGAGTAGAAGGCAATTTGTGGGCAGGTACTTCTTCCAACATTTAGAGGAGATAGAGCACAATCTACTTGATTTTTGCTGGGAAATTGGGTAAAGCCTATAACCTTTGGGTAGCTAGTTTGCTGCGTCGAGAAAACTACGTATTATCATCTTTTAAATACTTTATTAAGTATTAAAATTATTTACAAAACTAAAAGGAAAGGAAGACATTTGGTCCAGCACAAGTGATAACTTTACAAGATTGAATTCTAATAAATCAAACTACGCGCACGCGAGATGAGATGGCCATAGTGACAATTGACAAGCGAATTTTAAGGGTCGCCACTGAACTGGCGTGCGTTCATAATGACAGTGTTCAGGCAAAGCTAGCGAAATTGCTTTGTTAGCGCCTTATGTTTATTTACTAGCACGAATGCATTTTCTTTCGGAATTCGATTTTCATTTAACTGAAAGTACATATCCGCTAGAAGCCTCTTGACTGTTGATAGGAGGATTGCATTACCATGTCAGAAGTATCTCCATCCAGTACTATTTTTGATGTCATGGCTAAAAACTGCCGCAGACGCTAACATACCAGTATCTTAAACCTTTCTTTTACAAAATTTAGCAAGAGTTACAAGGAAAAATAGGAGAACCAGACGGGTTTCTACTTTCTCTGTTAATGCCATTATCTGGCTTAAAGAAAAATTCGTCTCCAAATTATGAAAACATGTAGTTTAACTATGTATGTTCTGAGCCACCAAAAATATTAGCCCTTCTATCAGCCCTTTACGGCAAGCAAATACGAAATGTTGGACAGTGAATAACTCGGTAAGTGTGAGAGGCAGAGTATTTAGCTTAAGGCCTTAACATTTTCCCAATTTCATACACCCTTCCAGAACAGATAACTCTTACTTTATCAGAAAGGATTGTTGCTTAGCAGCCTCTTGAAGATTTTGTTACTAGACTGGTGACTCACTGCTATCGCTGTCGCTACTTTATAACATTTTTGACGGCATGGGGGAAAAGAATATCGACCAAAGGAGTGTTTTTAGTTCCGCAGGGTATTTCGCTGGTGATTCCCTCTAAACAAAATTTTTGCATAAATATTATACGACAGATACGAGTACAAGTACCTGTGTTCCACTAATCCAATTCAAGTTGGTATTCAAATGACGTACCTCTCCCTAATTTAGATTCATATTTGCCTCCTTTGGGCCATAAATCAAATTTATTTTTCCCGCCTCCACCACTAATAAAGTGCGTAATTACCTAACCGACCCTCCCTCTGACGCTCAAGTCCTAATTGTCGCGTCAATTCAGGAGAACCCAAGTGGTATAATGAGTCACGAAATACTTAACATTACCCACTCAAACCCCTGCCACTTGATGACTCATTAAGCTTGAATTGGATAAAGAAAGGATATCACACAAAAAAAAAAGAGCAAACATGATACACGTGCATAAGTTCCATACACAAATGCGAAAATCAATATATAAATCATCCTCCTACTCTCTTGAATTGCAAGAGACATATCTATTTAGGATGCCACACACACACACACACAGGCACATACGAGCACATCCAAGTAAAAGGACTAAGATGCACCGCAGAATAACACTTTTAGAACCATAAAAATGTGCATTTCCATCAGACAATATGATTGCCAAAATAAATAAAAGCCAAAAATAAAAGGATCGCAAGGAGAAAAACACAAACTAGCGCACCAGTCAGGAGCCATGTTGGTGGAGGATATTCAGGAGCCAAAATGTCTACCGAAAAACTGGTCAAGGTGGCACTTTTTGATGGCGAACGTCTTTGGTTTCAAGTTCGGATGTCCTTTGGATCTGGTTTCGATGCGCCGTTTGTGGGGCATGTTTGCCGGTGTGCTCCTTAAAATATGTGCGGTCAGAATGTTAGGGCTTATATACACATACATATATGTTAACTAGTGAAATTACCGAAATGCAAATCCTTCTTGTTTCTCACCCAGGAGATTGGGTGCGATAAGTTAGTTGTTGGGCATGGTTTTCACTTGTAGGGGGAGCGCACCGTACACATTGACAGCTATTTCCGGAAATTCCCGGAAATGTTTTTGGCAGAGAGCAAGGGGAGGAAGAACGCCGGCGGAAATTGGGTTGGAATGGGAAATTCGTTTTAGAGGTTGTTCTGCTCGAGGAGTCAATATGGTCTCGGTCGGGATTTGTGTTGTCTTCCAAATAAAACGTGACAGGCATGTGGAATGTGATAGCGTATTTTCGAAGTCTTGGTCGAGAGAAAGTCGACCAAGCGAATTGGTAGACGTTGCAAAAAAAAAAGAAATATATAAGCCGGGCCACTTGCAGCGGGTAATTGCAGTTAAAATTGGATAACGCTAAATGGTTGGCAGTGGTAAACCTTCTGCTGATGTGGCTTTTTCGATGTTAAACTGAAATCATTGTAAGGTCCTTTCATTAAGGGTAGGTAATGGAAATTAAGTACATTTTGTATATGTAGGGCTGAAGATTAAATTCAGATTTGAGTCTCGATAAACACAAATCTCATTCAATGCCACACCATTGGCGAGAAATCTTCCAAAAGTACTATTGCCTCTTTCGATTAGTGGTAGAACTCTTAATAACATTGTTATTTTGCGTCCTCTAGGTCTTATAGGTAATAGGAATACAAAAACCTTGACGACAAGATCCAGCCCACACCCTTGGACGTAGAGAATTCAAATTTGGCCTGTGGGCTCTTTGTGTGCTGAAAACGCTCACTAAGGGGCTTCTAACCTCTTCGACCTCTAAAGGCTGAAAAGAATTTCTTGAATTTGATATAAAAAAAAATCAATGAACCAGCCTCAACGGCTAGACCTAGATAAAAGCTTCAAAGTTTTTATAGTATTTCCCTGAACACTCAAGATACTCAATAGAAAGAAATTTCGAAAAGTTCTACCTCTAAGGTGTGGAAAAGAGGGTGCAGATTTTTGTCCTTACTTTTTTCAATTAACTTGCCATAACATTAATAAATCTCATTCGATAAAAAAAAGCTTGAAATTCTTTTTAGGCAATATTTTGTCCAGTATTTTGAGCTATCATTCATCTTTCTGCTCCATCCAGAGGCCGAGCCATGTTAAATTTAAAACAGATTTCATTTAATAAAATTTTAATTAAAAAATCCGAATGATTAAAATCCGAATGATTCCAATCGCTGCTTTGCTTTGGAGTGTCGGACGCACAGACCAGCTAGCGAACAGACAGACAGGGTTAATTTCGTATTTATAATATAAATGTGGATTTACCGACGGTATCTACGTCCTTTTTTTTCGAAATAAATGGTGTCCCACAAGGCGGTATACTGTCTACGGCAGTTTTTTCTTTGCCAATATTATCAGTGGCTCGTTTAGTCAATGATATTTGTCTGTGATATAAATGGTATGCCTCAAAATGACATGCAAGCGAGCACTGCTGGCCATCAAACGGAGGGGCCGATGGACCCACCACTGAGTAGATATTTAAAATGTGCTTCGGAAGGTCAAAGTGCAGTTGCAGCAGTTACGAGAAAGATGGCAAAAAATGAGGAACCAAGTATGATATCGCCAAATACCTATGATATTTTTGAAGTGACGACAGAGATTACGGTTGGATAAACTCAAAGCATCCTCGTCCCGCATGAAATGCAAAGGTTTCCCCTACTAATTACCCACCGACCAAAACACATGCCATTCGCGCCACCATCTATTGATAATCCCTGAAATTCGATTGCACTCCTTGCCACTGAACTCTGACAAAGAGACATCTCGTCCTCCATTCATTTGAATGTGAGCATAAATATTCATGTCAGCAATTTCCGATAAAAAAAAATCCCGCCCGTCTCATCGAAATTAAGTGCAGCAACTACATTTTCAGTTCATGCATTCATCGCACAAGAACGTTGCTTGGAAAAAAATTTACGTACCAGGATGATGCATTCATCTGTGGAATTTATAAACTCACTCACGTATAAGCGCTCAAAAGCGGATCGAAATTTGTTCAACGACGTGTAGATACATTTGGCAGTGGTCACAAAGAGAGACACCCCCAAAATAGATAGAGATAGAGATAAAAAAACAATCTGAAAAGTATTTAAAAATTAAAATCAACATTTTATACGTACAGTTTCCACGGGCTCTGGCAGTTTTATATCCATTTTATGACCCAGAAGGGCTTCCTTGTCGGCCGTGTCCGGATCATGATCACTGTCCGTGTGATGCGCGTGACTCCGCGACGATATCTTTCGACCGAAGATTTGTGGTGAGAATTTCGATCGTAGGCTACCGTGCGTTGAATCACGATCCGATTCACGGTCCTTCAGACTCGTCTCACTGGACTTTACCGATTTGAGGCCAATTCCCGTGCGACCAATGCCAGCGGTGCTGTCTCTCGACTTTCGTGAGAACAAACCTCCTCCGGTTGTCGACTTGACACATATAACGTTGCCCTTCTCGCAGTTTTCACATATGCATATCTGTTCATTGCGAACTGACAGTCGGCGAAGCTTTTGCATGTTCAGTGGATCCCCTGCGCCGCTGCCGCGAATGTCATCGTTCTCATTGATCAGCACCGAGCGATCGAAGGAACAATGCTTTTTGCCAACATAAACATCAGATCCACCCTCTGGCTTCTCTCGATCTTGTCGCTCCTTGTCCAGACTGTAGTACCGCTGCGATTCACCGAGATCCGTCTTTTTCGACGACACAGACAGATCATTGTCACTGCCATCGAGGCTGGTGCACTTTTTCGAATGCTTGAAGTGCTTATGATGTTTGTGCTTACAGCCGGAACTGCTGCGATCGTCGTGCTGCCTTCCACCGGTAGATGCCGCTCCTTGCATCAGAAAATTTGCTTCCATCACCACATCCGAGGCGGAGGTATTCCGATCAAAGCTGCGATTTAATTTCGAAACCAGTGACAGAAGCTGGCTTGCTGACGATTCGCGAGTTTGTGCGAGTGTCGGTGGCAGTTTCGCAGACGATGTGGGTGGCTTTGGAAATGTTGCAACACCGGTCCCGGTAGCGGCTGCTGTTGTGCCCGGTGTGGTGGTGGTGTTGCTTGTTGCAGGGTGCGGACATGTGCCTAGACCGGCTCCTATGTGATCGACCTCACTACGGGAATTGCCCAGACTTTCACAGCAGTCCATGCAGATGTTCTCACAGCTGCTCGTCTCACATTGTGTCAGCAGATTGTCGAGTTTGCGGATTTCCGACAGTTCTATGCAAGAATTCGTACGAACATCGGAATCGGACATTTTTTACGGTTTACCTTGCCATTCGACATGAACATACTCGTCGTAGTATGGGTGTTGTGTTTTTTTTTTTGCACTTTTGTGTTTGGTTTCACTGGTTTTTGATTTGTTTTTTTTTTTTTTAATTTTCACTAGCACTATTCATTTTGGTCATTATTTTGCATTTTTCTTGCATGAAGTATCAGTGTTCTGGTTGCTAAGGATGAGAGAATAATTTTAATTGAAAGGATTTTATTTACAAACGCTGGTTGTGTGGAGCATAACCTATGTTGGACTGGAAAGTACTAGAGCTGGAACAAATTCAGAAATCTAACATTTGTGTGTGAAACATTGTTTGAAATGATTCTGAGATATTTGTATTGGTTGAGTGAAAAATAAGGACGAGACTATATTTTTCATCTCATTTATAATGGGGCAAGGAAAGTCACATAAACGTCTTAGTACAGAGGAACTACACACGCCGTTAAAAATTGCTTCGAAGACTATCCAACAATATATTCGAAACTCCTGCTCAAATTCGATAACTTCGAGAATCGCTAATCTCGTTAAGCTTCTGTCAGGAAAAATAGAAAGCAAAATAGTCAAAATGTCACTGAAATCGCTAAACAAAAGACTCAGTTGAACTGGCCAGGTTTGTTATACTATTTTCAGCACAATGGCGCACATTTCTGAAACAAACTCAGCGATTTTACACCAACCTTCTGGAAACAGAACATGTCCGTGCTGACTAAAAACACAGACGTTATCGCCTTGCTTCAACCTTGAAAGACTATTGTACAACTGAATCCTAATTAAGGCAGGAATATAATGGGCTACCTGAACCAAGTGTTTGTGCTAACAAGACCTATTGAAGGCGGCTATTATCGCAAGCTCCTGGAAGTCGTGTCCATAATCGCAGATGCTGCCAAGACCAAAGATCGTTCGGGTCTCCGAAAACCTATTTTCAAGCTGAACTTGTAAGTTTAATGACAAGCTTGTTCGCTTGGATAAAATTGTTACCTAGACCATCAGAAACAAGACTTTGAAAGGCTAAGAAGAGCCAAAATTACAGATCCAAATGACTCCGCATCGCATGACTTGTTAACCATATCCCAGAAGTGATACCTAATATCAGTCCCGCGGTTCCCGTGGTTCCGGAAAAATATTCTGCGACAATTCGTAGTCCGATGACTACTGGTATATGTAAAGATTACAGCCCTTTAGGTAAAAAAACCTTCAGCGTGGAGCTCATTACACAAAAAAAAAGCTGGAAGTTCTGCGGCATGTTTAGAAGATCCAGGCATTAGATGGAAGGCTTTAAAATTTAAGCAAAAAATGTACCAAAGGACCTATTCCACCAAACAATCCATGTAACACGATGTGTGATATGGCACACCCTTGCACTGTCGAAAGACTACGCTTTTGAGGTTTTTGACGCGACTAAAATATTGGACCCTTACTGCAGACCTAAAGCAGACTAAGTTCATTCCTCAAGATGTACAAGTTACGCCAAGGCATGAGCAAACCAGAAATAGGTAAGTTATCATGTTTCCATCTAAAGAGAAAACTCTATGTCCAGAGAGGTGGCTAAGTTCCTTTCTTTAAAGTGAATGCATTTTTCAATTTCGTACACTCATTCGTCTCGATCTTCTGCGACCTTTCTTTGAAATATGCGAGCTGTGACCCGGATACTGTAATACTGAGGGTAACGAAAGGGCTGACGTTCTGGCCAAAAACGCAAAAAAGCGGAGCTTCCACAAATTGAAACTATTGAGGGCATAATACCACAGTAGGTCACAGGGTCTCAAAGGCTCTGTGGCCTAAACTAGATCGGAAAAAATCTGCAGAATTATTAAAGCTCAGCTGATCAAAGCTACGAATGGCAATAGGGATACATACTCTCCAGGCACTGTCTTCTAAGGAAGCACGCTATGAGATTAGGTTTAACAGATACGGACGCATGCATGTATTGCGAAGACTTACATGTCGTAGAGGATATTACTCATCTCCTCTGTGAATGTCAAACTAGGAAACGCCTTGGAAAGTACTTCTTCGACAATTTGGAGGAGGTTGTCCAAACAAACAAAATTGAAACAGTTTTTAGGTTTTGTAGGGAAATTAATTGCCTGAGCGAATTGGTTTAGGTTTTTGACCGCGTTAAGGTTCCCCAGGGATGGCGATGGACGAAATATGGTCCTACTTCGATGAACTCACACCCTATTTAACCTAACCTAACCCTAACCTAATGGAAGTGCTAGGTCTTGTGATTTCTGTAGCAGAACTTCAAGCCCCGTTTATTTATGTGAAGCGAAACTGTTAATACAATTTTTCCCAGAAACTAGATGGTGATCTTTGGGATCTATTCACTCTGTACTGTACTGTATTCCTAAGGTAATTCTATTCAGTAAAAGCTGCAACTGACTCTGTGAAACTTCCATCCATCTTTTTTAGAATAGATGGGTTGGAATATTATTTGGATAATATTTTACCGAGTCTTGAAGAGTCCTTAAAAGTATCGATTGACTGGCTGTAATCTGTTTAGGGCTGTTTCTTAGCCACTTTGATAGATTGCTATACCTTAACGTAGTCTCAGTATAAGGTTTCCAATATACTGGAAGATGTTGAAGGTCTCTCTAGTCAACATTCTAAGATTAAATATCTTTTTCCTATATTTGATGCTATGCTAAAAGAGTTTTCGAAAATCTTTACTTTTATTATATCGAGTTCTGTGGTTGGGTTTAGATTTTTCTGAGAATTTTTTGAAGTCTAGACCCCGAGGATCTAAATCTAAAAACACCTCACATAGGACCTTCGTTATATTTATGGGCTTGCTTTAACTGCTTACCCATCTCAGACTTAAGCAGTCCTAAAGTTGTGTGTAGATGAAATCTGAAGTCATATTGAAGTTAGCATGTCAAAAACTGTGACCATTTTGGACATGTGTAATAGTATAGCTTTAGTAAGGCTTTTTCGGCCGTCCATGCTTCCTTATAATCAGAGAGCGCCAGGTTTTTTAGTATTTGTTGCAACATAAAATGAGTCATTAATTTAGCAAGATTTCGGACTTTTTATACTCTTTAAAATAGTTCAAATCTTTTTACTTGATGCACTGAATCTTAGAAACCCTGTTTGCCTTAAAATGTCACCACATGATTTATATAACCTCGTTCTAAACTGAAGAGCTAAATTTTTGTTCGCTGAATATAATACCCAACTGTTTGGGGGAGATATCGATTTATAAAGTATCTAACCCTCGGTATCTGCCTATCATTCCGCGGTGGGCTATGCAGTTGATAACGAATCTGTTGCTGATTTGGCCATACAAATGCGTGGGTGGGGTGCTTCGCTTGCCTTTGTCATAATCATAGAACTGCGTATGAAATGAACCGACTCAATACGCTCAGATGCTCACAGCTTAATAATAAGCATCTGTCTGTCACAAATGCCAACTTTTGAAATTATTAAAACGAAACATATTGAAACTTTTCATTGGAAAATTCTTCAGTAAATATTTTCGACTAACTTTGCTTTGAACACGCGGCTTTATGGGGGGGGGGGCAACATTAGAAAACCCTTGTGGATACACAGTCATGCGGAAACAAAGTATAAAGTATTCCATTTCGGTATGCGGTGGGTAACCTTTTATCTATGATCGAAAGCAACCTTCAAGTAGTAGGGGTAGGTATAGAAATATTTTACTGTTTTCCAAATCACACACTTCAGCTACTTCAAGTAGGTAATTCAAAAATACTACTCCAAAAATCCTTTTACATTTTATTTTAATAAAAAAAACCCACAATACAACATTTATGCTAATCTGGTATCGATTTTCAGATTAACTCTAGGTTGGCTCTCAACCCGGCTCGCCCTGTAACTGCAGAGCAAGGGGATTAAGTTTCATATGGGGTGGTACCTTATATAGACTTTTAAAAGGAGGCATGTTGAAGCCATTTGTGCGTGGGCGGACGAAAGGCTTGGTTGTTTATATTCTTCAAATTCGGTAAATGTATACAAAGACCATACTTCAACCGCAAGCAAGGAATGAAAAAGGACGAAAGGGAAATGTATACACAAAAGACTTTCACAGAAAAACGACTATAATAATAATGATGAGAAAATAATTGTACATCACCATTTCAAATGACGGCATTAACGAGTAGACAAAAGGGGAACGAAATTCGAGTTCGACCATTATTTGCTAAATATCCTTTGCGTGGTGTTGTAATAGCGAAATTTATTACAATGCCGTGCCAACATAGGAGAGGTGGGTGCTAGATTGATTGGAATTTTTTCTGGTTTATTGCTGTTGCGATATTTTTCACGGCTGTTATATCACTTCCCAATGTGTGTCGGGGACTGCAATTTAGATTGCAATTATGTTCTTCTGTAAGGTGTAAATAAATTAAACAATACAGAAGTGTCCTCTTTGCAAAGACTAAAATTATGACATGAGTCAAATTTAAGGGGTTCTTCGATAGTAAATATGAACAACTGCTAGTAAATTGCAGAACTTGCCTTAGAAATGAACGGCCATATGGTGTTGTTATTTTTAAATCATAAACTATTTTAAAACCGAAGACTATTTCTCTTTTAACAAGCATCCCAAGACATGCTATGGAGTCCGTACCATCGGTAGACCCAGGATGAGATGGTTAGATCAGTCCATTAACCCTCGTCTACTCATGTGGGGATTGCCCTTGATGATTTAGAACCGATGACGGAGAATAGTGAGTTAAATAGGGTCTATTTGAGTTACATACAACCGCGACCATCTTAATATATAAGCGGGAAAATGAATGAATAAATGGCTATTTCGTAATCGGAGAATTTATAGAAATAAAGTATCGTATATCCACGGGACGAATTGAGCCGATTGAGGGCGAGAAAGTGGACAGGAACTATGGGCCGAATATTACAAGTGGGGGCCTTAGTTGCTACCTGCGATCGATCATTCATAACCAATTTCTTTTGGCTCGATGATAAGGTTGTAAACGACCTGGGTTCCAACAGGACTACGAGCCACAAAGCTGATGATATAAGGGACATTCTGCATAGGATAGGCATTCACACAGAAGCGACACGTGAACTGTGGCCATCCTTCAGACTTTTTCTTGTGGAGTTTCCTTAAATCACAGGTCTAGTACCAATAAGCCGTATACGACTCGTACCCTCAAAGTCAATATAGCCCGTACCATCGCTCAAATTCAGCCTGATTTCATTCGCCAGCATATTGTTGAAAATCACTAACAATTTGGCAGAATTTATACGCCAGAAGAACTAGGAAACTCCTTTGAATTAACAGGAACAAAATGAGTTCCGTTGTGGGAATATTAACCAGACACTGTCTGATAAGCAAGCATGCCCGCAGAATGGGAGTATCTACCTTACAACGATTTCTGCAGGAGCTGCATCTGCATGGACGAGGAGGAAGAGGAAACTAACGTTCCAGCTCTTGCCACATTGCGCATGGCTACCTTATGGGCTTATTTCTTCGAAGACCTGAGCGACCTGTCTCGAAACGATATTTGCTGCATCAGTAAGTTCATTACAAAGTCCAACTGGCTGCCTCACTGAAACATCAACACGCAATTATCTATTGAAAAAAAATTCCAATCCGTCTTTCCCGAAGACAAATTGACAACTCCTTTTGACATCAAGATGTAGAGCAGATCTGTACCAGCCACACTCCCTACAAGCGGACTGTCAGAAATTACAAGCCAGCGGGGGTTAGACTGTTTCGGTCACCCTTCATTTTCCCAGATATAACGCCACCGGGAGGAACTGAGTAGGTACATCGGTCAACCGCACCATGACAAGTCAATCTGTAACACCCAGGGCTGACTTCGAAGATTTTGAAAAGTCGCAAAAAAAAGGGGATTAGAATACAAAAAGGGGCAATACTAATCTGCCCACAAATGGCACACAAAAAAAAAAACGCAAAACTAGTTAAATTCACTAAAGTTAAAATGGCTTACGCATATTCTCCTCTCGTTCTATCTTATTGTGCCTTGAACATGGAAGTTATGGCTATATGGCTAAACTTATGACAATAGGACAATAGCTGATAGAAAAAGGATGCATTCAGATCCCAATTATTTGTGAATTAGTTTCGTAAAGTAGGTATATTAAAGTTAAGGAAAGTTTTGTATCATTCAAACGGAACTTAAATGACCTTTCCATTGATGGCAAAATTTACATGAAGTAAGTTCAAATTATGAGTAGAATTAACTTTAGTTTTGTCAAATTACTTATGCCGGCCACTGTATTTTTTCAAAATACAGAAAAGGGGCAAATACGGACAATTTTGAAAAAGTGGTCTCATTGGGGATAGAAAGAAAAAAAGGGGCAAAATGCAACTTTAGTCGCATAAAGTCAGCCCTGGTAACACCCATCCTCCTTATAAGACGGCTCTCAGATTGAGGCAACAAGCAATAAGCAACTATAGTTGCTATAGCAACTGCCAATAAGCAATCAGCAACATTTTTCGTTCGAACGATATTTAGTAGCTTTGATGTGAGACCTCTAATTTAATTCAAAGTAAAATAATTGTGAGCGATAATTTTGCGTGTTTCCTATTGCCAGTTGCTTATTAATTGTTGCCTCAATGTGAGAGCCGACTAAGTGTACTGTCAGAGGCTTCCAGCGGAAGAGTTTTTGACTTTTTGTCAAGAAGAAGAAGGATTAAGTCAACCACTGATTTCTGCCATGCACTAGTCTCTCTCTCCTCGGTGATGGACTGTCAGAGGCAGCTGTAGACTGCTCTGCTCCGGTTACCCTCCGTCCTTACTCGAAGACAAATCGCCACCAAGAGATGCTAAATTCAAACATTTTTACCAACTGAGTTGACTGTTTCAGCCATCATCCTGATCTAGCAAAGTAGGATGCACGGAGATACCCCATCCCACCTGTAATGTCCGGCCTATAAATGGACCTACAAATTTGGTCTAAGTGTGTCATGTTTTTTTTTTTTTTTAACCTAACCTTACCATGTGCCAGCAGTCGTCGAAAATTGAATATCTCGGATGCGGGCAACCCCGCGGTCGCTTATATTCCACACATAATGTCATTACTTTAGAATTTAATGATATATAATGACATTTAAGAGAGAGACGGAGAGAGAGAATCCCTGACAAACATCCTAGAGTATAAGAGTCATGGAAAAGTTTCTTAATTCAGCCCTTCGGACTCGGCATACAATTGTAGGTCCCTTCCATTCGTCCCAAAAAATTAAAACTCACAAAAACCAATGGTTGTGAGAGGATAGGCCAATACGGACCTGTTGCGTCGTCTACGTATTTATTTTATTTAAGGACATTTTAGAAGATTATTTAAGTTCGTATCAAATGGCGGCATTTCTATATTTTTATTATAGCTACAAATGTAGAGCTCTCCGTGGACCCAAAAGCTTCTCACTTGGTGAGACAAAGATCGCCCTAACTGGTTGAGACCCATGTGCCAGGTCCCTACTGTAACGCCACCAAAGATAAACCGGTTGGCTTTATTCCGAGTAACTATACTGGTTCTTTTAGGTCTACGTAATTCATATATAACCTCGTTTTTAAAGATTGCCTAGAAAGAGGAAACCAGTTGAAGTGAAGAAGGTTAATAGGTCTATATAATACTATTCTTCGAATTTCATTCTAGGGACTCGAAGAAGGATTTTCCTTAGAGATCGCTGTCTGGTCCTAGTTAAAGTGCCGAACAGATGCATAGATAATGAATGAAAGTTTCTTCTTCGGTTGTGTCATTATAACTGCGGCAGTGTATATTTAGTTGGGCGGTCTCTTTTGATTTTTAATTGCAACACTGGTCGTTCTATTCTGGAACTCCAATATATCCATTGTACCACAAAGCTGATACCCCATTGTTTCCCTAAAGAAACGCTGATATCAATATGTAGTTTCTCTTTGGAAAAAAATACTTCAGTACTCCAATTCGTGGTTTACACGCAAATACCCTCTATGCCCCCAGTCAAAGTTTAACCCTTAGTGAGACGGCACCTGGTTAACTAAATCATCAAACCATGTTTCCATGTTCAGACATTTCCAAATTTGTAAATAAATACAAAAACACACATCAGAGTCACGCTAACTTCTGCTAACATCACGAATGACACTGTTTCAACCTGTTCACGGTTTCTTCATTTACATATCCATTTCAAATCACTCCCGCACGGGTAAGTATCTATAATACGCAACTAAATCACAGATAGTCTACCAAATTTATATTTATCAGAAACACACCGAAAATAAAAGAAGAATCAAAACAAAACTACAAACACGCACAAAACTACTTTTTTCTACAACACATCTTCCTCTACTTTAAGTACTCTAGCAGTGTTGTCAGCGTTTGATATAAAAATGTCCATGCGAAGGTGACAAATTTCCCCTTTTCCACTTATTGTCAAAAAAAATAGCGTGGCGTGCATTTACGAATACACAAACTTCAAGGGTATTTCAATTGTTTAAGCAAAGCAAAGGTTTAAAGTTGTTTCAAATTTTTCGGGCTAAATGGGGACCGATTTTGAAACACAGGTCTATAGATTATTCCGAAGCCTACAGCTACTTTTTTATATGCCTCGAAAACTATATTTTTAACAGTAGTACCAAGACTACACATATCCATTATCCAGCCTCAATAGTTAAATACTTTCTTCAAAATTGCTTACTTTCAGCAGGATTTTATGTAGGTACCGTTCACAATCTTTTACCACCTCACACAAGCACCTTAGAACACATTTACCTTATAGCAGCCCATATTTGCCGAAAAAACATTAAAATCTCAGAAGGGATTTTAATTGTTTAATTGTTTATTAAATTTTTTAAGACTTGACCGACTTTAAGACTTCAAGATTTCACAACAACTGAGCTTGTTGGCTATAATTGTTAAACAAATGTCAACGCTTTGAACACATGCCTTGCAGGCAATTTCAATGTATACCTAATGAATACGTGTTTTTTTTTTTTTTTTGCAGTTTTTATATTTTTTTCCTTAATTTTCTTAAAATCTAAAAATAAAGCGTTTTGTGTCGGTCGACAAAAGGAAACCTCATAATTCTTTTTTGTCTTGTTTTCAAACGGTATAAGCTGTCGCTAAAGACATATTTGTCTATATTCTTCATTGATTTCTGAAGGCAATATAGCTGATGATAATTGGATGTGTGTTCATATAATTGAAGGTATAAACTTTTCTGAACAATTTAATACTATTAACGGGTGTGGTAGGTATGTTCCTTGAAACATGGTATGTCTTCAAACCGCAGACAAGCAGTTTTTTTATCTTCTCGTCTTTTCTTACATGCGAGATTACTTTAAGGAAATCAGTGTAGCGAATGTTTCACGTCTAGACGGGTGATAGTAACTTGCGGACGTTATATGATATTTTAAATCTCCTCTATTACTGTGAGGGTCTTCACAAAAGTTCATTGCACCTTAAAGAATTATGAACAGGGCGCTGCCATTGGAATTTGTCGGGGAGTGGCTTAAGACAATCCGGCAAAAAGCAGCAAGACAGTGTACGTCCAACTGGTAGTATGGCAAATTTAATTCTACGGTCATCACTTCACTGAGAGAATTACCAGCAAACATATTCCGCCTTACCAATAGCCGATTGTATTCTAGTCAATGACAAAGGCAATAAGTAGCAATAATAGTTCCTTTTCTTTCCACTTTTATTTAAAAAAAAAGACGGTTCGATAGCAACAACACCTTAAGATAAAATTGTTTTCCAGATTCTGCACAAAGGGCTGCCAACTATCATGAGTATGGCAGATGTTACAATTTCGACCACGAGCAATTCAATATATCCTTAGTATAGGTATTGTAAAAAAATAACTTTCTTCTTAAAGCTATGGACTAGGTCTTGCGCCAATATTATGTAAGCTGCTCAACAAGTCGTAGTCTTAGAAGACTTTTCATTTCTGAAAACCGCTCGCATTAAATCGAGTCTCAAAAAATGAAGGAAATCCTTCCTGCAAAACTATCTTGCAACTTTCCATACTATAGAGTGGTAGAATAATCAATTGTCTTAGAGGCCAGCAATTAACAATCGACATGCACATGGACCTGTTGAGCTATGTTACCCACTTGTGGATACAGACAATCGAACAACATGGCGAATACTGAGCCGTAGTCTTGAGCATATCAAAAGCTTTTGACCGAACTTGGCATAGAGCCCTACTAAGTTAGTTAGCCTTTTATAGATTACCACAACTCTGCGGATTTGATTTATTTTCGGCGGATCGATTCAAATTGTAGTACATATTTGGTTTATGATAGGATTCGTTGGCTTAAAACGCCAGGAGTGCCCTAAGGCAGGATCTATACATTTCTCCACTCCATCAATATCAATGACCTGTAGCAATAAGTTTCACACTAATCAATCACTCTGATCAAAGCCACCAAAAGTACGCCTATCTAAATATTAACATGGAAAAACGAAATGATAATAGAACAAATATCAATTGACATTCGCATTCAGTATCAGTATCCAATGAAAACCATTTGTCGGCGTTAAATGTTAAAATAAAAACCAATATAAAAAGCAAGATTCAAACAAATTCGTTTTCTAGAAAATTTTAAGAACAATTGCTTAATTTTTTTGACAAACTAACTTTATAAATCAAAAGCAACATTTTAAGACCAAGATCAAGTTCAAAAAATTGTTTTGCTTTTTTGCAGGCATTTTTTTTTTCGGTTGTATTTTACTGGTAGCCTATAACTGGGGCCTAATCTGTCTGAAATTCCATAGACCTGCTTGGGTACAAAACCAAATAGACCAGCAAAAAAGT
The DNA here is from genome assembly GCA_955612985.1 of Cheilosia scutellata. NCBI lineage: Eukaryota > Metazoa > Arthropoda > Insecta > Diptera > Syrphidae > Cheilosia > Cheilosia scutellata. The sequence goes on from OY015314.1 coordinate 56,259,609, forward strand.
TATTTCAATGACAACATTTTGAAGTTAGAAAAGGAAAACTAGGTTGTGTTCAAAGAAAACATAGTACACCCGAAGAATGCATAGACTTCGACTGACCACAAATTAAAATAGACAATAGAACCAGTGCCGTAACTAGGCTTTTATGCGCCCGGTGCGAGTTCCTATATTTGCGCCCTCGAAAAATATACTGATTTTGCGAGGTTGGGATATCTAATTTTTTGGTAAGTTACTTATTAGAATAAAAAATATATTAACTATAGACAAACAAAACAAATATATTTGCCAAAATACGTAGGTACATACAGGTAGGTATAATAGACATAAAACACCAGTAAACGTAAACAAAATAAGACAACTATATTTACTTAAAGATTTACTCTACGTCTATGGGCTTTCCTCATAGCGAAGTCCTTAATGACTTCACAATACGACAGGAGTCGTGCTATGTCAGCTTCAATCGACAAAATTGCTAGGCCAGATAACCTTTCCTGACTCATCGTTGAGCGCAAGTATGTCTTTATCAGTTTGAGTTTACTGAATGATCTTTCACAAGAAGCTACAGTCGTTAAAAAAAGGTTTATAGCTACTAATACGATTGGAAACATGTCCTTTAAGTCCAGTTCTACTATCCTCTTAAGAAGACTTAGGCCCCTATTGTGAGTGTCGATAGTTGATCGTTGGTCGAAAACTTTGATTATCGATTGCGATTGATATTTGTCGATTTGACAGTCGCTTGTAGTTGATTACAAATGTCTGGTCGATGCTTTCTCTTGGAAGTTAAAAAAATTTGTGCGTAGGAATAGCTAAAATCAATCGACGCAATCGACAATAATTGTCATGACGATCGCTGATCGACAATCACAATAAGGGCCTTAGGCTTGATTGGCATTCGCATAGTTCAAATAATGAAGACGCTTCAATTTGATTCTTCAAAGTTTTTATTTCGGCCCAAAATTCTGTGGCATTTATGTCATATCAACTTCTACTATACTTAACAATCTCTGATTTGGGTTTAAGGCCCCTATTGTGAGTGTCCATAATAATTGATCGTTGAGCGATAACTGTCGATCGTCGATTGTAAAATTTAGTATTGTGATTGTCTATTGCGATTGATATTTGTCGATTTGATAGTCGATTACAAATATCTGATCGATGCTTTCTCTTGGAAGTTAAAAAATTTTGTGCGTACGAATAGCTAAAATCAATGAACGCAATCGACAATTTTCGTGTCCATCGCTGATCGAAAATCACAATAAGGGCCTAAGTTCGAACGATTTTTTTTGATAGCATGTGGAACGGGTTTTAACGTCGTGAATTTTGAATAAACTTGTGACAATTCGCACCAAGGGTGTTATCCTTCGAGGCAAACATTTTTATTTCGAAATTTCGTTGTTTAAACTCTTTTCAAACTTGTTTTTCCCATATTTTGATGGATTATTTTTTGTTCTAGGTACGCTTGCAATAGTAAAATGAGCAATTTTTTGTTTATATAAATGCATTAAAAGTGGTTTGTTCGCATATTACCAATTCGTTCGATCATTCTTATGTGAATATTCCTTTACATCGCCAATTTTAATTGATATGGACAGTTTGAACAATTTAACATTCCCTAAAACTAAACTGTGATGTGAACGAAGTGTAATTGGAAGAGAAAAAGCCTGGAAAACACAGTCCCACACTTGGCCAATGGGCCTAGGATTATTCAAGTATGCGTGCGTTAATGGCGCCCCTATGATTTTGTACAGCACCAATACATGAAAAATCCTGGGCCTGCAGGCAGCGTTGCCAACCACTTTTGACGAAAAAATACCTAAATTGAAAGAAAAAGATGCCTTTTTCAATAAAATAATGCCTTAAAAAATTTTTTAGGTAAAATGGAATAATAAATTAAAAATTAAACACAAATATAAAAAAAATATAAAATATAATAAAAGCGACTTTGTGTGCAGAATTCCACTTAAAGTACTTTTATACCCAGTTTTACACTGGAAGTCCGGTTTCACAATCTGATCTGAACTTCAGTTCAATTGAACTCAATTTAACTAAATTTAATGAATAGAATATTACAGTATTGTAGGTATATAGTATTTTGCTTATACGACTTTTCTAAAATCGTTCCTTGTCTTTCCTTTCAAAGAACACGCAAAACAACGTCAAATATTTGTGTTTTTGACAATCGGCTGATCTGAGGTTTAAACGGCAGAATACTGTAGTTTAACTTAAACTACAGAATGAACTCTGTTCAAGGTTTAAACGAAACTGAGAAACCGAATTATTTCTTGAACTAAATTTAAACCAAAAGTGTAGTTTAAACTCCCACTGTGAAACTGCGGCTAAGAATGTTTAAAAATATAAAAAGTCAGTATGTTAAATCAAAAAAATTGAAAAAAATATTTGAAATAAAAAAAAAATGATGCCTTTTTGACAAAAAACAAGCCTTAAAGCATTAGCTAATGAAATAATGCCTAAAAGACATGAAAAAGCCTTAGTTGGCATCGCTGCCTGCAGGCAGCTTGTATAAGTCGACGGTCTATTCTATGTGGTTTGTGATGATGACAATGAATGAATATTGTACAGATTAATTTGTCTAATGTCGTTTTCCATTGGGACAGAAAAGCAATTTTTTTTTTGTATAGATCACTTTTCATAATCCATTTGATCCGGATCAGTTTTTGCAGATCTCGATATTTTTCGAGATATACACATTTTCTCACTAATACCAATTTTCTTTGCACAGCTGTTTTACGTCAATCAAAATTCACACAAAATTACGAAAAGCCTTCTGAAAAGCAATTATTCAGAGCAAAAACGTAAATAATGGACATGGACTTAATTTTGATCAATCTGCTTTCATGTTGCATTTGCCACGAAAAATCTAAGATATGAAATAAAAATCTGATGTGCCCAATGGAAAATCATATAAGAAATTGGATTTTGAAAATTATGAAATATAAATAAGCAGGAAAATGCAATAACAACAAACTTATTCTGATTTTTTACTTTTGCCGTATGCGTGTAATTGAAGTTGGGGAAAAAAGGCAAACATTTACAATTTGCAATCCAATAGGTATCTTGTACGTACCTATAAGAGGTTGCTGGTGCATTGGGTATTGTGTGTGTGATTTTGATTGTGTACTTGTGTAGTGTGTACCTACATAGATTCATGAGAGGTAGGAAAACACTTTTTTCGATCTAATTTCGGTTTCTCGACTGACGCTAATTGGACTGCATTTTAAATCAAAGTTCATATTCAAGACATCTGCAACCTTTTTATAGGTAGCTAATATTTTTATTAGTAAACTTATCTTGTTTGCGTTTGTAATGTTGCGAGACTTACGAGTGTCACAGTTTAAAGATCTTTCAACCCAATTACCTAAAAGTTGGTCCTGGTCGTTTTTGCGCCCTCCTGATCCTACGCCCTGTGCCTGGGCACCGATGGCACCGCCCTAGTTACGGCACTGAATAGAACAACCCATCCATTCCACGCACCTTCTTGGAGTCACGGTCAATTCGACACAAATATCTCAAGATCAACGTCCTCAAAGTTTAGTCATCATTTTAGAGCAAAGAGACACTTCAGCTAGGAGCATAGGCTAGACCAGGCCTCGAATACTACTCCCATATGGAGCTACACCCCTAAATCGAATCAAAAGAGAAAAATTATTTCTTGCACTGTTTGAGAAAACCTAGACATTTCGCAGCGTTCTTGACGACTTCGACTATATGGTCTTTGCAACGGAGGTTGCCATGAACACATACCAAGAATATGCAGTCTTTCGGGTTCGATGATGTAAGTGGCATTGATTGATGAAGGTTTGGATGCTTTAGAGACAACAGGCAACATTTTGTTTTGGAAGAAGGGACCTGAATCCTGGAATGAATACGAAAACCTGAGAGTACTATAGTAAATCAGCGAATGAATAAAGTGGATTAGAAGTTGGAGACGGACCATCATTTATGAATATGAGAAAGAGCCTCAGAGTCTAAAAGGAGACTTGAGAAATACCATAATTTATATGGTCAGTTTTAGACTTGAAACCTTTCAAAACAACTTGATTTGAACGGCCAGAAAGGTAGTTTCTAATCAATTGAATAAGACACGTATCAAACGACAAAGGCCTTTGAAATGTCAAGCGCAACAGCAACAGGCTTTGTTTCGCTGGAGATAGGGATAGAAACTGGTTCCATTTTTCTGTGAGATGAGTCATCAAATTAATCACCAGTGGATCTGTTGCCATGAAAACCGTACTGCCAGTTATTAAAGAGTTTTCGTGATACAAGATATATCAGTGGCTGACGACTGAGTTATCAGCGTTTTCATGACCTTAGAAAGATTGGACGTAAGTGCCATAAGGATGATAATTGGGGGGATGAGAAGAGAGACGGGCTTGACAAATGCTATTTTTCCACCTTCTTGGAACAGATAAAAAAGATTACGCAGTGGTTCCGACAGCTTGGAAGAAAGATTGGACGTAAGTGCCATAAGGACGATAATTGGGGGGATGAGAAGAAGAGAGACGGGCTGGACAAATGCTATTTGTCCACCTTCTTGGAACAGATAAAAAAGATTACGCAGTGGTTCCGACAGCTTGGAAGAACACCTTTTCAGAAGGATTGGGAAGACACCGTCTGGACCAGCGGATTTATTTAGGTTGAGATTATAGAGTACAATTGCAAATGTACAAATACTCTCGAGTATACTAGGAGCAGACATAACGTAATCTGGGATCATTGAGCTGGCTGCAAAACGTGCAGATTAACCAGCAGATTAGCCGAGCATACACACAAGATATGCTCAGCTGTTTCGTCTTCCTCAAGACATAGTCGGCACTCCAGTGGTGAGTCGAATAATAGCATATTCTTTAGGTAATATCGCAAACCGTGGTGACCTGTTTAGCCTACTATGTTTTTGATATCGTGCCTGTGTAGATTAAGGATCTTTTTGGCATTTTTAAAAGGTTGAATCGCTTTTTTGGCCTGTTTAAGACCAGCAATATTCTTCCAATGTGAGATACACGTATTGCGTTCCCAACTTTTTATAGCCGAATTTATAGTTGACTAGCTGACCCGTGCTCGCCTTGCGTCGCACATCCTTTTGTAGCAAGGTATATGTATATGAAGGTAGGTATATAATTTCACTTGAAAAAATACACTTTGGCTAAAAAGTGTTACAAAGAACGTGGCTATAAATGACATAGCCTATAGCAGTCTCACAGCCTTAAGAAACATTTATAAAAAAGTTTCATCGAAATCTGTCCAGTAGTTTTCGAGTTTTTAAGAGACAAAGAAAATTCCTACAGTTTTATTATATGTATAGATATGGGTACTGCGCAGAAAGGTTGCGGTACTATAAAAGGAGATTCCGAGTCTTTTGTGGCTAGTTCATCAGCATTTTCATTTCCTTCAACTCCCTCATGACCGGTATTAAAGCAGTGCAGTACCGATTTGGAGTCAATAATGGGTGAGCTAAAGCTGATTGACTGTCCGTGAATATATGGATATTAGCGCCTTTACTACTTAAATTGTACGTAATTCTTGCTCATTCTTTAATGGCATGGAGCTCTGCCTGAAATACACTAGAATTTTTCACCATAGACTTCCACCCTCGATTTCATTTTGGAACCATACCACTTTAGGCCGCTTTGGCAGTTTGGTGGGTTGCTTGCCAATGCCCAAGGTTGGCTCGAAGCAGATCCTACGATTTAAAGACTGACGGCCAATTTAAATCCAAGCTCAGCAAATCTACACCAATTTTTGTTTTACGATTTAAAACATTACCTAGTACTTTGTAGTTAATGTTTAAGCATTGTTTAAGACTACATAAATAGGTGTTACGACTTCTACAAATATCGACAAATCTCTATATATAAAAACGAGTTTCACTTTTGTGTGACCTTATTATATAGAATCCTGGTGGGTGAATTTTTAAATGAAGGGAAACCATTTTCAGATGGTATAGAAGAAAAAATATTTTAAATCCGTCTAATAAAAACGAATTTCGTAAGTGGTAAAAGGGGCGTGGTAACTCCCATACAAAAAATTCATCCAAAATCATATATCTCGAAGAACATCGAACCGATAAAGATTAAATTTAGGTACAGACAATCTTACAGACAAACTTAGGCCCGTAAGTGTTACTGTAAAGATTGGTCACTGTTGAACAAGGGGACGTGGTGCCTCCGATACAAAAAAAAAAAAAAAAACATTCAAAATCTTATATCGAAAACAACCGAAATAATTGAGCTAAGATTTTCAGACTAAATGAGATAGTCGCTCGGGAGTTTCCCTGCGAAGTTTGGTCAAAATTAGACGAAGATTCGTGGCACTTCCCGCACAAAATATTCACGCCTATCGTGGAATCCGCCGGGGGGGATTATTCACGGAAAAGAATATTTTGGTATCGTCAAAATCGCAAAGTGAACAGTTTCCCGTGTGGGTAATGTAAATAAGTTTCAATGTATCGTTAAAAACGTTCAAATCGAATTTTTCCCGAACGGGGAACTGTTCATTTTGCGATTTTGACGATACCAAAATATTGTTTTCCGTGAATAATTCCCCCCGCGGATTCCACGATAGGGGTGATTATTCAAAATCTTATACATAGGTATTCCGAAAACAACCGAACACATCACCGAAGAAAGAACTCATCAGGAAAATGTTCACGAACATCGGTCGCAATTATTTGCAGCACGATTGGGTGAGTGAACGCGCAATATTAGGGAGCGGGTCGAAATTCTGCTTTCAAAATTCTGCTTTGCAAAATTCTGACTTTTAACACAAAAATTCTGCTTTTCAAAATTCTGTTTTTTTTCTGTTCTGTCTTACAAAATTCTGCTTTTTAAAATTCTGACAGGCAATATTTTAAACAAATAAATTCTGCTAATTCTGTTTTTTTCCAATTTACGAATTTAAAGAAAACAAATATTTTTCAACTTTGTCAACAACTTACAATTATTTCATATAAAGAAGGTACACAGGTGGGTACCAGGAACACACAAAAAAAATAATTTGAAGAAAGTAGTTACACGAGCATGAAAATCGCAAACTTTCCCGAACAAAATAGGATCTAAAAAAGAGTACAAAACTAGGACCAAAATGCGCGTACTTTAGCGGTAGCAACATCCATGTTTTGAGGCCATGTGTCATTTGCGCTGAGTAATTATTGTCGGCTGATTTTCTGGCACATAAAACTGTTGAAAATAGAAGTTGACTAAACTCAAAACTAAAAACAGAAGTAATTCCTTAGTCAAATACTCCATATTTTTCCAACTTCTAATTCCAATTGGTGGGAAAGGGGAAGAGATAAATAAAATCAATTTCTGGGATTTTGGAAATTTTGCTTGGGACCCGAATTATTGGCGACAAATTATACTTCGTTACAATCTGAATTCACTTGACACTTTCAAGCTCTGTTAATTTCGAATTTCCTCATAAGGATGATAAACCCAGACAATCTAGAAAAAAATTATCCCGGAGTAGGTAGGTAGAATGTTTTACAAATAATAAAAAAAAGTTTGGAAAATGTTAAAAAGCGCGCGCTTTTGAACATTTTCCAAACCTTTTTTCATTATTTGCAGAATTTTGTAAAGCAGAATTTTGAAAAGCAGAATTTGGAAAAAAAGAATTCTGAAAAGCAGAATTTTGTAAAACAGAATTTTGAAAAAAAGAATTTTGATCTCGCCAGAATTTCGACCGCAACCCGCAATATTAACTGCGAAGAATAAGGACGAATTTGAGTTTCATTATTCAAAATCAAATCGCAGGCACATTCCATTAGTTCAAATCGGTTGATCGCCTAACAAGTGATGACGAAGAAACAACCTATCCAATTGCATTTTTGAATTCATTGGATGTGTTCGGTCTAACTTTCAACTTTAAGTCGGCTCTGTCATCATAATTCTGTGCAATCTCAGCCAAGCGAAACAAGTTCAAGGCAAGTTCAAATGCGAGGTAGTTCTTATTCCAAGAATTGCGATGATCGACCCGAGTGCAACTAATCCAGCAAATAGTTTAACACAGAAAGTAATGCACAATGGTACGCGAATCATTTCGAATTTCGTAAATTACATTCATTTCAAGGAAGCTAAAAATAAATTTTTATTTTGATTTTGGCACATTTACTGAACTTAATTCATTTTGAGTATTCCAATAAAAAATTGAATTTAATTCAGCTAATATTGCAACACAGCTTTTATTGATTCTGAGGTGGTACGAAGTTCGCCGGGTCAGATAGTACTAAATAAAATTTAGCACAGTCTAGCAGAGTCGTAATGAAAAAAAAAAATATTGCAGTAAAGCAAGTAGGTAATTTATTTTATATTAATTGCTGAATGCATTTCTGTAATTCTGTAATTATGTATTTTTCTCTCTTCCATCAAATATAATTAATTTTCAGTTTATTCGTTGAATATATTTTTTATATCAACAATTCCCCGAAGAAAAACATCAGCCATAAAATCAACAATTTTCCGCCCAACACATTGATGAAGCTATGATTACTACAAGTAGGTGGTTGGTGGTAGCATGCCATATCAAAAGAGCCAATTTCTGGATTGATGGCAACACGGACACGGTCGCTTCCAAGAACTCAACTCAATACAACTGTATGATTGAAAACGTATGTAATGTAGGAGTAGGTATATCATTTTCATTTTTCGATTACCTACTTGGAAAGGAAAATACACAGGCGAGTTTATTTTGCCTCGCCAAAAGAAAAATATTTCTTATTTGTGCTGCTGCTGAATTGCAAAATAATTTCCCATTAAAGTTCGTTGTCAAATACTTCACTAACGACTGACAGTTCGATGTAAGTGGGCCTTCGAATTGGAAATAAATTTCATGGTCGATTAGCTCAACAGCCTTTGGGATAGTATATTTATTTTCCCTCGAATTTTTCAACTTAATTGTACCCCTCTAGCCTCTACATATCGGGGCGGGGGTTGAGGGGATACTCTTTATAGTCCTTAACATTTGATCCAATTTAATGTGTGAGAAAAAGCGCATTCAACTCTATTGCATCCTCTCTGTTCTGTATGTTGAGGAAGAACTTTTGTTTGAGATTTATGAAGTGACATTCTTGCAGATAGATCTCAGATAAAATAAGAACACGAAAGTTTTTTTTTCAGGAACGAGCACTAATATACTAGCATGTGTCAAGGATTTTGTGAAACGAACAAATAGGTTGAACTTTGTGCTTCGGAGTGGAGGGAAAAAATGAGATCTGCTACATCGAGTTGACATTTGCGTTGAATTAGAGTTCAGACTATGAAAGCGCACGAAAATTGTTTCATTTTTTTTTTTTTTTTTTTTTTTGCGGAATAAAAAGTTAGCACTGGATTAGTATTGATTTTTTATTAATGGATATATAGTAGGCGTGGGCATATATAGGTAAAGGTTGGAATTTTTGGTGAATACAAATTAGATTCAATGGCACCAAATATTTGGGCAAAATTTCCGGAACAATTGCGGTTTGAGTATATATTATTTGAAGGTATATGATTTTTTAAATGTGTTGGAATGATTACATAGGTACAATGCGTGCGCCATCTATTATTCACGCTAAAAAAAGTTATACAAAAAACACAGTCTGCTATACAAAATAGAACAACGTTTCGAAATATTGCAAAATATTGGGAGATTGGTAAATGTTCATCGACTCTTTATATTATAAATGCGAAAGTAACTCTGTCTGTCTCTTTGTAACGACTAAATTTCTGAGCCAATCGTTATGTATTTTGGCAAAAAGATAGTCTGGGACCTGAAGAGGGGCATAGGCGACTCGAAAAATGTGGGTGGGATTGGGAAAGGAGACATATGGCACCTCCTATACAACTATTAAAAACACTATAAATGTTGACATTTATGGTACCTAGCTTAAGGCTTGAAATTTGGTAAATGGACTGCCGGAACAAAGGGGCGTGACACTTCCAATACAAAAAAATACACAGCAATCGATATTTCTCAACACACAACACAACACAACACAACATTGGAACATTGCTGTAATGCTGTGCATTGTTCTGATAGACAAAAAACCTATTTATGGAATACAATTCCTGGGCTCGGACAAATCCGTGCAGGTTCAGCTAATAAATTAAGTGCTCAGAAAATAAATCTAAATAAATTACTGTTTGGCGAGGTTTATGCAGCGACGACATTATTGGCACATTATTTTTTTTAAATCAATATGGCACCATCATGAAAGTTAATGGATGGACACAGGTTAAAGAAGAATGAAGCTATGTGCCACACAAACTAGGCCATAATCGATTTTTTGCTCAAATGAAGCAACAAACTTCGAAAAATGTTCATTTTGGCCGTCTTCTTAGGCAGCATGACAGCAACTGGGAAACAGGGCCTTAACTATTTAGTTAGCTTGTTAGTTTAAAGTGGATCTCGGAGAGAGAAACAATTAGAACGTGCGTCCGCGCATTGTGCATACCACTGGGATTTGGGGTGCTGTTCTTTTCTGGCCACTCATGCAAACCATTTGCTGCCGGTTATAAAGCTAAAAATGTTAGCGGCGCTTATATTACCCATATCACTGAGATCATTGATCAAATAGTTTCCTAAGTGGGCATTTCTCAAATTAGCTAGGACAGGGCAACTGCAAAGAAATTAAGTAATGAACTGTATGTAGTGCCGCGGAGATGGCATTGACGACTTTCGAAATGCTGGATTTTTTAAGTCGGAGAAGCTCCTTAGAACTTTTTGTGGAGTCTAGCAGTATTGCTGCGTCCGCGTAAATTATTTGTTTATCGTAAAAAAGTGGTACATACACCTTGGAACCTAGCCTTTCGTCTGCAGCACAGTTCCCTGGGATGTCACAGTGACCAGGAAGCTAGCAGAGTGTGGGATTGTACTGTCCAGCTATCTCGTTAAGAAATACGCGGCAATTTTCCACCAATATTATTTCGTTGGATACTAGGGATTTGACTGCAGCTAGGCTGTGATCCCGAATAAATCGACAGTCACGCTGTAGCTTGACGAATAGCTGTAATTTGGGCTTGGTAGACACTGCAGTGTTTAGGAAGACAGAATGAGAGGCCAAGATTCAGTTCTTCTAAAAAGACCCCGGCGCGCGTCATCTCCCTCCAGTGTTCTGAAGCCGTCTGTGAATACTGACAATAATTTGTCGTGTAGGACATTTTGTCAATCCCATTGGTTTCCGTCCGGAATTTCATGAGCAAAGCCTGTCTCGATTGATTGATTTTCGTAGCCAGGTAATCGGTAATAATGGGCAAGGGGATAGTCTGTAGAAGGATGCTGGCGAGTCCAGTCAGTTGCCCTCTCCAGTATTTCTCTTCCCTTAATCTAATTGCCACGTTTGTGGCATATTCTTCACTGACGATGTCTAGTGGAAGGAAGCTTAAGCATGGCGTGTAGAGCCATATAGAATAATCAGTCTTATAACCGCAGTATAAAGCCAAAGTATTATAATGAGCTGAAGGCCCCATACAGAGCCAACAGCCCTTTTACAGGAGTATAGAGTCATAAGGGATTTCCTAGCGTATTCGTCAATATTTTCTCTCCATAAAAGCTTGGCTAGCCAACCTCAGACCCAATTATTTAGCGCTACTAACTTGAGTGGAGTACCATTAAGCTTGGGAGGTGTGACAAAGGGTAGCTTAACCTTCCTGGTGAATAAGACTAATTCCGTTTTCGTCGGATTGACGCTAGGATCACAACTATCGGTCCAGGAGACTAGTTTACCCAAGGCGAGTTGCAGGATATCGGAAGGTGTTTGAGTATACTTTCCCGTCGTCCACGTTGTGGGCTAAACTTTGCACTCCGAATTCTCCATAGAAATCAGAAATTCGTTAAGAGCTATATTCCATGGAGATAGCACTCCACTTTGCAGGGTTCCCCGGTGCACGCTTCTGCCAAATGAAGCCCTCACCATCATCTTTGTAAGAATGTGGGTGATTACGCGGCAGATTGGTTCGCCGATGTTAAGCTTGTCTAATGCTTGAGTAATCGATTGAATCTCGGGTTGTGATGAGAAGACTCAAACCCATGCTTGTCAGTTAAAAACGTTGCTACTGTGTCTAAATTTTAACTGGAAATCCTTGTTTATGAATTAAAAGACAATTTAGCTAACAAATCTTTTAAGTTATGCTAACAAATGTCAGCTGTGTCAAGAATTAAAGCAGTAGGGCCTTGAGCAACGCCATGTTGTTGGTGATTTTGTTTATCAATAAAAATCTCATGAGCAACTAGGCCCATTTCCACCTTAGTTAATAAGCAGAACAGTCGTAAATAAAATAAAGTAGTTGTTTGTGCAAGAAGGGCAAATATGGTCCTGGGCATATTTTTTCACAATGCGTTTTTTTGATGATTGGAACTGTCACATCTAGAGAACCAAAAACAAGTGAAATAGTGTTGTAGTTTGTGGGCTTAATGGATCGTCGAGTCTTATTTCTAATTGAAGATTAACCCAGGTCACAGTCAATCGAATATCCTATTGGAAAATTTCTCCTAGTTGCTGACCTTAAACATCAAGATCAATGTCTTTAATACTGAAGCTCTGCAATCCCTCAACCTTTCTCAACTTTTCTACAAATTTTTGAAAAACCCTCAACTTGTTGTCGTTTCTAATTGTACAATTGTACATTGCTTTAGAAAATTACCACATTTGTTCACTTCCGTCGAATGAGTCAGTTCATCTCTCTAACCAAACACAAACATTAAACAAAACCAAAGAGAACCTCGATTTCATTTAGTTAAGCTTGTCGTCACATTTCTAGCAAAATGTCGACTTTCTCTCTCGCATCCCCGCCCTGCGGTATAGATGCGTCCTCTATTCATATCCTTACAAACAACATCTGCATCAGGACATTGTCCCACATCTTCCTTCTGTTTGTGTATTTAAATACTCTTGTTTTGACGGAAGTATCACTGTAAACATGAAAACACAATTTCTTTGTGGTACACCGCCAGCAGCAGTCAGCAGTTGTTGAATGCAAAAAAATGTTACGTATACGCACCAGTGTCTGTTGTTTATTTTTTTATTATATTTTTATGATTTCTGTTAAATTAGCTTTGAGCTGAACAATGATTTAAATTGAGTTGAAATTTAAATGCAATCAAAAAATTGAATGTCTTACGAAAGTAAGCATGAAATCACAAGTCAGTGATGCTGTGTCCTTTATTGAATACTAAGCATGGTCGCAAACAAAATGAATCACCAACTGAGAGTGGAAGAAAAACCACAAATTTACACATGACTGTTTTTATTTTCCCTTTTGCGAAAAATTGATTTAAGGGAAAAAGGATTCATGGGGGAATGAGGTTGAAGCGGAATTATTTTCCTTTCGACTTTTGATGGCGGACGACTGGGTATGAGTGACAACACATCTGTGTTCTCTTAATCAAAGCGAATTTAATTAGTGAATGCTTGAAGAGTTTTTCGTAATTAATCGGATATTGAAAACACATATTTGTATATAGCTTCAAAGCGGTACATAAAGTAAGGAAATTATTTAAACTAAACTAAATTAAAACTCGTCAAGGTATATTTTTTACAGGCGGCATACTTAGTCTTGAACTGTCGACATGTTGGTGGGAGCCATGGCAATCGCCATCAAGGGTGAATTCGCTAATAAAAGACCGCTAATATAAGCCCCCGCAACTTAGCTGTCGCCTGATCAAACTTTCAACCAAATCCATACTACTATATAAAATGCAACGTGCATCTGTTCGTCCCTCCATAACTCGAGAACCATTCGTCCGATTTTTATTATTGCTTTTCTTATTCATAGATTAGTGTCCAAATTAGGCCGTAGGATGGGTGAGAATTGTTGTGGAGTAAAGTAGTCGTGGGGAGTAAGGGGAGTCTCACGAACCATTAACCATATGAACTTGTAAGTTTGTATGTTGATAGACAAGTCAAAATTATTACATGCCTTATTCATCGTTTTACAAAATTCGTCCTATAAGGGTTGGAAAAAAAATGGGGGTGAAAATATTTCTATTTCGACCTTACTACGGTCAACTTGTCATTATATTTATAAATCTATGTATGCCAATTCCAGATATGCTTTTTATTATTAGGCAATATTTAAAGCTTAAAACATTTTCGTCTGAAAACAAATGGTAATCGTCTGAAAAATATAAAAATCGTCTGAAAACATTTATTTTAAAGAATTAAAGACCGCAACGCCGATTCTCAAAATTCATCTATGTTTTTTTTTTTGTTTTGTTTTATATGGACTTATTCTTTCCTTCTACTCCATTGTTGGTAGAAGGAACACCTTTTTCAGACGATTACTATTTGTTTTCATACGTTTCCAATATCTGATTTTCTGATGATTTCTCTTTATTTTCAGACGATTTCTATTAAATTTCAGACGTTTTTTCAATTTTTGCGACGTTTCCAATTTTTTTTCTGACAAATTCTATTTATTTGTAGACGAAAAAATTGTTGCCTATATTTAAATACTTAAATAATTTAAAAGAAACAAAAACCAGCGGGCGGAGCCGCGAGCATGGCTAGTTGATCATAATTGCGTTCGACATAAGGCCGTCATATAAAGGTGACAAATAGGGCGAAATATCTAGGAATGATCCTCGATAGGAAACTCAGTTGGAAGCCGAATGTCAATGAAAGAGTTAAGAAAGTAACTAATGATTTCTACGCATGCAACCGCTTCTTTGGCAGGAGGCAATCCTGTGGATGTACAATACATGAGCACGGCAATCGTGCGGCCAATACTCACATATGTATAATGGCAGCGTAGTCTGGTGGCAAGCCGCGGACAAGACGACTAATCTCAAGACAATGAAAAAAATACAAAGTCTAGCACGTAAAAAGACAACTAGTGCGATGAAAAACATAGACTGGAGGCAAATCTTAATCTGTCTCCTATAGACCTATACATGGAGGAATCTGCTTAAGGATTGGCCAAACTAATACATACTTGGAATTGAAACCAAGGCAATTTTGGCCACGCACAGATTCTAGAATAATACGTTGGGAACTATATGCCTCCCCATTTAAACTTTGATAACCTCCCAGCTGCCAAATGTTTATATTTCAGATGGCACAACAAGGGAGAAAATAATAGCAAAAATCCTTCAGAACCTTTAGTGTATTCCTGAATGATAGCGCGCGATCGAAGAAATCGAGAGCTAGGAACAGTGTTCGGATGTTTTACCAAAACTTAAAAAAAACGTGTCAAGACAAAAATACACCGACATGTTGATGCGATTAGGTAACCTTGCAGTACTTCACATTCGTCGGTGTTAATGACATACCACTTGCAGACCAAAATTTCGCTGTCAAGTAGAAGGAACTATTCAACTTGATCAACGAAAGCTTAAGGTTTTTGATCACCCGACCAAAATACAGTGAGGATAGCAATATCTAGCTCAAGATTAAGGTTTGTGGATCAGATGGCCTGACAGGCGATTAATTTGAGGCAGCTGGATGCATCTTGGTGGACAGTATAAACCAACTCATCGCCAAAAGTTGATCAGAAGAAATTATGCTCCGACCGGAACCTCAGTTTCGTTTATCACATACCTACACAAAAAGTAAGACCCTATAAATTGCGCTAACTATACTGGAATTATCTTCCATAAGATTGCATACAAGATCCTATTTGCCATTATGTGACGGCCTGAAGGCGACTATTGTCAACGGTCTAGTGGGCCGCTACCAGTGTGGTTTTAGGACCTGTAAGTCCACAGCCGGCGAAAGAAGACCAAATCGATACCCATGGTCTGTTTATCAATTTAAAGGTCGCATTTACCATAGCATTTATAGAGACGTGTTATAAACAGTCATGCGTTCAATTTTGACATTCCGGCGAAGCTCGACAGGTTGTGCAGAATGACTGAGGACACTACTCGCTGCTAAATAAAGACCGAATGCAATCTCACCGAAATACTTTTGCTGTGTACCTGTCACGGACTACATCACGCCTTACCTAGAGTTTACCAGACCCTTCTCGACCGTTTATCCCAGCAGGGAAGAATGAAGAGCATGCAAACCATAGTCGTATTTGCAGGTGGATCTAAAATGGACACAGCGGTAGGGTCTTCTCCGAATCGCTGGGTATAACAAAATTGATACGCCTCCCCGACCATAGTAGCGTCTTCCAAGCATAGGTCCTGGCAGTGCCAACAACGGCCAGTAAGTATGTGGTAAGGGCAATACGACCTGGAGGTATTACCTTCTTTATCTACAGCCAGGCAGCAATAAAAGCCATAACCGCACCAAAAGTGAAATAGAAGAACTCAAGGCTCTTGATACACAGCACAAGGTATCGCTCTACTGGGTTCCGGGGCATGAAGGCATTCCAGGCACTAAGAAAGCAGACAAATTAGCAAGACAAGGTTTGACAGCTGTTATATAGAACAATCGGATCGCTGTTTATATCCCGCCTTGCACGCTCAAGCTTGAATCAGGCAGAAAAGTTACAAAAGAGGCAAACGCTATATGGACCGCTATAAAAACTTATAGTATACCACAAGAATGCTATGTCCTTCAATGAAGCCAGGACCGCCGTAGAAATCATAATGGTGCAGAGAATACTCTTCGGTACTACATGAAGATAGTGAGCTTGACGGAGAAAGAACTTTGTAGAGGCTTCTGTAATAATGTTGCTCTTGAGACCTCAATGCCATTTCCTATGTCACTGCCCAGGTATAAATTCTTAGGGAGTCACTTCTTCAACGACCTAGACGAGCTTTCTAGCACATCTATAGACAAGATATTGAACTTCGTCAAATCAACAGGATGGTTTATAGGTAGCAGAGCACAGTAAGTAATTTGAATACAGGGTTATAATGGGTAAGGGGCAACTTCTTACCCCTATGGGCATCACAATGGGTCAGTATTGACCTGAGTGTGGCACGGAGAACTCGTCGCCAGCCCACAAACCTAATCTAATCCCACTGATACTTTCAATGTCAAAAAAGGACTTAGGCAAGGCGATACGCTGTCAATGCAACTTCTTCAACATCATGTTCTAGGAAAGTGTGGGAAACTTGCGAGCCAAAATCAGGGGTATCAGCACGTAACTTGATACAATCAAGCTCTGGCAGCACCTAATTTGTCTCAATCGAGGATAATCAATCGAGGATAATCGATTGAGACAAATTAGGTGCTGCCAGAGCTCGATTGTATCAAGTTACGTGGTGCCACCCCAGGTGCAAAAAGTCTGTATAATTAATTATTTCCATGAGCGGATGACATTAACCAGAGCTTAGCGAGATGTCACTGACGAGTTTGCAAATATTGGGATAAAAACAGCAAAAATATGTTCAGTCTTGAACGAGGGCAATACCAAGCACATGCTGTCAATAAGAAGGCCATACTATCCTTTTATTGAACTGGAATTTGTAGGGAATATTACAAATCGTCAGGAGGAGCATTATCTCCACCATCCATTTAATGATTTTAAGGATCCAACCATTCTCAACAAAATAACCCCGGCAAGTGTTGTGCCTTAAAGGCATTAGCGTTATTAGAAGGCACATTTTATATTATCTGACATTTGCTATTTTTTGTAACTCGTCATTTAAATTTTGCATAACCCTGTCACAAACAAGATACCAAAGAACAGAAAATTTCCACAAGTTGTTACAATTTTGTAGAGGGTTGGGTTTCCCCATTCAAAATTCCTCCCTTAAGAAAATAAATTACCAACTTTTTCACGGTTCCACCTGACCTACAGAGACACCTTTTTGTTTATATATTATATTTATACATAAATTCAATCTGATCACCATAAGCTCAAACTACTTTCTAACCAAATGACATTTGTCTCCTCAACTGTGATAAAACCACAACCAACCGACGACAATTACGATAAAAGCTCAAAAATGGGAAGAAATTTTATTTAGCCCAAAAACTGTGGGTCAACTCAGTCAGTGACATCAGTTACAAATTTAGACGGAGAATATTTATTGCCAAAATATGTTAATTCGCTTCCTAGGGCGAAATCACTGAGAATCAGGTTGCTGTCTGAGAACACTGTCAAAGTTCAAGGGTGCACCCCCAGAATATTGATTTATAAATTCGCGGTTCAAAGTCTTTTCAGCCTTTAAGGTAGACCAAAAAATGTATACATCGAGTCAAATGAATTTATTGACAGATAAGTAAATGAAAAAGATATAAAAAAAGTACACACAACCCTAAAAGGCGTCAAATAAATTCTTTATGAGCATTTTGTAGACGCATTTAAGGGAGGACCGTTTTATTGCTTGACGTATTAACGTCACACATAGAATTCTTCTTCCACAAAGGGTGGCATCGCACCCTCTTTCTATGACAACCATAGACGAAGAAAATGACGCGACGACAATATGCCAACATCAAGGATTAATGACCATCCTAAGTGCTGTAGATAACTTTTTATGTTGAAGATAGCTTTAAAAAAAAATGTATTCACATTTTCATTCTCGTACACATACATGGCATCCAGAAATGCTAAACAAAAAAAAAACATAACTAGAGCGGAACTCCTTTGCAGCACGCACTTCCTGGATACACCTCTAAATTTATAATAGCAACGGAAGTGCTTGCAATTACCACAGTTCTCTCTCTTCCCCAATTTAATATGCTATTCCCTCTACACAAAATTGCACACCTCACTTCATCCTTCATTTTAATCCTTTATGTGCTGTTTCAGAATTATTTCAGAATGAGGTACATTCAGGTGTTCAGGACATAAAAAAAAAAAAACAAATAGAAACCTTAACCTCAAGTCCAACCATAAAACCACAATCTATCAATGTCACAAGGAACTGTAACATTTCAGCTAATAATCCTCCCCAAAGTCCATTATTAAGGCTCGAAACAGGTGGGCGTAGTTTCAGTATACACCAACAGCACCCCCTAGAACAAACGCTGGATTACGCTCCACACATTTCCCGTGTCATATAAATGTAGACATACATTTTATTCCCGAAACATACGTACATGTATTGGTATTCTTAAAAAAGAAACAGAAATCAAAATTCTGACGAGTTATGTAATAATGCAGGATGTATCCATTCCATTCACAAAAAAAAACACACACACACACAAAATTCCACGGAGGAAAACACTTTTTTCGAATGCACTTTCTTGCAACCATCCCTGTGGATACCGAGTCCACCACTTAAATGAATTTGTTTACACACTACCGACAGGACGCGAATTCCATTTCCAATTAAAAGCAACAAATTTCACTTTCGCACAAAATTTCCTGCGCTGGATTTTCATTTAATAATAATTTTTCCACCTCCACTTGAGGACAGATTTTTGAGTCACCGAGACAGGACGATGGAAACGGCATTTATTATTTATCAGAAAATAATATTCATGCTCCTAGTGGGTGGACACTCTATAGAGGTTTAAGACAGAAAAAACTTCTTTTGTAGGTGGTTCAAAGACTGTGAGATTAAATATTAATTTCCCCTTCGAGGGGATATAATTTGCACCGCGGTCACACACAAAAGGAATCATCAACTGTTTGAAGGATTTTCGCGAATCCTTGGGCTCGATTAATTGTCTTCAATTCGGATAAAAGAATCCGCGCCTCTCGACGAAGGGCATTGCAAAACCACTGTTAATTCTTGCACTTTATAATATATCCTTTTTTGGTTTGGGGGGGAGACACCAAGGAACAATATTTATAATTTTATTCATTTTGCACTGGTGATAGAGGATTTTATTTCCTTTTTAGCAATGACGTCATGGATCCTTGTATTTTTTTTTCCAATGCAGAACTACACCCGCGTATATGGTTTACGAAAATGTCAGGACAAACGAAACGAATACGGAAAAAATCAAATGAAAACGTTATCCTTCAGTCCATAGCAAGTGGCAGATGAAGAATGAGTTCGAGTATCAATGCGTGTATCTCGGGAACAGCAATCGGATTCGGATTGCGAAAAATAATATCCACAGAGAGTATTCCACTTTGTGTAATGTAATCATTACCGTAATGAGGGTCTGTTTTGTTTCCTTGTTTTGCGTGGAAAATTATAATATACCCAGACGAAGTTGTATAGTAAGGCAAACAAAAAAGAAAGAACCGCCGTGGAAATAATGTCCGACAACGCGCCGCACAACGGTGGTGACGATTTTCCACCCTCACTGACCGTTATAATCTGAGCCAAGTGTGTTTGCCATTCGATGAGTTAGGTTGCAAAAAATTTACTGTGCCTTCTTGGCTATGCTTGACGAGAGAGACCGAGAGAAAGAGATGTGATTTCTGCTGTTAGAAGGGATAAAAATAAAGAGAGAGAGAGAGTACCACCAACCAGCTGTAGATGGTGCGACTGTATGTGTGGTAAGGTGAAAGCTTAATATTGCTGGAAATTGCAAGGCAAAGTTGGCAGAGAGTGTTGCCGATTGAAACTTACGGCAGTTTAGACAAATTGTGAGGAGTGCCACCAAAACGCTTGTCCTTATATTGGTCCTGTATGCATAAATGGCCATTAATTCGTTACACAACATTTATGTACAAATTTTTTATGATACCTGACATTTTTGACAGCTAACTTAATTGTGCTAATCTATTTAAAGGGTGATTTTTTGCTCTTTGGTTTTTCACCCTGGTTTTTTGACAGTTCTCGCGTGATTCGTGACATGACGTGTCAAAGTAAAAAAGCAATCGGGATATGTGAAGTCTCTCGTCTATACGGATAAGCCAGCAACTATTGCCACCTTCGACGACAACATAACTCGTGTTATTGGTCGATATATTGGAAAAAGTATGCCAAAATTGGACATTCCGGATAGACCACTGGAAGCGTAGTCGCGGTCAACATTTACACAAAAAAATATTCAAAAAGTAAATGTCAAGAATTAAATTCTCGACTCTAATAAAAATTTCAGTCAATTTTGAAAATTTTCGTTGAATTTTTTCATTTTAAAATCCAAACGCTTAAAAAATCACACATTATTAATGTGGAATTTAATAATTGTGTAATTTTATGAGTTCTCTTCTAAAATATTCTCACTTTTGCTGGAATCCGCATGATCGCATTTAAATTGTTCAACCCAACATGGATTCCTATAAAGAATAAACCGACAGTTTTTGATATGTTTCTCTGAAGATTGGAAATTTGGCTCCTTACAGAACAACAAAAAATTATCCTTGGGAACATTCTTTTCTATTTTTGAAAACGGAAAAGTGGCTGACACCATTAAGTACTTATATTTTTGACTTATTCAGAAAAAAAAGAAAGAATTTTTCTCATGAAATGAAAACGCCCCATAAAAGTAGGCGTAGCTTTATGATACGAGGAAATGTAGTGAATCTTTTCCCAGTTTCTAACGAAATTTTTGAAAAAAAAAACAAAAAATGATAATTTAGGTCTAAATGTGGGCGTGGCAATTATGGTGCTCTTTAATAATGGCTGTGCCAGTTATTAGCCAATTACCCTTAAACATTTTTAGCTACATAGTTAGTCTTACAGAGATCTATATATAGATGGACCGGAAGGAATAAAAGTGATAATTTTTCAGAAGAAAATGCCCCTTAGAAGTAGGTGTGGCTCAATAAGTACTATGTTCGGAGGAAACATGAGAAAACTAATTGGCAGCAGATTTTGTTATAAATTCATTACTGAGTTTTTTGTTTTAATTTTTTTAGAAAGTGATAATATGTGCTTATTTTCGACACAAATTACTGCCATTTCGACCTACTTCAGAGCTTCGCTTTGCCGTCAATATTGACCAAGTGTCCCATTGAGCGATGAGCACCTTTTAGCCAATTTATTGAATACAACAGAGAGAATGACAACCAAAATACAAGCGGATATCCACACCCAATCCCTGCAATAATTTCAATCAACATTTTTTAATTTACCTACATCTGAGGTTTAAAATGGTTACAAAATTCCAAACCAGTTTAGCGGTTGTATTTGTATCCCAAAACTGCATCAATAGTAGAAAAACATTTAAAAATAATATACAGAAACCACCAAGCGAACAGGTGACAGATGACTTTGACTGTGACTTTTGCCTAGACATAAGACAAATATTTTTATATGTGAAACAATGTCCCCTGCTAACGTATATTGTCTTGGAAGTTCTTCTGGAAATAACACAGTTAAATAAAAGAAACAATCTGCAGACGTAACATTTTATATACATTTCTTTTGGCAAGGATTCAAAATATGATTTCAAACAAAATGCGGTAGAATGGGCAGTTGTCTGACAAAATTTCGTATCCTCAAATCATTAGTGCAGGGTTTTTTTTTATTGTCGTAAAATAATTGATATACCAATGCGTCATGACCTGCAACTAAAAAATTCTCGAAGACGTATTTATAACAATATTGGACGTGATGGTATGGGGATGAGGTAAAAATATTTTAAGCTATTTTTTAAAGAGTTATTTTCAGTATTTTTCACGAGTTTCATTTGAGACTAAACGGTATAGATGATGTTTTTTATGAGTTGCCCATGAATGCGAATAGAGTTGATGTAGGGTTGTAACTTGAAAACAGATCAGGGTTGTGATTGGAATGGTGGGAGTGCGGTCATACAATTTTTTAAAGTCCTCTAATATGGTAATATAAGCATTAAGGCTGGGTGTCGGAGGGTATTTGACCTGTTTTCTCCAATATAGTGTTTAAGATATTTTTCAGAGATACTAACTACTCCTTACGTACTTTCTTAGGAATGTTTCCTGTGCGACATAGAGGAAATTAACTGACTGTAAAGGAATCTCTGTGTACAAAAGCTAGTAGAAAATCAGAATTTACCTTTCTCTATAACTACGTAGAAGATAAAGTTAAAAACTGTCGATTTGTTTGCATGGATTGATCAAATAAAATCCGAAGAAAGCCTTAGCCGATTTAAAACAAAAAGTTTCAGTTAATTCAAGATGCATAATATTTACTCAAATGTATGTAATAGCATTTGTATTGCCGGTCGTGATCTTGATGTGAGACACTCTACGTCGATCAGAGCAGTATGTACCGATCGGACGATTTTCAAACATAATCAGAAGTTTCTCAGGGCAAAACTCGTACCACCTTCTATGTCTTTTTCATACATTGATTCATACGTGACGTTGAGTTTTAATCGGAAGGTGTTGTATTCACTGGTATTCGAAGCATGATACTTCTTATGTGATGACCACCACAACTCTCCAGCTTATTACTATTAATAAATTGAAGCTTTACTCTTTACCGTGCGATCTCAGAATAAAAATCCAAGACTAGGATCATGGTGTTTGGAAGAAATAGATCAGAAACAAAATAATGATTCTGAGCACTTAGATGTTATAAGTTTTTGGGGTAGTGAGTGAATTTTGATATCTCTGAGTTATTGGGTGGTATGCATAAAAGACAGTAAATGCTTTTACTGAGGATTTTTTAAGTAAATACTAATTTTGGTATGCAATGGAGTAAACACTAAAGATTAGGTACATATTTACTTCAAGTAAAAGCATTTACTTTTTTTTCGCATGAATTTGTGTATATGTGCTTGTTTTTCTGCAGCAAATACTAGAATACGGCAGATTTGGGAAGCTTTCTTAGAAGAGTAATATACATACTCTCGAATCTTTGTTTTTGTAAGCCATAATTTTGTATTTTTCCCGGAATCAATCAATCAATCAATTAGTCCAGTACACTAATCAATGTGCCACTGCGCAGTTCGCTCGTTAAATCACCATCTTGGATCAAATAATAACTTCACAGATGTTTTTGGAATTTGAAATGATTTTCGGAGTAAGTACGTACGTATGTAGCTTTAGATTCCAAATTTACATTCAGAGTGAAATAGAAGGACAATTTACATGCTACTGAGAACTACTGAGAAAAAATAGTTCTTAATGTTGAGTTAAGGAGTTAAGGGCTCCCTGAAATTACGCCAAAAGAAATTACGCCAAAAAGTGTTTTGGGAAAAAGACCAAAATAATTGCGGTGTAATATTTTTGGCAAAAACGCCAAAAAATAAAAAATAAAATTCACCAGAATGCCAGGAAATTACGCCATATTTTTGGAAAAAAAGCCAAAAAGTTAAATGGAAATTACGCAAAAAAAAAAAAATGAAATGAGCCCCAAATCTGACAGTAAACCCAAGCATTCGTTTTTCGGATTCGTTTTTCGTTTGGGGTCTTATTTCACGTTTTTTGGTGTTTTGAAAAAATGTCCGAAAGAGTTTTGGAAAAAATAACAAAATTAGCGGCATTTGTGTCAAAATATTTGTGCGATTGTTCCTAGGAAAAATGCCACAAATTTGTATGGAGGTTTTTAGGCTCTTTTTTTCCACTTTAATTTTTTGGCGTAATTTCAGGGAGCCAAACTAAGTACCAATACACAACCTTTAGAAACTAGTTATTAGAAATGTTATTTTTGGTCTGCTAAATTAAATTCTAGCCTAGGAGAACCCAGTCATCTAGTTGCTTATCTTTTAGTAAACTAAGTGCAGAAATTAATCACTGACAAAATTCTACTTAAAGGTGGTTAGTTAGTTAAACTGTGTTCAAATCCAATATAGAAAACATTCTCTAAGCACTCTTGCAGTACTATTAATTGGGCAAGATTTGAATGACGAAATTATATAAAAAACTAGACTTTAACTTTTTTTTAATTTTTAAAATCCAACAAAAACTTTCCAATGTCTGAATATGAATTTCAAAATAAATTTTAAAATAGCTAGCTATCTACCGCTTTCATTTCTAGAAGTATGTACTGTGAGAATTTTGAATAATCAAAAACCATCGCATAAAGTTAACAAATTCTGCAATAATGCTATTCCGTGGGAAATTCGATTAACATAATGAAGAACCAATATTCACATAAATTTCAACCTCAGATCCTAGAAATAATCATTCCTATTCCCATTGGCGTTTGTCGAAAACGACTCGTATTTCACTTCGTTTTTTAAGCGGTGTTTTTAACTTTTTTGAGACAAATGAATTGAAATGATGGTGAACACATAGAAAATAATTGTTAACAGAAGTTAAAAAAAATCTGAACATCGCTTTAAAACAAAACGAAACATGAGTCGTATACGACAAACGCCAACGGGAATAGGGGTGAATAATAACAGAAATTGTGTTTGCGTCAAAATTCTTTCGTCATTAAGAAAAATTGCTTCTGCATCATGTCATTATGTTTTGAACGTAATTGCAAGCATATGGCCTTTTCAACGAAGCCCGTGTTATCTGTCAGTTGAATTTTGGTCCATTCACTGGATAACTTTAGGCTCCAGTTCCCCAATAATGCGGTGAATAAGGGCTTCCAAAGACCTGAATAGTTCGTGGCTTATCGGAAATGCGATTTTACAACTTTGAAGTAAACAAGAAGTAATTGACTGGCGTGATGAAAATTCTGCATATCCATGACGCTTAAAATTATACTAAATAAAATTTAGGTAAAAAAGATTGACATCATATTTTAATGAATCTTGAATTTTTAAAACTTTTTTGATTCATTTTGGAGAATTTACTATGGCTCAGCTCTCATTGTGCATGCAAATGTGACCAACGCCGCCGACCCTCTTTTTGGAAGGGGCAGATAATATTCGGCCTTAAAAATAACCACTTTTAACCTTAAATATTTTGTAGGGCACAATAAATAATTTTATTGGGAAAATGTTGCGATTGTGAGTTTGTAAAATTGAACTACTAGATATAGTAATAAGCAAGGATTGTTTTTTTTTTAGCTCTTTTATTATATTTTGTAGTTTGAGAGGGTAGGTACCCTTCGACAGGTAAAATATTGTTCAACACTTTATAGTTTGTAAGTTGATCGGATTGAGTTAGTACAGCTAAAAACTATTCTCAGAGTTGCCAATGTTCCTTCTATGGAGGAGCACTACTCTCCTGAGAGCTAGTATAACAGTTTGATATTAAACTTTTCCACCCCCACTAGTGGTAGGTACTATAGTCAGTCAACGAATTCTTGACTGCAGTTAACAAAGCCCTTCATTCCAATACAGTTTATTCGTGTTCGCCTTTATAGAAAAAGGAAAAAAAATACTCGCTCAACAATATTATTTTCATTCTTTCTATAGTTTACTCAATTTTCATTCTCATTTTCACTGTCATGTCACACACATTCAAGTGCAACTCTTTCGCTGACGGAACACGCATGCACGAGGAGAGAGGTTCCTTCACAGTCAGAATGCCATGCAATTCCACCAGACAGAGGCATGGGTTGGGTAAGGGTAACATGTTTGTATGTAGTGCAAAGCTTTATATCCACCCACCCACTGCCACTGTGTATGGTCTCTCCACAGAGAGTATAGGGGCTCGTGTTGAGCGAGAATCAAATTGTTAATGTAACTGACAACTGGGTAGACTCTTGTAAGGCGCGATTTTTTTTCGGGGGGTGGTCGACTTAATACCTATTGATGTTTTGCATTGCTTGTTCGATTTCGATGAACGATTGATGGGCGGGCGTACTTTTGGTAAACAAGTTCTCTCCTAATTGCTGTGTACCGATGGAATACAATTTATTCCATTAGACTGTTTGCACTTTGTTTACATTGATGTTGGAAGTAAATATACTAATGACACGAAGAAATTTATTTCAAGGCTAAAGAGGTGACAATCAGTTTGACAACAGCTGATTAATGAAGATAAACACATTTTACTATACTATGTGTAAGTGTAATGGGTGGAATATTTCTCCAACGCAACTCGGTCAATTTGTGTGATTATTATCGAGAGTGATTGGGTCACGTTATCATTTGGCCTACCAACTTATTCTAAATAAAAACTTATCAGATTTATCACGAAAAACGTGATAACGATAACAGTTGGACAAACTTTTGATATCACTTCCATCATATAGATGTTTGGGGTTTGTTGATGGCTATCAAAGTGGTAGTTTTGCAAAATGATGGAGTCGATTTAGATAGATAAAAATAATTAAAAAAAAAATGCAAAACAATACCACACGTGACAACAATAACATATCAAAGATGACGCCATCATTTTGATGTCAAAGTCCATCGATTTATGAGACTTGAGATTCGTCGGACCTTCATACAATATTAAAACAGAAAGAAAGGAATTCCGAAATATGCGCTCAGAAAGACCACAAAATAACAGTGGGTCTTTTGCTGGTTAGCAAACCAGGCAATACAATTTCGCATGAAGATTTCGTAAACTAATCTGCGAATCCCATGCTTAACACGTTTCATTTGAAATTGTTGAAGTGGCAGCGAATTTATATGAAAAATGCACATGCAATTTGCTAAAACACACGCGGAAGAAAAAAATGCGAACGTCTAGAGGAAATATATGCGAGCGCATTATGCACGCCAAATGCCGATGAAAAGTTTGAAGGCAAAATATGAGTGCATATAGGAATATTACACACGTCGAAGAAAGGCGCAACAGGTCGTTTATAAGCATGCTAGGACTAGCTTCTCACAAACATTCGGTTGTGCGAGTCTTTTTTTTTTTTTGGGACGAATGGAAGGGACCTTGGATGTTGTATGAATAGGGCTAGGCACTTGGCAACTTGGAGTGTGCAATTGGAGGCAGTTAGCCAAAGATCGCGCTAACTGAAGAGGCCCAGTTTCACCCCGGGCTGTAGCGCCACCTATAAGTAATTAAGAAAGGGACCTACAATTTTATGCCTTTAGTCCGAATGGCTAAATTGAGAAGCTTTTCCATGACATTTATAGATGATTTTCAGACGTTCGCGAGAGGTGGCGCAGTGCAAAAAAAACTTTAGATGTAATTTGTATTTTTCCGGGAATCGAACCCTGAACCCCTGGCACACCAGTCATACACTAACCACTGAGCCAATGCGCCGTCACGCATGGGGAAGGTCACTGCAAATTTCACCGGCAATTCGCTAAAACACACGCGGAAGAACAAAATGCGAACGTCTAGCAAGTGGAGGGAATGACAATACAAAACTTCTTGGAAAGTGATATTCAACTTTAGGAAGATGTTTATATCGATAAAAATACACTTCACGGGTTTATTTCAACCGTTGTTGGTAAAAATAAGTAGAATACTGTTAATTTAATCGACAAAATAAAAGGCTGCTTTAATATGTTGTCTAAAATATAAAGGGTCATTCATTTTTCGGTTTCGAAAGTAAAGCTAAATAAAACACACACAGCGATACATTTTTGATGGAAATTTTATTTTATTATAAAGTTTGACATTAAGTGTGAAAAACAATATCATTCAAATGGCCGCCTAGGGTTGATTCGTAGCATGCGATTCTTTTGAGGTAATTTTTAACCACTTTCTCGGCTATAACTTGTCTAAAATGTTGGTTTTTAATACGTCTAGAGAGTTCAAGGATTTTTCGCGTGAACACGCTTTTTTTTGTAGCACCACCGAAAAAAATCTAACGGTAGGCGTATTTTTTTGGGAAGTGAGTATAACAAAACCAAAATTGAGTATAACAGTTTTGTATGTAAAACCAAAAGTGAGTATGACAGTTTTGCATGTAAAAGTAAAAGTGAGCTAGCTATAGATTCTCAAAAAAATACGCCTGGTGACAAATCACATGATCTTGGGTGCCAATTGACGTCGCCAAAACGTGAAATTATACGCGACCAGTAAACTTCTCACACAATAACGCAATAATTGGTCGTGTTGTGTTGCTTGTTGCCCCGTCTTGTTCGAACCACATGTCGTCCAAGTTATGATCTTAAATCGGCGGCCTAAAAAAAATAGGTTATCATTCGACCATATCGCTCCGAATTGACTGTAACCGTCTGCCCATTGGTATCTTCGCAGAAATACGGACCAATGACACTTTTCGACAATAGAGCACACCAAGCAGTCCCTCTGTCTGGATGCTACGGCAGCTTTTTCGATCACTTGTGGGTTTTCTGAGCCCATATGCCCATATGCAACTCCATGGATGGATGCGATGCAATAAAATCTCCTAACACATGAAATAATAACCAGAGAAGAAGATCTAGAACTACAGTTCTCAGAATAGTTGAGGAGGAATCACGGCTGGCGCGCGGTTGGAAAGGATTTAGAGAATGAAACTCAGGGAAACTGCACACGATGGCGTATACGTAGTACCAGCTGCCCTAGGACTCATAAGAAAAGCAGGAATAAACCTTAGTCATCCTCACCATAAATGAACTCAGTAGATAGATAGGTAGATACTTTATCCACAAGCAATAGATATCGATTCATTGATTTGTTCTACTTTTCTCACATATAGATACATAAGACGTGTGTAGATTTCCCTTAATATGCGGTTGTGTAAAATCATCCTTTTATTACACAGAAATATATTCACACATAAAAATAATAAAAGTAGCGTGTCTCAGGGAGAAACAAAAAAAACAGGACGAAAAATCAGTGCAATAATAACCTACAATAACTTTTCCACAAGGCACCCCTTAACATCCTGCTTAACTTGATTACACCTGTAAGTTGTTGTGCAGCACACAAATAGAAACAAAACAATACAGTGGAGGAAAATCCTTCCCCGTGTGGCCAACTGTTAATTATAATTATAGCTTCTAATCCATGAGTAGCATGAATGAGCTTTTAAGACTGCACATAGCAAGACCCTAAAAAAAACTATTACAGGAAACCACACTTCCGTCAAAGCATTTCCGGGACCCCCGGGGGGATGAAGATTAATGGCGACTGGTCAAGAATATACCCTTCAAAGGGGTAGAAGGGGAACAAATGCATTCATCAGAAAATATGAAAAGTGTACATTCCAAAGAGAAAAAAAAAATTGAAAAAGGCTTACCACGGATTGGTGTACTTAGTTCCCATCTAAATTATTGAGATCGTTGGTTCGCTATGGAAAAATAAAAAACATGACGTACCGACGAAGCTTTCAATTAAATCATTTGCACAGCTTAGCGAGCGGCACTAATTATGCAATTACACGATGTCAACAGAGTTACGCAATTATCCAAAAGGGGTAAGCGTACTCTAGTCACTTTTGTTTTATGTCGCCAGTTGGCGTCAAAATGAAGGGTTAGCTCTTCAAACTATCCTCAGTCAGTATACTGAATGAGGTCTTGTTTAAAGTGGCCATTGTACCTTTGGGTGTATGCACTTCAAGATAAGTGCGAGCGCTTAAGTTAAATTTTAATGTTTGACATTAGTTTGTCGTTGCTTTTTGTTATTGTTGTGGTAGGAAGAGGTCTGTGTGGTTGTTCTGCGAGGACTTTCAGAGATTTTATATAAAAGAGGGAAGTTTTAAAGGACTCTGGAAGGCAGATACTTCCTTTTACAGGTGAAGAAGGTGCTCAAGAAGCCTATTTATGTTTAATCTTTACCAGTTAAAGGGAGATAACAAAATTTGGCTATAGGCCTAGCTTCACATTTGTTCCTTGGGGCGAAGAAAGGACTTACCGAATCCAAAAGGTTGGAGGATTGGGAAAAATACTAACCCAATCCATCACGACTTGACCTAGTCTGGTACACAGGGACTGGATCTGGCATTTATTGAGAACCGCCTCTTTCGAACTATTCAATTAGCCTTGGCACCAAATTTGTCCACATTCCAGGCTGAAGTCCTTGCCATTAACCATTACAATAGAATAAATTTAAAACGTGGTAAAACTATATATTCATCTTCCGAGACAGCCAGCTCGAAGTAGCTGGCTCACTGTATACTCACTGTGGTGTACAGCTCATCCACGAAGCAATTGAACTAAAAGACAACTCATCCATTGACATCTGATCCAATCTTAATTATTACATTTGGTTAGGGAAAAGGAAAAAAATTGGGAACTAGAGTTCTCTCCAATGCAAAGCGATCCAGTCACCCCAACTAAACTGGTGGACGAGCTGTCTATTAAATGGGTTGCCCTTTAGGTCAGTTCATTCGTAGTTAAGTTATATGTTTATAAGCTGACCATGGATGGGTTACTTGAGCTATTATACCCAACCTCAAATGGTACTGTCGATTTTCAATAGCTAAATACAATATTCGTGATGAGATGCACACCGGACGTAGTAATTATTTGCTCGAGTAAGTCCAAAAGTATTTTCAAAGTTTTCGTTGTAGAGGAGTAAGGAGGCTTTGGTTAGGAGGAGAGCCTGTTTTTTTAGGTTAGTGCAACCCTGTAAGCAAGTATTGAGAAGCAGCTTCTAGGACTCTTGATTACTATAGCCATCCAATGGATGTCTTGGTTACAGAAATGGGTTTTTAGCTAGAATTTTTCGAAGTCTAGCCACCGTTAACTCAGTAATGCCGAGATCTGTGTCCACGCTGAGCTACAATCTGCAGAAAAATAGTCTAAATGTGAGCTTCGATCTAGGTTTTAACCTGATTTGCCATTGCAGGAATAATTTATAAACCCATTCTTCAGTCTTAATAACAGCTCGAAAAAAAAAATACATCTGCAATCAAATCGGCAATTTAAAGAGCCAACAACAAAATTTGAAACTTGCAAATAAACCTCCTCCACTCCATTCCGTAAGCAATTATCATAGTGGTAGTTCCTTTCCAACCGTAAACAAAAAAAAAAAGTCCACCGTGTGCTGCAGCTATTTCCTTTTTACCACCTGGGACATAGAAATCCTAAATTTTCGAAAACCGTCCAGCAAATTGTCTGGCTGACATTTATACCCTTCCGACTATAGGTACGAGGGTGGTATGGTGATGATGCAATGAGAATGGACCACTCATACAAGCCGACATATAGTTTTCGCAATTTACACTCTGTTTGCTTTCACCCGGAAAGAAAACTGCAAACCGAAAGCACAAAGGATAAAGATCTTCTCGACAACAACTACTGCTACTCTGGCACACGCAAATACTCACGACACACAGGCTTAGGCATGAACTTTCGCCCCAGCTGAGAGAAGCATCTTTCGCCAAAAATGGATTCGAAAATATTGTTTCACACTACGTTAAGGATTACTCGGAATTGGTAGGAGTAATCGGGTTGTTCTGGTTGACACACATAAATGTATTGCACGGTCTCGGTCTCATGTTGGCAAGTATCCCACTTGCAACAACTTGTTGCTTACATAGTGCAGAGTGTGCAGTTCATTTGCACTCAGCTCTGATGGTGAGCTTTCACAAGGATTGAACATTTTTTGTATTCAACAAAAATAAGAGTGCACATCTCACCGGATTTGTTTTGAGTGTGTGTTCACGAAAGTGAGACAACGGTGACAATGAATGTTTGGTTTTCGTGTTCGGAGAAAATGCAAATTTCCTAATTGAGACTTTCAACAGGATGATTCACCATTTCCGGTTGGGGGCAGATGATTTCATTTTATGTTTGCCAACGATGAGTGTGAATTTGACATATTTTTCATTGCATACTTTTAGCATTGAAGAGGGAATATGGCGTCAGATAAAGAGAGCTCATAAATGTACATTTTAGGGATTTATGATTGAAGAATAGGTTTATAAATTATTCCATCACTGGCAAGTCTGGTTCAACTCGAAGTTTTAGCTCACATTTGGACTATTTTTCTGTAGATTGTAACTCAACGTGGATACAGATTTCGGACTCCGGAAAATTCTAGCTAAAAACCCTTTTCTGTTACCAAGACATCCATTGGATGGCTAGTAACCAAGAGTCCTCCGCACCGCGCCCCCTTAACTAGTTTTGGAGTCATCCATGAAATTGAAAATTCGACTTCATCCCAAACCAAGCTCAGATTAGACTCTCGCCGAAGCCAGTCCTGAACGCAAGGAAAGTTAACTCTATTTGGACAATAGCCAAAGTTCCGTTGTCATTGCATCAGACTACATATCCATATAGAACTAGGGTCGTAAGATAAGTGTTCTGTAAGGTCATCGAAACTCCAGTGATATAGCAAAGAACCACCCCGCCTGAGACTGCATAGATTACTTAGATAGTAGAACCCATGATAAAGGTGTCAAGGTCAGGTAAATCTAGCACAGCATCTAGAGCAGAGCGCGGCGTACTCGGGAAAGATTGCAATCTTGATGGCATATTGTCTATTGACAATGTCTCCTAACTAGCTTCAGTCTTAGATATTTGGCTCTTCCGGCGAAGTCGAGTGAGGTGTCATTCAGCTTGACTTCGTTTTCTGGTTTGGTTGACGCTTAAACAGCTAACTATCTTTGTATACGAATAAACTACTGTGAAAGGAAGGCTGGATCATCATGTGGGAACTACCATTCTTTGGGTGACTAGTTGTCAATTAATCTTCCGTTCCGATTAACTCTTAAAACAGGGAACTGAACCTGTTTACTAAGGAATTTTGAATGGTATTCGGTTTAGGCATTCAGCTGATGTCATGTAGAATGCGGAGAAGGGAAAAATGTAAGTGACTTTTTACGCCTTTCGGTGGAGAGTCTGTCTTACAATCGCGTACTCGTAAACTCAACAATGGTTCAGTTGTTTAAAAAGACGATTAAATCGTTTCTCAGTATTATCCTTCTGGGCAATAATTGTCAAACAAACTAAAATTCCGAACATTCAATCACGTAGAAGAGCGGACTCAATGGTGATCTGGAGCGTGCCTGTTACTCAACATAATTCAAAGCTTCATTGACAAGCGTTGACACTCGGTTGAAAGTGAATTAAAAAGAGTTAAACCTCCGACCTTAAGAATACCCCAATGTTCTTGGCAAAAATTCTCTGGAAGCGTGCACAAAGACCGGTCTTTCTGATCTGTACTCTTCTTCTTTTTCTTAAGTGACGCTACAGTTTGGAGGTGAAGGGAGGTGTTCGGGAGCCCTCCAACTCTCGAACCACTTTAATCACTTTCCACTTATTTATTAAATAAAACGCAAAACAAGAAACATTTGTTTCTGTTGGGAAAAGCTCTTACGC
Source organism: Cheilosia scutellata (assembly GCA_955612985.1). Taxonomy (NCBI): domain Eukaryota; kingdom Metazoa; phylum Arthropoda; class Insecta; order Diptera; family Syrphidae; genus Cheilosia; species Cheilosia scutellata. The sequence continues at coordinate 56,293,294 of OY015314.1, forward strand.
ATAAAAACCCAACATTTATTTTAAATTACTTTACACTTTAACACTTTTTTACTAGGTCTTTCCTAGTGGACTGTAGCTTTCGATCTGCCGACTACGGCCAAGAATAACAGCCATGCCTCTTGCTTCCAGTACAGTAGTTGTCTATTTCTAACTACGACTGCGATAACAAGTATAATATAACAGAGTGTAAATAAAATAGCATTGCTAAAATAGAAATACTACATGATAATACATGACGTTACCAGAATAAAAACTCATATCTTATACGATATGATACAGGAGGTAACAGTACATACTATTCCTTCGAAATAAGGCTATGAATTCCAAATCTTACGATTATACTCGTAACATGTGGTAAGCCTCGGCCTCAAGCAACAGCCTATCTAGTTAGCTATCTCCACGTAGTTGCGGACTCCGAAAGGTTCTGAAGAAGCGATTGCAAAAGTCGCTTTTAAAGTCCTTTTGTTAAGCTAATTGGCACACCTCAAACTACACCCGCTAAAGTGCCTTGTTTCGTTTGAATCCCCTCAACAGAAGTACGAATTTTTCGAAACCACATCACTGTGCTCTCAAATATGCGTACTAATGGTGAACTTGCGTTTGTTAAGTCTCCCCAACATATCAACATCGAGTCCCCATAATATGCAAATCTAAAACAGTATGTCATGTCGGGTTTTGAGTGTATTGTCCTCCATTTACAACTTTCGGAATGCAAACCCCTAAAACTAGAATACATCCACACAAGTCCAAGTACACATAAGTATATCTAGCTATAGGTATAGACGAATAATAATTTTAATCATAATTTCCTTGGATGTAATAATTTTACCTCAAAGATTGACACAGATAAAACCGACAGCCTGGTAACACATTTCCGCGCCCCGCTAAGCTTTTGACCGGACGTTGGTGTTTTTCATATCGTCCTGTGGCGCTATACCAACCGCCTAAACACTCTACCTTTGCCCTACTGTGAACCCTAGGTTTGGTTGTAAAATTTGCGTGAATGAAATTAATTAGAGTAAAATAAAATGCATGGAAATAGCCCAGGCTGGAAAGTAAAGACCTCGCATTGTAAGTGGGTTGGAAGGATCTAACGTGACTAACGGTAATTATTTAGTAAAAAAAACACGACATGGTATAGCTATATAGTGCAGAAAAAGAAAACGAAAACAAAAACACGACGAGAAGTGAACTTACTTTAATTTTAAGGGAAAGGATATATATTTTTTTTTTTTTTGTAATCAAATATTGAGGAGGTAGATAACCTGGTTATTCTGACCAACTTTTTATTTTTTTTTTGTTCAGCTAGTCCTACATTTAATTGGAAAGCTTTTGAAATCCTTTGTGCATATTATATTCACTTCAATAGTGACTACTTGTTAATTTAGAAAGTTCAGTTTTTAGTTTTTTTTTTTTTATGGGAGGATAAGGTTTTCTACACGAGGTGTCTCCTAATTGAACTTTTTAATTTTTATAGTGTCCTGCATACTGATATTTTGTTACTCTTTGTAGAATATACTCGTAGAATGCCAATGACATTGTAGTGGATCACAAATTACAAAGACAATTAATGGGGTAGTTTTATAATTTTCTTTTTGTAACATGGTCAAGTGGGTACAATCGGTTTTGCTTTTTATATAAGGAACATGAGAATAGATTTGCCATCAAAGGATGTTGTTTAAATAAATTAATTTGTTAACCCCCAAAATGGTTTAAAATTTATAAGAGTTGTCAGTTTAGATTGAATTTAAAATTAAAATGTCATCAACATCTTAAAGACTGTGAGCGTTTAGTGGACGTCCAAAGGTCTGTTTCGAAAAGTGCAAAATGCAAAAGAATGGAAAGTTCAAAAAAGTTCAAAGTATTGAAAATAAGAGCGCCAGTACAAGAAAAATGGCCGCCTAAAAATTAAGCGACAGTAGTTAAACTTCATGAAGTTCGATAGTTAAAATTAGAATACTCAATACGGACGCAAGTATTTTAAAAAATTATTTACACTTCCTCCCATTTCCTGTTGCTTTTTCGTTTCATCGGAAATTCATTCGAAATTGTTGCCCAACGCGCGATAAGAAGTCTGACTCTTCCATGTCTCATTCTGCCCGAGCCATGCTGAACTACGTGCGCTATCCCTCTCGTTTCCTGTCGCTCTTTCGTTTCATCGGAAATAGGAATTGTTGCCCAACGAGCGATAAGGAGTTGACTCTTCAATGTCTCATTCTGCCCGAGAGCCTAACTACGCGCGCTACCCCTCCCGTTTCCTGTCGCTTTTTCGTTTCATCAGAAATTGGAATTGTTGCCCGACGAGACATAAGAAGTTTCACTTCAAAGGGGACCGAAGTGAAGTTAATTTTGGTGGGTTGTTTGCTTTGCTCCCTGCAAAGGCTTTGTGGTATTCTTCAAGTTCTGTCCAACACTGCTTTATTATTAATCTCTGTTAGTTAATTACATAGTCCACTTCAAAGCTTTACCAATACATTTAAATCCTTATATATCTAACTTACATCTACTTACTAACACATCTTCCTCATCTGACTTTATTATGCATCTCTGTTAGTTCATTACATAGCCCACTTCAAAGCTTAATCAATACATTTAAATCCTTATATCTAACTTACATCTACTTACTAACACATCTTCCTCATCTTTTTTTTTTTTTTTTTTTTTTAAATCTAGGTCCTAATTCATTGTTTTTTTTTTTTTTTTTTTTTTTAAACTAAACTTACTACTAACTTAGAAGTTATTTGGTACTTAACTCTACTTTAACCATCACCAAAACAAAAAAAAATTGAAACTCCGTTTATTGATACTGGGAGAAGACATGGTACTCAATTACTTCATGTGTTTTAAAAAGATTGAATTTCTTCTATATGTTCGTCCGTCATTTAGTTTAATCCAAAATGAACGTGGTGTATTTGCCTTTGCCATTACTTTAGCCTGTACCCATTCTCTTCCTTCTTTGTACCATACCGATTCCCCGACTTGGAATGCATCTTTTATCCTAGCTGTTTTGTCGTACCACTTTTTTTTTTCTTTGCAATTATTTTCTAATGACTCTTTCACTTCTATGTATCTCTCTTGTTTAAAAAATCCATTGGTATTTTATTAAATCTTCGCAACTTTGGCGGTCTGCCACGTGGTTTTCTTTCAATAAATTTGAATGGTTCACCTTTGGCTCTTACCATTAAACGTACTTTTTCAATGCACTTTGTTGAATATCTGAATTTGTATGTTTAACGCTTTGTAGTTTCGATTTAATTCTTTGTTTTACTTTGTCACTCAGATTTTTCTTCTCTTTTTGGTTTTCTCCTCGTCGCCATGTGGTATTCTTCAAGTTCTGTCCAACACTGCTTTATTATTAATCTCTGTTAGTTAATTACATAGTCCACTTCAAAGCTTTACCAATACATTTAAATCCTTATATATCTAACTTACATCTACTTACTAACACAGGCTTTAACCTTTGTTATTCGATTTTTGGGGCGGTCAGTATGGTGTTGTGGTTAGAGTCATTGCTTGTGACTCGAGCGACTTCATTTCCAGGAATGAAGGGGAACAGTGATCAAAGTTTCTTTACGACGACATTTAAAAAGGGTGTTTCTGCAGAATTATGTGAGTGCTTTTGAATTCGGGATCTCGTTTTAAATACGATTTGAACCCAACTTTCCCTTAGACGAATATTAAGGGTAATCATGGGTATTCACGTTAATTCTGAAATTCGATCGAAGCGAAAACTAATCAAATTCAAAAGTTTCACTGGAACACAATGCCTACACTATGATTTTCGATCACCAAATTGTCACTCTCTGTGGATGCATTGGCTTCTCGACAATAACGTGCGGGTTTTACGAGCCTCAGATGCGGCAATTTTGTTTGTTAACGTAGCCGCCGAGATGAAACTCAACACTGTTCAAGCGTAAAGCAACTTACTTCGTTCCGCGGAGGTATGATACTGACTTTCTGTCAAGATTTCGAGCGGGAAACAGCTGTCAGTGTCAAAATAACCTATTATTTAAAATGAAACCACTAGATGGCCCACCCTTTATTTTGGAAAAAAATTGAAGGGATCTACACCTTTATGTCGAGTCCGAACGTCTGAATTGATGATACCTATTATCTTGGCTTGTCAGACGTTCGATAGAACTAGCGCAGTGGAAAAAACCTTAAGACGTAATTTGTGTTTTTCCGCGGATCGAACCTGAGACTCAGCGACCCAGCAGTCTAGCGTACTATACTAACAACTGAGCCTACTTCCAACTCACGGTCACGGTGTTTTTAATGCCTTCCAAGGACTCAATGGCAGTAGCTCAGTGATCACTGAGCTGTACTTTCAGCTCCTTTTACTAGCTGCGCAAAAATGGTTTTAAGTGTTAAAACGAATATTTAAAATGTCTTCCTTCTTGGATATTTATATACTAATCGCTATTTCGTGTGGTACATATTTAGCCTACTTAATGTTAATCAATTCTTTTCCTTTTTTACCAAATTAAAGCTTATCATTCATAGATGTGTCGAAAAGTATAATAATTTCAAAAAAACTATTTCCAAATTAGGTAAAATATTATTTTTAAAATATAATGGCTATAAAACCAAAACTTTGCACGTCGTTGCGTTTAAATATTTGTATCTGGTCGAATTTGGTAAACCGAATCTTTAATTTTTAACTTAAACCTTGTAATATAAAAAAATTTCACCTAGAAAGTTCGTAATATTCAAAAGATGGACCACTCAAAATGATTCATGAGTTTTATTTGTTTTTAAAAAAATCTAATTTTCTCATTTAAAGTGCATCACTTAATTTCAACAAAGGTTTCCAAACCCTGCCCCAATGCAAACAGTAACAACAGAACTACGAACTAAGGATTCACCACCACCACCTCCGTTCAAAATAAACTTTTCTGCTGTAACGTTCATCTTCCATTTTATTCCCTTCTAAAGAAACCAACCGAAAAGACGACTCGATAATAATAATTTTAATACCGATGTTTGTTGGCCGAGTTGTTCACACCTTGTGTCTGTCGCCTTCACCAAGCCCATCGCCCCCGCTATCCTTCGCTGAGTTATAAGATTAAGCTCTAGATCCGATAAAATAGACAAATGAATGGCATAGTGTGAGGGAACGAGGATACTTGTGTAAGGCAAAAAAATGCACACACTTACACAACTGCGGAATGCACATATTTCCGCAAGTAGGTCATGACAAGGAGGGCCAGGATAAATGGTTTTCTCGTTATATTTTCCACGTCTATGTGCGCGAATCTTGCACATGGAAAAAGACTTTGTATAAATTTGTAAGCGGGTGGATATAAATTTCTTTAGATTCGCCTCTATGTGAACTGGTGAATAGTCCCAGAGCAGACCTTTATGGCAGATCAAGAGAAATGCGAATGGCAGGTAAAGAAGGATTTCGTTACTCTCTGCCATTTAAAAAGTTACTCACTATGTCTTTGGCGTTTTCTCGAAGCTGTTTCCTCGCAATAAATCTTCGGCTTTACCTAACCTCGCCTTCACCACCCATCAGAGTAGGGGATGGCTCCTTGGGCTATATGGTGGTCGCATTAATTTTCATTACCATTGCTAATGTCATTTACCATGCAGATTGTACACTAAGTATACGACATGTATGTGACACTTTTGTGAATGGCATAATAAAGTGTCACACAGGCTTATTGAACTTCAAAATTATGAGCTCAACTTAATTGGATTGCCATTTGTATGGATCACTCTCAACTCAATTCGATTTTGTGGTCAAATCGATTGTGATGACTCATCTGTTGCCGGCTACAATAATGACTCGAATGGTAGATGAAATCGAACCAAAACTGATGGCTGAACGGAATGTCTAATTGGGTGACCTTTGTGTGCAATAAGTAGCCTCTTCGTGGTCTCTAATACTTATGGTATAGTATTAGTTGGCATATTGCACTTGTACACATGTCTCCTCAATTGTAGACAGTTCATTGCCAGGGCTAGAGTGGATGTCAATGATGCTTATTATTATGGAAGAAAATTAGTGGTTGTCTATTAGTGTTAACGTTATGAAGGTATATATGGCTGGAAGTGCACATCAATTGCGTGTAGTTTGATCAGGTATGCACATTGGACATGTGTGTCGTAATTCAAGGTTATTTTGTTAGAGCATAGTATATCCCTGTATGAGCTGGAAGATGAGTGTCGCACTCATTCACTGAGTGCATAATCATGATGTCTTATTCGATGTTTGAAAATTAGAATCCAATCAATGGCTTTTTAGTTGATTGAAGATATGATGTGCCAATAACCATAGTGAAAAAAAAAATGGGTGCAATTTTGGCCCTTAATTTTCCCTTAAATTGACATATCGAACTTTCCACGGACATAGCTAACAGCAGATGTGCATATTATGGTGACTAGTATATGAGGATTTATGACTCAGTTTAACCTAACAGTAGCAAAAAAAAAATGAAAACAAAATGTTATCTACGAGGGCTTATATTTGAAAAGTAATCGACGCCACCTACACTCAAATAGCGTGAATCAGCGAATTTAGTGTACAGGAGTCTCGAGGAGCAAAATCATTACATATTATAAAATACTAACCTTACATGGGGCTTCGGTCCGGTTACAAAAGTATCTAGTACGAAAAATATTAAGTCGCCAATAAATCCGGCCCCAAGAAAAATTTTCTAAATCAGAGAAATCGATTTCCTTTATTTCTTATACAGAGTACACAAACCGAGTTTGAAGTTGATCGGATGAAAAATAAGAAATTTCCCATACAAACATTGACCCCCTGTTAAAGATTGAATTTATGTATTCAGAATAATTATTTCTTAATTTAGTACAAATAACTAATCTAGTACTTTCTTTTCTAAACAAATCTGTTTGAAATAACATTTTGGCAGCATTGTAATAATTAATCTGTCATTGTCAAATTTTGCTAAATACAAATGTCAATCATGTAAGCCAACTTTTGGCGCAAAATTTTTAACCTCAATAAATCGAAGAATTTATAACGAATAGGTGCGTTTTTTTAATTACTTTCTTTTGACTAGAAGAAATTCTCAAGTGCAAATGTTTCGAATTTTATACACCCCCCCCCCCCCTTTACCCTCTTTTGGAGTTAGAATTTCCCCAAAATTGCTTCTTAGTGCTCACTCCGGCCATAAAAGGAAGTTTGTTTTAAAATGTCAGCTTCCTACGCCTACCTCCTACCGTTTGGCCTGAGCTTAATCGCTTATCACCAATCAGTAAGGACAAACTGTTTTAAATATGAGATAACTTCCGTCTCTCTGTTCGTTTGTCCGCTTGCAACTTAAGAACCACTTATCCCATTTACATGATTTTTTTTTTAGTTAACGGATATATTGTCTGGCCAGGTTTTAGTATATATTCTGTTATTGTCTGAGTATGCACTTATTCAATATCAATAAATGTAATGAACAAAGGAATTCAATTTTGTCTAATTTGTCCTTACCTATAGGATCCAAAATCGTATTAAACCGTTTTTGGCAAACAAATTTAGATTTATTTGAACTACTCGGACGTGCTCGGATTATCAACATAATATGACTAGCACTAGAAAGTTACATTTGGCTTTGATTCGGATTTCGTGAAGTTTGCTTTGCGGAAACCGACGATTTTTTGCCCCTTATTATATAAATCCACTTCCAAGTAAACCCCTTGCGGCATTGATTCGGATTTCGTGAAGTTTGCTTTGCGGAAACCGACGATTTTTTGCCCCTTATTATATAAATCCACTTCCAAGTAAACCCCTTGCGGCATTCAACGTTGTAAGTTTTACAGTACAGACTGTACATTACAGACTTTACAGTACGATACATAACAGCTACTACCGTAAAAAACCCGCCAGACATTTTTTCCGATCGCGTCTCTCTTTACCACTCAGAAAACTCCATCGCCAGAGTCAAGTGCAAAGGACTAGTGGCAGCGATGCCAAAGAGCGATACCATCAGAGCGATCCTCAGAAAAGTCCGCGCAGCAAACACCTGGATTCAATTAAGAGTCCCGACTGGCACATACAGCCAAGAAAAGAACGAGCCCAATCAGTCAATACTATACAAGAGCTGTCCACAAGCTCTATGTAACAGCAACAAAAATTGTTCTCGTATAGCGCACGGTCGAACCTTTTGGGCGAAGGCAATTTTTGAAATATTTATGTCTACCCAAGGATAGAAGGCCTAAAACGAAGAATGCGGAGATGTACGTCAGAATACGGTAATAGGTTTAAATAACAATATTTTTGTAAAATGTTATATGGCAGAGACAAAAAGCAATCCAATGTCAGACAGAATAACCTGAATGACCATAATGACCACTCGACCGACACGAAGTGAGGATAGCTATATCCAAAGTTAAGAGAAAAAGGGCTTTTAAGTGAGTTACCCGACCGGTATAGCACGGGGTGATGCACCAACGTGCATTTTATAAATTTGGGCAGATTTAAGTTTTATACCTGACAAATTGAACCTCGGCTTCATGTGACCCATCTGAAAAAGGGAGCATTTTGACTGTAAAAACCAAAAAGAAATAAGTTGCCAAATTCTAATCGGCCTTATTTATCGTACAACTCACGAACCAACTTTAAACACTCCAAAAGATGTTAGAAAACAAAAAAGAATTTCAGAACGATTCATGGTTCATGGTTTTTTTATTCACAGCGAACGCGGACACACTTAGGTCAGAGTAGGCCCATTATGATACCACATCGGAGCTGTGAATCTTCCCGTTGAACAGAACGTTTATATAAAGTATTGGAGGCGGCGAGTGCTTATAGTAGCGAGTTCGCCGAGATTATCAAAGAAGTAAAGGGTAAATTTTTAAGCGTTTGGTTTTTAAAAATGAAAAAAAAATAGCGAAAATTTGCAAAATTGAGTGAAATTTTTTTTAGGATCGATAAATTGCCATTTACTCTTTGAATATTATTTCGTGTAAATGATGACCGCGACTACGTCTCAAGTGGTCCATCCGGAATGTAAAATTTTGGCATCCTTTTTCCAATATATCGACTGGTGTCACCAATAACACGAGTTATGTTGTCTTCCAAGCTGGCTTCTGCGTATAGATGAGAGACTTCACATATCCCCACAAAAAATAGTCCAGCGGCGTCAAATCGCACGATCTAGACGGCCAATTCACAGGTCAAAATCGTGAGATGAATTGCTCACCAAATTCGCATCGCAATATGTCCATGGATTCGCGTGCTGTGTGACATGTCGCGCCGGCCGTCCTATTGAAACCACATGTCGACCAAACAGCTCATCCATTTTAGCCAACAAAATGAGTTCAAAATCATCGAACGATGGCGAGCGCCATTGACCGTAACTTTATTGCCTTCATCATCTTTGAAGAAATACAGCCCAATGATGCCACCGGCCCATGGCCATAAACCATACACCAAACTGTACATTTTTACTCAATGCAAACGAGTCGGTGGTTTAATATTCAATAAAGTGAAATTAGTGCGAAATTCAGTCACAATGGCTTGAATAGCCTGCTCAGTAGGACGATTATGAAGTCCATAAAATGGACGAAGTGGTCTAAACATATTTTTGGCTGAGCACGATTTTTTGGTTGTTCGGGCCTAAGTCTATCCATGAAATGACAATGCTAACTAAGCATTTTTCACTTTGACACGTGTCACGATTCACGCGTGAATTGTCAAAAAAATCAGGCTGAAATATCAAACCACAAAAAAATCACCCTTTTGATGTAGTCTTCTTCGAACTGAGACAGCTTGGTAAGGGAGACTCAGCTTGAGGGTAAGCCTCTAATTTCAATCGAGAAAATCGAACTTTCGTCGTTAAAAATCGGAACGATACGTTGCCCGTAAATGCAGACTTATCAGCATTTCGAAGTTGCCCGAAAATAAATTACGGGCTTTTGAAAGGATAGGTACTCTACCGATACAGATGAGTATAGAACTCCATTTTGATAAAATGTTAAAGGGTCGGGTGGAAGAAAGTGCAAGAATTTAAAGAGCGACCCCTACGTAGTGTGCTGTGGATACTATAGAGGCAGCTAGCTAATGACCGGGTGACTGGAGGGAGGCTGCTTCTATCATATCTGTGTCAAAAGACAGAGACTATTGTCTATTGCCTATTGTAGAAAACGATGTCGTTCTATGGTTTTTATTTTACGTGATTTTGCCACTGGATAATCCTATTTCGAGTTGACCATTGAGATTGCTGAAATTTCTCAACTTTTAGGGCAGGGTAGCTCAACTTGTGTTGCCTTGAGTATGCTCATAGCTTTTGAAATTTTTAAATGACTGAACTTTCTGACAGAAGCTATCAATTTGTAACAAAATTTAGTCATATTATAATATTTGGCGGCCAAAAGTTGAAGGTGCTTTATTATTTTAATAACTAGGTGCTAGGCTTTTAAGAAATCTTTAAAGTCAATTGCAGACATGGGAAGTACATAAAATATAACTTCAAATAGGTACATCTACATGTCCAATTCAATTTTATCCTTAATAATTTGTAACGTTTACTGCCCAATTTTAACCGCCTTACATTGAACTTCGTAACTTTAATCCAATAACGAATGTGCTCTGCCTTGCATATATTTTATACGAATGTCCCTGAGGTCAAAAACTTCACACGTACTCCATTCCCAATTCCCAAAGTCATAAAAGAGAAAGGGAAAAGTCACTTTAATTAAACTTTCACAATGAATACGATTCTGCTATATACATGCCGACAAAGTAGACTTTACCTACCCAATTCGGAGATACTCTTCGAAAATATACCCCAACGGGCAGTAGTTACACAACAAAATACACTTTCATAGTCCCTTGGAGCAACTTTGATTTCTCAAGCGAGTAAATCTTGAAGTGTTTTCAGGCTTTTCCTTATTACATTTACACCTATAGAGAGATAAACGGCGGCAGGGATTGCGAAAAAGGTGGAAATCCTTAAAATCGATTTTATCTTTTACTGGATTTCTTTTACCTACCTTTTTTTTTGTGAAACAATAAGTGTCTATAGCTAGGTTGATATTTTTTCATGACGTAATAACTGTGAGCTTCAACACAATCGTCCAACTCGCACCCTCTGAATGGCAAATTCATCTCCGTCATCAGAATGTAGGAGGCGGACAAAATTCGATTGAACTACCTTGTTTAAATAGAAAAGTTGAAGTAGGTCAAGATGACGAAACAAAACAAATGATGAAACATGGATAGCGGCGAGAGAGAGTGGGTGTGGCCCTGGTCTCTGGGGTGGGATCAGGTCGTATTTTTTTCCCCATGTATTTGCTGAAAATGTATTGTGATGATAACGAACTCCTGGATGATGTTTAGTTCAAGGATACAATGTTGAATGTTAACCTTTAATATTTTGTTAAAATGTTTCTCATGACAGACGGGCGTATCATGTTCATGGTGGCGAATCGTAGATATAGCTTCTCGAATGCATGATATTTTTAAAGCTGATACATTTATATATATTTTTTTTTTTTTTTTTTGACTACGCACTTACCTGTGCTACTTTTTCTCCCATATTGGGCGTATGACGACTTCCTTGAAAAAATTTCCCTGATCCATTATCCTGAAATTGGAAAATAGTACAAAAATCTTATAAATAATATGGTAAATCGAAATATATATAAAAAGGAAATGTAATCTTTTTACAAACGATAAAAATATTAATAAATACATACATGCACTTAGGAAGAGTATCAAAAATAAGAAAGTAGATATATAATGATCAAGGAATTGGAATCTATGAATTGCAAAACCTCTCACATGCGTACTATCGTATATTGAACTTGAACTGTAACTATAACAATAACATACATTAAAGAGAGACTGAGTGTGACCTACAGCCAAGTCGTAAAATTATTTCCAAAGGGCTTTCCTAAAAAAGGGCTTTAGTTTTGATATTCATTTTACTGACGCTTGATAATTGCAGACATTTTTTATATATACTGCAGCTTTTCTAGTTAAAGCCGAAATTAAAAACGTATTATAAGTAAGGCATCTCTCATGTCATGCCCCCAAAATATTATAAAGGCACTATCTCTTTCGGCCTAACCAATAACCTGACACTTAAACTATTAAAGAAATATTTTACAGAAATAAGTAAATTATACAGTACAGTAGGTACCTATAGTAGGTACATTTATAATGTACTCAATCTCATACTCGCCAGAAAATCGTTAGGCGAAAAACAGATTGGCACAGCAATATCATCAGCAATTTTTGCAGGCACAGCATTTTTAGAACTTATGAGTTAAGACACATGATCAAATTATAGCAGCATCGACTCGACATTGACGTCGACATTAGACCTAGTAATAAATTCAATATTGCTGTGCAAATGCTACCAACGTTATGGTGTCATTTTTCAATTTCTTCAACTTTCAAATTCTGAGATGCTGCAGAAGTGTTACCAGATACAAATGAAGGGGTAAATGACATGAACGTAATTTTGTTCAGGAGTGTTGCCCTTGCTACAAAAATGGAAGTATCAAAAATAATTCTTATCTATAGGAATGAATTTAAATACTGTGATGTATAATTAAATTTTCAGATCTGGCAGTGGAAAATTATGTCCCAAGAGTCTTACAACCGTCTGAACTTAAAATTTAGTAATAAATAAAAGTAATTGTTAACCCATATTCAGCCGCCCATCTGAATATAAAATTATCAGGTTACTGACAAGACAATTGCCTAAACACAATTTTTATTATTATCAGAAAATTAGGACATTTGTCATAAAATTAGGACATTTGTCAGATTCATTAGAAATTGCCAGATGTCGTTGTTTCTGCAAGCTGACAAATGCTAACAATTTCTTTATTGTCAGACAATATAACCAGTGGTAAAACACGAAAACATTCTGAAATTGATTCAGGAAATCAAGACGCGACGCAGTCTTTGGGGATGTTAACTGCGCAGAGTATAAACTGCCCAACTCTTGCCATGTGGCGCAAGAGGTCGCCGACACGATTCACATGACACTTAACGAGTGTAACGGCAAAGGTACCAATGACCAATCTGCGTACCTTATTCAATAGCAACCTGGACTATTACAGAAAAAATAAAGCTGATATGCCCACGCTCATATTTTTGCCATGCTTTTTGATGTATGGAGTTACCAAAGCAAGAAGATCTTTTTTCGTGTCCATTTGTAAAAAATTGCGAAACAGCTCCAACTCTTCAGCTCGCAATTCGACGAGCAATAGAATCTTTCCTGCTGTCGACGGGCCACCCAATCCTTCGTTCCAACACCATGTCGTTTTTGTGGCAATTCATCAACACGTAGGTAATTCTCCATTATCCGTACTTTGAACCTGGGATCCCTCGCACAGTAGTCCAGCACACTAACCACTGCGCTACTGCGCCCAGTTGTGAACTGCAATTGTCAAATTGGGCACGTTCAGATTTCTAGTTAAGTAAGTCCGACGATAGTCTGACAGCATTCGTCTCTTCTTTTGGTTGAATTGATCCAATGCCCAAATTTTCAATTGAAGTTGACGGAAGGGAAGCCGACAAATCTAGTTCAGAAAATCTTCCCTGAATACTGAGTTGACAGTTTGAATATCAAATAGACCCCGCTCCAAATCCTCATTGAATTCAATTATCAACAATTGTAAAGATTTGACAACTAAAACAAGAGACCATTTCAAAACCTAAAAACGCTAGGGGGTAGGCTGCCATAATAAATGAACGTCACAGCACATCCATACAGAAAATTCGTAGACTTGTTGGAAGGCCCTATTTAACAATTCATGTTGTCGCGTTCACAACTCTAGTCCTAGCCCTAGTAACCGAACGTTCCCATTTATTTATGTGCAAACATCAAAACTTGTTATACAGGTATTTTATATTGTCATATAAGAGGATTCATATAATTTTCAAATTTATGAACAAATTTTAAACAAAAAAAAATTTAAAAATATTAATCTATAGTAAATTGAATAGCAAACTTGTATGTCCGCAAAAATCTTACGAACTATTGCACCGATTTAAAAATGTATTTTTGTTAAATGTGTAAAATGAATATGCGCAGGTTATAGGATACTTTTACAACATTTTTCATCTCTAATTTTTTTTTATCATTGCACAATAAACAATATTTATGTATATCGTATTTTATTACAATTCCTTGTATATTGTTTAACAAGTATCTTATATAAATTTTCCATTCGCACTGCAGTTACAAAATATACTCAAACACACGATGAGCTGCCAACAGGCGTAGAAGTTTTCATTATTTTAATTTTAATTTTGCATTTGCAGGACGCAGCTTCTTTCACAGAAACCACTCACAATTTCCGAATATACTCAGATTGAAAACTAAATGCAAACGACAAGGATTCGCGCACTTGAACTAAACGTTTTTTTGCTATATTGTTTGATTCAGCATGGCTTGCTAGTGAGTAGTGTGCAGCAATATAAAAGTGACCGTAATTAAAAAGCAGATAGTATATATTTTCACAAGAAAAAAAGGACCATTTTTATATAGAAATGCATTTGAATCTTGAAGTTGTATGAGCCATTGAAGCCGCATAGAAGATTGGCAATACAAACAAAAACAAATTTACTATCTAGAAGTATAAAAACACGATGTTATAGAAAAGCCAACATTTAAGGTTTCTGCAAAGGTATCTTTTATCTTATTCAAACAGGATAGCAGGAGCAACATCTACAGAGTAGGAGAAGTAGGTAGAAAAGAAGAGTCTGGGCATAGGTGAAGTGTTAGAGAGTTGGCTCCTATCATGGGTTCTTATACAACAATTCTTTTCTTTCTGATGCAAATATACAGACTTATTGTAAAACTTTTACGAGCTTAAGGAGTTATGTTTTTATACCGTCCACAGAAAGATATATTCACTTTGCCATTATATTTGTAACGCCAAGAAGGAGTCACCGGACATCCCATAATGTATATTATATTCTTAATCAGGATCACATTCTGAATCGATTTAGCCATGTCCGTCTGCCCACGTGCTCACTTTGGCCATAAAAGGAAATTTGTTTCAAAAGCTCAGCTTTCTAGCTCTTATCGTTTGGGCTGGGCGGTGATCGCCAATCAGTCAGGAAAGGCTATTTTATATATGGGATGAGGGCAAATTAACGTCAGCTGAGACAAAGATAACTTTCAGATTGCAAAGACATGACAGCTGGATTAACAAAGGTAGATCAAATAAGAAATTTGGGGTCACGAGCAATCCTTCAGATATATCCTTGATCAAAAATTGACCAAGAAGTGCATTTCTTTGGCTCTAGTGACTAACTGATCTGAAACCAGGAAACTTACTGACAATTTTTAAGGTCCAATCGACTAACTGAATAGCGAGGTTATGATGAATGAAGATCAGAGACAAATGCAAATAGGAAGATCATGTGAGACTGGTTGATCATGAAGTCGGTAAAGGAGGTATTTTGGACGCTCGCACCTGAACAAACCTTTCCTGTTGAGAGCAATAAGTTTGAAGTAGTCAACGACCTGGACGAAGTGAAGAAATCCATATCTAAGCATAAGTTTAACAAGGTCTCAGCAGATGAATGGATGAATGGAACCTCAGCAATGTTTGCCCGATCCTCAAGAAAGGACTAAAGGAGACCCTCTGAACTGTGCCAACTACAGAGGAATAAGTCTTCTTAATAACATCGCCTATAAGATCTTAAGTATATGCCGTGTTGTGTGAACGCCTGAAGCCTTTCGTCAACAACCTGATTGGTCCCTATCAGTTCAGTGTGGCTTCATCGACCTAGCCAGAAGAGTGAAGGTCCAACGACTGCGGTGGCTGGGTCATGTAGAGCGAATGGAAGCGAATGCACTGGCCCGAAATATCTCCGGTGGCGCACGTAAGTGTAAAAGAACCTTAACTGGAGACAGTTGGCTAAAGATTGCGCCGGCTGGGGACGGCCAGTTCCACCCCGGACTGTAGCGCCACCTTAGAATTCCAACTTTCAAAATTTCCAAGACGAAGTATATGCTCCGCAAAATATTGAACCTGTTATTTCTTCAAGTTACTTCACTGAATTATTGTCAACTAATTTGTATGTCCATTGTCCCCAATGTTCATTAAATCAAAGAAAAAAGTAACCCCCAAGTTCTACAGCTATTTCGACCTCAACCTTCCCATCAACTTGTCAACCACAGAAAATCGAGTAATTATGAGCAGCGGACGGAAAAGTTTACTTAAATTTCAATAAGCTTACCCTAGTGCAATAAATTATATTACTTCATGAATAAATTCAAATAAACTACTATACGGAATCTAAATATAGTTTAAAAAAAATTATAGAAGAAAATGTGTCAAATATGTACAACAAAACCGACAAAATCTGGGTGAGGGAGGGTTGAAACTTTAATTGAACGTTTAACATCATATAGGGAACTACATCAACTGCTAACACTGGATATTTAATGAGAGGGATGTATGTATGTATATAATATACAGGAGAAATACGTTACTTTGATTTCATGCTTATCCACCATCGGCTTAGCAATGCTTCGCGGGGTGCTATGCGTGCTCAATGGCTGTCAGTGTTGACGATTTTTTTTTATATATAATAATGTAATTTATTTTATTTTTTTTTTTGTATACAATTTCGATAGTCGTTGTAGTGGTAAGCATTAAATTAAAAGAAATACAAAACACGACATTTGAAAGCAAATTCTCATTATCAAAGTAGTACGGAAGACTTTATTATTTTTTGTAAAATTAAAAAAAAAATTTAACTAATAAAAGTGTAAGCATTAAATATAAAAATTATAATATTGGTGTAGAAATAATTATGTATGTGGTGTGTATAGTATTTGTACATTCAAATAAAATTTTGTTAAATTTGATTTTGCAATTAACTCACCTTAATCCGATCTGATTTTAAATCTGAAGGCACATTTGACAGTGATGAACTTGTTGTTCGTTGGTGATGTGTTTCACTTTGACATGCATTTTGACGGATTGGAATTGCTTTATATCGTTGTAGATCACTTTCTGAGGAGACATAGGGAAAATATTGTCTGGACGTTTGACCAGTTGAACCTGTAAGGATAATATTTTAATAAGCTCTGAAAAGATGGGGATATATAGTATTTTTCTTAATCGAATATTTTTCATTGTTACAAGGACCTTGTTCACAACGATGACTTAAGGTATTAATTTTTCTTGTGATTAATATTGTTAGAGACAGAACATAAATCTAAAACTAAGTCATCGAGGATCACTTGGGCAATATTATGTACTTAAAAGTTGTAAAGAATTTATTTTGTTTTTAATTTAAAATACGAAAAACAATTTACAACTATACAAGTTTAAATAAACTACTTCTAGGTATGCAGACACTTAGTTCATTCCTTATTAAAAAAAAACGATTAATGACAGACTACAAATAAATTCAGTGATGCCAAGGTATAAATAAATAAGTTGCTGAGGGAAGACAAGAAATTGTCGAACAATTTTCTTAACATTACAGAAATTAGAAATAGAAAATTAGGAAAAATTTATTATAAAAAAGGCACCTGTCGCTTTATAGAATATTTTGACAACCGATGGATTTATTAGAATCTACATAAATCCAGGGGTAAGATGAAAACGTTCGTTTTGCCTTTTCATTGACGTTTTTGATTTTTAGGTATAGCTTCCAAAATGACAGACATTTTCGTTTCGTGTGAAAGGAAAGCAACGATAGATTTTCATTGACATTTTTCATTTTTTTTTTTTGTATTATTTCAATAGCTAAGCTAAGTACGCAGGTAGAGCGAAACTAAATTTTCAAAAATTAGCTAAATCCCTAACTGGTTTTTCACATGAAGTACGTTGTATATAAATGTCACTGAAAACAGCTCTGTTCGTTGAAAATGAATTCCTTTAAAAATTTATCGACGCGAAAAAGTGTTATACATATTTTCGTTGCGCTTTCTTATTTCCTTGTCTGGTTTTCTTTGATTTAAAATTTTTCACTTTCGAAAGACTCCGCATCGAGGTATTGATTGAAAAAACTCATACTTATTTACTATTCCGCAACACAAAAACAGAACAGAAAAAAACCAACAGATATGCCAAAATTTAGCTTCAGAAAATATTGACAGATAAGTATATGAAGTACAGTAAAATTTTAATTTTTTTAACTGAAGCAGCTCGGCTAAATAGATTTGCTTAAATTTAGATCAGCTAAATTTTGGAGAGAATTTTGTATGGGAGCTAAAATTTAGCTCGAGCAGCGTATTAAGCTCTATGTAAGTCCCATCTGCGGCTATTTCTAACAATTAAGGTGTCAAAAGAAAGAAACATTTCTGGTGGAGTAATGGTTTGCACTGCATAAAATCTGTTTGTGTTCAATATGACGATGCTACTCATGGCTATTGCATGTTTGCTATTTGAATGCAACAAAATAAATAATTGGAAAATTGAATATAGAATATAGAATCAGAAAAGGAAAAGGTGCCAGAACATACTTTTAGGTACCGCTAAGTTTCACGAACTGTGAAAATTACTCTTAAAGAAGGTACGCATTTTCAACTACAGGGCTTCTTAAACGTTGGCGACAAAGAAGAAAAAAACGAAGGTAGTTACATGAGCCAAATGTTCGCTTTCGCATGATTTCTTTCGTTTTTTTTTTGTGAAAATCACTTCGTTTTCGTTTCGTTTCGTTCTACTCCAGAAGTGAGGAGTTCTTTAGTAACTAAAAGTTTGGAACATTGGTGTGCATTGACCCGATAAACAAGAACATAATTTAGGTAATCAAATTTTTTGGCACGGCCGTGCGGAAGTGCTAGTATTTAGGCCAATAAAAACCACTACCCTGTGACTGCCAAAGTTGCCGGTGATGTTTATCGCATAAAGTGGCCGAACTCGATTGACAAATCACAAATCTTAAGAATTTAAAAGTGGACTCTATATGCTAAGAGAAACGGAAATACAAAATATTTCGCCAGTCAAAAAGATTTATTGAAGTGAAAAAGATTTATCATCCAGGAAGTAAAATCTTGAAAGCTTAAAACCATCCAAGCACTTATAAAAATCATATTAGGTTCCTTTTTTAATTCAGTTTTTCTAACACTAAAAATAATAATAAAGAGCTATAGGTAGGGTGGGCAAAAGTTTATTTTTAAATCATATAGGTTATTTTGACACTGACAGATGTTACCCGCTCGAAATCATGACAAAAAGTCAATATCATACCTCCGCGGAACGAAATAAGTCACTTTACGCTTGAAAAACGTTGGAAAATATTGAAAACTTATTTCCGAAGTGAGGCTCGAACAATGCGTTTTTTGAAAATAAGTTTTTGACGAGGCGCATTTTGATCTCGGCGGCTACGTTAACAAATAAAATTGCCGCATCTGGGGCTCGGAAAACCCACACGTTATTGTCGAGAAGCCAATGCATCCACAGAGAGTGACAGTTTGGTGCGGATTGTGGAGTGGTGGCATCATTGGACTATTTTTCTTCGAAAATGAGGCTGGGAATAACGTTTCGGTCAAAGGTGGACGTTACAGTGCCATGTTAACCGACTTTTTTTTTACTAAAATTGAAGACATGGATATGGACAACCTCTGGTTCATGCAAGATGGAGCGCCATGGTACACAGCTCATGCCACAATCGATCTTTTGCGCACCAAATTCCCAAATCGTGTAATCAGCCGTCTTGACGATGTCAATTGGCCCCATCAGAGCTGCGATTTGACCCCTTTGGACTTTTTTTTGTGGGGAACCGTAAAGCAATAATCCGGAAACGATTGAAGCACTGAAGGCCAATATCATCCAAGCAATCCGTGAGCTACAGCCCGAGACCATGAACAAGGTCTTGGAAGATTGGAGTGACAGAATGCGCTACTGGGAAGCCAGCCGAGGCAGCGACGAACGAACGACGTTGTGTACCATAATTAATGGGAATGTTTGCTCTTACTAACGAAGCCATAATACATGGACAAAATTGAATTTTGTTTAAGTCTACTATTTTTACAAGGTAATTGGCGAAGAGATCAGCATTGGACTAGTAACCCAGTGTTAAAGAAATGTGGTACAATATTGTAGCTAGGGACCGAGCTGGCTGAATAGATGGACTTGTTGTTTGAGACCGTGGTCCACCGTGGATTGTAAGCGCCATATAAAAAAACAGAATCCTACCACTTAATCCAAGCTAAGGACCTAAGTTGGACTTATAATTCTACAAAAAAGCGGTATAAGAAAAAGCCGAGCCTATAAAATTTGAACAACCTAAAAAAACATGAGCAGTAACTAAAAGCTTTGCAAAAAAAAAATCGAGGTACAAGTCCATTAACTGAACCTGGAACGAACCATAAAAACGGTGTACCCATTGCATGTCATATAGAATTTTGCGTGGCTGCTCAAAATTGACATAAAGGAAGTATCTGAATTTGCCTCTCTCCTTCTTCAATTTTGTAATAGGGCCCATAATATTTTGCTCTATCTTTAGGAGAATCAAATTTTTGGTTACGAAAGCGACCTATTGTCTTCTTCGTCAACAAATTACAATACCATCCAATCCAACCCAATTCCTTTATAAGGTGCTAACGAGTTTTCGTATAGGTCCCGCTTAGAATGACAGAACCATGATTCAGCTTTTCGTGCTCTCAATGGTGCTACAATATACGAACCACAGGTAATAAACTCGAAATTAAAGGTAACTTTGTGTGAATTTGCATAATAATAATCGACTACTTTTAAAAAAAAACAAAGGTTCATTACCAACAGCTCTAACTTTACCATAAAATACAAATTTTATCCAAAATTGCAGACAAATGCATTCAACTTAATTCTTGTCTTCCCTTATGTATTTATTTGTAATTATTTTTTAATTAAAAACCACATCTATTTATATTGAAAAATCCATTTAAATATATCACTCAAAAATGCAAAACGAAAAAAAAATTATAACCATACAATAACATGCTACAATCAACAATAATATTATTTTATAACAACCATAGTTAGCACAAATATTTCTTACATTCAGTTTGTTGTTTTGCAAAATTTGTAACTTTTTATTTCCGCCAAAAAAAGCATTTTAAAAATAACCATAAGCATTAGAAGCCAACAAATTAAATACTATGTATCTTCAAAAATCAAAATTTAAGAAACAAAATCTTAAAACTCGTAGAAATGTTTATAATAAAAATATTTCTGTTTAAAAAAAATGAAAATTTGATTCTCAACGTTTAAAAGAAAAATAGTTTGGAAAAAATAAATCTTGTTCCTGATTATATGGAATTTGTTATTGTCTAAGGTTCGTTGGTACTAATTAAATAAAAAATTAAATTTTTTTTGTTGTAACATTATAAGGAAATCAACTATAATTATTATTATAGTTTGAATTAATTATAAAAATTATTCGTGTCTACTTCGTTGTTAAATTGAAAAGTTCTTTATTTTTTTTTTTTTTTGTTTTTTGTTTTTTTTTTTTTGGTTACCTGTCATGAAATCGTCTATCGTGTGCGCTCGCTTTTGCATTTGACCACGACGATCACTTAGCGTTTTAGCGGTCTCATTAACTTCATTTACATGTATAAGTCTTTGTTCCTCATCTATAATAGCGGCAAAGAACAGTTTTACACGAAAAAAATAAAATAAAATAAAAAATAAAAAATCGAAATAAACAAAAAAAAAAAAAGAGAAAAAGAATAATGTAAAAGGATAAAGATTCATAAAAAGAAAAATAGGAAAAAAAAAAATAATAGTTAGGATTAGACTACTATACGAATAATTATTTGGAAGGTTGTGCATTGGATTTAGTACGAGTATAGTTGGTGTGTGATATTTTCGATTGGTGTAGGTTATAATACAAGGCTTCTAAGTTAAAAGCTATATTTTGTGTCTTGCATTTTATAAAACGTATATTGTAACTTAGAGTTAATTCCCTATAACAATTGAAGGTTCCATGAGTTCCCGCAAATACCTAAATTATTTAGACAAATTTATAGCTACTTACAAAATTTAAGGCTACTTACTTTTGACAGGTGATAACATTATTGAAACTACAGTTGATATGTTGATAATTCAACTCTAAAAAAATATGGCATATATTTTCGAAAGCACATTTCACAAGTTTGTTCATGTTAGAGGCTGGAATATACTCTTGCACCTTGATAACAGTTGTGTGCCTTATTTGGAGATTGGACAATCAACCCATTTGGAAAATCGCTGAATAGAGAGGGACGAGGGTCCACTTTCTAAAGCACTTTCTCTCGTTTGCAGTTGACAGCGGACGTATTTCATTTGGAACCAAGGATGTCGTCTAAGGTTCCAAAAAGGCCGAAGCGCAGATTAGACTAGACCTCGAATATTGATCCCATATGGAGCGCGGCCTTAAAATAGTCACTTATTTACTTGACAGCATGCGGACTCGATCAGGGGGGAATTGTCTTATCCGTAAATACGAGTAATAAGTGACGGAATTAGTTTTTGCTTCGTGTGTTTATGGATGCGGCGATTCGACCGCGACTGATGTGCTGGATTTGTCACGGCTACCCCTGATTTGACGACCAATATTGGCTGTCAAGCACTTATAAAGAGGCTCCGCAAAAGAGGACCAGCACTGCTCGCGATTTCCATGTGGAAAGCACTACAGAGATTTGCGAGATTCTTCTCCACCAACAGGGTACGCAAGTTTCAAAAAAAGCGTCAAACCCAGTACACAGAAACCTGTAGATACTACTAACCTTCGCAGTGCTGTGAATATTATTTTAAAGAACTATTTCTAGAGGCTGTACGTCTAACCGGCGTTGAAGATTAACATCTTGCTGTCAAGCAGGACGAACTTTTCAATTTAGAAAGACTATTCAATTCAGACTACGAGAGAACAAAATTTGGAAGCCCAAATCGTTCGGTCACTCACGCATACTTCACATCTTTGATTAGAGCGGACTTATGCCACTCACAGACTACAAGAAACCGAGGTATGGCTTTGACAAGAAATTTACAGTCTGTATACCGGACAGGAAAGACTGGCTCTCCCGAGTACTGTCGTAAAAGTTATGGCGTATACGATATACAGCTTACCCATCTTCACAGATGGCTCAAAGACGGAGAATGGAATGGGAGCAGGAGTCTTCTCAGAAGAACTAAATATCAGCATTTCATTCTGATCAGTGCAGCGTTTTCCAGGCAGAGATCTAAGCAGTTAAGAAAACAGCTCAATCTGTTTCCAAATCCGTAAGCGAGTTCCTCTTGGCATTGAGAGCATTCAGCCATCACACAATAATGCTGGGTTTCCACTTGTCGATTTGAAATTGACAAATGACGTATTTTTATGCCAATTAAAAAATTGGCAAGTGAAAATAGCAAAAAATAGCTTGTCAATGAATTGACTAACAGTGTTTGCCAATAACTGACGAAGAAACCACTAGACAAGTGGAAATAGCTGAATTGTCAAACAAAATGTCACTTTGTCTATAATTGACAGTGAAAATTAATTGGCATCGAGTTCATAAGTTGGTTAATCAACTGACAAACGATTTTTTGCCAATAATTGACATAAGTGGAAATAAACTGACGTTGGTGTTGTTCAATGACATAAACGCGAGAGCTGTCAAACTTTGTCAATCAACCGACATGTGGAAACCCACCTTAATGCTGTCAGTTGTGCTGGGTTACTGGACATGTTGATGTAGAAGGGAACGAGGCAGCAGATAAACTGGTCAGATGCGGCTCTAAATGGACGTACATACTATTAGCTGACAGACAAGTACTATCAGCTTTCAACGCAGCTAAGGGCGTCATTGACAATGTCACATTAAACTTGGCTAAAGAACGACGGAACAACACTTAATTAGAGTTGTACTATAACTCGTAGCTTGTGTATGGGAGCACGGTTCTTCGACGGCTTGGAAGATCTAGCAACGATACCTCTATCAGATTTAAGAAGATTCATCAACAGATCTGAATGGTTTTGTTAGATGAATGTCCTATCATGGTTTCTGATGGGTGAAAATTGCATAAATATTGCAAATGCCCGTCTAACCTAACATAATCTAACTTTATGATTTTAGAAAAAACACATAAAATCGAGAGAATAATGTTGGCGTCGATTTATGTTGGTTTATCAGTGTAGACTAGCGACTACGTATCCCCAAAGAAAATATTCAAGAGGAGTCAAATCGCAAGACGCCAATTTACAGGACCATTACGCAAAATGATGCATTCATCAAAGATTTCCATTAAGCTATTGTGAACAAATTAGCTTAATCGACAAATTAGGATCTTCTTCAACACTCACCTGATCGGACGCAATATTCTCCTCAGCGTGTCGGTGCCACTGAATTTTGCAAGGAAAATGTTGTGCGAAAACGGTCCACAATAAGGCGAATAACCGTCTCAAATGGTCGATTACGTCGAATTGATGAAATGCGAACAAACCACTTTTGATGAACAAAAAATTGTACGTTTCACTATTCCAGGAGTAGGATAATTATTTATCCCATCAAAATGTTTAAGAAAACAAACAGTTTAAACAGTTTAAATAACGCAATTTCGAATTCCAAACTTTTTGCCGCGTCCGAAAACACCCAACGCGCAAATTGCCAAAGTTTATTCGCAATCCACATCGACATCATTAAACCGCGTTCCACAAACAAGCGAATAAAAAATTCGCTCGAACTTAACCTCAAATTAAAAATTGCTGGTAGAAACTGATGGCTGAAATTACCTAACTACCGCGACCATGAAAATTGTTCATGTCAACGGACTGTCAAAACTCGCGAATACCTATTCGTTCGTTCGTAGTAACTTAGTCGCTCTCATGTGAATAGTCCTTTTCCTTTATAGGCGTTTTTCCTTATTAGTTCAGAGCATACCCTGGATATACTAGAATATTGCCCTAGTTCGATGGCAAAATGGTCAATTTGTTTGTCAGTTGGATCACCTGGTGACAGTACTACCAAAAATGTCCACCCAGCCTATATGGTTCTTAAATCGCCGAGAATGATGACAAATGCTTTGTCGTAAGGCGCATAATGACAGTCTTTGGTGACCTCGTCTTTTCCCTCAGCGCTTACCAGCCAAATGTTTGCCAATTGGGCTACTTTCCATGAGAGAAACCCAGAATTAGATTTTTACCAAATTTCCTCAGTTGTAGAACTTATTTAGGTATACCTAGGACCTAGGTATTAGGTATACTTTGACTAAAAGCAATTCTTGCAAATTCGATTGTCCTTTAAGAAAAAAACCCCAACAAAATGCTTTCCTTCAGTTACGTATACTACCAACGTAGCCAAAAAAAATTAATTTCATTCTACATCGGAACTCATGGACCAACATGATGACACTCTTCAACACTCTAGTGCCCTACAAGAAGAACCCGCCTCATGTTCTTAGCTACATTTACCATTTTCAACCGACAGAATAAAAATAAAATAAAACAAAATCACACATTCAATAGAGCGGAAATATAATAAATAAATGAACGGTACCAAATACGACATCCAACACTTAATACAGTCGAGACCAAAAACAAAACAATATAAACAAAACACCGCGATTTACAAGAGTACTAAATTTAACAACAGAATACTCCAAAACATAGAAACAAAATATAAACATCAAAAGCGATCCATCCTTACGTTCATGTCCTTAAACCAATAAAAAACACAAAAAAAAAAAACTTACAACACGTTGAAAAACATTTAAATTTAAAATTCGAACACAAATTTCAACGATAAACGAAACGAAACGGAAAAAAAACATCGAATAACATAGAAAATACAATAGACTTGCGAGCATTTTATTAAGACATGGCCTAAACCTAAACCATGTATATAACTGTTATATTAGCAATTGGTTGATGTATTGAGTTAAATATAACAAGCACATTTTCAAACTTTAGTCTATGTAGCTTTGTGGTTGTTGTATTAAATGAAAGCATAAAATAACCAGAGACAACAACCTCTGGTTGGAGTAGAAACATTTTCCAGCAGCTTTCTTTGCATCTCGCATCGCTTGGAAAATAAATTTCTGTTCCATTCCAGTGTGTATGTTAATTAACAAGTACAGACCAATGGGGTAGTTTATGCAAAACACTTTTTAATTTGCTTTTGTTTTCAATTTATGACACATTCAACACACTTTTGACATTTAGCGGATAAACTCACCTCTTATTTGGCTACTATCGAAATCTAAACTTTTTGTATGTACAAATTCTGATTTGTCTTTTGCAGTTGTTATATGTGTTGTTGTGATAACTGTAGGTTTCTGCAAAAATACACAAAAGAACAGAAACAGAGAGAGAGAGAGAGAGAGAGAAGAGGGAATGAAACGAAACAAAATGGATTGTTTGTTTTGTTTTAGAGATGATAATTCAATTTTGATAAATGAAAAGAATGATGTTTTTTTGTTTTTGTTTTTGACAGATGACACATATGATCAATAACACATATGACATTTGACAGAAAAAGAAATACACAATAAATAATTATTGAAAAAGAGAAAAAGAAAAATACGAAAAAATAAAAGAAAACACAAAGAGAAAGAGAATAGAAAAGATGGAATTAGTTTCATTGGTACTAACGGAGAAAACATTTTTGTAATCAAAACGGTACTCAACAGATGTTACTTCAGGTAAAATGACTTTTAAATCTTCTAAACGTAAGGAATCACGTAATTTTTCAGTCTCTTTACTTCGTAGTGTTGGTGTTGACATTGGTGTCCAGAGTTTACCAGACTCGATTTTAGGGAGGGTTATTTGGCTGTGAATACAAAAAGTACCGTCAAAATATAAATGAAATGGTTAGTATTAGAATAGACCATAACCGATGAGATGCATGAGAAGAGAATAGTGAATGAGAATGATGTGAAAAGAATAGAGATATAAAATAAGTTCATTACTTTTCGTGTGCTTCCTCCTCTTCTTGGGTAACATCGGAAGGCGGTGTCAAGTACCCCGCTAATCTAAGGCCCCTTTCTCTTAAGTTACCAAATCTAAATGAACGCTTAAAACTAGCACGAGCTCTATCGACTGCAAATATAGGCAATAATATATCCAAAAAAGGGTTAATGGGTTGGTGGTAAAGGTTGCGGGTAAATCAAAACAAATTGTGTTGCACTCAAGCCTGTCGGTATGTTTAAAAAGTCAGGGGTTACACTTTTCACCGAGACTCTACTGATTATGTTACATGGTATGCGTATATGTAGAAGATTTGAAACAAAATTGCATGTAACGTTGTTACATCTGCGTTACTTTTAATACATAGTATAGTTTAGTCGAGTATCTGTCTTATTAACCTGACGCACGAGCTTAGCAATGCACATAGGGTATCATAAGAATCTGAATATCATTTAAGGATCTGTTGGTATGTTACAAAAAATAGCGTTACATAATTTTGTTTCAACCATCTTTATAATTATATTTTAAAGATAAATTTAAATTAGAACTAAGTTTTCAGCAATAGAAAGCAACCGATTTCGCCACAAATGCTTTCTCTTTCATTAATTTAAAAGTTACCTTTGCCAGGTTTTTGTATCTAGACCTGTCAAAAAAAAAAAAAACATGCTTCTCCATATAGAAAGTCACAATTGTACGCCATGATACAGATGCACGCGAACGTTTCCTATAGGTACCTACGTTTACTGACAGAAATCACAATAATTGTGTCAGATGACAGATGCGCAATCTATTACTTTCTATATTTACTGTGGCTTTGCATAAGCTTCAAAATGGTGTATAGCATTTCGGTTTAAGGTGACTTCTGTTTTTTAATATTCCCTTCGACTTTAGTTATTTATTTAAAAGACTATAATAGAGACAAGAGTGCAACACATTTTTTAGATTTACACCTGCCGGTTATTAATTACAAATGTGTATAGTTATTAGTTACAAGAAGGTATCTACATAATACAAATAAAAAAATATAAGGCTTTACTTACATTTACTTAATCTTGCGACTAATGGCGGCTCCGCTGCAGACGGATTTGACAAGTCCTCAAAATTAATGATGAACAAGGATATGTCATCGGCTTCAGACTGAATTGGTGCGATTATTTCTGAACACAAAAATTTCGTCCCTGAAAAAAGGATATAGATTATTGGGTAAATATTAGAAAGATATGGATTGCCAACATGTTCCTAAATTTAAGGTTGTATTTAATATGTCTGAATTATCACTTGTACTCATGTTTAGATTAATATAACTAAAACATGAATTGGTTACGTACAAACCACTTCTAATTTCGAAACAGAAAAAACAGCATTAGGTAATCAATTCTGATATTAGCTGTCAATTGAAATGTTGAAGTTTCAGTGGGAACGCAAAATTGGATTTCGAAATTTTGCCTGCTGAAATGTTGAATTTATAGATGCAGTGTAAACGTACTATAAGGTAGTTTGCGTTGCAAATTCGACCAATAGAAGAAAAAAAAATGTTTTTCGACATAATTTCATGATAGGGTTTGACAGAATAGACAGCAGCCATGTTTTTCTGGATCTGTTTCAGTTTTGTGTAGCTGAGCGAGCAACGTAAATAAAAACAGAATTTACTGCAGTACAGAACGAAAAAGCTTTCTGTTCTGTTCTTTGTCACTTGGTGCCTTTGCTTGTTGTACTAAATCGTTGATTGCGTTTCTAAAAACATATATTTTTGAATTTGTTGCATCTATGAGTCAAAAGTAGCAATCATCTGTTATTTAGCAAAGGGTATAAAATGTTGAAAATTGATTTTGACTCATTTATAATAGTTCTAGAATACTTCCTGTGCCAATATGGACTAAAGGGCCGAGCCCATATATAGAATGCGTTGCTTCCGTCGATTCGACGGATCCGTCAATATTGACGTATTCGACGGCAGAAACAGTCCCATAGAATCCATCGCCGCAGTCTGCATTTGCATTGCAATTTATTAAATTCGAAAATATCCACAACATTATTTTAATTAAACTGTCATCTGCAGCATTTGACAGTTTCTCTCATTCTCTCAACATTTCCACCAAGGAAAGTGCTTCCTCTCACGGTGTGCCAACTGTCAACGGGTGCGACGGACAGAAAAGTAAAAAGTAAACCTACTTTATCCGTCGCATCCGGCACGAGCAGGGTTACCTTCCTTAAGATGCTGTGTATTCTATCAACTTGTCGCTGTCGGTCGAATATGCCGTGACGGATTCTATGGGTGTGTCAATTGGGCTAAATAATGATAATTTTCTGGCATTTTTGAAAGTATTGAAAAGAGAATTTCACCAAACTAACTATAACTTAAAACAAAGATTTATCTACTTTTACTTCAATTGAAATTCAGTTTTCTATTTCAACTTGAACATTTTTCAAAATTCCAAGCAACAGAAACGTCAAAAAATTAGCCTATATGTATTTTGGATAATTTATTATCTTGCTCCCGGAGGGGGATAATTTTGTTCCCAGTTGTAAATTCGTTTTCCATCACAACAGTGGATAATTATTTAGCGCAATTGACACACGCCCCAAATGTCATATTTCAATCAGTGTGAGAGAATTATTTCTCCAATATGCAAGATAACCTAAAAGTAAGGGAACGCATTGAACCACAAATCAGCAAAATATGATTTTTACTTAGGTTAAATTTCGTATAATTTATATATCGTCTTCTAAAGGGTGTTTTTTTTTAGAGGTATAGAACTTTAAGTTGGCAACACTATTTTAACTTGCGGCCATTTTGTCATCTTTCAAGTGATTTACGTATTTTTATAGACTGACGCCTGAACAACGCTTCCAAATTGTGCAAATTTATTTTGAAAATCATGGTTCTGTTCGAACTTCGAAATACGTATCAACTTTTGGTTGAATGGTTACGCCAATAAAGATAACTGCCGTATTTGGAGTGATGATAATCCTCAAGTGTATGTTGAGACACCGTTAAATCCACAAAAACTGACTGTTTGGTGTACTTTATGGGTTGGTGGAATAATTGGTCCGCACATCTTTAAAAACGATGCTGGCCAGAACGTTACAGTCAATGGAGACCGCTATAGAGCCATGATTACTGACTTTTTCGTTCATCAATTGAACAACCATCATGTGCAGGAGCTGTTGTTTCCATGAGCAACCGCGGCGATGCCAACCATTTCGGACTACATATGTATCGCCTGGGACCGCAGATGAATTCCCTGGGGAACGAAATCTTCTCCGGAGAACACGAAGAGGACGAAATACGAGCAGCCTTGTTTGCTGGGGTTGCGGAAGGAATTTCAAAGATTTTCACATGGAAAGTTGCATTTCAGCCGCAATATTGCATGTTACTATTGCGTCCACTTTAAAAGTTCATCATACCCATGAATTCGCGGAGCTATTGTACCTACCATGGATTTGAATGAGAAGCTGGCACAATCAGAGTTTAAACCACATTTAGAAGGATTTATATCCTTATCCAATACCGAAACTCATAAAAAGCTGGTTTAGTGAAATCGAAAAAAATCGCTGAATATTTTAGCAGGGTTCAACTGAAGCCATCTCGTAAAAGACCAATTCTGTCTCAGGCTTTGTGTCGTATCTAAGAAGCTTTGATTACAGTCCCTGAAAATACTCAGCACAAAATCCACTCATACTGAGCAACTGGTTTATTGTTCCAGTTTCCTGTAGGGATCCAACTAATTCTATGACATGTTTTGTGGCTAAACAATGTGCTCCCCCGACAAAGCACCGAGCCCGCCACTAGCTATCATTATCCAATTGTAGTTCGCCGGAACATGGAAATCCAACCAAATGATGATGACTCGTTTTAATCATCCGGCCTATAAAGCTTTTACATGCAACGGCTGTAAGAATTCAAAGCCTTGTAGGAAATACCACTTCATTTGGTTATCTAGTCCTTTTTCTTTTGTAGTCCAGCCTCCAATAGATGGCTTTATAGACCAGCATCTGGAATCCGACTTCAGTATTCCAAAAACCCAATTCAGATTTCAAGTTCATCAATCAAATCTGTTCGGCGTTCATAGAGGTCATATCAACTTCCTACCAAAAATTTATTGATTACACCATACTATATGTATTGGCATAAGAAAGACGTTTGTCCTTGAACTTATAGCCATTTATATATTTACAAGGACGATGACGCAAAAAAAACCCATTCAAATTGTCACATCATCTTGTCCATGCGACCTTTTTCCTTCATAATCACCCATGAGAATCCTTAGAATCCTTATAGACGTATACGCCAAATTGTCGCATTTATTGCCTCAACACTCACTCGAGCCGCACTTCCCCAACCATAATGATCAAATCAAGAAAAATAAACATACAAAAACCATTAAACCATGTGCACAGCACAACAACGTAACCCAAAAACACTCCGTCGTCTCCGTGTCCCGGAATGTTTACCCACAATGAAAAAGGACGAATAAAGAAATAATCGTAATCTAAAGGAAACAACAAAGAGAACACAAGAAAAAAAAAACCAAAAGAAATATCTTGAAAGCTCGTTGTCATGAATGGCATATCAATGGGGAAAGCATGTGGCAATTTGACATCCTTTTCAGGTATCACCGCATGTTTTCCTTTCCCCGACACAACGATGAGTTCTTATCCATCCAGCCGGTCGGCGAGGAGGTGAAACCATGTGAAAGTCTCTTATCATTCTCCACATCCGACTCAAGTGTATGGATCGCATCCGTTTGGCATAAGGATTAACCTCATACATATATGTGTATACAGCGACACAAACACTTTATAAGGACGAAAAGAGAAAATTCCTCCAACCCAACTCATTAAAAAGGGGCACTTACCGTTTTTTCGATAGTAGAGGATCTCGAAATGCTTCTCGTAGCCCTTGCTGAGCGCCTCTCTAATTAGATTCACAGCCATTTGTGATGTCATCGGCCCGTGGAGGAACTCTGTTGAACTGGATTGTTGCATCACTTCAGCCCGTGGGAAGCCGGTCATCTTGCAGAAGCCATCCGAACACCAAATGATATGATGTGTGTCTGATTGCGCGTTAGCGACAAGGAAACTTCGATCTGAAAAAAAAGGATGAACAAAAATTTGGTTATTGTAATTAATTCTGCGCAAGGATCAAGTACAAGTATAATTATAATTAAAATGACGAATCGCAACAGGATGTGCTGCTCCTGGTTAAAGAGGTGCACTTAGTCTAATTGAATGTTGCAATGTAAGACTGATTGGCAGTGAGTGTCCCCAATCTGTGTGGCACTGGCCATTGCCATATTTGCCGAGTCATTGTCAATTTAATTTTTGTTAATTAAAATGTCTACATCGATAATCGTATGGCACAGGATTTCAGGGTGGGGTGGTTAATTACATCGTATAATTGCCGATCAATTACGCTCGAATGGTCGAAGAGGATGGTACGGGAACCTACTGTCGTAGTGAGTTGCATCGTTGTATACGGCAGCTCTCACGTATATAAATTAACACCTCTGCTGACACTGTTACAAAAAGGAGGATACCCATTACACACGCCATGGAAGTCAGGCTCAGGATAGACAGGGACTGGTGTAGTGGGATTGTGGGAGGACACGTAAAATTGACATTGATTGCGAGTAATTGATAAACGGGGGACAATCTAATTGCGGTATGTGTCGGAAGCAAGACAGGTTACAGTGTTGGATCGATTTCTGTATATTAGCGATGGGAAAGACAGTTAATGGTCTAAGACCCAGTGGCCCAGTGGAATTCGACACGAGCGTTGTGGTTTATCCTAGTGGTACTTATATTTCTTAGTTGCCACTGTTGCCAGACATTTCCCCTTTGTCGCCCTGGGAAAACAAATTCAAACTTGTTGTAGGCTCAGTGAAGCAGTTACGTCTCGGAGTTTAGCCGATATGCAATGCGAATGTGACGCAAAAATCTTGAAGCAAATGCACGAGTTAGAAAAATGTCGGAGGCTGACAGGAATAGTTACTACCAAAGGCAACGACCGCTGAGAACTTCATTAAAAACATCCCACTCGGACAGGATCACTGTATAGTGTGTCATATAAAGAATTAGGACCCTCTGACGTAAAGCTTTTGAAGAGATATTTTTTTTATGTCGGTCTGCAGTAGCCCCTATACGAATGGTTCTTAATTAATCTCGGGTATAAGAACAGGTTTTCAGTAGACCATCCTCACAGTATCTGCTTCAATAGGGCAAAAGCCAAGGCATATTTTTGGCAGAATACTTCACGCGATTCAAAAATTCGACAACAATCCATTTAGGTTGCCCTGCTATTAAAAAAACCTTTATGTCCATATATTCGCAGCTCTGTTACTCCACATCAGTCTTGTAGTGTTTTAATCTCCATAAGAAAATAATAATGTTGTGGTGGATTCTTGGACATGAGGTATAGGATGGTATGGTAACTTAAAGCCGATTAACTGGCCAGATGAGTATCAAAAACTTCCATTACAGGCGACTTAAAGCTTTCTGTAGAATTCCTAAATGCAAGATCCAAAAAATACAGCTCCATAAAGCTGGGGACACAATACATACAATTAATCTCCTTTTTCATATTGGGATTGGGAGATCACTTAAAACCCAAGACGGCCCAAGCAGCCGTCTAGAAAAAATGCCAAGAAAACCCAGAATTTAAGCAACCTATCAAAAAGATTTAGTAGATTCCATCTTGTTTTAAAAATAAAATTAGTCCACCCTATCTAGCTGTACTTCTAGAAAGCCATGACGACTGTGCCTTGATGGAGACAAGACAGCTGAACGTGAACACATATTGCATTATACCAAAAATGTTTCAATTTAAGAATAAATTCAAAATGCGAAACGCATTTGGAGTTGAGGCTACTTAAATGTTTAATCATATTGCATAATGTCCGTCCAGCCGTTTGTAGAATTCGGACAAAGATCTTCAAGGAGTTGGATGTTGGTTGGAACAGTTGGATGAAATTAGAATGTCCCTTGAGAGTAAATGGTATTAGCATCTTTATCAATAAACTATCTAAATCTGTCTAAACTGTCTAAATATTTTACGACACACTCATGGCACAATATCTTTAAGGTCTGATAGAATTTTGAGAGAAGATCTTCACGTAAAGCCTTACAGTTAGAAGATTGAATTAGGGTACGTAGTCAAGTCAAACGACGGTATTTCAGTACTTGAACCATAACGCTGGAGGTTGGTAGTTATTTTCGACACCAAATTTTTGACTTTGAAGTGAAGTCAACTTACACCAAAAGAGGTTGAAGAAATACATACATTTACGAGATTATGACAAATACCTATACACTGCATGGTGCAAGTTGGTCCTATTTTTTTTTTCTAAACATCATTTTGAGATGGGCATCCATGGACTATGATTTTCAAATAATGTAAAGGGTCCGCCAAATAACTTTTTTTTTGAAAATGCTATAAAAAAAAACTACTGAATATTTTCTCAAATTTCTTTTTTTATTTGAAAGTACAATCCTTCCGGTTAATAATGGAAAATAATTTCATTCAAATGGCTGCCTCGGCTGGCCATGCAGTAGCCTACACGATCGGTCCAATTTTTAAGCACATTATCGATTGTGTGCAGCTGTATTTCACCAATGGCTTCACGAATATTGTCCTTTAAAGCGTCAATTGTCTCTGGCATGTCGGCGTAACACTTATCTTTTACGGCACTCCACAAATAATAGTCCAACGGTGTCAAATCGCAGCTCCGCGGTGGCCAAACGACATCAGCTCTGCGGCTGATAATGCGATCTTCAAAAACCGGGCGCAAAACATCGAGTGTAGCTTCGGCTGTGTGGCACGTAGCGCGCGCCGTCCTGTTGAAACCAAATGTTGCCAATATCCTCCCGATAACGATCGCCATTGACTGTAACGGCCACTCCTTGCTCATTTTCGAATAAAAATGGCCCAATTATGCCTCTGGACCAAAATCCGCACCAAACTCGGGTGTACGCACTGTTTTTGGCTTTTCACGCTTTGGTTTATCGATGAGGATGCCAGTTTCTTTCACTTTTTTCACAAGATAACGAACATACGGAGCTGACGGTGCTTCTCTTCTTCCAAAATCCGTACGCAATTTTCGCACACATCCTGCAACATTACCATGATTTTCAAAGTAATGTCGCAATATTTCCCAGCGTTGTTCAAGCGTATTCGTTCAGCGGAAGGATAAAACTAATTATCTGTCAAATAATCAGACATGAGCTAAGTGTTACCATTCGCGAAATAAGCACTAGTTGAAAAAAAAAACGTTAGATGGCGGACCCTTTACAGCCTCAGTGAAAAGATTTTGTCTAAATCTAAAAACTTGTCGGGTTCATATCCTAACATATCTTATATGCATGAATTACATACATCCAAACTATGAGATATGCAAAAAATGTCAAACAGACATAATAGGTCTGTTCCTTTACGAATTTTTACTAATTCTTACGAATTTTTACGCATTTTTACTCAATGTCGTTCCCTAAGCGTAGGCACTAACTTGAAAAATTCGTAAAATAGAGCGGCATCGAGAGAGCAAGATATTACCCCTCCATTGGGATTTGGGAATCTTACTAGGTTTTACTCAACAAATTTCGTTGAGTAAGAATTGAAACAACTGTCCTGTCATGTCGTTTTCCATTGGTTTCACTCGGGGATTCACTCATTCCGAAATCCAATGGAACAAGAAAACTGCTTCTGGCTGACTACACTCACGTATTGGTGAAACGTCAAAAAATACTGTATGGCTGGGGCTGCTGCCAGCTCGCTTGTCGCTTGTATAAAATACATAAAATGCACTTGTGTAAGTGCTGCTCGAGTGGATTCTGACTTGAAATCGAGAAGCGAAATTCTCTCCTCAGAATCAACAGAACAGTATTTTTTACGCCAATTGAACGGTTTCAGAAGTGATTGTCTTGATTCCGGACTCTCCCGGACGCTTCTTTTTGCCCAATGGAAAACGACATCAGTCGCCTGAAAATCGACTGTTAATTTGAAATTTGATTTGAAACGCGTGTAACGACTATTTGCATTTGTCTTTGGATTTCCTGCGATATGAGAAACACTTCCACATACTTGGATTCATACTCACATCCAATTTATGGAAAAACAAAATGCATCTGTTATTTTTCTTAGTTACTACAAAAGCGTTCCCTAATGCGAGAAACAGATTACCACAGCAACAGCAACAGCAACTTTGACAGCAACAGCAACTTCAACAGCAGAAGTCGCATGAAATACATTGGAAACATCGACAGCAACTTTGTCAAGGGAGGAAAAAAAATTTGTTGTCAGTTGATTGCAACACAGCATTACCAGATTACCTTTTATCAAAATAAATGGAGAAAGCGAAAAAATGATATTAGGTACATGATAACCTGTAAAATGTTAGAGCATGTTAGAATATTCATTTAATTCATGAGTGTTAACGTACTTCTTACCTACCAGTAGGTACGTACCAGTATAGGTACTTGGTGGTAGCTAAAGTACCTACTATAAACATATCTGATGTCATTTTCGACTGGGTATTTCAGATTTCTGCTGCCCATCATCAAATTCAAATTTGTATGTACTTTTGTTTTAATTGCTTGTCAAACATTAATTTTAACACAGCTCGCGACGAATAGCAATAGTTTCCACATGGCAATAGCAAAATTGAATTCAAAATCACGTCCCACCGACAGTAAATAATTTGACGCCTGCAGTATGTTATACACAATTATCAGTGAGTCGGTGTACTGACACGGATCACAAAAAAAGAATTTAAAATTTTGCCAATCGAAAATAAAAGCAATCAAAATCAAAAGAAAATGAAAATAGTATTTTCTAAATAATTTACATAAGAATATTTTCTAAACTGCTGAAACCTAATTGTAGATATCTGGTAATGCTGCTGCACCTTCAGTATGTCAGCATTCGACAGTTGAGAGAACTGAAAAAGTCACCGTGGTGTTGGTAGCATTTGCACAGCAACATTGAATTTAGGACTTAGCTCTAACGTCGATGTCGATGTCGATGTTGCTGTGGTAATGTAACTTCAGCCATTAAAAAGCATGGGCTCTAAAAAGTGCGCTGTGGCTGTCAAAGTTGCTGTTGCTGTGCCAATCTGTTTCTCGCATAACGTTTTCGTAAGTTTTTCTCGTTGAGAGAGACTTCATCCCCACCACAGCC
The DNA here is from genome assembly GCA_955612985.1 of Cheilosia scutellata. Classification (NCBI taxonomy): domain Eukaryota; kingdom Metazoa; phylum Arthropoda; class Insecta; order Diptera; family Syrphidae; genus Cheilosia; species Cheilosia scutellata. Next base: position 56,330,268 of record OY015314.1, read on the forward strand.
ATTTTGACAGTTTTTTTCCATTTTTACTACAAAAGTAAAGGAAACAGACCTAATGTCATAAAAAATGACAAAATCCGTTTTCAAGATATGTAGGTAGGTACACCGATTTTGAACATTCATCCTTATTCTACGTGCGCCGTTTATATTAAATGACAGCTGGCGTTTTTTGAGGCGAGTCGTTTTAGTGGCATTTGTAAATTTTTAATCGACAATAAAATTGGCGTTCTATAGGTCGTTTTTGGAATTAAAACGACATAAACGCCAAAAAAACACGCCACATAAAAAACGCCATTTGTCGCTTAATATAAATGCCACGTAGAATAAGGGTGAATATCTTCCGACTTCGAATCATATTCTCATGATGAGTCTCTACAAACCGCCCATCATTTTTGAAATATGTTTATTAGTTTAGTTTTAGTGCCAGATGAAATAGCGATATAGATATTTATTTAAAATATTCGTAGGTATGTAGGTATATAATGTTTTTGAAAACATTTAGCAACACTTTTATTTTCTTCACCATCCATTGTTTTGCAAAGTAATATTTAGTGCTTTGAACATCTTTTGAGTCTCAATCCTTTATAATTTCTTTAAAAAAATGTCTAAACTACAATATTATAAGCAATTCCGTACTTGGTCGAATGTGCAAGCCTTTGTTACATATTCTTAATTTATTCAGCAAACTGAAAAACAGTTTTTCAACTTTTCCATTATAATGCAAGTACATGCATATTTCAGTTTAGAGCGGATCATATCACGTCACCTGAAAAATACCACGTCACCTGCACTCCACTTTGACGTGCGCATCTATATTTGTTTACAAAAGCTTTAGCGAAGCCACCTGCCACTTGGCCACGCCACTGCCATACCACTTTAATGTGCGCCTTGCTTAAGAAAAATAAAAGTATTTGCGAAATTTCAGTCGAGATTTTAGCTTCTAAAGTGTTAGCGATTTCTTTCCTTAGTATAAAAACTTATATCAAATGTATTATAGTTATTATATATTATAGTTTGACTAAAAAAAATTAAAACATATTTTTTTTTAGCTATCTTAAGCCAGGTAGGCAGCTCGAGCGAAACTAAATTTTATGTGCTCTCCAACTTTTGTCTCCAAACACTAGCTAAAACCCCAGCTAAATTTTGACATGGAGTGCATTGTGGTTGTGGATATAAGTGTCACAGAAAATAGCAGCTGTTTCTGTTTGTTGAAAATAGCTTCCTTCAAAAATTCGTCGATGCGTAAAAATGTTTTATTTTCGTTGCGCTTTCTTCTTTCCTTATCTGCTATTCTTTGGTCTAAAATGTTTCACTTTCAAAGGATTCCTCATCGAGGTGTTCATAAAAAAACTCCACCTTTCCCGCCATACAAAAATATTACAGGAAAATAACCCAACAGATCTGTCAAAATTTAGCTTGAGAAAATGTGCCGAACCATTAATGGGCGCGCTAAATTATGACAGATATAGGTATGAAGTACAGTCTAAAATGAAAATTTAATTTTTTAGCTGAAGCAGCGTACCGGCTCGGTTAAATGGATTCGCTTAAATTTAGCTCAGATAAATTTTGGAGAGAATTTTGTATGGGAGCTAAAATATAGCTTGAGCAACGTATACTAAGCTTAGACAATGAAATAAATCAACAGTTGCTGGTATTCAAAAATATACCTAATGTTACTTCGCATGTGATAATTTTTCAGTCGAAAGAGTTTTGAGTTTTGGTATAAATTTTAAATTTGAAATTAAAATTTTATTCAAATATGCAATTCTTAAAAAAATGCAGTTAATAAATAAACTTAAAAATAAGTTAATATCTTAACAAATAGAATTGTTGATCTGCCCTGGTACATCTTTGACACGCCAGCTTTAAAACAAAGTCATTTTGGACCGTTTTTGCTGCAGTTTGTCGCCATTGAAATTTATTCGTGAGGAACTATAAAGGACCATTCAGAGGACCAGAGACCAGAGAGTGAACGAACGAATTGATTAAATGCGAATAAACCAGTTTTGATGCATTTGAACAGAAAATTGCACATTTTACTATTCCAAGAGTACTTACGATTTAATTAATCAGTCATGTAATAAAAAAAAAACATGTTTAAAGAGAGTTTAAATAACGAAATTTCGAACTCCAAACTTTTTACCGCTAACGAAAACACCCTTGCCACGAATTGTCAAAGTTTGTTTTAAAATCCACAAAATTAAATCGCGTTCCAAAAACTAGCGAACTTAACCTCAAATTAGAAAATCTAGAAACTGAGGGCTGAAATTCGCAAATGCTGCGACTAAGAATAGTGTAAGTGTACATGTGAAGGGACTGTCAAAACGTTCAAATATTCATTCGTTCGTAGGTAGTGGTCGCCTCTTTTTTTAAATGCTAAACTTAAATAATACGATTACATAACAGAACGATTAGAACGTTTGTTTTTAAATAATTTTATAAGTAGATTTAACCAGAACATTTGTCGGTCAATCGATATGAAATACAAAACCACTCGAAAGTAAAGTCTGATGATGTTGTAAATTTGCTCACATACATATGTATTTGTTTATTAAACGCCACCCTAAAAACTTTTCTGTAAATGAACAGTTCTATTTCTACAGAAATCAACTGCAACTCCTAGATCCAGACATCATTAAATATTTTTTTCAAAGCTAAAATAGTTTTACAAAAATAAAACTTTTCATATTTCCTTCCTGAAATGCTTTGGCTAGGTGTAGGTATACCTACCATTCATGCAATGCTGGATGAAAGTGGTATCCATGATGGAAACTCCCTCATGATGAATAGCACAGTGATGACGAGATGACTGACCCCACCCCAAACCAACGAACTCTGTTATAAACCGGCACAAGAGTAGAGGTATACCATGCAATATTACACGGTGTTGTTGGGTCTCCAGATGCACCATATCGCAGCCGACTTCATTGCGGTATTTTGTCATAAAATACCCACACCACATATAGAAAAGCTTGAGGAAAACTTTTTTTTTTCCTGACGACTAGTCCTCTCATAAGGACATAACCCACAGCGGTTTTTAATCCCGAATCGTCGTTGTTGTTCATGTTATTTTTGTTGCTGTTAACAAACCCAACTTGTCGCAGATGAACAATGGAAAATTTATTGTCAGTTGACAGCAGCTGAGGAAAGCTGGCATTTTTGCCGCTTGCATGACGACAAACCATACGAATACGAGTAAAGGCTGTAGGTGCGGTTGAATTTCCTCATAGTAACACAACCTCCGAATGTGTACTAAGTTTGACCTAAAAACTTATGAAACCACGGGTTGTCTTCGCACCGCCGCCGCACCAGGTGGTGGACGTGTGTTTTCATCCTCCGTCCTAGATCTCTCTATATAGGGCTATACAATGAACAGCAACTGGAATTTAATAAAGGTCGAGTTATGGTAGATTCTTGAATGGAAACGGTTTCATTGTAGCCATGTTCAATTTGTCATTCAGTTAGTGCGGTAATAAAAATTGATTGTCACCAAAGGGGCCCGTTCCCATCTGTTATTCATCGTTTGTGGGTTCCTCATTTTTAAATGAATTTCAGTGAGAAACGGAAAAGAATTCAATTATGGTTACATATGAACATATGTAGGGGGCAAAGGACATGGCTTGAAAACAAGGAGCAAATAATTGAATGGTGAATAAAAGAGCGGAACGATGTCAATGACAATGTGTCTTTGAATTTAAAGTGAAATGCAATTTTCGAATAGCTTCCTTGCTCACAGTGTTGCAAGGAGCCAAAGATCGAATCCAATCGATGTTGGCTGACATGCCTGTCGCAGAGGTGTCATTTAATGTCTGCGGTTACATGGTAGCCAGTTGTTTGGTAGTTCTTCTCTCATGCATTCAATTATTTTTAACACGATGGAGATATCCCATCAATGTTGTGGGTCTTGTAGGGAAATGTTCTAATTTGACCTTGTTGAACGAGAAGTACTGTCAGATGTGCACTCATGTACTCTATTACTCTTGGGGTCTTGGTGCAGGTTTCACTCAGCATCATTAGTTACAGTATGGGAAGTCTGAAATTTGCATCGGTTTCCAGAACCTTTTAACCTTAGAAAGTTTGTTGGGACAAGAAGGGAACCAGAATGACCGGGCTCTAATTTGGAAGTGATAAATAAATAAATAGGTGGCGCAACAGGCGGTAGACACCCTAGGCCTAGCTTCTCGCAACTATTCGTTTGTGTGAGTTTCTATTTTTGGGACGAATGGAAGGGACCTACAATTTTATGCCGATTTCGAACGGCTGAATTGAGAAGCTTTTTTAGGACAGTTATACTCTCGGATGTTTGTCAGACGTTCGCGAGAGGTGGCGCAGTAGAAAAAAACACTAAGATGTAATTTGTGTTTTTCCGGAGATCGAACCTGGGATCCCTCGCACAGCAGTCCAGCACACTAACCACTGCGCTACTGCGCCCACGAAGTGATAAGACCTGCAATTAAACCACTGTAGTAATACTAGTTAGTCAAATACGGTTTTGCGGAGTTTGAGACGAAATTTTTCAAACAGCATTTAAGTGACATCGGAGGAGCTCCCTGATAGGCAGAGTAGTCTATCAAGAGTGGAACTAATAATTTACAGTCAAGGTCTCGAAGAAAGGAACTCAAACTTAACACAATGACAAAACCATCTAAAATTATTCTAATCTTCTTGAAGGATTATGACTTCATGTCGAGAATCAGGCCAGGATTCCTTAGTGGAGATTTTTATGTTGATCACATCATCCCGCCGTATAACACACTAAAAATGTGCATTTTGACAGCCTGTTTATCTGGCCGTTAATAAATGTTGAAAAGGATTTCGACAGTGTCAACAGAAAGTGTATTTGCCATGCACTGAATAGGAGGTATTCCTGACTACCTGCATAATAGCTCTCAAAGCACAAGGGTAACTACAAGACGTTAAAAAAGTTGCACGTTATCAATAGAGAAAGGTCGTCGCGTCCGAGGCGTTGAGTTCCCAAGGCATGGCTGTATAATTTCGACGATAATCTTTCTGTCGGTGATCAGTCATGTTCTCTGTGTATGAGGATATCGAAGAGCTCTTACAGCTCTACTTAAAAAATCTGCAACGACTTGCTAGTTGGGTATAGAGCTGAAAATCTATGTTGCAAAACTGAACTTATTATTTTACCAGCAAACTTGTCGACTTAAGCTCAAGTATAAGTTGTTGGACAACTTGTAGAAATAGTTGAAGAATACCCATATTTCCACAAGTATTGTCTTCATAAATAAAAGCGGATGCCAATTCCCAACCCAATTTGAAAAAAAAAAAAAAAAAAACAAAGTCAGCGTCTGGAATATTGTCCCATCAAAAGCACCAAACTACTTCTGTTTCGTCGAAATATTAACATAAACATTTGAGTTGGCAACGCTGAGTACCTTTAACTTGACCAACCTATTACGAAGAAATTGAAGGCGTTTGTGAATAGTTGTCTCCATGTCTCCCAAATATTTTAATGGTTTTCTGTTATGAAATTGTATCTCTTAGATATAAGCTATTATACCAAAGGACGGGCCAATGACAATTATGCGAACGATCGAACATGTCAATGGATTAGTCACACAACTATTCCATGCTGTTCCACCATGGAAACATGGCGCATCAGAATTCAGAACTCTTAAGAAATTCAGGCAACTAGTAACGGTGATGAGATGGAAGACCTTAAAATATATTAAAATATATCGCTAAACACCGCACACTTTTGCACATAGGCATGGTTAGGATAAATTAGAAAGAAAAGTAGATAGGACTTATATCTATGGAGAATGATAGGTACCTACATTAGATGAAAGAAAAATCTCAGGCCCAGAGGTGACTTTAAAGTAAGCTATCATAAACGTTATTTTAGGATTTACCTACCCCATTATTGTAAGCAAACGCTGTCAGATATTTACGTTTGATAAAACTCCTTATACCTCAAAATATGATCTGCCAAATCCTCATATTCCGGGGCTCGGTTATTCATTTTGTCTTCAATTCCAAATCATACTGCTCCACTTGAAGCTTATACGGCGATAATCGTCCCCTTTTAGGTACATACGAATAAAATATAATTTCTAAGAAATTTGTTGACCAAAACTGCATTCAATTTATAATTACCTGTACTAAAAATGGTTTCACTAATAATATTCTTCAATATATTTAATTTATTGCGGCTTCCAAATCGTCTTCTTTAGTGAATATCCAGATCATTTTTAATTGATTTGACAAGTCAAATATATTTTTTTTTGTAAAAATGTATGATTACTAGATCAAATCAAATTACTAGATCAAATTAATTAAACTACAGTCTGAATCGTCAAGGTGTTATAGTTCAAATTTTATTTTGATTTTCATTCCCACCTGCGAGCATCAAAATGAGTGAACACCAATACTACTATTTTAAGATTCCTTTAGGGCCTTGAAACAGGTCTCAAAAAGAAATTATCTTTATCTAATATCTATATTTGATAACGAAATAACAACAGAAAAATGTATTTCATTTCGACAGCATAAAATACTTCATAGATTTTTAAAAGAAAATTACAAACTGCAAAGACAAAAATAAACATTGGTGTTCATTCACTTTTGACCCTCTCTGTACAATGTCATACTTGGTTTTAATGGCGCTATTATAATTTCGGTTTCGAATGAACCATGGGCCTCTTTATTCAACCATCACCAACATTAATCTCTCTTCAGTACATATGACACTTTTCCAATTTTTTAATGTCACTCGACACTTGCGCAATGCACCGAAAGTGACACAATTTTTCTCTAAACTACTGTAAAAAAGAACTCGAAATGTGGACTGCCATAAAATTTTAAAAATTAGCTATGCAGCGAATTTATCCACACTAAAAAAATTGCAAGGAAATGGCCGACCTGCTCCTGCTCCACTCAAAGAAGGGTTCTTCTAAGCATGATGCCATGAGTCGAGTAACATTGAAATGGATGGTGGCATTAACTACAGGACATGGTAATAATTTCGGGTATTATTTAAGGAAGATGGGCCTTAGAGAGGATGATACTTGTAAAACTATACCTGGAGGAATCTGAGACAGTGGCACATATATTGTGTCAATGTCCAGCTTTGGCTGGCAGAAGAATGAGGATCTTGGGACAAAATTGGGTCGAGACCCATTGGATGAAACAGATCTCACAAATTTGCAGTCTATTTTGCTAAATGATTTGATTTTTTTTTTTTATTTTGAGGTCACTCCTAGCCTAGCCTTCCTTCCTTACGAAATTATTTCTCGATTTGCGGGATTTGAGTACATCGCACTCGCACTCAAATAATATATAAAGGGTGTTTTTTTTAGAGGTTTGGTTTTTAGACTGGCAACACTGTTTCTACAGATTGTCAATTTGACAGTTGAAAGTTGATTTGTGGTGAGCACGTTTTGCTTAATAAATTAACGCCAGACGCCAACGCTTGCAAACTTATTTTGAAAACCATGATTCGGTTCGCCAAACTTATCAAGCGCTATGTGGCTATGTCTATTTTACGGTCGACGTAAACGTCCATCGGAGCAAGTTATTCGGAACAGAATAAATCTGAACGAATGAATTTGGAGTAGAGAAAACCCAGAAGCATTTGTCGAGACGCCCTTACATCCATTAAAACTCACTTTTTGGTGTACTTTATGTCGTAGTGGAATCATCGGCCCATATTTCTTTAAGGACGATGTCGGCTGGCCAGGAAAGCTCTATAGAAACATGATTTCTAACTAATTCGTTCCTCAGTTGAATGGCATTGACGTGAAGTGACTTTGGTTTCAAAGATGGCACAACATGCAACACGATTGAGCGCAAAAATTCGCGTAATGGACCTGTGAACTGACCTCCACGATCCTGTGATCTCACACCTTTAGATTACTTTCTTTGGGGGTATATGTGAAGTCACTATAGTCTATGCCGATTAACCATAGACGCTGGACAATTTGGAAGTCAACATTCACCGAGTTATTGCTGATATACGGCTTCGATAAAGTTATCGAAAATTGGACTTCACGATGGCGCTTCATTCGAACTATAGCCCGAAATCATGTTTAAACAGTAATGGCATAAAATTATCTATCATAAACATTAACATTAGCTTCAAAGGGTTTTGAAAAAGTTCTTAAAAACCAGAAATCTGTAAAAAGTTTGTTAACAAAATAACAATAACAAAACATATTTCATTTCTACAGCATAAAAATATACATAATATATACCTACAATTATTCTAAGTATACGTGTTTGTAACCGAACTCCTCCTAAACGGCTGGACCGATTTTAATGAAATTTTGGGTGTGTGTTTGAATTGGTCTAAGGATGGTTTAGATTCACAATTGGACCCGTTAGGTGGCGCTGCGATCCGATTCCACAAAATTTCAAATAATAAACACTCAACAATAAAAAATATTTAAAAAGCTAGAATGATCTCATGAATAAAATTTCAAATAATATACACTCAACAAAAAAAAGTCATGAATACAATTTCAAATAATAAAACGGCTGCAATGAAAATGTACGACGAGCAGGCAAAACAATGTTTGCCGGGCCCGCTAGTACTTTATAGTTATTTAAAAAAAATGTTTTAAACTCCAAAGACAAAAATGAAAACATCATTTGGTGTTGACTCACTTTTGACGCTCACTGTATGTATTATGATAAGCAAACTTTGTAAATCGCTTCCTGAATACCTATCTACCATATTTACAGAGGACAACAAATTACAACAATTCAAGTGCAGACCTAACATCTATATCCGCAATCCGTTACAGGGTTATAGGTTCGCCTCGCCTTTCCCAGACATGTATTTAAAAACAAACAAAAATTCCGCAAACAATATCCCCTTAATCGATTCCCATTCATTTGATCGATAACCCTCATAACTCATAGCAAATAGCAAATAGCACACAATATGTTCCAGTAGTCAAGTAACAGACCAGTCTAATGTCGACCAAGCTGCTGCTGCTGCTGCATCTGAAAATGCAAAACAAAATCAAAGCAGGCAATTGAAATTCCTTTTGAATTCCTACTGCCCATGTGTTTGTACGTGTATAAATGAGAATAGGTCCTTTCTGCTTTTCGATTTTTCTTCCGTCTTCCGATGGCATTTGTGTTCTGTAAAATTGCAAATTTTTCCAACTGTCCTATATATCGATTTACAAAAGCAATATATCCATGGCTATCCTATCCACTCGGTTCTCAGCATGTGTCATTTATCCGTTCAACGGTCGTATCCTTAAGGAATTTCAAATTAAATTCCATTTAAATGGCCATGTTTTTGTTTCAACTCGTTCGCCATCTGTCACATTTGATGAATTACTAATAATAAGACTGAGGAGGGTCCTTGGTTTTGTTCTCCATCCTACACATAACTATTGTTGATGATTGAATCCGTAGAGTGCTTAAAAATAGATTCCTTGGGAATCGGAATGGGGATATGGGATTTCATTTCATTTCATTTAAAAAAAAAATGGAAGAAAACAAAAAAAAAAATTAAATGCAGTTACCAAGAGAGATCATAAATTACACAAGGACCTAATTTAACGGGCCTCCTGTATCCCCCCGCCTGCACACTGCTTCATGACATTATTTGTCCAAAAGTGTTAGGAATTATTTCTTGTCATCTCAATTGGACTGGAAGGACTTTTCCGTTGTGCAAAACTGCCCATGGGAGAGATTTCCGGTGATGGAGATTTATGATTTCGAAAATTGAGTTCGTTGCAATGAAACCAAGTAATTCGGTATTAGGCTCACATGGACACAATTTTCGGGGTAAACCGCTGGGGTATGAGTTCCATATATACGTACAATTTGCTACGTCTATCTATATTAATGTGGAACAACAGTAGCTAGATACTGCGGGCTCCACCTTGTAGGACTGCAAACAAATAAAATTTAACACTCGAAATATCTGCAGTGTTGTTAAATAAATCTATTTGTCTTTAATTTATGTTGAGGGGACTTGAAATTCTGTTAATAAGGGTTTACCGCATACCTACATAACCTATACACTTGAAATTGCTCGGAATACGGAAGCGAATGAAGCACTCTTCGATTTTGCCTATACGTACTAGACTTTTGCAACTACATATAACAAGTTCAACCGCCTTGGAAACGAATATAACACCTAGGTTTGTTTATGCCCATATTATGGTTTCATGTAGTAGAATAGTTCTTAGGAAGCCGTGCACACAACAAAATTGTCTTACATGAATTATGTATCGCATTACCAACTAACCTACCCACTTGCCGGCGGCCGGCGCGGTTAATTTTCCATCGGTTTCAAGACCAGCATAAAGAAGGCTGCGAACCATTCATCAGAGTCAAACCCCCATGTGTCTAGTTCATAGAAGGTGAAATTGTATCTATGTAAGCTGTAGTAGTTTGTAGTAGTTTGTGGGGGTCTTTGTCAGGTGCGTTATGTACATTATTTTCAAGTGATAGCAGTCTGGAAGCTGAGCTAATGGAAATGCGAATAAAGGATTACATTATACTGAGTTTGAGGTGATTACCGACAGATGGATCGCGAAGAGTATTTTATTTGTCAAAAAACTAGTTGTGAGATAAAATATTGTACTCCAAAAACTGTTTACTTTATGCGTTGACTTAAGTTAACAAACATGAACTGAGTAATTAATGAAGCAAGAGTCTAACCGGCATCTATGATAAAGGTAACTGAAAACATCAAACAAATGTACGAAGGCAATATATTTTTTATTCTGTTGGAAAAATGTCATCTAAAGCACAAGAACTCCGTGATAATTCTGGTATTTTAAACAGGCTTTTAAATTCTGAGAGGGTCTAAATATATCTTTTTTCTGTCAAGAAGTAAGCCTTAAACTATACCTCACCAGAACAAAGGCCTATCTATATCGTTTCTGCCAATTAAGCTTTGGCAACCAGAGGCAAGGTATACTGAGATGATAACTGAGACTTTGGCAAATTTACAGTTAGCTTAAAATCTCAAAATGTATGCCATCATCAATGGTGTTTTCATTTGTCTTTGGAGCTTGGACACATTTTTTTTTAAATATCCATTAAGTATTTTATGTGTCCAAATGATATACGTTTTGTTATTGTTTTTTTCATTATCAAATATTTTACAGATTTTTGGTTTTTTAGATCTGTTTCAAGACCCTAAAGAACATTTAAAAGAGAATTGGTGTTCACTATTTTGACGCTCACTGTATGTACTTCATACAAGCTAAAATTTTAATCTCTCAAAGGTATTGGGTGCGCTAGTAAAAAAAAATAAATAAATAGGCGGTGCAACAGGCGATAGACACCCAAGACCTAGTTTCTCGCACCCATTCGTTTTTGTGTGAGTTTCAATTTTTTTAACGAATGAAAGGGACCTACAATTTTATGCCGAGTCCGAACAGCAGAATTGAGAAGCTTTTTCAGGACAGTTATACTCTCGGATGTTTGTCAGACGTTCGCGAGAGGTGGCGCAGTAGAAAAAACCTTAAGATGTAATTTGTGTTTTTCCGGGGATCGAGCCTGGGATCCCTCGCACAGTAGTCCAGCACACTAACCATTGCGCTGCGCTAGTGCGCCCTAATGTTGTTACTTAAAAAAATCCGTATTGACAAATTTCACGTAAAGTCGAAATTTCACTGGAACTAACTCATTGACAGCTTATAATTTTGACATTTTAAATGGGCTATGAACAGTTGCTGTAGAGTTTTATATGTTAAATTCGGAATTATTCGTTACGTTTTAATTTTGTATGTGTTTTTAGACGAATTAAAGGTTCGAATGAATTGTTAAATGATCACAAATAAGAGTCGAACGAGATTCAATAATTTAACAAATTTATTGGCTTAGCTTAGCATACATACGATGATTGATTTGATGTTACTTGTTTGCTGGTTCAATTACAAGAGAGCGAGATTCTAAGACAAAATCGATCATTAACCAGAACGAATGAATGCACAAAGTAAAACAAAGAAAATAACAATATTTGAGAATTTTAGAGAGTAATTAGAGAGAGCGACATAAAAGAAGTATAAGACAATTTAAGTTAACATAGGAATTATTATGCGCTCGTCGATATGCGACCAAACAAACAAAAATAGAGCAATTAAACAACTCTTATACAAAGACTAATATAAAACAAGAAGCGAACAGAGTATCAATTTGAGTTACAGAAAAAATACAAATAGGGTAAATTATAAATGTTTGTAATAATTAACACTTAGTACAGAACATTCAGCCCCCCCTGAAGGACCCAGTTCCTTCAGCAAAAGGTAGAGGAGCTAGTTTTATGATGGGACGAACATAATCGCCCGTTTGTGTTGTTATTGTCGCAACTCGAGTACGATTGTCTCTGCCAGGATGTATATCTTTAACGCGACCCAGAATCCATTTTGATGGTGGTAGATGTGGGTCTTTCAGCATTACTACGTCCCCAACTTTTAGGTCTTCTTTTGATGTTTGCCATTTTGGGCGCTGTTGAAGTGAGGTCAGGTACTCTACGTGCCAGCGCTTCCAGAAACCTTGCTTTAAATTCTGTAAAAGAGACCAGTTAGAGTAAGGGCAAACATTTTGTACACACATATCAGGACGAGGAACAGATACAAGGGGTTCACCAATTAAAAAATGAGCCGGACTAAGAGCGATGGGATCCATGTCCGATGTAGGCCACATGGGTCGAGAGTTGAGTAGAGCTTCCACTTGAGAAAGCAAAGTGTTCATCTCTTCGTAGGTGAGCCTATGATCACCTATGACTCTCTTAAGGTGAAACTTTACCGATTTCACCCCCGCCTCCCACAACCCGCCAAAGTGGGGTGAAGAAGGGGGAATGAACTTCCAGTGGATTTGATCCTTTGATAGATGATCGCTGATGATGTTGTTGTGCTGCTGACTGATGAGATGCTGGAACAGTTCATTTAAGTGTCGTTTACTGCCATGGAAATTAGTCGCGTTATCACTCCAGATTTCTGAGGGTTTACCTCTGCGCGACGCGAAACGATCGAGTGCTGCCATAAACGCGGCGGAAGAGAGGTCACCAACCAACTCTATATGTATCGCCTTTGTGGTGAAGCATACAAATATCGCGATGTATGCTTTGACGAATTTTGGGTTTCGACCTCTGGCTAGACGTAAGGTTATGGGTCCCGCATAATCAACTCCGACGATGTTGAAGGGTCGCGAATAACGAACACGTTCGGCGGGTAAATTTCCCATAAGTTGAGTGGACGCTGTTTTCCGAAATCGAAAGCACTTAACACATTGGTGAACAACTTTGCGCAGGAGATTACGGCAACCGACAATATAATATTCTTGTCTTAGAATGGCAAACAGTTGCGAAACACCAACATGCAAATAGCGTTTGTGAGTATGTTCCACGATAAGTTTCGCGAACCGAGAGTTTTTGTCGAGTATGATAGGGTGTTTCGTAGCGAATGTTGCATCAGATTCTTGGATCCGACCACCGACGCGAAGGATTCGGTCAGTATCCAAAAAGGGGTTAAGGGACGCTAATTTATTTCCCTTTTTTAACACTTCACCTTTCGCGATTGTGTTGATTTCGGAAGCAAAACAGAGGGACTGGTGCCATTTAACGAAAAGGGTTTTGGAAATTAAGAGTTCACTTGCAGATAGAGTTTGCTTTTCACGAGAGTTTGAGCTAACACGAGAGTTCGATATAAATCGTCGAATGTAGGCGAGCACACGGATACAGTGGAGGTAAGTGGAGGAATTGTTCACGAGAGTCTCAAAAAGGGTTGGTTCAACTTTTGATAAAAGGACTTTGACAGGAGGATTTTTACGTTCTTCGAGTTGTTCGTTTGAAAAGTCTGATGTTAGATTCACGGTCTTAGGCCATTGACTTTGATCATGCTTAATCCACGATGGTCCGGTCCACCATAACTCATTTTCTAGCAAATGAGAGGGTGAGATACCACGAGATGCGCAGTCAGCTGGATTCTGATGAGATCGTACGTGATACCAAGACTCTCTTGGTATAGTTGACAGTATTTCTGACGTACGATTTGATATGAAGACTGACCACCTTTTGGGCACGTCTGAAAGCCAATAGAGGACGATAGAAGAATCAGTCCAGGCGAAAACTTTAATCTCTTTGCACTGCAAAGAATTTTTAAGTTTTTGTATTAACCGTGTAAGTAGAACGGCTCCACAAAGCTCGAGTCGTGGAAGGGACACTACCTTGATGGGTGCCACTTTGCTTTTTGCGGCGACAATTGTGCTGGTTACATTGCCAGCTGAGTCCCTACTTATGCAGTATACTACTGCTGCATAGGCGTCTAAGGACGCATCACAAAATCCATGGAACTCTATATTTTCTCCTGAAGTCCACATGATCCGCGGGATATTTAAAGTCTCTAACTTTGGTAGCTCATTTCGAATTGAAGACCATCGATTAGATAATTCTAATGAAATAGGATCGTCCCATGAATATTTTTTACGCCAAAGCTCTTGAAATACAATTTTGACAGCTATGACGACGGGTGTCAGGAATCCTATAGGGTCGAATATCCTGGAAGCCTCCGATAGAATTCGACGCTTAGTAAAAGTTAGATTTTCGGAAAGATTCACTTTGAAAGAAAACGAGTCTTTGGCAGGTGACCACTGCAAACCGAGTAATTTTACGGAGTTATGCTCTTCGAAGTCCTTGGGTGATAACTCTCGTTGATCTTCTGGAAGACTGAGTAACAGTGGCCAACAATTAGTTGTCCATTTGCGGAGATTGAATCCGCCTGATTGCAGCAATTCTATGAGCTCTAATCGAAGTGAAATTACATCATCAACTGAATCAGCTCCGGTCATGACGTCATCGACGTAGAAGTCATTGAGCAGTATTTCAGCCGCACGCGGATATTTATCTTTCGAGTCGAGGGCCAATTGATAAAGGGTTCGTACTGCTAGGAATGGGGCACACGCTGTTCCGTATGTAACAGTCGAAAGACGAAAATGTTTTAGAGGTTGATTAGCGGATTCTCTCCAAAGAATTCGCTGAAAGTCTCTATGGCGATTACACACTCGTATCTGACGAAACATCTTCTCGATATCGCCTGATAAGGTGTAAAGATGGCGACGAAAGCGAAGGCAAATAGAGAAAAGATCGCGTTGGTAAGTTTGTCCTACTAACAGCGATTCGTTGAGAGACTTATTGTTACCACATCTAGCCGATCCGTCGAAAACTACCCTGACCTTTGTTGTGCTGCTGTCGTCTTTCAGCACAGCATGGTGTGGCAGATAATAGCACTCGTCTGTGGATGATTGAATTTCCTTTTCAGGCACCTCTTTCATATGCCCTAGATTAAGATATTCTCTCATGAAGCTGATATATTTGTCCTTTAAATACTGACTGGAGGCAATTTTACGTTCGGTAAATTGAAACCGATGTAAAGCGACGTTAAAGGTATTTCCGAAGTCAGTTTTGTGGTCGAGTTTAAAGGGCAATTGGACTTGGTACCTGCCGTCAGGCAAGCGTGAATGAGAATTCGCAAAAATATCTTCCGCAAGTTGATCATCGATAGAAAGCGCTGGTTGATGATGCACTTCCTCAAGACACCAAAAGCGCTCAAGATCAAATGAGTGTAAAGTATCAACTTGACTCAAATATGCAGTAACACTCTGATTGTTAGATAATGTTGGGGTTGCCATGTTTCCGCAAACCACAAAACCGAAAATGGTTGGAATAAGATCAGGCTGACCTTGCTGACCACGAATAGCAGATCCGTTAAATATGCTGAATATCTTATCAGCACCAACAAGCACGTCAATGTTACCCGGTACATAGAATTTGGGATCTGCTAAGGTATATGACGCGAAGAGATTTGCAGCTGCGACTGAATTTTGTTGAGCTGGTATTAGCGAAGTGAGTTTCGAGATTACGTAACACTGAATCTCAACCGACTGTTGGCTATGGCACGAAAAAAGAGTAAGAGTTACAACTCCGTTTGTAACACCTGCTGCTGTTGAACCAACACCCAGTATGGGAATTCGAGCAGCCTTACGTATGAGACCTAATCTCTGAACAGTTTGTTCCGTGACAAATGACACCTGTGAACCCGAGTCCAGGAGCAATCGAACGTTTTGAAAATCATCTTGTTTGTCTTGTACGCGAGCGATGGCAGTTGGCAACAATGTGTGGGTGCGACGAGGGGAATTATCTACTGCGTTGAGAGACGAGCAAATATGAGTAGATATCGAGGGGTTTGGTGCAAATGACGAATTTGATGTTGAAGGAAGGTCTGAGTAGGTTGTTGTATTAGCGAGGACATTCGAAGAGGTTGACGAGGAAATGTTTGTGGACGAGTCGTTTGATGGCGAAATGTTTATGGACGAGTTGGTTTGGGGTGAAATGTTTATAGACGAGTTGTTTGAGGGCGAGTTTGGAGGGTGAACGAGGGTGTGGTGACGCGTATTACACATTTTACAGCGATTGTTTGACCGGCACTTGTTAGAGGTATGCCCTTGACGAAGGCAGTTAAAACATAGGGCGTGTTCTCTTACGAAACTTCGTCGAGCATCGACAGAAAGCGCGGTGAAATGTTTACAGTGAAACAGACTATGTTCAGATTTACACTTAGGGCAACCGTGATTTGTTTCCACTAAATGCGAGCGAATAGATCCTTGGTTTTTATTTCGAGTTTGAATTGAACGAGATGGATTAAAACACGATTCGAGACACACGCAACGATTTTGTAGAAACTCTAATAATTCGTTTATAGTAGCATCAGACCTAGCTCCTATAAATTCAGCCCATGCCTGCTTCGTTTCAGGATCGAGTTTCTGAACCAAAATATAAATGAGCCACGGATCACGATCATTTGAGTCTAACGCATTTAAACCGCGAATTACTTCATCAGCGCCGTCGGTGATTTTGCGCAACAAAACAACATTTGACGCATTTGTTGTAGGAAGTGACACGAACGATTCAACAAATGATTGCACAATTAAATGAGTGCGATCATACCGGCTTTCAAGTCTATCCCACGCTTCTAAATAATTGCTATCAGCATTTTTCACATGCTTCAAAAGATCGCTTGCTCTCCCACTTAAAAATGATTTTAAATATTGGAGTTTCTGTGTGGAAGAAAGCGATGCATTGCAGTCAATTGAACCCATGAAAGAATCGCGAAATTCCGGCCAATCTTTATAATCGCCCGAAAATGTTGGTATCGAAAGATTTGGCAATTTAACCGACGCCGACGCGGATTTATCTGAGGCACTATTTATTTTTTCCAGGAACGAAGCTTGCTGACTAGCTAATTGCTCTACCACCGATTGTTTTGGCTGTTGTGGCTGAGTAGTTAATTTCTTAACTTGGATGAAATTTGTCATTATTGAATGAGCTAAAAAGTACTTTGTTTCGTACTCTTCGAATTCAGGCTCTGGATCTATGAAATCTGCATCAGCACGGAATTCATAAAGCGCATTTTGAAGCTCGACAAATTCATCCCACGTTTCATTTAATTTAGCTAACCTAATCTCAAGCATTGCTAGCGTTGTATTGGTATCAACCGATTCTGCAAACGTTGCAGCACGAGAAATCATGCCTTTTGCACGACCACGTTTTGCCTTGATAAAATTCATTTTATCCCCGAAAGAAAATTTACCAAAGTGAGTTTACGCGCACTGGTCAAATGTTAATAATTTGCAATTAATGATAATGCACGGGATTTGCACAATATGAAATGCAGATTAAAGATTAATACGGTGCATATATATACAATTGTTCGATAAACACGTGTATAGGCAAAAATGAACTTTGATTGTCTTTTTTCACGAAAAATGAATGTCTTTTCCAATTAAATTCGGCTACTGAAGGACCAGAAATGTTTTTAGACGAATTAAAGGTTCGAATGAATTGTTAAATGATCACAAATAAGAGTCGAACGAGATTCAATAATTTAACAAATTTATTGGCTTAGCTTAGCATACATACGATGATTGATTTGATGTTACTTGTTTGCTGGTTCAATTACAAGAGAGCGAGATTCTAAGACAAAATCGATCATTAACCAGAACGAATGAATGCACAAAGTAAAACAAAGAAAATAACAATATTTGAGAATTTTAGAGAGTAATTAGAGAGAGCGACATAAAAGAAGTATAAGACAATTTAAGTTAACATAGGAATTATTATGCGCTCGTCGATATGCGACCAAACAAACAAAAATAGAGCAATTAAACAACTCTTATACAAAGACTAATATAAAACAAGAAGCGAACAGAGTATCAATTTGAGTTACAGAAAAAATACAAATAGGGTAAATTATAAATGTTTGTAATAATTAACACTTAGTACAGAACAGTATGGGTCGGCAGTTAAGGTTTCTTTCCTAAAGGGACAAAACGGAACCTTATTGTCCGAATCCGAACCCACTAAGCCAATTTTGTTCTTAGGTCTATCTCAAGAACTAATTGACGTAGAAGGCTAAAATTTGCATACTCGCACTTGACCGGTTTTTTTTATGAATAGTACCTACAATAGAATCTCGAAAATATGAACGAATTGAATTTAAATCAAAAGTGTAAATTTGTAAGGGAATTAAGAACTATAAAAAAATAAAAATAAATTTTGTGGGAATAAAATAGAAAAGCAAAGAAATCACTTCTCTAGTCTATAAGACTTCGATATTAGGAACAGTGAAAAGCAAGACATTGCATAAATCATCACCTAAACTGGAAGCTTCTATGTATCAATGGTTTAGGTATGTTGAAAGTCAAGGCCAAGAAAAACTTGAATTTTCATGGTGACGAATGGTTGAATTTCGAAATAACCTTTTAAATTCCTTGTATACCTTAAAAAGGGGACCTCTGTGCAAAAAGTCAGCTATCTAAGGCAAAGAGTTTTCACTGGGCGTTGATGAGTCAGTGAGCGAATAAATCGTAATTTCCATTTTCCGGGCTCTGTATAAGTATGTGTTCATGTTCATATTTCTGAGATTCTACTGTAATATATTACATTTGCTTGAAATATTTAAGCAAAATGAAGACGATTTATAGAGAAACACAAGCAGTATAGGCATAAACAAAAAGACCTTGTAGCGTTCCTAGAACAACAAACTCAGATGTCAAATCGGAATGCAAGGTTCATTTCCTGACAGGAGAGGAATGCAGAAATGTATTCCCGATTGCTTTGTAGACGGACAATTGACTGTCAGAACTCAAGCTATTCAATAACAATCACTTTCAAAAAAGTCCGATTAATTGGAAATAGCTTTCATTCCTACCTAAAGTGACTGTGACTACGTTGTTGTTCTCTCAACAATAATTCATGGACTGAAATTCGACAATAACTTCTCAACAAAAATTGTCAGGGTAAAACCCAACTATCGAGAATCGTTGTTAGTCATCGCTTCCCTCTCAAACACATTTTAAGCAAATATTCTTTAGTTATTTAGGAAAAATGTATATTGTGGTTTGAAAAAGCTCTGGAATATGTACAATTGTCAAACTTGGTGAACGCTATAAAGTGGTGTATATTTAAATGATGTAAGTTTGTAGTATTTCACATTTAATGGTAATGTCCGGCAAGATGATTGCAAGTTGTGAATCTCAGTACCTACACCTTGCCTCTGGTTAGTACTGGGCCGCCAACAGCAATTTCTGAATGCAACAGAGAGGATGAAAACCGCAATATTTTGTTTTTGTCTCTCGAGTTTTCTCTTCCGTTCTTATGTCATTTAAAACGAGCTGTAAAAAAGGACCCAGTATACCCATTAGACCTATACGATACCGGCAAACCAATGACAACAATTGTGTCTTCTGCTGTCAATATTGCCTGCTTCTTGTGATTGTTCAATTTCCTTAAAAAAAATCGAAAATTTTACATTTCGAATGGACTTTGTATAAAAAGTATACCCCCAGTTCACATAGTCTTGAAACGGTTGCGAACCGTTTGATCAAAAATAATAGTCTACTAAGAAAACGTCGAAACTATGGCCACAACGATTTAATCTTTGCAATCACTGTTCACAAATTTCGATAGCGATAATCTGAAAATACATACATAGGTAGCTAATTAAGTTTTTCCAGAAAGATGAACTGATTTAAAAAAAATCGTTTTCATATTTCAAACATAAAACTGAATAATGAATTTCAGTCAAGCAAATCTAAACCATTCTCTTTATTTACCTTCGTCCGAAATATTGCTCAATTATGTTCTTCATATTCATTATTTAATCCCAGCTTTGTTTCAAATGCCAAGTGCAATTCCATTTCCTAATCCGGCTAATAAATTTCCCACTCTTACAACAAAATCCCTCTCCAAAAGGGATTACGACGAGTAAATCACAGAACTTTCCTATACGAAAAACTTTATTATCACGTCATCCACACGAATGCATCTGGGATACCTACATAGAAGGTAGAAATGCACTGAAAGAGGTCGATTTAAATACCCTCTACCACCCCCATCAAGCCTATTTTACCCTACCTAAGTCATTATTACTCGAGTTTACATCTGAATGCACTGGCGAATTTCAGAAATTCATTATCACATCGCTTAAAAAAAATATCTCAAAATATCTCTGAATAATAAATAATTGCAAGTAGGTACCTACCTACACTAGGGCAGGCTTTATAATTAACGCACTGGCCTGCCCATGGCTTCTCAATCAACTATCGGATTTAATTAAATACCTCTTCCTCTTTTTGTATCTGACGCCCCCTTTGACCACCCATCAAAACAATCAACAAATTGAACACGAAACGTATGCACACACAGCAAGCCTACATATGGGATTGTCTTTTTATGCTTGCAAGAGTGTTGTGTAGTACATCTACATACTATAGGACCACACCGGACTGTCTTGTGCGGGTGTGAAGGAGGCGACTAGTGTTTATTATAGTTTTGCTTTATTTTGATGGAAGTCAAATACAATCGAGATGGCAACACTTGGGCACATGTGCGTGCTAACAATGTTGTTATAACAAAATAAAGCCTAGGTAAGGTATGTAGCTACATATATCTATACATTTAGCAGATACAGTAAAACGATCGATATCAACGGATAGACAAACACATAGTCATAGACAACACAAACGTAGAGACGAATGCATTCTATGATTTATTGAGTTGTTGTGTTCATGTTTCATGTACCTAACCTATGCTCATGTGGATTTGCAAAAACATATTTAATTTTCCAAGGAAAGTTGGAAAAATCGCCATGAGTGTAGTGCGCACAGAGAGTGACAGTTTGGTGCATATTGTGGAGTGGTGGCATCATTGGACCATTTTTCTTCGAAAATGAGGCTGGGAAAAACGTTTCGGTCAACGGAGGCGTTACAGAGCCGTGTTAACCGACTTTTTTTTACTGAAAATTAAGACATGGATTTGGACGACCTCTGGTTCATGCAGGATGGCGCGCCATGCTACACAGCCCATGCCACAATCGATCTTTTTGGGCATCAAATTCCCAAATCGCCTCAGAGCTACGATTTGACCCCTTTGGACTTTATTTTTGTGGGGAACCGTAAAGGACCGGTGTTATGCCAGGTAAAAAAATGTTCTCCAGGAGTATTTAATCAGATCCCAATCGCACCAATATACATCAAGAAAAATGCCATCGTTACACTATTTTGAATTTTTCGAGTTCATGTTAATGGCGCTTGGACTCCAAAACGCTGCCCAAACCTTTTAGAGGTTCATCGACGAAGTCATAAATGGTTTCGACTTTTGTTTTCCTTACATAGATGACATTTATTGGTGCCATCGGACGATGAAGAGCAACATATTGTCATCATCTCCAAACTCTTTTCGAACGCTTCAACAAATTTGGCGTTGTCGTCAACGTAGCTAAGTGTGAGTTTAGTAAGTCTAAAATCACGTTTCTAGGTTATTTAATTTAAAGCGATGGCATGCAACCACCTGAAGAACGAATCTAGTCCACAACTCAGCAAGCAACTCAGAAGATTCCTGGGTTCTATCAACTTTTACAGACGTTTCATCAAAAACGAAGCCAAGGTACATGCACCACTGAACGATTGCCTCAAAGAACCGAACGTCAAAGGAAATAAAACCATCATTTGGACGCAAGACGCAACTCAAACAACGCCCAAAGTAAATACAGCACGTTTGACAGAGAACTATTAGCAATCCACTCAGCTATTGAGTACTTCAAGTTCATCTTGGATGCCAGAAATTTTACTATTTATATGTATAAGGACCACAAACCCTTGGTGTTTGCTTTCAATCAAAAACCCGAAAAAGCATCACCTTGAAAGTTTCGATGTCTTGATCTCATTGGTCAATTTTCAACCGACGCGAAGTCAAACCAATCGCAGGAACGGAAAACGTATTGGCAGATACGTTGTCACGAGTCGATGGCATCAGCAAGTTAGTGAACTTTGAAGAACTCGCAGTGTTCGGTTCTAAAAAAAATGGCCGTAAATTTAAACAACACCGAAAATGTCGCGTAGGTAGTTAAAGAATCGAGCAAAAATGCTGAAGAACTTAATTGCGTCTATACCTACTAAAGGGTGTTTTTTTTTAGAGGTATAGAACTTTGAAATTGAATAAAACAAAGATGATTTTTTTAAATTGACCTAAATATAAATTTAACTGGCATTAAAATTTAAATATGATTTCTGGCATATGACCGCCACGGCTGGCTCGGACGTAGTCTAATCTGGAGGTCCAATTTTCGATGACTTTTTCCAACATTTGTGGCCGTATATCGGCAATAACGCGGCGAATGTTGTCCTCCAAGTGGGCAATCGTTTCGGGCCTAGCGGCGTAGACTAGCGACTTCACATATCCCCATAGAAAATAGTTAAGCGGCGTTAAATCGCACGATCTTGGAGGCCAATTCACGGGTCCGCAACGAGAAACTATGCGGTTACCAAACGTTTTCTTCAATAAATCAATTGTGGCACGAGCTGTGCGATATGTTGCGCCGTCTTGTTGAAACCAGAGCTTCTGCACATCATGGTTGTTCAATAATTGATGAACGAAAAAGTCAGTAATCATGGCTCTATAGCGGTCACCATTGACTGTATAACGTTCTGGCGAGCATCGTTTTTAAAGAAATACGGACCAATTATTCCACCAACCCATAAACCGCACACCAAACAGTCAGCTTTTGTGGATGTTACGGTGTCTCAACATACACTTGAGGATTTTCATGGCTACAAGTACGCAGTTTTTTTATTGACGTATCCATTCAAACAAAAGTTGACGATTATGTTGACCGTAAAATGGACCTAGTGCGCGATACGTATTTTGAACAGAACCATGATTTTTAAAATAAATTTGCACAATTTGGAAGCGTTGTTCAGGCGTCAGTCTATTCACGTTGAAATGCCAAACCAAACTAAAAATAAATCACTTGACAGCTGACAAAATGACCGCCAGTTAAAATAGTGTTGCCAACTTATAGTTCTATACCTCTAAAAAGAATACTCTTTATAATTGGTATCAAACTGCGACATTTCTTCAAGCTATTATGTCGACATTAAAGTCGTCTTTTAATTAATTAATTAATTAAGTCCTTGCTGAAGCCAAATGCCTGTCAAGTTCATTTCATGCAACTTTGAAAAAAAAAATAATTTTTCATCATGAATTTGTACCATTAAAGAAATTTTTTTAGTATATAAAAGGACATAAGCTCACAATTGTTGTCACTTTTAGTTGTTTATTCCATTCAACGTTAGGTATCATTTAAAATTTAAAATTACTAGTGATAGAGTTGAGTAACTAATATATTATGCAGATAACACAATACATAATGTATCTAAATCAGCACAAGGCAGTGCAATAGATAAGGATTTATTTGCTGATACTCATAAATCCATTTCCATCGACAAGTTTATAACAAACATCCATGTACTGATATAATAATGTTATCTATCATATGCATGACGACTAATAAAATTGCCTGGTACGGAAGGCAAACTACAAGATCCGACAATCTGAATGGAAGTTTTAAATTAGCTTAGATAATGATATCAATTGCATCATTGTTATTATCCACTAGAGATTTATTGACAGCTGTCAAAAGAGTGCCACATTAGGCGAAACAAGTTCTATTATAATGACGCAGAAAACGTCAACAGAAAACGTAAGTGAAATGTAGATACCGCCTTATATGTAACAAATTGCGTAGCAATTAAGAAAAATATCTAGATGATAGTAAATAGGTATAGATAGACAGAAAAATAAATGAAAACTCCACAGTTTCCAATTATCTGTTACCTGTCAGATATAAAAATTGAATTTTGAAAATGTCATCCTACATTGACTTTCGTGACTTTCTAATAATAATGCCCACTTTGCTTTTTAAGTGTTTGTTTGCTGTTACATTTTTGCAGTGAATATGATAGTCGAGTTCACGAAATTTTCAAGGAAACTGCATTAAAAAAAATCCCCCCAATGGTTCATTAAATGTATCTCCCCTTAGAAAGGAGCAACCAAAGATTGATGCTTTATTGTCCGCTCCAGTGACTGCCAGGAAGAAGCTCAACGAAAACAATATCCAAACTCACATAAACTATAAACTTTCGTTGTAATCCAACAAAAAAAAAAATAAAAATACAACAGTCAAACTTTTTGTCTTCCAGTTCCAGTTCGCTATAAATAGGAATAAAAACCACAAACAAGCAACACAACTAAAAGTATTTTATAATACTCGTAGTCTTATTGACATAGTAGGCACTTGTGTAGTACACTAAACCATACACCAACCAACCGAGTAGACTTCTATACTATAATACCATCATCGAATTATATCCAGGTCGATAGTGCATGCATGCACTGCTAACTAACCCTTCAAGCGCAATGCCATCACCGCTACCACGGCCAGGCCACCGCCACCCTACCACCATCTATCTCATCAGGAAAATAACAACTCACGTGCTATTTTCACAGCCAGTCCATGGCCTTTCTTTGAGTTGTGTAGAGAGCAAGTTTCTCCTTTCACTGAAAATTAAGTTTGCCGAAGGAAAACACTAACACACCGGTCGGTGGCGCGGCGCGAGTGCTGAGAAGACAGAGTAGCAATTCTGCAAAAGGAAAAACAAAAAAAAAAAAAAACACTCGAGTTCTCAGATTGTTGAAATTGGGATAACACATGTCAAAAGAAAGGAAAGACTGCAACTGCCAGTATGTTTAATAATGTTGTGTACATGAAATTCCCAAAATGATGTACTATGTGTCCTCTTCTTTTAAACTTGAGAATTTTTATATACCTTCCCTACATACATTTCACCTTTATATAGATAATAATAGTATGCTGTATCTAGGTACTTGATTGAAGTTGACATTAAGATGAAGTGCTGTTTAATTTGGGTTTTTCTTTTAAAGCTTAAATCAAGACTAAAGTGATTCGTGCTAAGTGTTGTCACTTCTAATCTGGCAGATCTACCACAATTTCGGACATTTTTTTTTTCAATCTACCACATCTACCACTGCACCCACAAATTCTACCAAGATTTCTTATTCGACTGTTTTTTTAACACTTTAAATGGATTTTTTTAAATCATTTGTACCGTCATTAACATTTTCATTCCTCAACTTTTTCATTCCAGCAAAACAGACCGTTCCCGTTTCATTCGCTTTGAGTTCCCCTGCAGAAAATTACGTTCGCCGGCGAGTTCATCCGAGAATCACAGCCGATGCAATGGGCCTTACCAATAATCATTTTTAGTCTTCAACTTAAATATTTTGACGGTCACAATGGATAATTTTATATAAAAATTTTTGCTATTGTGACTTCGTAAAAGTTAGCCTGGACACTAAAAATAATTATTAGTACCGCGGAATATGTATTGTATGAAATGCTTGACGTCTTGTGTCGGTCGGTCGGCTTTGGTCGGATTAGACGCTGAGCTTACTGAAGATTCACTATAGGCGTTTTCAATAAGGATGGGTCGACTTTGCAATGGAATAAAACAAGCTGTGTGCGAGATATTAACAAAATCCTTTTTTTATCTGAAAGGCCCATGTATGCCATTATTGTATGGAATGTAACACCATGTCCAAATGTTCGTCGCAGCTTCTCATGGTGGCACGAATCCGAGTGGTCCCATCTTCCGCATTGATCCCACTGAATTTGAGCGATAGAATTGGTTATGTTGGGTTTAAGACCATCATCGGTCGATTTCGGTTGATTTGTTGCGTTGCATTGAGTTGCGATTTCAGGCAACCTCACAAGAAATGGTCTAGCGTGGCTAAATATCACGATCTTGGAGATAACCATATACACTCAAATCGTTCATGAAGAATGTCGAACATCGTGGCGTCTGCTGTATGACACGTAGCGACGTTTTGCTGGAACCACATGTCGTCTACTTCCATATCGTTCAATTTAGGCAAAAAAAAATCGGCTAGCATCATTCTGTAGCGCTCGCCGTTGATATAGTAATCACCTCATCGACGTCATTTTCAAGAAAAAGTATTGAGCAATGACGCCGCGTGCCATAGCCATTCATCCAAAAATGCGCCTTGATGATTTTTAGGACAAATTTAGGGGTCTTCTTCCAAACAGTTCGAAACCCAGTCAGCGAATAAACGGTGTTATCTATCTAATCTAATGGTAATTATTATTAACTTTGAGCTCCTGGGTCAGTTGGATCTTGAACGGGTATAGGCCCAAGCCCCGACTCGAAATTCGTAAATTGCTGTAATGACCGGTGATCGGCAGCAACTAGATGTTCTCAGCTCCACATCTCAGAAACGACTGACCGCAGAAATGCGGATCAAGCTCTTTTATAGAAAGACAACAGATGTTACTCTTTGGCACGTAATTGACTTGTGTGATCATGTTCTAAGCATAGGTCACTACAATTGCCATGGGTTCTCCTGTACACTTTCACGGACTGCGGCAATGTTCTTGGCCGATGTGGCGTGCCTTTGTATAGTACGGGTTGATTGCTTACCGAACCGGTTGTCTTGAATTTGGTCACCAAACGTTGGAGAGTCGACTTTGAAGAGACACCGCGTAAAAAGGGCGCAACTCGCGCAACTTTAACTTTTTAAATCGTGTAACTTGGCATCATCAGTGACAGTGACAGAACAGTAAACCCACAAATTAAACAGACGTCACCAAAAATCCGCCACAATCTGCCAACATCAACCCGACCCGAAATTATTTTCAAATCGAGCTGAAAGCTGATGGAACGTCTTGTGTGTATCGTTTTGCGACGCCCCTAGGATAGCCCCACGACGCCCTAGGGCATCGCGACCGACAGTTAGGGAATCCCTGGTGTACGTAATTTTTAAATAGGCGATGCAAATAAACTTCAAATATACCACCCATTTTTTAAATCTACGACATTTTTAAAATCCTAAGTGACAACACGGACCTGGCTATACCTTTAGCATAACAGTATTATGATGTCTCATATTATTCTCATATTTCATTTCATTTAAAATCCATAACAAGTGCTGGGACAGAGAGCAGTGAAAAGTCAATTTGAAATTAAGAAAACTTTTATTATACCCGGTACCACACTGTGGTGAGGGTATATTCATTTTGTCATTCCATTTGTAACGCCCATAAGGAGGCGTTGTAGGTATGACAAACTATATATATTATTGATCAGCATCACTTTCTTAGTCGATCTAGCGATGTCCGTCTGTCTGTCCGTCTGTCCGTCTGTCCGTCTGTCTGTCTGTCCGCACGATTACGGCCGTAATTTAAGAGCTATCGACTTGAAATTTGGTACGTAAGCTTTTATCCACCAGACTGAGGCTAAGTTCGAAGATGAGCAAGATCGGATGAAAACTACTACTACCTCCCATACAAAAGTATCAGATTTATATAGCTTTTTATGTTAAAAATTAAATTTAAATAGCTACAGTAAAGATAGCAAGTTTAAACTTTGCACGTATTGTTTTAATAATATTTAAAATTTTTTGACAAAAAAGGAGCTTGATCGAATAAAAACTACCCATACCTCCCATACAAATATATAATTTTTTAATACTAAAATATTTTTTTATTTTACAATAATAGGCGTATTTTTTGGAAATCTATAGCTAGTTCACTTTTACTTTTACATGCAAAACTGGTATACTCACTTTTGGTTTTGTTATACCCACTTTTGGTTTTACATGCAAAACGGTTATACTCACTTTTGATTTTGTTATACTCACTTCCCAAAAAATACGCCTAATATAGTACCGGGTATTTGAGCTTCGGCATAGTCGAAGATAATTGTCTTACTGGTTTTATATTAATTTTATTGAAATAGCTAGGTAGAAAAAAAGTGTTGAATTTGCAGAAAAGGCAAAAAGTTAAAACTTACCTCTCGGAAAGCTTTTCAAATCTTGAAATGGTTCATAAAATTGATCGAAGTGAACAATTGATATGAAACAAATAGAGTATCTTATGGAAACAGCTACAAAAAAAAAAATAGGTAAAAAAGTACATGTTTTAACACCACAAAACAAGCGGAAAGTTCAAAGACTAAGGTCTTATGGCACTCAATTTACAAACTAAATCATGGAATTTGCTTTTTTTTTTGTAGCAAATCCATTCACGTTGTGTTATTGTTATGCATTACACCCAAAATTTACAAAACTACAAAAAAAAAAAAACACCGCTTAATCACGCAAGCAAGCAACCCACGCCTTGAATTTGCAAGGTCTCACATGGAATGGGATATGAACACTAAAGTGGTCTCCAGAAATTGGAGCAAAATCGACTTTACGAACAAAAACCAGTTTATTGCAGTTTTTTCGCAATAAAGGAGCTTTGTGGACTTATTTCATGGATATTCCAGAAGGATAATTTGTGCATATACACAATTCACGCCTTTTTAAAGAAAGGATTGCCAGTGAAAATATTAAAATATCGCACTGTTCGTCACATTTGCCTGATTCTAATATTATTGAAAATGTTGCCTCGTGAAATTTATTAAGGCAACAATCATTATAAACACAATCAGCACTATAGGCATGTGCTTGCATACCCAGCTGACATTTACATCATTGCCAGAACTCAGTGAGCTATCACTGGCGCGTTTTCAAATACTGAGAAAGAAGCGACAAAAATGGGAACGAGAGTAAAACAAAGAAGATTATTATATATAGGGACACACATAACAGACAGCTATAACTTTGAGGTAGTTAGGGACTTTATCTACCCCTGTTCCACTATATATTCTGAAAGGTTCTGGCTGTTCCATTTAGAGGGATATTTAAAACAAGAAAAAAAAATCTTTCTACTAAAATTAGTGCATCAAGTTTTAAGTCCATAAATTCCTTAATTCGTGTGCTTATGTTCAAACTTCCCTTCAAATTGATCTATCTGCCATTCATCTCTATTCACTTCAGTGCTCCATTTCATCTGTCTTCAGTCGACAAATACTTAATTGCTAAACAACCATATCTAACAAGTTTGTTACTCAAAATTAGCCACCTGTACCCCAAAAACTTATCCATGCATAAATTATAAAGTCCAGAAGGCGATGAAATCGCACTCTTAGCCGACATAAAAAAAATGATTATTACCTCAGTTATCCGAGTCTCATATCTGAAACCGATTCCACTAAATTTATTCGTTTATCTAAATTCGAATAAACAAAATTATGAGCTAAGACATCACTTTGAAAACAATTAAACACTCGTAAATCGCCCACGATTCTAAAGAGCGTGTAAATCAGAATAAAAAAAGAAACAGAACTCTTAGCAGATTTTCACTTTCCACCTTGGTTGCGATTTACAATAATTTTCCAATTTTCTTCCCTCGAAAATATTTTTCTTTTGTGCTATCTTCAAATAAACAAAACAAATTTCGAAGCAGTACGGGAACGCTATCCGAGTACAAATACGCCAGATACACGCACTAATTGAATAAACAAACAGAACGAGCAGTTCTGCAGCTCATTCTCTCCTCTCGGCAATATACGCTGTCGAATGTTTATTTATCTATTACTCTGACAACACAATGTGTACAGTTGGTTTGATTATTCAATTAAAGTTTGTCTTCTATTTCGAAGTTTAAACAGACGACTCTTTTTTTTTTTGGCTTTATTTGTCTTCTACCTACCCTTTCCCCCAAAAATGCAATCCAATTCCATTTAATTGAGTTTACAAGAGTTCTACCGCACAAAACATTACGTTCAGCTGACTTTACGTGTAGATGGAGCACACAAGACAGCGCCATTTGTCATAACGAAATGTAAAGGAGCAAGGATAAGGGTTGGCAACTAAACTGCAAATGGGAAAACATTTACAACCCGCGAGGACTTAATGGGCTCGCGACATGCAAAAATTCCTCGACAAAGAGTCCGCACTATAATAATAGGAATTTAATGTGGAACAGGCTGCACTAAGCCACCAAGCCACTAAGGCACCAAGGCACTGAGCCACTAAGGCCCTAGGCCCGGGTTAGCGCACAGTTGTTTTGATTTAGTACGATGAGCTGTGGAATTAATGATGTGTGACGTTTTGGGTTATGACACAACAAAATATGTGATAAGGTCACTAATGGTATATATGCGGGCTTTCACTCTTTTCTTGGTGTGCTATAAATGCCAAACAAATTGGCAGAGCTATATAAATAGCACATACGTGGTGTTTACATGGTGCTTTGGAATAATTTATTATTTACATGTTTCCACTCAATAGAGAGTGCAGGACGATATAACGATGCATAATGTCGCATACGTGTCCCAAAATGAGTGTGGTTGATCAAAGTGTTAAGCTGGCGAACCACACTGCGAATGGAAGTATACATAATTAGTCAACTTTATGGTACCGTTCTCGTATATGTCAAAATGAGGCTGGACATTGAGCTGATATAATGACCATCTGTAGCTTACACTGACACTCAATCGTATAGGTACCTACTTGCCATTATATCCGCAAGGGGAGTTAACCCTAACATATTGGACATTTTTTCCAGCGGTCCTCATCGGAGTCGAATGTGGGACCATCAAGACCTGAGAAGTCGTTCTATGAGCTGGTCGAGCAAGCTGTTCGGATAATCCATTCCCGTGCAATCGGTGACCCTGATCAGACTCTGTGACTTAAGCACAACTGGGTCTGTCGCTCCAAACAAACATCCGACAGTCAAAATTGTGCGCAATAGGTCCATATAGAACCTTAGACCTAGCCCTTGAGAACTATAAGTTTGAGTGAGGTTTAATTTTTCGGTTAGGTTGGAATGATTCACGTATAAGACCTTTTTCTACAAAACAAATTTATGGTATAAAATCGAGTATAGACTCATTTTCGGTGATAAGGCGTTTTTGCTAGCGAAAACACATCAATAAGCATGTTCTCAAGAATGTCTACAATATTCAAAGGCTAAGTAGGTTAGTGCGCAGCTGGTGCTAGGCTTCCAAGCGGTCACTTTGGTCCATAGCGTTCTTCTTTGTTTTCGTGGTCTTAAAATTATTTTAAAGATAGATCATGAAGGAAACAATAATTAAGTATTTTCTGTTTTTGTTTTTAAAACGAAGCAAACGGATGTCGTGGAAGTCAAAAAGGGATATCTCAGATAGCGAAGGCGACATGATTTTAGTTTCGGTATATATACGAGTACAGAGAAGGTCCCTGATGGTAGTTCTGTAGGCTAGCAGCCCCTACAGTAGTCTGATGAATTGGTACATACACTGGTCGGCATAAGTATTTTGACAAAACTAAAGTTAATTCTACTCATAATTTGAACTTACTTCATGTAAATTTTGCCATCAATGGAAAGGTCATTTAAATTCCGTTTGAAAGATACACAACTTTCCTTAACCCATTAAGTACCCATTGAAAATTTAGAACTTTTGTAAAAGCCTACTTTTTTGACTTTTTTCCTCAGTCCCAAAAAAAAATGTTTTGATGCAAAAAGTTTCTTCAAACAATTCTAATAGTAACAGCAAAAAAAAATTTTTCAAAAATCTATTCGCTAACATTTTTTATGATTTTTTCAATGGGATGATCTCAGAAAAATTTTGTATGAAAAAGAGGAAAAAATTGCTAAAATAGTCATTTTTAGCAATTTTCAAAAAATTATAAAAAATATTAGCAAAGAGATTTTTGAAAATTGTTTTTTCGCAGTCACTATTAGAATTGTTTGAAGAAACTTTTTGCATCAAAACATTTTTTTTTTGATACCGAAAAAGTCAAAAAAATAGACATTCACAAAAGTTCTAAATTCTAAAATTTTTAAATGGGTACTTAATGGGTTAAGGAAAATTTTGTATCATTCAAACGGAATTTAAATGACCTTTCCATTGGTGCCAAAATTTACATGAAGTAAGTTTCAAATTATGAGCAAAATTAACTTTAGTTTTGTCAAAATACTTATGCCGACCAGTGTAAGTAGTTTCATTACCTTTGTGGTTCCTTACGGCAGAAGGGGCTGCCGGTATACCCGTTAAGATACGTTTTTCTCGCTTATTTACTGTCGGCGGATATTTCGTTTTTTTTCGCGTCGATTTTTCGCCATAAGCTCATAGTTGTAGCGCAGCATCGATAGCTGCCAGTTTTAGAGATGATTGCGCACTGTTCTGACTTCTGACCCTTTCTAAAAACGTGACGGCTTTCAAAAGTCAGGGCAATCTCTTTCTGTTTCTGTGAATACCTTTTGTTCTGTGAAGAGTGCATACCAAATTACATAGCTATAGCTGCCGTATGTGGGCGCCGTATGTAGGCGCAGTAGCGCAGTGGTTAGTGTGCTGGACTGCTGTGCGAGGGATCCCAGGTTCGATCTCCGGAAAAACACAAATTACATCTTAAGGTTTTTTCTACTGCGCCACCTCTCGCGAACGTCTGACAAACATCCGAGAGTATGACTGTCCTGAAAAAGCTTCTCAATTCAGCCGTTCGGACTCGGCATAAAATTGTAGGTCCCTTCCATTCGATCCAAAAATAGAAACTCACACAAACGAATGGTTGCGAGAAGCTAGGCCTAGGTTGTCTACCGCCTGTTGCGCCACCTATTTATTTATTTATTAGTTGCCGTATGTCCCAAGTTTTAAAAGTGTTTTTTTGTATATGAGGTGCCACGCCCCGTTTAACAATAGCGCTTACATTTTTGAAATGATATATGCAGGCAATACACGCATCAGTGTAACAATTTCTTTGTTTCTACCAAATGGACAAGAGGCCATAGTGCTTTAGTAACTACGGGATGTTCTGCATTATTGCAGTTGGTGTACACAAGCTTGTGAAGAAAATTCGTAAGACTGTTTTGCTGATTGAAAGCCGCGCTCAAAGGAGAATATTGCAACTGTTGCCGAAAGTGTGCGTCTAACGCCTAAAACCTGAACGCGTTAAGGATCTCAGTCACTGAACATCAGTCGTACTTAACCTGAGAAGAATTGAGCTTTATTATTTCTCACTTACTGGGTCCAATCGCTTCTCTGTTTGGGCTTTAGCAGCTCAAAATTGATGACAATTGTGCTCAAAAATTATCTTGACCGATTAATCGCATTTCCATATAGTCGACAAATTTACCTTATTTGGGACACGGCAAATCCACATGTAGTCATAGAGAAGCCAATGCATATTAAACGTGTGATTTTTTGGTACATATGGTTTTTGGGGTGACGGCATTATTTGCCCGTTTTTCTTTCAAGACGACAATGGAAGAAACAGCCATTGCAGGGAGCGCTACGGAGACAAAATAACAGAATTTATATGGCTAAAAATTGAGGATTTGAATTTGGACAAGTTGCACCTACGTGCTAAAGAAGCCGTCTAATTCTCGATTGCTTCCACACAAAGTTCAACAATAATGATATGATATTTGAAGTCGCGTCGTTGGACTTTTTTTTTGTGGGGTGCCATTAAAGATGGCTCAAGAACAATATTCGTGAAGCTTTTTGCGAAACAGTCCGAAGCCATCGAAAATGCTTAAAAAATTGGGTTGACTTGATGGCCTACTGTCAATCCAGCCGAGGCAGTCATTTGAATGAAGAATATTCCATAATTTATTTAAAGGTTCACTAATTTCAATAAAGTAACAATCGTTGAAAAATATTCGACAGGGTTTTTTATAGCCTTTTTAAAAGAATCCAACAAATGACGCACTTAAGTGTTTTTTTTTTTTGTACTTCATCTCTGTTTAGGGTAAGGTTACTCTATCTGTCAGATGGGACAGTTGTCATTTCCGTACAACAAATGACGTGCAGCAAACATAATGTATAGATGCGCTCATCAAAGCGGAGTGGCGGCGACGTGCCATTTTTCAGGCGGCGAAACTTTTGATAGGCTACGATACGATAGCTTCCCATTTCACAACCTCACCAAATTCCTTTGATGAGTGAAAATTTAATCTTCATATTGTGACTGTGTCCAAGAAGTTGATTTAGAGTAAGAGTTAGCTTGCTGGACTATTATACTGATTGAGGGTTCTCAGGTTCAAAGCCAGAAAAGACAAAAAATACACAATTTGTTCACTGGTAGGTAGGGTATGCCTCCTTGCGCAAACGTCCGAAAAGCTTCTTAATTTAGTCGTTTGGATTCAACAGAAAATTGTAGGTCCCTTGCATAAGGCACAAAAATTTAATTTAAATTCACATCAAAAATGACTGCTACTGCAATTTGATTTTTATTTGACATAGACCGCTCCGAAGGCAGTCAAGATCATAACATTTTTCATTATTAGACTCTTCTCTGCGCCCTGGGGGCATCACTGGTCGCAAATGATAGAGTGGAGAGAATTTATAGCCTATCATTACTGGTTTGGCTTTCAATACCTTCAGCTTGCTTCAAAAATAAACTTTCAGCTAATCGAATTTTTAACTCCAATTTTCCGAACTCTGATAAGTGTCCCACAAATACATTCTATCGCTCTTATATATTGTAAATTTCAATCTGCTATAGTTTTCATAAAAACTCTGAAAACCCTAAAGCTATATTTCCTCTATATAAGTCTCAGAAGATAAGTTCTCTTCATAATAATCTGTTGATTGTAAAAAAATACATAAATATAAACTTTTGACAGCTTACAAGCCAACAAATATGGAAGTAAAAGTATCTATACCCTAATTATACAAGTTTCTCTCACAATCAATACTTGTTGTCTCGCCCGTCGTCATCGCGGGAATATTTTTGGGCCACACCTCGTCTCCGCTGAAGGACGAATATTTATTCCCTCGATAAATCACTTTGCGTCCTTGCCATACCATCCCGTTTCCAGCAGTAATAATTCGCGCATGAATGAACTTTTTCCCTATCGTCCTATACACACACGCATAAGTCTACGTAATAAAAAAAAAAAAAACTCCATCAACTTCGTTGGCCCTTTGACGTATATTATATAACTTAAGGGAGCAAACTTCGCCTATTCCCAAGTCTCAGCTGGTGTGCACTGAATGCCTATCGATATGTATTATTATTTTCCCAGGAAAAACTCAAACTCATGCCTGTAGCCGGCACGGGTCGAACTCGAAATACTCCATTACGCGCAATTGAGCATCAGTTCGTTGAGTAGCTTGTTGTTTATTCGTTTTTGTTTTCATCTGAAATAGCAGAATCGTTGTTTTTAATTTTCTAATAATAATATCAGTTCTGGGATATCAAACGAATCACGACGAGTACATAATATATGATGCGTCTTTGAGGCGGTTAGCACACCCTCACTCTACAATCAAGCGTTTATGACGTAAACAGATGATTAAGAATAAGACTAATTTTTTAAGTTTGGTTACTAAAAGGTCAAGTTGAAAACGCACAAACCTAGTATCCCCGATTTGCTTATGAAGGGAGTTTTTTGTTTTAATAAATTAAATGTAAGCTCTCCTTTTCGATTTCAACATCCACTTCCATATTATGTAAGTCATCTTCGGGATATAAAAAAAACACATAAAATTATATAGTCTGTCTGGCGCCAAATCTGACAGAAGGGGAAAATATAGGGCATTCCCAGTCTTATTGATTTCTTTTGGGGAACGTTAAAAGTTTAGATGACTTTTCACTGTTCTTATCATTGTTTTATCTTCATTTTTATTGCTTCTTGAATTTGACTCATGATTTGTTTAAATGAAAAGAATTTTATGGCAAAAAATGCCGCTATTAAAGTTTGGCATTTATTTTAGTTTCCCGGTAAAATCAGCACGTGTCTATATTAATACTAAAGTAGATATTTAGGCATTTTAAGTCCGAGTAGAGTCAACATTGTACTTGAACTTTTTTTAAATATCTTGATAAAGTTTTAGCTCACTAACTGCATAAATTGTAGAGTTAGGTGCATCGTGTTTCAATCTAACTAAAATCAAACTGAAGGAATTTTCTTTGTTACCTAAAGGCGTGAAAACCACTGAACATATTTCAATTAAACTTTTTTTGAAATGTTTCTTAAGACTGCGAGATGGTTTTAGGCTATGCCATTCATTGCCACATGCGTTGGGACTGTTTTTGAAAAAAAAAATGTATATTTTTCTGAATTTACTGTTACTTGCCTTTTCTGAAATAGTTTTTAATCAACTCAATAATATGTGAGGAAGCGCGCAGATACCTAAATCTTATTTGGTACTTCCTATGTATTATTTTCAGTTTCTCAGTTGAGTTACTATGATTAAGTAAATAAAGTAAGCAAAACCTAAATTTCCTATGGCGTTATCGAGATATAACGTCATCGAGTTTCACCCCATTGAAGACGTTTTTTGTATAGGCGTATATAACATTTTGAATGTTATTTTTTTTTTTTGTATGCGAGGTGCCACGCCCCTTTGCCCCATTTTTTTTTACATAAAAACCTGCTACAAAAGAATACCTTTCCAGCAAAAACAAAGAATCTTAAAATTCGGTGTTGCCAAACTCGAGATATAAAAGGACAAACTCATTTTTATATAAATAGAAGATTATTTTTAATCTGTATAGGATAGGGGTAGCCCGACAGGGGGCTATCCGAAGGGCGTCGCAAGTTCTATTTTTAAAGGCTTTTACTGAACTTCGTGAAAAATTTGTTAGGTTGGAATCTTGCAAGCCAAAATTGAACCACTTCCTCTAAGCTTAGCTTAGAACTTTGAAATTTTCCATGCTGGTTGGGTTGTGAAGACAATGTAATATTTAGAAGGAATTTTTGGATTTTGACTTCACCCGCCCCTTTAAGGGAGGATTTTTTACAACAGATGAACCATTAGCCGTATTAACTTGAAACTTTGTATGTCAATAGATAAGTCAAAACTTTTACATACCTAATTAATACTTTGTACCAATTCGTCCCATAAGGGTTGGAAAAAGGGGATGCAAAATTTTCTGTTTCGACCTTATTTCACTGCTTGAAGACTCCAAACAAAGGAAAAGCATTACGTTTCTCTTTACAAATATACCAAGAGCAAGGTCGAAGCGAAATCCAATAGTTACTTTACAGTCGAAAATTAAGCCCTTTTGTTTCTCCCGCATTTCCAGTCAGACTTGCTTCGTGGCTGGCACTTAAAGTTAAATAAAGGATTTCTAATTGGCACTGGTCGTTGCCATCCAGATTGGTCTGGGTGATTATCGCGTCCCATGAGAGTGTACAGGACACACCGAAGCAGTCAATTCCGCGCCGTGCACAAGAAATCGGCCTTTCGCAGATTCCAACTTGGCGAATTTTGCATCGGGACTTGGGTTTACGCCCCTACAATATCCAACTAGTCAAGGAGCTCAAAGTTAATGACCTAGACAAAGCCGTTTCTTCGCTGACTTTGTTTCGGAGAGTTTCGAAGAAAATCATCTTTAGCGACGAGGCACATTTTTAGATGAATGCGGGTATGTTAACACACAAAATTGCCGTAAATATG
This sequence comes from Cheilosia scutellata, assembly GCA_955612985.1. NCBI lineage: Eukaryota > Metazoa > Arthropoda > Insecta > Diptera > Syrphidae > Cheilosia > Cheilosia scutellata. Next base: position 56,367,909 of record OY015314.1, read on the forward strand.
GCGATGTTTCAAGGTCGTCGACCCGTCCTAATTGAAAAACCCTTTAGTGAATCTTTAGTAAGATAATCAGCTTCTTTTCACATCTGCCCTTTTAGACATCTGCCTCTCTAGGGAGTCGCATTATGAAAAAGATTGGGAAACCCTGGTATAGGATATACCTACCTATCTGCCCACTCTGTTAGTTGAAAAGGCTTCGAAAACTATTATGCCGTGAATTTCTAAAACCCATTAATTTTGTCCCCCAACCGACACGACCTTGGTATTTAACTTTCATCGTTATTTTTTAATATACCTACCTCCTATTAGTGACAATGTTATTTACCCTACAATTACACATAGTCCCATTCTAAATATGTAGTTTATCGATTTGCTAATTCTGCAAAAAACACTAAATAAATGTTATAATAAAACGCCAAACGATAACAATCCACTCTGACCATCATAGATATACGACTACTTTCGGCCACCATGCACGCAAATTATCCATCGCGACAAGGCAAACCAAACATGTTGTCCTTAATGTCACAACTCGCAAGTATCATAACTGTCACTTCCATTAAGGGTTTAAAAAAAAAAAAAAAAAAAAAAAAAAAAATTGCAGTCAGCAAATAAAAAAACAATTTTTATGACTAAAAACGATACTTTTGTGCTTTATCCGTGCCATGCCAGTACCACACAAAGCCACCACCAAAACGACCACAAAGATGTGCCTCATGCGTCCCATAAACTACACTCGCAACATGTTTCACAGATTTCAAACCTCCTCTCTGTGTCAACATCGGTGTTTACACGAACCGACCCCCACATTGTGCGCGCCCGACATGGCCAATGTAATAACAAGAATAACCGACCAAGGTAAATTGAAATGAGAAAGCAGTAGCGAAATGACTAACACCGCCCGAACAACAGCAACACATCGACCAAGTTAAATACAAACTTGACCTCATTTTAACCCTAGTGCCGCGACGCCGCCGCTGCCGCACACAGATCCCCCTGTAAGGGTGTGACGTGCTGCCTCCCCCTAACTTCGTATGTGGTGAGTGTAGGTATATTGTTTTCATTTTCATGAGAACTGAGAACTTAGAACCAAATGGGCCATAACATTGAGGGTGGTGGTTATTCGACAAACAATTATATTTTTCTCACCTGACTTCGCATATTATTAGAATAGGGAGCGCGCCATAGTTATATCCTTGCGGAGGCAAATTGTCGCAGAAGGCGCAGCCAACAAAAAGATACCTACTCCTAGTCCTAAGTCGCTCTTTTTTTTCTACGGGCATTACGACGGTAGGTGTCCTTTTAAAGAATTTCTCCATATAGAAATGACCATAACGTGCAATCATAAGGAAACAACTAGAGGAAGGACGAACAAAAAACTAAAAGTAATGATGGCCATGTTGTGTTTGTGTACTCGTCGTATGCATGCGATATTAACATGCATATGCAATTGAAAAGTTTTTCTCTTTTGCATTTATATAGGTGAAGTACTTAAACTTATCTAAAAAAAAAAAAATAAATAAATACCGCCTTTGTGCACGAGGACTTTCCTCAATCGTGTGTGAAATTAGAGAGAAATTTTTGCCTTCGGTTGAAAATATATAGTCCACCGAATTTATTATTTTAAATTGTATAGCTATATCGACGAGCGAAAGAAAAACAACAGATATCAATAAAACATGAAAATTAAATATTAAAAATACAATTTCAACAAGACAAGTAGAGAGAGATAGTATGAGTATAAATAAAGCAGAGGTTGGCATTCTGCACAGTTATATAATGCAACAAAAAGCCTGCCGCCCGACCTGACCTCAGTTGAGTATGAAGGGGCTTGAAACTCGAATGCAAAATATGATAGCAATTTTCGATGCAATAAATCATTGATATTAAATTCAATGGAAATTATTTTCTCTGGGCAAAATGACACGAACTATTTTTTACGTTGTAAAATGTAATTTTTCGAAACGTGACATCGATTGCGGGCGGTTATGGCATATACAACCGTTTACGGTATAGGTTAAGAGGTACAGGGTAATTTACTGCTGCGCTTGTTATATGATGAGTGATTTTTTGAGTTTGTCGAAGGACTTCCATTCACGCATGCCATTGGAGTGAGAATAAGCCTAATTTATGGCTGCATTCAGGATATCAAAAAGGTGCATAGGATAATTGCCAAAATGGGGGAAATTTCACGGAACACATATTTTTGAAGTGGCGATGTAAACCAAAAAATACACAAATACTACATGGTTTTGAAGACAGTCCAATATGAGGACACTTACGTGGGATGTTGGCCATGGTCTAGTGGTAAGAAGGTTTTCTTGTGAGTTGCACAGGTTCAATCCCCAATGGGCGGGACACACAACAGGCACCGATCGAAAAAGAGAAACGAACAACAGCCAATATATGGGAGTGTGGTTTTCTGCCACCATCGACGGAATATCAATTCGGAGTGCCCTGGGATTTGGATTACCGTGGGTAAGCAACAAATGCGAGCTCACTGAACCAGAAAGTCTATATACCAGTATAAGTGTCCTTCGAATCCCCTATATATCCAGGTATGACTGCCGAAAGAAAGTAGCCTGAACATTTTTTTATTGAAGAAACCAATCCAATGTGCTCCTATCCCCAGCGTATATCGGACTCTTTGGAAACTGATTTCTCAACAACTTTAGTACAATATGACCGAATATCAATGCAGTGTTACATATTGTGCGACAGTATTCTTTTGTCAGGGAAAACAACAATGAGACAAGAATGCAGGCGAGTTTTCCACACGAGTGGGGAAAGAGAAAGCTCGAAAAAATACACGAAAATTGTCGAGTGAACATAAAATAATGTATGTCCGCAGAGACTCCATAAGGAGTGGATCCAACATGATACAACATACAAGACGAGGATAGGGAACAAACAGCATCTAGTTATAGATCGGGAAATGTCAATAAGATTACCGGATAGTGTCAGTATCTTTCAGTCAGAGATTCTAGCCGTACTTAAACCGCAGATGGAATTGATATCTAATAAGAATATTGTTATTTACATTTATAGTCGGGCTGCTCTCAAAGCACTAGAATCAAACTACATATAACAAATCGATAGTATATTAGGGATTGTTGCACAATGCTTAAGACATTATGTGTACAGGACCAAGACAGCTTATGCTGGGTTCCAGGACACTGCAACATAGAAGGAATAACGAATTCGCCCACAAATTGGCAAAAGAGGGCGAAGAAATGACGAGAAATCAACAAGTTAACGTCAATCCACCATTGGTGCCATTGAGTACCTTCAAGGAAATTATCAAAAGTAGTATACTAGAAAAAGCAGTCCAAAAATGGGCCAACACTGCTGGGACCACATACGTACTAGAGAAATTCGTAAACTAAGCAGGGCAAACCTGAGAATATATATCAATAGGTATCCTGGTCTGGCCACTGCCTTCTTAGAAAGCATGCCAAAAGACTAGGACTTTCAGACACAGATCTGTTAGAGTCTGCAATGATATTAGGGGTCGAAGAAGACATCACACACATACTGTGCGAATGACATGGCAAAGCACGTACGCGGTATAAAGTTTTGGGAAATTACTTCTTTAACAACATAGAAGAGATAGGGCTTATCGACCAAGTGAAGATATTTAAGTTCTGTAGGAAAATAAAATGATTTAGGGCAAGTGCGTAGGTTTTTCCATCTATTAAAAGATGATTATCGCGATGGGCCCACTAAGTGGCCTAGTGTCTTGTGATGGTTCTCCTCACAACCATGAATCTAACCTAACCTAACATATAAATCGGGAAGGGTGCGTAAAGATATGAAAAAAATAAACACTAGGCCATAAGAAATGCGGATACTCTAACCCCAAGAACAAGACCTTCTTACGAGGAGGAACGAGAAGTCATTTATAGAACATATCTTATGAGATACGGTCTATAATGCCTAAGTTGCCTAAAAGTAAGGACAATGTGCGAGGCCTTCATCCAGTCCAGTTTATTTTATAAATCTGAGTATTTGGTACTTGCCCCTATGTGGTTAGACAGTTAGAGCCTCACCATGATTCCAGAATCCGGATAGCCAACTATTTTCTTCAATATACACTCTACAGAGTAATATTCTTAAAAAATCTTAGGATTTTTTGGCTATTCTTACTTAGACGGATACTTAACTTGAATCTTTTTTGGTTACAGATTCTTTAAGGTTTTTAAAAGTTGTAGTCCCTTTTCCCTTATCTATTCTTCTGAACTCTTCTCGTATAAGGTGTGTTGATATTTTTCGATTATATATGTAAGTTGATGCAACAGGTCCGTTTAGTAGTAGTTTTTGTGAGTTTTTATTTTTGGGACGAATGAGAGGGACCAACAACTTTATGTGGATTCCGAACGACTGAACTGGGAAGCTTTTTTCAGGACAGTTTATACTTCCGAATGTTTTCTTAGAAGTTCGCGAGAGGTGGCACAGTGGAAAAATCCTAAAGATATGTAATTTTGTCTTTTTCTGGGGATAGAACCTAAGATTCCTCACAAGTCTAGCACGGTAACCACTGAGCCACTGTGCCGTTTTTAAAACGAATATACTTTTGTAAAACTAATCTACCTTCCAGTTCCTCTTTTTGCAATCAGTAGAATTCTATTTTCTGCCGTATGCGCAACCATGTGTCTTTGAGGGAGTGAAACTCTAAGAGTAGCTCCAGTTGGCCAGGTCAATCATACCACTTCTGTGAGAATATATCTTGCTATACAGCGCCGTATGTGCTAATATGATATCACAATTGCAATTCTAAAGCTAAAGCTGGATCTCCACGACTTTCCCTCTATAGAAGAAGGCTAAACGTGCTCTTGTGATATACCTACATCCAAGATATACAGTGAGCGTCAAAAGTCATGGTACCCTACGTACCTATTTTATAAAAGTCTGCTTAAAATTAATACATTTTTGAATGAAAAATTCTAAATAAACTAGTCATTTGAGTTTCTTATGTATGTTTACAAAGTCTACTTTTTTGACTTTGAAAATTTAGGATTTTTGTGAAAGTCTACTTTTTTGACTTTTCAAAAAAAAAATGTTGTGATGCAAAAAGTTTTTCCAAACAATTCTAACAGTGAGTGCAAACAATTTTTTTCAAAAATCTCTTGGCTAATAGTTTTTATGATTTTTTGAAAATTGCTAAAAATGTCTATTTTAGCCACTTTTTTCTTTTTTTCATACAAAATTTTTCTGAGATCATCCCATTCAAAAAATCATAAAAAATATTAGCGAACAGAATTTTGAAAAAATTTGTTTGCAGTCACTATTAGAATTGTGTGGACAAATTTTTGCATCAAAACATTTTTTTTTTCCGATCCGAAGAAAAAAGTAGACTTTTACAAAAATCCTAAATTTTCAAAGTCAAAAAAGTAGACTTTGTAAACATACATAAGAAACTCACTTGTTAATAAATGACTAGAATTTTTCATGAGTGAGTCAAAAATCATCCCGAATCTTATTGTTTCACCCGAAACTGCATATAAAAGAAAACAATTTTTTGCGGGAAATTCATCAAACAAACTAAAGCCCTCTTTCATCTTAAACTGGGTGTCAAAGGCTGCACTTACTCAAACGTATGAACAAAACCAGAAAAAAAAAATACAAAGAAATACTTCGTCTCAAATTTTATTTGCGCCTATTTTTATTATGATAATGATAAAGATTTCCATGACTTTTTGACTCAATTAAGTCCGCCCCAACTTTCTTATCGCCACCGTCAAACTTACTATTCAGTCGGATATCCACCGCATTTAGTGATGACCTACATAGTGTGCCCATGTCGCCCTAAAAGTTCAACTTAAATCGCACCTAATTCTATGCACACAAAGGAATCGTGCTCGGCACACGAATACCATCTCCTTCCCCGAAATCTCCTGGGGGTGAAAATAAAAACACCCTTTTAATTCCACATCAAATACGTTGCGGTGTTTCTCTGTACAGCTTGCGCCTTTGCTGCTGGTATAGGAACGACAATTCCGTTGCCTCAGTACAGTATATACGTTTTCCTTATTGACTTTGATGGACACTTTAATTATTCGGTAAATACTCATTTCCATTTAGGATATGGCAGTTGAATTCCCTCACCTAACTGTATAGTGCATTTAAATCTAAGTAAATAACTGAATTACTCCTTCTGTCCAGTCGGTGTAGTTTATGGGACCAACAACTGACATCCCCTTACTGGGTTTGCGTATACACAAGTTGATTCTAAAAATAAATAGAGCGAAAACATTTTGGATTTTCGAACCACGGAAGTGACTGACGGAAAAGTATCCTAAATCAGAGTTAACACCTTATAGGTACTCCCCAGGTTTGGGGACTTGGGCGCAAGGTTCTGAATTAATTTGCCATATTTGGTAGCCCTCCCCTCCTGCCGGAAATCATTTCATTTGTTAAAATATTATCTGGATATTTACATTTAATTTACCAGGGTCGGTGGGTAGATGAAATTTTCCTTTGTCCGTTTAAGGACATTTTCCATTAATTGGTAGTTCTGTTTTTTTTTTTCTGCGACAAAGAAAGAGAAACATAAACACGCATTAAGTTTAGTTCGTGCCAAAGGGTCATAGAACCTTGTCGAGGCTTGCCCCCTTTTTTTTTTTTTTTTGGTGTAGGAGTTCCCAATATGGATACCAATGGTCGCTCAAAGCTAATTGCTAATTAGAACAAAAAAAGTCATGATGATCTCAAAAATGGCAAAGTCTGGTGCGTTTTACGCTTGAATACACTTGATAAATCCCTGGCTATACTTGTTAATGGGGTTAACCACGGTCTGTTAGCCAACGTTTGCATTGATGTGCGGTTATCCGCCTAATCAGATACACTTGAAGAGTTCTCGATTAGCGGTGTCAATCGATGAGGTGATAATGATACTGATGAACTTTTTGATTGATTAGATTCAGCTGGAGAATAACTAGTGAAGTGTGTTGTTGGTGTCCTTGGATGGGATAGTTTGTCTTGCAGCAATTGGCAATTGATGAAAGCAATTTGTAACGTATCGATGATGGTTTTGACAAGGTGTTTGCTGATGTACTCATCGGTGATGATCGATGAATGAATTTTCAAAGTGATGCGGTCATTATAAAATTAGAATTAGCTATCCTTTGATCCGGAAATATGCTCTTCACTTAGCTTGCAGATAAATTTAGTCCTTATCAGTAGCAAAGATCTGGCTTAATATTGAAATGAATACGGATTATATTTGGCCCTTGCAGTACTAATAACCATTTTTCATTAGTACTTAGTACTTATAAAGGTCAACTCTAGGTGATTTTGGAAATGCTCTGGAAGATTGTGATACCTTGGAATGGCTGCCAATGAACAATAAGATGTTAAATAATCCTGCGTTGATTTTTAAATGTAGCCACACACCATAGCTTCTCGGCAGAAACCTTTTAGAGTTATAAACGATCTCGCTCTAGGAAGCGCGCTAAAATTAGCTTCGTCTACTAAACCTTATGAAGAGAGTATTTTTGAACTTTGTTTTTATTGACGATAGATGATGTACTGACTCTGACTGTAGGTACAACTGAGAGACATGGTATCCAATGGAGATCGTTTGAGAGGCTAAGCCGCCTCGATTATACCGACGATATCTGTTTCCTGGTGGTACTCCACCAACGGTATGAATGAGATGTGCCAACCACTGCAAGTGAATGGAGTGACGGCTTATCTTAACATCAATTGCAACAAGACCAAAATAATGGACACTGGCCGCTCAGCATATCAGCCGATTATTCTGAGACAGACGCCCATTGAGGAGGTCAAACAATTTAACCATATCTAGGCAGTTTTGTATCGCCCGATGGAGGAACGGATCTGGATGTTAATAGCAGAATAAGTAAAGCCCGCAGCGCCTTTGGAATGTTGTCTTCAGTATGGATCTCCAGTCAAATTCCCCTAAGTACCAAGTTAACGCTCTTCGAATCCAATGTGTATGCCTGTGAAACCTGAGAAGGTAGAGATTCCTCCTTCTCGCGAAGATTACATTCTCGAACCAAGAATTGTGGCGAATAACGGGTCAAAAGAATGTCGAAATTAGGCTACGGAAGTTGTACTGGATTGGCCACACATTGAGGAGACCAAACGACAACATCGCGAAGCAGTCCTTCGAATGGCCTTTGAATAAGCCTGGAATTTTATATTGTAACTAGCGGGCCCGGCAAACGTTGTTTTGCCTGCTCGTAAATTTTTTATTTGACATTTTATTCATGATTTTTTTTTGTTGGGTGGATATTATTTGAAATTTTATTCATGAGCATATTCTTGCTTTTTAAATTTTTTTTTGTTGGTGTTTATTATTTGACATTTTGTGGAATCGGATCGCAGCGCCACTTACTGGGTTCAATTGTGAGTCTAAACCATCCTTATATCCATTCAAACACACACCCAAAATTTAATTAAATATCGGTCTAGCCGTTTGGAAGTAGTTCGGTAACAAACACGTACAGAAGAATCTCTATCTCTTCTCTATATATAAAACAAAGTGGCAAAACTATGTTTCCCTCTGCCGCCCGTAATACTCAACCAATTTATTTGTTTTTTTTTTTTTGTTTTAAATGTCGGTAATTACGGTGGTCGGGCGATAGGCTAAATAAATTCAAAATCGGACGAAGGGGCGTGGTACCGCCCATACAAAAAAAACATTCAAAATCGTATATCTCGAAAACCACCAAATCTATTGAGATCAAACTTACAGGTAATCTTACGTATTGGCCGCGGAGTGCTCCTGTGAAGATTGGTCAAAATCGGACAAAGGGGCGTGGCCCCGATCATACAAAAAACATTCAAAATTTTATATCTCAAAAACCACCGAATCGTTTGAGCTCAAACTTGCAGATAATCTTAAGCTTCTATATGGGGTGAAACAAACTGTACGATTATTTCTGAATTTTCAACCAAATTACAAAAAAAGGCCTGGCGAAGCCGGCGGTGGTTTAGCTAGTTATATATATATAAATATGGGAAGCCATTCAAATTCCGGTCCTTACGTTAGGTTAGGTACACGTATAGGCACTTTTGTAAGTTTCTATTTTTGGGACGAGTAGAAGAGGGACCTAGAATTTTACGCCGAGACCGAACGGCTGAATTGAGAAGCTTTTTCAAGACAGTTATACTCTCGGATGTTTGTCACTTGTCAAGCGTTCGCGAGATCATCGCACAGTAGTCCAGCAGACTTGGTGGCTATCTTAAAAAAGCACACTTAGAAATTCCTTGGAGAAAGATCTGTGGATATACTGCCTCGTTGCGTGGTCATCAGACTCATTGACCGTTTGCCGCCTCTGCCGTAGACGAACAATTTACAAAGTCTGGTCAAACCAACGCGAAACTTCTGCCGTAAAATATTGTCCCGCATTAGATTCACGTGAAGTTGGCCACCTTACCTATGAGTGATGAAGTCAACCCAATTGATTAAGCTAATGTGATGGTGAATTAATGTAACTAGCACCTAGTGGAGGTTTATCTTCGGCTACATTGAAGGGTGACAGTCTGCCCCCGAATAATATCCTCTGACAGTCTGTCTCCCAGGAGGGAGTCTGGTGTGAAACGCAAATGGATACCCCACAGCTTAATACCGAAAATTGATAGTATACCTATACTAAGTCGTAATTTAAAGGACGCTGAGTGTTGCTGTTCAGTATATAACTTTGTATCTAAACTTAGTAACGAAATTGCAAACGTCAGTTCGAGACAAATCGCTCAGTATCTCAAAGAAGTAATCCCCCAAAGAGCTGGGGTAAATAGTGGCTTCCTCCTTCTTCTTTACTTCTACAACCGTTGTTGAGACTCACATTCTGCCGGCATGCCTGCCTATTAGACAGAGTCCCTTTAATGCGCCCACCACATCCACAATGGAACTGATTTGACTCATATTTATATAGAAAAAAGTTTCCTGATTCTTTTGGGGTCTAGTTTTGGCCAAGTTTGGATGCTAGATATGCAGGTGCTAGTTTAGGCCAAGTTTTTATGGGTGCTATTAATATTCCACCTATATTTTTAGCGATTTTAAGAGCCCCTTTAACAAGGAAGAATATAATTAATTGCAACATAGAGCCTGTGGTCCCTCCCTTCTTTCATTCATGTGGATAATCCGCTGCCTTATTCCCTAGTAAACCCGGTCCTTAGACCATGAGCATGGTCAACAGGGGTTTGCTGTCAAACGACCATGAACATGTGAAAAATCAGCCAAGTCACCATGAATAGACTCACGATATAGAAATGATACTTTGGGAATCAGTCGTCGCTTCTACGATTGGGCGCCAAAAAAGTAAGATGTCAAGTAAGACAAGTAAGACAAGTGTCGTAGTAGATACTTGAGAAGAGAGTAGGGTACGTCAAACATGTGTCAGCTCGATAGGTAGATTTTGAAAAACCATTATGACACTTCGAGGCGAGCTGTGATGTCTATACTGTAGAAGTATGGAATTGACGGTTGTCGCACTCTGCATATTAGTCTCCCATCAAGACTCTTCGAGATATGTGAAGGAATTTTAGAATTTCGAGGCCTTGATGGTGGGATGCGCAATGTTGAAATTTCACAAAGATTTGGTCAATTTCGTTCGATTTTGAGAGTGCAACGTCAATCTGTCAGAAATTATGAGGGTCAGTTCCCACTAACAAGAATCGTTGTTACTCCTCGCTTCCCCACTCATTGTTAGAAGGCTTGTTGGGGTGGCATGGAGAGATTTTGTACTCAATGACGGCCGCAGCTACTTCTCCGAGTAAGTTTAGTTACGTTAAACACGTATGTTCCCAGCTTAGATCCAAAACGTTAAATGGAGTCCGTGACATCAAGAAGGCGTAGGCCGAGAATGAAATGGTTGAATCAACTCCGACATATATCTGCATGGGAGATTACTACTGATTTAGAGTAGGTGATGATTGCTTCAGAGTTGCGAAGGGTTTATTTGACAGACCCATAGCTGCGATTGGATAGGCAGGACTTTAAAAATGATGATGATGACGAGGCTGGGTGATTTCCTATATGGTGCAGTTTGAAGTCACTGGTTTATGTTGACAAACCACCAACAATTGATGCCTTGGAGGTCAACATGTCTGTCCATAAGAGCTGCACGAAATAATTTTCAAAACTGATTGTCAAAATGTTCGTTTTTGTTTTGCGTACTCATGCAAATCAGATTACCATTGACATGTGATTAGTGCGAACATTGTCCACTATTCAAATCACTTCGGCTCTATACTCTATGCCCGATTTGCCTAATGACCAAAACCAAATAACAAATCATACCAAATAAAAGGTCCCATCGAATGTCCCCTTGTATCGAAGCGTAACCGCTTGATTTGCAAAAATGTATTCCACCTCTGGTCAATCGATTTTATTCCGCAAGCGGTTGGTAACAATTTACCTGTGATGTGACTTTCACCAGCGCACACGGCACAGTTTCCTGAATTTGCCCCCACTTACTGGGGATATTTTAGATAACTGCCGATGGAGTCTCTTCTCGACTCTGGTGTGACCATCATAGAGCAAACAAGCCAACATACCCGACTCTACATAAATCCACTTTACATATACGTTGTCCCGTGCTTGCAGCGAGCCAAAGTCGAGGATAAAATAGTTGGCAGGACAGTTTTATAGGCACATTAATTTCCACTTGTGACATTTGACCCATCGACACACAAACATAGAAAATGAGCGAGATAGAAAGAGGCAGACACCGAGAATGCACTTCAAGTTAAATGGTACGTACCCAAACCCACCCCACCCAGTTCCATAACTCAACGCAAAGAACTATCGAAGAAGGATGAAAAAGGATGGGAAACTTTAACAAAATATCGAGACTAAGTGACACTACTAAACTGTATGTAGTGTTCATTGAATATACGGACAAACTTTATTGCCCCTGTGACGACGACTCGACGATGGGGTTGCAGGAGAAAAGCCAGTCCTAGTTCAGGAATCGTCATTAGAAACAAACGCCACCGGCAGCTGAGAATGAACTTATATGCAATGGATGCGTGTATATACTGCTCACTTGACGATAGCAACATCATTGCCCCACGGGATTCCATTCAATTGCGTTTATGGCATGGCAGTACGAACGATTCGCTGTGCATACGTCAGTCGGAAATAATGACTCCAAAGTGGTCGGGAAGGTGATTTCATCCGATTAAGTAGAAAATGACTTGACTGAAGGGGTGGGCAATGGGGATATCCTCAAGGCGGACTTCGCTTAAATCGGTAATTGGCTGTTCGTTATGGGGTTCGTTTGGGATAAGAGACTCATGATTGCTCTAAATGTGAATAGGGGGCAATAATAATACGTGGGTTATAATTCATCGAAAACATATTCAATAAGTTGTTAATTATAGATCACATTGTTAATTGGTTGGTATGTATATATACATATACGATGAGTTTATTTAAATGCGAAGGATGAAAATACACGGGCACATTTAAAGGCGTACCTACAACTACAACCCCCAAAATCATTCGATGGGTTCTGCGAACAAACTCGATTTCTAACTGTCCTCTCTAACGCTTAGTTAAACATTCTGACCTCGCAACAACCTTAATAATTTTGGTCGTCTGATTTTAATGCAGTTCTCTCATACACATCGCAAATTATAAGCGTTTGGATCATTCCAGACGGATTTCAAGCCACATAGACTACTTTAGAAAAACGGTTGTAGAGTTATTGCCTGCGGACGATATCGCTATTTTGTTTACTGGGAAATATCTACTTCCCAATATTAGGGGACTTGAGGGAATCGCAATGCTCGCAAAGCTGGTCAAATGGGCCAACTAATGCGGCCTGGATATAAACCCGGGGTAAAACAGGGCTAGTGCTATTCACGAAGAAGCACCGTATTCCTCAAATCAATCCACGTAAATTAAGGGAAATCCGTGTCAGCTTCTCCGACAGCGCTGAACTGAGCTTGCATGAACGTATTCAGAAGGCCGCGGATCTTGGGTCTCAAATGGAGGTTAGGTTAGGAAATTAGGTATCTACGGTTTTGGACTTCAATATTAAGTACAATACCAGTATCCCCAAACCGACAGCAATGGGGAGAGAATACGATAATAGACGAAAACACCCGGGAAATATACACAAATGGGTCAGGTTCGATTTCCCTAAAGCAGTCTTTTAGACTACCAAATAATTGTTTAGTGCCTTTCAGGCAGAAGTTATGGCTATTCGCGAAGCCGCTGAACTGGCTTAAAGGTAAGATCGATATCGAATTCAGACATCGTTATCTACACCGACAGCTATTAAAGCATTCGAATCACCAATATCAAGATCCAAATTGGTCAAGCACTGTCGTAAATCTTTAAATGATATTCTCTCGTAGGTGCACATTAACGCTGTGCTGGGCTCCGGTCATAGAGACATACCAGGTAACTGTAAAGCAGACGAACTAGCATGAAAATGGAACTCTCTGCCGGTAAAGGGGAGCCCCATATGAAAATTGGGGAGAGATCTGTAACCGCATGCAAAACCGACCTGGCCACGGATAAGTCGGCGCAGGATAAATAACTTGTTAAACGTCAGTAGATTACACATCGGAACTCTTATCGGAGTACTAACAGCCTACTTTGTACGAGGAAGACATGTCGCAAGGCAAGACATCATACCGCAAATGACTTTTGTCGCAGTTGCATGGATGATAGGAGGTGAAGCAAACCCTTCCAAATACTATGTAACTGAATGAACGGCTCTATTCTCGATTAGAAAGCACATTCTAGGAGATTACTTTTTCGGGAGCTTGCGGATATTGCCAAAACTGATATATCAACAAGAGTGTAGTGGAAATAACCAACTTCGCTGCTGGGTCTAAGTGACTTACTCCTTGCCAAGAAATACCAAGGAGACTCTAAATATAGGACCCTCATCATCTTAGTTTTAATTTATGTCGCAGAATCATGGACGCTATCAAAGGCGGATGAAGATCTCCTTAGTCACTTCGAACGCAAATGAAGTGATTTTCGATCCTGTTTGAGTTGACGGATGAGGAGATTTAACAGCGACCTCTACGAGCTGTATAGCGACATAGACTTGGTCAGAAAACTACGCATCTGTCGTTAAGATGGCTGGGGGGGACATGTACATAGAGCGAATGGACACCAACGCTCCCGCCCGTTAAGTCTTCGATTCCAACCCGGATGCACAACGCCTTGAGTGGCGCGCGCAAGTGGAAGGGGACCTCAACCAACTTGGAGTGCGCAAATGGAGGTTGTCAGCCAAAGATCGGGATAACTGGAGAGGCGTGTTGGTAGAGGCCCAGGTCCACGCGGACCTCAGTAAGTAAGTAAATAAAATTACTCCGTATACGTAACGGATAATTGCCACCTAACCTAACCTAACCTAGATTTAGATTGACATGTTAAAGTCTCGATCAATTGACAATATGCATCATGTTTATCGTTTGTGTAATACCCAGTTTATGTGGTAGGCTCGCCATTATCTAAGGGCCGATTGGTGATAACGATTGGTATAAAACCTACTAAACCAGGCGCTACCTACCTGGGAATTTCAGGCGATACATTCAACGTGTGATTTCGCTCCCGTTACAGAAGTACCAACTACCAAGTATTCTTGATAGAATGAAAATGTTCTCCATTCATTTCAAACTGAATTCCGTTTTCCCCTCGCTTATAACTCGGGCCTCAAGTAAAATTTCCAAAATCAGAGAAATAGATTTTCTTCATTTCTTATATAGAGTACACAAACCGAGTTTGAAATCGATCGGATGCAAAATAAGAACCAACCTTTTGTCCCTTTGGAGTTTGAATTTTCCCAAATCACTTCTAAGTGCTCACTTTGGCCTTTGGCCATTAAAGGAAAGTTGTTTTAAAATCAACTTCCTAGCTGTGATCACTTGGACTGGACGTTGGTCACCAATCTCCAATCAGTCAGGACAAACTGTTTGAAATTACGAGGATAATGAATAATGATGAACGGAACCGAAGCACAGGAAAATAAACTACTACCCGCTGAAGGCGATCAAAGCCAACCCAAAATTATCACCACAATATTTACACAATTTAAAAAATCAAATCTCTCGTTTCTAAATCATCGATTGTCCTTCCTTACATTTGGCTGATTATCCGGGTAAATGATTACATCATGCATTCACTATGCGTAGTCCATATGTCTGTACAGTGTACATAATAATGCATCACTTTATATCCTTTCCATTCAACCCACAGACAGGACAGTGACAGTGTCATCCGGCGGCATAAGCATACACACATACACAGCATTTGGCATTACCACAATTTATAACAAAGTCATTTCCATTTTGCTCTAATTTCATTTGCAATGTCCTGTACAAGGATATAGCCATTGGATGGATATACGTTGTTGGGTTTTTCATTCACTCATTCGGATGGCGTCAACTTGAAGCACAGCTATTTTCTTTGTTCGTCTATACGAGTGTTCTCTGTTCTCCCCTCATTTTCATTTCTTTCTCTCTGTGTGTCCTGACATAATTAACTTTCTTTCAAAATATAGTCGCAATCATTTATTTATCTTCATACATAAATGTATGTAGGGCATTGTGTTACAAGCTGAAGCTATTTATATGTTGGCACGGGTGAGTGTAAAGATTTTTTTTATATTTTTTTTTTTTTAAATAAATGTCCTTATGAATGGCTAATTAAATATGAAGTATGGACTTTTAATTGCTGACTTTATTGGCGATGAAGATTAGGAATTAGGCTTGTTCCAATAATAACAAGTTTTACTGACTATTAAACCTTTTTTTCGGCATGAAATCAGAAGGGATTGTCACAAAGTTTGAGAGTACGTCAAGAGGTACCTACGTGTTTTTACAGGTAATTGACTCTTTTGTGAGAGATTTTCTTATGTGTTGGCTTGAGCGTAAGGTATGTAGTAAGGGTTGTTTGGATATCAATAAAAGTCTTAACTGGCGCCCAATGAAGAGGAGTATGTTTCTAGTACCGCAATTCCTAATAGAGAAATTAATGTAATTAACGTTTTGAAGGGCTCTGCTTGTAGAGATTTCAAGTGTCGAAATTATACCATTATGTTGCACAAGAAAGTTTTTATCGATAGATGAAATTGGCGCCCAATGTGTGACCTCTCATAGGTACTCAATGGAGGAATTTGCGCAGAAGCGACTTTTTGTGGTAGTGGCGAAATAGAGAGATTTACTCGTGATTTGGCTTGAGCGTGAATTGTTTAGAAAAATTCCATAAACCCCTTAACTGGCGCCCATTGAAGAGGCTTGTATTTTTTTTTTGGCATCTAGGTACTCAAATAGAAAGAGAAGTAAATTGAATTGATTTAAAATCTTGCAACCTGCCATTTTACTACACAAGAAAGATTCAATCGATATCAGCCAAGGAAAGATTACTTTTCAAGCTGGTTTTAGTTATTTTTCTACAATACGAGCCGACCAGTCGCTTAGTCATCGGCCCGAAAAGTCTCGAAAGAAAAACCTGCACAAGTGGAAGCAGACCTCAATCAACTTGAGACGCTTAAATGGAGGCAACGAGCGCGCATACTTGAAGAGCGTATTCGTTAAGGTTCAAGTCTGACCAGAATTCTTTCCTTAACTGGCGCCCAACATACCTCTTACTACCCCCACCTCAAGAGAAAGGCACTCTCAACCAACCCTTTTTCTATTCAATGCGGATAACTGATCTAAATTATGTATATTGATTACTTTATAAAGCAACTAGTTCACAAATTGGCGCCCAAAATTTGTGACCCCCTTCTACTTGAAGAGTTTTTTTTTTTTTTTTTTTTTGTCAACTCATGTGCCTACCAAATAATGACATTTCAATCGAGTGAAAACTGCCAAGGGCGCATAATATGAACCTACATTGACTTGATGGAAGCTTTCCTTTTTGGCAGTAACACACCGGAAAGGAGAAAACTTTTAAAGTAAATAATCCTGCCAAGAAAAATCGTCTCCATCCGTGCTTAAATTTTCACATTTTCTTGTAATATTTAAGCGGACTCAAGATGCAATTTCCCTGAGTGTGTTCTCCTTTAACCAACATCCGTTGGGGGTACGAATACACGAATAGGAAGCTTCTTTAATAGATAATGTGGGTGGCATACTGAAAAGTGGATTTTTCACTATACTCCTACTCGTCCTTTTTTGAAATGGGAGTTGTTGTTTGATTTTGGTTTCTTTTTTTTATCGCTCTTTGTCTACTTGATAACAGTAGATTTTCAGATACAAATGCAGTATCTAGATTGAGTTTTTTTTTTTTCATTTTAATATATATATTATATTTTTTTTTGCGACCACGATGCTACTTGGCTATAGGAAATTGCATGAATATTGCTGTTGCAATCTCACTGTCTCTTCCCCCAAACCTAAACCCGGCGGCGGCGGCGGCCAACTCAAATTCTCGACTCCTATAATATCTTCGTTCCAGATATTTTGTCAGAAAGTTGTTGCCGTAGACACGCCAAAAAAAAAAAACTATAACTTGTAGTGGGATAGTCTGATTATTGGGGGGGAGAACGAAAAAAAAAAACATTTTCAAACTTGAATGCATCTTGTGTTTGCATATCCTTGGGACGAAAATTATATTTTTGTTTTTCTGTGTTGGTTGCCTTTTCTCTCGCTGGCTGTTGCTATGTTGTTTAGATTTCTTAACATTTTCCATTGTATAGGTATAGCTTCGGAGATAGTGTCTATAAAACAACGGGAAACTGATTGTTTTTTCATCTTCGTAGTGAAACTATGTGAAACAATGGACAAGGAAATTTAATTCCTGTGCTTTGCAATGAATTTAATGTTATTAATAGATGACAAGGGAGCAAAAGATAGATATAGAGGAAAAACGTTAATGGTTTTTTGGTAAGGGCAAAGAATCCACTGTTGCTGAAACAGCAGACCGAAGGGCTTTTACAAAATCGTTCGGGTGGAGACAAACTATAGAGTTGGTTGGCCGTCTGAGAAACTGGTTGCTTGAACAAAATTCTCACCCTAACCTATAAGAAAAAGCAATATTTCATACTTTTAGGAGTCCTACTTAGGAAATTCATTGTAAGATGAAAACTGTAATTTTTCATAAAGGATTCTTAGTTATAAAATTAAGAGCACAAAATATATTCCTGTGCTTATTTTGTACAAGTTCTACAGCTTATGCTATGAGCTGTACCAAGATGTGGATGTAGACAAAATACGTCGAATACATTGGCTCGGTCACATCTAGCAAATAATGCTGCAGCTAAGAGGGTCTTCGAATCCCAGCCCACAGGTTCGAAAAGAGAAGGAAGACCGAACCTTCGTTTCAAAGACCAAGCCATCGCGGATGCCAGGGCGCTTGGTCTGGACAACTGGAATCCGCATGCCCGTGATCGCAGATGATGGAAGGCTGCAGTGTCTCAGGCAGAGACTCTTTACAGGTCGGGCGCCCTTTAAGTAAGTATGCTGGTAGGTATAGCAATATTCAATAGGTTCACAGAAAAACAGTCTTTATACATATTGCTAGAAAAACCAATAAGCAAAAAAAAAAAAAACCTACCAAATAAATAATTGTGATTGAAAATTAAATTCCCAATTGTTTTCTATACATCTACGAGTAGGTAGGAGGTAGGTATATAAAATGTAAATTTAATTATAAAGACCACAAAATAAAAAAACAATCTGAAAATGAAATTCTCCCAAAGCTGTACAAAAAACACAAAATTAACCGAAAAACAAACATCCCAAGGGAAAATCCCATTTCAGTAGTAAACTGTTGCACACCAAATCTATGTAATTGCCACTGAATCGATTATCCTTTTTGGCGATCTGCCGCATTGAAACAAAACAATAGCATCCCACCCAAACCAGGGGAATGACGGCGGCGATGATTATTCTGTAAACAATGGCGTTCACAAACCCCAAACCGAATTCCTACCAGCATTTAATTCAATTAAATTGGTGAACAAAACATTTATTATCTAGTACTTACTATGCGTATCGAATTTCCTGATGATGGTCTCAATTAGCGTGGTCTTGGGGGCCACGTGTCCTCTTCGCACTGGCATGGTGTGTCTGTGTATGTTTGCAATGCTTCTCTATGTAATTCTTTCAATTTCGACGGTAATTCCAAAAAAAGGAGCTGCAACCAAACAGCTTCTTGATTTTGATCATACAAATGTGGTTACACGGGATACAACATGTGTGTCCTTTAATGCGATTTACTGAGATATCCACTTTAGCTTGATTTCAATTTTTTTTTCTCTTAATTTACACTATATCAATTGGATTTTAAGACTATATATGCAAGACTATTGAAACCAATTATGGAAATTAATTTCACTTAAAACTTTTTTTCACTAATTTTATTAATTTTGATTTTTAATTAAAACTTAACGAAAATAAAACGCGCGCGTCACTCATTTTTGATTGAAGAATTTTGATTTCTTTCTCTTTTTGATTTTAAAATTTTTCTTTTTTGTAAAGCAAATTTTTGAATAAGCAAAGATTTTGATTTTTCTTTTATATATTATTAGGTATATAAATAATTTGTGTAAAAAATTACGTTGAATATTCACCGACTAGGCAACTTTTGCAATTATTTCTAATAATCCTACTATATACATATTTGTTACAACAGTGTGTAAAAATCATTTAAGCACACTATGTAAATTGCGATGAGAAAACTATTTTTAAAAAAAACTTTGATTATATATCACAAAATATTACTAGAAATTTATTTAATAAATTTGACTAATTATTATTTAATTATTAGCTACTTAAATTATAAAGCACTTAACGCCATTTGTGTACATATACAAATATATTTATCTAATTTATGGTAGAATTTTAATTTAAATTATTATTTTTTTGTTGTGAGACACTAAAGCACTTATGTGAAAACCATTTTAATTATTTTAGTAATTATTTTTTTATTTAATTTAAAATTATTTACTCTCTTGTTGAAGTGAAAAAAAATTAGGATTGCGTTATTTATTATTAGATTGTTACATTCTTGAGGAAGGTTTTTTTGTTGTGTGGTGTGCCTTCAAATCCGATTGAAGTCTGAAAGAAAAGAAGAAAATTATTGAGTTTTATTAATGAATGTGATAGTGAAAGGAATTACTATATCCAGAGAAGAAGAGGTCAAAATAGGTGTGACGTGTTACATTTTCAAAATGGGACCGATGCATATGGCAAGACAACAATCGCAATAAAAAATAGCACGGATCCTAATGGGAACTATATAAAGGGTGTCCCATAATTCACGCAAAATTTGAATTTGATCTGTATTCTGTAACAGCCACTCTCCTTACAAGCGGGGCTTAGACATCGTCTTTGTTTTCCCCTGACTGACTTGTGACTGCTTCAATCACCATCAAAACCTCTTAACGAGGTAAGATGCACACATGTAATGTCTGGCCCATAGTTTTGAAGTTTGTTGAAGGGACTTTTGAAAAATTGCGCCTCTAACGTTGGCTTGTAAGTTTAGTACCTACATATATGTATAATGACATGTGTTAGTATGTCAATGGTGTGAATATATTCCGAGTATTCCATTGAGCTTAAAGGAAGAACGGCGGTTGTTTTCAACAGCATAGTTATTGCCCCTACAGAAGATGACTGATGGGCAAGTAAAATGGCTTGTGTTGTGACCGTTGCTCAGAAAAAAAACTGCGTGGTATAAAATGACCCTAAGAGCTTGAAATTGTCTGATAAGAACAGTCTTTTAAAGGAAAAAAAAATAGGCGGCGCAACAGGCGGTAGACACCCAAGGCCTAGCTTCTCGCAACCATTCGTTTTGTGTGAGTTTCAATTTTAGGGACGAATGGAAGGGACCTACAATTTTATGCCGAGTCCGAACGGCTGAATTGAGAAGCTTTTTCAGGACAGTCATACTCTCGGATGTTTGTCAGACGTTCGCGAGAGGTGGCGCAGTAGAAAAAACCTTAAGATGTAATTTGTGTTTTTCCGGGGAACCTGGGATCCCTCGCACAGTAGTCCAGCACACTAACCACTGCGCTACTGCGCCCACGTATTTTAAAGGAGTTCTTCGAAAAATCAGACCATAATCATGCCAACAAATAGAGTAATTCACTTTAGTGACCTAATCTCATGGAGTGGATTGAATCCGACCAGAAATATTTAAGGCCGTATAGGTGAATAGGCTATGATTCCTTAAATCGTTAAATTGGCCAGGTATTGCGGCAAAAAATCTGGCGATTATCGAGCTGATTATGCATGTCTAATGAGATCATTTCACCAGCTTTTGGCGGGTTTTACCCTCTTTTTTACCTAACAACCCTCCACCCGCCACCACAACCATTTTCCCGCTTTTTGATAAAAAATCTGAATTTAATTCTCTTAAGAATTTTCTTTAGTCCTTTTTTAGACTACCTATACGTTTGAAGATTTTGTTATGTCATGAGTCAAAGAAACTACCAATGTTATTTATTGACATTCGCTGTAAATACGACGGTAAAATTTATAAAGATAAAGAGAGACACACCAACTCCGAGATGGCTTACGCCAGATTTGGAAGCCGTTTTTCCGTATATTAAAAAAAACCGATGACGTTTATTTTTAAAGAATTATAGTATTAGATTTTACGTGACAATACGTGAAATAAACTGTTTTCTACTATTTTGCACCAAATTTTTCAGGTCAGAATCTACTTTTGGAAAACCCCCCAAAACACGCTCCCTTTTAACTTAAAAAAAACCCGCCGCTTTTTGCTTAAAAATAAATGGTCACGTTATGCATGTCCCTTTTTAAAAAAGAAGGCAACTCAGTTGAAAGCAATTCCATACATTGCCATCAGAAGTTGCATCCATGTAAGACTGTTAAATGTCCAGTAAGCTAATGTTGTTTACAAAAACATGAACAGAGCTGTTGGTCTCACAAATACCTAAAACTACTTATTTAAAATTCCTCCTTGAAATAGTGCAAATTTTCGCCTATAGGTACCTGCACCAGCTTTCTGCTCTAGCATACAATTTGCTCTATTCCATTCTTTTCTCGAATTCAGTTGCTTTTCGACATTTTCCCAATAACAAAATCAAAGCATACATAGTATAACAACTAAGATTAGAATCATCAAAGAGAATTACGAATCTCATACGAATGCAAGTCCCCAGAGCCAATTTCTTTGTTTTCATTCCCCATTATAAACATGACACCTATACACATTTCTCACTTCCTCGTTTGTGCACTTAATTTAAAAATACGAATCTTGAAGAACCCGAAATGAATCCTAAACACTCCAACAAATCTTAAAGAGGGCAACTAGAAGAGAGGGCAACTCCTTATGCTCTTTATATGTTTATATAAAAAAAAAATCTGACAACACCCGAACCCGACCCACAGCAGCAAGCATTTCTTTAATCCATCCGATGGTATTCAAGATCCGTATGCGTTCCTACCCAGACAAAGGATATCCTTCTTTGTTATCCTTTTGTTTATATATAGGTGTATATGTCTTTCTCGGTGGATGAACAAAGACTGCGAGATAAAGCCTCAAAGCGTTGCATCTACTATACGCGCTGCACAATGCACTCAATAAAGCTCGTCGTATGAACATGAACACCCTGTAGACTGTAGTCTTAACCGTAGACGTGCTATAAAGTACACTCGAGTACGCAAGCATGAGAGAGTACCTACATTACTCATAGATCATAGTCACAACACCCATTGTATTCTACGTAGTGCAAACGCAAAGTAGGCAGTTGTTGTTGTTGTCGTCAGAACAAACCCAAATGGAGAACATTCAGGATTGCACATACAAGTACGATATGTCGGTTGTTGTGAATTGTCTTTTTACATGTAATTGTCAGAATGAAATGAATAAATGACCAATGCGCCAAAACAAAGTGGATGAGGCGCAAATGGGGATGCAAGTGCAAGATCTTGAAGGCAGCATTCAAGTTGCTTTACACAAACCATCGGACAGGAGCAGAAGTGTAATGGCCACACAAAACATCCTCTCTATCCTTTCAAATTTCAATTATAAAATTAAAGGCAGACGGGCTTTAAACTTTTTCATCATTTGTGTCGTCAATAACATTGTCAGTCGTCACTTACAATTTCCAGCAAATTATGCAATTCGCATTTCGTTCGCTTTGAGTTTCCCGGAAGAAGATTTTGTTCGTCGGCAAGTTCATCTAGGAATCCCAAGCGATTCATGTATCGTGTGAAATGCTTGATGTCGCGTCGGCGCGAGTTTCAATAAATAAGGTGAAAATGGGAATGCAAAACTTTCCTTAAACCATTAAAATTTAGAACTTTTGTAAAAGTCCACTTTTTGTGATTTTTTTCCTCGGTCTCAAAAAAAAAAATGTTTTGACGCAATTCTAATAGTGACTGTAAAATTTTTTTTTCAAAAATCTCTTCGCTAACATTTTTTATGATTTTTTGAATGGGATGATCTCAGAAAAATGTTGTATTAAAAGGAGGAAAAAGTGGCTAAAATAGTAATTTTTAGCAATATTCAAAAAATCATAAAAAATTGTAGCGAAGAGATTTTTGAAAAATCGTTCGGTCACTCCCGCATATCTCACATCTTTGATCAGAGCGAACTCATGCCAATCACGGACTACAAGAAACCAAGGCATGACTTTGACAAGCAATTTAAAATGTGGTATACCCGACAGGCAGAGGCAGGACTGGCTCTCCCTGAGTACTCTCATAATAGGTATATCCATCTTCACAGATGGCTCAAAGATGGAGAACGGAACGCAGGAAAAACTAATTATCAGCCATACCGACTCTGTCACTGCCCAGCCCTCGAAGACCGCCGATACTCTTTTGTATGGCAACGGTACCTCTACCAAATTTAAGAAAATTCATCAACAGATCCGAATGGTTTTGTTAGTTGCATCTCCTTATCTCCTATCATTTACTAAAAAATCACGATGGGCCTCAATGGCTTCTGGGTTAAAATTGCATTTATTGCAAACTGCCCCTCTAACCTAACCTAGCCTTGGAGCTTCAATAACGCACTAAATGGTGGCTTACAGATTCAATAAAAAATAGGCCAATTTTAAAAATAAGTTTGAAAACTGTAGAAACTTATTTCTGTAAGTATATTCATGATATTTGCTATGTCAAAGATAAAAATGCGTTTTCAAAGTTTTCCGTGGTGGACCTGGGTTTCAACGGACACACCTATGCAGTTAGCCCGATCTTTGGCTAACCGCCTGCAGTTGCGCACTCCAAGTTGGTTGAGATCCCCTTCCGCGCCACCTAAGGCGGGGTTTTCCTCCACTGCGTTGTCCCCCCGGGTTGAATTCGAATTCGAAGACTCTTCAGGCTGAAGCGTTAGTGTCCATTCGCTCTACTGACTGATATAAGTACTTTTCTGACCAGGCCGATGTCGCTATACAGCTCGTAGAGTTCGCTGTTAAATCTCCTCCTGCACCAAAAAGAAGATCTTCATCCGTCTTTGTTAACGCTCATGCTTCTGCGCCATAGAGCAGGACTGGTATGATGAGGGTCTTATATAGAGTTTACTTAGTGCTTCTTAACAAGGCCTTACTAGTAGATAAGTTGCCTTCTTAGGTCAAAGAAACAGCGGTTGACAAGTGCAACTCTTCATTTGATTTCTGCCGCGGTGTCATTGTCAGAGTTTATAGCTATGCTTCTAATGATAATCATAAAATATAATACCTCTCCGGGTAAATATTGAATTTGTCAAAACAAAAAATTATAACCAATCGCAATCGAACACATTTTCATTTGCTTTCAGCCATTCTCCTGCCTCCGATACAATACTTACGCGCATTCCGCTACACAGACTATCAACATTAATCTTCTTAGCCTTTTCGCTGTGACAAATGTCACCAGACTAGAGATATTCTATTATTCTCTCAAATGCGTTCCGCCGCTCAGTGTTCACTGTCACCTACCCAAGTGACAAAATACACCTGCGCTGCTAAAATGTATTTTTATAAATAAACACCCCCTCCCCCAGCATACGTTTCAAGTAATTCTGGTGTGTGCCTGCGCCACCGAGAGCGTCATTTGCACAGATGAAAGGCACACATACAACAAATAAAATAACAAGTATTATGTATTTAACAAAATATGAAAGTCACCAGTACCACGCCATCGTTTTCAAGGCTTCTATACGCAACTTTAATTCACACATTAAAATCTGGTTCTTTTTTGTCTGTCGTATACCGAACCGATGGAGAATTCGTGACCTACCTCGGATGTCGGATATCCTATGCCTATCCGCCACCGGCAATCAAGTGACGTAGCTTTCACTCTCAGATGGTGGTATTTGGGGTATCTGAATCTGGCATAGAAAAATCTATTCCCAAATAAACAGAAACAGAAACAGAACCCCATATGCGTATGGATGGTGCCTGAATGAAATGACAACTACCGGTAACGCATCTTTCATATTTGATAGACGTAGCAACATCTTTGAGTGGGTAGGATATCTCATATAATCTCACTGGCACTCTACTGAACACACACACATTGTTTAGTGGTCCGTTACAATATTTCCATATAGAAAAGTGTTAAAAAGAAAAATTTAAATTTAAACGGAAA
Source organism: Cheilosia scutellata (assembly GCA_955612985.1). NCBI lineage: Eukaryota > Metazoa > Arthropoda > Insecta > Diptera > Syrphidae > Cheilosia > Cheilosia scutellata. Next base: position 56,393,397 of record OY015314.1, read on the forward strand.
AAAAATAAAATCCCCCTTTGAATGAATGTCTCCGAATTGAGAAAGAGAGACCATCAGAGACATTCACTCGGGCAGGTCCAGCCAGGTATTTGAATTTTTTCGTTTCTCATGAGATGATATGTAGACTCTGTTCTCGGAATTTAAGTAAATAAAATTATTTTTAAGTTTATTATGTCTAAAATTGAAAGTTTTAATGGTTTTTCAATTTGTTCGATTTATTCTCGTGCTCGTGCGGTATTAATAGATTGCTTGGGAATTTTTTTTTTTTTTAATTTATTTCTAAACAGACGCGAGACTTTGAACTGCGAAAAGTATGTAGTATATAAATATTGATTTATGTACATTATTATGAAAGCCAGTTCATAGCCATTCGGGAAATCCAAAAATAGGTTCAAATAAGTTTAAAGGTCAATGTCAAGAGGACGATTGGGCGCATCTAATTATTTCCGCCGCAATAGAAGTTTTGATGTAAATCTAAAATAAGAGCCTTCCAAAAGGTAATTTAAAAGTTGGACATACCCAAGCATTAGCTTCTATAGAACAACGCATACTTGCGCACTCTGTATTCTACAAAAGTGAGTGATTCTGTTTAATGTGCAACAGGTAACAGAGATCACTATAGAGAGCTAACAAATTAAGGCCGTCTTCCGTTCAGTATCCTGTTCGCGCTAAATTGTGTCTCCCATACAAAAATATTTTCCTCTACAAAAAAAAAACGTTATTAATTTTTGGCGCCTAATTTATCTTACTTTCCCCCTATATTGTTTCACCCGACTGACATTTAGTGTGTCCCATCTATATGAAACTAAGAATTTAGCGTGTGGAAGGTGGAACAGAATACTGCTTTGCTAAACTGCCTCTCTAAATTGTATCTCTGTAGAAATGTTTGTATGAGAGATAAAATTTAGCTCGAGCAGGATACCGCGCTTAAATTTTGACATTTAACTAATTTTGACATCTAACTTCATTTAATTCTTGAAAATCAATGTAAGTGTGGAAAAAAAGTGGAAAAATAACATCATCATCATCATTTTCAAATGGCCCGCTTGTCCATTAAGTGGGTCGCGGGTGTAGGTTGCTCAAGTGGACCCTCCAAAGCTGTCGATCCTCCGCCATCGACTCCAAATCATCAACGGCAATCCCCATACGGGTAGAGGAGAGATTATGGACTTGATCTAACCATCTCATCCTAGGTCTACCTAGAGGACGCCTGCCTGATGGTACGGATTCCATAGCACGTCGTGGACATGCGTTTAACATGACCAAACCACCGAAGCATGGACCGCTCCGTCCGGAGAAGTAGCTGCTCGACATTGAGTTCCTCACGTATTCTGGTATTTCTAATGCGATCTCTACGAGTCACACCAGCAATACAACGGAGAAATCTCATTTCGGCAGCTTGTATTCGTGATCTTATTCTTTCGGTCATTACCCAAACCTCATGACCATAGGTAAGAGTTGGAACAAACACCGAATTAAAGACTGACAACTTAGCTTTGACACCAAGTTCAGTCCTCCTAATAACAGAATGACCAAGCTGTCTCAAAATTGACCCAGCCTGACCAATCCTACAGGAAAACTCAGCATTGCTCCTTCCATCACTCGTGAATAAGACCCCGAGATACTTAAACTTCTCCACCTGTTTCAATGGGACTCCACTAACATGCAGAGTGCATTGAACAGGCGTTCTGGAGACGACCATCACTTCAGATTTGTTCACGTTAACCTTAAAAAAAATAACAAAAATCAAAATACATTTGCCAATAACATATGTGTGCGTGTTCCATCTATATTCTGCACTATACGAATTTAGCGAGCATTTTCTGTGCTGTGGAGAGAAGTACGGTCGCTAAAATTAAGCGCCAGCAGGATACTAGGATACTGGGCTTAAATAGTCGCGCGATTCAAATCGCATGTGCGCATGTAGCCTTAAACTTGAAATTAGAATCTAACCCGACTGCAGGTGCTTAAGCAACATTAAGCTTTAAGACCGCATCCCTCAATCCTATAATGGAATATCTACTGCAATACTCTTCCTGCTACCCTGGAACTACTGTTTCATGTGCCTTTCCTAAGTGGCTGCCGTTCCCTAGAAATCGTTAGTCCGAACTTTTGCCTGCATTGGTCCTTGTTACATTTTCACGACTAAACCTAAACTAAACTGAACCAATCGCAGTAAAATTTGGGATAGGGATTTGCGATAGGGAACGATATAGGCCACTTTTCATGAGGAAGATTTACGTCAAATTTGGAAGATTTGATGCGCATTTCCCAGCAAAGCAATTCCCTCATATATAGGCGGGATTGAAAAACGGGGTTTTGCACTTTCTTTGAGGTGTATATCTTGAATAGAAGCCTTAGTCTTAAAATTTGGTTAATTGCCTGTTGGAAACATTTTAAAAAATTCCACATCTCGACAGTCTTGTCCATATAGACAAGAACGTAAAAGGTTTTCCATAAAGCGTTTCCTATCTTTTTGAAACGTCCAATTTTCCATAACTCATAACTGAATTTGACCAATGGCATTGATTATGTTGGTTTTCAGGGCAGTAATTGTGGTTTATTGACATAGACCTGTGACTTAAAAAAAACTCCACAAGAAGAAGTCTAACGGGGTTAAATCGCACGATCTCGGTGGCCAATTCACATCGCCTCCGCGTGAGATAACCATGTCCGGAAATCAGTCGTCAAAAAGTCCATTGTGGCATGGGGTGTGACAAGTAGTGCCGTTCTCTTGAAACCACATGTCGTCGGTGTCCACATCATCCAATTGAGGCCAAAAGAAATTGGTTACAATCGATTGATAGCGCTCGCCGTTGACGGTGATTGCCTGGCCAACGTTCTCAAAGAATTATGGACCGATAATGCCGCCAGTCCAAATTCCACACCAAACAGTGGCTTTCTCTGGATGCATTGCAATTTGGTGGATCTCGTGTTATCGTCCTAAAATCGACAATTTCACTTGTTGACGAACCCATTCATCCCATCCAGAAATGGGCCTCGTTTCTGAATATAATTTTTCGACTGAAATTGGGGTCAACCTCGAACCTAAAACTGCTCGAGAGCTCAGTTAGCAAACAAACCGCGTTGTCTATATAAGGTCATTAACTTTGAGGTTCAGGGTCATTTGAATCTTGTACGGGTGTAGGCACAAGTCATGACGCAAAATTCGCCAGGTTGTGGTCTGCGAAAGGCGGAGTTCTTGTGCGTGGCGCAAATATTGACTGCCTCGGATTCTCCTGCACATTTTTACGGACACCGGCGAATATTTTGGGCAGGTCTTGCGTTTCGTTGATGTACGTGGGTTGGCAGATTTTTCACTGAACCAGTCGACACGAATTTATCCACCAATAGTCCTCTCGGAAGGACGATTATATGGCGACCGTAAAATAGCGCAAAATGCTGTTCGAACAGAGGACCCTGAATTTGATTCATACACCTCCCAATTTCCTCTTTCAAGGCGTTGGCTTGTTTGCATAGACCTTTGACTTCAAAACCAAAAAAAAAAATAAAATCCAATGGCGTTAAATCGCAAGATCTGGATGGTGAATTCTGATCGCAAAAACGATTACACGCTTTGGAAATGACTTATGCAGTAATTGAATTGTTTCTCTGGCTGTATGGCATGTGGCACCGTCTTGTCGAAACCACATGTTGAAATGTTGGTCACATCCATACCTTCTAATTTAGGCACTAAAAACTGTTATCATGTCGCGATAGAACACCATTAATTGTTACTGCCTGACCAGCCGCAATTTTCGAAGAAGGATGGTCCGATAATGCCTCCAGCCCAAAATCCGCGCCAAATAGTCACGCGTTGTGGATGCATTTGTTTCTCAACAATTACTCGTGAGTTTTCTGAACCCCAAATGCGTCAATTTTGACGATTAACGAAGCCACCACGATGAAAATGAGCTTCATCGCTGAAAATGTTCGACAAATCAGCATCCACTTGTTGTTGTTCCAAAATCCATTCAAGGAACTCTCTTCGCGATGCATGGTCAGTAGTCCTCAGTTCTTGAGTCAATTGAACTTTGTAGCTAAGTATGCAGTTTCAAGGCTTTCGTGAGAATTCGCTGCAGAGAGCTTCTGGAAATGCCCATCAATTCTTGACTATGGTGCCGAATTGATGTTCCTGGACTATCAGCAATTCTCGCGCGAACTGCTTCCATGTTTTCTCTTAAACAACTTGTGGTTGTGGCAGGACATTCAGAGTGTATAAGATCACTAATAGATCCAGTCTCCCCGAATTTTTCAATTATTCTCTTCACATTTAATGGTTTTAAATCACTATGACGGCCATATTTTGTTCGGACTGTACCTGACAAACCTTCATTACTTTTAAAATATTGCTCAACAATGGAAATTCTTTCGTATAGCGTTCCATTTTTACTAACCCCGAACTGTCAGCTGTCACATTGCTATATTTTTTTTGTTGGCATCACTGTAGGTATACTATTAAATGGCGCAAAATTCAAATTTTGAGTGAATTATGAATGAATGATGGTATGAATTTAAATGCCTACACCTAATGGTCTTAGAAAATTAAGTTAAATCGATAAAAAGTCTTCACGATATTAAAAACCCACTCCATGTTCACAATTGAATATCAACTGGCTTTATTTCAGAGATACAAAAAAAAAGATGTCCAAATAATTCGTCTGAAATGGCAGAACTCTTGGAGCCCGACTATATAGTACGTGATTTATTTTCCGACAGTCATAAGGCATAACGAATGAGCTTAGCATATTCTTTTATATGTGTCGTGGGTTTTACTGCCATTATTACAATTCCCCTCTGATGGGATGAATCTTTTGACGATTGGTATCTACTCTCATTTTTATGGAGCGAACCATCATTGTCAGAGCTGTTCCTTAAAAATAAAAGTCAATTGAATCGTCCTGTTAAAGTATCAAAATTAATCAGTGCCATACATTCATTTGTTGCTTTTATTATTATTTGTTAACGATAAGATAGAGCCGACAAATTCCCGCTATTTAAGACAAACTGTCTTCAACTGTCAGACAATAATTAACAATATTACTGTTCAAGCAAACAGTCATTAGATTGTGAATATTCTACCGACAATTTCACTATACATACCAGTATATTATGTACATCCAGTTCCAGTTGTATATTTACAAAACAACTGGCACAGAAGGACCCATTTCGCAAAAAGCAATCACTTTCTATGGCATACATAGACTATGAGCGATTCTGGTAAGAAAATGTTGCCAGCATACCAACGCGAAAATCGAATTTCCTTCATTTACACGACAATGGCATTTTGTTTTTCGTCCTCGAAAGAATCCCATATCCGCAAGAGAAACTCTCCACATGTGGAATGTCCTTTGAATGTCATCGATGTGTTCTGTATATTATGCTTATTGTGTTTCATAGAAAATTGAAAGAAATTGGAATAAACATCCGCTTTGGATGCAGAAAATCCTTGACTGTGCTTGGAGTTTGGATTGGAGTCTACGGTGTATAGTTTTCGGGATGGATCCCATAACATCATATACATAATACGAAAACAATACTGTAAATGGTAAATCTAATGAAAAAAAAATAGTGGCAGTGTTAGAGATTTGAATTTTTAAACATATTGATTGTTATTCATATTTTTAGACAGAGAAATACGAACAAGATGGATAGATGAGTCAACCGTATAACTTGTGGTACACCTATGAAACTTTTGTTTTGGCAAACAAGCAATATACAAGCTATAAGAATTCAATAAAAGTCCAGATGTAGCGATTTTTAATACATAATTTGATTGTGTTGGGAGCGCCATTCCGCGTTTTCTAATCCCGTCCATATTTTGTGAAGTGATTTGTTTGGATAACGCACATAAAATGTTCCAAATAGGAGCACGCTATGAATATACAGGGTGGCCCATCTATAGTTTATTTTTAAATCATAAGTTATTTTGACACTGACACCTGTTTCTCGCTCGAAAAACTCGCTCGATTGAAAACTTATTTCCAAAGTGAGTGCTGTGTAGCCCAAACAGTGCTTTTTTTTGTTTAAAATTTAAATTTAACAACAACCTCTTAATATTTCCGTCTGAAAAAATTACTGCCTTTCTGCAACACAAAAACTTATCTTTTGTCCAGGTTTCAGCTTTATGGACATTTTTCTGTCAAAGAAAAGAATTAAAAACCGAAAAACCGGTTTTCCTATATTTTTTCGAAAAATTTTTAGGTTAAGGACATTTCTACTCATTTTTACGCCTATTTTTACTGGACTATAGTTTGTACTGTGTAGCTAAGCAGTTGATGAAATGAACAAATAAATTTCAGCATGCAAACTAAATCCATCTTTTCCAATTTTGGGGGTCGATTTGTTTTACAAAAACCCCGCCATTCGAAAAAGATTATATCTGAACCCATCCGCGAGTTCCTTGTGAATTGGTTCCCTCTGTAAAGGAAAAGGAGCCGCTGGTAAATACTATAGTACGAAATTGAGCCAATAACTCGGGTCGCAACCAAAATTTCCAAAATCGGAGAAAACAATTTCCTTTACTTCTTATATAGAGAACACAAACAGAGTTTGAAGTCAGTCGGATAAAAAATAAGATTTTTGAACGTCGCACAGTGTAGTCCAGCACACTATAACCATTCTAAGCTACTGTCCCCACAGAAGATGCGCTGTTATGTAACTTTGCAGCATCTTACTTGAGACAATTATGTAAAACTCACGAGCACAACTTTCCACAAGTCTTTACAATAACTTACACACGTCGATGACATTCACATATCATTGGCAGAACTTAGCGAGCTGTTATACTGGTGCATTTGAGGTAAAATTGAATTAAATTGTGAATTACGGCAAAACAATTTGAACGAGCAACACTACATCAACAAATCGGACAGAATGTCAAAATCGACGGCCATAACTTTGAGATACTTATGGGAACTCTATGGCACAAAAACATCGACATTAACGAAGACCGATAAAATGATCCTTGTTCGTTTAAAACAATAAATTCTTCGAGTGTCATTTGCGTTAAATGGATTTTCTTTTAAAGCTGCCATTAAAGTTGTGTATAGACAAAATCTCACGTCGTATTGACGTCTTGATTACTTACTATAGATGACACTCACAGTCCGGAGTGGACCACGGCCTCAACCAGCTACATTGACATCAGAATGTCAAAATTCTACCTGCTTTTTGAAAGATATGTGTAATAGTAGCTCAACACCGAACTCTACGAGATGTACAGCGACATCGATCTGATCAAAAAGTACGAATTGGTAGCATTAGATGGTTTAGGATGGATTAAGACATGTAGAGCAAATGGATGCTATCGCTCCGGCCCGAAGAGTCTTTGACTCCATCCCAAAGCAGTAGATGAAGACCTCGCCTTAGGTGGCGAGCCAAAGAAAAGCTAGGAAAAGTGATTTGGGAATGGGATTCCTGACTCGAGCAATTAATAAACTTGTAGCAGTCAAAACCCACTTCCAAATTATCACACAAAACTTACTTACGTAAATATTTGGACACATATTTCGAAAGCTACAAGTGGTTTAAAATTCACTTCGAAAATTTAGCTGTAAAATAAAAATATTTCAGTTATGCATACAAAATTGACTAACAATTTGTTTTATAAGAAAATTGCATACAATTTTAAACAAACAAAACAATTAGTGAATTCAAAAACAACATAAATTCAGTCACTGTAAAAACAGCAACTCATATTTTAATGAATCATTTTACGTTTTTTCTTTAATGACACGAAATAGTGGTTCCCTTAATTTATGCGCCAACCTTTTTGAGAACAAATAGAAAATCGCAAACAAAAAAAAAAAAACCGTAATATCAAAAGTTGTGTGCCTTTTATAACTCTCCATGAATATGCATGAGCTTACAAATTTTGTTGAATCAGATTCTCATCAAAGTCGTCGTTGAAATCGTTTAATTTGTATTAAATATTCAGTGTCCTCATTTTCATTTCCATAATTTAATACCCTTTGGATCCATTTTCTTTTTCGCCAGCTCCCTACGTCATGTCAAAGGAGTAGCATTTCTTTTATTTATTTACATTCCTTAATCAGATGATGGAAGAAACGCGAACACTGCACAACCGACAGTCGTCGTAATACCTTAAAAGGCAATAGGCATCATCACATTACTCAAACAATAATTCCATCATCAGAAACAGACAACTACTACTACAGACGTATTCAAGTTCGCTTTGCAATGATATTGTAGGTATTCCCAGAGAAGTTTTAAAGTGTTGGCTTCTCCAAGGAGCACAGCACAAAAAGTATAGGAAGGATTAAAATTTCTTCCAACTAAGTGCAGGAAAAGAAAAAAAAACAAAGAACAAAATAATCCCCAATCATATTTCCGTTCGGTAATCCTACGAGAAAATGCAAGCAAAAAGGATTGCAAAACTTTGCCAATCGACTGAGCCTGCTGCTTGTGGCATAAAACAATGGTATCCATGTTGCTTCTTCGTTTTCCATCTTCGTCGATGGAATCTTTTTCTTGATGCGCCGCGCCGCAACCCTTTCCTTGGAGGATTTCCATATTTACCCTTCGATTCAATTTGCCTTAGTGTTCCCTGCTGTTCTGCTGTTGTGGTGGTGGTGGTGCATCAAGTGCAGTAACCTACTTCGGAGGCTATTTTAGGGTAGCGCTAGCAGGTTCTTCGTCAAGACTTCCTCAGCCGACCTCAAAAGAGTAGTTAAAGTGTAAAAGAGTGACCTCTTTGAGTTTATCTCTGGAATTCCTGTGATCCTGTTCATAATGAAACAAAAACGAAAACGAGTACTTGAACTCGTTATCCTCGGGCGAAACAAAAAAATTAAAATAAAAAATCCCTTCGACTTTACATTGACGAGGATGGGCGGCCGGCGGCGGCAGCTGTTGTACTTTTTTCTATATTTACTTTCTTTTTATCCGCTTTCAACTTTATTTATGGGCATTGATGAGAAATAATTTAAAATAAACGAACGACACACGATGAAGAGGAAGGAAAAAACAAACTATCGAATAATTGCTTGAAAAAGATAACATTTCAGCAAAGACGACCGACCGACGACGTGGAGGTGGAGGACATCCATTTAGTCGTCAGCCCACAATTTGTGTAATTCACTTTTCCCCGCGCCATTGGTCTTATTGTTGGCATTATTTTGGACTTTCGGCGCAGCGAGTCCTTTTAGCGTGCTATGATGTTTCTTCTTGTGCGTCTTCCAATTTTGCAGTTTGTTTGTGCTCTCTTTTTTTGCTGCTCCTTTTTTTTTTTGGAAAATTGCCAAGGACAACTGGGTATAGGAGGTGCCTGGTGCACCCACCAGCGAAGAGATAGGCAAATCGGGTGAGGGATGAGCCACGATGAGCATTGTTCAGAGCTATATTGTGGTTAAATGAGGAAAAACTTACCTTGAGCTGAGAATAGCCGCGGATGGGTGATTTCTTTTTTCAAGCCGTGAGATTTTACGGCACTAAAATTAGTTTTATATTGAAAAGTATATACAGGCTTATAGCCCTCGATAAGGGAATATTTACCTAAAACTGTTTATTTTTGTCGACGATGGAGACATTTTTCATTCAACTGAGACCATTCAAATTGTAGTCATGGCAGTGTGAAACGTCGAACGTACCGACTAGTCCTCTTAAGGTGGAATATCGTACTTAACAGTTAGCAAGATCGATTGTTTAAAGACAAATGGAAGATGAATGACTCGCCTAGCCCGAGAGGTAACCCCAAGTCTAACCCAAGTTTAGCTCTTTGGAAAAACACATCATCGCCCAAAATCATAACGACCAAATTAAAAAATGACAAATGTCATATGTCAAAAAACGCCAAAAAAAATTCATAACGCCCAAAAATCAACGACAAGATGGAAATAAAACTGAAAAAGCATTTGCAGTTTAAAATGTATACTGCAACTTGCTTATGGGGTCATTGTTGTCATTACGCCTAAAATCAATGTCCCATCGCCCAAATTTGTAAATATCTTACAGCAAAAAAAATTGCCCAGCAATCTTTTCGGCATTATGACATGTTAGTCCAATCATTTTAGCATAAAAAAGGGATCAACCTCGGAATGAGAGATAATAAGATGAATTTTTGTAAATACTTTAATTTAGGCGTTCTAAAAGTTGTCTCAAAAGTTTATGAGACTTCTACTGTTTTTCGCGATTATCTCAGTTTCTATTGCTTCAATGATGTTAACATCTATTACAAAATTTTATTGCATGAAATTTGCAACAAATTTTATTTGTAACAATTTTTTCAAGCGGTCAACCGTTTTTGAGATAGAGGGCGGTGAACAAGCAAAATTGTGGTTTCTAGATTACGGCAAGTCCTTAGAAAAAAAAGGAAACATTTCCGAGTAAAAAAATGATCGCAATAACATACTTATATTGGGTATGGGTATGGCACATGCCAAGCCAAGGATACACATTTATGAAACTCGATTTTTACTTACAAATGGTAAAAGAAAATAAAGTAGAGAAAAACGCTAACCATTTATTTGATCAAAAATGCGATAGGACAAAATATATCCCCTTAAGGGAAATTGTTATGCGCTAACATTACTGCGTTTAGTTGACTGGAAGACTATTTGCCAAAAGCTAAAGTTATCGGTCAGGTTTAGTTTAACTTCATTTCAAGCTACTCTGTGAATTGGGCATAAGAATCTCAATATACCAAGAATTAAAATGAATTGCGGGCTACGACGCAAAAGTCATTACATGCGCATATCTGTACCTAAGCTCACTTAAAATCTAAATCCTTTTTTGACATCAAAGGTCTCGGTTTCCGACCTTTACGGAGCAAGGAGCGTTCTCCATCGTCATTCGGCACAATCTGACTATATTTTGGCAGGGATGTCAAAACTATTCATGGCTCTATATAACTCGCCACTATAAAACCTATCATAAATGCGGTCTTAAAATCGATAAACAGGTAGACAGGATTTGGACTTCATGAGTTTTCTCCATGATTTGCGTGAATATTTGGTCGGTTGTGGACTTACCGGGCCTAATACCGCACTGATAGGGTCCAATCAGTTCGTTGACAAGACAAATGGTTTCAGGCGTTCACACAGTACGGCAGACAGGATCTTGGTAAGCCATGTTAAGGAGACTGATGCCTCTATAGTTGGCGCAGTTTAGAGAGTCTCCTTTCTTGTGGATCACGCAAACAATGCTAAGGCTCCAGTCATCAGGCATATTTTCCTCTGACCAAATCTTGGAGATGAGTTGGTGTATGCACTCTACCAAGCTATCTCTCACTGCTTTGAAAAACTCGGCAGTTAAGCCGTCCGGTCCAGCAGCCTAGTTGGACTCCAGCCTGGATATTGCTATCCTCACTTAATTTTGGTCAGGTAGACGGAAGTCTTGGCTTTCATCGTTCAGGCGCTGCCTGACAGCGGAATTTGTGTCGTCTTCGCCGTTTGGCGTTCTGCAGAAATTATTTTTCCATGTCCTCAGCACTCACTGTGACTCTATTACCAGATTTCCTTGAGCCTCATAAACCTGTTGATAAATTGTATTGTCAGTACGTTGTTTAATCCTAAAAACCTGTAACGTCCTTGTAACAACGGTATAATTCGTTTCTTTTAGTCGATTTTTGTTTTGATACCAAAATAAGAAAATGAAAAATGCCCCAAATGGTTTTCCAACGATTTGAATTTAATAAAAATTACCCCAATGCAAAATTCCCCAAAAAAATATGCAAAAAGGCAGCAAAACAATTAAAATATGTACAGTGAGCATCAAAAGTGAGTCAACACCAATTAAAGAAAACTTAAAAGAGTTTCGGTGTTCACTCACTTTTGAAGCTCATACGTACACATTTTCACTGTTTTGGAGTCTTCTTGCATATTTTTGGGGCATTTTGCATTTCGATTTCAGAATAAATTCTTTTGTTGTTTACCATTATTTTGGGGCAATTTTTCATTTATTTGTGTCAATTTAGCATTATGAAATATTGCCCAATTGTTGGCTCTTTTTGGCTCTAGAGATCTAACAGCAGCGCGTTCCTCCATCAGGGATATAATGTGCTAGACGTTATTATGTCCTGTCTTTTAATATTTTCTCTTCATTTACATTTTTTCAATTTTGTAGGTTTTTTATTTGACAGTATTTTTCAAAAGTTCTATTACTTTAACTTTCCTTAATAATTCTTTGAGACAAATTTTACAGATGACGCCAAATTTAATTTAAGAAGTTAATTAAAAAATAAAGGAAAGGACTTGTTATTTGAATTATTTAAAATAATTCACGATACCACCTCATCATCCCGATCCCGAGCTGCAACAGTTGCCGAGAGTGTATCTGGCCAGTGAAATTCCACCCTCTTCTGAACTTGCCTCAACTTTCATCAATCTTTTGACTTTAGTGTTCAGTGTTTCCATCACACATTGCATTACATTACATATGCAAAGTCCAAAGTCCAAGTTCATATAAGTGTAGTAGTTGGACATTTGTCAAGGAGGGAGGAACTTTGCAGACATTCTTTTTTGCATATCACGTGTATGTGGGTGGACATCCGTAGGATTTATGCGGTTAAATGAAAGAAACCTACATTTCCTACTTATAGTGCACAAGTTTTCTCCATCTTTATTTTTTTTCTGTGAAGAGTGAAACTCTAATAGACATCTACCCGCATAGCTACCCACTCGTTTTTGGATTTGGAACTGGGTCAAACACGATCAATTCCCAGCAATTCATATAATACTTTTGTAAACTAGCACAAGACTACCCCGAAACTGTTGTGTTGCCATAATAAACTCTCTCTCTCTCGGCCTCTCGGGGTGGTAGACATTTTTCGGAAAGTAATTAGCATGACGTTGCGGGGCGTGGGTGCACCGCGTTGATATGAAATTCTTAATAAATCAACCTACGGCAGCGTAATTATTAACAAACAAGCGTCGAAAGTTCAACGAGACGTTGGATCAATAAAGAGTTTTCCTGATTTTCGGCCATGGACGAGGAGGACACTTCTGTGTTAAATTGATTTGTTACTTCGCTGGAGTAGGGGTAGGTACTTCTGGATTGATTTTATTGACAAACCAAATTGGGTTGGTAGTTGGTAAATATGTATATGACACTTGGAGTTTGATTTTATTCATTTCGTGGGAGGTGGGATTAGGATTGTTGGGTATAAAGGGGCGCAATCTAGAGAACGAAATCAAGCCACTTTGGGTAGTACCTAACTACTTAGAAAAATGTGAACTATATAACCCGTTGTAGCTCAAAGTTTGAAACAAAAACAATATTATCTTCGTCAAAACAACAGCTTCGTGGGAATGCCCGGGCCCGCTGATGTTAAGTTAAGCTACGTTTTTGATGGCTTCTTGACATCGATGGCATTGCTCTTTGACACTTGATGTTGATTGTATATAACCTCTCGATAGGTTGAGCAATTTTACTTTTTTTTTAGTTTTAGATTCCAAATCTTGATTCCGGTCCATTTTACTGCGAAGCAGAAACCACGTGGGTTCGTTGATTGCTGCAATTAGCATTCAGCGCAGCAGTGCGACCTGAGTACCTAGATCTTTTGTACTACCCTCGGAATTGCTATGATTTGTGATAGATTAAATTAAATCAATTAAATCCACAAGGTCCACAAGGTACCTTACGATTACTGTCGTTGCGGAGATTTGAATGTCTTCAAACTTTAATAAGAATCTGTTGAAGGGTTCTAGTCTCTTCGGGCAATTGCCGGTCATTCACTTAAGATGTGTTCAGGTATTTCTTGCTCTTCTACCCAGTATGTGGAACTTCTGTCGATTTTGTGAAGATGATAGTTGGGAGAGCAGTGACCAGACCAGTGATGAAATGTGTTAGGATTTTAGCATGCCTTTTGCGCAAGGAAAGTATTTGAAGGGTATGTGTTACTTATCAGCACATCTGACATGCTGCTCGACACGAGTCTGGAGTTGAATTTGTATGAATTCAAAAGCTTTAAGCGCTACTCTTGACTGTCTGCTGATATTGAACTTCTGAGGTTATGTATTATAGCATAAAGACTTCAGCTTGAAAAACCGTTGATGTGTGTATTCAAGGGGGACTGAGCTATTTTGCATTAAAGTCCACTGATCCTGATGCGGTTCGCTTCCTTTAACCATCTATTTAACATACTGTGTGGGATTGGTCTAGCCTGGGGCCACCATTCTCCCATCCAGATGGATAGTTTGTACTTTCGACGAAAGTTGACTTTTGAAGGGTTGAGGTAAGTAACTGGAATCGAGGGCTGTGATATATGATCTCAGGATCTTCATGTGACGTTTTAGAAATCATCTGTTTTGAATTTGTTTACGAGGTAAAGTCTTATATCCCAGCCAACTGCAACTGTCTGGAGGAGGGTTGAGGAGTACAGTTAGGCAGTAGCGCATGGCACCTGTGTCTTTGTACCCTTTAAAGTGCTCTTGAGTTAAGGTTTGACTGCAGGAAAACTGTAAATTTTTTTCAAACTTGCAAACAAATATTGGTTCGAACATAACCTGTATCCTGTATTTGTAACAACAATTATAAGTTTTCCCTTAGAAAGTGTCTCGATCTTTTTACTACTCTTCTAAAAAAAAAAACTGAGTACATACGGAAATTTGTTACAGTTTAAAAATAATCGTCGAAATATAAATACGGTTCGGCTGAAGGCGGCTTGATTTGGGTCTGCATTCTAGGTCCAGATCCATTTATCAAAAACTAGAATTTTCTCGATCTAATAGAACCATGAACATTAACATTCCTTCCTACAAATATCTTAACTCTTCCAGACTGTTTTATATTCACGCAATTAGGCTATGGAATTCTTTGCCTTTGCATATTAAATGTATAATTAGATCCGCTAAATTTAAATCTGAAGTTATAAATTTTTTCTCAACACAGCAATAACCTCTTTTTTTATCTTTTCCTTTCTCTTTTCTTTTCTCTTCCTCTCTATTTATAATTTTTTTTTTTCTGTAATCTTCCTGTTTTCTCTTAAACTTAAGTCACTGTTAGTTTTAATATTTAGTTTTAAGAACATTGTAAACTTATTTAAACCTTCTTTGTACTATAAAAGACCAAGTCTTATTGTACTTATATTATTTAATAATAAATTGAATTGAATTGAATTGAATTTGTTGCGTGTTGTTTTGGACGTCATTGGGTATAGTTAGCCGAAAGTATCAGGCTTTTATTAAAACCATATGAACACATCTCTCCAGGGATATGAAACCTTACATTAAGTGCTCTTCTGACACCAGATCTTTTTAAATACAATAGGAAAATAGGCTTGAAAATCCTTAATTACCGCAGCTCTAAACACATCGCTATTCTGACAGTTGAGGCCGTTTTTGACGAGAATTCAATCACATCTACGCATGTTTACATTTGAACACTCTGACCAAATGTAAATATGCGTAAAGGCTTTGAACAATCTGAAGGTTTTAAAGCACCTGCACTTATTGGCAGTCAAGGTCGTTTCCACGAAACCATTACCAGGTTGGTAAGAACTGAAAATGTTAATCAAAATTCAACGCTAGGGAATGTCAATCAATAGTCTACGTGCCCGACCTCTGCTTTGGCAAATTAGGCTACGACCATAGTGAACCAGCTTCTCGCTTACCAGCTTTTACCGGAATGCATTTTTAATTCTTGTTGACGCCGGTAACCAGCTTTCTAGGGTGAGAAAGCGAGAAGCTGGTTTCACTATGGACGTAGCCTTACATATGCTTACCCAAAAAGCATGTGCACTTTTACACAGATAAAAAATAAAGTTCAGCTTTATACTCGTAAAGGATTCCGAGGTTGATGAATAAGATAGCGTGCAATCGGGTGACACAGTCAGCATAATAACGACTACATACATACATATCAATTTCAGTGGATTTTAGAAACCAAATATGTACGGTAAATTTAATGCCCTTACGCTGGACAGATGTTTAGATCCCTATTACAAAACCGAGGTTTTTTTCGAATTTTCGAATTCCACCCTTTCTAGACAAATTTTCATTTGGTACTAGTTACAGTTAGCTACATCACCCGATAAACAAAACCAGCCCACTACCTTCCAGTTATGCGATACAATGGTGGCATACTTCAGCTCTTAAGAGACGTTAAGCCGATGGTTCGGCCGGTCGGTAGCGGCCAGGCTAGGCAACAGCTCTCAGTTAACGTGAAAGCCACCATGTTATTATGTTCTCGAAAAAAAAAGAACCGAAAGAAAAAGAAATTATAATAAGAAAACGGAAAAGCGATTTCTACAAAAGCTGGGCGCATTAAATGTATGCTCCTGCTCATGCACGCATACCCCACCAAGTGTAGTCCATATGCAAATATGCAGCTCTCCACCTTGTGTGTCATCTTCGCCGTATAGTGAAAGGCGGCAGTGTGTGAGTGTGCACTGCGACGATGGCGACATTGAGGGTGATGGTGGCGGCAAGGATTACGTTAAAAGTTTCCATTTTCATAACATTTTCATTCGGGCAGGTGTGGTGGTGAGGGTGATGGGGTGTGCCCTACCCGACAGCGGGAAATGGGTGGAAATGAGATTTGTCATTCACTCTGCACAGCGGCGTATGGAAAATTTCACGCGACTAACTTCTTTACTGTTAATTCCGGAACGACCGCGTTTTAGGGGTTGGGGGGCTGGGTTTTTCCACTCAAGTACAAGTCGCTCTGTTTTTTTTTTTTTTTTTTGCATTGAAAACAAAGAGATCAAGAGTTGAGGTGGATTCTATATGTACGTGTATATGGGTTAGTGGTGCGCTGCTAAAAAGTGTGCGGTATGTATGGATGTGGCCATTGTGAAGAGGTGGTGTGCAGAATATGGTAATTCACTGAGTTTTCCTCTATGCCATTCAGACCCGTTTCGTTCTCTAAATGAAGTTAAGTGATTGTGTGCGCCCGACTGTAGGATGACGTCGTCGTCGGTCGTCTCCACCACCAGGGGGGACACGTGAAAAGCAGAACGGAAGGAAAGTCATCAAAGATACAGCGAATGCGGTATACTTATTATACATATGCAGATATATGTTTTGTTTTTACTGTGTTAATGTGCCCAACTCGCGACGACCGACGACGACGAGAGACAAAGTTGTGAAACGAAAACGAGACACAATACACACGCTCAGCCGACAACAGTGGTATGAGTGATCTGGTGGTAGTGCGCAGAGGGTAGGCCACGGCGAGCAGAAGAACTTGAACAGGGTACAGTTTTTTTGCAGCCATCAATTGGATGGATTGCCTTGAACTGTCACCGATATCGCTTAAACGAAACATGGGGTTGGTTATGGTTGCCGTAGTGAACGCCATACACGCTTTTGCGGAGCGCACGATTTACGACCGAGGGCATTAGGCTACAATGACACCTAAACGACGTTAAAACTAACAAAAAAAAAGAACAGCATTAGTGTAGCAGTAGGAACAAGGGTTTTAAGTAGCTACTGGTAGCTACACCCGTGCCTATGGGTTGTATGTTCAAGGCACGGACAGTTTGTGGTGGCATTTATTGGATTATTATCATTTTTATTATAATTATTTGGCTTTTACCTTGTGTCGCTTGAGAACATGCTTAGGCATTTTATGGCAGAGAGTACCTACACCTATACCAACTTTGGCAATAACATTGAAGGGGACAGGCGATTATGGGCGCACTTACAATTGTACAGGAGACAAGAACGTGTTGGTCTATCTATTCATAGATGCACTTGTCTCTAAGGCTGATTAGCGAAGACGTGTGAATTTGTACTTGAACTGTCGGTCAATTTATTTGCGAAACTTGCGTGCACATTTTTGAGTTATGATGAACATTAGGTATACCCGACCTATATGAAGTGAGGATGAGTTGCGTGCAAGTTACTTAAATGTAGCTTTCACCTCTAGGAATTTCAATATACTGATCTACTGTCCAGAACTTTAGCCTATCCTGAGTCCTATGACTAGTGCCATAAGAATTAGCAAAACAGTGAACTTTAAACTAAACGAAACGAGTCACTCGGAGATCCTTCAGCAATACTTGCGCCATTTATACCTATCACGGGCTACCTACATCACTGGCAATACTTAGAGTTTACAAGACCTTTCTAGAGCGCCTATCCCAGAAGGGGAGGATGGGAGAGACGGACTTATATCTTAAAAACAATTCAAGGCTGTATTTACAGACAGACGGATCAAAAATGGACAGTAGGGGGCAGGGTCAGGGTCGACTAAGTTCACATAAAAAAAAGCTATTTCCAATGTGAAGTTATTGCCCGTGAAGTTATTTCCCTGCACTGTCGCGTCTAGGGTCAGGAGTCTTCTCCGAATCGCTAGGAATATCAAAATCAGTATGCCTCCCCATTTAGTAGTGTCTTCAAAGGAGAGGTCCTGGCAGTAACAACAGCAGTCCGAAGGTAATACCACCTGAAGGTATTACCTTCTTTATCTACAGCCACTCAGCAATAGCACCCAACCCTCCCCCAGAAATAAAATGCGAAGCTTATGAAATGCTGTCGCGAAGAACTCGAGATTCTTTGGTACACACCACAGATCTCTGTGTAGATCCCGCCTTGCACATTCAAGCTTGAAGCGGGAAGAAAAGCCACAAGAGAGGCGAACCGCATATAGAAACTTGTACCACAAGAATGCTATGGACGTCCTTCAATGAAGCCAGAGCCGAGAAACTTATACGGAAGGATACAAAAACACTTTATATCCTCGCTTGATAGAGGAAGAACTTTGTAGAAGCTACGGTGATGCTCCCTCATCTCTTAAGGACACACAACATTGTCTAACCCAGGTCTCCATAAACCAGGTATACATGTCTATAGGGGGACACTTCTTCCACGACGTAAAAGTAAATAGGTGGCGCAACAGGCAGGTAGACACCCTAGGGGTAGCTTCTCGCAACCATTCTTTTGTGTGAGTTTCTATTTTTGGGACGAATGAAAGGGAACTACAATTTTATGCCGAGTCCGAACGGCTGAATTGAGAAGCTTTTTTCAGGACAGACATACTCTCGGATATTTGTCAGAAGTTTGCGAGAGGTGTCCCAGTAGAAAAAACCATAAGATGTAATTTCTGTTCTTCCGGGGGTCGAACCTGGGATCCCTCGCACAGTAGTTCAGCACACTAACCACAGCGCTACTGCGCCCACAACCTATAGACGAGCTTTCCAGCACATCTCTAGACAAGATATAATGAACTTAATGAAATTCTCAGGATGCGGTTTGTATCTAAAAGCACAGTAAGTAATTGATTACACCATTTTTAGATAGGGTAATAAGCTCAACATTGCCCTGAGTGTGATACGGAATACTCCTCGCCAGCCCACAAACCTAACCTATCCCAACCTATAACCTATCCTGTTTTCGGCCAGAAGGAACTATGATCAATCATAGTAAAACTGAGAGACCTAAGTCCGGACGTTTGCGAGGCAACGAAGGTCACATAGATGCAACTGTTGACGAACACTCTTTACCAGACGACGTCTATTGATCGTTTGCGTGTCTTTACGAATAATTCGGAAGTGTCAAAAGATTCCACTTCTATTTGGTAGCTGAGCTGAAAATATTTCTTTCAAGAGGCATATGGCGATCCAGCAGCGGTAAACGGGTACAAATATATACCCCAACGTTTTTTTACGTCTTTTTTAAGAGTCTTCGATTCAAACCCGGAGGGACAGCGCAATAAAGGAAGACCTCGCCTTAGGTGGCACGTGCAAGTGGAAGGGAACCTCAACCAACTTGCAGTGCGCGCAACTGAACGCGGTTAGCCAAAGATGGTGCTAACTGTAGAGGTTTGTTGGTTGAAGCCCAGGTCCACCCCGGACTGTAGCGCCACCTAAGTAAGTAAGTAAGTCAGGTTTAAGAAAAATTCGCCAATTCTTGAATAATTAAGTCGCAAATATTGTCTTTTATTCGATAAACTTTAAAAATAAATTACAATTAAGGTTCCGATTCGGATCGACTTGAGCATCCTACACCCGCGACCATTGTAATGGATAGGATGGGACTTTTGCAAACGATGGTATCTAGTCATAAAAGCTCTCTCAAATCGATTCCTAGCCAGGGACCCATATTTCGATGACTGCTTTACATCGACTTCCAAGAAAAGTTCTTCAAATTTATAAAGCATTCGATGAGTCGGAATAATTAGATTACTATAATGCATAAGAGCTAATCCCTTCGAAGGGCTCCCACAGAATACGCTAATTAAGCTTGATTTTGATGCCCTAAGGACCTAAGGATTCATCGTCAAGGTCTATTGATTATTTTCAATCGACCACTCCAGCCGGTAAATCAAATACAATTTATCAGCTATGAATGGCGGGTCTTCCCATTTCATTGCATCAATTCGACAAATATCTATATGTATTTATAGACGTATCTCCATCTGTCTACCAAAAATTAACCAACCATTCACTTAACATACTTTCGACATCGAAACATGTGTTTCATTTAGAGAGATATTAAATTCACCGGCGCTGGGCCGCCTCCTTCTCCACCGCCGCCGCCCGGAAGCTTGTACAATTTTTGCTAGTACTGTACACTCGCACTCATCAGAATTCTTGGGCGAGTTATTGCTTTTCCTCTGCGACCGACGCTGTCACATTCCCCCGCGGAACTTATCAATCACACAGAGAAAAATAAGGGAAATGTGTTTTTCTGTTTTTCTGTCCTTAAAGCGAATTAACTTTGTTTGCTTCCTAAACAGTCGTGTAGTATCGGACGACTATATCATAGCTTGATCGAGTACTATCTGTAATCCAGGACATATCCAGGAATTGATTGAAAGGATCATATTTTTGTTTACGCTTCCTATTGGAATTTCATGAGCTTATGTATAGAAAGTCGACAAGTTTTTCCAAGAAAAATTATGGATTTCTCTTGAATCAAGTGATGCGTGAAAAAAGTCTTGCAATCTATCGGATTGTGAGACTTTGTAGGGATGAGGATAAGACGAGCTCTTGCTTTGGATTGATTTTACGGATATAGGTAAGGTATACCGCAGTCATCCGGTTGAGTGTGGGTGGAATGAGATATTCGTTTGGATATTCTATCAGAGTATCGACTCGCATGTGTGGGTTGTTGTCCTTAAGGATAATGTTTACACATTTTGTTTGTGCATCTCTTGGGAAGTTTTATCTTCTTTTTTTTTTTTTTTTTGTTGCTTTTTGGACGACAGCAAGGTCGTGTGACTTTCAAGCGGAATTGCTTTAGAGGAGTGTATAAGTAATCGAATCTGTGTAGATATATGGACTTATTTAGTTTTTGGATAAATGTATGTCAACACTGTGTTGGAGCTTTTATTGCTCGCAGAGATATTTTGTCTTTCACATAGAAGAAATCGCATCACTGATTTTTTTATACACGCCTCTCCAGTTAGCACGATCTTTGGCTAACCGCGTCCAGTTGCGCACTCCAAGTTGGTTGACGTCCCCTTCCACTTGTGCGCGCCACCTAAGGCGAGGTCTTCCTCTACTGCGTTGTCCCTCCGGGTTGGAATCGAAGACTCTTCGGGCCGGAGCATTGGTGTCCATTCGCTCTACATGTCCTAGCCATCTTAGTCGACTGATACGTACTTTTCTGACCAGGTCGAAGTCGCTGTAAAGCTCGTAGAGTTCGCTGTTAAATCTCCTCCTCCAAAGTCCGTCAACACAAACGGGGCCGAAAATCACTCGAAGAATTTTGCGTTCGAAGCGTTCGATTCATACACACCCAACCACCCAAGGTGGAGAAATAATTCATTTCTCTTTATGGTCGGTCGCTGAATATCTCACAGAAACAACATTAAGCCAATAACAAAGATTTTCTCAATATATGAGATCAAGATATTCTGCGGTTTTCGAGATACAGTACGCCCTCGGTAAAAGCAACCGATGGAAATTCGAGCAGTTGCGTTAATTGAGGTTGTTGCTTTAACCGAGTCACAAAAAAAAGTGCCTTGAATTAGAATTTAAGGTGAAAACCATAGTATAAAAAATAAAAGAATATTGTTCATCGTAAAAAAAAGAAAAGGAATATAATTTAATTCATTTAAAAAAAATATTTATGCATTATTGTAGTACCTACAGTTAATACAGTTTTTGGTTAAATTGCTTTAAAATATGTATTGCCAAATGTTCGTTTGCTTTTTCTTAGAGGATATATTAATGTCAACGGCCAGCTCTCTCAGTTTTTGAAGAGTCTTGTATTGGAACCGAGTTTTCTTCTTTTTTACGATAGCCATGATTTTTTTATTACACGAAACAAAGCAATTACCGACCGCGAGAAAATCACATGAACACTGGTAAGAAATACGAAACATTTTCCCCTCCTTTTCTTCTTATTCTTGTATGATGCAAACAAAATGCACCTATGATCTATGTGTGTTTAAAATTCTGAGAGAAGTAGCAAAAAAAAAAAACCAAACAAAAATTAAATGAAATAAGAGCGTGGAAGGAAAGTTGCGTTTACCGAGTCACAGTTTTTTGAAAAGTTGCAATTACTGAGTCACTAATGGTAAAATTTTAGGTGTTGCTTTAACCGAGGTATTGCGTTTATCGAGGGTTGCTTTTACCGAGGGCGTACTGTATATGATTTTAAGAATTTTTTGTATGTATTTTGTCCAATTTTAATCAAACTTCAAAAAGACTCATTTGGGTCAATAACAAAGATTCTCCCAAAATTTGAGTTCAATCGGTTCGAAGGGTTTCGAACTTTGCCATCATTGGTGGTGTATATTCCCACCCAAAATGGAAATATCGATTTTGCGGCTTTTCATTTAGGATTTTCCGAATTTTCTAAGCCACCCCTGATTCAAGACCAAGAAAACTAATGTATGTTATAGTGAGCTTCGAAAACATTCGTTTCTGACATTAAAACAGTTTAAAAAATTTCCTATAAGTCGATTTTTTTTATTTAAATACTTCTCTTGGGTAAGGCGAACCTAACACGGTTAAACAGAGTCCAAAATACTTGTTGTTGTACACCTTAACTGTTGCAGTTAATGTCCCCTAAAAGCGAGCGCTAAAGTTTGCTTAATAGCCAAAGGACATAATCTCGCAGTTGTCAAGTGCATTGGTTGTCTGTCTTGTAGCCTGCTCATATGTCACATTTCGACGAATGATTTCATTCCTAGTACCAGTCTTTTGTGCGCAACCGGCTTTGAAGTTAGTGTATAGGATTCCCTTTAGTCGAACTTGTCGGTTGCGTGAACTTAGCACCCCAAAGTATACATTTTTTAAGTGTTCTTAATAGCTGGACAAGAGTTCTAGAGTTCCTGCTAAAATTTTTGAAAAGTTCTGTTCATTTAAATTAAAAAAAAATGCCAAATTAGACACAATTTTTATTTTTTATTTTTTTTTCCAGCCAGAACCCCATTTTCATAAAAGTAAATTTTTATTTAGAAAATTTATGCACTACACCAAGAGTTCTGGATTTTGGGCTTAGAAAATGATTTCATAAGGATATTTTGTAGAGTTTCTTGAGCACTTTTTAGAACTGTAACCAGAACTCTTCGGAACTCCGAAAAAAAAATTATTTTATTTTGGTTAAATTTTGCAATTTTTGCTTCTAACTTTTTTGGATTTGAATTTAGACGATTTTGTTATAATGAGAGTATTGTAGAGTTTTTGGAGCACTTTTCGGCACTGTAACTAGAACTCATGACAACTCACTGGAACTGCATTTTGAAATTTTTAATGTTGTCTAACTTTTTTTGTGTTTGGGTTAAGAATATCATTGTATAAGGATTTTTTGTTGAGTTTCAAAAATACTTTCCAGAACTCTAATCAGAACTCTTCGGAACTCCGAAAAAAAAATTGCAATTTTTCAATTGGCTCTAACTTTTTGTGTTTGGGCTTAGAAGATTATTTTATAATGATTTTTTGTTGAGTTTCTTGAGCACTTTCCAGAACTCTTCAAAAATGTACTTTTATAAAAATGGGGTGCTGGCTTATTTTGGAAAAAAATGTTGCTTGGCTCTAATTTGGCGTTTTTTTTTAATATCAGAAACTAGAACTAGAACTATATGTTCTGGAAAAATCCGAAATTTTTGCAAATGGGGTGCATCGTGAACTTAGCATGCCACATTAAAAAAAAATACTTAGGGCCAGTTTCAAAGGTTCCGGATAAAGTTTCGGATAGTTAGCCGACACATATCGCTTTCCACCAGATAAAAGCTACTGATATTTTTTTTCTGTTTCATTGTCAAAGTCTCTGATAAACTAACTTGCGGAAAAATTTATCAACTAGCTTGTTTCCATACACATGTCATTTGTTTTGTATTTTTTGTTTCGTGTATATATTTTTTGTTGTTTTAGGTAATTCAAAAGAAAAAATACCTTTGAAAAATGAACCGAAGAAAAAATTGAACCACCAAAAATGTAAAAAAAAAATTCTAACAGAGGAGCTGGAGCAGGTATCCGGTTACTCCGTTTGTGGCTGTGCTATTCATTAAACTGGGCTCCCAACCAGGCTGAAGGGTCGTATGACACCTTCGTCCAGCCCAGGGAAAAGGGGTATAGGTTAGCATAAGAAAAAGAGAGAATAATGATTTGTGGATAGAAGTAGGAGAAGATATCGAATATTATAAATGTACCTGGAGGATAAGCTTATTCTCTTGGGTTATTCTCTATTATTCGGGCCGGACACAAGCGTCTGCTGTTTTCAATTTGACGTTTTATGGACTGAATGTCACAGATAATGGCTGTGTCTCTCTTGAATGATTTGCGGAACTATTCATTATAATATTTAATTCGAAGAAGCTAAAAAATATTGATGAAACCATCTACTCCTAAGGTTTTTCCAAGTCTTCACAAGGGACACATCAGTAGTACCTAGCTACATAAATTCATCTGCGGTTTTAGTTACATTTCAAAGAATTGAGAGCGTCTCCCTCTGATGATGGGATCAGTATATGTACTATTACCATAGCGTATGTAAAACTAAAATATTGGGTCCTCATCTTAAGTCTACGCACATTGACATTAATTTATTTCCAATATTAGAATGAATGGGCTGAAGTATTACAAAATATCTCTACCGCACGTGTCGCAAACCCAAATTTGTCTAATCCCCAAATTGTTAAACATTGCCACTGACCCATCTCACAAAGTGTTTAAAATAGCTTTTAATAATATTTATCATCACGAAATTCCAACAAGCAAGGCGCTTCCTCTCACCATCTATAACCTCACCGCAATAGCAGTTCGTGTACGCCAGGTCAAGACCAACAACAAAAAAAAAAGCAACAAACCTTCGAGAGGGCAATCGATTGTATCGATTTTCTACCTCAACCCGCAGGGGGTTGAAAAATATCCCAAAATAATAAAACAATCTTTTAATTAAGCCAAATACCGAAAAAAAAATATTTTCTCGACACCATAACAAATGTTCCTAAGCTAGAAGGACATAATCGCATATATACCATTTGCGTATAGTGTTAAAACAAAAACAACAACAAAAAATCTCCCCAGTGGCGCACGATGACAATAGCACAACAATTGCACACACAGTTATACATACACATAATAAACGGCACGGTGAAGAAGATGAGGACCTCGTAAGAATTATCAAGGAAGGATTATTATCAACAACTAGGACGTTGAAGAAGAACCACTCCAATGACTGACCCATTTAGCCGCAGGCTACCATTTCTTCCTGTACACAGTATACCTCTACTATACCGTTTGTTAAACACCCTTTGCCCCGACATCTCTAGCCCTCAAGGCGTTTAATAACTTCACTGCGCCAAAAAAAAGTATACACAAATGTATTGTGCTACCCATAACAGGAGGACAGCTCCACACCATGCCGATTGCCGATGCCATAAGCCATACCATATCAACCCCCGGTCGACATTAGTCAAAGTTCGCCTTTTGGCGTTGTGTCATCACATTTGGGGGAAGACCAACGAGCGAGCACCAGCACAGTATACTGCTATGCTATATAGAAAGAGAAAGAGCAACCTATTGGCGCCACAAAGTTCGCCACTCTTCATAGGGTGACTAGAAATAATGTCCTGCCCGAGGACAAAAGAGCACTACAACGAATGAGGGGGCTGAAATAAACGCTCGCGAGGACACCCATTTAAGTAACGCTAGCTATAGCAGGCAGCAATCTCATCGCAGGATAATTGAGTGCACTCTGGCATTATATTCTACACACACACACATGTCGATGTGTGCATGTTAAGGCATTTCGGTGGTGTACTGCTTCAAAGCGGACCCCAAGTCCTCTGCAATTTGAATTAATCGGATTTATATTTATGAACCTCGGTGGAGGAATCTTTTAGGTGGTGTGCTCCCGTCTAATGCCCCATTAAGGTGGTCATTACCATGTCATGACCCACTTTTGTTCCGAAAAAACGTTCGTTTCTCACTGCGTTTTCCGTCCGTATTTGCGGATTATGAACTGCAAAGTGAAACTATTTTTAGGAAGGAGGCGCACAAATATTTGTTTTGGGCCAGAATTCGTTGCCAAAAAAAAATTTCGCTTTTCTCGCTGCGTGCGTGGAGGGTGAAAGCATTTTTTTATTTTCGGCCCCCCCCCCCCCATAAGCGCAATTAATGCAATTTTCATTTTCGATGGCAATCACAAGTCATAGAAAAACTGTTTTCCTTTCGCTTGTAAATATTATTAAGTGAGCTGATGTATCGGGAACATGATTGTATACATGTCCCAGACCCACTATTGTACAAAAAAAAAAAAAGAAACCGTCGTCGTTCGGTGCGGATGGGTGAACAGGAAATTTATTACACCAGTTTACGTGCGGGAAATTATGGGGAGGGAATTTGGCCGTTAATGTTTGGACCGATTTTCAGGGCCGGAAAAACTCATTACTCAAGTTTAGAATAGATTTGTGATCTGAAATTGTGATTGCAAGCAATGCTAATGCGAAATAAAATGTTTCGCGCAGAAACGACAGCAAAGTACATTAGATTAGCCATCGGATTGGAATTTTAAGGACTGTGGTCTGTCACAATGACGACTAATGACGATCCGGCAATTCAGAAGACGGAATATTATTGATGTGAAAGGCGAGGAGCTTGTAGTTTGCAGATGACGACTGATGAGTCTCCAATCAATCATTTTCGCATATGCAGTAATACGGTTGCAGTTTTATTTAAAGTAACTTTGTATTTAATTAAAAAAATAAAATAAAAAAAAAAAATATAATTATTTGATAATTGATAAAAAGTTGACAAACTAAATATTTAACAAATTGGTTAGTGTTTTTGAACAAAGTATGAACTACTAACGCTCCTTCTCAACAAACACAGCATTGACAATTTGTATTTACAAAACTGTCGCAGAGTTGCCGTGGTTCTCATAATAAGTCAAAGATCGATATTCGTAGGGTTTCCATACGTACTTGCTTTTATCGCTCATGGTTTGAATTACTTAAAAGGACGTATATATTGTTTGCGTGTCTTTGATTGATGTTTTAACAAATTAATAATAATTGAAATAGAAACTATTTATCACTGATTCCCTCTTCGACATTTTTACTTGAAATAATTATCTAAAGGCAGATTTTTTTGCTGTTTGGTTTTTCAGCCTGATTTTTTTGACGGTGCTCAGTTAAGTTAGCATTGCCATTTCACCATGGAGACTTACGCCCGAACAACGTTTGCAAATTATTGAATTTAGTTACCAAAAATCGTGGTCAGTAAAAAATGTTAGTTTGCGAGGTGAATTTGGTGAGTAATTCATTTCACGTTTTGGTCCTGCGAATTGGCTGTCTAGTTCGTGCGATTTGACGCCGCTGGACTATTTTCTGTACGGATATGCGAAGTCTATCGTCTATACAGATAAGCCAGCAACTATTCCGCCTTGGAAGACAACATAACTCATAATAACACATAACTCGTATGCCAAAATTGGACATGCCGGATGGACCACTTGAGGCGTATAGTCGCGGTCAACATTTACACGAAGTAATTTTAAAAAAGTTAGTGGCAAGAATTGATTTATCGAGCCTACTCGGTGGTTTTCGAGATATGTATACGATTTTGAAGGTTTTTTTTTATGTATGGTGCTACGCTACGCCCCTATAAATCATGAATCAATACACACACAAAGACTGTATATACATAAAAACCTTGGTATTGAAATAACCTTTCATGGGAAATTTCTAGAAACAAAATCGGTTCACGCATTAAAGAGAAAATCAATTACAAACACAGTACAACTTTATATACCTATCGTCGCTGTTTAAGAAAACCGGCATAACTCAAAAAACTCGATTTTTTCAAACTCTTATATCTTGACTTGGCAATTTTTTGGAAAAAAACCTTTTGACATCCGTCTGCATCAATGGCTTGTAGTTCTCCTTCCATAGGACAAATCCATTTATCCCTATCTGAACGAGCTAAAGCTTTTTCGTATGTGGTTATGGATAATATTGGTTATGCTGTTTTGTAACCAAATTTATTCGAAGGTACTTCCTTTGCAATCCTCGAAGATCTGCGTTAACTTTTATCGTCACCAACATTTTGATCACCATACCTCTGAATAACAGGAAGTTTCTTTTATACCCTTCACACGAAGGTATATTGACTTTGCCATTACATTTGGAATGCCAAGAAAAAGAAGAATCGATTCAGCTATGTCCGTCTGTCTGTCTGGCCGTTTGTCTATTGAAAACACGATAAAGTCCAAACGAATCGATCTAGGCGGATCAAATTTTGTGAGAGGACTTCTTTTTACCGTCCGTCATCAGGTTGGTATTGAAAATATATCGGTCGAGTAGTTCTGGGTACCTCCCATACAAAACCAAAATTAGGCCCACGTGTTCTATACGTACTAACTCACATGGCAAACATTTTGCATGACTTGTATGCAGTGGAGGGTATCAAAGCATCGGCCAGGCCGATAACTTTTACTTGTTCTTCTTGAAAGCTTGCTTCACTTTCAGCAGAGGTGAATTCCACTTCTGTATCTTAAACTTGGGGAGTTTGGCAAAGGTGCGAATTACAGTCTGATGTTTCGAAATTGTTGGCATCTATTTCGAACTTTACGTAACAATCTTGTTCGTCTTCAAGTTTAGCAGACTGTATCTAAGTTTTTGATTCATCACAAATGACAAAATCCAACAAGAATTCTCTTTTTTGAAACATCTTCCATCTTATGATGAAGCTTTTCGTTAACACGATAGTGAATCGCCAATTGTCTTCAGATAATAAGTCATTTAAAGCTAAAAGAGATCTTTATTTTCAATTTCGATGGCAAAATTACGTCCCTCTTGAGCTTGTTACAAAATGAAGAAGAGAAGAAGTAAAAAGACACATGTCAAAACACCGAGGCGACATTTTATGTGAGACTTTCTAACGACTTACTAGAGCTCTACCTTCGGCAGTTTCGATGGATAGTGCCATCTCAATAGTAAAATGACTGTGGTTTTAAAAAATTGAGTTTATATGGAGTCTTTTTTATAGATTTTTTTATTTATTTACTTTTTTTTTATTATTTTATTTATTAGTTTAAAATTAGCTGTATTTAAAGCCTCTGCCTAAAATTTTGTATATGCAAACGAGATTCTAATAACATGCAGCTAGTCATCACAACTAGACTCGGATTTTGAGCTCTTTGACACGATTCTGTAGTGGAGTTTACGGTGCAATTGTTAAATAGGTACCTCTATTATTACCTAAAAAAAAAAAAAACTCGTGAATTGTTTGCCAGTAAACTCTCTACCTCTGTCTGTTCGCAAGATCTATATTCTTTTAGCAACAAAATTTCCGACATGGCTGAAATGTTCGTTTACATAATTTACCTTTTAACTTCTGTCATGCTTTTCTACTACGAGTATTTTGTCCAAAAATGAAATAAAATTCAAATGTAACATATGCCTCCAACTCCAAGTATAACTACCAAGTTGAAAATTTCACAAATACTCGTATTCTGAGTCTGTCCAAAACTGCTAAATGCAGAATAAGGGACCAATAAAAACCTTTTGCGCGCACCTATTTCACAATGCAGTGCAATAGATTCTCAAAAACGAAATAAAATAAAAATCATTTGAAAAATGCAACATTTTCCCAAAGAATTCCGAATTATTCTCCTCGTGCGCTATATAGTTTTGACATTTTTATAGAACGTCACTTGAAATCCCCTGCGGTCAAAACAACCATCCGCAACAGCGACATCCATATAGATTTGTATATACTTATAGATAGGAAAAACCGATTACCCAGCCCACTACTAATGTCAAGCATCCCATCGCCATCAGAAGAGCAGCAGCATCCATGATGAGAGTAGGTATTTGCCTCGAAGCTCTTGACGCTAAAAATATCGACATCATTGTGTCGTCAACAGAGAAAACGACCGACGACGAAGACGGCAGCACTCGATGATTTTCGTCATCGATTACAATTCTCTGCTGACATTCAGGAGGCTGCAAATAAAATTCTGTTTTCAGGTCATTCGTCTGTTATATGTTTCAATTTTTGTTTTCCTAGGTTCCCCTTGAAAGCGTTCTGAAACAGGTGGACCCAAAGAATCTTTCTTTCCAAAACCATGCGTGTGCGTACCGTAATGATGCAGTATGCGATGCCATAATTTTCTAATTAGTGTTGCGGGCAAGGCGTGGGAAATCTTAATAATGTATATAATAAATTTTAATGGTTATTAGGTTCGATGACAGACTTCAGCTTACAAACAAAAATAAATGATAAGTACAAATTTATCTGATATTGAAAATTCAATTTCGGGAATAGGTTGAGGAATGTTTATATATTTTTTAAAAAAAATATACTTTTTTTTTTTTGACTGACCTTGGCAGACGAAAAATGAAATATTGTGTATTAGTATTTCATCGATGCAATATGGAGTGTTGACGACATATGTTTTAAAATTGGAAACAATATTTTTAAAAATACAAGGTGGCGCAAAAGTCGATCACCGATCACATATCGGAAGATTCTGGCAAATATGAAATTAAGGGGGTTTTTTTCAGAGGTACACAAATTCAATCTTTTCTGTACTGTTCTGTTTGTAACCGAACTCCTCCTAAACGGCTGTACCGATTTTAATGAAATCTTGTGTGTATATTTGGATGGGTCTAAGGATGGTTTAAATTCAAAATTGGACCCGAGAGGTGGCGCTGCGATCCGATTCCACAAACATTTTAAATAATAAATACTCACTAAACACTCAACAATAAAAACATTGAAAAAGCAAGAATATGCTCATGAATAAAATTTCAAATAATACCTATACACTCAAAAAGAAAAATCATGAATAAAATTTCAAATAATAAAACGGCCGCAAAACAATTGACGAACAATGAAAAAGTACGAGCAGGCAAAACAACGTTTTCTGGGCCCGCTAGGATGAAATAAAACACTTGAATCTAATGTTAATGTCTATGGAATTAGCTTTATTTAATAGACAAGTTTATCCCATTACTGTTTAAAAATTACTTCGGGCATAAGCGCGCCACGGCTAGTTGGAATGAAACGCCATCGTGAAGTCCAATTTTCGACAACTTTATCGAGCAACTGGGGACGTATTTATGTTGAGTTCCAATTCGTCAACCATCTCTGGGTTATCGGCATAGACAGTAACTTCACATAGCCCCAAAGAAAGTAATCTAAAGGTGTGACATCACAGGATCGTGGAGGCAGTTCACAGGTTCATTATGCAAAATTATGCGCTCAGCAAAATGTTGCGCCATCTTGTTGAAATCAAAGCTCTGTCAGCTGTCACGTTAATACCATTCAACAGGGGAAGCTTATACCTAAGCCAAGATCTTTCCGAAAAATCTTCCACAAAATGGATGGGCATAGCTCCAATTGCTGTGCACGATGGCGAATCGACTCATTCGGGTTCTCCTTAACACTGCGCTCCACAACGGCAATAAATTCTTCATAGATTCATAGAAAGAAATTCGACAAAAATTTCCCAACAGAAATTGTCAGGGTCAATTCCAAGTAACGAGAATCGTTGTTACTCCTCGCTTCCCCACTCAATAACTTCTTTTGTTCGCACTGTTTGTCGTCTTTAGGGATGCGTTTTATCCATGTACATGCTGCGAAAACGATTCATTGTGTTCCGAATGAATTGCTCAGATGGACGATTATATCGACCGTAAAATGGACGGAGCGCAAAATAAGCACATTTTGAACGCGTTGTTTTGGCGTTAATCTATTCGTAAAATGGCAAAACGTACTAACCAGAAATCAAAACTTTCAACTGTCAAATTGACGATCTGTGGAAGCAGTGTTGCATTTTAAAAACCAAACCTCTAAAAAAACCCTTTACACATCAACAAGACATTAATCCCTTTCCTATATTCCTTATGAACTCGAAATACATAATTATTTCGATTTTATTGAGGAATAATTCGTCGGGGATTTGGCACAACGTGAATTTAGGCGCAGATTTCCCGATCGGTCGTCCGATACCAACTGGGCAAGAACTACGACGTTTATAGCTGTTCGCCTTGAAGAGTATGGGACAACATGAGATGCTGCCAGCTTACAGGTTTGGCCGGACGCGGAGCACCCACTCTGCTGAGAATATCTCAGCTGTAGCCTGTGACTGAAGATATCGCAGAGGACCCTGAAGTATCGACCAGACGACGTGTCTCGGAAACAGTCAGCGACTTTCTCCTTCTTCAATTGCACGAATTGGGACTGAAGAATATGTGGTTCCAACAGGAATATAATAAATAAAATAATCTTTATCGTTTTG